>CM076848.1:81383268-82826317 GCA_039519185.1 Astragalus membranaceus | reverse complement strand
ACCACTTCTCCAAAAAGCCGGGCCAGTACATTTTCAAGGACGCTGATCTTGACGACCTGGACAGGGGGACGATCCATAGATTGAGAAGGATTGCGTCCCTAGTCCCTGAGGGTCGCATCAAAGTTAAAAACGTTGTGGATGCTCGTACTAAGAAGAGTGTCAAGGCCGCTCTTGGTCGGTGGTCGCTCACACCTTTATTTTCTGTCACTTTATTTTGTTAAATGTTTCTAACCATCTGCTTTTGCCTTTGCAGTTAAGATGGCCAACATGGGTGACTTCGACCTGCTGGAGCAATGGGCGGCCGAGGATGGCGATACTTCGCCCGTCCGCGTCATACCGGTGGCTCAATCTGGGGGTACACCTCAAACTGCTGCGACCGGATCTCAGCCTGATCGTCAGGCTCCTCGGGCGGGCACACCAGCCCAAGCAATCGACCTGAGCAGCCCACCCAAACATCAAGGAAAATCCAAAAGACCCAGGTCGGTCGATGATGGGGGCGAGAAGAAGAAGCACAAGAGTGGAAAAAGCCACGGGCCCAACATCGACCTGCTTGGGTTGGGTGATGAAGATTGTGCCCGCTTCAAGGAGGAACCTTTCGAGGTGATGGCCGAGGCGATGAAGGCCGCTGGCGTTCTGTTCAAGAAGTACCGAGACGAAGATGCAGATCGCTTGGAAGGTAGGCGTCTCGTCCATAGATATTCGTTGCTTGAAGACGACCTAGTAGATAAAACTTTTAAACTGAATTCTGCCTTATCATTGCTCGCAGAAATGAGGGGTGAGCGAGACGGCCTGCTCAAGAAAATGAAAGAGCTCGAACCAACAATCGAGGCGGCCGCTGACAATGAGAGGAAGCTTGTGGAAGCAGAACGCCAGCTTGTGGCTGCTGTCTCTGCTCAAACACTGGCCGAGTCTTCTTTGAACCAGGCGGTCGCTGACAAAGAAAAAGCTGAGAAAGAGGTCGAACGCCTCTCTTCCAAGAATAAAGAGCTGTCCAGCCAGGTCGCTGGTCTGAAAACTGAGCTGGAAGCAGTGGAGGCGGAAAAGAACAGTTTAAGAGGTCGCTACAAGGACGTTCTTGACAAGGCGAAGGGAGCTGCGGAGGGTCAGTTCGAAAATGCGGTCAGCCAGATCAAGATCCTCTACCCTGCCCTGGGGGTCGACCGTGAGATTGTGCAAAGTGGCCATCACGCGGTCGATCAGAAGATCGTCCGCCCCAAGAAGGTGTCCAAAGGGAAAGTTCTTCAAGAGGAGGTGGTCATTTACCAAGCCCCCAGCGATTCTTAGCTTGTAATTTTCTTAAACTGTAATCTTTGCCCGCCTGCGAGCGGTGTTTGAATGGGGCGCCCTGGCTTCGACCAAGGCGTCTTTGATTGTAATCAATGACAATTTCATCATGAATATCACTTGTTTAATAGCTTTTGTAAGTCGACTTGATTCTTTTTACTACGGTCGGTCGTGACCTTGAATTTCTTATGAGTCACTCTTCGGTAACACTTTTCCAGACCGCTCGGCAGCCATTGTTTGGGCCATTCGATGGCACTCTTTTTAGGCCGCTCGGCGGCTACTGATTGGGCCATTCGATGGCACTCTTTTTAGGCCGCTCGGCGGCTTTCGCTTGGGCCATTCGATGGCACTCTTTTTAGGCCGCTCGGCGGCTTTCGCTTGGGCCATTCGATGGCACTCTTTTTAGGCCGCTCGGCGGCTCTCGTTTGGGCCATTCGATGGCACTCTTTTTAGGCCGCTCGGCGGCTTTCATTTGGGCCATTCGATGACACTCTTCTGGTCGCTCGACTGCTACTCGCATGGTGAGCGACCGTGCATTCAATTTGCATGAAAATAAAACACAAGTGAAATTTTAAGGTCGGTCCTCAGTAAAAAACCCCAGTGGGGAAAAAGAGCGACCGCCTGTTCTTTATTGATCAAATGATGTTTACAACTTAGACATAATATTTTCTCAATTTGTCAGCGTTCCATGTTCTGGGGATGGTCGCCCCTTCCATGGTTTCCAGCTCGTATGCTCCCTTTCCAGTCTTGCTGATGACACGGTATGGTCCTTCCCAATTGGCGGCGAGCTTTCCCTGGCGAGCGTTCTTATTCCCTACGTCGGCCCTCCTGAGGACTAGCTGCCCAATGGAGAATTCCCTCTTCTGGACGCGGGCGTTGTATCTTGCAGCGACCTTCTGTTTGATGAGTTGCTCCCTAAGTGACGCCTTAGTTCGCAGCTCATCAACCAGGTCGAGTTCTTCTCTTGTTGCTTGCTCATTTGCGGCCGGGGTTGGTGGGTTGGTCGTCCTCCAACTTAGCTCTCCCATCTCAATCGGGATGACCGCATCAGTACCATAGACCAGTCTAAATGGTGACTCCCCGGTCGATGAGTGGGGGGTCGTTCTGTAGGCCCAAAGGACCGACTGTAGCTCTTCTGCCCAATTGCCTTTGGCTTCATCTAATCTTCTTTTCAGCCCGCGTAGTACTACCCTGTTGGCCGCTTCTGCCTGGCCATTGGTTTGCGGGTGCTCGACCGAGGTGAAACGCTGTTTCACGCCAAGGCCGGCCAGCATTTCTCTGAATTTTCTGTCAGCGAACTGAGTTCCATTGTCCGTCACCAGTTGCTGAGGCACTCCGAAGCGGGCGAGCACATTCTTCCCAAAGAACTTAGATACCTTCGCTGAGGTAATGGTGGCAAGTGGCTCTGCTTCTATCCACTTGGTGAAGTAGTCGACCGCAACGATCAGGAATTTCAGCTGACCTGGTGCAGGTGGAAAGGGGCCGAGCAAGTCCATGCCCCACCAAGCGAACGGCCAAGGTGGGGTTAGGCTGTGCAGTTCTGTTGAGGGCGCTATATGCACGTCTGCGTGGATCTGGCATTTCTTGCACTTCTGCACAAGTAACTTGGCATCCTCTTCCATGGTCGGCCAATAGTATCCGGCCCTGAGTGCCTTCTTAGCAACCGACCGACCACCTTGATGGCTACCACAATCGCCTTCATGGATATCCCTGAGTACATGGTCGGCTTCGACCGACGTAAGACATCTCAGCAATGGGGATGAAAAGCCCCTTCTGTACAGTCTTCCTTCAATCACTGAATATTTGGTCGCCCGCAACCTCAGGAGCTTTGCTGCCTTCGGGTCGCAAGGTTCTACCCCATTAAGAATATACTGCAAGATGGGAGTAATCCAGTCTCTGTCTAGGTCGACCGCTAGAATGGCTAATGGTTGAGCGGGCTTAGTAGACACGCTCGGTCGAGTTAATGTCTCCTGAATTAGACTTCTGTGATTCCCAGGAGCCTTTGTACTGGCTAACTTTGATAGGATGTCAGCCCTCACGTTCTCTGTCCTGGGGACGTGCTTAACTTCTGCTCGGTCGAATTGCCTGAGCAGGTCCCTTACCTTGGCCAAATAATTCTTCAGGACGTCGTCCTTTGCGTCGTATAGGTCCTGAATTTGGGATACTACCAGTAGAGAGTCGGAGTGAAGTTCGACACGGTCGACATTAAACTCTTTGGCTAGCTGCAGCCCGGCAATGCACGCTTCATACTCGGCCTGATTGTTTGAAGTGTGAAATGCAAAAGTTAAAGACACTTCAACAGTAAGTCCTTCTGAGTTCTCAAGTATCAAGCCGGCCCCACTTCCTTTGCTGTTGGAGGATCCGTCTACGTGCAAAGTCCAGGTAGTGACGGCCTGATCGTCTGGTATTGGGGTCATCTCAGCGATGAAGTCGGCCAACACTTGTGCCTTAGCGGCCGATCTGGCCTCAAACTTGATTCCAAACTCACTGAGTTCCACAGCCCACTTGATCATACGCCCTGCAAGGTCAGGTCGGTGAAGGATTTGCCTAATAGGCTGGTCGGTCCTTACCACGACCTGATGAGCGACGAAGTAAGGACGTAATCTACGAGCGGCCACAAGTAATGCCAAGGCTAGTTTCTCAATCTTCTGGTACCTGATTTCTGGGCCTTGAAATACCTTGCTGATGAAATAGACCGGGTTTTGCTTTAGGTCGCATTCCCTGACCAGAACGGCGCTCATGGCTTCGTCCGTTATGGCCAAGTACAAGTAAAGTGTCTCCCCCGGTTGCGGCTTGGTCATGATGGGCGGGTTGGTCAGTGCCGCCTTCAGCTCGTCCAATGCTCGCTGGCATTGATCGGTCCATTCAAATTCGACTTCCTTCTTCAAAAGCTTGAACAGTGGAAGAGATTTGCACGCTGATTTAGGTATGAATCGCGATAGGGCAGCGACCATACCATTCAATTGCTGGATCTCTTTCTTCGTAGTGGGTGGCCTCATGTCGGCGACCGCCCTACACTTATCAGGGTTCGCTTCAATCCCTCGCTCTGTTAAGTGGAAGCCCAGGAACTTGCCCGCCCTTACTCCGAAGGTGCACTTCTCTGGATTCAGCCTTAAAGAATTCTTCCTTGCTTCCTCAAAGATTTCCCTTAGGTCGTTGATATGGTCCTGGTCGGTCTTGCTCTTAATTATCATGTCATCCAAGTAGACCTCTGATATGCGACCGATCTGACGCCTAAAAACCTTGCTCATCATTCTCTGATAGGTCGCTCCGGCGTTCTTGAGACCAAAAGGCATTACCTTGTACTGGAAGTTTCCCCGATCGGTCATGAACGCGGTCTTATGACGATCGGGTGGGTACATGGTGATCTGATTGTATCCTGAATAGGCGTCTAGAAAAGACAGAAGTTTATAGCCCGCTGCCCCGTCGACCAATTTGTCAATGCTTGGCAGTGGAAAGGCGTCCTTCGGGCATGCCTTGTTCAGGTCGGTATAATCGACGCACATGCGCCACTTACCATTTTTCTTCTTTACCAACACGACGTTGGAGAGCCATGTTGTATACTTGATCTCCTCAATGAAATTGGCCTTGATGAGGTCGTCAACTGCCTGGGCGGCCGCCAGTGCTTTCTCTTCACTCTGAGTTCGCCTCCTTTGTGCGACCGGCCTTGCTGTCTCATCAACGGACAGTTGGTGGCAGGCAATTTCAATTGGGATACCGGGCATGTCTGATGCCTGCCATGCAAAAAGGTCCGCGTAATCCCTGAGACAGGTGATGAGCTCTTGCTTGTCTTCTTCAGGTAGGTCGCTCCCCAACTTAACTGTTTTAGTTGGGTCGTCCATTAACTGAATATCGATCAATTCTCCGTGGGGCTCAGGCCTCTTGAGTCTATTCTTTAGCTCGCGGGCTAAATCATCGTCGTCGTCCTCAGGGTCGCTATCAGGGTCGTATCGAGCATCCAGGTCGGCCACATTGACCTGATGCCCCTCTCCAAGATTCTGAGGTTTAGCATTCGTCACCTCCATGTCACAAATTTCTTGATAGAGGAAATGGCTCCTCATAGCCGCCTCCATGTCGGCCATCACTGTCACCACTTGGTCGTTTTTACTGTAAAACTTCATCTTCAGATGTACAGTTGAGGCTACGGCCTCCAATTTCCCCAGAGTTGGGCGGCCAATGATGCAGTGGTAACACGATCTGATTGGCAGAACTAAGAACGTCGTTCTGACCGTCCTGTACGACGTGCTGCCGCTCGTGTCATCTCCAAAAGTGACGAGTAATTCTATCGTCCCCAATGGGTAGGTGGTCGCCCCATTGAACCCGGTCAGTGGAGTGGGTACTGCTTGGGGAATAATCTCGCTCCTATCCACATTCAACTTGTCAATCAATTCTTCGAACATGATGTCGGCCGAGCTCCCCTGGTCGACCAGTATTCTTCTAACCTCAGTGTTGGCCATTACGGCCGATACTACCAAGGGTACATAATTGTTAACTTTTCCATCAAGCAAGTCTTCGTCCCCAAAGGAAATGGGCGGCCTATTCGAGGCCGGCCGTGGGGTTGAAGTTGAACCGACCATCATGAGTTCGTTCCACTTCCTCTTCATCGCCTTGTTGGACTCTCTGATGTCCAACGGATTACCTCCATGGATGACCATGGCTACGTTGCGGCCCTTTGATTGTCTGGGGTCGCGCTCTTCCTCTGAACTGTTACGCGCTTGCTCGATCGTTGAGTTAACGATCGCCTTACCTTTGTCATTGGCGGGTTGGCCAACGGCTCTTTGATCAGGGCGATCGTTACCATCATCTTTGACATACTGCCTCAACTTGCCCTTCTGTATGAGGTCTTCTATGTCATCTTTTAGGGCCATGCAGTCATTGGTGTCATGCCCCTTGCTCTTGTGATATCTGCAGTATTTCTTGTAGGCCGACCTCCTTTCTTCAATACTAAAGGATCAGGTCGCCTCACACCAGTGAATTCATTGTTCTGGCACTCCGTAAAGATCTGCGCGATCGGAGTGTTAATTTTGTACGCTGCTCGTACCTCTTGGGCCGGTATTCGGGCTTACTACGGTCTTGCCCCTTGACCGACCTAGTTTCTTCCTTGGGACGCGCGCGGGCGCCCTTGTCGGCCGCTAATTGCTCCTCATAGCCCATATGGTCGTTGGCCCTTCTGAGGAACAGGCCGAGGTCGTAGTAGCGGTTCAGAGAAAACTCTTCAGCGAATCTGTGGTTCTTTCTTATACCACGCTTGAGGTACTTCAGCTTGTCCGTATCTGACAGGTTGCGGACTGTATCGGCCTCTGTCATGAACCGGTCGATAAACTCCCTCAATGATTCATTTTCTCCTTGGACGACCGAATCCAAGTGCTCTTCGTAACGATATTGACAACGGTTGGCTGTGTAATTGGCCAAGAACATTGCCACAAGACCTTCCCAAGAAGCGACTGAGTTGGGACGCAGAGATTCCCACCATTCTAGCGCCCGACCTTCGAGCGACTGAGGGAAGAGTCTGCACTTCATCGTTCGTCCCAGCTCCCTGTAGCTACAGTAGTTGTTGAAGTACATCAGATGTTTGTCTGGATCCCCGCGACCGTTGAACTTGTTCAGGTTTGGGGGCTTCCTCAGGTCCCTTGGGATGCGATAGCGCCTAATCTCGCTGGTGAAAGGCCCCTGTCCGGTCGGGATGGGATTCTGCCCGTAAGGCTGCATGGCGGCATAAGCTTGGTCGACGGGCAAACCGTAAAGGCCGACCGGTTGACCAAGGAGTCTATCAGCAATTGGAGGGCGTCCATGGTATTGTGGAGCACGTGGCGACGACCGTCTTCTAGGCCGCTCTGAATTGTTCCTTCTCGGTCGGCTGATGGCATGGGAGACATCTCTAATCTCCCCGTTGCTGTAGTCGTCGAACTCCTCATACGAGTCCCACGACCTGCTTCTTGATCGGCGGGATCCTGAGGACTCGTTGGACGAGTATCTTGTTGGCGACCCTTCTGACTCTGGTCGGTAGCTTGAGTCAGCGTAGTCGTAATCTTCTTCGGGGGAGCGATGATGGCGACTTCTTCGACGAGGAGGCGACCTGTGAACGATCGCCCTTCTTGGAGGATTGCGTCGGGATACGCCACGACGAGGAGGAGCTTCTCTTCGTGGTGGTGAACGATGGGGCCGGGATGGTTGGCCTCGGTGACCGCTGTCCGCTCGCGGGCGGATTGAGATCGAACCTCTCTCATAACGTTCGATCAGTTCGTCTCGATCAGCGATCACTTGATTCTTTTGCTCCAGAATTTGTATGAGCGCTTGGGTTACGTGCTCTGGCAACGCTTCTGGAATTCCTGCTTCGGCCAGCTCGGCCGGTAGTTGCGGGGCTGGTTGGGTAACTGGCCCGCGACCGCCCTGTACTGAGGGTTCTTGGCGAGGCTCATCTTGTGATTCATGAACGGTCAGGCATGCCCTCTGGGGTCCGTTGAGGTCGGTTCTGCCCAGAGGTGTTGAGCCTGGAAGAAGTACGTATCTGACGCGCGGCATGATTTGATGTGGAATAGCGCTCGGGCCTCCCACTGTGGTCGCCAATTGATCGTACCTGATCAATACGATGGGTTGTTGTTGGTAACGTTGATCGGTCGCTGTGATGAGGGACCGAGTTGTAAGCCGCACGCGGGTGGTACCTGCAAAGGCACTCCAACGCTCAAGTCAGAGGTGCTTCAACGGGCAGGGTCACAAGGTGAGTCAAACATACCTGAAGCCACATGCTGGTGTGGTATATATAAGACTGGCGTTCTAGCCGTTGCGCAATTTACGGGATCGGCCGCATCTTGCGGAGCAAGGTAGATGATGGGCCGCGTTGGGCCGGCCTTGGTCGAGTGGGCCGCTGGCCCAGGTTGCACCTGGCTGCTGCGCGCAGCACCCCCTTGCTGTAGGCTGCGCTAGACTGTCTCGTTGGGCCTATTGGGCCACTCCAGAACAGCTGGGTCTCGGAGTTTGGCTACCTTTCAGAGAGAGAATCCGCCTACCTTCAAGGGCAGGTATGATCCCGATGGGGCTTTAGCTTGGTTGAAAGAGATGGAGAGGATCTTTCGTGTGATGGACTGCACTCCGGCACAGAAGGTCCGTTATGGTACGCATATGCTGGCAGAGGAGTGTCATACCCCAATTTTGTCCGGTTTAGGTCAAAACCCTAATTTTCCACAACAATAAATAAATTGAGGAGTGAGGAGCATTATGCATTGCATTTTGGGTCCTAAAAAGTCATTCCAAAGTTTTTAAAATCATTTTTAGAGCTGAAATGCACTTCCCGGATAAATTAGGGTTTTTGGGTCAAAAACGGCATTTTGGTCATTTCACAACAAAAAACGGTTTTTCATCACAAATCATTGGGTAATCGTCAGGGGAATCATTTGAGGAAGAATGTGCTTAATTAGATTTTATTTTTTTTACTTTATGCGCATGAATGTTAATTATTTGCATAAAAACTCAAATTTAAAGAAAAGGGTAAAATGGGAATTTCCCTCAAGGTGAGGTATCAAATCAATTTTGGGAATGGTGATCATGGAATTTTGGGCCCAATGATTGGTTCCTTGGTTCCTAGGATGAAGCCCAAAATGGTAAGATTTTTTATGGAATAATCAAGAAAAAAATAATCAAAAAGGAAGAGATAATGTTGTGCACATGGGGAACAACTAGTACAATTGCCAACTTGCAAAAGTTGGCAAATCCTCACACCCTCTCCCTTGATCAAAACCGTCAGCCCCCTCTCCCATTTCCCTCTCCATTTGTGTTTCTTCAACACCCTCAATCCATGTGATGATGCATCTCCACCCTCCATTCAAATTTAAAGTCTAATCCTAGTGCACCTCTCAAAGCCAATGACTAAAATACCCTCTAACTTGGTGACCAAGTTCAATTTAATTTTATTTATTAATATTCAGCTGAATGTTAATTGATTTAATTGGTTTGATTACCATTTTTCCCCAAAGCTCACTCCAACCCTATAAATACCCTTTCATTTTCCACACATCACAACTTTTTGCTCATTCTCTCCTACACTAAACCTAGCACACAACTCTCTCCTCTCCTTCCTCCTAGCTAGGCCATAGCCCCCCCCCCCCCCCCCTCACTCTCCTCTCTTCCATTTTTTTGTTTCCATCACCCAAACACCACCAAATCACTTCAAATCCACTCCTTCTTCATAGATCTTCCTCCTTTCACCATCCATTTCATATCCTCCTCATCAAACACTTGGGTATTTGGGAATTTGCGTGGGTTTCTTGGACCATTTCTTGAAGACTTTAGTTGATTTGTTTACTTGTTCTTCATTTCCTGCTTCTATTAGCTTGGATCCAAGGTAAATCCCTAAAACTCTTGCATCATCTCTCACATTTTTGCATTAAAACCCCTTTTTCTTTTCATCACATTTTTGCATCTTCATCTTTAAAATGTAGTTGTTGTTGTTGTTGGGGTGAGAGTTGGCATCTCACTCTTGAATAAATTGTGTTTTTGTGATTTTCATCTTGTTCCTTGCATTTAGTGAAAGTAAATGATATTTTAAGCCTTATATATGTTTCGCACCCCTTGGTCTTGACATGATTTTATTGTTCCTCTTGGCTTGTTGATGTTTAATACTTATTATTAGCATTTGGTTTTGTTGTTAAATGTCTATTTTCACCGTTTTTACTTGTAAATAATTTGTTGATGATCTAGCAAGTTGATTCTCACTAGTGCCTAGTGCACTTTTCTTCAAGTGAGAAGATTGCTAGATGTGATTCAACTTTGTTTATGTGTCCTTTTATTTAGTCCTATTTTAATATGCTTGCAAATAATTTGTTGATGATCTAGCAAGTTGATTCTCACTAGTGCCTAGTGCACTTTTCTTCAAGTGAGAAGATTGCTAGATGTGATTCAACTTTGTTTATGTGTCCTTTTATTTAGTCCTATTTTAATATGCTTGCAAATAATTTGTTGATGATCTAGCAAGTGTTAGACTATATGATAACCTTAGAGGGGGGTGAATAAGGTTATGTGCAAAATATGAATTCTTTTCGCTTTTCAAAAACTTATGAAATGCTTTGTTTAAATCAAATGCGGAAACTGAGATTTAAACTTATATGATGTATGCAAGCAGGCAGATCAAGCACAGTATGATATTACTCTATATTCAATATACAGAATAACTAGATTATTTATAGGCAGCGTAGTGATATTGAATATAGCAACAGACAGATATACAGCAGAGATATGGATAATAACAGATCAGCACAATAATATAACAATAGACAGATCTGAGTAGTGATATTCAAAACAGATATAAACAAAACAATGAATATCACAGCTATATAACAATAACAAATATAGACAATAAAGTAAAGAGAGTAGGGATAGAGATACACCAGGATTTTAGCGAGGTTCGGGATAAAAGCCCTACGTCCTCGGCCTCAGGCTTTGCAACCCTTGGACTTGATGGTAACCACTATATTGAAGAATTCTTTACAAACAGGCAACTTCAAGATAGCAAATCTCAATTCCCCCGAACTGAGAACCCGAGCACCTAGCTAAGGATTTCAACACCGCTTCAATCCCCTGATTGAACGACCCAAGAACACCTCCCAGGATTTCAAAATAACCGCTTCAATCTCCTGATTGAATGACCCAAGAACACCTCCCAGGATTTCAAAATAACCACTTAGAAAACGAATACAATATGAGATCTACGAACCAATCACTTCAGCAGTATAGTAACAATATAGTAGAGTGAGAGATGATTGGTTTTTGAAAATGAAGAACTTTGAAATATAGATCTGAAAATGAAAGCTCTTATTTTTTTTCTCTTTGCTTTTTGATCTGAAAGTATGTAGCAGAGAAGTGGAAAGTGGTGTGTTGAGAGTGTGAAGCACCTCTCTATTTATAGGTTTAGGAAACGTAGGATTTGAAAAAACATTTAATGTAAATGAAGAATCGATTGTTTGATGAAGTTAAAAAGTAGGAGAATCGATTCTTTGCATTTAGACAACTTAGGAATCGATTCATTTGTCTTTGGAAAAATGAAGGAATCGATTCTTAGGACCTCTTGAGTAGGCAAGAATCGATTTTAACTTTGGTTTAAAGAAGGAGGAATCGATTCTTTAGTTTTGCTAAAATATAGGAGCAATCGATTATGAAGCTTCATAGGAAAAAGAAAGAATCGATTCTTTGCTTGAATAAAGGAGATGTTGTAATCGATTCTTGCCTTTTTAAGATAACTTGGAAATCGATTGTTTTGCTTAGGAAAGGCTTGGGAATCGATTTATCATGTCTCATTGGGAGTTAGAAATCGATTTTATACTCCTATGAGACAATGGAAAATCGATTCTTTCATTTAAAAAACATTTTCTCATGTTGTGTGCCTTTCTCATGCATGCATGTATTTGACTAAAATATTTTTCAAGACTCTCAACACAACAATTTTATTTTTAAAACATTTTTAAAAACTTCATCTCTCTTCTACTAAATGTCATAAAGCTGAAGGGATAGGATCTTACATTTGAGTCCTATCAAAAGCAGATAAACAATTAGGTCTTCAACTTCATTGTTGCTTCTTCTGCAAGCCATTGCACTTTAGTCCCTGCTCTTTGATTTAATCCCCGTTCTTTGATTTTGTCCCTGTACTTTCATTCAACTGCAACCATTAGTAGACAAGATGTAATTTGTTATCATTCAAAACAAAGAGTGTTTGCCCTTGGTTCAACAAACTCCCCCTTTTTGATGATAACAAATTACATTATGCATAGGGGGTTTGATAGTAATGGAACTTTTTCAAAAAGCTCCCCCTAAGCATATGCATAATAAAATACACAGTACATCAGCAGGATAGCAGCAATTATTTTCTCCCCTCACATATTCCATGCATATATTCTCTCCCACATATAACATGCATAATATTCTCTCCCCCTTTGTTTTCATCAAAAAGGAGGGGGGTGAGCACATAGAAACATAACCACATTATAAATTTGCAGAATCAATAGACAGTAGTACATAGCATATGATATATTAAAAACAGTAGTTCATGCTATGCTCCCCCTTAGTTGGTGATCCCCCTGATTAATTTTAGAATGCAAAGCTTTAGCAAAAAGAGGGTGGATCATCATGGTTTTAAAAATATATTTAGAGAAAATAGGATACCCAAGATAATATGCCATACTTGGTTCAACAATATAGGTATCATATTTAACTTAAAAATATGTTGCATCAAAGATCCATCACAATAGAGAGAAAAAACTTTGATGCACACAAAAAATTTTATTTCACAAAAGTGATAAATTATTCTTAAGGTGAATAGAACTTTACCAATTTAACCTTCACCGGCGATTCTTCCTCTATTGTTGTTATCACGAGTCACATGACTGTTGTTTCTGAGTATTACGAATCTTTTTGTGTCTCCAGTCATGAACTTCGAGTCTCTGCTATCAAGGTATTGATCTGACCCCCATACCTTGTAGCACACCTGCACTAAGATCAAGTAGAAAATTTTGGTACCCAATTCTCTTTGGGTCCTTTGGGGTTAGTCATCAAGGGTTTTGTTTTCACAATCCACCTTGGTTTCTCACAAGCAGGTATAAGGGTACCAAACTCACATAATTTACGGATAGGGCATCTAGGTGAGCTATGGTTCCCTTTTGGACAATAGGTGCATGAGAAAACAGTAGGTGTATAACTTGAAGTAGCAGCTACAAAAGTTATTTTCTTGTTCAAAACAGAGGAGGTGGAATTACCTTTGTACCCAATACCTCTCCTATCAACATATTCATGTTGGGAATGAAGTAGCTTGGTCAAGGTCTTTTCACCAACCTCAAACTTTTTCAAAGATTCTTTCAAAAATTCATTTTCAACCTTGACTTTTTCAAAATTTTGTTTAAGCTCTAGAAACTGAAGGTTGAATGGTTTTATTTCATGTAGCTCATTCTTCAACTTAGCTAACTCATTTTCTAGAGTCTCAATTTGAGTGAGCATGCTTTTGTTACTCTTTGCCAATTTCTTAGATTTTAACAAAAGAGTTTCATGTTCGGAATAGAGAGCATCAAAAGCCTCACTCAAATCTTGACTACTACAACCATAATCAAGTAAATCATCATGTATAGAAGAATCAGAAAGACTAGAAGAGTTAAGGCTTACCTTAGATGAGTCATTTGCAATTTGCTCTTCTTCGTCTGTGTCACTATCAGAGCCAAGACAATCCCATATGGTAGCCTTAGGTGTTTCACATGCCGTGAGACAAATGGCATTTGCAACCTCCTCTTTTTCACTGTCAGTATAGTTGTTCCACGTAGCCTTCTTAGCTTTCTTGGATTTCTTTGAGTTATTTCTCTTTTCAAGTTTGTTGAATTTTATGAATTCTTCAAACAATTCAGCCATGTCTTCATCATCAGATTCTTCATCAGACTCAACCTCTTTCCTTGCTACCTTAGGTGTTTTAGCAGCAAGAGCAAGAGATTTTCTTTCTTTTACCATTTCTGCTTCTTGATCTTTGTTAGCAGCCAATACAACCTCAAAGGCTAGAAGTGACCCAATCAAGTCTTCTTGGGGCAGAGTGCCAATATCTTTGGCTTCAGTGATTGCACAAGTTTTTGGAAAGAACTCACCAGTCAGAGATGCAAGAATTTTCCCATTTATATCTTTTGTAGAATACCTCTTTCCCAGTGCCCTTAAGTTGTTTATAATCAGATTCAGTCTCTGGTGCATAGCTGCAACAGATTCACCTTCCTTCATTTTGAATGATTCATACTCAGAAGTTAGGATTCTGATTTTTGTATCCTTTACTTGGCTTGTACCGACATGTGTATCTTCCAGACAATCCCAGATTTCTTTTGCTGTTTGACACCCTTTTACTCTTCCATACTCTTCTTCACAAAGTGATAGGTGAAGAATATTCATAGCCTTGGCATTTTGAGATATTTTGTCAAGCTCAGATTTTCTCAGCTCGCTCAGATCGATGGTGTAGATGTCTTCAATTGGAACTTCTTCCGCTTTGCCGGTGGTTTGACTTTTTGTAGTGTCTCCATTAGTACCACCTGGTTTTGTAATTTTGATCTTCATAGGAATCAGTGGTCCATCAACAATAATCCTCCAAAGGGTGAAATCTATAGCCAGCACATGACATTTCATTCGACTACTCCAATAGTCATAGTTAGTTCCATCAAACAGGGGTGGCCTATTGAAGGACATCCCCTCTTTCATAAAAGAACCCATAATCACAGATAGATAAACAAAATTTAAATTGCGAGATGTAAAGCTCTATATGCAATTTCTAGCTACTGATACCACTTGTTAGACTATATGATAACCTTAGAGGGGGGGTGAATAAGGTTATGTGCAAAATATGAATTCTTTTGGCTTTTCAAAAACTTATGAAATGCTTTGTTTAAATCAAATGCGGAAACTGAGATTTAAACTTATATGATGTATGCAAGCAGGCAGATCAAGCACAGTATGATATTACTCTATATTCAATATACAGAATAACTAGATTATTTATAGGCAGCGTAGTGATATTGAATATAGCAACAGACAGATATACAGCAGAGATATGGATAATAACAGATCAGCACAATAATATAACAATAGACAGATCTGAGTAGTGATATTCAAAACAGATATAAACAAAACAATGAATATCACAGCTATATAACAATAACAAATATAGACAATAAAGTAAAGAGAGTAGGGATAGAGATACACCAGGATTTTAGCGAGGTTCGGGATAAAAGCCCTACGTCCTCGGCCTCAGGCTTTGCAACCCTTGGACTTGATGGTAACCACTATATTGAAGAATTCTTTACAAACAGGCAACTTCAAGATAGCAAATCTCAATTCCCCCGAACTGAGAACCCGAGCACCTAGCTAAGGATTTCAACACCGCTTCAATCCCCTGATTGAACGACCCAAGAACACCTCCCAGGATTTCAAAATAACCGCTTCAATCTCCTGATTGAATGACCCAAGAACACCTCCCAGGATTTCAAAATAACCACTTAGAAAACGAATACAATATGAGATCTACGAACCAATCACTTCAGCAGTATAGTAACAATATAGTAGAGTGAGAGATGATTGGTTTTTGAAAATGAAGAACTTTGAAATATAGATCTGAAAATGAAAGCTCTTATTTTTTTCTCTTTGCTTTTTGATCTGAAAGTACGTAGCAGAGAAGTGGAAAGTGGTGTGTTGAAGAGTGTGAAGCACCTCTCTATTTATAGGTTTAGGAAACGTAGGATTTGAAAAAAACATTTAATGTAAATGAAGAATCGATTGTTTGATGAAGTTAAAAAGTAGGAGAATCGATTCTTTGCATTTAGACAACTTAGGAATCGATTCATTTGTCTTTGGAAAAATGAAGGAATCGATTCTTAGGACCTCCTGAGTAGGCAAGAATCGATTTTAACTTTGGTTTAAAGAAGGAGGAATCGATTCTTTAGTTTTGCTAAAATATAGGAGCAATCGATTATGAAGCTTCATAGGAAAAAGAAAGAATCGATTCTTTGCTTGAATAAAGGAGATGTTGTAATCGATTCTTGCCTTTTTAAGATAACTTGGAAATCGATTGTTTTGCTTAGGAAAGGCTTGGGAATCGATTTATCATGTCTCATTGGGAGTTAGAAATCGATTTTATACTCCTATGATACAATGGAAAATCGATTCTTTCATTTAAAAAACATTTTCTCATGTTGTGTGCCTTTCTCATGCATGCATGTATTTGACTAAAATATTTTTCAAGACTTTCAACACAACAATTTTATTTTTAAAACATTTTTAAAAACTTCATCTCTCTTCTACTAAATGTCATAAAGCTGAAGGGATAGGATCTTACATTTGAGTCCTATCAAAAGCAGATAAACAATTAGGTCTTCAACTTCATTGTTGCTTCTTCTGCAAGCCATTGCACTTTAGTCCCTGCTCTTTGATTTAATCCCCGTTCTTTGATTTTGTCCCTACTTTCATTCAACTGCAACCATTAGTAGACAAGATGTAATTTGTTATCATTCAAAACAAAGAGTGTTTGCCCTTGGTTCAACAGCAAGTTGATTCTCACTAGTGCCTAGTGCACTTTTCTTCAAGTGAGAAGATTGCTAGTTGTGATTCAACTTTGTTTATGTGTCCTTTTATTTAGTCCTATTTTAATATGCTTGCAAATAATTTGTTGATGATCTAGCAAGTTGATTCTCACTAGTGCCTAGTGCACTTTTCTTCAAGTGAGAAGATTGCTAGATGTGATTCAACTTTGTTTATGTGTCCTTTTATTTAGTCCTATTTTAATATGCTTGCAAATAATTTGTTGATGATCTAGCAAGTTGATTCTCACTAGTGCCTAGTGCACTTTTCTTCAAGTGAGAAGATTGCTAGATGTGATTCAACTTTGTTTTGTGTCCTTTTATTTAGTCCTATTTTAATGAGCTTATTGTTAATTTGTTGATGATCTAGCAAGTTGATTCTCACTAGTGCCTAGTGCACTTTTCCTCAAAGTGAGAGGATTGCTCTATGTGATTCAACTTAGTTATTCGTTTATTTAATCTTTGTATTTTTATTTGCTTATTGTTAGTGGTTGATGATAGGCAAGTTGATTCTCACTAGTGCCTAGTGCACTTTTCTCAAAGTGAGAAGATTGCTCTATGTGATTCAACTTAGTTATGTGTCTATCTAATCTTTGTATTTTTATTTGCTTATTGTTAGTGGTTGATGATAGGCAAGTTGATTCTCACTAGTGCCTAGTGCACTTTTTCTCAAAGTGAGAGGATTGCTCTATGTGATTCAACCTAGTTATGTGATGTTTTGGGTTGTTAATTTGTTCAATTGGTTGATGATTGGTGAGATGAATCAACATGTGTTTTCTAGCACCATTTTAAAATGTTGAGGATCACTTGAAAGTGATTCAACTTTTACCTATGCTTTAATGTTAATTTGGTAAAGTGACTAGACACTTATGCATTGAGTATTGTTAACAAGTGTCAAGGATTACCAAATACTTTTAACTTGTGCCTAATGCCTAAAATCCGAACCAAGCTTTTGCAATGTTTCCTTAAGTGCCTTTCTTGGCAACTTATTTGGTTGTTTTTGATCATATATTCATGCCATTAATTGTTGATGACTCAATGTCATTCTTGTGTACAATTGTTGTAAATGGAAATGCTTATGCTTGTGCTCCCATTATTGATTATTTTGCTTGCAAATTGGTAAGTATTGCATTTTGGTTTTGACTTGAAAATTGATTGAAGATTCTACTCTATTTTCTTTTGTGGCCAAAGCCACCCTCGAATTCTCTTCCTCTCCCCTCTAATCAATCCTTTTTCAAATGATATTCCAAAATCCAATGCTTCGCTAATTGTCTTCACAAATTAATCAATTTCTTTTTTAGATCAATAATAAACTTTTTGAAAACTCATAAGGAGGCAAGTCGGACATACGGCCGATGTTGTCTAGCGTCCTAAGATCGGAGTTGTACAACTCAAACATCTTGGGATACTTATGAGAATTAAAACCGGTAATTAACAACTTCAATCCTTTTCAAAAATGAGTAAGGAACCGATTCGGATGTACGTTCGACATTGGTTAGAGTCCTAGGATTAGCGAGTTGTACAGCTCGTGCGAGCCTAAGATACTTACTCGAACAAAAAACTACCAATCTCACAGCAAATCTTTTCTTAAGTAATTCAAATCACTTTTCGATAAGCAGGGGGCACGTCGCCTGTACGGGCGGGGATGTCTATGTTTTAGGGTTAGTGGACTGTACAGTTCAGACCCGAGAACCCCTGCAATAAAAGACACCAACACACCCAAAGTTTCTCGACAAAGGAGAACTACGTAGCTTTGATTTCCTCATTGCATCTGAGGATACGTAGGAGTGGGCCACGTCCCGTCAAGCACCCTTTTCAAAAAAATACAAAAAAAATCTCTTTCTTTTCCCCGTCTTCTTTCCAAACGCTTTTCTCAAATAAAAAAAGAAAAATGAAAAGAAATAGAACATCGTTTCAAATCAAACTTTGTCGAAACCACACATCAAATTAATGGTTCCCTTTCGGTAGAAAGGAGATGCGGGGTGCTTATACCTTCCCCGTGTCTAACCGACCCCCGAACCTACATCTCCTGATTTCGAAAAGACCACCCGCCTTGTATAAAAAGACGTTTTTTCAATGTTTTCGTCTAAAAACTAAAATATTGATGGCGGCTTCATTTATCTTCCACGTTGTACACCGAGAAATCCAAACCGGATTTTTCGGGGTGCAACAAGGAGGCCGATGACTGGTGGTTAGAGGCTAGGCAGAGATTGGAGACTGCAAACGAAGAGATCACTTGGGCTGTGTTCCGCAGGGAGTTTATGAGAAAATATTATCCGGAGGATGTCCGAGGTAAGAAAGAGATTGAGTTCCTGGAGCTGAAACAAGGGAATATGTCTGTGACTGAGTATGCTGCTAAGTTCGTGGAATTAGCAAAGTTTTATCCGCATTACAGTGAGGCTACTGCTGAGTTTTCCAAGTGCATTAAGTTTGAGAATGGGCCGCGTCCTCAGATTAAGAAGGCGATTGGTTACCAGAAGATCCGTGTTTTCTCCGACTTGATTGATAGCTTTAGAATTTATGAGGAAGACAACAATGCTCACTACAAGATTATGAATGAGAAGAGGAGCAAATTTCAAAGTCGTGGTAAGCCGTATGATGTTCCTGCTGGTAAGGGTAAACAGAAAGCTGCTGTTGGCAAGAGTACTAGTGGGGGAGATGCTCCTGCTAGCATTGTATGTTACAAATGTGGTAGAGCTGGTCACAAGAGTAACGTGTGCAAAGCTGAAGTGAAGAAGTGTTACCGTTGTGGTAAGGAGGGTCATGTGGTGGCTGAGTGTGAGCGTAAGGAGGTGGTCTGCTACAACTGTGGTGAAAGAGGGCACATTAGTACTCAGTGTCTGAAGCCGAAGAAAGAAAGGTCCAGTGGAAAAGTGTTCGCTTTGGCAGGTGAAGAGCCTACTGAAGATGATGGACTTATTAGAGGTACGTGCTTCATTAATGGTACTCCTTTAAAATCTAATGTTGATACTGGTGCTACTCATTGCTTTATTGCTGCTGTTTGTTGTAAGAGATTGGGTCTTGTATTGTCTGCTATGAATGGAGAGATGGTTGTCGACACTCCAGCTAAGGGGTCAGTAACTACTTCTCTGGTGTGTTCTCAGTGTCCCTTGTCGATCTTCGACAGAGACTTTGTTGTGAATTTTGTTTGTTTGCCGTTGAGCCGATTGGATGTAATCTTGGCTATGAACTGGTTAGAGCATAACCATGTCCATATTAATTGTCGTAGCAAGTCGGTGAGTTTTGAAGGAGAGGAGTCTGGTCTGTTATCCGCTAGTCAGTTGCGGAAGTTGATGAAGGAATGAGTTCAGTTATTCTCACTGATGGCATCGTTGTCTGTTGAGAATCAAGCTATCACTGAAGAGTTGCAAGTGGTGCGCGAGTTTCCTGATGTTTTCCCTGATGAGATTCCAAGTGTACCGCCAGAGAGGGAAGTTGAGTTCTCTATTGATCTTGTACCTGGTACCAGACCTGTTTCTATGGCACCGTACAGGATGCCCGCATCCGAATTGTCTGAGTTGAAGAAGAAACTTGAGGATCTGCTTGAGAAGAAGTTTGTGAGGCCGAGTGTATCACCGTGGGGAGCTCCTGTGGTGTTAGTTAAGAAGAAGGATGGTAGTATGAGACTCTGTGTGGATTATCGGCAGTTGAATAAGGTAACAATTAAGAACAAGTATCCACTTCCGAGGATAGACGATTTGATGGATCAGTTGGTGGGTGCTCAAGTATTCAGTAAGATCGATTTGAGATCAGGTTATCATCAGATCAAGGTGAAGGACGAAGATATTCAGAAGACGGCTTTCAGAACCCGTTATGGTCATTATGAGTATTCGGTGATGCCGTTCGGTGTTACCAACGCACTAGGAGTATTTATGGAATATATGAATCGTATTTTTCATACTTACTTAGATCGGTTTTGTGGTGGTATTCATCGATGACATTCTAATTTACTCTAAATCGGAGGAAGAGCATGCAGAGCATCTAAGGTTAGAATTGGAGGTACTGAAGGAAAAGAAGCTGTATGCGAAGTTGTCAAAGTGTGAGTTCTGGTTGAAAGAAGTGAGTTTTCTCGGTCATGTCATTTCTGGTAGTGGTATTGCGGTGGATCCGTCGAAAGTAGAAGCAGTGTTGAATTGGGAGGCTCCGAAGTCGGCTACTGAAATTAGAAGCTTTTTGGGATTGGCCGGCTATTATAGAAGATTCATTGAAGGTTTTTCTAGGTTAGCACTTCTGTTAACTCAGTTAACCTGCAAAGGAAAGGCTTTTGTTTGGGACGCCCGCTGTGAAGAAAGTTTCTCGGAATTGAAGAAGAGATTGACAACGTCTCCTGTCTTGACGTTGCCCAATCCGGAAGGGTCGTTTGTGGTATATTGTGATGCTTAAAAAATGGGTTTAGGTGGTGTGCTTATGCAGGATGGGAACGTTATTGCGTATGCATCGAGACAGTTAAGAGTTCATGAGAAGAATTATCCCACTCATGACTTGGAGTTAGCTGCAGTGGTCTTTGTGCTGAAGATTTGGAGGCACTATCTCTATGGTTCTAGATTCGAGGTGTTTAGTGACCATAAGAGCTTGAGGTATTTGTTCGACCAGAAGGAGTTGAATATGAGGCAGCGACGATGGTTGGAGTTGTTGAAGGACTATGATTTCGGTTTGAACTATCCTCCAGGAAAAGCTAATGTCGTGGCTGATGCTTTGAGCCGGAAGACTTTGCATATGTCGGAAATGATGGTTAAGGAGTTAGAGCTGATTGGGGAGTTCAGAGATATGAGTCTGGTTTGTGAAGTGACACCTCAGAGTGTTAAGTTAGGGATGTTGAAGATTGGTAATGATTTTCTGAACAGCATCAGAGAAGCCCAGAAATCAGATGTTAAGCTGGTAGACTTGATGGTTGAGAGTGATCAATCTAAGAATGAGGATTTCAGGTTGGATTCCCAAGGTGTGTTGAGGTTCCGTGGTAGGATTTGTATTCCTGATGATGCAGACATGAAGAGAGCCATTCTTGAAGAGAGTCACGGAAGTAAGTTAAGTATTCATCCAGGAGCTACAAAGATGTATCAAGACCTGAAGAAGTTGTTTTGGTGGCCTGGTATGAAGCGAGATGTGCCGCAATTCGTTTATGCATGTTTGACTTGCCAGAAGTCAAAGGTTGAGCATCAGAAGCCTGCTGGATTGATGCAACCGTTAGAAATTCCAGAATGGAAATGGGATAGCATTTCGATGGACTTTGTGGCGGGATTGCCTAATACTGCGAAAGGGTATGATTCAATTTGGGTGATTGTTGACAGGTTAACAAAATCGTCTCATTTTGTTCCTATCATCATCACGTATCTGGTGTCGAAGTTGGCGGAGATTTATATCCGGGAGATTGTGAAGCTTCATGGAGTTCCTATGAGTATTGTTTCGGATAGAGATCCGAGGTTCACTTCAGATTTCTGGAAGAGTTTGCAAGAGAAGTTGGGATCTAAGTTGAGGTTGAGTTCGGCATATCATCCTCAGACCGATGGTCAGTCAGAGAGGACAATTCAGTCAATAGAAGATTTGTTGAGGGCTTGTGTTGTGGAACAAGCAGGTTCGTGGGATTCCTACCTTCCACTGATAGAGTTCACGTATAACAACATTTACCATTCTAGTATAGGGATGGCACCTTTTGAAGCATTATATGGTCGGAAGTGTAGAACCCCGCTGTGTTGGTATGAGTCTGGAGAGAGTGTGGTGCTTGGACCGGAGATTGTTCGAGAGACAACTGAAAAGGTGAAGTTGATTCGTGAGAAGATGAAGGCTTCGCAGAGTCGACAGAAGAGTTATCACGACAAGCGGAGGAAAGATTTGGAGTTTCAAGCGGGTGAGCATGTATTTTTGAGAGTCACTCCAGTGACCGGTGTTGGACGCGCTTTGAAGTCGAAGAAGCTCACTCCTCGTTTTATTGGTCCTTATCAGATTTCAGAGAGAGTCGGAAATGTTGCATATAGAGTGGCTTTACCGCCTAACCTTTCAAATTTGCATGACGTGTTTCATGTGTCACAACTTCGGAAGTACATTTCAGATCCATCTCATGTGATCCGCATGGATGATGTAGAGGTACGGTATAATCTCACAGTGGAGACGATGCCTGTACGAATCGAAGGTCATGAGGAGAAAGTTTTAAGAGGCAAGGAGATTGCGTTGGTGAAAGTAGTCTGGCTAGGAGCTGCCGGAGAGAGCATGATGTGGGAGATGGAGAGTAAGATGCGGAAATCCTATCCCGAGCTGTTTGAATCAGGTAAATTTCGAGGACGAAATATTCTAAGTGGGGGAGAGTTGTAACGCCCAAATAATTTAATTATTTATTTAATTAAATTATTTAGGTATTTTATTAGTATAGTCATATTAAAATAATTATATGGTGTTTTATTTAAATCAGGGAGTGGTGTTTAGTAAGTAAGCTAGGTAGTAGACGGGGGCCCGTGATCCAAGAGCCCAATGGCATAGGCGCATGAGTGAGAGCCTAGCTAGGGTTTTGGGATCATTTTGCGCATTGTTGGAGAAAAAGAAAAGAAAAGAGAGAATTGCGAAGAGAAAAGAGAGGGGGACGGCGCACCAAGGAGGAAGAGGAGAGGAGCTCTGTTGCTGTGGTTCTTTGGAGTTGTCGTGCAAGGGGATCTCATATCCGGCAAATCTAAGGTAAGGGTGGGTTCTATCCTTATAATAAGGTGTATGATGGGTGTTATGTGGGGGATAGACTCTATGTTGTCTTTTGATTTTGCTTGATGTGTATTTGGGATGTTTGAATGTATTCATGATGATTACAATTTGGTGTTTGGTGATTGATCATGGTGAAAATTTGGTGTTTGGTGTTTGGCGCAAATTTGGTGTTGTTGTCTTAGTTGCTGGAAACGGCGCCCTGTCCCTGGGCGCCCTGTCACTGTTTTTGGTTGTTGCTGGAAGTGGCACCCTAGGCGCCCAATAATGTTTTGATGTTGCTGGAAATGGCGCCCTAGGCGCCCAGTGTTGTTTCAGTGTTGCTGAGAAAGGCGCCCTAGGCGCCCAGTGTTGTTCCTGCCATGTTTGTGTCATTGTCCCTGTGTGTTCCTTGCTGAATCAGGCGCCCTGTTGCTGGGCGCCAAGTCTGTTGTTGCTGCTGTTGTGCCAGGCGCCCTGTTGCTGGGCGCCAAGTCTGTTGTTACTGAGACAGAAGCTGTCGAAGTTGCTGGGACAGAAGCCGTCGAAGTTGCTGAGACAGAAGCTGTCGAAGTTGCTGAGACAACTGCAGTCGAATTTACTGAGATAGCTGCAGTGGGCGCCTCATGCATGTGGCTGCCACGTGGTGTTTGGCGCAGTGGGTGCCAGTTTCTGTGGTATTGGCCTGCTGGGCGCCCTGCTCCTGGGCGCCATGTCAGTTTTTGTTGTCGTTGTGCTAGGCGCCCTGTTGTTGGGCGCCAAGTCTGCTGATGCCACTGTTGCACTAGGCGCCCTGTTACTGGGCGCCAGTTCCTGTTGTGATGTTGTTGCACTAGGCGCCCTGTTGCTGGGCGCCAGTTCCTGCTGTGTTGCTGTTGTGTTAGACGCCAGTTTCTGTTGCTGTTGTTGCCTGCTAGGCGCCCTGTTGCTGGGCGCCAATTTCTGTTGGTTGCTATTGCCTGTTGGCGCCCTGTTGCTGGGCGCCAGTTCCTGCCATGTCCTATTTGGTCGTTGGCAATGGTGTTGTAAAGTTGTTGTCGTTCTAGGTGGTGTAAATTTTTGTTGTTCTCGGTGTCGTAAAATTGTTGTTGCCATTGATGCTGTAAATTTATTGGTGTCTCTGTGGTCGGTGATTGTTGGTTAGGTTGTTGGACTGTCCTATGGGTGTAGGTGTATTGGTGATGATTGGAGCTATAGGTGATGATGGTGATGCTCATACAGGTGATGTGCCTATTTTATTGGCTAAGGCGATAGGTGATGGGTCTATGACCATTTGTTGAATTTGGTGTTGTTGTGTCAATTAAATGACTGTTGTTGTTAATTGTCTCTGGTGCATTGTTCATGGTGTCACATATATTGCATATGCATTATTTTGGTGATGATGGCTTCGGTCTTGGAGCTATAGGTGATGATGGTGATGCTCATACAGGTGATGATGCCCTTATTGGCTATTTTATTGGTGATGATTGGTACCACATGCATATACCCATTGGTGTGGGTTGCATCTCATATACTTACTCATGATGTTGGTGATAATTCTTGGTGATTTGTAATTTGATGTTGTTGTGAAGTGGTGGATATAGCTGTCGTAACTCTAGCAAATTGCCTATCATATATGCTATTATAATGTTAGATATCTCACCCCTTCTGTTTGAATGTTACCCCTATGTTGGTAACGTGCAGGTGATTGCGAGTGAAGGCATGTCTACCTTCGCTAGTTGAGTCGGTGTCGTCGCTCTGATACGTAGCACTCGGGGGATGAACGCTAATTTTTGTTAGTTGTCTTTATTATTTAATTTCTAAAGTTTTATGGTGATGTTATGATTAATTGTTGAACCTTTATTTTTATTCCGCTGCGTGGTGATGGAGTTACGGTCATGTATTGTACTATTTCAATGGTGGATTTTATTTATTGACGTGTGAAGTTTATTGGTGTAAATGTGGCATCCCTTGTGGGTGTATTGAGAAACGTTTTTGAAAACTCTGATTTTTGTCAAAAAAATTTCCGGGTAGAAAAGGGGTGTTACAAGCATCCTTGTGCAGAGATACACAAGGCTACAGCCGAGTCTGTCAACTATTTGGGCCTGAAGCCTTGGGTCCTCATGTTTGATGGATCGAGCACCCAAACGGGAGCAGGCATTGGGGTAGTCATCACCAGTCCTTGCGGTCACGCTTGGAGGTTCATGTGCAATATAGGGGATCAAGCTTCCAATAATCAGGCCGAATATGAAGCCTTGATCATGGGACTTGATATCATGGCCGCCATGAAGGCCCAGTATGTAGAAATAAAGGGGAATTCACAGCTGGTGATTAAACAGATCATTAGGGAGTACAAGTGTTACAACAACTCAGACAGTTGCGAGCCTCGGCGCATGTTGAAGTTGTTCGCCGATGCTGTTTTCATGTATGTCCCCAGAAATGAGAACCAAGAGGCAAATGACTTGGCCCAACAAGCCTCGGGTTACAAGGAGCTGGTGGTCGAGGTATTTCAACAAGATGCATTGGTTCCGGCCGAGGGCAGTGAAGTATATCTTGATAGGGGGCGATCTTTATAAGAGAAGCGCCAATGGGGTGTTGTTGCGATGCCTCAAGAGAAAGGATGTTTATATGGTGATGGCACAAATCCATGCAGGGATTTGTGGTGCACATAAGTCTGGCCCCATCATCAAACAAAAAGGAGTAATTGCCCTAAGAGATGTGGTCTTTGTAGAAATGAAGGGCACAACAGGAACAATTATTAATTAAATGCAGTTATTTCAATATGTGTTATATATCTAATATATAGATTATTTTCTATTTAATTTTATTTAACTTTTTTTTCACAAATAAATATATTACAAATTTTAAATTAGAAACACTAATTTTTTAATTATTTTTTTATTTTATATCATTTAAATTCATATTTAAAAATAAAATAAATAAAAAACCCAGTTGAGAAGTCCCCCTGGGGTAAGGCGACTTCTCAACAGAAAAAACAACAAAAAAAAAAACAAAAACTAACTTGGGAAGTCGTTTTCTGGAGAGACGACTTCTCAACTACAAATGAAAAGTGTGCTAGTTTGATAAATAATTTAAAAAGTGTATTGTTTTAGTAGATTTTTTTATTTTTTGTCTTAGAACCGTTTTTTTTCCTGATTTATCAGTTGAGACTCATAATTGTTTCCAGTTGAGAATTTTGAATTTTGTTAACCCTTTGGTTTATTTTTCCTTTCAGGTGGCAAACAAAAATGAGGGTGGTGCAATTTGCAAAGTCCAATTCTTTGAAACTGGCCCAGCCCAATGATTTGCAGCCAAACAATTTTGTTTGATGACTCTTGCGCACCCGGACCCGGATATGATGGGTATGTTCGCGGGTCGTTCCTGACCCGAGGTATATATGTTTGTTCTTTACTCTCTCTTCTTCAGAAAATCAAGATTCACTGTTTCTTTCTTGATTTTTCGTTCTTCTTCTTCTCTGCTCTCTCTCTCTCTCTCTCACTGTTTCTTGTTTGATGACTCTCTTCTCTGTTTCTTTATCAGTTGAGACTCATAATTGTTTCCAGTTGAGAATTTTGAATTTTGTTAACCCTTTGGTTTATTTTTCCTTTCAGGTGGCAAACAAAAATGAGGGTGGTGCAATTTGCAAAGTCCAATTCTTTGAAACTGGCCCAGCCCAATGATTTGCAGCCAAACAATTTTGTTTGATGACTCTTGCGCACCCGGACCCGGATATGATGGGTATGTTCGCGGGTCGTTCCTGACCCGAGGTATATATGTTTGTTCTTTACTCTCTCTTCTTCAGAAAATCAAGATTCACTGTTTCTTTCTTGATTTTTCGTTCTTCTTCTTCTCTGCTCTCTCTCTCTCTCTCTACGATGGAAACCTAGCTTTGACCGGTGCTCTCCCTCCGGTGATTGAAGCTCCGTTGAAGCTCGTTTTGCGATCAATGATGAGGCTGAACGATGATGAATCAAAACTCTTTGGTTTTGATCTGAGTTCACGCAAACTGAGATCACAATCTTGAGTTCTCACTTCGCGATAAACAGGAAACCCAAGTTTTCCTGAAACGCTTGATCTCTTGGATCAAGCTCTTGATCCACCTTCCTTAAGGTAGATTTGCTTCTTCTCTCACACTTTCTTTGATTTTCCCTTTGATTTATGCGCTGTGAACGAAACCCTAACTTTTTCTGTTTACTTTTCAGGAACAAGGTTACACAGTTAGGGTTCCAAACACCTCAATCAGGTATAAACCACAACTCTCTTATGATTTACCTTGATCTCTTGGTTTGTTTCGCAAAACCCTAATGTTCTTGTATCTGTTATTCTGAAAAATGTCTTCTGCTGTGTTCTTGGAGTGAACACACCTCTGTATTCACCAGAAACCTCTGTTAGGCTTCTCAGAACAGGTACAACTCTTCTCTATTCAGTTTACTTTGATCTTTTGCTTTGTTCACTCACTGAACATTACCCTAATCTGTTCTTTTCTGTTTATGCAAGGTACAGTCTCTCACTGCAACTCACATACACTCAGAAACATAGAGAAAAGGAAAACATACAAAGGAGGCAGAAGAAATAGAATAGAACTGTAAAGATTTTATTGATAGTGTATGAATCTTACAACAACTGTACAAAAATGTATGATTTAGTATTACTTATATACACACTGTAGGCACCAAAGAATGTGGACATGTTAGTTAGAAAACTGTTAGGTTGAGCTAACGGTTTCTAACTAAATAAACCACTAGGATAGGGTCACAACAAACTTTGTAACAAACTTCAACTAACTGGTTTTTTTTGGAAACTGTTATTATTTTTTCCTGTTGTAACAGCTGTTAGTTGTAAATTAGTTGAAGTAGTTAGGCTATTTGAATGCTGGTGTTAACTGCCTTCTGTTTCTGTTTTATAAGGCAGTTAGCAAAATCCTAGGTTGTTGATTTGTTTGGGTTACACCAAACTCAACATCCTCCCTTAAGCCAAACTAATACAACATAGGTGAGTACCAGAAACAAAAACACTACAGGACCTAAACTTAGGAGAGCAACCTAATCAGGACAAGCCCCTGTGTTAGCCTTAGAACCAAAAATACTCAGAACATGCCTCTGAGCCTGACATTAAAAATTGCCCTTTAAGGTTTAAAGGCAATTACTCCTAAATTTCTCCTTAGTTTAGAAAACTGCTCACCTTTTAGTGGCTTAGTAAAAATGTCAGCCAATTGTTCCTTTGTAGGACAATAGTCTAGGCATAGTTTACCGTTAGATACTTGAGACCTTAGATAATGAAATCTAGTCTCTATGTGCTTAGTACGCCCATGGCCAATAGGATTCTTAGCCAAGTTAAGGGCAGATTTGTTGTCCACCAGTAACTTAGGAACCTGAGTTAGGGTAACTCCAAGTTCACCAAGTAAGGTTTCCAACCAAGCAGATTGAGTGGCAGCACTCCAAGCTGCCACATACTCAGCTTCACATGTAGACAGTGCAACAATACTTTGCTTTTTGGAGCTCCAACATATTGGGGCCCCTTGAAACTTGAAAAAATAACCAGAAGTGCTTCTTCTGTCTAACCGGTCACCACACCAGTCAGAATCAGAATATCCAATAAGCTCAAATCCTTTAGAACCATTCTTAGGAAAAAACACTCCAAAATTTATGGTGCCTTATATATACCTTAGTATACGTTTAGCTGCATTTAGATGGATTTGCAGGGGTTCATTCATGAACCTGCTCACCATACCAGTGGCATAGAGGATATCAGGTCTTGTGTGACACAAATACCTCAAGCAGCCAATGATTTGTCTGTAAAGAGTAGGATCAACCTTGTTTCCTTTTTCACCCTCCTTCTTAGCTAGGATTCCTTCAGCAGGATTGAGTGCCACATTGCATTCATCCATCTTGAATCTGGCCAGAATCCCTTTAGCATATTTTTTTCTGATGTAGAATTATCCCTTCAGGTTTCCATAAGAATTCAAGGCCCAGAAAGTAGGTTAGCTGCCCCAAATTGGTCATTTCAAATTCTGCTTCCATAGCTGATTTGAACTTCTCTATTTCAGCAGCTTTACAACCTGTCACCAATAGATCATCCACATACAAACATATTAGTAACATATCTGAATTTAGGGTTCCTTTGACATAGACACCAAACTCAGTGGTGCATTTTTTGAACCCATTGTTTACAAAAAATGTGTCAATTCGTTTATTCCAGGCCCTAGGGGCCTGTTTAAAACCGTATAGGGCTTTATGGAGTTTACACACCAAGTCCTCCTTCCCTTTAATTTCAAAACCAGGAGGTTGAGAAATAAACACAAGTTCCTCTAAAGGACCATTCAGAAATGCAGACTTCACATCTAAATGATGTAAGTCCCATCCCCTACTACAAGCCAAAGCAGTGACCATTCTAATAGTCTCATGCCTAGCTACAGGTGAGAAAACCTCCTCAAAGTCTATACCAGGCTTCTGTTGGAACCCTCTAGCAAAAAGTTTAGTTTTATGCTTAACTATGTTGCCATTGGGATCCAATTTCAGCTTGAAGACCCATTTAACAGAAATGGCCTTTTTATCCTTAGGTAAGACAGATAGTGTCCAAGTCTTATTCTTTTCTATAGAATTCAACTCTTCAACCATTGCCTTTTTCCAATTAGGATCCTTTAGAGCTTCTCTAAAGTCCACAGGCTCTACATCAACTAGCATAGCCTGATGGATGAGGTTACCAGTCTCATCCACCTCATCATCATTAAACACTTCATAATCTGCCAAGTTTCTAAGAGGCTGCCCTTGCCTATGACCCCTAGGAATTTCTTCCACATTAGGTACAATAGGTTCTGCATCACTCTCAGAACTGTCATCCTCCCTTACTGGAGAATTTGGAACTGTCTCATTATCTATAGGCTCATCTTCCTCAGAAACATCACCCATAGGTGTAGTTTCCACAGGAATTTCATCATTCATAATGCCACTTTCTGCTGAACCACTCTGTTCAACATTGTCCCAGCACCATTGCTTGTCTTCTAGGATCACCACATCCCTAGACACTTCAATTTTATTATTGGTAGGATTAAGTAACCTATAAGCACCAGTAGGATGGTATCCCACTAGGATTAGAGGTTTACTTTTATCCTCCAACTTAGTCCTTCTACTGTCAGGTATATGGCTATACACAATAGAGCCAAACACCCTTAAGTGAGAAACATTTGGAGTATCACCACTCCATACACATTCAGGAACTTTGCCACTTAGGCCCTTTGTAGGACACCTATTCAGTATATAAACAGAGGTAGTCACTGCATCTGCCCATAACCAATTAGGTAGACCCTTAGCCTTAATCACACTTCTGGCCATGTCCAGAATTGTTCTATTTCTTCTCTCAGCCATACCATTATGCTGAGGAGTGTAAGGTGAAGTTACCTCATGCACAACACCATGAGTAGTGCAGTACTCCTCAAATTCTTTTGAGGTGTACTAACCACCTCCATCAGTTCTCAATACCTTGACCTTTTTGCCACATTGAGTTCCAGCCATTGTTTTAAACCTTTTAAACACACTTAAAGCTTCTCCTTTAGTTTTCAACAAGTACAGCCATATTTTTCTAGAAAATTCATCCACAATAGTCATGAAATACTTGTTGCCCCCCATAGAGGGTGTTTCAAAAGGTCCACAAAGATCAGAATATACAACATGCAAAAGATCCTTAGAATTATATCTCATCTTAGTTTTAAAGCTCTTCCTAGGTTGTTTACCCATTAATCAACTAGGACAAGCCTCCTTACTAAGATTAAGCTTAGGTAGACCTATTACCAACCCTTTAGTACTTAGGTCACTTAGGCTTTTAGTGTTCAAGTGCCCATACCTTTTGTGCCACAGTATACCTTCAACATCAGCAGTGGCACTGAGACACTCAGTTTCAGTTACACTTATGCTGGTTTTGAAGGTTCTGTTGGAAGCAAGAGGTGTGGTCAGAATGAGCTTCTCATTAGCATCAAACAATTTTAATTTTAAATTTTTCATTAAAACTAAAAATCCTTTTTCAACAAGTTGCCCTAAGCTAATGAGATTACAGCTGATTCCTGGCACATAGAACACACCTTTTATAGTAATTACTTGACCATTTTCTTTAGTGAATTGTATGTCCCCTACCCCTTCAGATACTATTGATTGGTTAGAAGCACATCTTATAGTAGTCCTTTTACTTGAATCAAAGTTAACTAACCACCCTTTATTACCTGTCATGTGATTAGAGCAACCAGAATCTAAATACCAGGTTTCAGTGATGGTCTTTCCATCACTGGTAGTAACTACTAGTACAACACAGTCCTCACTAAGAGTTAGATCAAGTTTAGTCATGACAGAGTCTTCCTTAGGCTCTATCTCAGAAACTTCATTAGTGACAGAGTCACGACTTGACTCTGTTTCTTCAGAAAACATAGAAAACACAACATGTTCATTATCTGAATCTGAATCTTGTTTTGCTATGTTAGCTTCATTCACATTAGATTTAGACTTAGGTTTAGTTGGACATTCATTTGCATAATGGCCATATTTATCACATCTATAGCATTGTACATTAGATTTGTCCTTTTTCTTAGAGTTGTCACTAGACTTAGAGTTCGCAGCCTTTCCCACAAAATTCCCAGATTTAGGTTTAGACCCCTTACCTTTACCTTGCTGGTTGTTTTTGTTAGAATTGCCCTTACCTCCTTTCTTCTTGGACTTCCCTTTAATGAAGAAAGCTGTGTCATCATCACTGTCATCATTCATTAGATTTAATCTAATTTCCTTAGCCTCCAATCTACTCTGAAGCTGTTCCACCTTTAGATCTTCTATATTTATGGTGTCTTCTAAACTGTTAACACAGACATAGAAACGTTTAGTTAGAGATCTAAGGATTTTTCTACAGATTTCTTCATCTGTAAGGCTATGTCCATTAAGATTCATAGCATTAGTAATTTTTTTTACACGGCCACAGTATGTGACAACATCCTCATCACTCTTCATCTTAAGAGCTTCATACTGGGCTATAAGGGCTTGCAACTTTTCCTTTTTTGCCTCAGTTGCCCCATTATAGTAGGAATCAAGAGTGTCCCAAGCACTCTTGGCACTCTCAACTCCCCTAACTCTATCAAAATTACTGTCATCTAATCCTATATGAATTAGATGTAATGCTTTCCAATCTTTCTGGATTTCTTCTTCATATTTTGCATTATCCTCTGCAGTAGCAGGGGCTGTTGGTGGTGTCACACCATCTCTAACAACTTTTAACACTCCCTGGCAGCCAAAGACTGCTTTCATTTGGTGGCACCATCTATCCCAATTCTTCCCATTGAGGATGGGAACTTGAGACCCAAAGCTAGGGTGTGATTGCATATCTTTAGACATTTCAAACTGCAACACAGAAAACACTTCACACACAGTTAGTAATACCCACACACACAGTCACTGTGTATGTGTAAAATAGAGAGAAAGATTTTAAAGAAACTTAAAGAAAAAACACAAAGATTAAAAGAGTTTAGAAACAGGCCTTGATTGCAAACTAGCTCTGATACCATTTTGAATTTTATAAACCCTTCGGTTTATTTTTCCTTTCAGGTGGCAAACAAAAATGAGAGTGGTGAAATTTGCAAAGTCCAATTCTTTGAAACTGGCCCAGCCCAATGATTTGCAGCCAAACAATTTTGTTTAATGACTCTTGCGCACCCGGACCCGGATATGATGGGTATGTTCGCGGGTCATTCCTGACCCGAGGTATATATGTTTGTTCTTTACTCTCTCTTCTTCAGAAAATCAAGATTCACTATTTCTTTCTTGATTTTTCGTTCTTCTTCTTCTCTGCTCTCTCTCTCTCTCTACGATGGAAACCTAGCTTTGACCGGTGCTCTCACTCCGGTGATTGAAGCTTCGTTGAAGCTCGTTTTGCGATCAATGATGAGGCTGAACGATGATGAATCAAAACTCTTTGGTTTTAATCTGAGTTCACGCAAACTGAGATCACAATCTTGAGTTCTCACTTCGCGATAAACAGGAAACCCTAAGTTTTCCAGAAACGCTTGATCTCTTGGATCAAGCTCTTGATCCACCTTCCTTAAGGTAGATTTGCTTCTTCTCTCACACTTTCTTTGATTTTCCCTTTGATTTATGCACTGTGAACGAAACCCTAACTTTTTCTGTTTACTTTTCAGGTACAAGGTTACACAGTTAGGGTTCCAAACACCTCAATCAGGTATAAACCACAACTCTCTTATGATTTACCTTGATCTCTTGGTTTGTTTCGCAAAACCCTAATGTTCTTGTATCTGTTATTCTGAAAAACGTCTTCTGCTGTGTTCTTGGAGTGAACACACCTCTGTATTCACCAGAAACCTCTGTTAGGCTTCTCAGAACAGGTACAGCTCTTCTCTATTCACTTTCCTTTGATCTTTTGCTTTGTTCAGTCACTGAACATTACCCTAATCTGTTCTTTTCTGTTTATGCAAGGTACAATCTCTCACTGCAACTCACATACACTCAGAAACATAGAGAAAAGGAAAACGTACAAAGGAGGCAGAAGAAATAGAATAGAACTGTAAAGATTTTATTGATAGTGTATGAATCTTACAACAACCGTACAAAAATGTATGATTTAGTATTACTTATATACACACTGTAGGCACCAAAGAATGTGGACATGTTAGTTAGAAAACAGTTAGGTAGAGCTAACGGTTTCTAACTAAATAAACCACTAGGATAGGGTCACAACAAACTTTGTAACAAACTTCAACTAACTGGTTTTTTTTGAAAACAGTTATTATTTTTTTCCTGTTGTAACAGCTGTTAGTTGTAAATTAGTTGAAGTAGTTAGGCTATTTGACTGCTGGTGTTAACTGCCTTCTGTTTCTGTTTTATAAGGCAGTTAGCAATATCTTAAGTTGTTGATTTGTTTGGGTTACACCAAACTCGACAGAGAAAAAGCACAATGTACTTCATTCACAAGTATTATGATACATGATGGACAGTAGGAGGCATAGATATGCCTCAAAAGCAACACTTAGTACTATTACTGAAATACTGATAAATATCGTGACTATGCTATTGAAATTTGAAAAACCAATTTGAAAACTTCTTCTCCTGAAAATCGCTGACCAACTGACTCTTATTTTGAAATACACTAACACACATACACCTGATACACAACTATACACAGAAACTGATACACAAGCATAAAATAACTATTAACCGTCACTTTTCCTTTTCCATTGAACTAGTCAACTAGCCACGACAGATATTAACCGAACCAAGACATCACAACTAGTAAAAGTCTCTCTCACTTTAAATGCCAAGACATATCGTAGGTAAAGCAAGGGTGTCAAAATGGATAATTTGGATGGATAGATTTGGATTATAAAATAGGGATTCGAGAAGTCCATCTAAAAATTTATATCCATTAAGATCGTATCAAACAAATCCAATTCAATTCATTCATTGATAAAAAAGTCCATCAAAATCAAATTCATCCATTAACAACTTTTTAATGGATGGATATCCAATCCAGCCATTAATAAAAAAAACTATGAGTCAAAAAAATAAAAATAAAAATTAGTCATAAATTTTATATTTTTTATTGCTGCAGAATTTTTATTTTTTTCTTTTCAAAAATAATTATTTTTTTAATTCTATATTTATATATATTATATAAATAAATAATTCAATAGTAGCTTTTATATATGGTGGTGGTTGTAGCGGCGGCCCGCGGTGGAGCTCTGGCGCCGGCACGGCGGTGCTCTCGACACGGCAGGGCTCTGGCGATGGTTGGGCGGAGCTCCAATGGCCGGTACGGCGGTACGTTGGAGGTCCGGTAGTTGCTTTTTTTAATTATATATATATATGTATAAATATTTGTATATATATATATATATACAAATATTTATCACGCCAAAAAAAAATACAAATATTTATATTTATATAATATATATATATATATATATATTTATATTTATATTTACTTTTATATATAGTTATATTTATATTTATATACTTTTTATAAAAATATTTTTAATAATTATCCAACGGATTTTGATTGAGTACTTTTTGTAATCCATTGGATTGAAAAAAAATTAGTTTTTTTTTTGATAAGTCAAAAAATTGTATTAAAAGGGCACTAGGGGTGCCACAACCCTTTTACACTTAGAGTAATAGGTTTAAGCAAGCAGTTGGAGAATTACTCCATTCCTCATAATCAAGAGACAAATTATTTCTTACCCGATTTGAGAACCAGCCCCATGACAACCCTTTGACATGGATTAGCATTTGTGTTACATTTGGTAGGCCTCCTCGAAAGATAATTCCATTGCGGGTAACCCAGATTACCCAAACAACAGCTAGCCAAAATAAATACTTTACTTTCCTATTCTTTTTTCCTTTTAACTTGATTCGGTGCTTCTTCAAATGATCCCACGCTCCTGAGTACTCGACACCTTGAATCCCAAGCCAATCGAATACACCATTCCATATTTGCGCCGAGACATCACAGCCGAAGAATAAGTGAGATGATTCCTCCTCGTGCCTGAAGCAAAGGACGCAGCTGCTGGACTGAGGAGTCAAAATCCCTCTCTGCTGAAGCAATGATCGCGTAGGAAGCCTATTAATTAGCAAACGCAATCCGTGAATCAAGAATTTGGAGGGAGCTGATGTGATCCATAACTGCTGCAGAATTTTAATTTCTTCCTCCTGCAATCCTACATTATCGCTGCTGCAAATCAGTTTGTTATACGCCGACTTAACCGTATACTGCTGCATCTGTGTATGCAACCAGACCCATCGGTCTGGACAGTCCTTTTTAGGACCGATCTGCAGAAGGGAATTCAGCAGCAAACATGCTGCCTCTTCTTGCTCAGCAGTGAGTAAATCGGTCCACTTAAACTTCCACTCCCATCTATGATCAATCCATTCTCCATAATCCGACACCATACCTGTTACACATTCTGATATCGCATACAGCTGAGGGTAAATTTCTGCCAATTTCCATGGGCTACACCACCTATCCTCCCAAAAACTCACATTTTTACCATCACCCAATTTTAGCGTGACCGAATTGTACCACCAATTTTGACCATATTCCAAACATGTATCTACCAAATTCAAGTCCTTCCACCAAACCGAATGACAAGAACTATTCAAAATTCCTTCTCTACCATAGAAAAGTGCAATCATTGAGCTCCATAAATTATCCTTTTCCACCAAAATCCTCCATTTCCACTTCCCTAAAAGTGCTATGTTAAACACCTCCATGTTTCTAATTCCAAGCCCCCCTTTATCCTTGGGCATACACACTCTACTCCACCTTACCCACGCCATTTTTTGCACCATCCACAACCATCCACATACACAAATCAAACGGTTGGATCCAATCCAATCCATTAATATTTATTTTATAACGGACGGATTGGATGGATTTTTGTTATGAACGGACCCGATATCTAATTGATAAATTGATCACTTTGACACCCGAGGGTAAAGCTACCTACAACTACAAATATAGAAGTAGGCGCCAATGTATGTGGAGAGAAAAGCTAATAGAAAAATGGTGAAACAAGGAACAGCTATTCCAGATTTTTTTTTAACTTTCAAATTGTGTAGCTGTTTTACTAATATTTAATTTATACATACCTCTTAACTTAATTGCCAAGTTCTTCATGCGGCTCTAAAAAAGCTTTATTTTAATAGCATATTGTTTTAAGTTCTGTATTTAATTAATTTACTCTGTAAATGTATTAAGACTATTGGCTTATGCCGCTATTTTATTAATGTCATCTACTATCTAATGGCGTGGGGAAATTGATACCATAGTAGTGGTGCTAATTAATAAGAACGTTGTGGGGCTGATTGATTGGTTAAATATTATCACTAATTATTAGTGTCATATTCTCATGTTTTGAAGGAGATACAATGTTGTCACGGGTAAGATTCAAACTAATTAAATTTGTCAGTAATATTTATGGGGTAAGGTTCGGACTAATTAAATTTGTCTATTTTAAATTTGTCTTGATTTTCACAAGTTAATGTTTGAACTAATTAAATTCTGAGAATAACAAGCTAGTTACTCACACAAATAAAAAAGGATCTCAGAATTGGATTTCACTAATATCAACAAGGACAATAGTGAAAAACCAAGATTTGGTCAAATAATGTCGTAACCCACTAGGCCGACTCAATGAGGTTTTTTTTTCGCACTTTATTTATCATAATCTGAAAAACAATTATAATTTTTTCTCTCCATAGAAACTGCTTCCCTAACCGGATAAGATCTTTACAATTATAGAATTAGAAGCTTGCACGACAAGAATTACAGCTCATAGCCTCATGGAAACATCCCCCCTAGCCAAGGAATCCCCGGACAAAGGGCAATCCCACGGGTTCCTGTTGATTTTTCATATATATATATATATATATATATATATATATATATATATATATATATATATATATATATATATATATATATATATATATATATATATATATATATATCAGGAGTCACTTGGATAGGGACATACACAACGAAAAATAAATAAAAACTTGGTTGACTTGCATCATCTGCCTACCAAGTAATCCTTCCTCAGCTCCCCATTTTTATTGTTTATTATATGAACTAATAAATACAAAACAAGTGACATATGCAGCTTCGATCACCAAAACTACCTCCTAAAGAAAATTATTCTATGGGAAAAACTTAAGATTTCACAAAAGTTTATAAGCAAGTGGCATGCATAAGCCCAATATAGGTGCCAGTGGTAAGAGGATTGGAAAATCTAAATCCCACGTTGATTAGTGATAAAAATTGAAGAGTTTATAAAGAATGGATATATCCTACTTTATAAGTCGGTTTTGCAAGTATAAATTAACCCCAAAATTTTGGTATATGGTATCAAAGTCTATCTTATATCATTGTTGGGCCACCCACCTACAAACACCAAACCCACTGTGTTGGGCGCAATGGGCGTATTAAAAGAGCTTAAATTTTTCATTGACTAGAGATAATTTTGAAAAAAAAAACTTATAAATAATCGAAGTCTCTCGCCTTACAAGCCGATTTTCAAAGGAATTAGGCCCAAAATCATAATATGGAATCAGAGTCTGTCTTATCCTTATTGGACCGCACACCATATTATACACGCTACAAACCAATTGTGTTAGGCGCGAGGTATGTTGGGGAAAACTCAAGTTCCACATTCACTAGAGATATATGACCTAAAAAAAGTTTATAAAGAATGGACATATCGTCTTACAAGTCATTTTTCTAAGGTTAAGCTAGAACAAAAAATATAATATAATATAAAAGTCTATCTTAGATCCTTGTTGGGCACCTACTATATTATACACACACGAAATTCAATTGTTTTGGCGTGTGGTGTATAGAAAAAACTCAAATTCCACATTAATGACCGGAGATAAAGTCTAAAAAAGGTTTATAAAGAATTAATACTTCCCACCTTATGAGCCAATTTTGTAAGAATGAGTTAGACTCAAAATCAGAGTCTATCATAGATCCTCGGGCTACCCATGACCTTATATACGCATCAAGCCCAATAGTGTCGGACATCAGAGTGGGACATTAGAGGTGATATGGAGAAGAGTGTGAGAAGAGAGAAAAATGTGAGAAATATAGTATACTACAATACTTTTTTAAAAAAGTAGGGGTATTAAAGTAAAACAATAAACATACCTTACTTTCTTCACAACATAGGACATGAAGTATCGGCAATACCTTAACTTATTTAATTTTCAGATTTCAAATCAGTCATTTATGATCTTTTTTTCCCAAATTGGTTCCTTATTTTTTAAAACTAATCCACGGTTACCCTTTTTGACAATTTTTGTTTGACTCCGTTTAAAAAAATGCCTAAGTGGCTGTAATAGTGCTTATGTGGCAGTATAAGTTGGAAGATCCATAATTTTTAAATAATTGATTAAAATTAAAATAAAAAATGTGCAACCATTTAACACAAACACAAACTCCTAAACACAAACCTAGAAAATGAAATCAAAAATGAAATCTAGAAACGAAATTGCATCAAAAATGAAATCGCATCTAGAAATGAAATCGCAAAAAAAAACGATGCTGCCTTCTGAAACGAAACCCGGAAAATCGCATCAAAAATGAAAACTTTCCTGCCTTCAATCTTCATCTTCAATCAAAAACGTTGTTGGGAAAACGAAATGAATACAAAATGAAATGAAATAGAAAACGAAAATGAACGTGCAATCGAAACGATGCTACTAGAAAATGAATTGAAAACAAAAATCGAATTCATTTGTGGATTTCTGGGCTTGAACATTGAAACCCAAATCAAAACCCAAGTCGAAAATGAGATTGAAGGGAAGAAGACGGGATTCGTTTCTACACAACCAAGCTCACCTATTTGGGCATTTTCAAAACATTGCTGCTAGAAAATGAAACGAAAACAAAAATCAGATTCATTTCTGGATTTTTGAGTTTGAACATTGAAACCAAAATTGAAGATGAGATTGAAGGGAAGAAGATGGGATTCGTTTATGCACAACCAAGCTCATTGATTTGGGCGTTTCCGAAACGATGCTGCTAGAAAATGAAAAGAAAACAAAAATCAGAATCGTTTCTGAATTTCTGGGTTTGAACATTGAAACTCGAATCGAAACCCAAATCGAAGATGAGATTGAAGGGAAGAAGATGAGATTCGTTTCTGCACAATCAAGTTCATTGATTTGGGCGTTTTTGAAACGATGCTGCTAGAAAATGAAATGGAAACAAAAATCGGATTCATTTCTGGATTTCTGGATTTTAACATTGAAACCCGAATCGATACCCAAATCAAAGATGAGATTGAAGGGAAGAAGATGAGATTCGTTTCTGCACAACCAAGCTCATTGATTGGGCGTTTTCGAAACGATACTACTAGAAAACGAAACGGAAAAAAATCAGATTCGTTTCTGGATTTCTTGGTTTGAACATTGAAACCCAAATCGAAGATGAGATTGAAGGGAAGAAGATGGGTTTTTTTCTGCACAACCAAGCTCATTGATTTGGGCGTTTTCAAAACGATGCTGCTGGAAAATGAAACGAAAACAAAAATCAGATTCGTTTATGGATTTCTGGGTTTGAACATTGAAACTCAAATCGAAACCCAAATCGAAGATGAGACTGAAGGGAAGAAGATGAGATTCGTTTCTGCACAACCAAGCTCATTGATTTGGCCGTTTTCAAATTTTCACCATGTCTATAATGTACATTTCCAGAAATTAGGGTTGAAGGGATGAAGGTGATGAAGAAATTCATAATTTTCTTTAAAGGAGTTACTGAAAAAACGTTAAAAAGGGTAACGATGTTTTACATTTGAAACATAAGTGACCCATTCAGGAAATAAAAACATAAAGAACTGATTCGAAATCTGAAAGTAAATTAAGGGACCCCTTGGCTTAAGCATTTTATGTAGAACCCGCATACTTTTTAACTCTTTCTTCTCTATTTCTCATGTTCCAATCAAAGTGGTTTTATTCTCTCTCCCCAACTTCTCTTCTCCTCTTCTTCCCGCCCAGCTGCTATGAGTCCTTTGGGTGCGTGGAAGAAACCTCCTGCTGGCTTTGTAAAATGCAACATAGATGCTGCTTTTGACACGGGTGGTAATAAGGTTGGAGTGGGTATGTGCCTTAGGGATGATTGTGGGAATTTCATAGCTGCAAAAATGCAATCGTTTGTGCTCGTTTTTGAAGTTTATAAAGGAGAGACACATGAGCTTTTATTCGCTTTGGATTGGGTTCGTGAACTTCAGTTCAAAGACGTCATTTTTTTGAGCTAGATGCCAAAGTGGTAGTTGAGGATTTTAATAGCTCGTTATACTTTCTGATTATGGTTATATTTTATCATGTAAGGAGTATTTTGCTTATTTTAGTTTAAACTCTCATGTGAAGTTCTCTAGGAGAGAAACTAACAAGGTTGCTCATACTCTTGTCAGGGTAGACTTGTCCTCAGTTTCTTCTCAGACACTTTTTGACATTCCAGCATGTATCTTTCCTATTATTGCTAATGAAATGAATTAGACTTCTTTTGTCAAAAAAAAAAACTTCTCTTCTCCTTCACTCTCTCTTCACTAATTCTCGCATTCTAATCAAAGGCTAAAAATAAGACCTCTAAAGAGTTTACAAAGTGTTTTCAGGTAAGTGACATCATTCAACTTACTAATTAGTTTTATGGAATTGAAATGAATACTCAAATTCTAAAACTTAAAAGCACGAATTTCTCCATATTGATAATTAAGCTTTTTTTTTTTTTTTTCGTGTTATTGGTGCGTAGTATCTATCGGCTTTGCTGATGACTAATCTACGACGGGGACCTGACCCCGAGTTTCCGGCTTTGCCAACCCGTGTGTTTCTCCACTCCCAACAGAGTTTTTACGACACCCAAAATTCGAATTCTAAACTTTGGGGTAAAATCCGAACTCAGTTACCGCTTGGACCAACCCTTGTTGGTCTATTGATAATTAAGATTCTAGATGGTCAGAGACGGCACACATAGGAATATAATTAATTAATTTCAAAAAGAATATAATCTAATCTATTTATCTATTTATACAAACAAACCTCCTATGAAATTACTCATTTGGATCTCTTATTAACAAGACACATATCTAATTTTAAGGGTAAAAATATCATTACCCTCTCTTTCTTTCTTTTTCTTCTTACACTCTCTTTCTTCCTTTTTTTTTCTCTTTCTTCTTACACTATCTTTCCTCCTTTTCACTTTTCTCTTACACTCTCTTTCTTCCTTTTTTCTTTTTACTTTTCCCATAAACTATTGTTCTCTTTCTCTTATCACTTCACTTTAGTTTTTTTAACTAAATTTATACAAATACTACTCTACTAAAATTACCTATAAAAATATAAAATGAGTCACACTAAAAAACACTATCACCTTTTTGGAAAAAGTTATCACCTTAAAATTTTAATTTTTCTCTCCGAAATCTGTTTACACTCTTATTGATAATCTATTATCATCTCTTATTGATAATCTACTATCTATCTTTTACTATCAACTATAATCTACTAATCAACTAAAATAATCAATTGAAACTACGAGATAACTACAATGATATATTAAAAAACACGGGATAACTGCACTGATATATAAAAAAACACAGGATTACTGTTTGTCGTTGAAAATTAAATTTTTTGAAGACTACTATAAACCTACTTTCTATCTATTTATACAAACAAACCTCCTATGAAATTACCAATTTGGATCTCTTATTACAAGACACATATCTAATTTAAGGCTAAAAATGCCATTACCCTTTTCCCATAAACAATTGTTCTCTTTCTCTTATCACTTCACTTTAGTTTTTTTAACTAAATTTATACAAATACTACTCTACTAAAATTACCTTTAAAAATATAAAATGAGTCACACTGCACTAAAAAAAACTATCACACCATTTTGGAAAAAGTTATCATCTTAAAATTTTAATTTTTCTCTCCGAAATCTGTTTACACTCTTATTGATAATCTATTTTTACCTCTTATTGATAATCTACTATCTATCTTTTATTATCAACTATAATCTACTAATCAACTAAAATAATCAATTGAAACTACGAGATAACTGCAATGATATATTAAAAAACACGGGATAACTGCACTGATATATATATAAAAAAAAACACAGGATTAAGGTTTGACATTGATAATTAAATTTTTTGAAGACTACTATAAACGTACTTTCTAAAAAAAAGGAGATTTAATGACTATTTAAACTGCTGATTAATATTTTAAACAAATATTTTTTAATGATAATCTATTATCTCTCTTTTACTATCTATTATAATCTGTTAGTCAATTAAAATAATCAATTGAAACTATAAGATAACTGCACTGATATATAAAAAAACACGGGATAACTGCATTGATATATAAAAAACACGAGATTAATATTTTTCATTGATAATTAAATTTTTTGAAGACTACTATAAATCTACTATCTAAAGAAAAGAAAATTTAATGACTATTTAAACTACTGCTTAATATTTAAAACAAATATTTCTTATTGATAATCTATTATCTCTCATTTACTATCTACCATAATCGATTAATCAACTAAAATAATCAATTGAAACAACGAGATAACTGCAATGATATATAAAAAACACGGGTTAACTGCACTGATATATAAAAAAAAACAAGATTAATATTTGTCATTGATAATTAAAATTTTTGAAGACTGCTATAAACCTACTATCTAAAAAACAAGAAGATTTAATGACTATTTAAACTACTGATTAATATTTAAAACAAATATTTCTTATTGATAATCTACTATCTCTATTTTATTATCTTCTATAATCTACTAATAAACTAAAATAATCAATTGAAACTACGAGATAACTGCACTGATATATAAAAAACACGAGATAAGTGCACTGATATATAAAAAAAATAGGAGATTAATATTTGTCATTGATAATTAAATTTTTTGATGACTACTACTTCAAACCTACTATCTAAAAAACAAGAAGACTTAATGATTATTTAAGCTAATAATTAATATTTAAAACAAATAATTCTTATTGATAATCTACTATCTAACTTTTGCTATCTACTATAATCAACTAATCAACTAAAATAATCAATTGAAACTACGAGATAATTGCACTTATATATAAAAAAAACACGGGATACCTACAGTGATATATAAAAAAAACCCGGGATTAATATTTGCAATTGATAATTATAATTTTGGAAAACTACTATAAACCTACTATCTAAAAAAACAATAAGACTTAATAACTATTTAGATTGATTAATATTTAAAATACACGTGACAATTATTTGTTACTAATACTTAAGAAAGGACTAATCATTGTCACTGATATATAAAAAAACAGGGGATAAATATTTCTTATTGATAATCTATCTATCTTTTACTATCTACTATAATCTACTAATCAACTCAAATGATCAATTGAACTATCAGCTAACTACACTGATATATAAAAAAAACACGGGATAACTACAGTGATATATAAAAAAAATACGATGATAACTGCAATGATATATATAAAAACACGGGATAGCTGCACTGATATATAAAAAACACAGGATAACAAAACTAATATATAAAAAAACACTGCAAAGATATATAAAAAAAACACGGGATAAATGCAGAGATTGTTTTTAAATGATATATTTACATTTTTAGATTTTAATATTTATCTATTTTTTTTAAACTCTTTTTTTATCTACTTTAAATTTGTCTTTATTTTCACGAGGCAATGTTCAGACTATTTAAATACCGTCTAAGTTTATTCATAAAAAAAAACACGTATGATAGCACCCGTGCTCATGCACGGGTATCCTACTGGTTAATTAAATAAATCATGTAAAGTTTTTTATTTTTTTTTATTGAATTTGGTCCTAAGGAAAACTGAGGAAAAGAGAAAAAGGTATTCCGCAAGACGAGACATTCTTGATTTAAATCTTCTATTTCATTTTCGATCAAAACGTGATACATTATTTATAAATATGTCTTCTAAAAATAATAATAATAATAATAATAATAATAATAATAATAATAATAATAAATAATAATAATAATAAAATTTACAAACATCATATAGTAACGTCCAACAATTATTATTAAATATATAGTATACCTGTGGGTGTGAGTGTGGAAATATACAATCCAATGAAATAAATACAATAAATGGAATGAATCAATTCAATCTTAAATTAGGGCATGTAGTACGTAATAAAATCCTTAACCAACCCCTTCCAAAAAACAATTCAAAAAAGAATATTCCTTTTCAGGATAAGAAGGATTCAAGAAACAAGTCATCTCCATGCTCCTCCTTGGTTCTAGAAGAAAAATCATTACCAGGTCGCTGATTCATATTCATGTTAGACTCCATTAGGTTTTCAAAGTTTCTTTGGTTCTGAAGCATCTCGGTGTTGAAGCTGTGAAAAGAATTGTTAGTGGGAATATTACTTGGCATTGGAAGTGGTTTTTTGATAGAATGGGTGGCAGTGCCACTGCCACGTGGTGCAGGAACATCGTGATTGTGCTTTCCCTCATAGGTTGTGATCACTGCCCTTAGGTCTTCTGAGGCTCTTTCTACGTGCTTCCTCACTGGACATCCTGGGTTTGTGCACTTGTAGTAACTCCTATATATATAATTTAGGATCATAAACAAGATCGCACGTAAGTAAGAAAACATAACATGTCACAAAAGATTTTTGGTCCCATGCATGCATACGAGGGTTGCTAAATTTGACCAATAAGAAAATTTAAGAGTCAACAAGGTAAATCATGTAAAACTTTAAACACATATATAGGCACTAATTAATTCTAAATTATGGTTGCGGTTGTAATTATGCTGCAAACTTTGATATTGTGCCAAAATGCGGAAAATTGTGGTCGATGCAGCCACAATTGTGGTTGCGATGCAATTGTAGATATCTCTACAAATGTTAAAGGAAGAAAAAGTGCTTTTTATACCTTGGATTTGGATTTCCTTTTACTACTTTTTGCCCGTATTTCCTCCATCTGTACCCATCATCTAGAATATCGATGTCACTTGTTGTCTGAACCACAACTCTTGCTTCCCTTACTGTTCTACTTCCTGCTCCTGATATTCCCTCATTTTCACCTTCTATTCTCCTGTAATATTCATCAAAAACAATTAACTAAGCAATACGAACCAAACAAATTACTTGTGAAAGCCACACATTTTATTTATAAGGGAACAATGATATGTCAACGAATTACTACTTTTGGTCCAACTTATAAGAGAAAAATGCAATTTTAGGTTTATTGAATAACCAATACAGTTATTCAATGAACTTAAAACTGCATTTTTCTCTTATAAATGGGATCAGAGCTATAATTTGATTTTCAACTCAAAGGGGTTGCAATGATGTGTGTCCACGTTTTATAATGTTTGTTTCAGCCTGCGGACGCCTCTCACAAGCTCGTGTGTTTCAAGCTTTGGAACAACAAATTTTGTTACTGTTGCGGCTAATTATGTAGTACGGACACTTCAAGTTGAAGATCTGCCTGATTTCGGACCCGAGACCGACACTAACACTTCAATTATTTTCATTTTTTCAAATTAAAATCGGTGTCACGTCGTTGTGATCATATAAAAAAGCTAAAAACTCACCATCTTTTGGAATTGGGTTCATCTTCACCAAACTCATCACCTCTTGATTTACTCTTATAAGAACTTTGCTCAAAATCATCATCTCCCATTGATATTGATGAGTTCTCCGGGGTGGCAACAGAATCCATTTGCCCACTACCAGGATTAAAATCTTGTATTATTTCATTGCTGACATGAATTGCAAGTGATGAGGCAGAGGAAGATGAGTTTCTCTTTGTAGCCACAGGCTTGGGATGATTATGAGTACCTTTGTAAACTATTTCAGTAATTTCCCCATCTAGTAAAGAGTTCTCAACCTTTTTCTTTGTTGGGCAATTAGGGTATGTGCATTTATAGTAGCTTCTTGGATTTTCACTCCCTTTTACTTGTTTTTGTCCATACTTCCTCCAATTGTAACCATCATCTGATCTTTTGTTAAGGATCTGAGGTTGTAAATTCCTCTTGTTATGGTTATTTTGTATGCCACCAATAGAAGAAGAGTTTTCAGCTTTCACAACATTCATATTCATTCCAGAAGATAAATTATCTTGTTTGGCTGTTTCTTGTAATCTCCTCCCCTATATTAGTATACAATACAAGAAAATTCCAAACATGTGTCAGAGAGAATCAAATTTTTGTGGACAAATACAGAGAATACGCATGTTTCTTTCATCATCATATGCTTTTCAAAATTGAAAGGAACTCATGATGAAAAACAACATGTCTATCTATTCTCCGTATCTGTCCACCAAAATTTGTTTAAATAGCATTACTCTTTAACAAACAAAAAAGTGAAAAGTGTAATTACGTAGCACCGACACATTAGATCGAAGACGTGTCCAAATATCTAATGATTTACATTTAATCAGTTCCATTTTCTCAAATTCATGTCGGTGTTTATGTGTAGTTTGCGTGTAGATGCTTAATAGATAATAAGTGTTGTGCAATATTGAGATTTGGTGACTAACGGTTGTTGAAGATTGAAAGGCAGCTTTAGATGGAAGAGGAGGGTGTGGATGGTTTTGGAATGAGAAAGTTGAGAAGCTCTCAACTTTTTCTGCTTTGACTTTCTGTTGATTTTCTCCATAACAGCTCTTCCAATTAAAGCCTTGATGATTAGCAAATGATCCTGTTGTTGGAGATGGAAAAATCTGAATTCACAATCATAAAAAACAACAACAAAAAGTTAGTTATCACTTATCAATAACATCAATTTCTATATTCTGTATATATTATTCTATTTTCCATTATTGTTCAAGATTTTTCTAAGGATAAACAAAAGTCAACAAAACATGGCTTACGTTAGAAGCGTTGAGGAGAACGGGAGAGTCGAGGAGCTCAGAAAGGCTAAAACCAGCAGGGAGAGAAAAGTAAGAAGGAGAGAAGAGAGGAGTAGGAGAGAGAGGGAGAGATGGAGGAGGTGTAGACTTAAATTTGGAAGCACCACCCGACCGAGTTTGATCCAACAATAATTGATGAGGCCTTTCGGATTCTCCGGGGTTTGTGTCGGTGGGGGAATTGAGGAGGTCAGAGAAGTAAGTGGTCATTGAATGAAGGAGAAGTTGATGAAGAAAGAAGTTGAGATAAAAAGATGAACAAAATTAATCAAATTGAAGAGATTGGTTTAATATAAGGTGTAAAAGGATGAGAGCAAAAGAAGAGGATTGTTGTTTTGTGTTTGACAAGATATTTCTGGGAAGGTAACGAAGAAATTGTGTATTTTTTTAACTTTAGTTGATAGAATTATTTTGGATAAAAATAAAAGAAAATTAATTGGGTCGGAGGTTGTGGGTTTGACTGGAACTTGAAGGCGGCTGGGCTGACACATAAACACTCAAATATCCTTCTTTTGTGAAGGCTTAGGGAGCTACACATTTTCAACTCCTGGTTTCTACTTTTATGGCTTTTTTGTTGGAGGAGCTGGCATAGGATCTTGATGCATTTATAAGAGTATGAGCAATAAGATTGGCTTATCTCATAACATAGTTAATCCTATAGTTTAAATATTGAGAAATAAATTTAATACAATAGGAAATGATAACTCCAACATCGGAGTTATTGGACAACGCTTTATTCACCGCTTTAGCCACTGAAATACAATCTGTCTCCATGCCGACTGATTCCAAGCCTAAGTCCTTCAACCAATTCAATGCTTGCCATAGTCCCATTGCTTCCGCTTCTTTAGGTTTCGGTTCTCATCTCGAATACACATACAAATGCCATACTTGTTTTCAGAATAAAAAAGTGCCGCATCAATATTTCATTTGAGGGTACCTGGTGCCGGTTTCATCCATGCCAATTGAACACCATCGGTTTGAGGAGCAGCTGCACTATGTGTAGGTTGATTTCTCCTCGCAATTTCCCACGCATGTAGGTGGTCATTCGCGATTTGAAAAGCCACCGTAGCTGGTCTATCATTGCCCTCCCATATTTTGTCATTCCTTTTCGTCCACATAGCCCAAATAGCCATTGCAAATGTCTTTTGTTGTTCATTAGATAACTCATCCAGGAGCTGAAAAAAGCAATTTGAGAAGCCAAAATTCTGCTGCATGCACCGTTGGACAACAACATAAAAACCTATTGCTTGCCACACCTGTAAAGCCTGTGAGCATTGACAAAACAAATGCAAATCAGATTCAGGGTCATTATTACACAAAGAACACACTTCATCACAAGGCACATGACGTTTAGACAAGTTGCATCTAGTTGGTAAACACCCCCGCGCTAATCGCCAAAGCAAAATTTTAACACGCCGAGGTATTTTTAGACGCCAAATTTGCATCCAATTGCCCGATGTAACACCCCATTTCTACCCGGTAAAATAATGCAAAATTAGAGTTCATGAAAATCTTTTTCAACAAACAATGGAGTGCCACATTTGCTTCGTGAAAACAACAGACGGGTTAATTCGCTTTTGAAAACAGATACATAGCGCTTTCGGATGAATCGATAAAACAACCTTTTAGTCTTCAAAATAATTCCTCTTTAATTACTACGCAGTGGATTCATAACAAGTTAATTCAAATAGACGTGGCGTCTTAACAACTCAAAACAGCTCAAAAACAACGACGTAACAACTTAAAGTTTCAACAACGAAATAACATAGCAACAATATTAAAACGTGTGTTCATTCCCCCCGAGTGTTACATATCAGAGCGATGACACCGACTCGATCAAACGAAGGTGAACAGCCTTCATTCGTGATTACCTGCACGTTACCAACATCGGGGCAACATTCAAACAGAATGGGTGAGATATCGCACTATATAATCACACATATGAAAGACAATATGTAATTCAGGTCATAGCATCAATTCATCATTTAACAGCAGTCAACATCATCTCAATCACATAGGTATGCAACATGGATGCAGAATGTGACTCAACTCAGGGCCACCGCCCTATAATGCATGTGGTACCATAATCCAGCCAATAAATAGAGGCATCAACATCGTAACATCATTTCATCATAATTTGCCAGTCCAGGCCATCGTGTTTTGAGCATAGCTCCATCTTAAAAATATGCTATGTATGCGACGCTATGTAAATGCACAACCAATAAACAACGATTACATAGCAACGCAACAACATCGGAAATCATCGTTGGCCATAGGCCTACAACATACCACCTGCCAATAAATAGAGGCAATTCAACTTGGTACACCATCATCAACAATAATTAGCAACTTAGCAACTTTCAACATTTTTGGCAACACATCAACAACCTAGCAGCTTTCAACATTTTTGGCAACACATCAACAATTTAGCAGCTTTCAACATTTTTGGCAACACATCAACAATTTAGCAACTTCCAACATTTTGGCAATTTTGGGCCTAATTACATATTCAACATCAACACATCATTCCAAGCATCAAATGTGAAATTCACGTTTGGGCAGCCAAACTGGTGCCCTTGGCGCCCATGGCGCCCAGCAACACGATCGGGCAGCCAAACCGGCGCCCTTGGCGCCCATGGCGCCCAGCAACACAATCGGGCAGCCAAACTGGCGCCCATGGCGCCCAGCAACACAACACGCGACACAGGCAGCCACACTGGCGCCCACAGCGCCAAAATACAACACAGCAACAAGGCAGCCAGGTTTTTGGCGCCCATGGCGCCCCTGCGCCCATGATCACACATCGTCAAATGGCAACAATCATCATCAATCGAAATTAACATCATCATTTAAACTTCAATACCTACAACTAGGGTTTTCTAAACTTAATAACACCTAGGGTTCCATAACCCTCCTACATAGAGCCATTCATACACCCAATTATAGAGATAGAACCCCACCCTTACCTTAGCCTTGAAGAATTCGAAATCTTCGGCTTGCCCTAGCTCTCTCTCCTTCTTCGCGCCATCCTCTCTCTTCTCTTTTCTCTAATTCTTGTTTTTTTTGTTCCTTCTAAATGAGCAAAACCCTAAATAATGCCTATTTATACTTTAGTTAATTTTATGGGCTTTTTCCTTAGCTAATTCGAATTACATCATGGGCCTTGATAACTCTAATTTATATAGAGTTATTTATACTTCTAAACGCAACAAATTGCTTTAAACTCAAGTACACAGTGTGTTAAATATAGTAATATTAGTAAAATAACAACATTCTAGGAATTATGTGATGAATAAAGCATTTTGTATATATATTGGTATGTTTGATGTGTTTGTTCAGTTTTTCTACAGATGATGCTTCTGCACCACAGATGCTTTTGCACTTAGTGCTTCTGCACCACAAATGCTTTGCACATAGTGCTTCTGCACCATCCTGCGCTGAAGATTTATAAACCCACAATGGAAGCACCTCAAATCATACCTCTACTCCAGAACTTCTATGACATCATGCTTTGTCACAATTCACATGGAGCACAGGCCACATGCATAAGGAGGCGCCCACCACAAACATCATCATGAAAGGCTATTCACCTAAAGACATATGGCCTTACATAATTGGACCTCTTCTTATGGAAATGTGCTGAACTCAATCTCCTTATCTAAAGATCAGAAAAGCAACCATGGTTAAACCTCCTTAGGTTAACTTGGTTTTCAAGTAAACCCTCAAGCAAAGGAAATCTCCAAGGCTATAAAAAGGGCTACCACTTCTCACTTGAAGAGCATCATCGTATATCTCACTTGATTATATGTAGATCAAACACCTTACTTATATTTTAGTAGTTTCAATTCTTGCCTTTTAGTTACTAGTTAGTTGTAAGAAGGTGAGGAAGGAATTGACACCCTCTTCCTCCACTTCTTCATAGATAGACAAAGGAATCAGTGCTTCTGCACCTGTCAGAATTCATGCAAAGGAACATCAATTTGTGTAACTTCTACCCTATTGATATCTTTTTTATGATTCATGTTATGATGTTCCTTACAGATTCTCTCTATTATATAATGAGTAACATGAGCTAAATTCCTTTAGTTGAGATGTTCTAACTTATAATGTTCTTTTGAGTAAGTTAATATGTTTTTAAGTGTTGTAGCATTTTGGGTGTAGCGACCGAAAAACCCGGGTGAGGATTCCTCGAAGGTTCAAAAATGAAGCCGCCACCAAAGTTTAGTTTAAGGGCAAACATTGGAAAATCTCTTTTGGAATGGATAAGGGTCCTTGAGACCAGATAAGGGTTCGGGAGTCGATTATGCGTGGGGAAGGTATTAGCACCCCACGACATCCTTCCTAAGGAAGGTTACCTGCTAATTAGTTGTAGAGGCGGAAGTTAATTTTGAAAACATTTATTTTTACCCTTTTATTGTGAATTAAAAAGAGAGGAGAAAATTGATATTTTATTTGAATTTAAGAAAGGGATTATTTAGAAAAAGACTAAAAAAGGTTTTTTATTAGTGCAATTGACAGATGTGGGGCCCCATCTGCTCCTACGTATCTCTTGGTAGAGAATCAAATCACACGTAGTTCTTGGTAGAAAACTTTGTTTGTTGGTGTATTTTATTTAGGGATTTTGAGACTCCTGAGTGATCAGTTCATTTGTCCTAAAATGATGACTAATCCGACTGTACAGTTGGCTTAGTCCCCTAATTTGTGAAAATGGAGTTTTTTGAAGTTTGGAAGATAGTTTGATGTGTGGTGGTTTGATTTTGTTTGAAGAGGGGTTTTAGGACTCTTGATCCGTACGGTTCATTCGTCCTAAAACGCTGACTAACCCGGCCGTACGGCCGACTTAATCCCCTATTTTTGAAAATTTGATTTGTGGAAAGAAATGTGTTTGTGTTTATTTTAATTTAGAAATTTGTTTGTTTTAAATAGGGATTTTAGGCCATGATCCGCGACGGTTCATTAGTGACCTAAAAAGCAGCCTAACCCGACTGTACAGTCGACTTAGTCCCCTATTTATGTTTTTTTGAAAATGAAATATTTATTTATTTGTTTTTATAGATTTTTTTTGTAAGTTTGTGAAAGAAATTGTTTTTGTAGAGAGAGAAAAAAGAAGAAAACGAAAAGGGGTGCAGCAGTAAAATGGGGGTGTAGTTAACTGCAGGAGGTTGTATTATTAATGAGGGGGTGCGAATAAGAGAGCAGCCCACAGCTTTGCTTTAGTGTCCTGGCCCTGCGCAAATGGGCTTACCGGGGGGGTCATGGTGATGAAACACAGGGGTGTGTTCAGTAATCTGAATAGATAAATAAAAAATAAAACAAAAAACTGAGACATATAAAAGCCCACTTATTTTTGACCTAAACCTAATTTGCCTCAACTTTCACTCTCCAGCTGCGCTGCTTCTAGAGGCATGAGGAGAGAGAGAGTTAACTCCGCAAATTTCGTGAGAGAGAGGGAGAACGAAGGCGGAGATCACGGAGAGAGAGGGAGAACGATCACGGAGATCACGGAGAGAGAGGGAGAACGATCACGGAGAGAGAGGGAGAGCGAAGGAGGAGAGAGGACCGTGGCCTCATGGCCAAGCCGGACTTGCGACGGAGAGGGTCACGACGAAGGTGATGGGTGGCGACGAAGACAGAGGGAGGCGTTGACTGAGGGGGAAGCCCGCGCCGGCGTTCGTCAACGGTAGAAATGGAAACAGGGCCGCGACGCGACCTGTTGCTCGTGGCGGTATTCGCCGTGACAGCTGCGACGACGGTGGAACCAACAGCGATGGCGCGGTTGGGGAGGACTATCTAAAGGGAGGGGATGGCATGGTGGTCCACGGGTTGTTCACGACGGCGACGACGGCGCGTTTTGGGGGAGACGACCACCGTCATGGTGGTCGGAGCCGGTACGGTCCGTTTTCTTTTTTCTATTTTTTTATTTCTCTGTCTAAGCCTAATTTCTATTTCATTCATGTTTTTTTTAAAAGAAATACAAACTGATTCTGAATGTGTTTGAATATGTTAGACATGCTGTTGGGACCTGTTACTAATTTGTTTTTTTTTTAAAGGGAGATTCCTAAATAAACTAGTTCTTTCATTACAGTGCCTATTTTTTGAAACCCTAATCTACTTACCGTCCCAATCTGTTCTTAATCCTAATTTACTTATAGTATCAGTACTTCTAATCTAAAAACATAACATAAGCTGAACCCTTTTTAGTTCATACGTACAGTTTACTAATTTCATAAGTTGATCGAATACTGTTTTTATCTATATACAAACCACAACTATAATTCTTTGCAAAATAACCGGTTTATGAATGTGCAAACCAACCTCTTTTCTAGCCTCTGAGAGTCTCTTAATATTGCTCTGCTACTGCTGTTGTTCCTTCTAATTGCTACTGCTGCTCTATTGCTTCTGTTTCTGAATTTTTGTTGTTTTGCGATTAGGGTTTCAGCGCGAAACCCTAACCTTTTTGCTCTGATTTTCTGGGTGCCTTTTTGTGTGTCTGTGAATTGTCGTGTGTTTTTCTCTCTGAATTCAGCTGGTTTATATAGGCAGATTTTAGGGTTTTGCTGATCCATTTCCATCTTTCTTACCTTTTTTGCAGGTTTTGGGCTTGGGTTGAAGAAGATGGATACTTGGTGAGCAAGGAAAGGACAAGGGTTCAGCTGCTGCTGCTGTTTTTAGCATTTTTGTTTTCTGATTATTTTTTGTATTTTTTAGGATTATTGTTTTTTGGATTTATTATTTTTGGATTCTTGTAAATTAAATTTTAATTCTGATTTTCATTATATTTGGGGCTGTTGTAATATTTTTAAAATCTGATTTTATTTTATTATCATTTTTTTATGGCTTTTTGATCAAAAAGGCTAAATTAGGTCCAAGAAACCAGCCACAGGCCCATTTATCAAAACTGGCCCAAAAGTTAGATGTAGGCCCAAACGACCCAAAACATTAAAAACTAATTCGAAACAAAAAGCGTAAGCCCAATAAGATAAGCTAACAAAATCAGGCCCAAAAGGTTGGACATAGGCCCAATTGGACAATTCGGTCTGACTTTAAACAAAACAGCGCTCGAAATGCCAGGGGCTTGTGACATGGGGCTAAAGCGATTATGACAAAAAGACCGGGCAAAATTAGGGTATAACAACTGCCCCTCTTTATTTATATTTTACTAGAAAATGTGAACGGTTTTCAGGTTTTCGTAGTAGAAATACAAATAAAGATAGATTAGACCCTAATTTTGTCCGCTTAGGGGAAGATGAGTTAGGGAAACGAGGGACATTAACACTTGGCGTGTTAACCGAGAACAATAAAGAAATGATCACTGGGGATCTAGAGAGCACTGGGGCTAAGGAAGAGCATTTGGGCTCTAAGGGAGCACCGGGGCTCCCAGGGGTTGCCTAAACCCTAAAGGACCAATGGGGGTCCGAAGGTGCACTGGGGCTTTGAAGGACCACTGAGGGTCCAAAAGAGCACAAACTAGCAATGGTACTAGTAAAATGGTATGCTCGGGGGTGGCCTTTTTCGAGCGGCCGGAGGGGCAAGATCAGGTCATTGACCTAATTTGCTCACCTCCAAGGACGTCCACTATGTCTTAGGCTGACACAGCTAATCTGAAGGACCTGGGGTCGGATGATCCGTCGCGCTCAGTGGCGACATAGTGATCTTGAGGGTAGAGTTCGAAGTCGTTACTTTGACATACTGGGTCGAACTGAACTGATGGACCTGGGGTCGGATGATCCGTCAGTTGCTCGATAACGCGACGTGAGATCTAGAATGGATGACCGTTGGAGGTCTAAGGAGCGCTGGGGCTCGCGGTGTTAATATTACGATCTGGTTTGCTGAGTTAAGGTCAGCACTTATCGTGTTTAAATAATAATAAAAAAACTGAAAGGGTCGACACTTGAGGTCGGTATGCAACATGTGTTATGCATATGACATGCATGCAATGTATGCATATGTAATGAAATATGGAATGGTTCACTCTTGCTTTCTTTTCTTTTCTCCCTTTTTTATTTTTCTTTGCTTCTTTTTGCTTTTCTTTTTGGCTTTCTTTTTACTGGTCTCATCAACTCGCGGGACTTCCGGCGTGGGGTTAGGAGGCTATCAGGTGCATTCGTATTGCTAGGTCTATTGCGCATGACTGAGACTTATCATTTGAGATGATCACGCATTTATTGCTCTATTCCTGCGGTTGCTTTCTTCCTTATCGGTATTTTAATGAAAGACTATATCTCTTCAGTGATCCTCGGAAATTTCGTAATGATTGTAATGCTTTTGGTTATGCCACATGTTTCTCAACTCAGTATCAATTATCACAAAATCATCATTTCAAAAATAGACGGAAGTAAAAAGAAAGGAAAGTGTTTGATATTGACATTGGAGGCCAAATGTGCAGAAGGCACACCGACTTAAGATTACGTCAGGAATTTCATTGAAAGAATAGAAAAGCTGAAATACTAAGCAGACTTCTCGGTGGTTGGTGTCCTTGGAATAACGGTGCTGGCCACCCATGCTCACGACCTTGATCACTCATCATCTGACTTTTGGAAGTGTTGATTGCCTCAATGTTTGTTTAGTCCAACTTCTTGACCCTAATTTTTGCCTGGATTGTCCCTTTTGGATTTTCAATCCACCGGGTCGCTCTAACTTTTGCCTAGGCCGCCCTTCCGGGTTTTCAACCTAGCGAGCTTATTTTTTCCTGGCTCATCTTTCTCATTTTTCTATACTCCTTTTTTAGGCAGCGTTCACCAGGAGTGGGAGGTCTTCCCCATCCATTTTTGTGAGAATTAAGGTTCTTCCAGAGAATGATTTCTTTACCATGTAAGGTCCTTTATAGTTCAAGGTCCGTCTCCTGCGGGAATCCTTTTGGGTATGACTTTCTTGGGCACCAAGTCTCCTTAAAATTGCTGGGGACAGACCTTCTTCTGTTAAGCTTTCTTTGTTCTTTTCCGATATGACATAAGACAACCATTCTTTTGTTTGGTGAGGTTTAATGGAAGTACTACTCCCATCGTACGGGGTTGCCCCTGTTGAAGTATGAACGAGGTCTGATGAGATGTCACTATCATCCCTGATATTCTTTGTTTGTTGTCGCAACTGCCCCATTTGTTGTTTTTTTTTGGTTTTTTTTTGGCAGTATGGGAAGAGATCATGATGCTCGTCTTGGAGTCTTTACATAGTCCTTTCACCATTGTCTGTGATGATTTTTTTTAGGAAAGCCGTAACGGCAGACCAAATTTCTCGACAATCACGGACTTGTTACACCAGTGGGCGTCTTATGTCAGACAAGGTGATGTAAGCGAACTTTCTTGATTTGCTATCCTTTGGGTGTGATGTTAATTTTAACACCTTTTTATCTTCTTCTGTGCCCCAGTTAATCATTTCGTTTGATTCCACGCGAGGCTGGGTCACTTTATCCTCTTGTTCCATTATTCTCATTACCTCTGGAAGAGTTCCCCCAGTTATCTTCAACATCTTCCTTGGTTCGATTAATGGGGTGATCAAGGTTATGACATGAGTTACCGACGTTGTTATTTTCAAGGACAAGTTATTTAGATCTGCATTAGTAGAAATTGAAGAAGGATAAAAGAAAAAGTAAAGCGGGCAAATGAGTAAAAAGGAATTTATCGGAGAGTTCAAAATGCTATTTTATTAATATTGATACCGGAAAGAAACATGCATGCCCTTATTGAAATGTCCTAAGGCTTTGGGCAGAGCCATAGGATTTGCATTACGTAACATTACTTTGAACCGAAAATCACAAGAAAATCAACAATCTCCCAGTTCATAAGTGCTTCAGTTGCAGGACAAAGGCGCACAAGGTTGATGATGCTGTTTTTAGCCCTTTGATGCCTTCAAAAGCATTGACGGATGACTTCTCATGCCCCTGGCAAAGGGTTAGCGCCTCCATTCGGAGCATCCTCATTGAAGCTCAACCATTTGGATTCGATCAGATCCTGAATCACATGTTTCAGTGCCTTCCAGTTTTCAACCGAATGCCCAATTGCGCCTGCGTGAAATTTGCAAGTGGCGTTCGGGTCATAGCCTCTCGGGAAAGGAGGTTCAATGGGCCTCATCGGGCGGGGGGAGATTAGGTTGTGACTAGTGAGGCGGTCGAACAGATCTGAGTATGATGCGGGAATTGGATCAAGCTATACATGTCTCCTTTCTGGGTAGTTTGGTGGTTTATGGCTTTTAGTGGTTTGGGTAGAGAAGTGCAGGGCTTGAGGATGGTTTTTGGAAGTGTAAGAGGCTTTCAAAGATCTTGTTATGGAGTTGGTTTCCCCTTCATTACTTCTAACAAATCCTGCGAAGGGCTTCCTTGGGTTATTGGTTTCGGCCGAACCGTGAGAGATTTTCCCGTTTCTCATTCCCTTCTCCAACCTTTCTCCTATGGTGATCATGTCTGAGAAGTTAGAGGATACGCTCCCAATTAATCTGTCATAGAAGGGTGATTGCAACGTATCTATGAACATGGATACCATTTCTTTCTCTAGTAGACGCGGAACTACCTGTGCTGCCAATCCTCTCCAACGCTGGGCATACTCCTTGAATGATTCTTTGTTTCTTTTCACCATATTCTGCAACTGTGCTCTATCGGGAGCCATATCGATGTTGTACTTGTACTGCTTTAAGAAAGCATCAGCCAGAACTTTCCAACATTGAATGTGGGTGCGTTCCAACTGCATGTACCAGCTTGAGGCTGCCCCAGTCAAGCTGTCCTGAAAGTAATGGACGAGCAGTTTGTCGTCATGTGCAAATGCGGTCATTCTTCTACAATACATAGTCAGATGGCTGACGGGACAAGTTACCCCTCTGTATTTGTTAAAGTCAGGCACTTTGAACTTGGGTGGGATAATCACATTAGGGACGAGACACAGATCATATGCATCCCTGGCGCCGACATTGGATCCTTCAATTGCTCTCAGGCGCTCTTCTAGTATCTGATATTTGTCCTCGGGCTGAGAGTCCTCCATTGAGTAGTTATGAGAGGGTCCTCTCACGTTGTAGTGGGGAGGAACCATGGGCATTGCAGCGGAGTTCGGTGTAGGAGCATGATGAATTACTACTGGTGACGGAGTATAACCCTGTGGAATGACCTGTGGTGCAGTCCCAAGACTTGAGAAGTGAACTCGCGGTATTTCTGCATTTGTATTTTGAGCTGAAGGTCCAGCGACTCCTGAAGGTCCTTCCTCTGGATTGGCTTCCATGGTAGGAGGAGCGTAACCAGTTGGAAGACCGTAAGGGAGCCATTGGTAGCTCTAGACGTTCACTTCAGCGGTGTATGGAGTCTCGGAGCTGGGAGGAGGAAGGCTCGAAGCATTGTTCTCAGTATTCCCTGCCGAGGCATTTTCGTCTGCGCTTCTTTTCTCGAGGAGTTTCATGAGCTCGACCATTTGATCTTTCAATACCATCATCTCGCTCATTTGATCCTTCAGCTTTGCCATGTCTTCTCTCAGAGTCTGATTATCCTCTTCGGCCATCTTCTTTGCTTGAGAACGAGTCCGGTAGCGATGTTGATGAACCAGCTTGCCTTTTCACTCTGTTTTTTTTTTCAAGTTTTTCGACGTAAGTACATGAATGAATGAATGAATGAATGAATATGCATGGAGTGCAAATGTATGCTTTCGTGTTACGCCGGGGAAATTGTAAGTTTCTGTTTGACGCAGAACTGAAAGAAACTTAAGATTTATTAATGCAAAATATTTGATCCATCTCGTCAGAAGGAAACTCTTACAATTCTCTAGCGGTCATAGAAATGCATGAAGAATGAAATGTTAATGTGCAATAATTAAAATTTTTTATGCCATGCAAAAGGGAAAGGTAAAAATGCATGAGGGATGCTAAAAAATTAATTTGCCAAAACAACATATGATTTTTGAAAATTTTTTCTTTTAAGAAGACCGAAAAAATGTATCGGTGTTTGTTTGAATGCAGGGGTATGAGGCTCCTTTGTGTCCTACGAGGGTTCCTTAGAGAATAGGTCTAGGGCTTGTTTGTTAAGTGAACCTTTCAAAGGGTAGCTCTAAAGAGTCCTACATAAGGTTCCTAGAGCCAACGACCCCAATTAAGAACACTGATCAACAACAATAGGCAAGCTATTAGGAGTGCCAGCATTCTCAAGAGGGACCAAACTCTAGGTGAGACTTTCGTGACCACCCAACAGGACGCACATCCAGTAGGCCATCACTACGCAGTCTCGTTCTAACTTAGGTTATTCTCCAGTCCGGGTATAGGACTATTCTCACGTGTGTGCAAAAATGTGATAGTGAAGTGTGTGAAGGAGCGAAATATTAAGAATAACCCCCCAAGCTGCAAAAACAAACAAACATACATACAGAAAAGTGGTCTTCTATCCTAGGGTTTTCATATCACAAAAGAATAGTATGCAATAAAAGACAAAAAGGGAAGGGTAAAAATAAACATTAAATTAGCAACTAATCCTACAACTAATTAGACTAGGTTTGACTCTCTAAGTGTCCCCAGTGAAGTCGCCAGCTGTAGCGACCGAAAAATCCGGGTGAGGATTCCTCGAAGGTTCAAAAATGAAGCCGCCACCAAAGTTTAGTTTAAGGGCAAACATTGGAAAATCCCTTTTGGAATGGATAAGGGTCCTTGAGACCAGATAAGGGTTCGGGAGTCGATTATGCGTGGGGAAGGTATTAGCACCCCACGACATCCTTCCTAAGGAAGGTTACCTGCTAATTAGTTGTAGAGGCGGAAGTTAATTTTGAAAACATTTATTTTTACCCTTTTATTGTGAATTAAAAAGAGAGGAGAAAATTGATATTTTATTTGAATTTAAGAAAGGGATTATTTAGAAAAAGACTAAAACAGGTTTTTTATTAGTGCAATTGACAGATGTGGGCCCCCATCTGCTCCTACGTATCTCTTGGTAGAGAATCAAATCACACGTAGTTCTTGGTAGAAAACTTTGTTTGTTGGTGTATTTTATTTAGGGATTTTGGGACTCCTGAGTGATCAGTTCATTTGTCCTAAAATGATGACTAATCCGACTGTACAGTTGGCTTAGTCCCCTAATTTGTGAAAATGGAGTTTTTTGAAGTTTGGAAGATAGTTTGATGTGTGGTGGTTTGATTTTGTTTGAACAGGGGTTTTAGGACTATTGATCCGTACGGTTCATTCGTCCTAAAACGCTGACTAACCCGGCCGTACGGCCGACTTAATCCCCTATTTTTGAAAATTTGATTTGTGGAAAGAAATGTGTTTGTGTTTATTTTAATTTAGAAATTTGTTTGTTTTAAATAGAGATTTTAGGCCATGATCCGTGACGGTTCATTAGTGACCTAAAAAGCAGCCTAACCCGACTGTACAGTCGACTTAGTCCCCTATTTATGTTTTTTTGAAAATGAAATATTTATTTATTTGTTTTTATAGATTTTTTTTGTAAGTTTGTGAAAGAAATTGTTTTTGTAGAGAGAGAAAAAAGAAGAAAACGAAAAGGGGTGCAGCAGTAAAATGGGGGTGTAGTTAACTGCAGGAGGTTGTATTATTAATGAGGGGGTGCGAATAAGAGAGCAGCCCACAGCTTTGCTTTAGTGTCCTGGCCCTGCGCAAATGGGCTTACCGGGGGGGTCATGGTGATGAAACACAGGGGTGTGTTCAGTAATCTGAATAGATAAATAAAAAATAAAACAAAAAACTGAGACATATAAAAGCCCACTTATTTTTGACCTAAACCTAATTTGCCTCAACTTTCACTCTCCAGCTGCGCTGCTTCTAGAGGCATGAGGAGAGAGAGAGTTAACTCCGCAAATTTCGTGAGAGAGAGGGAGAACGAAGGCGGAGATCACGGAGAGAGAGGGAGAACGATCACGGAGATCGCGGAGAGAGAGGGAGAACGATCACGGAGAGAGAGGGAGAGCGAAGGAGGAGAGAGGACCGTGGCCTCATGGCCAAGCCGGACTTGCGACGGAGAGGGTCACGACGAAGGTGATGGGTGGCGACGAAGACAGAGGGAGGCATTGACTGAGGAGGAAGCCCGCGCCAGCGTTCGTCAACAGTAGAAATGGAAACAGGGCCGCGACGCGACCTGTTGCTCGTGGCGGTATTCGCCGTGACAGCTGCGACGACGGTGGAACCAACAGCGATGGCGCGGTTGGGGAGGACGATCTAAAGGGAGGTGATGGCGTGGTGGTCCACGGGTTGTTCACGACGGCGACGACGGCGCGTTTTGGGGGAGACGACCACCGTCACGGTGGTCGGAGCCGGTACGGTCCGTTTTCTTTTTTCTATTTTTTTTATTTCTCTGTTTAAGCCTAATTTCTATTTCATTCATGTTTTTTTTAGAAGAAATACAAACTGATTCTGAATGTGTTTGAATATGTTAGACATGCTGTTGGGACCTGTTACAAATTTGTTTTTTTTTTAAAGGGAGATTCCTAAATAAACTAGTTCTTTCATTACAGTGCCTATTTTTTGAAACCCTAATCTACTTACCGTCCCAATCTGTTCTTAATCCTAGTTTACTTATAGTATCAGTACTTCTAATCTAAAAACATAACATAAGCTGAACCCTTTTTAGTTCATACGTACAGTTTACTAATTTCATAAGTTGATCGAATACTGTCTTTATCTATATACAAACCACAACTATAATTCTTTGCAAAATAACCGGTTTATGAATGTGCAAACCAACCTCTTTTCTAGCCTCTGAGAGTCTCTTAATATTGCTCTGCTACTGCTGTTGTTCCTTTTAATTGCTACTGCTGCTTTATTGCTTCTGTTTCTGAATTTTTGTTGTTTTGCGATTAGGGTTTCAGCGCGAAACCCTAACCTTTTTGCTCTGATTTTCTGGGTGCCTTTTTGTGTGTCTGTGAATTGTCGTGTGTTTTTCTCTCTGAATTCAGCTGGTTTATATAGGCAGATTTTAGGGTTTTGCTGATCCATTTCCATCTTTCTTTCCTTTTTGCAGGTTTTGGGCTTGGGTTGAAGAAGATGGATACTTGGTGAGCAAGGAAAGGACTAGGGTTCAGCTGCTGCTGTTTTTTGCATTTTTGTTTTCTGATTATTTTTTGTATTTTTTAGGATTATTGTATTTTGGATTTATTATTTTTGGATTTTTGGATTCTTGTAAATTAAATTTTAATTCTGATTTCATTATATTTGGGGCTGTTGTAATATTTTTAAAATCTGATTTTATTTTATTATCATTTTTTATGGCTTTTTGATCAAAAAGGCTAAATTAGGTCCAAGAAACCAGCCACAGGCCCATTTATCAAAACTGGCCCAAAAGTTAGATGTAGGCCCAAACGACCCAAACGACCCAAAACATTAAAAACTAAATCGAAACAAAAAGCGTAAGCCCAATAAGATAAGCTAACAAAATCAGGCCCAAAAGGTTGGACATAGGCCCAATTGGACAATTCGGTCTGACTTTAAACAAAACAGCGCTCGAAATGCCAGGGGCTTGTGACACGGGGCTAAAGCGATTATGACAAAAAGACCGGGCAAAATTAGGGTATAACATTGGGTCTTGTGTTATACTACATCCATCTTATTTTAAGGTTGATCTCTTACAATAAGTAGAGTTATATTCACAGACATGGTTTATAATTAGAAATCAAGACTGAGTGTTTTAATAAAGGCTTTGTTAAACTTGTTTTAATAAAGAAACTGTGTTAAAACCATGTTAAGTCCTAGACATAGGATAACATAGTCCTTAGGGTGAAACAGTGGGTACTTCAAAGGCAGGAGTGAACTTATTTAGCAAGCCCAGACATGGGAAGCTTGTAATGAAACTCTGAAGAAAGTAGCTGAAAAGCACAGACTTATGCTACTGCACCAATGCTACTGCACTTGATGCTTCTGCACTTGACGCTTCTGCATCATAGTGCTTCTGCATCTCTAAAAACATAGAAACTCTCAAAAGAAGCATTATATAGTAAAGACATCTCAACTATCTTTCTCAACTGATTTCCTTTATCTTATTTTACATACTTGCATTCTGTTTTTACTTAAACTAAAAACCCCAAAATTTGTGAGTAGAATAGTAGTACTAATTTATATGTTTTCTAAACATACACAAAGTTAATCCAATCCCTGTGGGTTCGACCTTTCTTATCATTATATTACTTGTTTGTGACTGTGTATACTTGCACATCTTTTCACACACCAGGCCTCTCTAACACTTCTCATTTTACTACTCCCAACCCTAACACTAGGCCCACATATACTAGCATTATTATTATTTTATTATTTTTCTACCAATTAAGTTCCCAAACAATTCAATTAAATAATTAATTAAATTTTGGGGCGTTACAACTCTCCCCCACTTAGAATATTTTCGTCCTCGAAAATTTACCTGATTCGAACAACTCTGGATAAGACTCCCGCATCTTGCTTTCTAGCTCCCACATCATGCTTTCTCCGGCAGCTCCCAACCAGACTACTTTCACCAAAGCGATCTCCTTGCCTCTTAGAGTCTTCACCTCATGATCCTCGATACGCACAGGCATCGTCTCCATAGTGAGATTATCCCGTACTCGCACATCATCCATATGAATTACATGAGATGAATCTGAAATATACTTTCGAAGTTGCGACACATGAAACACATCATGCAAATTCGAAAGATTAGGCGGTAAGACCACCCTATAAGCAACATTTCCAACTCTTTCCGAAATCTGATACGGACCGATAAAACGAGGCGTGAGCTTCTTAGACTTCAAAGCGCGTCCCACACCCGTCACCGGAGTGACTCTCAAAAACACATGCTCACCTGCTTGAAATTCTAAATTCTTTCTCCGCTTATCATGGTAACTCTTCTGTCTACTTTGCAAAAACAAGTCTCATCACAGTGAGGGACACAGTTCAAGATCAGCCTCAGTTGAAGGAGGACCTGGTTCACAGCATGATATTGAAGAAGGCCACAGAAATCAATTCATCAACATGGGCCCAATAGGTATGATTAATGATAGAAATAGACCCATGAGGGATTATGCTATGTTTGATCATCAAAATATGCAAACAAGTATAGCAAGACCTCATATTGATGCTGTGCATTTTGAATTTAAACCCATGATGTTCCAAATGCTACAAACAATTGGTCAATTTGGTGGATCTCCCCATGAGGACCCACATGAGCATTTAAAACAATTTTTAGAAGTATGTAGAAACTTTATCATTCCTGGTGTTAGTGAAGATGTCTTTAGACTTAAGCTATTTCCATACTCTTTAAAGGATAAGGCTAAATCGTGGTTAAGTTCAATGGAGCCTAATTCTATCCATTCATGGAATGAAATAGCTGAAAAGTTCTTGGCAAAATATTTTCCACCCATTAAAAATGCCAGGATGAGGAATGATATTACATCTTTTAGACAAAAAGAATTTGAATCATTGTTTGAAGCATGGGAAAGATGGAAAGAACTTTTAAGAAAATGTCCACATCAAGGTCTACCTATCATTATTCAAATGGAAACTTTTTACAATGGTTTAGAACCCCAAACCAGAATAATGCTTGATGCATCATCTGGGGGTGTGTTATTAAACTTATCTTATAATGAAGCATGTGAATTAATTGATATAATTGCAACCAATAGTTCTAGCTGGCCTACTGAGAGGGTAAGTGCCCAAAAGAAACCAGCAGGGGTACATGAAATCAGTGATATATCAGCCCTATCTGCTCAGTTAGCCTCTTTGACAAACTTGTTTAAAAACTTCACTTCAACTAGTGCATCTGCACCTAGTGCATCTGCACCAACTGAAAACACTGCAGTTGCCATAGAACAAACCCCCCCCAGGAGACACAAGTTGTGTGTATTGTGGAGGAGGCCATTTGTATGAAGAATGTCCTAGCAACCCTGTCTCTGTCAATTTTGTAGGATATAACAGGAATAACAACCCTTACTCTAACACCTATAACCCTGGCTGGAAGAACCACCCAAATTTCAGATGGAACAATACTGGTGCATCTGCACCTGGTGCATCTGCACCTAGTACTTCTGCACCAGCCACACCACCAGAATTCCATTCACAAAACAACCAAAGACAACAACCACCTACCACTGATAACTCCTTAACAGCCTTGCTCAAGTCTTTCATTAGTGAAACCAGAACAGCTAGGCAAGCACAAGATGCCTCTATAAAAAATTTAGAAAATCAGGTGGGACAGTTAGCAACAGCTCTGTATCAAACACCAACAGGTACATTACCATCAAATACAGAAGCTACCACAGCCCAAAGGCCAGGAAGGGAGCAGGTAAAAGCCATTGCTCTAAGAAGTGGAAAAGATCTTACAGATCCAGGTGAAGATCAAGGTGAAGGTAAGGGAGAAAAAAATAAAAATAAAAAAAATACTCATGATGCAGAAGCACCAGATGCATCTGCATCTCCTGAAGTTCCAACTCCAAGGTTAGTTTCTGAATACCCTCCTCCTCCTTATCCTCAGAGATTAAAAAAGGCACATGAGGAGAAACAATTCAGTAAGTTTCTTGAGATTTTAAAACAAATACACATCAATGTTCCCTTAGTTGAAGCACTTCATCAAATGCCTAATTATGCTAAATTTATGAAAGATGTGCTTTCAAAAAGAAGAAGATTAGGGGATGTTGAAACAGTTGCTATGTCTAAGGAATGCAGTCTAATTCTACAAAGCAAAATTCCAAGAAAACTAAAGGATCCTGGTAGCTTTACAGTCCCATTCTCAATAGGAAAATCTTATACAGGTCGTGCATTGTGTGATTTAGGTGCAAGTATCAACTTAATGCCTAAATCCATATTTACACAGCTAGGGATTGGAAATGCTAGGCCCACAACAGTAACACTTCAACTAGCTGATAGATCAATAGCTTATCCAGAAGGAATCATTGAAGATATTTTGGTTAAGGTTGACAAATTTGTATTCCCTGCAGATTTTGTTATTCTTGATTTTGATGCAGATAAAGAAGTCCCAGTCATTCTTGGGAGACCATTCTTAGCAACTGGAAAAGCACTAATTGATGTGCAAAAGGGAGAACTGGCCATGAGAGTAAATGATCAAGAAGTGAAATTCAATGTGATGAGTGCTCTGAAGTATCCTGCTGTAGAAAGTGAAGAGTGCTCAGCAATCACCAATCTTGACCATTTGGTGCAGAAGCATTTTCAGAAACAGTATGATTATCTCACCAGTGCACTAGCACCAGATGCTTCTGCACCTCCTGAAGAAGAAATCTTGGAAAATGACATTTTTTCAAGAGAAGCACCAGCACAAAATGTATGGTCTAGAACTTTTGAATCTCTTAATTTAGAAGACCCTAACCTTAAAAAGAATTTACCCTCAATTGAACAACCTCCTAAGCTAGAATTGAAAGAATTGCCCAAACATTTGAAGTATGCTTTCTTAGGGGAAGATGATGCACTTCCAGTGATCATTGCCTCTGACTTAACAATAGAGCAGGAGCATAATCTCATTTGTACCTTAAGAAAGCATACAAAAGCTATAGGCTGGCAAATGGCAGACATAAAAGGAATTAGCCCTTCTATATGCATGCATAGGATAAATTTAGAAGATAACTCTAAAAATTATATAGAAGGGCAAAGAAGGCTAAATCCTATAATGAAAGAGGTTGTAAAGAAAGAAATCATCAAGTGGCTAGATGATGGAATCATATACCCCATATCTGATAGTGCATGGATAAGCCCTATTCAGTGTGTTCCAAAGAAAGGAGGTATGACAGTAATAGCCAATGAAAAAAATGAATTGATACCAACAAGAACTGTTACAGGTTGGAGGATCTGTATGGATTATAGAAAACTCAATAAGGCCACAAAGAAAGATCACTTCCTTTTACCCTTCAATTACCAAATGTTAGATAGGTTGGCAGGTAAGGAGTTTTATTGTTTCTTAGATGGTTATTCAGGGTACAATCAGATTGCAATAGAACCTGAAGACCAACAAAAAACCACATTTACATGCCCCTATGGAACATTTGCATTTAGAAGAATGCCTTTTGGACTTTGTAATGCACCTGCAACATTCCATAGGTGCATGATGTCCATCTTTTCTGACTTCATTGAGCAATCAATGGAAGGATTTATGGATAATTTCTCAGTCTTTGGAAACACTTTTCAAACATGTTTATCAAATTTAGAGAAAATTCTCCAAAGATGTGAGGAAACAAACTTAGTACTTAATTGGGAGAAATTCCATTTCATGGTACAAGAAGGCATTGTATTAGGTCACAAAGTATCAAAGAAAGGTTTGGAAGTAGATCAAGCAAAGATTCAGGTCATTGAAAAACTGCCACCTCCAACAACTGTCAAGGGAATCCGAAGCTTCTTAGGCCATGCAAGCTTCTACAAAAGATTTATCAAAGATTTTTCAAGGACATCCAAGTCATTATGTACACTCTTGCAAATTGATGCACCTTTTAACTTTGATGAACCTTGTATGGAAGCATTCCAAAAGCTCAAAAAAGCATTGGTAACTGCACCAGTGATTGTTACACCAGATTGGAGCAGGCCATTTGAATTAATGTGTGATGCTAGTGATTTTGCTGTAGGAGTTGTCTTAGGGCAAAGATCCTACTTGGTTGGCACCAAAATTATTGTCTATACTGATCATGCTGCCATCAAGTACTTAATCTCCAAGAAAGATGCAAAACCAAGGTTAATAAGATGGATTCTCCTCCTTCAAGAATTTGATCTTGAAATCAGAGACAAAAAATGGGTGGAGAATCAGGTTACTGACCATTTATCTAGACTTGAAGGTGAAAGAACAGGTACACAAAAGGAAGAGATCAAGGAAAGCTTTCCTCATGAAAAACTGTTAGCCATCACTCTAACAGCATCCAGTGCTTCTGCACCTAGTGCTTCTGCACCTTGGTTTGCTGACATAGTTAACTTTCTTGTAAGCAAGGTGGTACCAGTGAACATGACTTACCAACAAAGAAGGAGATTTTTTTACATATTCAAGGAATATCACTGGGATGAACCATTTCTCTACAAAATGTGTCCAGACCAATTAATGAGGAATTGCATCCCCCAAGAAGAACAGCAAGCAGTGCTTCTGCACTGCCATGCTGCACCATATGGAGGACACTTTGGATGCAACAGAACAGCAGCTAAGGTACTACAGTCTGGTTATTATTGGCCAACTTTATTTAAAGATGCATATTCAATGGTCAAAACTTGTGACAAATGTCAAAGAGCAGGTAATATTTCTGAAAAACATGAAATGCCCAGAACTAATATATTAGAAATTGAACTTTTTGATGTATGGGGCATGGATTTCATGGGACCATTTCCACCTTCTTTTGGCAAACAATATATCTTAGTAGCTGTGGATTATGTGTCTAAATGGGTAGAGGCAGTAGCATTGCCTAATAATGATGTCAAATCTGTTAGCAAATTCCTTTTGAAAAACATTTTTACAAGGTTTGGCACCCCTAGGGCAATTATCAATGATGAAGGATCACATTTTTGCAATAAACTTATTGAAAATCTTCTTGCAAAATATGGGATTAAGCATAAAATTGCTACAGCCTACCACCCACAAACAAATGGGCAAGCTGAGCTATCAAATAGGGAAATTAAAAGGATGCTTGAAAAAATGGTTGGACCATCTAGAAAAGATTGGTCCTTACATTTAGATGAAGCATTATGGGCATACAGAACAGCATTTAAAACACCATTAGGTATGTCCCCCTATAGATTAGTCTATGGCAAGGCATGCCATCTGCCAGTTGAGTTGGAAAACAAATATTATTGGGCTATGAAAAAGCTAAATTATGAACTCAACAAGGCAGGAGCACAAAGGTTTTTAGAATTAAATAAATTAGATGAATTTAGGCAATTTTCATATGAGAATGCAGAAATTTACAAAACAAAAACCAAAGCTTGGCATGACAAGAAAATCCAAAGAAGAGAGCTTAGAGAAGGAGAAATGGTCTTGCTATACAATTCCAGGTTGAAATTATTTCCTGGAAAACTGAGATCAAGATGGTCAGGGCCATTCAAGCTCATCAAAATTTACCCCCATGGTGCAATTAATTTATATGATGTAACCACAAACACCACTTTCCAGGTAAATAGCCAGAGAGTCAAAATGTACTATGGTGAACATGTGGTGAGGGATAAACTCACCACCCATTTTCAAAATCTCTAAGAAAAGGAGATAGTCAGGCTGAAAGACTCTTAAAACAAGCGCTTATGGGAGGCAACCCATGTTATTAAAATATTTAGTTATGCAATTTTTGCTCAAATTAATGTTTTTCAAGTGTTTTGTAGGAACACAGGTTTTTAGTGCTTCTGCACTTAGGTGCATCTGCACCTAACAGCTCTTCAGTGCTACTGCACCAGAATTTCAGAAATTTAAAAATACACTTGGGTGAAAAAATATTCAAAAACTGCCAGCACAACAAAATAGCTATTGTGATCTGTGGCATAGACTTTGTGTGGTGTCACCTAGCTTCCCACGTGTCCTCACGCATGCAAGTTACACTCACACACCCTAACGGCTACTACCAAGCATTAATCACACTCAAACTTCCCCAAAGTGACTGTTTCCCTTCACCACTAATCACTCTATCACTCACAGAAACCGCAATTCACGAAATCCCTTTCTCTATCAAGAAAATCCCCAATTTCTAAGAATACGAAGTAGCATCTCCTTGCAAAAAATCAAAATTCCTTGCCAACAATCAACAATGGTTCGCAAACAAAGCGCAAACAAGACCTCAGGCAAGAGCAAGGCCAGCACAGTAACCTCATCACCACAACATCCAAAAAAGCAATCCAGTGCTACTACACCTGCTCCAAGTACTGTGGACCCTAAAATTGCACATTTCTGAGAAAGGAAATTTCTCCCTGAGCGAGGCTACAGTCTAATGAAGGCTCACCCAAATTTCATGGCAACAGTCTCAAGTCTCAACTGGGATCTGTTTATACAACACAGAGCCTTCTATCTGGAGCAGGTGGTCAGAGAATTCTACTCTGGAATTCAAGGCAACAAACAAGGTAACATGCATGATCATTCTGTGATAAGAGGTAGAAAAGTTTATTTTAGTGCTGATAGAATCAATACTCACTATAATCTAGTCTATTCTAGGACTGATTTCAAAGAAAAAGTAGAGAACTATGGTAAGAAGGAGATGGAAAGAGTCAAGTCCAGGATTGCTGTGAAAAACTCCAAGTGGGATAAAATTTCCAATACTGAATTCAAATTAAAAAACAAATACTTAATCCCTGAGTTAGGCAACTGGTATCTGTTCATTGATTGTTCTATTTTCCCTACATCCCACACATACACACTGTCAAAAGATAGATTGATCCTATTGGATGCAATCTTAACAAACAAAAATGTGGATATAGGGAAAATTATCAATAAACAGATCCTAGATTGTGCAGCAAGAAAGGAAGGATTTTTATTTTTCCCATACTTAATCACTGAACTATGTATGAAACAAGGGGTGGATATCAGTCCTAAGGAACATAAGCAAAGAAAATATCCTCCAGGTCCACTGTCTGCTGATATGAAAGAAAAAACAAGAATTAAAACTGAAGAAACTAGCCTGGTGCAGGAGCACTTAGTGCAGAAGCACCAGGCAGTTTGTAAATTTCAGCAAGAACAGCATGAGTGGCTACAACTTAGGTTAATGGAGATATCTCAGGTACCAACCCAGATAGAAACCCCAGTGTTCCCAACATGGGTCTTTTAGATCCCAGAACAAGAAGAAGAGGAGGAAAAAGAAGAAGAAAAGGAGGAAGAAAAGGAAGAGAGTGAAGAGAAAAAGAAAAAAGTAATGAAAAGAAAGAAGGAGACTAGCAGGAAACAGAAAGGGAAGAAGAAAAAGAATGAAGAAGAGGAAGAACTACTGAGTGAGGGACTAGTTGAGACTGATGAAGATGAGACATTGACAAGAATGGTGAAGGAAATGGAGAGAAATGAAGATGAAGAGGATGATGATACCACTGAAAGTACAGACAAAAGTGGGGAGGAAGAGGAAGAGAATATAAGCATGGAGGAATTTGTAAGAAAGAAATATGAGGCTGGATCCCAAGCAGAACCACTCCTCACCCAAGTCACTCCACCAACCCACCCCCAACCAGAAAAATCAACATCACCCTCCACAGGAAAGACACCTACCCCTCCACCATCACCCATTCCACAGTCATCATCACCACCAACCATCTTCCAAGAAAGCCAACCTGAACAAGAACCAGCCACACAAACTTCTAACATTATTTTTGAGAAACATACTTTGCAGGTCATTCAAGAGGAAGCAATGGAAGAAGAAGAAGAAGCCAGCCCTGAAGAAAAAGATCAACCAGCAACTGATGCTTCTGCACCTAGTGCAGATGCATCTCAAGGTGTTCCAGTTGTGACAATCATACCAAAGAACAAAGAAGATACTGTCAAATTGGTGCTGGAAGAGCTGGCACAAAAGAAAAGAGAAGAACTGGGCAACACCCAGAAATTCTTCAAGAAAGCTGTTGAAACCAGTGTGAAGGAAAGTCAAGGACTGGAAGGTGCAGAATACAGCAAAGCACAAAGATAAGAAGCTGAAAAAGAGGACCCACAGAAGGAGAAAGACCAACCAAAAGAAGCTGAGGTGACACTTGAGCAACCACCAGAACAACAATTAGAAGACAGAACTATTGCTGAACAAATCAGTGCAGAAGCACCTGGTGCATCTGCACCTACAGAAACAGCAACAGCGGAGGTTGGTGCAGATGCACTTGGTGCAGAAGCACCAAAGGTTGAAGGGGCAAAGAAGAAGAAACAGAAGGTCAAACACATGCCCAGCAGAACCAGCTCCAAAATCAAAAGTGGTGCCAACAAAGAGTAAACTCTTTCATGTTGTTATTTTATAAGTACTTTTTATGTTCTATTCGTATCCCACATGTATTAACCCCCCTCCCCATTTCGAAACAAAAATTACTTTTTCTAACTCAACTAAGAGCAGTGAGGACATTGCTCAACTTTAAGTTGGGGGGAGAAAAACACTTTTAATCTACTATATGCATGTGCTGATATGTTTTTAGTAAGTATGCATGTCTGAGTTTTGTTATTTCCTTATATGTGCAAAATATAGTATAGCTATTTTCAAATTTTGTGATGGAATCAACAAAGTTTCTTTTGAAAATTTTTTCAGAAAATTGTTCTACAAAAACATCAGTCACACAAACCTGTTGAAGTGCATCAAATTGTTTTTATGTCAAAGTAAGAATGGAGAATTTTTGAAGCATGATCAGCTTCAAATTTTTTTTTTTACAAAACTTAGCTAAATGCATTCTTTGAACTAAGTTTTAATGATGAATGAAAGAAAAAGAAAAAGAAAGCCTTGTTTTCCTCAAAATGACCAATTTTTATTATTACCTTGACACATCAAAACTGAGTTTTGAAAAGAACCTTGCTATATGAAAAACTATCTGATACCAGAAGGTTTTTTTTAGAAATCCAAGGTCAAAAACAAATTTTTACTAAAAATATAGAAGAGCATAAAGAAATAAGTTTGGGGGAATTTCCATGAATACTAAGGCTGAGTAGAGTCAATGCAAAAGGTTACCAAAATACACTACAAAAGAGCCAAAATGTTATGAGCTAGCCATATTGACCCAAATCATGAAACTGAACCTGTTCTAGTAGTGCATTTGGTTTGAAAAAAAAAAACCAAAAGAAAAAAAGTATGCATAAGGAGGTCAGTGAGGAGGGCAATACATGCTACAAACCATGAAAAGTAGTGTCAAGTGCAGCTGCACTCAAGTGCTTCTGCACCGTTACAAAAAGTCAGTGCTTCTGCACTTCACAAAAATATTCAGTGCATCTGCACTAACAGTGCTCCTGCACCAACAAAAAGAACCACAAAAAATAAAGTATAGTGCATAGACCCAAACAGTTTTGAAAATGCTCGATCAAAGTCCTTAGTTGTACTTAAAATCCCCCAAATCTTGAAGATATTGTTAGTCTAGTCTATGTTTTGAAACATCTTTGTTTTGACCAAACGTGATCTAAAATTTCCCAAAAGTTAAGGAGAAATTTTTCACTTAGTTTTGGAACTGATTGGATCTCAGTGGGGCACACACTCACACAAACGAGTTTTAATAAACTTTGGATGTTTAGGGAATTCAAAAGCACAAAATGTTCTGAAAAATGAAGTTCATAAAAATGCAATTTCACTCTTTGAAAAGATATAAGCTGATCTGTTCTTCTTTAATTTGAAAATTCTACTTGTATTCCTCTTTTGTCATTACTTGAGGACAATCAATGATTTAAGTTTGGGGGTGTGATAACTCTAATTTATATAGAGTTATTTATACTTCTAAACGCAACAAATTGCTTTAAACTCAAGTACAAAGTGTGTTAAATATAGTAATATTAGTAAAATAACAACATTCTAGGAATTATGTGATGAATTGTATATATATTAGTATGTTTGATGTGTTTGTTCGGTTTTTCTACAGATGATGCTTCTGCACCACAAATGCTTCTGCACTTAGTGCTTCTGCACCATCCTGCGCTGAAGATTTATAAACCCACAATGGAAGCACCTCAAATCATACCTCTACTCCAGAACTTCTATGACATCATGCTTTGTCACAATTCACATGGAGCACATGGCCACATGCATAAGGAGGCGCCCACCATAAACATCATCATGAAAGGCTATTCACCTAAAGACATATGGCCTTACATAATTGGACCTCTTCTTATGGAAATGTGCTGAACTCAATCTCCTTATCTAAAGATCAGAAAAGCAACCATGGTTAAACCTCCGTAGGTTAACTTGGTTTTCAAGCAAACCCTCAAGCAAAGGAAATCTCCAAGGCTATAAAAAGGGCTCCCACTTCTCACTTGAAGAGCATCGCATATCTCACTTGATTATATGTAGATCAAACACCTTACTTATATTTTAGTAGTTTCAATTCTTGCATTTTAGTTACTAGTTAGTTGTAAGAAGGTGAGGAAGGAATTGACACCCTCTTCCTCCACTTCTTCATAGATAGACGAAGGAATCAGTGCTTCTGCACCTGTCAGAATTCATGCAAAGGAACATCAATTTGTGTAACTTCTACCCTATTGATATCTTTTATATGATTCATGTTATCATGTTCCTTACAGATTCTCTCTATTATATAATGAGTGACATGAGCTAAATTCCTTTAGTTGAGATGTTCTAACTTATAATGTTCTTTTGAGTAAGTTAATATGTTTTTAAGTGTTGTAGCATTTTGGGACTTGTGTTATACTACATCCATCTTATTTTAAGGTTGATCTCTTACAATAAGTAGAGTTATATTCACAAACATGGTTTATAATTAGAAATCAAGACTAATAAGGGTGAGTGTTTTAATAAAGGCTTTGTTAAACTTGTTTTAATAAAGAAACTATGTTAAAACCATGTTAAGTCCTAGACATAGGATAACATAGTCCTTAGGGTGAAACAGTGGGTACTTCAAAGGCAGGAGTGAACTTATTTAGCAAGCCCAGACATGGGAAGCTTGTAATGAAACTCTGAAGAAAGTAGCTGAAAAGCACACACTTATGCTACTGCACTCAATGCTACTGCACTTGATGCTTCTGCACTTGATGCTTCTGCATCATAGTGCTTCTGCATCTCTAAAAACATAGAAACTCTCAAAAGAAGCATTATATAGTAAAGACATCTCAACTATCTTTCTCAACTGATTTCCTTTATCTTATTTTACATACTTGCATTCTGTTTTTACTTAAACTAAAAACCCCAAAATTTGTGAGTAGAATAGTAGTACTAATTTATATGTTTTCTAAACATACACAAAGTTAATCCAATCCCTGTGGGTTCGACCTTTCTTATCATTATATTACTTGTTTCTTACGGTGTATACTTGCACATCTTTTCACACACCAGGCCTCCCTAACACTTCTCATTTTACTACTCCCAACCCTAACAATAGGCCCACATAAACTAACATTATTATTATTTTATTATTTTTCTACCAATTAAATTCCCAAATAATTCAATTAAATAATTAATTAAATTTTGGGGCGTTACAACTCTCCCCCACTTAGAATATTTTCGTCCTCGAAAATTTACCTGATTCGAACAACTCTGGATAAGACTCCCGCATCTTGCTTTCCAGCTCCCACGTCATGCTTTCTCCGGCAACTCCCAACCAGACTACTTTCACCAAAGCGATCTCCTTGCCTCTTAGAGTCTTCACCACATGATCCTCGATACGCACAGGCATCGTCTCCACAGTGAGATTATCCCGTACTCGCACATCATCCATATGAATTACATGAGATGAATCTAAAATATACTTTCGAAGTTGCGACACATGAAACACATCATGCAAATTCGAAAGATTAGGCGGTAAGGCCACCCTATAAGCAACATTTCCAACTCTTTCCGAAATCTGATACGGACCGATAAAACGAGGCGTGAGCTTCTTAGACTTCAAAGCGCGTCCCACACCGGTCACCGGAGTGACTCTCAAAAACACATGCTCACCTGCTTGAAATTCTAAATTCTTTCTCCGCTTATCATTGTAACTCTTCTGTCTACTTTGCAAAGCTTTCATCTTCTCCCGAATCAATCTCACCATCTTAGTAGTCTCTCGAACAATTTCAGGTCCAAGTACTACACTTTCTCCAGATTCATACCAACATAAAGGATTCCTACATCTCCGACCATGCAACGCTTCAAAAGGTGCCATCCCAATACTAGAATGGTAACTGTTATTATAAGTGAACTCTATCAACGAAAGGTATGCATCCCACGAACCTCCTTGCTCCAGAACACAAGCCCTCAACAAATCCTCCAACGACTGAACAGTCCTCTCTGACTGACCATCCGTCTGAGGGTGATACGCCAAACTCAATCTCAGCTTAGAGCCCAACTCCGTTTGCAAACTCTTCCAAAAATCAGACGTAAACCTCGGATCCCTATCCGAAACGACACATAGAGGAACACCATGCAGCTTTACAATCTCTTGGATATAAATCTCTGCCAACTTCGGTACTGGATACGTGATGTTAATAGGAACAAAATGAGCCGACTTCGTTAGCCTATCAACAATCACCCAAATCACATCATGACCTCTTGCGGTATTAGGCAATCCCGTCACAAAGTCCATTGAAATACTATCCCATTTCCATTCTAGAACCTCTAACGGTTGCATCAACCCTGCAGGCTTCTGATGTTCAACTTTCGACTTCTGACAAGTTAAACACGCATACACAAACTGCGCTACATCACGCTTCATCCCTTGCCACCAAAACAACTTCTTCAATTCGGCGAAACTCTCTTCACAACGAGCGTCCCACACAAAAGCTTTACCTTTGCAAGTCAGCTGAGTTAGCGGAAGTGCTAACTTAGAAAATCCTTCGATGAATCTCCTATAATAACCAGCTAACCCCAAAAAGCTTCAAATCTCGGTAGCCGACTTCGGGGCTTCCCACAGCAACACAGCATCTACTTTAGACGGATCCACCGCAATGCCACTACCTGAAATGACGTGACCAAGGAAACTCACTTCCTTCAACCAGAATTCACATTTAAACAGCTTTGCATATAACTTCTTCTCTTTCAGGACTTCAAACACTAATCTCAAATGCTCTGCATGCTCTTCTTCTGACTTAGAGTAGACCAGAATATCATCGATGAATACCACCACAAACTGATTCAAGTAAGTATGGAAAAACGGTTCATGTATTCCATAAATACCCCTAGCGCGTTAGTAACACCAAAAGGCATCACCGAATACTCATAATGCCCATAACGCGTTATAAAAGCCGTCTTCTGAATATCCTCATCTTTCACTTTAATCTGATGATAGCCCGACCGCAAATCAATCTTACTAAACACTTGAGCACCCACCAGCTGATCCATCAAATCATCTATCCTTGGAAGTGGATACTTGTTCTTAACCGTTACCTTATTCAACTGTCTATAATCAAAACAGAGCCTCATACTTCCATCTTTCTTCTTTACTAGCAACACAGGAGCTCCCCACGGCGACACACTTGGTCTCACAAACTTCTTTTCGAGCAAATCCTCAAGCTGCTTCTTCAATTCGGACAATTCAGATGCCGACATCCTGTACGGTGCCATAGAAACAGGTCTGGTACCAGGTACAAGATCAATAGCGAATTCCACTTCTCTCTCTGGCGGCACACCTGGAATCTCATCAGGGAAAACTTCAGGAAATTCACATACTACCCGCAGCTCTTCAATCACGGCTCGGTTCTCGACAGACATTGACGCCATCAACGAGAATAACTGGACTTCCTCCCGCATCAACTTCCGCAACTGACCAGCAGACAACAAACCAGCTTCCTCCTCTTCAGGAGTGGAGAAACTCACAGACTTACTACGATAGTTAATATGCACATGGTTATGCTCTAACCAGTTCATACCTAAGATCACATCCAATCCACTTAACGGCAAACAAATCAGGTCAACAACAAAGTCTCTGTCCAATCCAAGAGAAGTAGTCACCGACCCCTTAGCTGGAGTGTCGACGACCATCTCTCCATTCATAGAAGACAACGCAAGACCCAATCCTTCAACACAATCAGCAACAATAAAACAATGAGTAGCACCGGTATCAACAATAGAAGATAGAGGAATATTATTAATGAAACATGTACCTCTAATAAGTCCATCTTCTTCGGAAGTCTCTGTCCCTGCCAAAGCGAACACTTTTCCACTAGCTCGCTCCTTCTTCAGTTTCTGACACTGACTACTGATGTGTCCTCCTTCGCCACAGTTGAAACAAACCACCTCCTTATGCTCACACCCGGACACCTCATGCCCGATCTTACCGCAACGAAAACACCTCTTCGTCTCAGCTTTGCACGCATTACTCTTATGACCAGCTTTGCCACATTTGAAGCACACAATACCAGCAGGAGCATCTCCCCCACTAGTCCTCTTGCCCTCAGCGGCTTTCGGTTTACCTTTACCAGCAGGAGCATCATACGGCTTACCACGACTCGGATTCTTGCTCCTCTTCTCATTAATGATCTTATAATGAGCATTGTTATCTTCTTCATAGATCCTGCAGCTATCAATCAAATCGGAAAAGACACGGATTTTCTGATACCCAATTGCCTTCTTGATCTCTGGTCGCAACCCGTTCTCAAACTTGATGCACTTCGAGAACTCAGCAGTTGCTTCACTGTAGTGCGGATAAAACTTAGCCAACTCCACAAACTTAGCAGCATACTCAGTAGCCGACAGGTTTCCTTGCTTTAGCTCAAGGAACTCAATTTCCTTCTTACCCCGAACATCCTCCGGATAGTACTTCCTCATAAATTCCCTACGGAACACAACCCAAGTGACCTCTTCACCTGCAGCTACCAACCTTTGACTAGTCTCTAACCACCAGTCATCAGCTTCTTCTGCCAACATATGAGTACCATAATGAACCTTCTGTGCTGGAGTGCAGTCCATCACACGGAAGATCCTCTCCATCTCCTTCAGCCAAGCCTACGCTCCATCAGGATTATACTTGCCTTTGAAAGTAGGCGGATTCTCCCTTTGAAAGGTTACCAAACTACGAGACCCAGCATTTTCACCAACGTTTTGCTGACCTTCCACGGCCTGAGTCATAGCAGCCAAAGCAGCAGCGATAGCAGCATCGTTCCTTCCAGCCATCTCAACTAATCACTACAACATAAACAACAGTTAGAACTAATTGACAATACTTGATCGTCAATGACACAATAACTTGATAACTTGGCCGGACAGACCGAAACTGCTCTGATACCAATAATGTAACACCCAATTTCTACCCGGTAAAATAATGCAAAATGAGAGTTCATAAAAATCTTTTTCAACAAACAATGGAGTGCCACATTTGCTTCGTGAAAACAACAGACGGGTTAATTCGCTTTTGAAAACAGATACATAGCACTTTCGGATGAACTGATAAAACAACTTTTTAGTCTTCAAAATAATTCCTCTTTAATTACTACGCAGCGGATTCATAACAAGTTAATTCAAATAGACGTGGCGTCTTAACAACTCAAGACAGCCAAAAAACAACGACGTAACAACTTAAAGTTTCAACAACGAAATAACATAGCAACAATATTAAAACGTGTGTTCATTCCCCCCCGAGTGTTACATATTAGAGCGACGACACCGTCTCGATCAAACGAAGGGGAACAGCCTTCATTCGTGATTACCTGCACGTTACCAACATCGGGGTAACATTCAAACAGAAGGGGTGAGATATCACACTATATAATCAGACATATGAAAGACAATATGTAATTCAGGTCATAGCATCAATTCATCATTTAACAGCAGTCAACATCATCTCAATCACATAGGTATGCAACATGGATGCGGAATGTGACTCAACTTAGGGCCACCGCCCTATAATGCATGTGGTACCATAATCCAGCCAATAAATAGAGGCATCAACATCGTAACATCATTTCATCAGAATTTGCCAGTCCAGGCCATCGTGTTTTGAGCATAGCTTCATCGTAAAAATATGCTATGTATGCGACGCTATGTAAATGCACAACCAATAAAAACGATTACATAACAACGCAACAACATCGGAAATCATCGTTGGCCATAGGCCTACAACATACCATCTGCCAATAAATAGAGGCAATTCAATTTGGTACACCATCATCAACAATAATTAGCAACTTAGCAACTTTCAACATTTTTGGCAACACATCAACAACCTAGCAGCTTTCAACATTTTTGGCAACACATCAACAATTTAGCAGCTTTCAACATTTTTGGCAACACATCAACAATTTAGCAACTTCCAACATTTTTGCAACTTTGGGCCTAATTACATATTCAACATCAACACATCATTCCAAGCATCAAATGTGAAATTCACGTTTGGGCAGCCAAACTGGCGCTCTTGGCCCCCATGGCGCCCAGCAACACGATCGGGCAGCCAAACCGGCGCCCTTGGCGCCCATGGCGCCCATCAACACAATCGGGAAGCCAAACTGGCGCCCTTGGCGCCCAGCAACACAACACGCGACACAGGCAGCCACACTGGCGCCCTTGGCGCCCACAGCGCCAAAACACAACACAGCAACAAGGCAGCCAGGTTTTTGGCACCCATGGCGCCCCTGCGCCAGACACAGCAACAAGGTAGCCAGATTTTGGCGCCCAGGGCGCCCCCGCGCCAGAACGCAGCAAGCAACAACAGAAATCGGGCAGCCAATCTTGGTGCCCTTGGCGCCCATGCGCCCAGAACCAGCAACGGGCAGCCAGACATGGCGCCCTTGGCGCCCCTGCGCCAGGAACACAACAACATCACAATTGGCACCCATGGCGCCCAGGACAGAACAACAACCAGGCGGCCAGGTTTTGGCGCCCTTGGCGCCCATGCGCCAGGAACCTGCAAGACAGCAACATGCAAACAGCAAGATGGCGCCCATGGCGCCCAGCAATAATTCAGGAACGACGCCCATGCGCTCAGGCAACAAAACACGCACAAAATGGCGCCCAGGAAGGCGCCCAGCAACATCAAACACGGGACGGCGCCCATGGCGCCCTGCGGCAGAATCAAAAAACGGCCCCCATGGCGCCCATGCACGGGATTTTGGTTCCAAAACATCAACGAGCATGATCACACATCGTCAAATGGCAACTATCATCATCAATCGAAATTAACATCATCATTTAAAGTTCAATACCTACAACTAGGGTTTTCTAAACTTAATAACACCTAGGGTTCCATAACCCTCCTACATAGAGCCATTCATACACCCAATTATAGAGATAGAACCCCACCCTTTCCTTAGCCTTGAAGAATTCAAAATCTTTGGCTTGCCCTAGCTCTCTCTCATTCTTCGCGCCGTCCTCTCTCTTCTCTCTAATTCTTGTTTTTTTTGTTCCTTCTAAATGAGCAAAACCCTAAATAATGCCTATTTATACTTCAGTTAATTTTATGGGCTTTTTCCTTAGCTAATTCGAATTACATCATGGGCCTCCCTAACACTTCTCATTTTACTACTCCCAACCCTAACAATAGGCCCACATATACTAGCATTATTATTATTTTATTATTTTTCTACCAATTAAATTCCCAAACAATTCAATTAAATAATTAATTAAATTTTGGGGCGTTACACTCGACACACGGAGATGAGAACTATCAATAAGATCCTTCATTATCCCAAAATAAGCGGATCAAACCGAATACATTTCATTACGGCTTCTCCACCACACAATCTTATCGTCCTCTTCCAAATTATGGAGAGCCATCTTCTTGATAAGTGTCGCTTCATGGTTATTAAAGAGAGAGTCCACCACCATGTCATTCCAACCATCGTTCGTACCATTCCAAAGATCAACAACTTTTAGATTCTCCGTTCCCCCCACAATAGGAGAACGTATAAATGCATCTTTCCTACCTTTGAGCCACGGGTCCTTCCACACCGAGACGTTGTGTCCATTACCTAACCTCCATCTTGCTCCCAAATTAACCACCACCCGGGAAGAGTAGATACTACGCCACACATAGCTGGGATTATGCCCCAAGCGAGCCCCTATAAAATCACCATCCGGAAAATATTTGGCTTTGAAGACACGACCAAATATAGTATCCGCGTGGGTCAGAATTTTCCACACTTGCTTCCCTAGCAAAGCTAAATTGAAACCATGCATGGAAGTGGCGGAATCCCATACCTCCGTGTTCTTTTCTCATGGTAAGTTTTTCCCAATTCAACCAATGAATGCTCTTCCTAGAATTTTGATTGCTTCCCCCAAAAGGAATTGATCACCCTCTCAAGCTTCTCCCCTAGAGTGGTTGGGAGCATGAAAGTACTCATGCAATGAGTAGGGATAGACTAAGCCACAGACTTCACTAAAACTTCCCTACCGGCTTTTGATAAATGCTTGCCCGACCACTGCTGAATTCTCTTCCACATTTTGTCTCTCAAATACCCAAACATCTGTTTTTATTTCTACCAATCATAGAAGGCAGACCAAGGTACTTCCCGGTCCCTAAGCACTCTGTAACACAAAGCACCCCGGTAACATGATCACGCATATCCTGAGAGGTGTTCCTACTAAAGTAAATTTCAGATTTTGCCATGTTAATTGCATGACCAGACGCTAGCTCACAAGATTTTAGAAAGTCCTGTAGATGTCTACTTTCTCTATCATCAGCCCTGCAAAATAAAAAACAGTCATCGGCAAAAAGGAGATGTGTACGAGATGGAGCTCCCCTACACACCCGAACTCCATGTAAGTCACCACTCAATTCGGATTTTTTTAGCAAAGTAGTAAGGCCTTCCGCACAAATAATGAAAAGGTAAGGTGACAGTGGGTCACCCTGCCTCAACCCTCTCCCTGGAGTAATAGGTCCGATCTTTTCACCATTCACCATCACAGAGTAGCAAACCGTTTCTAGACACATAGACATCCACTTCACCCACCGCTCATCAAACCCCAACCTCCTCATCATCACCTTCAAGTAACCCCAATCCACTCTATCATAAGCTTTGCTAATATCAATTTTGAGTGTCATCTCCCCCCACCTTGCCACTCGTTTTACACTTTAGATGATGCAAAGTTTCAATAGCAACTAACACATTGTCTAAAATGGATCTATCTTCCACAAAATCCGATTGTTCACTTGAAATACACTTGTGCAGTAACAGTTTCATACAGTTAGCAAGCACTTTTGAGATTATCTTATAAATGACATTACATAGGGAGATAGGCCTAAGGTCCTTCAGAGACATAGGATCCTCAACCTTTGGAATGAGCACAATGTTAGCATCATTAAGGGTTATTGGAAACTCTCCCTCCTCCAAGCAAGCCTTCCCCGTGTGAAATAATTCCACTCCACACAGATTCCAAAACCACTTAAAGAAAGTCGGGTTCAAACCATCCGGGCCAAGAGCTTTATCAGAGTGCATTGAAAAAAGAGAATTTTTAAACTCCCCTATCTCCAAAGACCTAAGTAACTCCGCATTATCCTCCCCATTCAATCTACAAGGCACATGTCTTACCACTCCATCATAATCCCCACCGCCTTCTCTAAACAAATCCTTAAAATAATTAGGAGCCACCTCTCCAAGCTCTCTTTTATTTGTAACAATTTCACCATCCTCCCTAGTGAGTTTTGTTATCATATTTCTCCTTCTTCTTGCACTAGCCATTGCATGAAAAAACTTAGAATTGGTGTCTCCATCTCGTAACCAAAACACCTTTGACCTTTGTTTTATCCCAAAAAGGTAGCTCAGTTGGCGAGCTAAGGAACATAAAGGAGTTGCGAGAAGGAGGTACAGGGTTCAAACCCCGGAAACTAACATTCCTCCACCCACTAACAGTTGCTTATAAAAAAAAACCTTTGACTTTGTTTCCAAAAAGTCTCGTCCTGCATAAGTAAAACACCCAACCTCTCCTTCTTGGCCTTGAGGCAAGATTCGGCATCACCATCCCCACGCCCCTCAACTCCTCTATTGCTCTTCTACACTCATTAATGGCCTCACGATAACGGCTCCTCAACTTCTTACGCTTATCAAAACAAACCTTTGACTTTGTTTCCAAAAAGTCTCGTCCTGCATAAGTAAAACACCCAACCTCTCCTTCTTGGCCTTGGGGCAAGATTCGGCATCACCATCCCCACGCCCCTCAACTCCTCTATTGCTCTTCTACACTCATTAATGGCCTCACGTTAACGGCTCCTCAACTTCTTACTCCACTCATCCACGACACTAGTCCACTGTCTAATTTTTTCCATAAAATCACTACTCTCATCCCCCCTCCAACTCTCCTCAACCACAATAGGTAGCTCAGGTTCCTCTAACCAAGCATTCTCAAATTTAAAATCCCTCTTCCCTCTCCTTTTATTATGTTCATACAATCTCAACCAAATAGGTGAATGATCGGATTTATTAGAAATACCATTAATAAAGCGATAAGAGGGAAAAATATCTAACCAGCTTTGAGTGACTAGTGCACGATCAAGACGCTCTTCCTTGCTATTTGGCGTGCCCAAAGACTTGGTCCAAGTGAATTGATACTCTTCCATAAGAAGATCATAGAGATTGCTATCATGATCTGCTTCCTGAAAACCTCTGATAAGCCACAGAGCTCGCACTGCCCTTCCTCTTTTGTCATCATTTGAAAGAATGTCATTAAAGTCTCCCATTACAAACCACGGAAGATCGTTTTCAGTTGCTAAGCTACGAAGCAAGTCCCACGACTCTCTTCTTCTACCACTATCCAGATACCCATAGAAACACTAGTGAACCTCCAAGTTGGCAAGTCAATAACCGACACCTCTACATTAATAAAGTTCATAGAGTAACTAATCACCTTACAGTCGAACGGTTGTCTCCACAAAATAGCCAAACCACCACTCCTACCAGTTCTGTCTACGGCAAAAGCAAAGCCATAACCCAAACGAACACGAAGCTCTTCAATTTTATTAGAGTGTACCAACGTTTCACACAAGAACAAGACATCTAGTTGGTACGCTCAGACGAGGTCACGGATTGAAGGAACTGCACTAGAGTGACCCAAGCCCTGACAATTCCAACTAATAAAACTCATTTCTCCTGGCAGTCCCAGGACCTGCCGGTAAAAAATGAACGGTACCCATCTAGTACGGTTTGTGTCACGTTTTGTTTTTCAACTAGTGGAATTGGAATATTAGCATTATTACCTTGTGGACCCACCACTTCAGTAACTTTTTCCACTTCCACACTTCTGTGTCGCTTCCTATCATAATCAACAACCATAGCTTCATTTGACTGGTCAACGCTAACATCAGCCTGCATGTGGGACCTGCGAAGAATGCACCACCAAGGTTTTAAAAACCGGACCGGACCGGCCGGTTCAACCGGTTGAACCGGGAACCGGACCCCTGGCCGGTTGGTTCAACAATATTTTAACCGCGGGCCAAAGAACCGCTTTGAACCAAAAAAGAACCGGGAACCGAACCGGGTTGAACCGGTTTGAACCGCCCGAAATACAATTTTTTATTTTTAAATTTACTTTTTTCTCCAAAATTTAATATTTTATATTTTTTATTTAATAAATTACTTATCCGGTTCAACCATGGTTGAACCGGTTGAACTGATTGAACCATGAACCGAGGTCTCGCCGGTTCGATCTCCGGTTCGGTTTTAAAAACATTCAGCACCACAGTTTCCTTAGCAGGGAAAAAAAATTTGGATTCCTAAATATCTCAGCAATGTTGAAATTCGGCGCTGAGTGTTGTGCACCATTTTCTCCATGATTGTTGGCATTTAATTGGCAAAAAATCCACTGTAGCACCAAAAAATTTTTTTTTTACCAAAATAGCACACCTTTTAGATTATTTACCAAACTAGCACACATTTCATTTTTAGTTCAGAAGTCGCCCCCCCCCCCCCCCAAAACGACTTCTGAACTAAAAATTCTAATTTTTTTTTAAAAACTAGTTCAGAAGTCGCCCCCCCAGGGTGACTTCTGAACTGTGTTTTTTAAATTTTTTTTATTATTATATATTAATTTAAATAAATTTAATTTAATTAATTTAATTAATTTAGAAAATTAATATTGTTAATTCTAAATTAATTGTTAAATTTTTGGTGAAAAAAAAATATTTCAACACGTTAATGTATTTAAAGTGTCGGTAAGATATCGTGCGTCCAAAAGTGTCGGCAACATCAAGACCATTGAAAAAACACCAAAAAAACACGGATTACATTGATTGAAAAATATATTACTACAACGGAAACAAACATAAATACTAAAACATGTCAGAAATAAATACATTTATTTTTGACTAGTCTAGATTGCGGTTTGGACAGTTATTTTTGTTGTGACCCTCATTTCTACAAATGCCGCATCTCTTTGTTCGACTACCCCTTTCTCTTTGATCCATCTCTGTACGAATACGGGTAGACTGTGGACGACCCTTTTTATCTCTCCGTTTAGATGGATCATGCTGCAGTTCTGGGCCATTGAATAAATGTCATTGTGCAGAGTGTACATTGTGCAGAGTGTGCATTGTGCAGAGTGTGCATTGTGCAGACTGTGCATAGTGCTGAGGTCTTATTTTATTGAACGGCCTAGATTTTGCCGACATTATTTAACGGCCTAGATTTTGCCGACATTATTAAACGGCCAAGATTTTGCCGACACAATTTAACGCCCTAGATTTTGCCGACACTAAACCCTACAATCAACGGTTATGATCATCCTAAATCAACGGCTCGCACACGATCACCTCTATTATAAATACATTCTCAAATTACAATAACATTCACACCAACAGTTTACCCTCAACCTACCCTTGGCTTCTGAGTCATCTTCTCTTCTCTGCTTCTGCCCAAAAACCATCGCCCCACCCGCTAAAATGGAATGGCAGTTGTGCCAAACCCAGTACTCAAACGACAAATTCCTAACCGCCCTTCATCACAGTGGAATTGTCACCACCGACGAACATGGTGTTGTCTTTCGTTGTCCTAACCATGTCTTCTGCAGAATGAATAAGGACATCACCTTCGCCCAACTGAAGGAGAAGGCTGAGAGGAAGATTCGTCCAGAGGGAGCGTGGCGTAAAGACGTTGAGCGTATACGTTACCGAAAGTACGAACATGGAGAAGACGGGACTGGCTATTTTTCAGTTATGGAGATCCGCAGCGACGACGACGTCCACACAATGATGGAATATCATGCTACACTTCCCATGGGGCGACAAATCTTAGAGCTGTACGTGGACACAAGACGCACTCCAGAAGAAGTCATTCATCTTCTTCAACAAAGACCACCCGCACCACAAGAACCCATACCGGAAAGAGTCATTACGCACACCTGTAAAGTTGACTATCAAGGCACTTACCAGTCCAGGGTACAACATGGTGTGGTGATTCATGGTACTAAAACTAAAAATTTCAGGCTTAAGAACAACATCACCTTCGCCGAATTGAAAGAAAAATTAACGGATAATTTTCACGTAGATGGTGTCGAGCAAGAAATCACTAGTATCGTTTCAAACTCCCCCTACATCTTTAGCGGCCCACGTAATCGTATTCGGATGTGCCCCGTGCCTATCAAGAAAGACAAAGATGTTCGTGAAATGTTTGAGAAACATGAGAGCTTCCAAGGTTTGATTGAACCTTATCTCGAATTGTGCGTTAAAACCAGAGAGTCTGGCGATTCCATCGTCCGTAGCATTGTGCCTCCAGTCATCCGATGGCCCCTACCTGACAATGTATGGTGGAAGTAGAAGTAGTTTAAATCATGTTTGCCTCTTCTTGTTTTATGTTTTCCTGTCGTTTCGTTTTAAATTTCCTATCCTTGTATTTCTGCAATTTGTGTTTTTAATTTCTGTTCTTATCCTATATTAAATTCTGTTCCAATTTTTAATATCTTCATTTTTTACCGTAATTACTTTTTAAACACATTAACGTGTTCAAATATTTTTTTTTTCACAAAAAATTTAATAATTAATTTACAATTAACAATATTAATTTTCTAAATTAATTAAAATAATTAAATTAAATTAATTTAAATTAATATATAATAAATAAAAAAATTAAAAAACACAGTTCAGAAGTCACCCTGGGGGGGGGGGGCGACTTCTGAACTAGTTTTTAAAAAAAAATTAAATTTTTTAGTTCAGAAGTCGTTTTGGGGGGGGGGGGCGACTTCTAGACTAAAAATGAGATGTGTGCTAGTTTTGGTAAATAATCTAAAAGGTGTGCTATTTTGGTAAAAAAAAAAAATTTTGGTGCTACAGTGGATTTTTTGCCCATTTAATTCATCCACCCCACCATTATCTCTTTTCGAAAATCCCGCGCCCCCTCTCTCCCGGTTATCACGTATTAGAATATGACTTATGGTACTAAGGTGTTTGATTAGTAATAGTTATTAAAGGGTTATAGAGGTAAATTACTATAATAATTAAAAAATGCTTAAAAAAATCGCATTAAATTTTGAGTAACCGTATAGCAAGTTTAGTGGAACAATTAAAGGGACAGTTTTAGAAACCCATTAATCATGAGATTTTGGTTATGTTCATTGGTAACATTGGTTAATATTGACTACCCACTTTCATTGGTAATATTGACTAACCACTTTCATTGGTAACATTGGTTAATATTGACTAACCAGTGAATAAGGTAACTTCGGTTAGTCGAGTGGTAGCCACAGAAAAGCATAACTTCGGTTATAGAGCTCTAACCACTTAATCAGCGAACTATGGTGATTCACAAATACTAGGCAATCAATCGTTATATAGGTTATTAACCACATAAGTGAACAACGATGGTTATTAATTCACTAACCAAAAATTTCATTAGTTTGATTAGTGAAATAATAACCGAAGTAAAGTATTCCTATGGTTAGTATTGTACGAACCAAACTTTTCAATAGTTTGGTTAGAGGAAGAAGCATCTCTTATTATTGTGTATTGTTAAACACAAATTTACTTAGAATAGTGGCGTGATTAAGAGTACATACATATTATAACGCCTCTCTTCACCATCATTTCATCTCTCTTTCTCATTTCATTTAAACAAAATTAAAACGTTTTCATCTCCGTCGACTACGCCATCACACAGATACACGACCGCCGTCACCACGACACCTAACTAAAGTACAGTGTTTTCCTGGTTATTATTCCACTAACCAAACATTTCAATAGTTTGGTTAGTACAATAATAACCACTCTAAACTATTTCTATGGTTATTATTCCACTAACCAAACCTTTCAATAGTTTGGTTAGTACAATAATGAGACATCAATGGCGTAAAGGAAGAGCGTGCTTCAATGGTGTGGATCAACGGGGTCCGTTTTTTCAACAACTGTAGGTGTCTTATTTCTTTGTGTGAGTGCGTTTTTTAGACTTCTTTTGCGTGAAAAATAAAGAAAGAGATATGGATCATGAAGAAGAAGAAGAAGAAGAAGAAGAAGAAGAAGAAGAAGAAGAAGAAGAAGAAGAAGAAGAAGAAGAAGAAGAAGAAGAAGAAGAAGAAGAAGAAGAAGAAGAAGAAGAAGAAGAAGAAGAAGAAGAAGAAGAAGAAGAAGAAGAAGAAGAAGAAGAAGAAGAAGAAGAAGAAGAAGAAGAAGAAGAAGAAGAAGAAGAAGAAGAAGAAGAAGAAGAAGAAGAAGAAGAAGAAGAAGAAGAAGAAGAAGAAGAAGAAGAAGAAGAAGAAGAAGAAGAAGAAGAAGAAGAAGAAGAAGAAGAAGAAGAAGAAGAAGAAGAAGAAGAAGAAGAAGAAGAAGAAGAAGCATAACGTTAAAGAAAAAAAAAACGTGAAAACTAGAGAAGATGAGTGTAAGAGAAAATTGTGAGAGAGAAGATAGTGGAAGAGAAAATCAAGGAGCAAAAAACTTATTTGTTTTCGTAATCCCTAAAAAAATGGCACATTTATTAAATTATTTAATGTAATTAAAACAAAAAAAAAAGATGTGATACAAATACCCTTATTCAATACTAGCCATTAGATTGAATTTCATTGAAATTTTGTGAATCCAATGACTAGTATTAATTTAGTATAAGTTACTAAGTAAATGACTTAGTATCACAAGCTGTAGCCCACGTATTAAACCTCCATTATCACCTCCTACATAACCGCCAACAGTAAATGATTGATTAGGATTTTTCCCCTCCGCCTTAGAACCGTTACGCAACCACTTTGATCTATTGCCACCGCCCGGCCGTCGTATCTCCGCCCTCAGATGTGGCCCCCAACCCCTACTTCCATCATCATTTGTTAGGTGAACAACTTATCACAATGACCCTCCATATGACCCAACATACAACAGAGATAGCAGAAGACCTCCAATCTTTCATATTTGAAGTTCACCATACGCGCTTCACCCCCTTGTTTTCTGATCTTCTTTGCCCGTCTTAGTGGTTGTCGCACATCAACAAGAACACGAATCCGCATATGCTGATGCCAAAAATTTGAAGAGTTGTTACTATCATATTCAAGAAACTCTCCAATGAAATCTCCTAGTCCTTTTAGACATGAATCCAATAGGTAGATCATGGACTTGTACCCAGAATGACACTGTTTAGAGAGATACTTCCTGTGGCACTGCTCCATCCAGTAATACTCCCAATATGAGAAGAGGACGATCAAAAGACCATGGACCTTGCTTAAGGATCCGTTGAATATCCAGTTGATGATAGAACTGGAACAAAAACAAACATGGCTCCACCTCTCTGATCTCGACACCCCTTCCTGGCCGCCATATTTCTGTCATCTTGTCCATCATTACGTTAATCCGAATACTCTTATCAGTGAGAAACCTACCAACAAGACACATGGACAGATCTGCTCCTTCACCACTCCCTTCATTGTCCCCAACTTCGTACTCCGTTTCCTCTTCCAGCATAAGCCGCTCCATATATTGACCCAGAAAACCGATTGCTACTCAAACAATGGTGAAAATCGAAAAACCTAAACCTCTCACTCAAGGGAGAGAAACTTGTATTTACTAGAATTTTTTTGGTTGCTGCATATTTGCTTACCGGTAATAATGAGGTAACACTATGACTTCTATTAAAAGTACGAATACCATCACTTGTATGTTTCTTTTGTCCGTCCCACTTTTGTTTTTTGTTTTAGCATATTCAATTTGTTTTGAATTGATTGTTGTTTTACAATTTCAATTGAGTATTTAATGTTCTTTTCCACTAATGCCCCTCTTAATCATGAGTACTTTGTACATTCAATAAATAACTCACATATATCTTAGTAGAGAGACGAATGGTTAAATAGTAAATTATACAACATCTTTTATAAAACCTAGACTATTAACCAAAGGGTGTGCAAAAACCTTAAGCTGCAAACAAAATGCGATATTTTTGCAAATCTTTTCTATGGGGCATGAGCAAATCTTTTCTATGCATGCCTACTAGCTATATTTTTCTTTAAAGATGATGAATAGTCTACTTCCCTGCTCTACATGCCGTTGTTATTATGTGACACGGTGCGAAGAGGTCAAACTCCAAATTGGGATATTGGGCCTCCAACTTTTGTTATCCCGTCAAATGTGACCACATGGCTGGCCCAAATAAAATTACAAGAAACATGCTCACTATGATTGAATGTGGAGAAACCTGAAAAGAAATGAAGTCGGCCCATACTTATTTCACTCTTCCTCCTACTCACCACACCCCCAAACCTCAAATATTCTGAAAATACCCTCAAATATTCTGAAAATACCCTCACATATAACACGCATGAAAACTACGGTACCATGGTGTCGTACCTGTTGAATCTTAGAAAAAAAAGGGATGTGCTTGGAAGTTTTTTATTCATTAAAGGTATTTTTATCATTTCGCATGGTTGGGGGTGTGCCGTGAGTAGAAGGAAGAGTGTAATAAGTATGGACCAATGAAGTATCATGTGATTGCAAGGCCCTATAAATATTCCATGAGTTGTTAGCCTACTATTGTTCATGCTGATGTTATCTCTGTTAGCCACATCAGTTTTTTGGATGGAAAGTTAACATATGGGCTTAACTGTAAACACTTAATATTTGCAAGGGCCATTTTAAAAAAAATTTTACAGAGGCCTAAATAGATTATGGTCATATTTGCAGGGACCAAACATATATTTAAGCCTAATATAAATGAACAATATTACTCTAACACTCTATTTAAGGGTGGAAAATGGTTCATATCATATACAAAAGCAAAAGAACATGATTGTAGAAGCAGATTGACCATCTATGGTAACGTCGTCATCTACCTACCACTATGAACAATGATAGTTCATATGGTCGCTTGAATTTGAAGAGAAGGACGCATATGAGAAGGACGCATCTGGCTCTTCAAGACGCGTCTTGCGAAGACTGCATCTGATAGAGGTGTGCAAGACTCATCCCAACCCGTCAACATGTAATGTCCCAAATATGTGATAAATGATTTAATTAGGTGTCAAAGAAGTGTATCAAGTATAGAATGATCTAGAAGGAATTGTTTGTTAGAATATTCTATTTTTATTCCTTTGTAAGATTCTCTTTTCATTGTGGCTAGGGTGCTATATATAGTCACATGATGTAACGAATGATACACAAGAAGAATATGAAAAAGGCTTAGTTTGTTAGTATTTAGTTGTTAGCAATTTTTAGCAATTAATCTTTCAAAGGAAAAAAAATAGAATACCCTAACAAACAATTCCTTCTAGATCCTTCAATATTTGATACACTTCTTTGACACCTTTATTAAATCTTTTATTTCATATTTGGGTCATTACACAACATGTCCCAACCCAATGATTTCGAGTTGAACCCAACCTTGTCCCATACCAAAAATGGGCAAATGAGTTTGTCCCAAGTAGTAACGGAGTTCAGGTTAGGACGGTTTCATGTTGACCCTTAGGTTACTAACCCGTCCCTAACATACATATAGATATATTAATATACAATTAATACACTTGTAAATTATGATAACTTGGTCAGACATTAAATTCAAAATAGGTAGTTTGATGTTAAAACTTATCAACTCGAGACGTTAACGTTATAGTCGTACCATGAATATTTTACTTTTAGAGTGATCGCAATAGCAATAGAACGTATACCTATATTTTTTAGTAAAATGAAAAAAATTGAATATAATTTTAACAAATTTGGACACACATCAATATTACTTTTATATAAATTTTATTAAACTTATCTATAAAATTTCACTGTCAGATATGTACGTAATTTAAATAGTAACAACATTTTAATAATTATACTATTTATATTTTGGACAACCTGATCTCGTCTTAATTAAACACAACTTATCGAATTTGTCCGGCTTTAAGGACGGGTTAGGGTCGTCATAATGGCTCGATCAAAATTTGGGACCATGTTAGGGGTGGTTATAACCCATCCTAACCCGTCCCATGCTCACCTGTAACATATCGTCAGTACTTCATCTGATTTCTAGAGTGCATCTGGTCTAAGTCTTTTTCTGAGAAAGTGTTCACTACAAGAAAAAAATTCAATTGGGACGAAAAAATCCGTCGCAAAGTAGTTGAAATTTCTGTCCCAGCATAATTCAGATAGGGAAACTTAAAATAGATATTTGTGACGGAATTTAAATTCTGTCTCAAGTTTGAGATGGAAATAAAACTTCGTTCCAAAAATTGTGACGGAAAGACAATGTGCGTTCCAAATTAGTGACAAACATGTATATTCCGCCCCAAATAGCGATGGAAACTACTTTTCGTCCCAAAATAATGAGTAAGTGTTTATAAAATCATTCATGACAGAAATGTGTCGCAAATTCCGTCCCAATTAAATAAGTTTGGGACCGAAATTCCGTCCTAATTTGATTATTTTCTTGTAGTGGTTCATCTGGTCTTAGTCTGAATTTGGACTTACCCCTCTTGTGGTGTATTAACTAAGTAGGATTAGTTAATTCTCATTGAATGCAGAAGTTATGCGAGAAATCAAAAAGTATGAATGAGTTAAAGTGAATATGTTGTGTGCTAAAATTAAACAGGAAACCTCGTAAAAAGTTTTTCAAAATTGAACTTCGTACTGTGTTAGAGTTGTTGCACTTGTACGATAAAACACGTCGTGCATACTCTACCAACATGATTAGTAGGCTTTCAATGAGTCCTTTTGTGGGAAGATTCTAGTTAGGTCACAACGGCTATTTTTAGGATTGCGATAAGGTCACAATGACGATATTCTGGGTTCAACCTATATATATGCACCCCACCAACACTGAAGCAATGTGCTCAATAACTTAGTCGTTCAAATGCTCAAAAACGATTGAATATCACCATGTCATTTACTTTCTGCTTAACACAACTTATATTTCAAGCAACCCCTTTGTTAAACAGATTTTTTGAGAATGTTGTTTGCAAAAGGTTTTTTGAAAACACCAATTCCAACATGGACCGACCCGACCGGTTTAACCAGCCCGACCGTGACTCAACCACACATCTGAGTCGAATCACTTAGCAGATTGGCTGCACAGTTGAATCCGATCAACCTCGTATGACCTAGGCGAGTTAGCATCAACTCGATGACTTGACCTTAGTCGGGTTTTGCGCGTTTTTAAAAAAATCAACAACAAGTCCAGAAGTACATTGTTATGGACTTTATTGTAAGGCTAAATTGCACTTTTGGTCTTTTATCTTTGACTTTGGTTTCATTTTGGTCATTTATCATTTTTTTCCCGTTTTGGTCCCTCATCTTTCATTTATGTGTCATTTTGGTCCTTTTTTGGTATTTTCCATCCACTAACTTAACAGACGCCACGCTGGCAGTTAACTGCTGTCGTGGCGTCTTATGTGTTAGAGCTGACATGGAATTCGTTAAGTGGTGGGTGAACAAATTGAAATTAAAAAAGAACATAAAGGACCAAATTGACATAAAGACAAGAACTTCCATCTTCATCTTCTTCCTCCAAACACCACCTCTATCTTCATCTTCTCCGGCGAGCCACCACTACCTCTCTGGTGAGCCACCACCACTGCCACCACAAATCAATCACTCTTCAACTCTTAATTCCTAACATCTCTCCCTCAAACCCAAAACCCCCAATTTCTCAAACATAATTCCTAACCGCTCCCTCAAATCCACTACATCATCTCTACTCTCCCTCAACCCACTGCAGTCAATTTCGTTTTAGATTCTTCTTGTTTTCAGATTTGTTTTGATTTCGTTTCACATTCGTTTTGATTCGTTTCAGATTCGTCTTGTTTTCAGATTCGTTTTTGATTCCGTAAAACCCGTTCCCCACTCCTCAACTTCATTTCAGATTTGTTTTCAGATTCATTTTGCATCCTTCGAAAATGAAAACTGAAATGGTTGTTCCCTTCAATCTTCATCCTCAATCGAAAATGTTTTTGGGAAAACGAAATGAAATCCTGTTTTGGGATTCTGGGTAATTTTGGATTAATGAATTCTGGGTAATTTTGAGATGAAAAAGATGAAAGTTTTTGATTAAGGGTTCAAATGGGGGTGAAGAAAATGAAGATGGAAGTTTTTGTGTTTATGTCAATTTGGTCCTTTATGTTCTTTTTTAGTTTCAATTGGGTCCCCCATTTGCCCACATCACTTAATGAATTCCAAGTCGGCCTTAACACTTAAGACGCCACGTCAGCAGTTAACTGCCAGCGTGGCGTCTGTTAAGTTAGTTGACAGAAAATACCAAAAAAGAACAAAAATGACACAAATGAAAAACGCGGGGGGGGGGGGGGGGGGAGATAAAGGACCAAAATGAAACCAAAGTCAAAGATAAATGACCAAAAGTACAATTTAGCCTTATTGTTATGTATTTGACTTGAATTTGAACTCTTGATTTTAAAGAATAAATTGGTAAATTATGTTAATATTGTGTTTAGATTTATAAAGCTTGGTGAATTTTTTTGATGACTTTGTGATATATGAATTTATATAAATTATACCTATTTTTAATATTTCTTTAGTAGTGACCAGGTCATGCGATCGGACCGGTGACTCATTGAACCAACCAATGACCAAATGTCATAACTAATTCATGTTTAATAACTATGGTCCAAATAGCAAAATTCTTCTTAAAAGGCACTAATTTCTGGAAATACAAATATTTCCAGAAGGCAGAAATATGAGTTTTCCGGAAATACCTCTTTTGAGGTATTTCCGGAAAACCTATATTTCTGCCTTCCGAAAATACCATTTTTTACGGTATTTCCGGAAGGTTAATTTTCAGGGAATTCCGAAAATACCTCAAAAATAGGTATTTCTGGAAGCCATTTTGGCTTTCGGAAATACCTCTTTTTGAGGTATTTCCGGAAATATGATGCAATGAGGAATGAATTCGTTTTTTAACATTTTTTTAGCGGTATTTTGACCCGTTTGGTTAATTTGGGGGGTATGGGATACAATTTGGGGGTAAACAAAACTGCCTTCTTAAAATTATGGCAGTACTTGCTTTTTAGCTTTGTCATTTTTTGGTGCTATAGGTATATTCCATGAGCAACTGAGCTCATTACTATACACGCTGCATTATAGCATTAGCATAAATTTAACAGTTTATTTCGTTATTTTATACACACTGTCACGATTCTGAATCTCTATTGGAATGGAAATCAATGGACAGTTAATAGTTTATACAAACCTATAGCTCAAATAAAACTACCACAATCGTTGAAACGTCACCAGGTCAACTTCACATCATAGTTTACACAATCCGGTGCACGATTTAATACATGGGAATAAAAAACTCTTTATATTTATATCAAGCTTCCCTTACTGATCAAAAAAAATATCAAGCTTACCTTTCTTGCTTGGTCCCCCCTCTCTATATATTTGAAGCATCTCTTTCATATTTCCTCAAAACATGGGATTGCACTTGCACATATACTTCCACCAAAAAAAAAGCACTTGCACATATTATATTTTCAAACACTAACATATATTAGACCTGTGTGTAGATGAAGGGGCGCGGATGTATTCCTTATGTATTTAAAAAATATTCATAATATCTTATATATTTATATAATTTTACAAGGTCGCATATCATACTTTTGATCTTAACAAATCACATGTATTATAACACTTTGTTTTGGCATTTTGAGAGTTGACACATTTTTGTCAGGATCTTAGAGATGGTGTATGAGTCAGTTTAAGCCTTTAGGGTGCTCAATAATACATGTATTCTGAGTGGTTTGTTACGCAGACAGAGACATACAGCAAGTTTTTTGGTATAAATTGGATATCTTCTGCGCGCAACTGCAGAGACTAATCCCTCGAGCCGGGAGACAAATACAACAATTTGTTGAACGATGGGGGTGCAAACAAAGTTAAATAAAAAATATTACATAAATATTTATATGGGCAGACTCGATCGCAATGGCGGAGCTAGCATAAATTTTATGTAGTGGCCAATAAAAAAAAGCTTAGTTGCATTTTTATCTCCCAACTTTTTTTCGACCGATGAGTTTGGTCATTTTATTTTACTTTTGCTTATTTTGCTCCCTTAAATTACCAATTATGGTTCTTGTGATTTTTTCATTACACTCTTGGTCCGTAAAAATAGTGGATTGTGCAATTTTGATCCCCAATTTCCAAAAATTCAAGATTTTTGGGAACCAAAGGTGTAAATAATCCATCATTTTGAGGGTAAAAATTGTCAAATTAAGAAAATTGGGGACCAAAATTGTCAAAAGAAAAATTGAGGAATCAAAATCACCAACTTAACAAAAATCACCATATTTGTTGGGGATAATGATAGACTAGTGAACTTAAACTAATGGACTTGTTGTTAGTGATTTACCTCCCTAGACAAATAAATTTGATTAAAATAGCTAAATACTATATTATTGGGGTAGCTAAATTTAAAATATACCTATTTATTAAAATACATATATTATTTTTGGGGTAGTTAAGACTACTCCAATGTTACACTAGGAGCCGCCGCCCTGCTCGATTGTCTAGTTTTTGGACTACACTAGACTTGTTAAATAAAGGTCCAGAAATAACTAGACCGTTTTCGACTAGCCCAGGTGGCTCATTGACTTGCCAGGGTCATCTTTATTATGCTTTTTTGAACATTTTAGTAGTTTCCCACATGAAAAAATGGACTGGGCCGGATCGGACTACTAACCAGTGTTTTTGGACTCATATGGGCTACAATAATCACAGCCCAATAGCTAACTAGTTTGGTCCAACCCAACCCGCCTTAGCGTTTTGGCTCATTCGATTAAGTCGAGCAACTCGATTTGACAACTTTAATTGGTAGAAAGCTTTACATTGTTTATTTAGAAAGTATATAATTTAGAAAGTATATAATAACACCACCGAGTTTGTCAATTTTTTTGGTTTTAGAGTTTGTAAAGTAAATCTTAAATCAAATTAATTTTAATTTTTACATAATTTTTTAATAAAATATTTTTTCACATTTCTTAATCAAATCTGTATTTTTTTCTAATGAAATTTTTACTACTACTATTTTACAAAAATAATCGTGCATACGTGGAATACCCGCTACAAGCAAGTTTGGGTCACAGGTTATATTTTCTACTATTTCTACTATTAAACAGAGACTTATTATATTTGTAACCAATAAGCAAATAGTCTTTGAGATGATTTGGGTCTCTTCTAGTTTAACTAAGATTCTGACTTTGAATCAGCCTTAGAAATGCAGTAGCATTAAAACTCAAGGAAAACCTTTGGCCCTCATTGTGTTCTACCCGACTCGAAATATTGGTCTCTGCAGTTGCGCGTAGAAAATACCCGATAAAAAAAAAACTTTTAACCAATATATAAAACAATCTCACCTGTATAAATATATCATACGAAAACCCTGCCTCATAGATAGGCACCACACCAACCTAAATTTACTCAAACATTTTTGTATAACCATGAATGACGAGATCGAAGTTGAGAAAATCTCAGCTATATCATCATCATCATCACCATCAGACTCAAACCACAACGAGAAAGTGGTGAAAATGATATACAAGGCATTACTACGTGGCAACGAGACAGAGAAGGTTACAAAGGTAGTAGGAAGAGAATTAGAATGGAGGTATCATGGACCTCCTAATTGCCAACACATGATGAAAATGTTGACTGGAGAGTCAACGCAAAAGGGTTTCAAGTTTAGGCCACGAAGAACGAGGAGCGTGATGGGTGATCGTGTGATTGTTGAAGGATGGGAAGGTGCAGGAGAGTATTGGGTTCATGTGTGGAGACTCGAGCATGGGATTATTGCTCAGCTAAGGGAGTATTTTAACACTTTGTTAACTGTGGTTTCTGAGGATGGTAATGAAGGTAGGTTGTGGAGGAGTACCCCTTGGGCTCGTGTTCAAGGGTTCTTGCCAGATCTTGTGCTGTCCGTTTGATCAATTTTTGATCTACTATTAAATAAGCTTGATCAGTCTTGAGGATTGGGTGTGGGAAGAAGCAACTATGCGGGGAGAAGTTTATTTGCATAATTACAGCATATATAATTATACTAAATAATCATACAAATTACTAGCTTGATTATGACATTACAGCATATAGTTATGAAGTTTATGTGTTTGTCTGTGTGCAAAAATTGCTTCTCTTGATGATTTTATGTTTTCTTTTTACTATATTATTAATCAACTTTGTCACTAATGTCTAGCACAATTAGTATACTCGACATTGTTAGATTGAACTTTTTCCGTGGTTACTCGGTTTCAAACCTGAGATCTCCACGTCGCACTACAACAAATTTACTAATGAGTAGCGCTTTTTTTGGGCCATCAGTAAAACTTTCGGGCGCTCCTAAAACTTGCGCTCCTGTTGCCAATCCCCAAAAGGTAGCGCTCCAAAAACGCTATTGATGAACAGGAAAGAGTAGCGCTTTTTGGTGTAAGCGCCCCTTATGGTCTTAGCGCTACTTATGGTCTTAGCGCATCTAAGCAAGAGTAGCGTTTTTTAGTACAAGCGCTCCTTATTCCTATATGCGCTAAGACCATAGGTAGCGCTTTTTGTAAAAAGTGCTACTTATGGTCTTAGCGCATGTAAGCAAGAGTAGCACTCTTTTGTAAAAGCGCTCTTTATTCCTAGATGCGCTAAGACCATAAGTAGTGCTTTTTACGGAAAGCGCTACCTATGCCTAATTTTTTAAAGAATTTTTTGTCTGTTTCTTCTCTATTACCAATTCCCAGCTCCCTGCAACCAGCAAACAACTAGCAACCAACAACAAACTTCTAAATAAAATTCCAAATCAAAAACCAATTTCAAATCAAGTTCCAACTAATTTATAAATCCAACATATATATATATATATATATATATATATATATATATATATATATATATATATATATATATATATATATAAACATATGTGCCAACAAAAATTACATAAATCCTCATGTACCAATAGATCAACAAAAATTACGACATATCCAATATGAGGTACTACAAAACTAGGATATCCAAAAAAAATTACATCAATTTCGATTTGCATAAATCAAACCGGCAACATGACGACACCACTCTCCTTTGAGCTCAGTAAGTTCCTCATCAGAAAATTGAGCTCCAAGCACATATTCAGGAAAATACTGAAAAAATAAAATAAAATGAACTTAGAATTATATCAATATCAATTAGATATTGAATTACCTGTCAAAAAACAAACTATCAAATTACATACATGGATTGGGATTTCCATTTGTTTGTGTGTGATGATGTCCTTCATAAACTTCATTACATAGTACCCGCAATCATTGTCGTTTGGTTGTTTGGGACTCTATAAAACAAAAGATTACTTAGTTATTAAATTTAATTAATTACATATGCATAAGAATATTGATTATATGTTGTCAAAAAAGAATATTGATTATAAACTTACCCTTATTGCTATCCATTTTGTAGAAGATGATGATTTTCGGTACGCAGTCCTAATTAACATCACGCAATCCCCAATAAGTTGGCAAAGCACTGAAACAACATCATATATATATATATATATATATATATATATATATATATATATATATATATATATATATATATATATATATATATATATATCGACAACATTAATCGAAATACATACATAATTTAAATTATGAAATATGCGAGGGATCTAAATACACACCTATTAAACACTCCCACCAACTTGGGGTAGTTGTGGTTGTCAAAATATAACACACGATATTGTTTATGCAGTTCAGCCAAAGTCTGCCTACGTCTGCGACTACAGAGTAGCTGTAATTCCGTTTTATTGATTAATGTCTCAGTGTCTCAATACCAAATACAAGAGAGTTTAAATAGTCTTCTCTAAGAAGACCTAACGGGCTTGGGCCAAAGCATAAACATATAAATAAATCTACACAACTACTATTTACAGCTCTCTTATTTTCCTTATTCACATCCCCCCTCAAATTGATGCGGGTCATCAAGGAGCATCAATTTGCTGACAAGAAACTGATGGCGTGGAGAAGGAACAGCTTTGGTCAAAATGTCTACAACTTGAAATTGAGTATTGATATGAGGGATGGATATAACGTGATTATCATTGGCTTCACGAATTGCATGACAATCAACTTCGATATGCTTAGTACGCTCATGAAAAACCGGATTTGCAACAATCTGAATGACACTTGTATTGTCAGCATAGAGAGATGTCGGTTCGGTTTGAGGAAATCCAAGTTCACCCAAAATACCACGAAGCCAAAATATTTCGGAGCATGCCGTAGACATAGCACAATACTCCGATTCGGTTGAGGACTTAGAGACTCTCGCTTGCTTCTTACTTTTCCAAGAGATCAACGAAGAACCAAGAAACATGCACCAATCAGTGACAGAGCGGCGAGTGTCGGGACACCCAGCCCAATCAGCATCACTGTAGGCACTACACGTAAGGGGGGTTCCATTAGGAAAGAATAAACCTCGTTGAGAGGTACCTTTCAAGTAGCGAATTATACGACGAACCGCTGCGAGGTGAAGATGACGAGGAGAATGCATGAACTGACTTACTTGCTGAACAACAAATGAAATATCGGGTCGTGTAATGGTCAAGTAGTTAAGACTACCCACGAGCTGTCGATACAAGAACGGATCAGTCAAAAGTTCTCCCTCGTCACGATGGTATTTAACATTAACTTCAAGAGGAGTATTCACAGGATTAACAAATTCGAGGCCAGCCATAGCAATAAGGTCGGTGGCATACTTATGCTGATGGAGAAATATGCCCTTAGAAGTAGAATGAACCTCAAGTCCAAGAAAATAATGTAACAGACCAAGATCTTTCATTTGAAATGAGGCTTGAAGCTGTTGTTTAACTTCCTGTATGGATGCTGCATCAGAACCCGTAATGATCATATCATCAACATAAAGAAGGAGAAGAACAATGCCCGTAGATGTGCGGTGAATGAACAAAGACGAATCATACTGACTTTGAGTAAAAGAGAACCCAAGTAGAGTGGAACGGAATTTCGCATACCATGCTCTAGGTGCCTGTTTCAAACCATATAGAGAGCGTTTGAGCTTGCACACCGCCTTAGATGAAGAGAAAAGGCCCTGAGGGGGAGTCATATAAATATCTTCAGCCAGGTCTCCATAATGAAATGCATTCTTGACATCCATTTGGTGGAGAGACCACCCATTAGAAGCAGCGATAGAGAGCACCATTCTAACAATAGTCATTTTAGCAACTGGTGCAAATGTCTCATCATAATCAATACCATATTCCTGCTTGTTGCCTAAAGCAACCAATCGAGCCTTATACCGACAGAATTCAATTTCACAGAATAAACTCATTTACAGCCTATGGGTTTGATACCAGGAGGGCAAGGAACAATATCCCAAGTGAAGTTGTCCTGAAGGTCCTGAAGTTCCTCATTCATGGCATTTACCCAAGACACATCTTTAACAGGCTGTGAGTAACAAGTAGGAATAGATGTGCCAGATAGAGAAGCAGTTAAAGCAGTATGAGAGGAACCAAACCTGTCTGGGGAATATCTGTCAGGTGCTCGAGACGTTCTACCGGAACGCCGTGGTGCCGGCGGTATAGGGTCAGAACCAGGATCAGGATCGGGAGCAGGATCAGGATCAGTGTCGGAAGGGGAAGTAGGAGCGAGTCTTATTTTATCAAAAAATTGCGGAAGTATAGCACTATCATTCAAACCAGGAGAAGAGTAAGGAAACATAGACTGCTTATCAGAAAATGTCACATTCCTAGAAATGCGAAAACGATGGTTAGAGACATCATAACACACAAAGCCCTTATGAGACTGACTATACCCCATAAATGCACATTGGACAGATTGTGCTCCAAGCTTATGTCTTTCTATGGATGGGAGGTGCACAAAATATACACACCCAAAAGTATGTAAACGACTGTAATCAGGCTGAGTTTTAAAAAGGCGAAAGTAAGGAGAATCAAACCCAATCACCGTGGAAGGAAGACGGTTGATCAAAAAAACAGATGTGGAAAGAGCCTCCACCCAGAATTTGGATGGAACAGATGCCTGGAGAAGTAAGGTACGTGTCACATCCAACAAGTGACGATTCTTACGTTCTGCAACACCATTTTGCTGAGGGTATTGGGACAAGATCGTTGAGACAGTATACCTCTTTGCTGTAAGAACTCTTGAAACTCATGAGACATATACTCACCACAATCAGACCGGAGAATTCTAATATTGGTTTGGAATTGATTTTCAACATACATCAGAAATTTCTTAAACATAGAAAACACTTCAGATTTAGATTTAAGAAAATAAATCCAAGTAAAACGGCTATAATCATCGATAAAGGTGACAAAATATTTGTAGTGAGCGTGAGAAGCAACAGGAGAAATCCCCCAAACATCACTATGAATCAACTCAAAACACGTAGAAGCACGATGTGCACCAGACGGAAAAGGAAGGGTTTTACTCTTAGCTAGTTTGCAAACAGAACATGAAATAGAGGTACTAGAGTCTATCAATTTAGTACCTAACACACCAGTCTTAAATAAATGAGACAAAACAACAGAGTTTGGATGGCCAAATTTCCTATGCCAATCCTCACGTGCATTCAAAACACTATTACAAGCAAGAGATAAATGATTTGAATGAAACTGGAGTGGAAACACTCGTCCAACCTTAGGCCCCTTCGCGATCACCTTCCCTGACACCCGATCCTGCACAAGACAACCATCTGGAGTAAGATTAACATCACAACCTTCATCCACTAATTGACCAGCAGACAATAAATTTGAGGCAAGCCCAGGTGCTACCAGCACATTTCTAAAAGTAGAATTTATGTCACCAACATTCGTTATAGGAAGGGTACTACCATTAGCAATTTGAATTTTTTGATTACCAATATAAGAACGTAAATTGTGCAGGAGTTCAGAGGAACCCGTCATGTGATTCGATGCACCAGAGTCAAGTAACCAAGCAATGAAAGAAGACATACCAGTAATACCTAAGGCAGAAAGAGCAGATAGTACCATTTGTTGAATTAACTCAGGCTGAAGAGCACCACCATCAGACGCAGCAGGGATGGAAGGACCAGCAGCAGAGGTAGATGTACCAGTGGTGGAAGGACCAGCTGTAGAGCTAGTAGTGGCATGGAATGCCTGTACCGGACGATTAGTCGGTCGAGGAGGACGCGTGGGACATGCAGAGATGAGATGACCCTGCTGTTTGCAGTAATTGCAAAACTTCATAGCACAACTACGAGCAACGTGTCCAAATTGTTTACAACTGAATCATTGAGTTTGGCGCATATCGCGGCCCACGCCTCTATTCTGTGCGGCATATGCAACGGTCACCGGTTCAGAATGGACGGGATCATGAAGCATGTTTCCTTGAGTATTAAGACGTTGTTCTTCCCTGAGCAGTTCACCAATACAAGTATCTAAGGAGGGAACAGGGTTCCTATTCAGCAGAGCACCTCAAACGGCCTCAAATTTCGGACGAAGTTTCATGAGAAATTGATCCCGTTTACTAGTATCATAAACATCACGAACGGCCGACAGAGACGCCTTGGGGACAGCAGCATATATAATAGCAGAGTGTTCTGTCCATAAATATAAAAAACCAGAATAATATTCTTGAATTGACAAAGTACCTTGTTTGTAATTGGCGATCTCTAACTCCAATTGAAAACGCTTGGCTGTATTGTCCTGGTTGTAAATACACTGCAAATAATTCCATATTTCCTGAGCAGTTGAAAATGCTCGCAAATTATTGATCATTTGAGGATCAATAGTACTGAGGATCCAAGAAATAATCTGAGCATCTTGGACTTCCCACGCGTGTAAGGCGGGTTTATCTGCTGGCGCTTTAGAGACCCCATCAAGGTGACTCCATAATCCTTTTCCTTTGACATACATCTTGAACTGAAATTCCCAAGCAGCATAATTCTTGCCAGTAAAGCGAACACAAAAATTATCTCTTCCTTCCGAAGCCATTAAAAAATTACGGTAGCTTGCAATATATAAAAAAACTCAAAGTCAAACCGAACCACAGTAGCGCACAGTAGTGGGAACACACAATAGCGCACACCCAACCACAAATGCAAAAAAAATATATTTCTAACAAAAAAACGCGTACAACGAAGAAGCGTTGAGAACAGCGATCTGAGAAGAAGCCACGAACAGGGAAGGAGAACAGCAATCTGAGAAGCGATGAGAACCAAGGATGCGATGACGATCTGATGAACAACGATGGATCTGATGAACATCGATCTAAGAACCAAGGAAGCGATGACGATGAATAGCCCGCAGAGAACAGCGAGCGGAGGAGAACACATAGACACCGATAAGAATTTGAGAAAGTTGACACAGACACAGACATCGATAAGAATTTGAGAAAGTAGAAGTTTTGGCAGTGATTCTAAAATCGATAGTTGGAGAATGTTTGGTGCTGATGTTTTTTAGACCATGTTTATGTTTTTTTGACAAATTTTTGTCTCATGGATGTTCAACGTGTTATTGAAATTTTATATTATGAGTATGTTTTTGTGTTTCACTTAAATTGTTAGTATATTGCTACTCAATTAAAGTGAATGATTTTTATAAACACTAAAAGTATTGTCTATGCATGTTTCTAGATTCGGCTGATTGTGATTTAAATGTTTGGAAAACAAATGTATAATAAAGAAAAAAACTAAACTTAAATAATAATGGCTTAAACTTATAGGCCACAGTTATTTATGTGTGGCCAATTGAAAATCATGGCTTAAACCTATAGGCCACAATTATTTATGTGTGGCCAATTAAAAACCGTGGCTGGAAATTACTCAAGAAACCGTGGTCTATTTTCATAACTTTGACAACGGTTTTGATTTTTCGTGGCCTAATGTGAAAAAACCATGGCCTAAAGGAATAGCCAACGACCACCTACACAATGCCTCAAAAACCGTGGCCAAACTGTGGCCTGAAGTTTAGGCCACAGTTTTCTGCCGTTGCCTAAACTATTTTTTTATAGTCCCTAGAATTATGCTTACATATAATATTCCAAGAGATGAAAAATATAACACCGAGACTACCATAATAATAGGACATAAAGCTATCGGGATGACTACCTTATAACCATAAGGTACTTCAAATGGTCTGGAGAAATTTGGACATCAAACTCTCAGTACTAAAAATGAAATACACACTGTAATAGAAGACACGCCATATAGGAGAATGATGGCAGAAAAGATAACATTGATGGTATCTAGCAGAGAAAAGAAAAATACTGCCACGACTGAAAAAATGATTGCGACTGTGGGAGTTCCATGTACAGACCTTGAGGAAAATACCTTAGGGAGATATCCTCTCTCGGCCATTCCATGGAGTTGGAAGGAACATCTACTCAACACGGTGAGAAACATTGATATGGTTAAAATATAATTAGTTATATAAATCAACAACCCCAACGAGTTTCCTCCTATAATCATTGCTAATGAATAGTAGCCTTGTGTAGTCCATTCTTGGACTGACACGGCACCAAACATTAACAGAAGAGGAATTCCATAATCAAAAGGGACCAAGAACATAGAAAACATCGTAGCTTTGGGAAGAATAGTTGTTGGATTAACAACCTCATCAAGGATATTAGTCGCCCCATCCCAATAATTCAAATTCCAGAAAAAGGTTCTCAAAAACAATTCCCATTTAATTTCATTGAAACTACCCTCGGACAATTTAGAGAATTGAAATTTGGGAATTGCCAAAGAACACAAGATTGCAAAGGGTATGATTCCTAGAACACCGAGAACAATGATAATAACTCCAACAAATTTCAAACCACCTATATAGATTACAAAAAAAAAAGAACTGAAATGACAACTAAATTGGAAAAAATTTCTAAAAAACCACCTGAAAAGGCTGGAACATTTGACTTTAATGACTGAAGCATCACTCCTCGAAGTATAGCACAACATGCAACCCCACCCAACCATCTTACCCAACCCCACACAATCATAGAAGAAATAGTACATTGTGATATGAGATGGGATAAATATACTTAACTATCTCTATTTGACATGACGACAAGTATTTATTTCCACAATGTGATCATCATATATTCATTAATGATATGCTTATGTGTTATTGAACAATTACTAATATGAATATCTCTTTACAAACATTGTGTGCGTATAAATTTTTGTTAATGTGTCTTGGCTGTGTCGTATCTTTTGTATTAATGTTTTTCGTATCCTCGTATACGTATTGTACTAACTATCCTGGCTTCTTAGTTATCAAACTATTTCAAAGCAGTTAGCTAGCTTTGCCCTCTACACGGCTTTGATGTGAGATGTTGCAAACCAAACGAAATCAGACCATTGCACTGCAATGAAACAAAAACATGTTAATCCAAAGGTAACATTGTTATAAATAAGAGTAAATTTAACATTGTTGAGATTAGAAAGGTAAGAATCAGAGAGTGCCCTCACAATTGTCACGAGGACACATATCCTCTGGTATACCGAGCACGTGCTGCACCAGCACCAATAGGGTGAGAAGTCGAATGACTGAGAGTCCTGGTCCTCCTGGATTTGGTAGGAAGCTTGAACTGGTTTGAAGTCGAATCTAGAGGTAGAGCTCTAGATTGGGTAGGAAGCTTGAGGCTCGGTACGAAACAAAGAGAAGACAGAACGATGCTGGTTTTAGTGTTGGCGGGTTGTTGCGTTTGAGAAAGAAAGAGGAAGAAGCAATGTGCGTGAGATGTTAAGAGGAGTGGGGATTAGTTTGTCAGTTTCTTAAAAAATAAGGATATTTTAGTAACTTCCTCCCTATATGAATTTTTTTTAAGGGTGGACTGTGGCCTGCTGGGCCCATGAGAAGGTCCGCCCTTGTATCTATATGTGTGTGTGTGTGTGTGTGTGTGGGATAATTAAAGGATGAATAGCATACTTGGAGAGGGAAGTCATGAGCCCAAGTCAAAGGCCTGTGCGTGTGCTCTTCTAAATTATTGAGTGGTGGTTCTCCGCTGAGATTGACATTATATGTATTTGTCAAGTCTCTTATGGATTATGCTATGGTGTAAAAGACATTATAAGACACTGAGGGTTACAGTAAGGTGAGGTAAACATAAGCAAGAGGATGAGAAAGCTAAGGAGTATTGCTACTCCACTTAAGTGGAGCTTCCTCTACAAGACATTATAGTCTTGTTTAGTGTCTTTATTTTGTTATGCTGATTTGGTACATGTAATGGCATTTGAGACCATAATGTATCAAGAATGCTACTCCTAGCTAATGGTCACTTTAGATTTGGATTTCTTTTGTAGTATTGACTCATGTAACCCTATCAAGCTTATGCGTTCTAAAAACCTATTTTGAGTTGTTTCAGTTGTTGATCTTCCGTTTGAGGTTAAAAATCCAAATCTATTGTTGTGAGTTCTCTGATTTTTATAAGATGTTTAACTCTTTTTAATTTGTTGGCGAAGGAAATATAAGGATGTTACAAGGAATTTATTCAAAATGAGAAGAGAAAAATTAAAGTGAAAGAGAGAAAAGTTTAAAGTGAGAGAAAAAATTAGAAGAAATCCAAATGAAAGTTTTGACACTAAAAATTATCCGGTGTCAACAATATAAGATTCTAACAAAAGTAGTTTTTATAGCTTACTGCTTGTGTAAATAGATAATAAATTAGTAGATAGTAGATTATATATTTATCTATGAAGAATCCAAAATAATTTACTAAACAAAAGTAAAGATATTTATAAACACTACAAAAAAATATGGTTATTACTTATTAGCTATGGACCATTCACGATGGACAAAGATCCAGTAGGTAGCATGCCCATTATCGACAGATCTGGATCTGGCCATCGCTAATTAAGAGAGGGAATCCAGAAAAAGTGAGGGAATTGAAATTCATTTTTGAGGGCATATGCGACGGATTAGGCCGTCGTTATTAAATGTTTTTTACTGTTGAGCTTTGCGACGAAATAGGCTGTCACTATTAAAAATATTTTCGTTGAAGTTTGCGATAGAATAGACCGTAGATAACGACCATTAAATTTAAAATTTCGCAACACTCTTCTCTCATTTCTTTCTCCCTCACAAATTCTCTCTCTCTACAAACACTCTTCCGGTCATCTCTCTTTTCTCCCATTTCACCTCCACCACCACCACGACCTAGCTTTCTCCCTCACTCTTCTCTCTCTATGAACCCTCTATGTCTCTAACTGTCTCCCTCTCTCCTCAACCACAACCCCTGCTTTTTCTCTCACCCCTGGAAAAGGGTTTTGTACTGTCCTTGACCCCCATATTCGGCTCGAAATCATATCCATTGAGATCATATTTATGCTACTAACTTGATAGGTTATTTAGAATGTTATGGGAATCTAACGTGTTTTTTCAAATGGGTGCAGATGAATTGGAATCAATTGAATCGTGGTTGGGTGTACAATAAGTTATATCTCGGAAGAGGGGGTTTGAAGCGATCTTTTGTAGTTGGGTTTGAAGAGTTTATTATGGTAGTGAACCGACATGAATTTACCAAATATGAAGGGGGGATTAGATGTCCATGCATTCTTTGCGACAGTGTACCTATTAGGACAAAAAAATGAAATCAGGTATCACTTGTATCATGATGGGTTTAAGCCTAATTATTGGATTTGGGTTGACTATGGGGAACAACTTCCAAATTTTGATGTAGGGGCTTCAAGCAGTTCTGGTGTTGGTGTTCCATCTAATGAGGAGTTTGAGTCGATGGAAAGCATGATTTGTGATGCCCTCGGGGTGAATGTGTCATTTGATGAGCCTCAGTATGACAATTATGATGAACTTCCAAATGAAGAAGCACGGAGATTTTATAATTTGTTAAGAGAGTCAAACAAACCGTTGTTTGAAGGCTCGCCACAATCAAAATTATCTATATATGTGAAGCTTTTAGCGGTATTTTGGCAGATGGAAGGTTGAGGAAAGGATCCCAAACAAAACAAAGCATAAGCTTAACAAATGCAATGTTTTTTTTCTGTATTTTGATCAACAAGTGCAATGTTAAAAAATCATTCAGATGTCAAATTCCAGAATATATTCTGGAAGTTAAATTTTCGGTCAACAAGTTATAAGTAGTTATCATTTCAATTACTGATTATTTACAAGACATGGATAAATTTTTCTTTAGAAAATCAACCTGTGGGATGTATTAGCAAAGGTTTCTGTGCAAATAGTAACCCATTGGCAAAACTGCATTTTGTTGCTGGAAGCCCATGTTAATAACATAACAAGACTATACAGTTTTCAAATTGGGTTTTGCTTTTCCCACACCCCCTCCTACTCTTTCACACCCCTTAACAAATTTTATTCCAAAAATAACCTCGCGTGAGACGCTGCGAGGACGTGTTTTATGACTGTTCGAACGACCTTGTTCGAACAGGTTCGCATGACCTCATGCGAACAGTTTAAAAACGCCCAAAAGGGTGTGAAGTCAAAATTTAACACACTCGAACGATGTCGTTCGAATGTGTTCGAACGAGGTCATGCGAACAGGTTCGCATGACCTCATGCGAACAGGTGAAAAACGCCCAAAATGGTGTGAAGTCAAAATTTAACACACTCGAACGATGTCATTCGAACCTGTTCGAATGCCCGTGTTCGAACAGGTGAAAATTCGTGAAAAAAAAGAGGTTTGGCCTGGCCTTTTGGTCTTTTCACACCCTTATGGGGTGTGTTTCGAGTAGGAGGGGGTGTGGGAAAAGCAATACCCTTCAAATTTCAACCCAATAATAAAGTGGCGAGATCCTAAAGTACCATTTTACCCCCAAACAATTCCCAATTCGCTTCTCTTCTCAGGCCGCAGTTCTCAGTTCTCAGTTCTCAATCAGCTTCTCTTTGCTTCTGCCACCCAAAATCAAAATCAAAATCTCGTAGCTCTCACTCTCTGATTCGTTCAGAGAATACAAAAGGCAAAGGAAATGTTGCGGAACCTTACAAGAGTCGCAGCAACACATCATTCATGGCGCCACAGACCCACCACAACAATTTCATCTCTCAGTTACTCTTCTAGGCCTCCAAAGCCCACTCCCACTTCCACTCCTAAACCAGCCGCCGACATCTTCTTCGACGAACAAGATCGTCTCCGCCGCCTTGCCGCCGATGAAAAAGACTCTTCTCTCGATGTGGGTCCCGACGGCCGCCCCCTCTTCTCCTCCGCCACTTCACTCTCCCAACTCACTTCTAAAGACGCCTGTGCCTACTTCAAGCTCACGTAAACATACACATATTCTTTTTATTAATGTTTTTTTTTTCGTTTTCCATTTTGGCATTTTATCGAACACCTTGTGTGCGTTGATTTTTTGACCCTTTTTTTTTTGGTTTCTGGGTTGCTTTGGTTTTCCAGGAAGGAAGCATTGAACGCGGTTTTGCCTGAAGGGTTACCGGTGGGTATGGTAAAGGAGTTCAAAGACTCTATGCGAACGTCTTTGCTTGTTCGTCAAAGTTTTTTGGATCTTCGTGATAACTTCAGACGTTTGGTTGATCCTCCAATGTGGTCCCCACCTGGCAAAGGTGCGGTTTTTGTGTTGATACTTTCGAATTAGTTTATTATTTTTATTGTTGATTTCCATTTGGGAGTTTGGAAATGCATTTTTGTGTGGCTTCAATTTGAAATTTTGTTGTGTTTTAAAATTTTACGTAGGAAACAAAGTTAGGAAGCAAGTTGTTCTAGATGGTCCTGTTAGCTGTGGGAAGAGCATTGCGCTTGCAATGCTTGTTCAATGGGCTCGAGAAGAAGGTTGGTTGGTTTTGTATGTTCCTCAAGGAAAAGAATGGTCTCATGGAGGTTTTTTCTATAAGCATCCGCAAACAGGTCTATGGGACACACCTGTTCAGGCTGAGAATGTCCTTAAGGCAAGGCTGATCATTCCATTATTTTTAGCTTTACTTTTGTTGTGTGTTTCAAAGCGGAGAAGACGTTGAAATAATGAGTTTTCTCGATACTGTCTTTAGATGCCTCAACAGTTTGTTACCTAGTATGGTTGTCACTTGTTAACTGTCTGAGTTAGTATAGTTGCTCAAGTGGTTGACTATAGCACTTGTATTCGTTTACCTATGAGAAACATGATGTCAGTTTTGACTTGAGAGATGTATTTATGTTTAGCATGTTGTAGTGAATAAGAATGAATACGCTTTTCTGTCATTTCTCTTTTTTCTCAACTGTTTTCCTTCAACTCTTATTTTTCAGCTGATTTCTTGAAGAGAATGTGTCCTATGATTTTGTGTACACCCTTGTATAATGTCATGAATATGCAGGTTAGAGGAGTGAATACCCCCATTATCTCTGGATAATTATGTTGGGTATGGCAGCTAGCACTTTTGTTATCTCAGTTCATGTCATGCAAAATTGTTAAGAACTATATTAGTGTGAAACCTCCATATGCCTATAAGTTGCTAGACAGGTAGATGCTTAGTAAAAAAAATTAAAATTAGATTATGAAAAAGGAAAAGTTGTAATACTTATTTGTTTATGTTTTTATTATGATTGTTTACTTAGTGTGTTTTTGCATATTAATGATGATTATGATTAACACTTAATGTGTGTTTATTGCCTTCCTTGGCTCATTACCGAGTTATTATGAATATTATGGGTCATTTGATTCCAGGATTTTTTGAAGTATAATGAATCCTACCTAAAGCAACTTCCATGCCAAATATTTGATCCAGTCCCATTAGGTGAGGGTGCTGGTGTTGGATGGTTGAAAGATGTTGATTCCTTGGCGATTCCTGAAGGTACAATGTTATATGAGCTGGTGAAGACTGGTATTGAACAAACACATGCAGCTGTTGGGGTGGTAGTTCGTTTGAGGAAAGAGTTATCACTTGTTAAAGACATGCCTGTTCTTATTGCCATTGATCAAGTGAGACATATTCCTCGTTGTTAAAATGTTGTTCATTCTTTGAAATTAAATTTGGTTATGCTATATTGTATTCGACTCATTTGCTGTTGTTTCCTGTCTCCAGTATAATAACTGGTTTACATTCAGTGAGTATGAGGAACCTGTCACAATTCGTTCTTGTCGGCCAATACATGCTAGAGAACTTACAATGGTTGGTACACTCCTTTAAATTTCAGAACACTGTCAACTATACATCTTTTTAAGGATATAATTTTTGCCACTGGAAATGTTACATTTTCATGCATTCTTCTTTTGTTGCTGTAAACTTACTTCTTTGGGAATGCTGATTGGCATAGAGAGCTTTAATTCTTGGCTTTTATATTTGTTTTTATATTTGTCTTTCATAATATTACTAAGACCAATGGTTTGACTTTGGTGCAATTCATTACATGCTTCCTTCTTACTATTGCAGGTGAATGCTTTTAGGTCAATGAAGCATGATGACATGATGGTTGGTGCTTTTTCTCATTCAACAGCAGTAGGAAAGCTTCGTAAAGACTTACCGGATGTTCCAGAAGATGCTCGTGTTTTGTTTCCTCGATACGGTTTAGATGAAGCTGAGGCTGTTTGTCATTATTATTTAAGGTATGTTTACGCTGTCTCTAGGCTTGCCACTGCCAGGTTGATAAAACTAGTTACGGCACTGCGGTAACAATTTATACTAGTATATAGTAGATAGAAAAGCAACCATCAGTCAAGAAATTAATCGATCTAAAATAATTTGCGTAGTTTTATATCTACTAAGTTTTCCTATTGTAGTGTATCATGGTTGGACTTGGACATTTCCTATATCTAGTCTACACCAATAATTTCGTCAAATAGATACATACTAGATATTTAAATGTTTCAGCAGCAAGTGATTGATAGATTAATGACTTGTTATTTATATCCTTTTCTAGAATTGGAGCATAGCTATTATTGTCATTCACATCCTGATTACACGTCTGCTAACTCAGTTGTCTTAAGCATATTGGCCATCTTTTTTTTTATTATGGTAACCAGGATTTACCACCAATTGTTTATAGTTAAAGAAATAATCTTTCTAGGCCCTGTTTATGTTATCATGTATGTTAGCACTTGAAACCGAATTTATAGTTGATAATTTGATATGAAGGAGCTAGCCAATAGTGGATGAACTTATAGCTGATAGTTCATAGCGATAAACTAGTTAGTTGAAATTGAAGTATTTGATAAATTTAGCGGTTGATAAATATAAAATGATACATTTATATTTTTGTATGTAAATTCTATTTTCATATAATTTTATTGAATGAAATGAAATAATGTAAATGATATGATATGTTTTAACATTTTTAATATTAGTGTAGCATTTTTTTGTTTTATCTGACTTAGGGTAGATGAGGATTTTAATTGAAATATTAAGGGTAAAAATAGGAGCAAAACAGTAAGCTTTTTTTTTTTTGACCAAACAAACAGTATGCTATATGCTATATAGCCTATAAGTTTAATACACACTAAAAAAATACTATAAGATCAAACATTACTTGAAGTAGTATTTGAAAAAAATAATTTAAGCTAATGAGGTAAGGTCCTTTAGGGAATTAGGGTCAGTTTGGATTGAGAGTTTTGGAGGGGAGGATTTTGGAGAAGTAAATCTATATGTTGACAATTTGAGATTTCAATTTTTTTGAAGGAATAATATGATAGATAATCATATAATGTACACCCAGCCCTTTGAAAACTGTCCCCTCAAAAACCCTCTATCCAAACTGACACTAAGCAAACAACTCTACTTTAATGAATATCTTTTGAAAGAACGTTGCTTTTACCTTGTTTTGGTCCATAATATGCTAATGAATTTCCTAGCTGGGTCTTTTGACAATTATTTCAGATTCTTGAGTTTCTTGTGTTTAATTTTTTGACATTTTGTAACAGACAAAGGCTTATTCGTCGTGAAGCATTCTCAGAAGAGAATTGGAAGAAAATATACTTCCTATGCAATGGGAATGGAACAGAGATGAGGGGGTTGGTTCCTTTCATGCGATGACAGAAATCAGCTGCATTATTAATGTCATTCTTTTTACCAATGATGTTTTCTGACTGTCATCCACAATAATATTTATGTTTCCGATTTTCTTGAGCTATATTCACCATAGGATGTAGTTGGATTCTTACTTGTACGATCCACTTTAATCTGTTCAATTAGTTTTAAAATATGTTCTCAAAAGCAATGTAAAAATATGGTAGTGTTTAGTTGAACTTTCTTATAACTTTGCTGATTTTCGGTTTTAATAATGTTTATAATTGATTCTGTTTGCACGTAAAATTGTTATGTGATTGTTATAATAGATGAACTTTGTAACCCGTGTGTGAGTGTGTCACTCCAATAACACTTCACAGGACAGCTTATTTGGATGTGACATTAATGCTTTCTCTAAAAAGTGTTGTCGTAACATCATTTTTAATAACACCTATTTAAACAAGTTGAAACATCTCGATGTCACATTTCATATTTAAAATTTTGTAGTTTATCAAAACTTTTTTGAATAATACTCGATAGAGAAGTAGCACTATGTCCGGTACCATTTTTAAATCTACGTATAACATCAGATTTTATCAAACATTTTTGTTGTCCAAAGTTAGTCGAGAAATTAGCTAATAGCTTACAACTATGATTCTGTTTATTCAAGCAACTTTGTCTTTGTTATTGGTCTTCAACTATTTCAAAGAGTAATGAGTAAGACTTAGTGTGAAATACAATCCTGCCATTTATTGATGCTAAATGTCTCACTTTTAGAATTAGGGAATTACAAATCTGCCAATAACTGATTAGAATGGTGCGAAGTAACCAATTCCAAAAGTCTTTTCTGCAATAGTGATTTGTCCGGTTGTGAAATTTTTAAATTGGTATCAAGTTTTCTACAATACTCTATGGGTAAGAAAATCAAAAGTTTAGAGTTTGTGACATCTAGAGAGGATGTTACAAAGAGGGTGTTACAAAAGATTGAAGGCAAAATGCAAGATCCGAGGCTATTAAAGCAAAAACAAGAATAACTAAGAATACTAGAGTTAATGATAGAGTGTTGCCTATGTCTCTGGGACTTAGCACCACTTCATCCACTTCACTCAAGATCCAATCAAGGTATTACAACGAGTAACAATACTATCCTTTCTCAATCTATTCACAATCCACTCCCATGAACGCCTTCTACAAATAAGGGTAAAACTCCGGACGCACACTAAACATCAAACACAAGTTACAGCACTAGCGAATCTGTTGTTGCACTAGACACAAGTTACTCCCAGCACCAAGGATACTTTAAATACTTACGAAAGAAATTATATTTACCTAACTCAAAGAGAATGTCCAATATTTTAATCTGTGACATCTCAAATACAAGCATGTCTAGGCAACCCGTTGGGGTTAAGTAGCTCTTAGAAATTGGGTTGGACCTAACTCAACCCTACAAAACCAGTCTATAGAGTTAGGGATGTCTCCCACTCAAAGTCTTTTTCAGGTTATACCACATGCGATGTGGGACTCTCAACACATCTCCCCTCACGTTCAGGACTAGACAACCGGTGTGTGATCCGAGAGGCACGATAGCGGGTGGCCCTACGTATTGGCTCTAATACCATCTTAAAATATTTTTTTTAGATAAGCAATTTTATTAAAAGGATGGCACAAGGGGTGCACCAACCCTTACAACGAAAGTGAGGCCTCGTTAAAACCTCCTTAAACCAAAACCCATTGGAAAAAAAACTCAAGGAGAAAAAAGAGTACCCCACAAGTACAGAACGTTATACTGAGAGTAGACACTCCAAAGGGCAGTTAAGCCAATCTGACAATGATACCCCACAATTCCTCCCCTTCCCAGCTATAAACCATCCCTAGTATATTTTACACACATAACAATTGATTTAACATTTACAATTTCTCCCTTAAATATCACTTTGTTCTTTGCAACCCATATATTCCATACCACCGCAATCCAAATAAAGTGCTCGATCCCCTTTCGTTTATTCCCTTTTAGCATTCGCCCAAACTCCATGAAGCTGGCCACCACATCTCCATCTTTCTACTAGTATTCTCTTCCACATAAAATTCTCATCCTCCACTTGGAAAGAAGGGCCAAGCTTCTAGGTTTTTATTCCAAACCCTCCTCTGCATTTTGATGAGCATACCAAATCCCAGCTTACCCAAACCATCTTTTTAATGTCCATGTCACCACCCCAAAGGAACCTCCTTTGTAATTTTATAATCTCATCAAGTATTTTCTTAGGGGATAATACCAAGGTGATTAAAGTTGTCCTTCCTCCGATAGAGAGTTGCCGGCTCTTTCAACTATTAAGTCTAGCTTTGATAGAATCGATTATGGGTTGCCAAGTACTTACCCGGGTTAGCTCCAACTAGTACTCCCAAAAATTTAAATTGAACTGCTCCAATATTACAAGCAAGAAAATGCGAAATACCTCTTACTGTGAGTTGAGCCTAACTCAACCCTACAAATCTAACTTGCAGAGTAAGGGATACCTCCCACTCATAAAATCTTTTTCAGGCCATATTACACCCGATGCAAAACTCTCAACACATTAACCTTTATTTCTATAATCATGTGTTAAGTCGTTATCCTATGTTGGCTTCCCCCCAAAAGTACGATTATGGATTTAAGTGTTTCATTAGAATGTTAGGTTGCACAGACCATGCATAATGGTGGGGAAACACCCAAAAGTAGAATTATGAATTTCTCTTTTACATTAGGCTTACATGAAGTTTTATATAGGTCCTTCATGGAATTAGAGTTGGCAAATGCTCCTTGTCCAAAAGTACTGCATAGAGAATGTCGAATATTTTAATCTGCGAGATCTCAAATACAAGCATGTCTAGGCAACCCGTTGGGGTTAAGTAATTCTTAGAATTTGGGTTGGGTCTAACTCAACCCTACAAAGCCAACTTGTAGAGTAAGGGATGTCTCCCACTCATAAAGTCTTTTTCAGGTTCTATCAAATGCGATGTGTGACTCTCAACACATCTCCCGTCACGCTCAGGACTGGACAACTGGAGTAGTGGAACGTGACCAGAGTGGCACGATAGCGAGTGGCTCAACGTATTGGCTTCGATACCTTCTTAAAATGTGGGTTGGGCTTAACTCAATCCTACAAAACCAACTTGTAGAGTAAGATATCTCCCCCTCATAAATCTTTTTCAAGTCATGTCACATCAGATAGGAGACTCAACGGTAACCTTTATTTCTATATTGTGTTAAGCCATTATCTTATGCTGACTTCACCCAAAAGTACGACTATGAATTTTAGTGTTACATTAGAATGTTAGGTTGCTCGGACCATGCCTAATGCTAGGGAAACACCCAAAAGTACAATTTTGAATTTCCCTTTTACATTAGGCTTACATGAAGTTTTATTTAGGTCCTTCATCATGGATTCAGAGTTGGCTAATGTTCCTTTGTCCAAAATATACTGCGTAGGCTTCACTTCACATCTTTGATGACATAGTATATTCCATCACGTCTACAAGAAAATCTGCAATCAGGGACAAAATAGTCTGAATTAGCAACAAGCCCAACAACTACAAAAATCAAACAAAAAATAGGTGATAATAATCAACCTGCATCTTCCTTAGTGAAGCAAAGTGGAGGTGTAATCCTTAAAACATTTCCATGAAAACCACCTTTCCCTACTAACACTCCCATGTCTGAAAAATAATCACAACCTTAATATTAACAAAAAAAATTGTCTGACAATGCTTAATCATTTGAACTGTACATATACCAGACACAATACTGACTCATAAACACCAATAATAATTTTGAAAAAATAGAAGTGATTGAATACAATAACACTGACGCATGTCGAACACCAAACATGCCTTCAATATGTAGTGTCAGTGTTACTGCTACATATGTTTTCATATACACACATTATATAAGCTAATTTGTGTGCTTCACAAGATTTGAACTAGATAGGAGCAAGAAAGAACTAGACCTTTCATTTGTTCAAGGATATGCAAAGTTTCATCTTTTGCAGGAGTTTTCAACTTTCGATCTTTAACAAGCTCAATTCCAAGCAACATTCCCCTTCCCCTTACATCTCCAATTACTAACACACAAAAATAACAGGTAAGTAATCATAAATATGTCAGCTTAATTATAGCAATAAAAATGGGTGGATAAAAGAAGCTTACTCTCATGCTTTTCCTTTAGTGAATTAAGACGCTCCTTTAAATAAGATCCAACAACAAATGCATTTTTCTGAAGTTTATCCTTCTCAATTACATTCAAAACAGCTAATCCAGCAGCAGTACAAACAGGATTTCCTCCAAATGTGCTAAAATAGTACGCGTATTTCAAGACCTTCGCAATCTCTGGAGTTGTTACCACTGCTCCAATAGGTGCACCATTACCAATTCCCTAAGATCACCAAGTTTAGCAATGTGTGAGTTCTCTGAAAGATGGTGACAAAAAATAATCAATGAAGAAAAGAAGTATTATTACCTTTGCCATTGTTACAATATCAGGGACAATTCCATGTGCCTCAAAGCCCCAAAAGTGACTACCAGTTCTACCAAACCCAGTTTGAACCTCATCAGCTATAAACAGACCTCCTGCTTTTTTTATCATGTTATAAACTGCTGGCAAGTAACCTGGAGCTAATTCTATCACTCCACCAACTCCCTGTCAAATATTAACCTTTCACTAAATAATAACATGCTGCCTTTTACTGATATATAAAGGACATAAGCAATATGAAGCACCGACACAACCACGGACACCGGACACGACACTGACACAGATACGTAGACACTGGTTTTAATTTGAAAAATGCAAGTAACTGAAGTGTCAGTGTCTGACACAACACGTGTCAGATACCGAACATGTCTTCAACCTGAAGTGTTGGTGCTATAGAGATAGCATTACTATTACCTGAATAGACTCAGCAACAAAGGCAGCTACATGACCACAAGTTCCATAATTAATTATATCTTGAACATCATTTGCATATTTTTCTCCATCTGAACCAAATACTCCTCTGTAGGGGTCTGGATTAAGGACATGGTGACTTCCAGTCTACTGCCACAATGACAAAAAAAATAATAAGAGTGAATGCATGCTGGATTATTTGACTCTATCTTTTTTGAAGCTATGGTTTTAAATTTATAGAACTGATTCTATAATAGATTTAAACAGTTGTTTCAAAAGAGAACACTATCATTCAGTAGCAAAAGTTGGCACCTGAACAACATTAAACTTGTGAAAATACTGAGCAGTGGCACCCATTGTTGAGGTTGCATTTCCATGATAGCCATTTCTGATGGAAATTATATCATGGTAGCCAGTGTACAACCTGGCCATCATCAAAGCTAGCTCATTGGCTTCTGTCCCGGAATTTGTGAAGTAAACAGCCTAAAAAAATTTACTTTTTAGATCAATATAGTAAAACACAAAGTTGGAAAACAAAAATTGTCCTCGAATGTGTCGGTCGCTGTCACTATAGACCTTAAATGATCAAAATAACAAATACATCCTCAAATATATTTGTTGGTCATCGAATGTGTCTTTGGTTAGTTAGCTCAGTCTTTCAAATCACTAATAGAAAACACACTCGGGGATGATGTTTATGTAATAATTTCAATAAATGTAAGAACTATAGTGATAATGTGTCACATATTGAGGACCAAAATCATCATTGACCCACAAATTCAAAAAAAAAAAATAGGAAAAATAGAAACCTTGAGTTGTTGTGGCATTTTAGCAGCAAGTGCCTCAGCAAAATCAACAACAGCATGGTTCAAATAAAGAACAGTAGTATGCTGCAAAAGCCTAGTCTGATTAACAATTGCTTCAACAACATCAGGATGGCAATGACCACATGACACCGTAGCAATTCCACCAAAAGCATCAAGATATCTACGACCATTTTCATCATACACATATTGCATTTTACCCTCCACCAGATTCAACTGCAATCCATTGCCACCATTTAAAATCAATAAACAAATAAAAAAACAAAAGCAACTTTACTGAATACACTTTCTGAAAATTTAATGTAAAAAAACAGATTACTGGATTGGAGTAAGAGGTGTTGACTAAGGTTGGGAGATACTGTTTTCTCCTCTTCAAGAGATCAGATGTTGAAGGTCCATTGTAAGGAGCTGGAGTGTGATTGAAGTGTGGCATTTTTGGAAGTAAATGGAGACCATCTTCATTGCTTTGAGTTATGGTGGAGAATAAACGGCGATGCAAGTTCCACCTACAAATTTTGTTCCACATTGCTCGTTTGCACAGTTGTTGTGGCTGCATCGTTAACTGTGTGATTCAATGTTCGGAGCACAACGCCGTGCACATAGGACAAAGGTTTGTTTACCGGGGCTGGCTGACAGCATCTTTGCACAGTTGTTGAGTGTCTTATTTTTAGTTCATCTGTTTTTTACTTTCTCTCATTTGTCATTGTAGTTGATTTAAGTGGTAATCTAAAGTGACAATTGATAAACTAAAATTTTAACCAAACTCCACTATATACTCCCTCTATCCCATATTATATATTATATCACGTTTTTCTATTTCACACAAATTAAGAAAAATAATTAATTTTTTATGGGAAATTTTTTTTTAAGTTACTTGACAAAATTATCTCTTATTAATGACATTGAGAAGATAAATTAATAGAAAAGAAATAAGAGAGAGGTTATTAAATGAGGGTATGATAGGAAAAAAACATTAATAATGCATTGATATTGTAAAACGTCATATAAAATAAGACAACTTTTATTGGCTAGAACAACATATAATATGGGACGAAGTATAAATATATAATTATATGATGTCATTTTGAGTTGCTTAGAGCATCCTCAACGGAGAAATCCAAATTGAGTACTTAAATGGATCTCACATGTACAAATCACTCATTTATTATTTTTTAATAGTAGTACTTATATAAGAACATCATTTCTCCAACCAAGAATCTCAACAAATTTACTAAATGGATCCCACTAACTTTTCAATATTTTACATTTTAATAATACTTTATAATATGACATATGAAAAGTAAATGTGTGGGTCCCTGCGTCAGATGAGAGAGGGAGTTTCTTATTGAAGAGTTTCATCTTAATAGGTACCCATTTTTCAATCTCCACAATAGGAGTACCTATAAGATTCCAACTCTTAGGAGATAAGAACCCCCGTTGTGGATGCTCTTAGAGCATCAAAAAATAGAAAAATTGTCAACTTAAATGAGTCTCACTTATACATATGGATCTTTTATAATTTTTTAATAGTAGTATTTAATAAGAACTCCATTTTTCCGTTCCATAATCCCAACAAAAGTTACTGAACCATATATATATATATATATATATATATATATATATATATATATATATATATATATTGATATTGTCCTGTGAAGTTGTTACTAATAATTGATTTATAACTGCCATTTATCTGTAGTTACTCTTTTAGTTATAACTAGGGGAATGCCCGTGCGTTGCACGGGTTGATATATTAATTTTTTTTTAAATTTATAAAGCCTTTATATAAAGATATATAAGTTGTTGATATAAATGATGTATTTTAAAAATATAGTATTTCATAAATATATTGTTGATTTTTATATTCAAAAATCATTTATTTTGAGTAAAAATCCTATATAGTGTATTATTTTTGTAAATATAAATAACTGGCAATGTTTTTATGAAATTAATTGTTGAAATTTTTTTTATTAAACTTCATTAGACTTAGAAATAGTAATTGTAATTCTATTTTATATGTAAGTTTATGTGCACAAATTTTAATAGTAAAAGCAGATGAGTATGACAAAACATATATCATAGTAAACAAAAATATATTGATCTTTATTATTTTCTTTCTTTGATTTTTAGCACCAATTAATAAATCATAAATTGAAAGTAAAACAATAAAAAAAATTAAAATAAAAGTTTAAATAAATTTATTTTAATTTTAATTTATAAGAAGAAAATAATCAAAATAAAAATCTATTCTTTATTTTTACTCTTTATAATGATATGAAAACGAAAGCATGACTTCTTTATGCTCATAACTTTAACGAACAATATTAAAATTACATAATTTCTCAATGCCTATAACTTTACACATAAATTGTTGCATGAATCACTAAGTGATCCAAATTTATTTTTCTGCCTCTTTGTCCACTTCAAAGCTGTCAAGAACATGAAACTCTTTATCTTTTTGTGTATTCTACATTTTTTCGCGAAACTCGCTCCTTTCTCCTACTTCTTATTTTTCATTATGAATATTTGTTTGGCAAAATCTCTTCCATGACCATCCAAAATTGTCTCTCTTAAATAGTTATTTCTTGCTATAATTGAATAAAACTCTACCTCTTCCTCTCATATTCTACTAACTCATGATAATATTGTAAACTAAAGAAATAATTCATATGAAAGTGAAACCCCTCTCTTTCAATGCATAATTGTTACATAAAAATTAATTTTAAAGGCCAACTAATTAGTTGTTATTTCAAAAACAACTTATATGAATTTTGATGAAAAAGAGAAATACATGGTATTGTAATTTTTTTATTTCATCTAAATAATTATAATATATAAATATATTTTTTTAAATAATTAATTAGATTTTTATAAATTTTAATAACATTTTAATTTCTTTGTGAACAAATATATAACTTCGAATCTAAAAAAATATATATAACTTCAAAAACTATGTTGAGATTTATCTCTCTCTCCCTCTCTCTCCCTCCCTCTCTCTCTCTCTCTCTCTCTCTCTATATATATATATATATATATATATATATATATATATATATATATATATATCTGTGTGTGTGTGTGTTTTGAATATATATAAAAGAAATCAATAAATAAAAGTATCATCTCATAAGTCTTGTGTCAATTGAAAGAAAAATTTTATGGTAAATTTTAAAGTCAACTAATTATTTTTTATTACAAGAACAACTTATATTAATTTTGATTAAAAAAATAAATACATGTGTATTGCAATATTTTTATTCACCTATACTATTATAATTGGTAAATATTTTTATTCAACTAATTTATATTTTTACAAATTCTCATAATAATATAATTTATTTGTAAATAAAGACATAATTTCAAAAATACGTTAAAGTTTATATATATATATATATACACGCTTTTAAAAATGGAATGAAAACAATAAATAAAAACGTTATCTCATAAGCCTCATGAATTTACTATAAATAAAAACTTTTTCTTATATATATATATATATATATATATATATATATATATATATATATATTTAATTGTATATTTTGAATAAAAATGGAAGCTTCATTTATATAAAAATTACAATAAATAAATATAGGTAAAAATAATGAGGAGTGTTATAACCAAAATCTTCTTTATGTGTAAATTATAAACAAAATATTAGATTACATGAAAGATAATCATAAGTATTATATATATATATATATATATATATATATATATATATATATATTAAATCACGTTAAGGTAACCAAAGAAATAAAAGAAAATAGCATTAGATGGAGGGGTTCCTACAAAAAAAATGAGATGATAATATTTTATATAGGCTAAATAAAAGATAGGAAGAGAACTGAAGAAGAATTTGAACATCCTATAATCTAAGTTACATCAATAATCTTTTCATATATGTTACAATTACAACAACCAGACCATATGAGTGACAACCTCAAAATTATATCCTAAATTTTCACCTATTTACAAACCAAACTTCAAGCTACTACAAGTAATAGCTCTAATCTCCAATTCCATACATACCCCTATATTCTACAAATTAAAACCTCCAAATCTCATAAGCCTCATGCACCAAATACTTTCCATGCATCATTTGCTTATGGAAATACAAATCACAACCCATTGTAGCTGATGTGCTAATGAGTCCAATTGACAACAATGTTCAAGACTTTGTTGTTTATATAGCCACTATTTACTTAAATGATCAATGTAACATTCCTTTTTACCATTTAAAAATGTAACATTCATTTTATTTTTCAATGTGTTTGCCTTTTTGTCTTACTATTATTCATTGTGGCTACTTTATGGTTCATAATTAAATGGATATGAAAAGATGCATGTTTAGACAATAATAAGTCTTAATTTTGTTTTTTTTAAGTTTTATTGACACCTATAAAATTAATTTTCGTTAAAAAAATTGATATAAAATAATAACATCTTATTTTCTTCCTACTCTATGGAGTATATATATTGTTATTAATTTTTTAATAATTTTTAGACCACCCTTCTTAAGTATTTATAGTATTTCTTAAAGAAGACCTAAAGTGAAGGAAAATGAAAAGATTGTAACTATATCTCTATTAAAAACCAACTATAATAATTAGGACTAATTATAATAATAATTTAGAGACACTAAAAGACAACCAAAATCAAAACATCAAGTAATGAATTAAGAGTAATCAATAAGAGAGGAAGTTATGTAAAATTAAAAAAAAAAGGAGGAAAACTCACAATTCAAGAGTCAAGATTCTTTTATAAAAATTAATATAAATGTTGCAACATGTTTATAATATAAATAATAATATTAGTTTCGTTAAAAATGTAATAATTATTTTTAATATATTAAAACTAATAAGTTCTACAGTAATAATATTTTTAAAAAATTAATGTTATCAATTACGGTTAAATTAAAAATTTACAATTATATTATACCATTAATATGATGTATATGCAATACAAATAAATCAATAAAATATATAATAAAGTTAAACACTAATAATAACCTGATAAAAAATACTAATATATTTGATCAAATATATATATATATATATATATATAGATATATTATATTATATTATATTATATTATATTATATTATATTATATTATATTATATTATATTATATTATATTATATTATATTATATTATATTATATTATATTATATTATATTATATTATATTATATTATATTATATTATATTATATTATATTATATTATATAAAACTTAAACTATTTTTAGTTGTTATTATCAACTTTTATTTTAATTTGAAAATATCATCATTTTAATGTAAATATAAAATAATTATTTGATATTCCACTAAGATAATCATTTAATAAGTTAGTGGGAATTATTAGCTTTCTTTAAAATTAAATTCCTCTTCATGTATAAATTATAAATAAATATTTTAATACACAAAAATATTGAGATTCATTGTGGAGGCTCCATTGGGGTCTCCTTTACATATATATAGATTTATATTTTTATAGTTTTATAATATTCTTTCATCAATTTTTTTTTAAATAACTTTTGTATCTTAATATCTTTTCAAACTTAATTTTAATATTGGGTGAACTAATATGAGCTACAATTGTTTTATTTTTAACATTTACTTAAAATTTATTCAAATTAAAATATTAGTTCCATTATTTAATTAATATGCATAAAACTATTTATTTTTAAAAAAGTTTTTAATTAATTTTTAGCACATATAGAGTTAAAACAGCAAGAAATTTAAAATGATTTTAAAATCTTTAGTTGATGTCAATTATATAAGGGACAACAATTAAATTTAAGGAACTAGATACACGGTTGGACATCCTCTCTATTTTTCAAAAGAAATGGATGGTCCATTACCTAAGTTTTGGGTGTATAAATACACACATTCCTAAAGCGGAAAATATATATTAGGCATTTATATACTTTATGCACTCAAAACTTAAGTAATGGACCATCCATTTCTTTTGAGAAATGGAGAGGATCCCAACCCTAAATACACCATGTAGGATTGTATTAAAATTGAGAACTCGGAGAGCATGAAAAGAAAATGTAAGACTTATAAAAGAATGACAGATAAATTATAGATAAGAAATAGACCCAAAATAGACTCGAAACACGATATATTTTTCCCCTTAAAGGCGCTGAATCACCTCCCTCAACAATGGATCACGATCCCCTATATCAAGAGAGAAAGGCCAAGACAGGATATAATCTTTAGTTGATGTTTGGAGTGATAATTGGTTGCCATAGCAATTTGGCTACACATTAATACATTATGGACAGTAATATTGGAGTTGATTGAAATTGAGCATCTTGAAAAAGTCTCACATTGCTTAGTGTCGTGACCGGGATCTCGACGTGGACGGCCCAAAAATGATTTTTTAGGAGTCGCCACCCAATTTATTTAATAGGAAAAATTGAGAAAAACCTACATTTAAAGTTATTTGGTCTGCGTAAACTAGATTGGATTCGGGAGTCGGTTATGTATAGGGAAGGGTGAAAACTTAATTCCACAGCACCCCTAAAACATCTGTTCGAAGACAGTTACCCTAAATTTGATTGTGCAACATATCAATAAGTTTAGAAAATTTGTTTACCTCAAAAATAAATAAAATTCGATTTACAAAGAAATAAATAAGGGACTAAATTAGAAAATTTAATTTTTGACTTGACGGGAAAGCCCCGCTCCTATGTATCCTCCGGTGCAATGAGGAACTCAACATTCACGTAGTTATTCCTGAAAAAGTTTGTTGGTTGGTTGATTTTATTTTTTTCGAAAGGAGTTTGAGATCACCAAGCTGTACAACTCAGGCGTCTTAAACCAGGATTGCGAGGTTGACAAGATGTACATCTCACTCAAGCTCATTTTCTAGTTTTTTTGGAAAATAGGTGTTAAAGAAAAAAATGATTATTTATTAGAGAAAAATTAATTTAGCTTGACGGGGAAGCCCCGCTCCTACGTATCTCCGAAGCGGAGAATCAAAGGCTACGTAGTTCTTCATGAAAAGAGTTTGTTTGTTTTGTTTTTAATTTTTTTTTGAATAGGTAGTTTAAGATCACCGAGTTGTACAACTCAAACGTCTTAAACCGGGACCGACAAGATGTCACATCTCAGCCAATCCCACATCTTAGACCCTAATTTTGCCTAGAGGCTTGTAATGTGGCTATGGGTTATAAGGTTAAGAAAAATGGGGTTAGAAGGCTCAAGAAATTATTTTATGGGTTATAGGTTAATACAAAAGGATTAGAAGGCTCAAGAATCTCTTTCATGGGTTATGGGTTAAGAAAAAAGGATTTGGAGGCTCAAAAAATGATTTATAGGTTAAAAGGATCAATGATCGTTAGTGCATTGAATTTCCTATGGGGCTCCGAAACATCACATTTTTCTTGTCAAACCCATCCGTTCTCCTTCTTACATGATTTTGATTTTTTTCGCTTCTCTACTTTTTCACTTTTTTTTCTTCATTTTTCACTTCTTTCGAATTTCGCATAGCTGATTTCATCTTTCACCTCTTCTTCATTTATGACTCTCATTTTCTTTCTTTTATGCCCTAATTTTTGCCAAGACTGTCTATACAAGTTTTCAGTCTCGCGGGCTTCATTTTTTCTTTTATCTCATTGTACATTTGGAAATCTAAATGCACTAAATTTCACCGCAGGATCGATCATTGTCCAGGGTCAAATGAAAGGAAATTACAGGCTCAAAGGGGGACGAACATCAATGGGTATAATACCTTTTATTTGGAAAAAATGCCACTCTTCATTTCAAATCATGATTTCCCATTTTCAAACATTAATTTTGAAACAACATTAGCGCATGGCTAACATTATTCTCCTAAAAAAATTCTTTTGCTCTCTTTTTCTTTTAATTTTTTTTCTTCTTTTTTTGCTTTTTTTTGGGGGAATTGGACATTTAAAAACCGACATCCGTTCACTGGCTCATTCTCGAATGACACACGCAAAAGGGCTTCGAGAATTATCACATGAGGCAATCAATGGATTGGGGACAAAATCTTAAGGGATAATGGGGTGTAAAGAATGGGAAAGAGCTTTTAAGTCCATGCAAATTCATTAGTATAAAGCTTCAACAAAGCCAACTTGACTTTACACAACATGATTACAAAGTGCTAATGACAATCATATTCTTTTGCTTTGAGCTTTTAGTTCAAGAACTAATTCTCAACCTTATGTCTCCCTTCCCCTTTTGAACGTCCCATGAAATCTTCCCACTCAGTACACTTCCTTTCGCCTCTTTCCAACAAGTCTCAAAAGAATGATCTGATTCCACGAGTCAAAGCTTGATTGGTATCCACATTGATGTAAGCACACAAAATTCAACTTTCTCTTGTACAAAAAAAAATGTGGATGGACACTCAATGACTTTTAAAATTCTTTATTTTAAGAAAGATTATGACGAATGAAAACGTGTCTAAGAAAAAAAATGATGCTATGGAGTGCATGGATATATTTCATGTATGCAAACATACGTCCTAAGATGCAATATGCATTTGTTTTGTGATTTTTTTTATTTGTTTTTATGTAAGAAATGCAATGCAATTCTATTTACGCGTTTAAGTATGTACACCCTGCAAAAAACACCATGCAAATATCTTTTTTATGTGTAGACAAAGAAAAATAAAATATGGAGAATTCTTATGATGTTATGCTATGAAAGTGCATGAACTTAGAGCCATCAGACCGATGTTTATCCTATGATGCCACATCCAATGTATTTCTTTTATGAGACACCATGCAAAAAAAAAATTATTCATTTGAATATATGCAAAGATTTTTTTTAGAATGCAACATGATCTTTTATGCATGAAATGCAATGCAATTCTCCTAGTTTTTTTTTACTTTTTTTAAAGGAAATATGCTATGAAGATTGACGAATGACAATAAATTTTATGCACTTACTCCTAAGATATGGACAACATGCGCAATGAAATAGGGAGAAATTATTATTTTCATACATTTTTTGAATTGTTTTTATGCATGAAATGCAATGCAATTTCTTAATTTGTTTGAAGGAAATATGTCATGCAGCTTGGGGATTAACTATGCGACTTGTTTTATTTACTCATGAAAATACATACAACGTTATGTATATGAAAAGAAAAAATGAAATGTGGATAATTTTTATGTATATGCAAAGAAAAAATGAAATGTGGATAATTTTTAGGGTGTTATGCTATGAAAGTGTATGTATTGTTGTTATGCATGCAAGTATTTACCCTAAGAAGCGACAATCAAAACCCATGTAACTCTGAAAGAGAATAGACCGTGATGAATGATGAATGACAATGTGATTTTTATTTATTTATCTATTGTTGCGCCCGAAAAATCCGGTTTGGGACTTTTCGTTTGACAACGTGGAAAAAGTTTGGAGCCGCCACCAATATTTTAATTTTAAGACCAAAACATTGAAAAAATGTCTTTTAAACAAGGCGGGTGGTCTTTTGAAAACGCAGAGATGTAGGTTCGGGGGTCGGTTAGGTACGGGGAAGGTATTAGCACCCCGCACCTCCTTTCTACCGAAAGGGAACCATTAACTTGATGTGTGGTTCGGACAAAAGTTTGAGTTTGAAAGTGGTTTATTCTACTTCTTTTCTTTTCTTTAGGAGTTTGTTTTATTGAAAACAAGGGGTAAAGGGATATTTTTGGTATCTTTGAAAATCAGGACAAAACAAAGATTTTTAAAGAGTGTGCTTGACGGGACAGGACCCCGCTCCTACGTATCTCCCGGTGCGATGGAGAATTCAAAGCTACGTAGTTCTCGGCTTTTTTTTAAAAGTGTGCTTGACAGGACAGGACCCCGCTCCTACGTACCCTCACTGGAAGAGGGATCAAAGCTACGTAGTTCTCGGGTATCTTTGAAAACCGGAACAAAACAAAGATTTTTTAAAAGGGTGTTTGACGGGCTGTGACCCGCTCCTACGTACCCTCACTGGAAGAGGGATCAAAGCTACGTAGTTCTCGGGTATCTTTGAAAATCAGGACAAAACAAAGATTTTTTAAAAGTGTGCTTGACGGGACAGGACCCCGCTCCTACGTACCTCCCGGTGTGATGGAGAATTCAAAGCTACGTAGTTCTCGGCTTTTTTTTAAAAGTGTGCTTGACAGGACAGGACCCCGATCCTACGTACCCTCACTGGAAGAGGGATCAAAGCTACGTAGTTCTCGGGTATCTTTGAAAAGCGGAACAAAACAAAGATTTTTTAAAAGGGTGCTTGACGGGCTGTGACCCGCTCCTACGTACCCTCACTGGAAGAGGGATCAAAGCTACGTAGTTCTCGGGTATCTTTGAAAATCAGGACAAAACAAAGTTTTCTTTTAAAAGTGTGCTTGACGGGACAGGACCCCGCTCCTACGTACCCTCACTGGAAGAGGGATCAAAGCTACGTAGTTCTCGGGGTATCTTTGAAAATCAGGACAAAACAAAGATTTTTTAAGAGTGTGCTTGACGGGACAGGACCCCGCTCCTACGTACCCTCACTGGAAGAGGGATCAAAGCTACGTAGTTCTCGGGGTTATCTTTGAAAATCAAGACAAAACAAAGATTTTTTAAGAGTGTGCTTGACGGGACAGGACCCCGCTCCAACGTACCCTCACTGGAAGAGGGATCAAAGCTACGTAGTTCTCGGTTTTTGGTTTTGAAAACGGCTTAAGGGGTTTTTCGCAATTGGGTGAGCGTTTGTGAAGACCGAACAACAACGGTCAGAATGGCCTCACTACTAACTCTTTTGAAAATGAAATCATCATTAATGACCTAAACGGCAACGGCGCGATTGGTCATCAGTGACAATTGATTTTACTTTTGAGGAATAAGTTATCGAAAATAGGATTGAGCTTTTGTGAAGACCGAACAACAACGGTTAGAATGGCCTCACTACTAACTCTTTTGAAAACAAAATCATCATTAACAACCTAAACGGCAACGGCGCGATTGGTCGTCAATGACAATTTATTTTATTCTTGTTTTGAAAATAAAAGGGTTTTCTTTTATTAATGAATCTAGGAAAGAGGTTTTAGAAAAAAAAAAGTAGAACACTTCAAATCAGTTCTAAATCCATAACCAAATGCAAATGAATGAACAAGACTCATACTTCAACAATGAAGCAATCATGAACATATTATTCATCAACCAAGATTAAGCATGCCAATACAATCAAGGGATTCAATTATCAAAGATGCAAAACAAAGTTCTCAAAGCAATTGTGTTGTGTGGGTGAGAATTGCTACGGGACGGGCAACAATCTCAAAGGAGTGTATACCCTAATGACTCTATGCTACAACAAGCACGTAGGCTTACGTCTTCATTAGGAGGTCATACATGTAGAAAGGATGGCACACAATTAAGTCAAGACATTTAAATGGCATCATAAACAAAAGAATGCAATTGATCATAAGCATAGGATATTCTTAGTTTAAATGAGTAAGCATGTGGATATGAATGCACGGCTGGGTGATGATGCATGAGCACACAAGGAATGAATGAACATTATTGAATGCAATTTTGTTTGATTTTGAAGTAATTGACATGGCATGAATGCATGAACATTTGGTTATTGAATGCAAGACATGATATTAATGAATGCATGAACATTTAAGAATGAATGCAAGGCATAACACTATTGAATGTATAACATACTTGTTTATGAATGTATGTATGGCATACAAGGATGCATAAACATGTGAAAGAATAAAAGAATGCAAGATGCATAAGCATATAAGAATGGATGAACATGTGAGTATATGGGAGTATGCAAGTATTAGTGTGGAAGCATGAAAGTGTGTTGCATGGATGATGTAAATAAATGAAATGCAAAGCTTAAAAATGTTTTGGTAAGAAGTAGTAAAAAGTTAGAGTAAGGATGTAGTAAAAATGTTTTGATGAATGAAGGTAAAAATGTTTCAATGAATGAGGTAAAAACTCTTAGTAAAAACTTAATGAAGAGGTAAAAGTAAAATGGTAAAATCTTTTTATGTTTTAGGTGAATAGTTAATGAATAGGTAAAAACCAAAGTCGTAAAATCTTTTTAGGTTTTATGGTAAAAAAGTTAATGAAGTGGTAAACACCAAAATGGTAAAATATTTTTATGTCTTTTGGTAAAAAGTTAATGAAGTGGTAAAGTAAAATGGTAAAAAGTAAACAAACACAATTGCATAACTTGCACTTGCCCAAACACAATCAAAATGACAGTTTTCAAGCAATCAAAGAGGGCAAAAATAGGCCTTATGGCCGAATGCATAGCAAGGAAAACTCAAGCACGAATTTCATCATGTTCTTGCAACCAAATCACATCAATGAGCATATGAACATAAACCCTAGGATCTACCCATACATTTGATGCTCAAACAATTGTCATTCCATCATTTATTTCAACTCAAAATCAAAGAAAATGCAAGAACAATAAAAACCCTAATTTCTACCTATGAACCTAAAAGCATAGTTGGCTAGATCCACTTTTTATTTAACTTAAACACCATAAATGAACAAAGAAATGCATGAACCACTAAAAACACTACATGGCCGAAACCTTTTTTGAAAGAAAGTGATGTTTTATTTGATGAACTTTAGTGCAAAATGTGTAAAAATGCAAGGGAAATTAATCAAGTAGAAGAAAAACTCCTTCAAGGCCAAGGACCCATCTCAAACACCCAAGGCTCCCTAAGTCCTTGTCAAAATGTTTGAAACGGATCCTCAAGGCGACAACAACAAGCAATCAAGAAGGAGTTGGGAGTAGAAGAGAGATTATGCAAGAAAAACTAAATATGAGATGCAAGGTTTCAAGGCTTACCTCAAAATCACAAAGAAATGAAGAAGGAGATGATATAGACTCAAAATGAACTTGGATCTACCCTTGAACCCACAAAGATTGCTAGCTCTTAGCAATTTGATGATGCCACCTTGAAGAGAATGGAAGGAATGATGATGATCTAGCAAGAAATGGAAGATTTGATGGTGAAAGATTGAAGGATGAAGTGAGGGAGTGAGAGAGATTTCGTGGAAGAGAGGAAGAGGGAGAAGTTTTTGGTGTGCTAGGGTGAAAATGAGGCCTCCCCCTTGTTATTTTGGAGTGTAGGCTTATATATGGGTCTAGGTGAAAATAGGGTTAAGGATAGAACGGGGATGGAATGTTCTATTTCAAGTAAGTTTGCATTTTCTAATGAAGAGGTGAGTGTGAGTGGGTGGGGTTATTTACCAAAGAGGGCATGCATCTTCATGAGAGTGAGTGAGAATTGGTGATATGCACCAAAGGAGAAGGTTTAATGATGGTACAAGGCATATTCCTTCAAGATAAGGAATAATAGTACAATAGAAGAGTGTGGAAGAATTTTGTGAGAGGGAGAGAGAGAGAGAGAGGGGATTTCGAAATTCTGGGGGGAGAGAGAGAGAATTTCGAAATTGTGGGGGGAGAGAGAGAGAGGGGGGAAAAAAACTTGTTTTTGGTCTTTTGTCTTATTGAGGACACTTCATTTTTTTTGAGTTTTTGAATTTTGGGCATGGAAGTGAAGGTGCACCTATTAAAAAGTGTCACATATTTTTGAGCACCATAAAATATTCCCTCTAATTATTCATGACAATAAAAATTGTAATTTAATAATTGAGGAATATTTAATGGTCTTTTTTCATTTTTCTATGCACTAAAAATGGAGAAAATGCATTTTTAATTATTTTGGACTGTGACTTTCTTTCCAAAAATTATACAAAAATAATCCTTGGTAGAGTAACGTGTGTACCATGTCCTTGACCTGGTCTTGGTCCAAAAATAATTAATTTGCTTTTATTTAAATGCCCGAAAATGCAAAAATATGCACTATATTATTTTCTGAAATTCCTAAAAATTGAGAAAAATATTTTTGACTTAGGCGGACAAAATTGGGGTATGACATCTATGAGAATGCAAAAATATATTTCTTTTCTAGAATTTATTCCATGAAAAATATTAAATGTGGAGGAAATTATACTTTTCAAAGACACTCGATCTAATGCTCAATAAGAAAAGACTACATTTTTTGACATAAAATGCCTCTATATGCAAACATTTTTTCTTAGAATGCGACATGATACGTTATGGATGAAATGTAATGCGATTTTTCTTTTTTTCCCTGGTCTGCAAGGAAATGCTATGAGGATTGACAAATGTATTTTGTTTTATTCACTAATGAAAGGATGCATAACATGCATAGATTTTTATATACAAGCAAAGAAACAAATGAAATATGGAGAAATTTATGACGATGCAATGAAAATGCGCACCACATGCAGAAAAATAATTTTTTTCTGAAAACTCATGCAAAGGAAAACGCAAATAAATTTATGTTTTTCAATGACACGCGGCATAACGCAAGATGAAGTGAACCATTTTTATACAACAAATGAGACATGATTTTTTTTCATGCTTTTCATGCATGAAATGCGATATGATTTTTATTGATTTTTTTTTGCCAGAGAAGAATAAACCGTATGAGAGAAAGAAAAAGGATGTACAACCAAGAATAAGGATATAAGATAAAATAGCTCCCTTTGTGGCCTATGACAGGTTGCCCATACTATTGGTTTTTGGCCCTTATAGATCTAATGCTTCTTCTACAGTGAACACTCACAAAGGTTGGCTGTTATAACCTATGGATGTTTAAGGTCTCTGGAGTCAAGTACTCTTCTGGAAGATGGACCACAATAGGATGTACATCCAAGATATGGATATCCGCACAGAAGAATTGTACTCTAGATGAGGAATTCATGGAAGTCACACAGGATGTACATCCAAAAATGAGTCCCACTCATCCTCGTTCTAACTTATGTGTTTTTTTGCGGCTTCGGTATGAGCTCAACTCTCTATGTGCGCTCACGGTGTATGTAGAGTGTGTGAAGGGAGCATACGAACCTCAAATCCTAATAAAATAAGTAAAGAGAAAAAATAACTAGAAACAACAACCAGACGATAATATCAAGTGTCTTCTACCCTAGGGTTTATATTAAGCACAAAATAAAGATATACGTAAAAAACTAAAGAAATAAATAAAAGTAAAGAGGGGTAAACAAATGCACGTACCTTACAATCTTTAGCACAACCAAATATAATAGGCTTGACTCTCACCTATCCCCAGCGGAGTCGCCATCGGTTGTGACCGGGATCTCGACGTGGACGGCCCAAAAATGATTTTTTAGGAGTCGCCACCCAATTTATTTAATAGGAAAAATTGAGAAAAACCTACATTTAAAGTTATTTGGTCTGCGTAAACTAGATTGGATTCGGGAGTCGGTTATGTATAGGGAATGGTGAAAACTTAATTCCACAGCACCCCTAAAACATCTGTTCGAAGACAGTTACCCTAAATTTGATTGTGCAACATATCAATAAGTTTAGAAAATTTGTTTACCTCATAAATAAATAAAATTCGATTTACAAAGAAATAAAAAGGGACTAAATTAGAAAATTTAATTTTTGACTTGACGGGAAGCCCCGCTCCTACGTATCCTCCGGTGCAACGAGGAACTCAACAGTCACGTAGTTATTCCTGAAAAAGTTTGTTGGTTGGTTGATTTTATTTTTTTCGAAAGGAGTTTGAGATCACCAAGCTGTACAACTCAGGCGTCTTAAACCAGGATTGCGAGGTTGACAAGATGTACATCTCACTCAAGCTCATTTTCTAGTTTTTTGGAAAATAGGTGTTAAAGAAAAAAAATGATTATTTATTAGAGAAAAGTTAATTTAGCTTGACGGGGAAGCCCCGCTCCTACGTATCTCCGAAGCGGAGAATCAAAGGCTACGTAGTTCTTCATGAAAAGAGTTTGTTTGTTTTGTTTTTAATTTTTTTTTGAATAGGTAGTTTAAGATCACCGAGCTGTACAACTCAGGCGTCTTAAACCGGGACCGACAAGATGTCACATCTCAGCCAATCCCATATTTTTTGATATTTTTATGAGAAAAAGAAAGGGAGAAAAATGGTTTTTATGTGAACTAACATTTATTTTCATTTTTGAAAAATGATAATAATAATAGTAAAAATAAGATTAAGTAAAAAAAAGGGAATGGTACTACATAAATAAAGAAAATAAAGGGAGGGTGTATTTGAAAAGGGGTGGTGTGGAAAGCTGAGCCCAACTCGTCTTTTATTCAGCAGGAGGCCCAGTTTTGTTTTTGGAGGTATTGGGCTAATGTAGGAGGCTGTGCGGGTTAAAACATGGGGTGTAAAAATAAATCTGATGTTTTAAATAAAATAAACAGAAATTAGAAAGGGAATATAAAAGGAAAAAAAAATCAGAACCCTAATCTTTCTTTCTCTACCCAGCGCCGTTTCCTTCTTCAGGGAGAGAGAGAGGAGAGCGAAATTTCAGGAGAGAGAAAGAGCAGATTTCGGGCAGAGAAAGAGAGAAAGGAGGATGCGCGGTGGAGAGAGAAGAACGACGCTCACGGTGGTGATGGGGGTGGAGAGGCGACGGTTTTGTGGTGGTGACGGCCGCGGTTCGGTTTTTTGGTTGTGGTGGGGCGCTGTGGGTGGATGGTTCGGTTTGTGGTTGTGGCGGGGTTCGGTTTGTGGATGGCGAAGGTGGAGAGAGGGTGGTCGATTTTGGTTGATGGTGAGGGACGCGGCGGTTCACGGTGGTGGGCTGAGGTTTTTCTCTCTGTTTATTTTATTTTTGTTCTCTCTCTTTTTTCTCCTCTCCTCTTCATCTGGAGTTCTTTATTTTCCTTTGCTTCTGTTTGTTTTCTTTTGTTTGTTACAGTGCCCTCTGTTTTCGTGTTCCTGTGTGTGATGTTGTCTGTCTTTTGTTTTTGTTTTTGTTACAGGTAAATGGTATTTATAGACTCATTTTGTGGTGTAGGGTGAGGGTGCTAAGTAGAGGATTGTGGCCATAGGAGATGTAACACCCCCTTCTACTAACTACTATTTAATTCATTTAAAATCAGAGTTTTCAAAAAACTTTCAGTGCAACCGCAAGAGGGTGCCACATTTAAACAAACAACAACGTATGATCTTTCCAAAAATTAATTTATAAAGTCATAAGGTACGATACATAGCACCGCAAATAATCTGTTAGCCTACACCAAAGTAAATCATAATAGTCATCGCAGCGGAATAATCACCAAATCTTAAAGTGCCAAATTACATCACCAATAAAGTTCAAAACATCAAATAAAATAGTACGTAAACTAAACGCCCCCCCCGGTGCTACGTATCAGAGCAGACTCAACTGACTAGGAGAATGTACTAGATCACCTTCACTCACTATCACCTGCACGTTGCCGACATAAGAAGCAACACAAAAGCAGTAGGGTGAGTCTCATTTCATAAGTAATAACAAATAAGATAAGCATCATTTAGAGAAGGCAACTAAGCACACCAATTCCCCACAATAACAACATGCCTCATTAATTTTCATTCACCAAGAAACAGCACCGAATATTTTCAATCACCGAGAACAACACCAAATATAACTAAATACAACAAATTACAATTATCTCCACACACACCATCAATTTATAATCACCAGGAAAAGTACCGTATGCATGTCCAATGTATGAGATGCAACCCAAAACTCCACGGGCACATGCATGTGGATCCATCACCAAAAATTAGCCTTGAGGGCATACACCAAAATAAGGCCGAAGCCTTCTGCTCACCAATAAAAGCACATGATTATGCGACGCCATGAACAATGCACCATACACACCAAAATCACCACAGCAATGCAATAACATGCGCACCAATAATTTGATTAACCCACCAATAGTTTTATTAACTCACCAACACCAAAAGAAAGGTCATAGACCATTGCCTTGAGGGCACTCACCAATAAACTCACCAATAATTTATCTCACCATTTTATATACATCACCATTATACATCTCCAAAATTTCAGCTCTAAGGATAGCACACCAATCACACCAAGCACAATTAATTACGCGACTACATTGTCACCAAAAGACTAAACAACACCCATAGGGACCAAAACAGCACATAGAGTAGCAGCAACAATATAAACAGCAGTATAAAACAGCAATAGCAATACAAAACAATTCATTTTTCCTTAAAAATAGAATAATCGGTTAGGCCTCTGAATGAGCTCTTCAACGCATCTTAGAACGCCTCGATCGGGTTCCCGGATCAAAAGATATCGCGAAAAACAAACAAGGTGCAGAAATTCCGTAACCATGCGCTTACTTTGGCGAATTGATTAAAATAGTAACCCACACCGGATTTCGACAAATAAATACTTGTTGGAAAGCCCCATGGGTCTACTCCTTATTCCTAAGTTCAGTTTTTGAAAAAGAGAGTCTAACAGGTACAGTTTTCAAAAACACACATACTAGTTTCAAAAGAGGGTAGTTTCTGTCCTTCAAGTTCAAGCAGTTCTAAAATAACCAAAACTCAATCAAATTGCATGAAACTTGTGCATAACCCGGGGAAAATTCTGTCTAGTTTTCAAAGAAATTGGATTCGTTCGAAAATGAGTTCTTTTGAAAACGCAGTGACTAAAACACTGACCCTATGTCCAGATTGTTTCCAGAATCTTACCCTAACTTGTGAAATTCATATCTCGAGCTACACAACTCTAAACGCAACCAAACCAGTGCCAAATTAACAAGCATTAAGTCTATTTTCCAGAACAGTAAACCGCATAATTTTTCAGTCAACACAACGTTCCCAGTTACCGAAATACTGAACCTCTACCCAAATCGTTTCCAGAATTTTAACCTAACTTGTTTCACCTATAACTTAAGTTTTACAACTCCAAATGCAACCAAATCAACGCCAAATTAACAAGCATTAAGTCTATTTTCCAGTACAGTAAACCACATAATTTTTCAGTCAACACAACGTTCCCAGTTACCGAAATACTGAACCTCTACCCAAATCGTTTCCATTCTCGATTTTATTTAGTCATTACAACATACACCTAACTTGCATGACTAATATCATGTACATCTCAATACTAATCAATTATGGACTCTACCAAAAATAACATAAGTTCATCTTCTAATTATGAATGAAACCCTAATTGCTAAGCCCTTCTCATGACTTACCACTCCTTTGGGCTTTTTCATTAGTCTAATTTGACTTAATCATGGGCTTGCTACTAACACTCCTTATTTTATTATTTCTAACCCCCAATATGGACCAACACATCAAATAAAATAACCATATATTATTTCTAATATTCTATCACACAACATCCTAATTAAATTAATTAAATAAATTAATCAATAAATATTTAATAAAATTTGGGGCGTTACAGGAGACAAAGGCAGTAGCAATTTGTAGGAGGGTGTCTACAAAGCTGCTTGGTTTGTGCACAAAAGAGAAGAAGACAAGGGGGCCAAAAGAAAGCAAACTTGACTTGAGCTTAAAATAGATGGAGTGGTGAGGGCAAGAGGCGCATGGTCTCTATACAGTTGTACATGGCATCAAACCCTTTTTTGTTTGTATTATTGGTTGTAAACAAAATTGTTGGAGCATATAGGGAAGCCATCAAAAAGACAATAAAAAGGTTGCTTTGTTTCATGCTGAAAACATATTGTAGCCGTTGCAAAAGCAAACAGAGGTCTAACATGTTGGTTGTATGTGGCTTGGTCAAAAAGCAAAAAAAACAGGATGAAAGTGTATTTGGCCTAATACTATATTATGAAAGCCACTAGTAACTACTTGGTGGAGTCGCAGTTTTTGCTTGTATTATTATTATTATCCTGTTTTTTTTATTAAACTAACAATAATAATAGCAACGCGAAACTGCCAACGGCCCCCAAATGACACGCGGAAACTACTAAAACCTTGAAATGCAAAATAAGCAATATTTTTTTTATTCATTAATGTTTTTGTTAATAAAAGGAGTTCTACCAATAATAAATAATAATGATAAAAATGCAAAAATCACCGATAAGTCCAAAACGACACACGAAACCGATTAAAATCACAAAAATGCACAAAAACGATATTTTTGGAATTTTTGCAAAAAAAGACAAAAATGCCGGTTAAAATTGGGTGTTCACACTTAGTTTTGTGAAGGAAGAGTGAGACCAAAGCTATATAATGGACTCAAGTTCTCCTTTGAAAGATGTACCAGTCAGAAACACTTTAAGTTTGTATTTGACTTGCTTTTTTCTCTTATACTCTTGTTTTAGAGTGTTGTGAGACGTAGTGAAATATTTTCTTTGGAGGGTATGGGTGTACTGGGGTCATGGGGTGTTTGAGAGAGGTCTATGTGTTGTAAAAAATTTCACATAGCGTTATTCTCTAGTTGTCATTAGACAACGGTTCGTGGCTTTTCTCCGGTTTTGGAGTTTTCCACATTAAATTCTTGTGTTCCGATTGTGCTCATTTTATTTATCTATGTTATTTTCCACAACAAGTAAAACCACAAAACTATGAAATATCCAAAGTAGCTGATCTTATTGCAGAGGGATCGTGGAACCAAGATTTGGTAGAGTCAATCATTTGCCTTGTAAAGCAATGCAAATCCTTCCAATTCCTCTGCCACAAGAAATTCAAGAGGATGCAATAGTTTGGGGCCTGATAAAAAAGATAAATTTTCTGTAAAAATAATTCATTTCTAGTAAAGCAAAAATTGTCTTCTAGAGGTATTGGTTGTGAACCTTTTTGCTCAAGGTGTGGGGATAAATTGGAAGATATAGATCATGTATTTAAAGATTGTGAATGGACAAGGATAATCTGGTTTTCATCCCTTTTGGGAGTTGATATTCATTGTTTAAATCATTTATATGATGATGTCATAATTTACATATTATCTCCAATTTGTTCAATGTGGTGGGAAATAAATAAATTATGTTTTGAAGCCAACATAATCCACGTAACAGAGGTAACTGAATGTGCTTGGAGCAAAGTGAATGAATTCATTTCCATTGTTTCGGTCAAACCATCATCAGTAGGTGCTGCAATTTCTTCTAATCCTCTAAGGCCAAACTGTTGGATACCACCACCCTAGGGTACTTATGAAATTAATTTTGATGTTGCTTGCCCAATAAAAAGTAAATGGGGCTTTGGTGCTGATGTGAGAGATCATTCTGGGGTTTTTTTTTTATACCCCCATCAGCTTCCATGTACCCCCACTCAAAATCGTAATCCCAAAAATACCCCTGACATAAATTACAAAAATTGACTTTTGCAAGATTCTCTGGTGGGGGACCACTTAATCTGGAAATCGGATTTACCTAAATGGAAGGTAAATCCAATTAGCTTTAAATACGATGCATAAGTGAAATCGGATTTAGCTAAATCCGATGCGCAATCGGATTTACCTAAATCCGCCTTTATCGTTTAACAAATCGGATATACCCGGATGAGGGTATATCCGATTTGTAAAAAATAGAAAGCGGATTTACGTTTGAAGTCACGTAAATCCGCTTTGTTTTTTTTTTAATTATTTACTTTATAACTGTTGTTCTATTTTGAAACGGGTATTGTGCATACAGAGTCGCAGGTCGTTCATTTCGTGGTAGACACGTCAGAGGCATTCTGGACAGAGAGGGTATATTTTTGAAACCAATTTTCTTGATTAAAGTTTGGTAGATATTTAGTTAATTAAGTACGTAAAATTTAGGTTAAAGTGCTCCCGGGGTCCCTTATCTTTATTTAAAGTAACGAATTAGTCTTTTATGTTTTTTTTGTCCCAAATAAGTCCTTTATCTTTCAAATTTTTGACACATAAATCCTTTTTCCTTAACAGTGCTGATTTATGTGTCAAAAAAAAGGATTTATGTGTTAAAAATTTGAAACATAAAGGACTGATTTGGGACAGAAAATGATTTATGTGTCAAAAATTTAAAACATAAAGGACTGATTTGGGACAAAAAAAAGATAAAGGACCAAATCGTTACTTTAAATAAAGATAAGGGACCCCGAGAGCACTTTAGCCTAAAATTTATCTATTTTTTCTATTTTGTAGATTTTTTCTACACGCCAGGATGTTGAAGAGTGGGCTAACGCGATTGGGAGGCGTATTGGAGTTGTGGTTATCATCGTAAGATCGGACAAAGCTGGAGGTAAAAGGGGTTCCAGAGATAAGATTATATTTGGTTGTGAGAAGCAAGGGAAGTGGTCTAATGATTCTAGAGTTTTCGGGTCTAAAAGAAGAAGCTGTCCGTTTACATTGAGAGCTACTTGTACAATACGTCATGGGGGTTGGCGTGTTAGTGTTAGGTGTGGTCTTCACAGACATCAGTTGCTTACTACCCCGGTTGGGTCGACAGCTTTTGGTCGTTTAACTAAGCCGCAGAAAGCTATTGTTAATGAGCACACTGATTTGAATGTTGCCCCGAAAGATTGTCTTACTGCTTTGAAGAACCATTATCCGGACAACGTCACTTCTCTTCCTCAAATATATAGGCAGCGTTACGCCTATAGGTCTTCTAAGAGGGGTCCTAGAACGGACATTCAAGAGCTTTTGAGATTGATTGACACGCAAAATTATTTATGTTGGAGCAGAAAATTTGAGGGTTCCGATGTGGTCAGTGACATCATCCGAGGTAAGTGCATCAATCCTCTGCCTGTATACCCCCAGCTTCACTCCATCTGTCTTCTTCTTCCTCCAACGCCCACACAGTGCTCCAGTCCGCAATCCACTCCTCCTCTCCACCAGCTGAGGGAAATACCATAAAATTCAGCTCTGAAAAAAAGAAGATAAACAACATGGTGAATTAAAAACTGTTTAACAGAAACTTAACCAAACTCAGAAATAATTAACTTAAAATTATTACCTGTAAGTGGGTCGCATACCCTCCTAACTGATGCGCCTGGTCCAAGCAGGAGTAGTTCAGCTGGTCATACATGAAAGCAAGCCCTGCTGCCCCCCATGCATATGTTCCCACTCTAGCTGCACTGACATCCTCAAGTAGCAGCAGCCACTTAGCCTCAGCCCTGTCGCCGGTCTTGACCGTGAAGATGGACCAGCTAAGGATCAGAAGGATAAAGGCCCTGACAGCAGGACGCATATCATCCTCTATGGACCCTCTAGTAACAATTTCCTGCAGCCACTCAAAACGGTAATACGGGCCAGATGAAGCTCGACACTCCAGCCCCGCCTCCTGTATAGTCACACCTAGATAAACATGTGCTAGGTGGATGGCCTGATCAGTGGTGACCGAGGTAGGTGGGGCTCTGAAGTAGTTCCCCGTAATGGGTAGATGCAGAAAACAGGAGACATCATCCAAAGTAATCGTCATTTCACCAAATGGTAGGTGAAATGACGATGTCTCTGAGTGCCACCTCTCAACAAAAGCAGACATCAGCTCATGGTCCACCTTTGTGTGCCCGGTCGAGACGAGGGGGGCTAATCTAGAACCTGTGATAAACTCCCATAACTGGTGGTTTTGGGAAAACCCAAGCAGTCTCTGAGCCAGCTTGTTACCATGGTTGGTAACCTTCAATTTACGCTCATATGTCTGCATTATAAAAAAATAAAAAATAAAAAAAATAAGGCTATGTAAATAAATTAAACTAAGAAGGCTACGTAAATAAATGAAACTTACCGGGTCTCTCAATATAATGGAACAGACATGAGATCCTAGCCCAGTGAATAGCTCATGCTGCTCCTCATGCTGTTGAGGCTGATGGTAGGGCTCCTCCTGGTACTGCTGATATTGCTGCTGCTGATACTGGTGCTGATAATACTCCTGCTCAGCCATAGAATGGCCCTCAGACATAGAATCCTCATCAAGAGGATGCCCCTGCTGGCCCTCCTCATACTGATAGTCAGGGGCCTCCTCCACCTGCTGATACTGCTGCTGTCGCCTATGGCGGGCAGACGCATGTCCCGCAATCTTGTGGCGGGTGCGTGTACTCGGAGCACCTGGCGATGTCCGAGAAGAAGACTCCCCTCGATACCTGTTTGACACTGAAAAAACAAATTTTTAAAAAAATAAAAATCAAATCGGATCTACCTATATCCGATGGGAAATCGGATATAGGTACATACGATGGGAAAATCGGATATAGGTACATACGATGGGAAAATCGGATTTACCTAAATCCGACTTACTTGTTTGCGCTGTCGCTTTGTGGATCGGATGCACGTAGTTCCGATGCGTAAATCCGATGGGAAATCGGATGTATCTCTGAAGGGTAAATCCGATAATCTCTAGAAAATTTCTGGTCAAACGGGTGCAAGTGAGAAATGGTAAATGTTTTGTAATTTTATCAAAATTTTAAGGGTATTTTGGTATTTTCATAGGACTGATGGGGGGTAGATGAGAGTTGATCGGGGTAAAAAAAAAACCCTCATTCTGGCCCACTTTTTGCAGTTGCAACCTAGTCTTTTAATGGATCATCATATATCCCTATATTGCTGAAACAGTTGTCCAAAAAAAAAAAAGTTTTAGTTACGAGATTTGCTTTGAAAGGTACTAAAAAGGGGTCAAATTTCAAATCCTCATCCTTCAACAACGCCTATATTATCTTCTCTCCCACCAAAACCTTCACTACACCACATCAAAAAAACGCATGCCCGCATTGTCGTTTCAGGCCATACCCGCCACACCGTTCACCTTCTCTCTCTACTATCTCTCTCTTCATTTCTTCCCTTCCCACTCAATTATTCCCTTTCCATTTTCAACTCATTTTCTTTCCCATCGGTATTTGCCTTCAACGCCATCATTCGATGCCACGCAAAGTCAAACTCACCGCCTTCCAATTCCCTCGTTCTTTACTCCTCCATACGACGTCGTTTCCTCAGTCCTAATCAACATACCTTCACATTCCTCCTTAACGCGTCCACTAAAGGTGCTTCAACGTTGGGAATCTCAACCTCAGGGATTCAGGTTCATGTTCATATCATCAAACTCGGTTATGCGTGCCACGTGTTTGTTAGAAATGCGCTAATTCATTTGTACTGTGAGTGTACTTCTAGCGTTGAATCTTCCAAAAGGGTGTTTGAAGAAGATACCCTTTATCGAGATCTAGTGACTTGGAACTCCATGTTGGCTTGTTTGGTGAGAAATGAAAATGTTTGTGATGCGGTGAAGTTGTTTGATGAAATGCCAGAAAGAGATGCTGTTTCTTGGAGTACTATGATAATGGGTATGTTCAAAATGGAGTTTTGGAAGATGGGTTGGAGTGTTTTAGATTAATGAGGGAGAAAGGGTTTAGACCTAATGACGCAATTTTGGTTATTGTGCTTTCGGCTTCTGCTCAGCTGGGTTTGTTAGGGTGTGGAAGGTTCATTCATTCCACTATTGATTCTTTGAGGTTTCCAATAATTGTTAATATTGGAACTGCTCTAGTTGATATGTATGCAAAATGTGGTTGCATTGAAGAGTGTAGAAGATTGTTTGATGGTATGTTGGAGAAGGATCTATGTACTTGGAATGTCATGATTTGTGGGTTGGCTTCACAAGATTGTGCAAAGGAAGCTCTTGCACTCTTTAAGGATTTCATAAGTGAGGGTTTTTATCCAGTGAATGTAACTTTTGTTGGAATTCTAAATGCTTGTAGTAGAGCTGGTTTGGTTAGTGAAGGCAGACATTACTTTAAGTTGATGGTGGATGGTTATGGTATTTAACCAGAGATGGAGCATTACGGGTGCATGGTTGATCTCCTTGCTCGTGCCGAATTAATAGATGAAGCCGTTGAGTTGATCGAAACGATGACGGTTGAACCGGATCCTGGACTGTGGACCTCACTACTTGGTGCTTGTAAGATTCATGCATTTGTGGAAATGGGAGAAACGATTGGCAATAAGTTGATACAGTTGGATCCAACACATGATGGCCATTATGTACAGTTAGCTAGAATCTATGCAAAAGCAAGAAAATGGGAAGATGTAGTTAGAGTTCGTAGATTAATGGTTGAGAGAGTTGCTAAAAAAGTTGCGGGTTGGAGCTTGATTGAAGTGGAGGGTAGAGTTCATCGCTTTGTTGCAGGGGACTGAGGGTTACTGAAGCTGGTCTCTCACCAAAACTTCTTACATGTGTTGCATGATATTGGAGAAGAGCACAATGAAAAACACTTAATTTATTTTCTATAAATTGCTATTCATATAAAAGAATTAAACATTTATTTTTTATTAAATATTTGATGATTTATACTAGTTGAGAAATGAAGATGAAAAACATGTAAATATTTGTAATTAGGTATTAACTATAAAGATAACCAACACGTCTAGCCCAGTGGTCGGCTACCCTGAGCTACGTAGTGGGGGTCGATCCGGTTTGCTCCCGGGTTCGACTCCCGCTCACGTTAAAAATGCGTGTTGGCCAGCGAAATCTTTGCCGCAAGTAGCGAGCGGAGATTAGTCCTTCGTTGAAAGCGTTGGGACACTTCGTGGGTAGCCAACAATGGTCCTAAATAAAAAAAAAGTACTAACTATAAAGATCATTCTTTGTAAAAAAAAAACTATAATGATCATTAAGTAATTTTGCTCCATTAACAAACGGGTAAAATAACTAACTGTTTTTTTTCTGACGGCAATACCTTTCAGTCTGCTAATTCCTCGCTCGGCTAATAGGTAGCTTAGTAGGTAGCACAGTTGGTGAGCTAAGAGATATCGAAGGAGTGCACCACAAGAGTGCAGGAAGGAGGTCCCGGGTTCAAACCCCGGAAACTAACATTCCCCCTCCCCTACTAACATTGCTTATAAAAAAAAAATCTTAGCCATTTTTTAGTTGTTGACAATATTATTTAAATAGTGTCTCCTAGGTACAAAGAACTTTTGCTTCAAAAAAAAAAGGTACAAAGAACTTTTTAAGTTACCCAAGCTTGACGACCTTTTTAGCTACATATGTTCTTTCAAAAATCTTTTGGCCTTACTAATAAGTCGTTGGCAATCATATTTAACAAAAATAATTATTACCGTTAAAAACTCAAGAATTGTTGTGAAATGGACTAAAACTAGAGCAAGAATAAAAACAAGCAAATGAGACAATGAGAGAAGAAGAAGTATCTCTTATATATTACTCTTGAAGGTGTCACACTACAATGATATATGAGTCCTATTTATAGGCTCAAGTTTTGTAACCTATGACATACATTTAATATATACAATAATGGAAAAGAATAATGCCCAGACATCGACTTTATTCACAATACTCCCCCTTGAATGTCTATTAAGGATATGTCTCATTAAAAACCTTACTAAGAAAAAACCTAGTGGGAAAAAATCTTAGAGAAGGAAAAGAGTACAACATCATTTGCTTGAGGGCTGCCTCGTTAAAAACCTTACCCCGGAAAACCCATTGGGACAAAACCGTGGTGAAGGAAAAAAGAGTGCAAACATGTTTATTTCTCCCCCACAACTATGTAATCATCTGAGACGACGAAGACCAATCTTCCGTATTAGCTGTTCAAAAGTTTTGCTTGGCAATGACTTTGTTAGAAAATCTGCTAAGTTATCACATGAACGAATTTGTTGAATGTCAATATCACCATTCTTTTGAAGATCATGAGTGAAGAAAAATTTTGGTGAAATATGCTTTGTTCTATCTCCTTTGATATACACTTCTTTCAATTGAGCAATGCATGCAGTGTTATCTTCATACATAGTTGTTGCCATAATTTTCTCAGAAGATAAACCACAGGTTTCTTGTATATGTTGAATTACTGACCTTAACCAAATGCATTCCCGACTTGCTTCATGTAATGCTAAAATTTCTACATGGTTAGATGATGTGTCTGTTATGGTCTGTTTTACAGACCTCCATGAAATGGCTGTATCACCACATGTAAACAGATAGCCTGTTTGTGATCTACCATTATGAGGATCAGATAAATAACCTGCATCTGCATAACCAATTAAATCTGACTTTGATTCATTTGAATAAAATAAACCCATATCCATTGTACCTCTAAGGTAACGAAGTACATGCTTGACTCCATTCCAATGTCTTCGTGTAGGAGAAGAACCATGTTTTGCTAATAAATTGACAGAAAATGATATATCAGGACGTGTATAATTAGCAAGGTACATTAGTGCGCCAATTGCACTGAGATATGGTACTTCAGGACCAAGTAGTTCCTCACCCTTTTCACGAGGTCTAAATGGATCTTTATTCACATCTAATGATCTTACAACCATTGGTGTACACAGTGGATGTGATTTGTCCATGTAAAACCGTTTTAGTACTTTTGCTATATAAGTTTCTTGATGTACAAGAATTCCATTCCTTAAATATTCAATTTGCAATCTCAAACAAAATTTTGTCCTTCCTAAGTCCTTCATCTCGAACTCTTTCTTTAAGCAATCTATAGCTTTTGGAAGCTCTTCAGGAGTTCCAATAATATTTAAGTCATCTACATAAACAGCAATTATATCAAATTCTTTTCCAGATCTTTTCATTAAAATGCATGGACATATGGGGTCATTTTTATATCCCTCCTTTAACAAATATTTAGTAAGACGATTATACCACACGCGTCCAGATTGTTTAAGTCTATAGGGAGACTTATTCAACTTGACCGAATAATCTTCTCGAGAGCCTGGATTGTTTGTCTTAGGAAAATGAAATCCTTCAGGGAGTTTCATATAAATTTCACTATCAAGTGAACCATATAAATATGCTGTAACCACATCCATCATATGTAAATTTAACCCCTTACGTGCTACTAGACTAATTAAGTATCGAAAAGTATTTGCATCCACTACAGGTGAATAAGTTTCTTCAAAATCGATGCCAGGTCTTTGTGAAAATCCTTGAGCAACAAATCGAGCTTTGTATCTCACAAATTCACCATTTTCATTTTGTTTTCTTACAAAAACCCATTTATATCCAACTGGCTTCACACCTTCAGGTGTTCGGACTACAGGTCCAAAAACATTTCTCTTACAAAGTGAGTTTAATTCCCCTTGAATTGCATCTTTCCACTTTGTCCAGTCATTTTTTTGTTGACAATCTTTGATGGACTTTGGTTCATGATCCTCATTATCACTCATCACATTTAGTGCTATATTATACAAAAATATCGTCAATATTGACTATGTTTCGATTCCATCGTACTCCATTCATGACATAGTTTATAGAGATCTCTTCATTTTCAATATATTCAGGTACGTGATCAGTCTCTTCTGGAACTGATTCAAAAATTATGTCTGAAGAACCCTTTGGAGTTTTTGTATCCTCACTTGGAGTTTCTATATCCTCAGTTGGGCCGTTTATCCTTTTAGCTCCTTTTCTTGATCGAGGATTTTTATCTTTAGAACCGATAGGTCTACCACGCTTCATGCGTGGTTGAGACTGATCATTTGCAATGTTAGGTTGTCCAACCAGGACATCAACTTTGATTGGAGCATTAGCATCGGTAATTCGTTTGCTAGATTTTGCAAATGAATTATCTTTTGAACTTCAAGTTCACATTGTTTTACACGAGGATCAAGATGAGAAAGTGATAATTCATTCCAACGAATTTCCTTGTCCAGTTGTTTATTCTCTCCCCCTAATATTGGAAAAACTGATTCATCAAAGTGACAATCAGCGAACCTAGCTGTGAATAAATCTCCTGTTGATAGTTCGAGATATTTTATTATAGATGGAGATTCATATCCAACATATATTCCCAATCTTCTTTGGGGACCCATTTTTGTGCGTTTTGGTGGATGGATTGGAACATATATACCACACATCCAAAAATTCTTATATGGGAAATGTTAGGCTCTTTACCAAAAACCAATTGTAAGGGAGAATAAGTGTGATGACTTGTTGGCCTGATGCGAACTAATGTTGCAGCATGCAATATTGCATGTCCCCAAGAAGAAATTGGAAGTTTTGATTTCTTGAGTATTGCTCTTGCAATCAACTTTAGATGTTTAATGAATGACTCTGCAAGCCCATTTTGTGTATGAACATGTGCTACAGGATGTTCAACATCGATTCCAATAGAAATACAATACTCATTGAATGCCTGAGTTGTAAATTCAGCAGCATTATCAAGGCGTATTTTCTTAACCGGGTAGTCAGGAAAATGAGCTTTTAATCGAATTAGTTGAGCAAGCAATCTCGCAAACGCTTGGTTGCGAGTTCATAACAAACAGACATGTGACCATCTAGTCGATGCATCGATTAAAACCATAAAATATCTAAATGGTCCACATGGTGGGTGTATTGGCCCACAGATATCACCTTGTATCCGTTCTAAAAATGCAAGAGATTCACCCTCAATTTTTGTTGGTGATCACTACAAGAAAAATTGATTTTTCCGGCTAGGACTTTCCGGCGGATTTTAGGACTTACCGGGGATTTTATCCGCCGAAACATTACCGGCGGATTTGTTGGATTTTCCGGCAGATTTTTTTCCTCCGCAACATTTCCGGCGGATTTGGGTCTATGAATTTATTTTTATTTTTTTTTAAAAACATCCGCCGGTAAGGTCTTTTACGGAGGATTTTTTTTGAAAAAAGCGCGGGATAAATCCGTCAGAAATGCTTAAAAATCCACCGAAAATCCCCTGATCCGCCGGAAATCCCCTAAATCCGCCGGTAAATGACATTTCCGGCGGATTCTGCCTCTTGACCTTTTAGCTTCGTTTCTTCTATATAAATCCCTTCTCTAGATGCTGTGTTTGATATGTTCGGTTGCAGGTATGATCCAATTCGTTACTCTCATTGAACGAAATGCTGGGAGGATTTCCATTCCAAATGTGATTTGGAGACTAGAGTTTCCTTGTTACTTTTATTTTGTTTTGGAAGTTGGCCCTTGTATTCGTGGTGTCAAGAACATGCGCTATGGCAACATCATTACTAATACGCATGCCATTTGCCAAGCGTATGGAGGTGTTGAAAGTGTGGAAGCCTTGTTAACATACTATCAGACCGGGAGCTTCAAGGTCGCCAGGATTATGCCGGCGGTTGCCTCTGATGGGAGTGGGAGTGACAGTGATACTGCGAGTGATGTTGGATCCGGCTTTGTTGTTACCCAATTGTAGTTTTTTACTGTTATTTTGTTTATCAATAATTGTAATTGAACGTCACTGATTTAGTAATGAATAAATATTGGGCTGATTATTTTTTGGTTTACAGTACCGTTTAAATTAAACAACAATTTTATTATTAAAAAGCGTCACCGTACATAAAACTCGAAATACACGAAAACGATAAAATGACAGAAACTACTGAGCTGGTGGAGTTAAACGACTAAGGATCTCAGCGACGGTCCGTGTGGTTTCCACGTACAAATGCAGATAACACTTCCATTTAAACAGGACATAAATGTACATCATTGCTTGGACGTCATCGTCGTTCTTGACATTCATTGTAGACCAGTGCACACGTCCATCAGACCAATCGGGTTTCAGATAAACTATACGAGTTATCTCTCGCTCGTCGCCCTCCACTTGCACCTGCATCTTACCCAGTAGTTTATCTTTTAGGGCAGCGATTGTTATGTTGTGTTTAAGCCTACATTGCATTGTGTCTCTCCCCTCGAAACAGACACCATCAACTTTGTTGGTGATGAATGATAGTGAGGGAAGAATCCTCTGAGTATTGTGTTAGGGGCATTTTTTTGTGTTTATACGATTTGATGGAGAAGAAGCAGAGAAGGGGTTAGGGTTTTTGTGAAGTTGAAGGGAAAGCTGAAGCTCAATTTATAATAGGCGTGGGGAAACATGAGCAGTTTATTTTCTAGGTATTTCCGACGGAGTTTTAGGTATTTCCGGCGGATTCGGGCCTACGGAATTTTTTTTTTGAAAAATCCGCCGGAAATACCTACAAATCCACCGGAAATGACGACCCGACTAAAATCCACCGGAAACGTCATTTCTGGCGGATTTTTTTGAAAAAGCGGGGGATTTGATTTTTGAAAATCCACCGGAACCCCTTGAAAATCCGCCGGAAATCCCCTAAATCAGTCGGTAAATGACATTCCGGCGGATTCTGCTTTTTGACTGTTTGACTTCGTTTCTTCTATATAAATCCCTTCTCCATTCTCCACTTCTTCTTCACACCTCTACCAATACTCTCATTCTCTCTACTAAATCTCTTCTTGAAATTCCTCTCTTCCTCCCTACGAATTCTCTTCCTCTCTCTACTAAATGTCTTCCTCTCTTTGGGAAATTTCTTCGATCTAAGGTATGTTTGTAACATGAGTTAATAGTTTTAGTTTTTGAATTATTTTATAATATGAGTTTGTTACTAATTGTGGTGTTGTTTGTTTAGGTATTGTTTGAGTTTGCGTTCCTCATTTTTCCTCTTTGTTCGAGTTGGGGATACGCTTCAAGTCAGAGCCTTCTCTTCACTACGGTTAGTTATCAAAGTAAAGTAATTAATATATCAATATATATGGATTTTTTGTTTTTAGTGTCTAAAAAAATTTTACCAACTTTTGATCACCGTAAAATTTGGATTTTTTCTTTTAGTCCTTTGTGACTTTTAATAACGCTTATTGTCGATTATTTGAATACATGTTCCTGTGTCTCATTGTCGTGTCTTAGAAGTTGGTTTTCTCAAATCACATTTTTGGAACAATATTAAAATTAATAAAATATTAATTACTTCACTATTTATAGTAAAATTTTGTTACAAATTTTGTTTGCAATAATAATACAAAATAATTTATATTGAAAAAACTTATTTATTAAGTTTACTTATAAATTTTATTAACAGATATTGTCTTATAAAAATTGGAATTTAAAATTAAATTTGCAATTATTATTTATAATGTTTAAGTTATTAATATATAACATTATCTAAAAATTCATTGTGTTGCTGGTAATTGATAGTTTATTGATATATCAAAATAAAGTAATTAAGATATCAATATATATCAAAATATAAAGTAATTGATAGTTTATTTCATTTACGTTGTAGTGTAGTACATAGATCTTGAAATTATGGATCGTAGTTGGATGTATGATCGATTGTTTCCTGGAAGATCCGGTTTAAAGTGACGTTTTGTAGAAGGAGTAGAAGAGTTTATTTTTTGTTTTAAGTGTCATGAAGAATTTGCGCGACAAGGCGGTATTAGATGTCCGTGCTTGAAATGTTCCTTTCGATTTATAAAAAATGAAGAAGAAGTTAGACTTGATTTGTACAATAATGGGTTTAGGCCAAATTATTGGATATGGACTCGTCACGGGGAAGTAGGACCAGGGGTAGCTGCCGTTCCTGCGGTTAATGTTCCGGTTGAAGTAGTAGCTCCCACATCAAGTAGTTATCCAGCGACTACGACATCCGAAGGCCAAATTATACAACCGTTAGATGTTTATCAGGGAATGATATCTGACGCTGTTGGAGTAAATTTGGATTTTTAAGAACCAGAATATGATGCTAAAGAAGTTCCAAATGAGGAAGCTCAAAGGTTTTACATGTATTTGAGTGAGACTAATAAACCATTATTTGAAGGATCTAAAGACTAAAAATTATCAATGTGTGTTCAGTTGTTGGGTCTTAAGTCTCAATTTCATGTTGCTGAGTTGTGCATGGAATATATGACCAAAATGATGTTGGATGCAACCCCCATTAGAGGGATTTTGCCGCAAAGTTATTATGAAGCTAAAAGACTGGTATCGAAACTTGACTTAAAATCTAAAAGAATTGATTGTTGTGTGTCTGGTTGCATGCTCTATTATAACAATGAGTTTGACATAAATGATGGAGAGTTGTTGGAATGCAGGTTGTGTGGAGAGCCACGCTATCGTGTCAGTAGGAAAGGGATGAGCAGAGAGGCAAGCCGGTTCCACGAAAAGCAATGTTCTATCTGCCGCTTATACCAAGGCTACAGAGGATGTTTACTTCAATGGAGACCGCGGGTAAAATGACGTGGCACCATCAAAATAGAAATAATTCTGGTGAATTACGTCACCCATCCGATGGTGAAGCTTGGAAGCATTTTGATCGTGTTCATCCAGATTTTGTTAGTGATCCACGCAATGTTCGGCTTTGTTAGAAAGCAGAAATATGCGTTCATCAAGGGAAATGTTGAAACAGCAGGACCTCCTCGTAAGTTGACACCAGAGGAAGTTTGGAATAGTGTTAGGGATATCCCTCCTGTGGAAGTCGTAGCGGGTGTTGTTTCTCGTCCAGATGGCTATGGAAAATGGCACAATTGGACAAAAAAGTATTTTTTGGGAACTTCCCTATTGGAAAGATAATCTATTGAGACACAATCTCGATGTCATGCATATAGAGAAGAATTTTTTTGACAACATATTTAACACTGTCATGAACGTAAAAGGCAAAATGAAAGATAATGAGAAAGCTAGGAAGGATATAGATTATTACTGTAGACGAAAGGGATTTGTTGTTGGTTGAGCAAGGTACTAGGACTGTGAAACCCAAAGCCAATTATACTTTATCTACCGAACAAGCGAAAGCAGTTTATCAGTGGATAAAAGAGTTGAAAATGCCAGACGGATATTCTTCCAATTTATCTAGATGCGCGGATGTGGATAATGGGAGGTTGAATGGGATGAAGAGCCATGATTGTCATGTATTCATGGAGTGCTTACTTCCTATCGCTTTTAGTTCGTTGCCAACACACGTTTTGAATCCGCTCATTGAAATAAGTCAATACTTTAAGAATTTGTGTTCTGCAACGCTAAAAGCTGATGATCTTTCAAAAATGGAACAAGACATCCCACTTATCGTATGCAAGTTGGAGAGAGTATTTCCGCCTGGTTTCTTTGATTCTATGGAGCATCTACCGGTGCATCTCGCATATGAAGCTAAACTTGGCGGACCTGTCCAATACAGATGGATGTATCAGTTTGAAAGGTCAGTTAATTTTTATAATATAAGAAACAAGTTTAAAATATTATGTTAATTAATATCATTTTCTCTAGGTTCATGGGTGATTCAAAAATATCGGTGAAAAACAAAGCTAGAGTTGAAGGATCGATATTTTTTTCTTACTTACACCGTGAAACAACACATTTTTGTTCTTATTATTTCAAGAATGAGTTTGCTCCTGGAAGCAGTCGAAATGAAATGGATACTGAATGGCCTAGACATCATTTAGCTTTGTCTATCTTTTGTCTACCCGGTCGTCCATCTGGGAAGGAGTCAATTCACTGGCTAACAGATGAAGAGTTAAGTTCAGCACATGTTCATGTGTTGATAAACTGTACTGAGGTGCAACCATTTATTGAGTATGTTCCTCAACATTAACTATCGATCTTAATTAGTTAATATAAAGTAGACAAATGTGTAACAATTAATTAATTCTTTTTAGGGAATTCTTGTCATCAGAGGACGTAAGTGAGCAACAATCTTCTGCTCATATTAATGCACATTTTCCAACATGGTTTAGGCAACATGTTTATGGCCTCCCACCAACTCCTACCAACCAACACTTGAGGAACATATCAGACGGTCCTCGAAGATGTGTTAAAGAATGGCACACATACTTTGTCAATGGATACAAATTTCACACCAATGAATGGACACAGGGCAGAGAGGCAGTCAATAGTGGAGTGTGCATGAAGGGTGTCACTGGAGGAGGTGAAGATGATTTTCATGGTGTGGTTCAACACATATATGAACTTTCGTACCCCCATCTAGATTTTAGTCAGAAGGTAGTGGTTTTTTTATTGTAATTGGTTTGATCCGTCTGCTCGAGGAACAAAGGTGAATCCAAACTCAAATACAATGGACATTAAAATGAATGGTAGATATCGACTGTATGATCCGTTCGTCATTGCACAAAATGTGAGACAAGTCTATTATGTCCCTTATCCATCAACGCGGACTGATAGGCGTGGTTGGTGTGTCGCAATTAAAACAAAACGAAGAGGTTGCATTGAGACAAATGATGACATGGTGGAAGATGTGCCATATCAAATGGAAGAGATGTCTAATGTAAATGAAGTGATTCAAGTTGAACCCATTAGTCGTTTATGTGATGAGCCAAACACCGGCGATGAAGTTGATGACGAAGAAGATGCTGATGAAGATGCAACAGACCACATTGGTGTATCAAGAATTCACTCCTCTGATGATGATGATTTTGAGAATGAATGGGATTCCAATTAGTTATTTATGTTTCAACAATATATGTTAACCTATTTTTAATCAACGGTGTAATTTATGTTTGTTTGATTAGTATGTTTATATATTTTTGTTTAGTATGTTTATGTTAACCTTGTTTAGTGTATGTTTGTTTGTTTAAATGTATATGTCTAGATACGGTCATGGCATCTCACTCAGGATCCGATGACGAGCCATATGTTCCTCCACTTGTCACGGGTGATGCCGCCAGCACTAGCAGGCGGAAGACATCTACTCGCCTAGGGCGTCGTGTTCAGCCTGCTCGTGTTGTTGTTTCTGGTGGCAGATATTTGCCACCATCTGGGTCTGAGGGTGCTAGTACTAGTATTGCAGGAGACCCCGTGATTCCTGCTGCTACTGAGGGCTTAGGCCCGACAGATGTTGATGCTGATGGGGTACGCACATTCACTGTTGACCGTGAGGTGGTGAGGTATACAACTGATGGGCATATCATATTGGAGACTGCTGGCGATTCGTAAGTATATATATTATTATTTATTAATTTATTTTTGTTGCCTTTTATATAACTTATATAATTTGGTGTAATAAAATTCATCTTTTTTAATGCAGGTTTCTTCCTTCGAAGGCTACAGCTACCGCCATCACAAAAACAATCAAGGAGAATTTCACCAGCAGCTGGAAGAATTGGACGGCTGTTAGAAAAGATACAGAGGCAATTGAGAGGATGTTAAAATCATTTTTAGTAAGTTGTTCTATGAAATAATTAATTTGGTGTATTATCTTATTGACTTGATTAATTAATTTGTCTTATAATTAACAACATTATTGTAAGTACACTTGAGGTGCTGGCTTAGTGGGAGCATAGCTTTGTATCCTTAAGGTGCTGAGTTCAAATCCCCCTCGAGGACAGTTGTAAAATGGTCATTAGTGCCACTTTGATTAATAAAATTTCCTCTTCCCTAATTTTAAAAAAAAAACAACATTATTGTAAATTTCTTAAATAGAAAAAATGTACATGGTTACCAAAGCAGCAAAGAGAAGTTGAGAGAGTGTTCCATAAGAGATGTTCCCATCGCTATTCTGAATTACTGCGGGAGGCGCGCGGTAAGAATTCGAAGCCATTTTATATGAGAGACTCAACTTGGGCTGGGTTAAAGGAGTACTGACAGACACCAGAATTTAGGAATTATTGTGAGAAAGCCAAGAAGAACCGTGCTTCTGAAAAAGGTGGTTGCACACACACAGGGAGGAGTGTTAATACTGCAACGCATCACATGCGTTTGGTAAATTTATTACTTTATTACTTGATTAATTAATTAATTATAATTAACTAGTCATTTTCATGTGTATTAATTAATATATATATATATATAGGAGGCGAGGGAACAAAGGGTAATCACTTTGCCTGAGTTGCATCGCTACCTTCATATGCGGGAGGACACTGGTGAGTTTGCTACAGATCGTGCGAGGAATATTCAGGTAAAACTACTTTGACAATTATATATTAATGTTTATTATTTATATTAATCTTTATATCGGGCGAGGAATATTATATTAAAACTACTTTTGCTATAGTTATTTATTTGTTGGGTTATTTTTTTCTAGAGAGCTTCCAGGGTGGGCTGACTGAGTACCATGAGTCACAACAGAGTAGTGGGGCAGCTGATATCGATCCAGTGGAGGAGGCTAGAGTAGCTCGTGATATTTGGGAGAGAGCAGTTGGTCCCCAAAAGAGTAATCGTATGGTGGGACCAGGTGGTATTGGACCGACTGCTTTCCGAACAAGCATTATTCCGAGTCTATCAGCTTCACAATATTATGGATCCTCGAGTACTGGTCGCTCTTATGTTCCCAATGCTGGTGAGTTGAATGCTGTTATGCAATTGACGCAACAACTGAGCGAGGCCCATCGTCAGTTTGCCGAGCGGCAGGAGCAAAATGAACGGGAAGTGCAGGCGCTTCGGGAGAAAGCCAGGATAACTGAGGAGCACATGGAGGAGCAGGCTAGGGTAGCTGCGGAGCGCATCGAGGAGCAGGCTAGATTAGCTGCGGAGCAGGCTAGGCTAAATGAGGAGCGCTTTAAGTTTTTGCAGGATCAGCTGATGTCTCAGCACTCGAGGCCATCCTCATCACATATGCCATCCTACCTGCCGCAGCTGCCGCAGCAGCATCACGGCGGTGCATTTCAGCTGTGGCCTCAGCAGCAGTATGCACCCCAGTATTCCCAGCAGTATGCACCTCAGCCATACCAGCCATACCAACAGCCCCAGCAGCAGTCACCCCACCAGCCAAACCAGCACCCCCAGCGGCGGTCACCCCAGCAGCCCCACATCGATCTTAATATCGATGCGATTAGTGCTTTTCTTGCATCTGATGATACTTATTATCATGGTGATGAGTCAGACCTACAGCCACCCCAATAGCTTTGGATTATTTTATTTTGTTGTATGAATATTTTTTTATTGTATGGATATATTTTTTGTTGTATGCATATTTATTTAAATTAATGATTAATTTTCATTCCTAATTTTTATTTTTTTAAATAGTAAATTAATTAATTATTAAATTTTATTTTTTATCAATAATTAAAGTTTTTAATAAAATAATCAATTAAAGTTTTTAATAAAATAATATTAATTTTATAAATAAAACGATTTTTAAAAAATATTTATTTTTTAAAAAAAATTAATTTTTTTTTTAAAAAAAAAGGGTTTTCCGGCGGATTTGTGGACTTTCCGGCGGATACTCCACCAGAAATTTCCGGCGGATACTCCACCAGAAATTTCCGGTGGATACTCCGCCGGAAATTTCCTGTGGATTTGTGAACTTTCCGGCGGGTAAACTCATGCATATTTATTTTTGGATTTTCCGGCGCCATGAAATTCGTTGGAAACCGTTTGCTGTGAGCTGGCTACCGGCGCCAAAAATCCGCTGGAAAGTCCACATTTTCGGCAGATTTTTGGCTTTTCCGGCGGATTTTTCCCGCTGAAAAGTCCATTTTTTCTTGTAGTGGATGGTCTAATTATCAACTTTCCTTGGGAACATGCAGTACATGAAAAATTATTGGATTGAAGAATCCCCCGGCTCTTCAATGGATGTCCACATGAATTTTCAATTATTTTTCGCATCATAATAGAACCGGGATGACCCAACCGGTCATGCCAAATGAGAAACTTGTTGTGATTTGTAAACTTCTGGTTTACAATAGAATGTGTTTCAATTGTACTAATAAAGGTGTAGTACAAACCATTTGAAAATGTTGGTAATTTTTCCAATATACTTATTTCTCCTGCGGCATGTCTCGTGATATAGAGATATTCAATATCTTCTTCATTTGTTGTTTCAATATGGTAACTATTTAAGCGAATATCTTTGAAACTCAATAAGTTTCTACGAGACTTGGGAGAATATAGTGCCATATCAATATCTAATTTTGTTCCTCCAGGTAACAATACACTGGCTCTTCCAGAGCCTTCAATTATTTTTTTAGTACCAGATGTAGTACTGACATTGGTTTTTTGCATTACTAAGTAAGAAAAATAATTCCTGTCCTTGAGAATCGTGTGGGTTGTTCCACTGTCAGCGAGACACATGTCTCCATTATTGTTGCTAGTGACAATACTCATTCTAGCTTTCAAAAGGATAAAATAAATAAATAATAATAATAAAAATAATAATAATGAGTATAATAAATTTTTTTGGAAACAATATAACTAAAATTTTTTTATTGCCTGAAAAGTGAAAAGAAACACACCAAAACATAAAATTCAACAATCACTTAAACTTAAGTAATTTCAAACCAAGCAACAAAAACATAATATTAAAATGGAAGAAAACTATTTCTTAAGGACCCCATCTCCAATGAGGTGATCAATATTCCCATCTGGATCAGCAAAGAAATCAGCAACATCTAAGTGAGTGACATCTATAGGGCAATAATCAAAATCATCATCTTCATAAGCAAAATGTGTCTCTATCTTTTTCCCTTTATTTTTCCCTGATTCTTGGTAAAGGTCAACAAGATGCTTTGGTGTACGACAGGTACGTGACCAATGACCTTTTCCCCACAACGGTAGCAATTGTTTTCATCCTGTTTGCTATTTTGCCCACCCTTTTTCTTTTCACTATTTTTCCACTACGGCCATGTCCATGGACAAAACCACGACCATGACCACGACCTAAACCACGACCACGGCCAAAATTGTGACCACGACCTCGAGCTTGCCCATCAGTATAATGATCGTGTTTTGCTACATTTGCTTCAGGAAATGGAGCAGTACCATTTGGACGGGCCTCGTGATTTTTCATTAAAAGCTCATTATTTTGTTCAGCCACAAGAAGACAAGAGATTAGTTCAGAATATTTCTTAAATCCCTTTTCTCTATATCTGCTGTAGGAGAACATTAGATGCATGAAAAGTAGAGAAAGTTTTTTCTAACATATCTTCATCAGTGACATTTTCTCCACATAAATTCAACTGAGAAGTGATTCTGAATAGTGCAGAGTTATATTCACTTACAGTTTTAAAGTCTTGTAAGCGTAAATGCATCCAATGATAATGAGCTTTTGGAAGCATAACAGTTTTCTGATGGTCATATCTTTCTTTTAAATTATTCCAAAGAACAAGTGGGTCTTTCACAGTAAGATACTCACTTTTGAGTCCTTCATGAAGATGATGGCAGAGAAAAATCATAGTTTTGGCTTTATATTGATTTGATGCTTTGTTTCCTTCTTTGATAGTGTCTCCAAGACCATTTGCATCTAAATGAATTTCAGCATCTAGCACCCAAGATAAATAATTCTTTCCAGAGATGTCAAGAGCCACAAAGTCAAGTTTTGTAAGATTCGACATATTTAGTTCTATCATGAAAATGTAAAACTAATCAAGTTAAATAAAATAATAATAATAATAATAATAATAATAATAATAATAATAATAACGTAACACAATAAAAGATATTGTAGACAATCATAACGTAAATTCAAAGACAGTGAATTCATAACGGACTTGAATTCATTTGAATTCATAATGTAAATTCAAAGATAATGAAGACTTGAATTCATTTGAATTCATAACGTAAATTAAAAGACAATGAATTCATAACATAAATTATTATAATTTATATTGAATTCATAACGTGTAATATAGAAACTAAAATTTTATAAAGATAATCACAGACATTAAGATAATCATGGAAACGATCTAGTTATTCTAAAAACATGAAAGATATCTCATTTGTTCTTTAGGAACTATATCTCAAACTTTCATATTTTGAGCAATTATTCTAGGGTTAAGTGATGAATTTCTTCTGGAATTCATCAAAAGTAGACTAACATAGTAATCCAACAGGGAATACTAAAGTAATAGAATAAAATAGGAATCCAACAGGGATTACTTAAGTGATTAAAAGTAGACAAATATAGTAATCCAACAAGGATTACTTAAGTGATGATTTTCTTCAGGAATTCATCATAGAATAAAATAGTAAAATGATAATAAAATTTCTATGATAATATTATTAATCGATCTTGTTAGATTATAGGTCAAAAAAAATAACACAATTTTACAAACACCAAAATGAAATTTGAAAAACATGAGAACCAATAAGAAGCAATACTACCTTAAGATATTTAGAGCGCCGTGCTGATAACGTGTTGTGAAATGGACTAAAACTAGAGCAAGAATAATAACAATCAAATGAGACAATGAGAGAAGAAGAAGTATCTCTTGTATATTACTCTTGAAGGTGTCACACTACAATGATATATGAGTCCTATTTATAGGCTCAAGTTTTGTAACCTATTTTGATCTAACTGAATGGTATTATTAAAAGTGATGTTGTTAACTAGAAGTAAAATCCTCTTTTAATGAAAAGGGTAATTTTAGAAAAAGGTAAACCTTTTGCTTTATTAAATGAGAATAGTTGATTCTAATGTCATTTTGTGGTCTGTGCGATGTAATGATTTGTTTTTTATATTGTGGATCGGATGTAGTAATTTCTAAAGCCCTAGTCAGTATGGTTCTACTTATATGGTTTTCAAAGTCAAATGTTAAAACAAAACCTAATTTTGTAAATTAGGGTTGAATTCGTTTTTTCAAGGTAATTACTATCGAACTGGACATTAAATCGGTTGAGGCAGTGGTCCAAGATTCTTGGAGTAGGACCGGTTGACCCGGGTCGAATCGGAATTAATTAAATAGATTATTTAATATTTTATTTCAATATAAACGATAAAAAAAAGCATAATATTCATAATTTCACAACACAAAAAATAAATTAGGCTCAACTCAAGTTCAACAACACAACAATATATCCAAGTCATTACTTAAAGTTACACATAAAATCAAATCAAGTATGTCTTGAAGAGATTAACACATAAGTTCATGTAAAAAATGTTATGACGTCAATAAGCACTCTCATAATATGAATTATTTTATGACAAAATAAAAGAAACTTCACTTAAAAAGTTATAAGTCAACAATTAATAGGCAAAATAATATATTAAATCCAAGAAAATATGACATAATAACATTATAATATTCAATAATCATATATACTACAATGTAAGTACCTTCATAATAATATTACTGTGAACATTTATTTTTTAATATTTCATTTATTCCATCAATTTAATTATAAAAAAGGATAAACAAATGTCTCATGTACTAAAAAAAACACCATTTCTTGTTTTTTTTTTCAAAAATCAACATGAGATACCATATTTTAAGAAAAAATGTTGAAATATGGTGCTGGTTCACATGAATCAGAAAGGGGTCTGGTTCCCAGTTCAACCCGTCGAACCATGCAGTCCGATCCATTTTGACAACTTTGGGTTTCTTTTAATTAAATTCAAACTAGTTTTCAACTATAACCCAATAAAAATAAGTTTTTTAATACCTTTTATCAGTTGAGAATTAGTGCTTATTGTGAGAAATGAGAACTCTTAATTATAATCGTTAGATTAAAATTAACGGTTCTGACTATGTAATTAATTATAAGTTGTTGTGTAATCTTTAATTAATAAGGAAACAAACATACGAGATCTTCCAATCACAGATTTCGTGTACAATATTTTTTCAATATCATCCAATGATTTCCATGTGATAAAAAATGTCAACTTTTTTCTAAGATATCTGAAAAGTCAATTCACTACAAAAAAAAAGCCTATTAGCGACGAAATGTAAGGGCGTAGATAAAATCCTATTAGCGGCGGATTTTAGCGACAGACAGTAAGAGAGGGAATGTGAAAAAAGGAGAGGGAATTAAAAGGCGTTTTCATGGGAAATAGCAACGGATTTGGCTGTCGCTATAAAAGTAAATGTTACTGTTGCCATTAGCGACGGACCAGGCCGTCGCTAATAAAGAAAATTTGACTGTTTCGCAGCACTCTCTCACATTTCTCTTTTCTTCTTTCTCCCTCACTCCTCTCTCTCTCTCTCTCTCTCTCTATCTCTCTACATGAACCCTTTCCCCATTTAAGAAAAACGCGTTTTTCCGGTGGAAAAATTCGGCTGGAAATGCCCCAAATCCGCCGGAAAAGTGAGTTTCCGGTGTATTTCTGGCGGCAAAATTCTGACGGTAAAACGCTCGTAGGTAATGTTTTCCGGCGGATTTTTAAAAAAAAAAAAAATCCGTCAGGAACGCACATTTTCGGCGGATTTTTTCGTCGGTAATGGCCATTTCCGGTGGATTTTTAATTTTTTTTTTAAAATCCCATAGAAATTAAAAAATCCACCGGAAATATCGCCGGCGCGACATTTCCGGCAGATTTTATGAATTTCCGGCGGATTGGTTTTTATTTTTTTAAAAAAATTTTATAATTTTTTTAAAAAAAAAATTAATTTTTTAAATTTTTTTCGAATTTTATATTTAATTAAATAAGAAGTAATAAAAAATGAAAATTAAGTAGAATATGAGAAAAAATTATATAGAATAGAATGAGAAGTAATAGAGGAATTAGAATGAATAAGAATGAAAGAGAGTATGGAAAAAATAATATAGGAGAGAATAAGAATGAAGAAGTGAGAAGGAGTAAGAATGAAGGAGGGTATGAGAATGAAGAAATAAGAAGAAGTGAGAATGAATGAGAAGGAAGAAGAAAGGGGAAATATAGAAGAGAGATATGTAGAGAAATTTATTGAGATTAAAGAGTATGAGAAAGAAGAAGAAAGATAAGATAGAGAAAATGTAGAAGAGAAATGAGAAGGAAATAAAAAGTGAAATGAGAGAATGAGAAGAGTGTAGGAGAAAGTTTTATTTATAGGCAATTCCAAATGGTTCCGGCGGATTTTTAACATTTCCGGTGGACTTTTTGAATTTTTTTTTAAAACAAAATCTGCCAGAAATTCGAAAAACCCGTCGGGAAAAAAAATTCAATATCCACCGGAAATTCAAAATATCCGGCGGATTTATTTTTTTAAAAAAAGATCCGTCGGAAATGTCGCCGACGACATTTTCGGCGGATTTGGTTTTTGAGAATTTTTTTTTCGAAAATCCACCGGAAATGTAGTGACGAAAAACAAATCCGCTGGAAATACAATTTTTTCCGCCGGAACTGTACCGGCAAAAAAAATCCTCCGAAAAAAATCAGCCGGTAATACGCGAGTTTCTTGTAGTGATGGAATTTGGATGAAGTGTTTCCTATACTTTGTTTTCTTTTAATAATTGTATATTCGTAAGACATTTTAATTTAGGGCCATTTTGGGCTTTGTTTAGGGAGACTTTGGCCATGGGCCTTTTTGGTTGTGTGCGAGTTGGGCTTATGTTGTGGACTGAGGATCCATACAGTCCACAATATAAATACCCTCCCTTTCATGTGTAATTCTTAGAACTTCTTGGATGAATGAAATCATTTCCTCAATTTTGGAAAGTTGAAAGCCTAGAGAGATACCTAGTGAGAGTGGCGAGTACATGCATATGAGAGGTGAGGTTTATCATGAAGTTTCTCCAATGATTCTTGAAGAAGACTTGCTCACAACCTTGGGGCTAGGAGCGCTCGAGGCTAGTTGATCTTATAACCTTCCAAGAAGGTGTGGCGATCATTCATCCCATATCTATCTCTAGTCTCATCCACATTTGATCTTTATAACATCCTCAAAATAATTAATCGAATTATTTGGATGTTAACCCAAATGAATTATTTTTAGTACTCGATTAGTGTATTTATCGAGTGCTAAAGTTAATTATTTGGCTGTCTCAGGAACGTTAAACCGATAAAATGAAATAAGGGTGATTTGGGGAATAAATAGGAGATTAAGGGCAATATGGTCATTTGACCATATTACCACTTAATTGAAAAGAAAGAAAGAAAATAATAAAAGAAAGAAAAAAGAAGAAAGAAAGGAAACGACGAAGAGAAAGAAAGCAGAGGAGAAAAGAAGAGAAGAGGAGAAAAGAAAGAAGAAGGAAGAAAGAAGAGAAAGAGGAGAAGAAGGGTTTTCATCACCACCCAAACTCCAAGTTATTCACCATCATCATCATCATCATCTTCCTACTAGCTTCCTTTCCTCATAGTTTTGGTGAGCTTATTTTCCTCTTTTCCCCTCTATTTGATTTTCGAACTTGAGATGATTTGGGGGGATTGATGATGATTTTGGTTGGTTATTCATGATTTGAAGCAAGCCTAAGGTGGATTAAACGCGGATTGAACTTCGATTCGAAGTTGGAAGCGGATTGGAGAATATAGGGTTCCGTTGGGGATTTTGAAGTCTCGGTGATTTCGGCTCGGTATCGACTCTCGCATCAAGGGTGAATTTTTACTCACGATTAGGATTGTTCCGTTTTGATATGAACTTTTCGTGATTTGGTTTCGAAAGATTTTTAGTCGAAAACGTTATTTTGAAATATATCGCGTTTTGACGAAATTCGTTTAGATTGAGTTTTTGATTGATATGTTTGATTGATTGAGGAATGAATTAATGTTGTTTGGACTGGAATATTGCCTGGTATTGTCTGTTTTCGAGTTAGGAATCAATCGGGGCGAATTTCGGATTGATCGGAAAGCGAATTTTCATGAAAAAGGCCATTTTTGCAATGCTGTCAAATGCGCACGGCCAGTGCGTCCCAGGGGCACGATCCGTGCGCCTGGTTCGGTTTCTGATTTTCAAAGTGCTCAACAGGGCGCACGATCCGTGCGTATGGTTCTGTCAAAATTTTACAAAATGCCTGAAATGATTCCGTTTCGATTCCAATCCTCTTTTAACCCTTTCCTAACCCTTTTCCAATGATATTAGGCTTATAATGCCATGATTTTGAAAATTTTTCAAAGATTTTTATAATGGTTTGCAAAGTTATGTTTTATTCGAAAAACCGTAAAATAGTGTATGGGAGCGAACACATAATATGTGTGTCAGTAGAACTAAATGTTCAATTAACGGTTTAATGTCAAAGAACTAAATGTTCAAGCGATGAGTTAAGATATAAATTATATCGAGTGTGGGTGACGACCCACGAGGTTAACATACTAGGCGGGGAAATCATGATCCCTTACCCTAGGCCCGTATACCATTAGGGAAAGTACTATTGGTAAAGGGGTTCACCGGGATTTAGCATAGGATTGCAGTCGGTGTTATGTTGAAAGTTTTGTTGTACGATACACTAGGATTTAGCACTGGATTGCAGTCGGTGTCGTACTGTACGGTTCATCGGGATTTAGCACAGGATTGCAGTTGGTGCCGTACGGATTCATAACACGTTCACCGAGATTTCGCACTGGATTGCAGTCGGTGTCGTGTTGAATTAAAATGCACGTGGTTAAATTAAACCACGAATGAAAGAAAGTCCTATAACGCGGTTCACCGGGTATGGAGCGTTCGCGTAGTCGGTGCCGTGTAAAGTTGAAACGATTTCATAATTGGACCGAGAGTGTTAGTAGGGGTCTCGGTAGAACTTACTGAAATTGTATCTCATTGTTTATATGTTGTTGTTTTACAAAGAAACAGGGACAGCGGAAATCCAAGAGGCACAAGTAGGTTGAGCTCGGGCGACTGCTGATGACTTAGCTTTTATGCTTAAGTTTATATTTTCTTTTGTTGTCTATGTACTACAACTCTATGTCTTAGTGTTATGACTTTATTCCGCTTTCTTGTATGATATTGAGCACTATAGTTTGCTGAAGGATTGGGGTCAGGGAACCTTTTTGGTCTTATTTGTATTTAAGACTGTTTTGTTGATTATTCAGCGAGAACTATATTGGAGTGTTCAATATCTATGCAGGAATTTTATATCTCTGATGTTTTAGGGATGGTGCACTTGGGTATTTTTACTCGATAAAATACCGGGGTGTTACAGTTGGTATCAGAGCAGTTCGACCCAGTCAGACTTCGATGTTAGAGTCTTTTACTTCCTTTAGTTACTATTCTTCTTAGTATGCTATTAGACATTGAGCTTGATCAACTTAATACTTTGTGCATATTTCGCAGAATCATGGCCAGAATAGGTAGAGGAGTCCCTCCTCCTGCTGATCCACATTTCAAATGGATGCAGAATGTGATTGAGAATCAGCAGAAGATGATGCAGGATATGTTGCAAATGCAGCATGATCATATGGGTCTGCAGCAGCCCAATGTTCAACCTCATCAAGAAGATCCTAACCGGACATATTTCCGATTTCAAAAGATGAGGCCCCCGGCTTACAAGGGTGGACCAGATCCAATGACTGCCTATTATTGGATTGATGCAATGGAGAAAAATTTTCAAACCTTGCAATGCGGGGAAGAAGAAAAGGTAATATGTGCGGCAAATATGCTCAATGAAGATGCCCACACCTGGTGGTGTAATGCACGACAAATGATGGAACTCCAAGGAACTCCCCTCATTTGGGACAACTTCAAGGAATTATTTTTGAAGCAATATTTCCCTTCAGTGAAGAAACTAAGCAAGCAAGCAGAGTTTGTGAATCTCTAACAAGGTGATTTGTCATTTGGGGAATATGCTGCAAAATTTGAAAGACTGTCTCAGTTCTATGAGTTTGGGAGGTATTCCCCGAATGATATGTGGAAGATGCAAATGTTCAAAGAGGGTCTTAGAGCTGATGTGAGCCAAGGCCTTAGTTCTTACACTGGTTAATTATCCTGCCTTAGTGCAACAAGCATATGTTGCTGAGGAGGATCTGAGGAAAATGTATGCTGAAAGAAAAGATTATTGGAAGGGTAAGAAGAAGGTTGCTGAATCCTCTACTCCAAGCAGACAATTCAAGGGAAACAACTATAAAGGGAAGCAGGTGCAATCGTTCGATTCATCAAATTTGAGGAATTGTAGGAGTTGCGGAAGGTATCACAATGGTGATTGTCAGCAAAGATCCAATCGATGCTATGTCTGTAATGAAGAAGGTCACTACGCAAATCAATGCCCAGCAAAGAAGAGCTTTCAAGGAGCACCAAATGCTCCTAGGTAGGGGCGAATCAACACTCTGGATGCTCGGACCATCACACATAATGACAACTTACTGAAGGGTACGGGATCTCTTTTTAATAACTCAGTCAATATATTATATGATTCCGGTGCAACCCATTGTTTTATAGCACAAGCATGTGTAGATCGGTTGGGATTAGCATTATCTGAGCTATCCGAGCCGATAACCATTTTAACTGCTGCCAGGGTCTAGACCCAATCATTATGTGAAAAATGTCTACTTGTCATAGGGAACAGGAATTTTGTAGTAAAATTTATTTGCTTGCCTATGAGAACTATGGACATCGTTCTGGGTATGGATTGGATGGCTGCAAATCAAGTAACAATCAACTGTGCCGATCGAACCATCAGCTTCGCCTCCGAATCTGTGGGATTGATACAGGCAAATTTCGAAGCAGTTATCTCTTTCACTTCAGCGAGCCAATCATTATTCCAAGGTGCGGAAGCTTACATTATTATGTTGTCTGCATCCACTGAAACAGGTTTAGATTTGTCATCTGTACAAGTGGTGAATGAATTTCTGGATGTTTTTCCAGATGAAGTTTCTTCTGCACCTCTTGACAGAGAGGTAGAGTTTTCTATAGAGTTGGTTCCTGGCATAGGATCAATATCTATTGCTCTTTATAAAATGTCTCCTTTAGAATTAAAGGAATTGAAATCTCAACTTGAAGAGTTGATATCTAAGAAGTTTATTCGACCGAGTGCTTCTCCATGGGGTGCTCCGGTGTTGCTAGTCAAGAAGAAAGATAGTAGCTTGAGATTGTGCATTGATTATCGGCAACTCAACAAAGTGACGATCAAGAATAAATATACCTTGCCAAGGATAGACGGTTTGCTTGATCAACTTCGAGGTGCCGTGGTATTTTCAAAAATTGATCTAAGGTCGGGCTATCATCAAATAAAAGTAAGAGCCTTAGATATTCTGAAGACAGCTTTCCGTACTAGGTATGGACATTACGAGTTCGTAGTGATGCCCTTCGGTTTGACCAATGCTCCGGCGGTATTCATGGATTACATGAACCGAGTTTTCCACACGTACCTAGATCAGTTTGTTGTAGTTTTCATTGATGATATCTTGGTGTAGTCTAAGACCATTGAGGAGCATGTTCAACATCTCCGCATTGTTCTGAATGTACTCCGAGAAAAGAAATTGTATGCAAAGCCGTCGAAGTGTGACTTCTGGATGCCTGAAGTAAAGTTTTTGGGACATGTGATTTCCCAATCGGGAGTTGCTGTGGATCCCAGTAAAGTGGAAGCTGTGTTAAACTGGGAGAGACCCACATCAGTCACAGAGATTAGAAGTTTCTTGGGTCTAGCTGGTTATTATAGGAGGTTTATTCACGGGTTCTCACAGTTAGTTCTTTCACTTACGCGGTTAACTCGAAAGGGGCAACCGTTCACGTGGGATGCCGATTGTGAAGAATGTTTTCAAGAATTGAAAGTTCGGTTGACTTTAACCCCAGTCCTGATTCTTCTGGATCCGTCTTTAGCATTCCAAATTTACAGTGATGCTTTTGGAAAGGGTTTTGGATGTGTTCTCATGCAGAACCAACAAGTGGTAGCTTATGCGTCCAGACAGTTGAAGATTCATGAGGAGAATTATCCAACTCATGATTTGGAGTTGGCAGCTATTGTGTATGCACTGAAGATTTGGAGACATTACCTGTATGGGTCTCGTTTCGAAGTCTTTAGTGATCACAAAAGTTTAAAGTATCTGTTTGACCAGAAAGAACTGAATAACAGGCAAAGAAGATGGGTGGAATTTCTGAAGGATTATGACTTCGAATTGAAGTATCATCCGGGAAAGGCTAATGTTGTAGCCGATGCACTAAGTAGGAAATCCATTCACATAGTAGGATTAAAGATGCATGAAATGGAATTGTTGGAGTCTTTTAGAGACTTAAATCTGAATACAAAGCCAAGGAGGAACCGGTTAGTGTTGAGCCATATGAGGATCTCTAGTTCCTTAAGAGATTCTATTCGCGTAGCACAGGAAGTTGATGTGAAGCTACAATCCCAAAAAGTGTTGCCAGATTTTACCGAAGATAGTGATGGAGTTATTTGTTTCAACGGTAGGATCTGTGTACCTGATGATGAAGATATTAAAAGGCAAGTGCTAGAGGAAGCACACCGAAGTCTATATTCTATACATCCTGGATCCTCCAAGATGTATATAGATTTAAAGCAGATGTACTGGTGGCAGGGAATGAAGTTAGAAATTGATGAATTCGTATCTCAATGCTTGACTTGTCAAAAGGTTAAGATAAAACACCAGAGGCCTGCTGGTATGTTGCGGCCACTTGAAGTGCCCGTGTGGAAATGGGAAGACATTTCTATGGATTTTGTCATGGCATTGCCAAGGTCCCAAGCCGGTAACGACTCCATTTGGGTAGTTGGGGATCGGTTAACTAAGTCAGCTCACTTTATTCCAGTTCGTTCGAATAGAAAAGTATCCAAGTTAGCTGAGGAATATCTGAGGAACATAGTGAGGTTACATGGGGTTCCTACCAGCATTGTGTCGGATCGAGATCCGAAGTTCACTTCTCGATTTTGGAAAGCTTTGAACGAAGCCTTGGGGACTAGGTTATTTGCTAGTACCGCCTATCACCCGCAGAAAGATGGTCAGACCGAGAGAACTATCCAAACTTTAGAAGATATGCTTCGGGCTTCCGTGCTCGATAATGGAAAGAAGTGGGAGGATCATCTTCCATTAGTGGAATTCGCTTACAACAACAGTTATCATTCCAGCATAGGAATGGCACCATTTGAAGCTTTGTATGGGAGGAAATGTAGAACTCCATTGTGTTGGTGGGAGGTCGGCGAGAACCGATTGTTAGGGCCAGAGATGATCCATGTAACTACTGAGAAGATCCGGCAAATCAGAGAAAGAATGAAAGCTGCCCAGAGCAGGCAAAAGAGCTATGCTGATAAAAGAAGAAGGTCGTTAGAGTTTGAGTCGGGTGATCATGTATTTTGAGGCTGTCACCGACAATTGGCACAGGTAGGGCGTTACGGGTGAAGAAACTCAGTCCTCGGTATATTGGACCCTTTCAAATTATCGAGCGAGTTAGGCCACTAGCATACCGTATTGCTTTGCCTCCACCATTGTCTAGTCTTCATGATGTATTCCATGTGTCTTAGTTACGGAAGTACATTCCCGATCCAAGTCAACCGTTAGATTTTGAAACGATTGATCATGGAGCGTGGCGAGAGAACGCTTCTGACGAAAATGATTCCTATTCTCAAGGTGGTTTGGGATGGTTTTTCCGTTGAGGAAGCTACTTAGGAATTGGATATCCGTATCTATTCTCTTGAGGTATGTTTTGTTCAATTTTGAGGACAAAATTCTTTTAAGTTAGGGAGAATGTAACATCCTCAAAATAATTAATCGAATTATTTGGATGATAACCCAAATGAATTATTTTTAATACTTGATTAGTGTATTTATCGAGTGCTAAAGTTAATTATTTGGTTGTCTCAGGAACGTTAAACCGATACAATGAAATAAGGGTGATTTGGGGAATAAATAGAAGATTAAGGGCAATATGGTCATTTGACCATATTACCACTTAATTGAAAAGAAAGAAAGAAAAGAATAAAAGAAAGAAAAAAGAAGAAAGAAAGGAAACGGAGAAGAGAAAGAAAGCAGAGGAGAAAAGAAGAGAAGAGGAGAAAATAAAGAAGAAGGAAGAAATAAGAGAAAGAGGAGAAGAAAGGTTTTCATCACCACCCAAACTCCAAGTTATTCACCATCATCATCATCATCTTCCTACTAGCTTCCTTTCCTCATAGTTTTGGTGAGCTTATTTTCCTCTTTTCCCCTCTATTTGATTTTCGAATTTGAGATGATTTGGGGGATTGATGATGATTTTGGTTGGTTATTCATTATTTGAAGCAAGCCTAAGGTGGATTAAATGCGAATCGAACTTCGATTCGAAGTTGGAAGCGGATTGGAGAATATAGGGTTTCGTTGGGGATTTTGAAGTCTCGATGATTTCAGCTCGGTATCGACTCTCGCTTCAAGGGTGAATTTTACTCACGTTTAGGATTGTCCCGTCTTGAAATGAACTTTTGGTGATTTGGTTTCGAAAGATTTTTAGTCGAAAACGTTATTTTGAAATATATCGCGTTTTGACGAAATTCGTTTAGATTGAGTTTTTGATTGATATGTTTGATTGCTTGAGGAATGAATTAATGTTGTTTGGACTGGAATATTTCCTGGTATTGTCTGTTTTGGAGTTAGGAATCGATCGGGGCGAGTTTCGGATTGATCGGAAAGCGAATTTTCATGAAAAATGCCATTTTTGCAATGCTGTCAAATGCGCACGACCAGTGCGTCCCAGGGGCACGATCCGTGCGCCTGGTTCGGTTTCTGATTTTCAAAGTGCTCAACAGGGCGCACGATCCGTGCATATGGGGGGCACGATCCATGCGCATGGTTCTGTCAAAATTTTACAAAGTGCCCGAAATGATTTCGTTTCGATTCCAATCCTCTTTTAACCCTTTCCTAACCCTTTTCCAATGATATTAGGCTTATAATTCCATGATTTGAATATGTTTTCAAAGATTTTTATAATGGTTTGCAAAGTTATGTTTTGTTCGAAAAACCGTAAAATAGTGTACGAGAGCGAACACATAATATGCGTGTCAGTAGAACTAAATGTTCAATTAACGGTTTAATTTCAAAGAACTAAATGTTCAAGCGATGAGTTAAGATATGTAAATTATATCGAGTGTGGGTGACGACCCACGAGGTTAACATACTAGGCGGGGAAGTCATGATCCCTTACCCTAGGCCCGTATACCATTAGGGAAAGTACTATTGGTAAAGGGGTTCACCGGGATTTAGCACAGGATTGCAGTCGGTGTTATGTTGAAAGTTTTGTTGTACGATACACCGTGATTTAGCACTGGATTGCAGTCGGTGTCGTACTGTACGGTTCACCGGGATTTAGCATAGGATTGCAGTCGGTGCCATACGGAGTCATAACATGTTCACCGGGATTTAGCACTGGATTGCAGTCGGTGTCGTGTTGAATTAAAATGCGCGTGGTTAAATTAAACCACGAATGAAAGAAAGTCCTATAACGCGATTCACCGGGTATACGTAGCGTTCGCGCAGTCGGTGCCGTGTAAAGTTGAAACGATTTCATAATTGTACCGAGAGTGTTAGTAGGGGTCTCGGTAGAACTCGCTGAGATTGTATCTCATTGTTTATATGTTGTTGTTTTACAGAGAAACAAGGACAGCGGAAATCCAAGAGGCACGAGTAGGTTGAGCTCGGGCGACTGCTGATGACTTAGCTTTTATGCTTAAGTTTATATTTCCTTTTGTTGTCTATGTACTACAACTCTATGTCTTAGTGTTATGACTTTATTCCGCTTTCTTGTATGATATTGAGCACTATAGTTTGCTGAAGGATTGGGGTCAGGGAACCTTTTTGGTCTTATTTGTATTTAAGACTGTTTTGTTGATTATTGAGCGAGAACTATATTGCAGTATTCAGTATCTATGCAGGAATTTTATATCTCTGATGTTTTAGGGATGATGCACTTGGGTATTTTTACTCGATAAAATACCGGGGTGTTACAATCTTTCTTCTACATTTCATGTAAGTTCCATGTGTTTTGTGTTGCATGTTATTCATCTTCCTGTATTTATCAAAAACACTTGTTCTTGATCTTGTGTGATAATTATTGAATTTGTCAATTTTTAGATCCTATCCTTCTAGATCTATTTTAGATCCTATCAACCATGCCATAGCTTCCACCCTCACTCATCTCTTTCTATGAACCCTCTCTCTCTCTCCCTCTTTCTCCTCAACCACAATCTTGCTCTCTCTCTCTCTCTCTCATCACTGCGCTGGAGTGCCCACCGTCACCAGACCGCAACCAGACCACTGCATTCTTCTTCTCCTGGCTCCTAACAGTTGGTTTTTGATGTTTGATGAACCCTACGTTAGATGACTATATTGAGTGTTGTTATTGTGTGCTATTGATGGAAAATGGTGAAGTGTTGTCCCTCACTCCCATATTTTACTCGAAATATCTCCATTAGGTATCTCAGGTTGTGAGCTAAGGGATATCAAAAGAGCATAAGAAAGAGGTTCAGGGTTCAAACCCCAAAAACTAACATTTTCCCCACCCTTCTAACAATTAACAACTAACATTGTCTATCAAAAAAATTCTCCATTGAGATAATTGGGAGACTATAATAACAACAGTATGGGTGTGGGTTAGAAATAGCTTCCTTCATTACTTGGACGGTTATTGGGAATTGGGAATGTTAAGGGAATATAACGCGTCTTTTAAATGCGTGTACATAAATTGGAATCATTGGAATCGTAAGTGGGTGTACGATAGGTTAGTTTGTCTGGGCGGCCCTCAAGTTGTACTGGGCTACGGATGTGAGAAAGGGAATCAAGGAGTTTGTTGATGAGCGTTTAAGGAAGACTCAGGTAAATATATTTTTTGCTATTGTTTGTTGTTGTAAAAAAACATTTTTCACTAATGGTGCACACTAGTCAAACCATATATATATATATATATATATATATATATATATATATATATATATATATATATATATATACATTCACCTCGTCTACCACAACAATAATCTAGCTACTCATTTGAGTAGCCTTACCAAAATTAATTAAAGAATAGTACCTTTAATAAACTTCAGAGCGTGGTTGATTGCACGGAAGACTTCTTTGATTGAAGAGGATTTAGAAAAATATTGGAAAGAAAGTAAAGGGCGTGGAAGAGAGAGAGAATGAAAAGAGAATTTTATTTCAAGTAGTAGTTGTTGTTCGGTGTTTTACAACTGAGGCACAATTTGCCTTTTATAGAAAACTTAAGGCTTACTATTTAAGCCAGTAAAAGCTAACTATTACAACCGGTAACCGGTAAAAGAAAAAGAAAACAGTAAAAGTAGAAAAATACAAAACATCATAATTAATGCCGGGTACACTTGGGGCCCCATCGACGCACTAAAAATGACAGCAAAGCTAAAAACAAAAATACATAGTAGAAGCATTATTGCTTAGTGGAGGGAATTCTTTCCACGTTCTTCAATTATGGAAAGGATGATTCTTTCCACGTTCTTCAATTATGGAAAGGATGATTGCCGACACATAATTCTTGCCGACACCAATTAATTAATTAATTAATTAATTAATTAACTTTTGTCTTTTCCTTTATTCTTTTGTTGAATCATGGCTTCAATTAGGGAGTCCCAATAATCTTCTGGGGAAGGTTCTGGTTGAGATTCTCCAGCTAAAGATTCAAAAATGTTTGAATCCATGGATCCATGTGATGAACTTGTCTTCATGGAAGCAATTTCTTCATTAACTTCAAAAGTTTTGAAGAATTGATTTTTTATATGGTCCAGAGTTCTGGTCATAATTTTTTCCTCAGATTCATTAGGATGAATCTTTTGGTAGTAATTCTTTAAATGGGCCATATCAAGACCTTGACCAAATTTATCTTTTGGAATCTTTTGGTCTTCTTTAATAGCTTCCTTAATTTTTACTTCCATTTTATGGAGGTCTTCGTTGTCAATATTATTCCACCATTTTGAGAAGAAATGTCTTCTAAGGATTGGATCATTGTAATTGTTCCTTGTGATGGTAATTGCCCATCTCCAAATCCAAGGAATTTGAAATTTAATAAAGAAAAAACAAGGACCTTGTCCTGTGATCATTTTTGAAGCATTTTTCAAAAATAAAGGATTATGATCACACCATGAATTATATAAATTCAATAAATTTTCTGGTAAAACTTCTATTGAAGGACCAATTTTCCTCCACCAATTAAAAAACCATTGTGGTATTGGTTTGGCCAGAATTTCTGGGTTAGCACTGAAAAACCATGAGTGCTTATTCTTCGGATTTTGATAATAAAATGCCAAAGTAAATGCTTGGATATAATCCCAATAATTGAAGTAAACATTTTTTCCTTCAGCAATTTTAATTGCCTTGTCTCCATTTGGATTTAAACCCCATTCTCTGGGTGTCAATATCTTATTGATATGACATTTACTGTAATTAATAAAATTATCAGGATTATTATTCTGATAATAATGAGTTATTGTTACTGATTCAGTAACTCGAAGTAAAACTTCTAAATGAGGTCTAGACTTATCATTAAGTCCAGGATATCCTCTAGATTCGAGGTATCTTGTTTTAATTGACCATCCATCATTAGGAGTCAATTCCATATCATCTTCTTCGACATACATTATGTCTTCAGTGATTGAATTTTCACAATATTCTGTGACTTTATTAACAGGATTATCATTAATCACTGTATCTTTGTAAGAATTTGTCTTACTTGAAGAAGGTATATCTTCTTTCTTTTGTGGCCCTGTTAATTGTAACAGGTTCCTGTTTCTATGGACAGTAGTCCAATCCCCTATTAGAGGAATGTTTGATTCTTGATAGGGCAGCATATTGTTGCTCCTATTTCTTCCACCACCACGGCCACCACGGCCACGGCCTCTACCCCTATTGGGGGATGTCATATCCCTGCAAAAATTCATGGGTTAGAAAATTTGGTAAAAGAATTATTTTCTTTAATAAAACATATTTGTTTTTCTTTTTTAGAAAGAATACTTTTCATTTCATTAAGAATCCTAGTATGAGGATCAGTAACAAAATTAAAAGTTATTGCTTCGTTTTTAATAATAGTAGTGATTCCATATTGATCAATATTAATAGGCATCAAACTTTGCAGAAAAGGAGTACCTAAAATAATCCTGTGGGTTAAATTTTTAACTAGAATAAATTGAGTTGGTAAACAAATATTTTGATTGCAAATATAAGTATTAGAAAGTTTATAATTAACTTTCAATCTACTTCCACCAGCTTGAGTGAGAGCTTGAGTGGTCTTTTCAAAATATTTTGCAGGAATAATATTTTCCTGGATACAATTAAGATCAGCACCACTATCAACTAGGGCTATTTCATTTTCTAAAATAAAATTTTTATTAATAACCAAAGTTACTTTCACAAACCATTTTTGTGAAGTTACTCTGTCTAATATAGATAAATAATTCTCACCAGTATTATTGATGCTAATAGGAATTATGGAAGAAATATTAGAAGGAATTTCCTTCATTTTTTCAGGAACTTCTAAAGAAGAAATTCTAAGAGATAAATTGATATTATCTTTTTTAATCTGAGCAATTTCAGAGTTTAAGAGATTTATTTCTCTTTTCAAATCATTAGTAGAAACAGGAGTTTCTTTAATGTTTGATTGTCTAAATCTAGACAAAACCTCACTTATCTGGTAAGGTGCATCTATGATTAGAGGCGTTTCTTTTTTGGAATTTTCCTTGATTAGGAATTCCATCATCTTTTTTCTCAGACTATTGTCCGTAATAGACTCCAAAATTTTTAGAGCTTCTTCTTGTTCTTCATTAAGAACATTTAATCCATTCATTTCAAAAGTGGATTTCCAATAATTCAATTTATTGTATTGACAGCTATTGTTGTCAATATCAGAATCTGAAGAAGTATCATCATTGATACATTCTATGTCATTACTAGAATTAAGAACATTTAATCCATTCATTTCAACAATGGATTTCCAATAATTCAAATTATTGCATTGACAGCTATTGTTGTCAATATCAGAATCTGAAGAAGTATCATCATTGATACATTCTATGTCATTACTAGAAGAGTCCTGTTCTGATTCAGAAGCGATCAATAGAACTTTTTCTAATTGAGTCATTAATTGTTCATCCTCCAAGGCGTTCAAGGCTTTTTTAGTCCAGCATTGGTTGGCATAATGTCCAGCCTTGCCACATTTGTGACAAGTAATATTCATTTTCTGGGCTTTCCTCTTTCCTTTATTTTGGAAAGGTTCATCCTGCTTGAGCCTGTTTTTATAAGAATTTTTGGGATTTTTCTTATTAGAAGAATTATATATATTCTTTTTATAAGCTTTATTATTAGAACTTTTTTTCTGTTTATTTAAACCAGGTGGTTTATCCATGTCAAAAGCAAATTGTTCACAAAATTCACCCAATTGGTGTTTTTCAGAAAGCTTTTGTTTCTTTAATTGATTTTTTAATTTTATGTCATTACATAAAGATAATCCTTCATTAACACATATGCTAATGATTTGACCATAGGTTAAATTGGCATAGTCAATATTTATGCCATCACAATTAACCCTTAAAGATTGTCTTACCTTCTCAGCAAAAAGATGGGGTAAACCGTCTACAAATTTAGACTTCCAATGAATAGAATCAGGATTGGATAATTGAAAAACTCTAGACAAGAAAGTATCCTTATACCATCTAAAGTGGGTCAAAGAAGGACACCTTAAATTTTGTAAAAGAGTTTGTAATTTTTCTGCTATGGGAACAGTTGCTCCTACAAAATTTTGTAAGATAGATTAACACAGTGTATAAACTGCATCTTCTTCATTAGTAGTAATAGTATTACCACTACTTGATTCTATTTTCACAACTACCTTTTTGTGACTTAGAATCTCCTGTTTTTGAGATATGGTGACATAATTATCCCACCAACTTCTTAATTGGCCGACAAATCCTGTGGCTATAAATTGAGCAATAGAACTATCGCTATTACCATGCTGTTTACAAACAGTAGAATACATAATCATTCTATGTATCATATCTATGATTTGTTTATCATTTAAACCATCAATATTCCATTCGTAAATGGATTTACCAGAATAAGAATTCTGATAATTATCATTTTCTTCAAAAAGAAGGTCTTGAGGAGAAGGCCTTTTATAGTAATATTTTTCTACAGCCCTTGTAGTGTAAATAGGATTTATACGATTCTCCTTATTGATATCTTGATTAGCAAACATTTTTGCTAAATCATTAATATCTTCATCGTCTGAAGTATTTTCAGGAGTACCGAAAATATCTTTTTCGGATAAAACACTTAAGTTAAGATTCTTAAGCTTTTGTTCAAGAATATGAACAAATTCATTTGTATTATCCTCCATTTTAAAACCTGATATAGGTAAAGGAGGTTGAACTAAAGGAACCTCTGCAACCACTGATGACTCACCTTTGTTCATTTTTTCTAAAATTAATTTCTGTTGAGAAATTTGATTTTCAAACATCTCTTTTAAGGATAATAAATCTTTCTCAAGAGAAACAATTTGTTCTCCTAAACAATTCAGAAAAACATTGGTATAATTCTGGGTTCTAACTAAAGAACTTAATTCCTTGATAGTAACATGGTTACCTTCTATACCTTTGAGAAAAGTAAAAGATCTTGCTTCTATATCTTTTCCTTCTAAGGTTTTACCTATATTTAGGTCTCTATTTGTTGGAGGGAAAAAAGAACTCATTTTTTCTCCTTTTATTGTTTCCCAGTCATGTGGTTTGAGGATCAAAACTTCTTTCTGAACCTTCTTAACAAAATAATTTGCAAACCATTTGACAAAAGGAACATAATCCTGGATTATGGTCATTTCTTCATAATAATCATTTTTAAACTTATTTAGTTCATAAGAAGAAAATTTCTTAAAATACCATTGCCTAAATTCGGCATACTTTTCTAATTGAAATTCTCCACTGATGAATTTTCTCATCTTACTTCCTGGGGAGAAATCTATTTTAGAGTTCATGGCAAATTAAAACTCATTTCTGACTGTGTAGGTGATTCCCTACTTTGAGAATTATTCTTTTGATAAATTCCATGGGGAATTCTATTCTCACTAATTCTAATGTTTTCTACAGTTTCTATCTCGTCTATTTGTTGAGATACAGGGGTTCTAGGTATTTCACTAGGAGTTGTATAAAACTCACTGGCAGAATGTCTTGCTGAAATACTTCTAGGTATTTTAATAGTTCTTTGGGGATTAAATTTTATTTCTATGTCCCCTTCATTGGTTTCAATGATTTGATCTATATTCCTATTCATGATAGGTCTAGGTTCTATGGCTTGGGGTAAAGACCATGTTTCTGGAAAATTTATTTCTTCCCATCTAATCAGTTTATTAGTGACTATATTAGAGGTCAACAAATTTGTTTGGACCAGAGTAGTAGTTCCTGGAAAGGAGGCTTGCTTAACTTTTGGGTTAAGTGTACTCAAAACTTTAAAATAAACTCTATAACATATTGCTATAAGCTCACTGCCTCGGTTAAAATTATAACCACTGGTATGTATAGTAAGCTGCAAAGCATCTAAAATATTTTTATCAGATAAAGATAAGCATAAATTTGGTGCCACATCAAAATAGACAGGACCATGAAATAGACTGGTTTCTATTAAAGCAGCTAGAGAGGATTTAAAGTCTCTACTTCTTCCATCTCTAACATATGCCATTATACTAGCATTTAACCCTGATAAGGTTAAAGGTTTGAAAGCAATTTGTATAAGTCCGATATGGACAAACTTGTAATCTTTAATAGGGAGTAAATCTTTTTTACTCAATAATCTAATAGTCTGGGTATTATCAGAAATTTGTATGGTTTGTTCTATGGTCTTAATCGCATAGCGAGATAAAAGATCAAACATACCCATTTTATATATTTTCTTGCAAGGGACTGAAGGAATAGTCCACTTGTTCAATTGATCCAAATTTTTTGGATATTCCATTAGCTCTTCATTCTTGATAGAGCCATCTTTATGATCATAATCATCGATTTCCATAATGATAAAATTGTTGTGGATAAACGAGATACAGGACCAGACCCTTTCTGGGTGAAATAATTGAACTTATGAAAATACTATACTCTAAATATCTTATTTGTCATCTTTGCAAACATTTCTGTTTAAATTTCAACCCGAAGGGAAATAAGGATTTCTCCTAAATCAAAGATGCCACAGAGGTTTTTAGCAAAAAACGTTCTTCGGGAAATCACCTTGTTCAAACGCCTCTTCTGGGCAAAAACGGTGATGTTAAGAACACACACTAAAAACATTTTGTGTATCAATGTTTCATCAAAGTGAAACACCAAAAAATACACAAATAAGATATTTCAGCATTTTCTAATTTCATATGAATAATTACTTTACCCTGGGAATGGCTCTGATACCATTCACCTCGTCTACCACAACAATAATCTAGCTACTCATTTGAGTAGCTAGATTACGCTCTGAAGGTACTCAAATGAGTAGCTAGATTATTGTTGTGGTAGACGAGGTGAATGGTATCAGAGCCATTCCCAGGGTGAAGTAATTATTCATATGAAACAATTATGCTAGAAATATCTTATTTGTGTATTTTTTTGGTGTTTCACTCAGTCATCTATGATTTAGGAGAAATCCTTATTTCCCTTCGGGTTGAAATTTAAACAGAAATGTTTGCAAAGATGACAGAAACATTGATACACAAAATGTTTTTAGTGTGTGTTCTTAACATCATCGTTTTTGCCCAGAAGAGGCGTTTGAACAAGATGATTTCCCGAAGAACGTTTTTTGCTAAAAACCTCTGTGGCATCTTTGATTTAGGAGAAATCCTTATTTCCCTTCGGGTTGAAATTTAAACAGAAATGTTTACAAAGATGACAAATAAGATATTTAGAGTATAGTATTTCCATAAGTTCAATTATTTTACCCAGAAAGGGTCTGGTCCTGTATCTCGTTTATCCACAACAATTTTATCATTATGGAAATCGATGATTATGATCATCAAGATAGCTCTATCAAGAATGAAGAGCTAATAGAATATCCAAAAAATTTGGATCAATTGAACAAGTGGACTATTCCTTCAGTCCCTTGCAAGAAAATATATAAAATGGGTATGTTTGATCTTTTATCTCGCTATGCGATTAAGACCATAGAACAAACCATACAAATTTCTGATAATATTCAGACTATTAGATTATTGAGTAAAAAAGATTTACTCCCTTTTAAAGACTACAAGTTTGTCCATATTGGACTTATACAAATTGCTTTCAAACCTTTAACGTTATCAGGGTTAAATGCTAGTATAATGGCATATGTTAGAGATGGAAGAAGTAGAGACTTTAAATCCTCTCTGGCTGCTTTAATAGAAACCAGTCTATGCCATGGTCCTGTCTATTTTGATGTAGCACCAAATTTATGCTTATCTTTATCTGATAAAAATATTTTAGATGCTTTGCAGCTTACTATACATACCAGTGGTTATAATTTTAACCCAGGTAGTGAGCTTATAGCAATATGTTATAGAGTTTATTTTAAAATTTTGAGTACACTTAACCCAAAAGTTAAGCAAGCCTCCTTTCCAGGAACCACTACTCTGGTCCAAACAAATTTGTTGACCTCTAATATAGTCACTAATAAACTGATTAGATGGGAAGAAATAAATTTCCCAGAAACATGGTCTTTACCTCAAGCCAAAGAACCTAAACCTATCATGAATAGGAATATAGATCAAATCATTGAAACCAATGAAGGGGACATAGAAATAAAATTTAATCCCCAAAGAGCTATTAAAATACCTAGAAGTATTTCAGCAAGACATTCTGCCAGTGAGTTTTATACAACTCCTAGTGAAATACTTAGAACCCCTGTATCTCAACAAATAGACGAGATAGAAACTGTAGAAAACATTAGAAATAGTGAGAATAGAATTCCCCATGGAATTTATCAGAAGAATGTTTCTCAAAGTAGGGAATCACCTACACAATCAGAAATGAGTTTTAATTTACCATGAACTCTAAAATAGATTTCTCCCCAGGGAGTAAGATGAGAGAACTCATCAGTGGAGAATTTCAATTAGAAAAATATGCCGAATTTAGGCAATGGTATTTTAAGAAATTTTCATCTTATGAACTAAATAAGTTTAAAGATGATTATTATGAAGAAATGACCATAATCCAGGATTATGTTCCTTTTGTCAAATGGTTTGCAAATTATTTTGTTAAGAAGGTTCAGAAAGAAGTTTTGATCCTCAAACCACATGACTGGGAAACAATAAAAGGAGAAAAAATGAGTTCTTTTTTCCCTCCAACAAATAGAGACCTAAATATAGGTAAAACCTTAGAAGGAAAAGATATAGAAGCAAGATCTTTTACTTTTCTCAAAGGTATAGAAGGTAACCATGTTACTATCAAGGAATTAAGTTCTTTAGTTAGAACCCAAAATTATACCAATGTTTTTCTGAATTGTTTAGGAGAACAAATTGTTTCTCTTGAGAAAGATTTATTATCCTTAAAAGAAATGTATGAAAATCAAATTTCTCAACAGAAATTAATTTTAGAAAAAATGAACAAAGGTGAGGCATCAGTAGTTGCAGAGATTCCTTTAGTTCAACCTCATTTACCTATATCAGGTTTTAAAATGGAGGATAATACAAATGAATTTGTTCATATTCTTGAACAAAAGCTTAAGAATCTTAATTTAAGTGTTTTATCTGAAAAAGATATTTTCGGTACTCCTGAAAATACTTCAGATGATGAAGATATTAATGATTTAGCAAAAATGTTTGCTAATCAAGATATCAATAAAGAGAATAGTATAAATCCTTTTTATACTACTAGGGCTGTAGAAAAATATTACTATAAAAGGCCTTCTCCTCGACATCTTCTTTTTGAAGAAAATGATAATTATCAGAATTCTTATTCTGGTAAATCCATTTATGAATGGAATATTGATGGTTTAAATGATAAACAAATCATAGATATGGTACATAGATTGATTATGTATTCTACTGTTTGTAAACAGCATGGTAATAGCGATAGTTCTATTGCTCAATTTATAGCCACAGGATTTGTCGGCCAATTAAGAGGTTGGTGGGATAATTATGTCACCATATCTCAAAAACAAGAGATTCTAAGTCACAAAAAGATAGTTGTGAAAACAGAATCAAGTAGTGGTAATACTATTACTACTAATGAAGAAGATGCAGTTTATACACTGTGTTTTTCTATCTTACAAAATTTTGAAGGAGCAACTGTTCCCATAGCGGAAAAACTACAATCTCTTTTACAAAATTTAAGGTGTCCTTCTTTGACCCATTTTAGATGGTATAAGGATACTTTCTTGTCTAGAGTTTTTCAATTATCCAATCCTGACTCTATTCATTGGAAGTCTAAATTTGTAGACGGTTTACCCCATCTTTTTTGCTGAGAAGGTAAGACAATCTTTAAGGGTTAATTGTGATGGCATAAATATTGACTATGCTAATTTAACCTAAGGACAAATCATTAGCACATGTGTTAATGAAGGATTATCCTTATGTAATGACATAAAATTAAAGAATCAATTAAAGAACCAAAAGCTTTCTGAAAAACATCAATTAGGTGAATTTTGTGAACAATTTGCTTTTGACATAGATAAACCACCTGGTTTAAATAAACAGAAAAAAAGTTTTAATAATAAAGCTTATAAAAAGAATATATATAATTCTTCTAATAAGAAAAATCCCAAAAATTCTCATAAAAACAGGCCCAAGCAGGATGAACCTTTCCAAAATAAAGGAAAGAGGAAAGCCCAGAAAATGAATATTACTTGTCACAAATGTGGCAAGGCTGGACATTATGCCAACCAATGCTGGACTAAAAAAGCCTTGAACGCCTTGGAGGATGAACAGTAAAGGACTCAATTAGAAAAAGTTCTATTAATCGGTTCTGAATCAGAACAGGACTATCCTAGTGATGACATAGAATGTATCAATGATGATACTTCTTCAGATTCTGATATTGACAACAATAGCTGTCAATGCAATAATTTGAATTATTGGAAATCCATTGTTGAAATGAATGGATTAAATGTTCTTAATGAAGAACAAGAAGAAACTCTAAAAATTTTGGAGTCTATTACAGACAATAGTCTGAGAAAAAAGATGATGGAATTCCTAATCAAGGAAAATTCCAAAAAAGAAACACCTCTAATCATAGATGCACCTTACCAGATAAGTGAGGTTTTGTCTAGATTTAGACAATCAAACATTAAAGAAACTCCTGTTTCTACTAATGATTTGAAAAGAGAAATAAATCTCTTAAAATCTGAAATTGATCAGATTAAAAAAGATAATGCCAATTTAGCTCTTAGAATTTCTTCTTTAGAAATTCCTGAAAAAATGAAGGAAATTCCTTCTAATATTTCCTCCATAATTCCTACTAGCATCAATGATACTGGTGAAAGTTATTTATCTATATTAGACAGAGTAACTTCACAAAAATGGTTTGTGAAAGTAACTTTGGTTATTAATAAAAATTTTATTTTAGAAAATGAGATAGCCCTAGTTGATAGTGGTGCTGATCTTAATTGTATCCAGGAAAATAATATTCCTGCAAAATATTTTGAAAAGACCACTCAAGCTCTCACTCAAGCTGGTGGAAGTAGATTGAGAGTTAATTATAAACTTTCTAATACTTATATTTGCAATCAAAATATTTGTTTACCAACTCAATTTATTTTAGTTAAAAATTTAACGCACAGGATTATTTTAGGTACTCCTTTTTTACAAAGTTTGATGCCTATTAATATTGATCAAAATGGTATCACTACTATTATTAAAAATGAAGCAATAACTTTTAATTTTATTACTGATCCTCATACTAGGATTCTTAATGAAATGAAAAGTATTCTTTCTAAAAAAGAAAAACAAATAGGTTTTATTAAAGAAAATAATTCTTTTTTTTAACCCGTGAATTTTTGCAGGGAAATGACATCCCCCAATAGGGGTAGAGGCCGTGGCCGTGGTGGCCGTGGTGGTGGTAAAAATAGGAGCAACAATATGCTGCCCTATCAAGAATCAAACATTCCTCTAATAGGGGATTGGACTACTGTTCATAGAAACAGAAACCTGCTACAATTAACAGGGTCACAAAAGAAAGAAGATATACCTTCTTCAAGTAAGACAAATTCTTACAAAAATACAGTGATTAATGATAATCCTGTTAATAAAGTCACAGAATATTGTGAAAATCCAATCACTGAAGACATAATGTATGTCGAAGAAGATGATATGGAATTGACTCCTAATGATGGATGGTCAATTAAAACAAGATACCTCGAATCTAGAGGATATCCTGGACTTAATGGTAAGTCTAGACCACATTTAGAAGTTTTACTTCGAGTTACTGAATCAGTAACAATAACTCATTATCATCAGAATAATAATCCTGATAATTTTATTAATTACAGTAAATGTCATATCAATAAGATATTGACACCCAGAGAATGGGGTTTAAATCCAAATGGAGATAAGGCAATTAAAATTGCCGAAGGAAAAAATGTTTACTTCAATTACTGGGATTATATCCAAGCATTTACTTTGGCATTTTATTACCAAAATACGAAGAATAAGCACTCATGGTTTTTTAGTGCTAACCCAGAAATTCTGGCCAAACCAATACCACAATGGTTTTTTAATTGGTGGAGAAAAATTGGTCCTTCAATAGAAGTTTTACCAGAAAATTTACTGGAATTATATAATTCATGGTGTGATCATAATCCTTTATTTTTGAAAAATGCTTCAAAAATGATCACAGGACAAGGTCCTTGTTTTTTCTTTATTAAATTTCAAATTCCTTGGATCTGGAGATGGGCAATTACCATCACAAGGAACAATTATAATGATCCTACCCTTAGAAGACATTTCTTCTCAAAATGGTGGAACAATATTGACGACGAAGACCTCCATAAAATGGAAGTAAAAATTAAAGAAGCTATTGATGAAGACCAGAAGATTCCAAAAGATAAATTTGGTCAAGGTCTTGATATGGCCCATTTAAAGAATTATTACCAAAAGATTCATCCTAATGAATCTGAGGAAAAAATTATGACCAGAACTCTGGACCATATAAAAAATCAATTCTTCAAAACTTTTGAAGTTAATGAAGAAATTGCTTCCATGAAGACAAGTTCATCACATGGATCCATGGATTCAAACATTTTTGAATCTTTAGCTGGAGAATCCCAGCCAGAGCCTTCCTCAGAAGATTATTGGGACTCTCTAATAGAAGCCATGATCCAACAAAAGAATAAAGGAAAAGACAATAATTAATTAATTGGTGCTTCCTTGTGTCGGCAATCATCTTTTTCACAATTGGAAAAGGTGGAGAGAAATTCTTCCACGTGGAAAAAGTGGAGAGAAATTCTTCCACTAAGTAATAATGCTTCTACTATTGTAGTTTTGTTTTTAGCTTTGCTGTCATTTTTAGTGCGTCGATGGGGCCCCAAGTGTACCCGGCATTAATTATGATATTTTGTATTTTTCTACTTTTACTATTTTCTTTTTCTTTTACCGGTTACCGGTTGTAATAGTTAGCTTTTACTGGCTTAAATAGTAAGCCTTAAGTTTTCTATATAAGGCAATTGAGCCTCACTTGTAAAAACGCAACTTTGTAACGCAGCAACAAAACAACTACTTGAAATACAATTCTCTTTTCATTCTCTCTCTCTTCCACGCCCTTCAATTCCTTCTTCTTATTGTTTCTAAGTCTTCCGTAAAGCACCTCTGAATAATTCTACTAAGGTACTTTCCCTTTACTATTCTTTTATTAATTAATTTTGGTAAGGCTACTCAAATGAGTAGCTAGATTATTGTTGTGGTAGACGAGGCCATTCACCTCGTCTACCACAACAATAATCTAGCTACTCATTTGAGTAGCCTTACCAAAATTAATTAATAAAAGAATAGCACCTTAGAAATTGTTCAGAGTAATGGAAACGGAAGACTTCACGGAAGGAGTAAGAGAAATGGAAAGGGAATAGTAGGGCGTGGAAGATAGAGAGAAACAAAGGAAAGTTTTATTTCAGTAGTAGTTGTTTTTTTTTTTTTGTGTTACAAAGTTGTGTGCTTTACAACTGAGGCAGAACTGCCTTATATAGAAAACTTTAGGCTTACTATTTAAGCCAGTAAAAGCTAACTATTACAACCGGTAACCGGTAAAAGAAAAAGAAAACAGTAAAAGTAGAAAATTACAAAACATCATAATTAATGCCGGGTACACTTGGGGCCCCATCGACGCACTAAAAATGACAGCATAGCTAAAAACAAAAATACATAGTAGAAGCACTATTGCTTAGTGGAAGAATTTCTTTCCACTTTCTCCAATTATGGAAAGGATGATTGCCGACACCTTTTGATGACTCATTACACCTATTGTTGGCACGTGATTCTTGCTGACAATAATTAATCAATTTAATTAATTGATTAATTAATTTTTGTCTTTTCCCTTATTCTTCTGTTGAATCATAGCTTCAATCAGAGAGTCCCAATAATCTTCTGGGGAGGGTTCTGGCTGAGATTCTCCAGCTAAAGATTCAAAAATGTTTGAATCCATAGATCCATGCGATGAACTTGTCTTCATAGAAGAACTGGTTTTCATAGAAGCAATTTCTTCATTAACTTCAAAAGTTTTGAAGAATTGATTTTTTATATGGTCCAGAGTTCTGGTCATAATTTTTTCCTCAGATTCATTGGGATGAATCTTTTGGTAGTAATTCTTTAAATGGGCCATATTAAGACCTTGACCAAATTTATCTCTTGGAATCTTCTGGTCTTCATCAATAGCTTCTTTAATTTTTACTTCCATTTTATGGAGGTCTTCGTCGTCAATATTATTCCACCATTTTGAGAAGAAATGTCTTCTAAGGATTGGATCATTGTAATTGTTCCTTGTGATGGTAATTGACCATCTCCAAATCCAAGGAATTTGAAATTTAATAAAGAAAAAACAAGGACCTTGTCCTGTGATCATTTTTGAAGCATTTTTCAAAAATAAAGGATTATGATCACACCATGAATTATATAAATTCAATAAATTTTCTGGTAAAATTTCTGTTGAAGGACCAATTTTCCTCCACCAATCAAAAAACCATTGTGGCATTGGTTTGGCCAGAATTTCTGGGTTGGCACTAAAAAACCATGAGTGCTTATTCTTTGGATTTTGATAATAAAATGCCAAAGTAAATGCTTGGATATAATCCCAATAATTGAAGTAAACATTTTTTCCTTCAGCAATTTTAATTGCCTTATCTCCATTTGGATTTAAACCCCATTCTCTGGGTGTCAATATCTTGTTGATATGACATTTACTATAATTAATAAAATTATCAGCATTATTATTCTGATAATAATGAGTTATTGTTACTGATTCAGTAACTCGAAGTAAAACTTCTAAATGTGGTTTAGACTTACCATTAAGTCCAGGATATCCTCTAGATTCGAGGTATCTTGTTTTAATCGACCATCCATCATTAGGAGTCAATTCCATATTATCTTCTTCGACATACATTATGTCTTCAGTGATTGGACTTTCACAATATTCTGTGACTTTAGTAACAGGATTATCATTAATCACTGTATCTTTGTAAGAATTTGTCTTACTTGAAGAAGGTATATCTTCTTTCTTTTGTGATCCTGTTAATTGTAACAGGTTTCTGTTTCTATGAACAGTAGTCCAATCCCTTATTAGAGGAATGTTTGATTCTTGATAGGGCAGCATATTGTTGCTCCTATTTCTTCCACCACCACGGCCACCACGGCCACGGCCTCTACCCCTATTGGGGGATGTCATTTCCCTGCAAAAATTCACGGGTTAAATAATCAGCAAGAGAATTATTTTCTCCTTTAATATATTGGATATCAAATTCAAAAACTGATAACTGAGCTTGCCAATTAGCAAAGATTTGTTTTGCAACAAGGTTTTTGACATCTTTTTCAATGATTGATTTAGCAGAGCTACAATCAATCCTTAACCCACCGCCGTCCCATTCTTGAGTGAGCTGGAGCGCAGCCATCTTATCCACTGAACTAGCTAGAAGCTCATCTTGAAATTTTGAAATACATTTAATAATAGAAAGCATTTCTTTCTTAACAGTCGAGTAATTAGACTGAGTTGGATTCCACTTTCCAGAAGTGAATCTGACTAATACTTCTTTATTTGTATCTGGTATAACCTGCTTTAGGATACCTCCATATCCTAAATTAGAAGCATCTGTTTCTACTATCTTAAAGTATTTAGGATTGGCTAAAGATAAGCAAGGCAAACATTTTACTTTGCTCTTAATCCTTTGGACAGCCTGAGAATGTTTCTCAGTCCAAGGACCGTGGTTTTTTCTTAATCTATTATATAAAATAGATGTGTCATGAGCTAAATTCTCATAATAGTCTGAAATATAATTCAAACTTCCTAAAAACCTTTGTAATTGTTTTTTCTCTGAAATGATATCAGGAAATTTTGAAGCAAATTCAATACTTCTGCTGATAGGGATAATTGTCCCCTGGTCAATTTCATGTCCTAAAAATCTAACTTTTGTTTGAAAAAGTTTCATTTTTGGGGCTGAAATAACTAAACCATTATGTTTAACTAAATTTTTGAACGTCTTCAAATGTTTGATATGTTGATCAAAAGTTTTAGAAAATACTAAAACATCATCAATATAAACAATCATGAAATCCGAATAAGGATTAAAAATATCATTCATAATATTTTGAAATTCTGATGGAGCATTCTTCAAACCAAAGGGAAGAACATTCCATTCATAATGTCCAAACGGGACAGTAAAAGCTGTTTTATATTTATCAGATTCATTAATCTGAATTTGCCAATAGCCTGATTTCATATCAAATTTTGAAAAAATCAAGGCATCATTAAGCCTATCCAACAAATCTTTTTTATTGGGAATTGGATATCTAATCCATTTCAAAACCTTATTGAGAGGTTTATAATTAATAACTAATCTTGGGACACCTCGTTCCCTCTCAGCATTTTTATTTACATAAAATGTTGTGCAACTCCAAGAAGACTTGGATTTTCTAATTAACCTTTTTTCCAAAAGAGAATTAATTTCTTTTTTACAAAGATCAAGATATTCTTGATTCATTTGGGCTGGTCTAGCCTTTGTAGGAATTTGATTTTCGTTAAAATCATCAATATAGGGTAGAGAAACAATATGTTGTTTCCTACTCCAAAAAGCATTTGGTAAATCATTACATACCTCAGAAACAAATTGTTGTTCAATCAACTTAATTTGTTTCTTAGTTTCATCTTTTTTAAGATGATCCTTGATATTGAAAATATTTATTTCTTCTTTAAGAAAACATATCTGTCTTTCTTTAATAGAAAGAATATTTTTAATCTCATTAAGAACCCTAGTATAAGGATCAGTAATAAAATTAAAAATAATTTCTTTATTGTCAATAACGGTAGTGATACCCTCTTGATCAATACTTCTAATAGGCATAATATTATGCAAGAAAGGAGTACCTAAAATGATTCTACTAGTTAAATTTTTAACTAATATAAAATGAGTTGGTAAACAAATATTTTGACTACAAACATAAGTATTAGAAAGTTTATAATTGACTTCCAAACGACTTCCACCAGCTTGCGTAAGAGCTTGGGTGGTTTTCTCAAAATATTTTGTAGGAATAATATCTTCCTGAATGCAATTGAGATCAGCACCACTATCTACAAGTGCTGCTTCATTTTTTAAAATAAAATTCTTATTAATTACCAAAGTTACTTTCACAAACCATTTTTGTGAAGTTACCCTGTGTAATAAATATTTTTCACTAGCAATATTACTACCAGAAGGAATAGTAGAAATAAAAGGGGTTTTTCCTAAATTGCCAGAAATCTCTAAGGAAGATATGCTGATATTATCTTTCTTGATCTGAACCACTTCAGATTTTAAGAGATTTATTTCTCTTTTCAAATCATTAATAGAAACGGGAGTTTCTGTAATGTTTGATCGTCTAAATTTAGACAAAACCTCACTTATCTGGTAAGGTGCATCTATGATTAGAGGCGCCTCTTTTTTGGAACTTTCCTTGATTAGGAATTCCATCATCTTTTTTCTCAGACTATTGTCTGTAATAGACTCCAAAAATTTTAGAGCTTCTTCATGTTCTTTATTAAGAACATTTAATCCATTTATTTCAACAATGGATTTCCAGTAATTCAAATTATTGTATTGACAGCTATTGTTGTCAATATTCGAACCTGGAGAAGTATCATTATTGATACATTCTATGTCCTTTGAAGAGTCCTGTTCTGATTCAGAACCAATAGATAGAACCTTTTTTAATTGAGTCCTTGCTTGTTCATTCCCCAAGGCATTCAGGGCTTTTTTAGTCCTTGATTGTTCTTCGTCCAAGGCGTTCAGGGATTTATTAGTCCAGCATTGGCTGTCATAATGTTTTGTCTTGTCATAAGTAGTGTCCAACTTATGGGCTCTCCTCTTTCCTTTATTTTGGAAAGTGTCTTGCTTGGTCTTCTTTTTATAAAAATTTGTTTTGAATTTTTTCTTATTAGGAGATTTATAAATATCCTTGTTTCTATTAAACTTTTTATAAGTTCTATTATTAAAGCTCTTTTGCTTTTTATTCTTTAACCCAGGTGGTCTATCCAAGTTAAAAATAAATTGATTATAATAACTTGTTGCTATTGAAAAAACAAAATTTATCAGAAGAACAATTCTTAAAGTAGGGAATCACCTACATAACCAGAAATGAGTTTCCATATAGGATGAACTCTAAAATAGATTACTCCCCTGGGAGTAAGATGAGAGAACTCATTAGTGGAGAATTCCAACTAAATAGATATGCCGAATTTAGGCAATGGTATTTTAAGAAATTCTCATCTTATGAACTAAATAAGTTCAAAGATGATTATTATGAAGAGTTGACCATAACTCAGGATTATATTCCTTTTGTTAAATGGTTTGCAAATTATTTTGTTAATAAAGTCAAAAATGAAGTTTTAGTCCTTCAACCAGATAGTGAGGAAACTACCTTAGAACAAAAGGATATAGAAGCCAGATCTCTTATTTTTCTTAAAGGGATAGAAAGTAAACATGTTACTATTAAGGAACTAAGTTCTTTAATAAAAACCCAGAATTACACCAAGGTGTTTTTGGATAATTTAGGAGAGCAAATAATTTCTCTTAAAAAAGATTTATTATCTTTAAAAGAAATGTTTGAAAAACAAATTTTTCAACAGAAATTAATTCTGGACAATATGAACAAGTCTAAGGCACCAATGGTTGCGGAGATTCAACCTTCCTTGCCTATAAAGAATTTTAAGCCAAAGGAGGATATAACAATATTTTCTATGGCTTCTTGCTCATCTATTTGCTGGGATGTAGAGGCTTCATGCAAATTACTAGGAGCTATATTAATATGGTTTTCTGATAAAAACAAACGAGTCTCGTTATTATTACGAAGCTCATTTAACTCACCCCTAATGGCTGAATTAATAGGTTGGGAACAAATTCTAGTTCCTAGCATAGCAGAATATTTTGCTAAATCATTATAAACATCGTTATAGTAGTTATATCGTTCAGAATCACGAGGCCAATTGTCTCGCTTGGCTGCGAACTCAGAGAGACGCAATTCAATTTTAAATATTTCTTTGTTAAGCATTCGATGCCTAGCTTCTAACCATTCTTCCCTAGATACGGGATGATCATTATCATCAACATTCATGACGAGATAAAATTGTTGTGGATAAACGAGATACAGGACCAGACCCTTTCTGGGTAAAATAATTGAACTTTATGAAAATACAATTGAACTTATGAAAATACTATACTCTAAATATCTTATTTGTCATCTTTGCAAACATTTCTGTTTAAATTTCAACCCGAAGGGAAATAAGGATTTCTCCTAAATCAAAGATGCCACAGAGGTTTTTAGCAAAAAACGTTCTTCGGGAAATCACCTTGTTCAAACGCCTCTTCTGGGCAAAAACGGTGATGTTAAGAACACACACTAAAAACATTTTGTGTATCAATGTTTCAACTGAGTGAAACACCAAAAAATACACAAATAAGATATTTCAGCATTTTCTAATTTCATATGAATAATTACTTCACCCTGGGAATGGCTCTGATACCATTCACCTCGTCTACCACAACAATAATCTAGCTACTCATTTGAGTAGACTTACCAAAATTAATTAAAGAATAGTACCTTTAATAAACTTCAGAGCGTGGTTGATTGCACGGAAGACTTCTTTGATTGAAGAGGATTTAGAAAAATATTGGAAAGAAAGTAAAGGGCGTGGAAGAGAGAGAGAATGAAAAGAGAATTTTATTTCAAGTAGTAGTTGTTGTTCGGTGGTTTACAACTGAGGCACAATTTGCCTTTTATAGAAAACTTAAGGCTTACTATTTAAGCCAGTAAAAGCTAACTATGACAACCGGTAACCGGTAAAAGAAAAAGAAAACAGTAAAAGTAGAAAAATACAAAACATCATAATTAATGCCGGGTACACTTGGGGCCCCATCGACGCACTAAAAATGACAGCAAAGCTAAAAACAAAAATACATAGTAGAAGCATTATTGCTTAGTGGAGGGAATTCTTTCCACGTTCTTCAATTATGGAAAGGATGATTCTTTCCACGTTCTTCAATTATGGAAAGGATGATTGCCGACACATAATTCTTGCCGACACCAATTAATTAATTAATTAATTAATTAACTTTTGTCTTTTCCTTTATTCTTTTGTTGAATCATGGCTTCAATTAGGGAGTCCCAATAATCTTCTGGGGAAGGTTCTGGTTGAGATTCTCCAGCTAAAGATTCAAAAATGTTTGAATCCATGGATCCATGTGATGAACTTGTCTTCATGGAAGCAATTTCTTCATTAACTTCAAAAGTTTTGAAGAATTGATTTTTTATATGGTCCAGAGTTCTGGTCATAATTTTTTCCTCAGATTCATTAGGATGAATCTTTTGGTAGTAATTCTTTAAATGGGCCATATCAAGACCTTTACCAAATTTATCTTTTGGAATCTTTTGGTCTTCTTTAATAGCTTCCTTAATTTTTACTTCCATTTTATGGAGGTCTTCGTTGTCAATATTATTCCACCATTTTGAGAAGAAATGTCTTCTAAGGATTGGATCATTGTAATTGTTCCTTGTGATGGTAATTGCCCATCTCCAAATCCAAGGAATTTGAAATTTAATAAAGAAAAAACAAGGACCTTGTCCTGTGATCATTTTTGAAGCATTTTTCAAAAATAAAGGATTATGATCACACCATGAATTATATAAATTCAATAAATTTTCTGGTAAAACTTCTATTGAAGGACCAATTTTCCTCCACCAATTAAAAAACCATTGTGGTATTGGTTTGGCCAGAATTTCTGGGTTAGCACTGAAAAACCATGAGTGCTTATTCTTCGGATTTTGATAATAAAATGCCAAAGTAAATGCTTGGATATAATCCCAATAATTGAAGTAAACATTTTTTCCTTCAGCAATTTTAATTGCCTTGTCTCCATTTGGATTTAAACCCCATTCTCTGGGTGTCAATATCTTATTGATATGACATTTACTGTAATTAATAAAATTATCAGGATTATTATTCTGATAATAATGAGTTATTGTTACTGATTCAGTAACTCGAAGTAAAACTTCTAAATGAGGTCTAGACTTACCATTAAGTCCAGGATATCCTCTAGATTCGAGGTATCTTGTTTTAATTGACCATCCATCATTAGGAGTCAATTCCATATCATCTTCTTCGACATACATTATGTCTTCAGTGATTGAATTTTCACAATATTCTGTGACTTTATTAACAGGATTATCATTAATCACTGTATCTTTGTAAGAATTTGTCTTACTTGAAGAAGGTATATCTTCTTTCTTTTGTGGCCCTGTTAATTGTAACAGGTTCCTGTTTCTATGGACAGTAGTCCAATCCCCTATTAGAGGAATGTTTGATTCTTGATAGGGCAGCATATTGTTGCTCCTATTTCTTCCACCACCACGGCCACCACGGCCACGGCCTCTACCCCTATTGGGGGATGTCATATCCCTGCAAAAATTCATGGGTTAGAAAATTTGGTAAAAGAATTATTTTCTTTAATAAAACATATTTGTTTTTCTTTTTTAGAAAGAATACTTTTCATTTCATTAAGAATCCTAGTATGAGGATCAGTAACAAAATTAAAAGTTATTGCTTCGTTTTTAATAATAGTAGTGATTCCATATTGATCAATATTAATAGGCATCAAACTTTGCAGAAAAGGAGTACCTAAAATAATCCTGTGGGTTAAATTTTTAACTAGAATAAATTGAGTTGGTAAACAAATATTTTGATTGCAAATATAAGTATTAGAAAGTTTATAATTAACTTTCAATCTACTTCCACCAGCTTGAGTGAGAGCTTGAGTGGTCTTTTCAAAATATTTTGCAGGAATAATATTTTCCTGGATACAATTAAGATCAGCACCACTATCAACTAGGGCTATTTCATTTTCTAAAATAAAATTTTTATTAATAACCAAAGTTACTTTCACAAACCATTTTTGTGAAGTTACTCTGTCTAATATAGATAAATAATTCTCACCAGTATTATTGATGCTAGTAGGAATTATGGAAGAAATATTAGAAGGAATTTCCTTCATTTTTTCAGGAACTTCTAAAGAAGAAATTCTAAGAGATAAATTGATATTATCTTTTTTAATCTGAGCAATTTCAGATTTTAAGAGATTTATTTCTCTTTTCAAATCATTAGTAGAAACAGGAGTTTCTTTAATGTTTGATTGTCTAAATCTAGACAAAACCTCACTTATCTGGTAAGGTGCATCTATGATTAGAGGCGTTTCTTTTTTGAAATTTTCCTTGATTAGGAATTCCATCATCTTTTTTCTCAGACTATTGTCCGTAATAGACTCCAAAATTTTTAGAGCTTCTTCTTGTTCTTCATTAAGAACATTTAATCCATTCATTTCAACAATGGATTTCCAATAATTCAATTTATTGTATTGACAGCTATTGTTGTCAATATCAGAATCTGAAGAAGTATCATCATTGATACATTCTATGTCATTACTAGAATTAAGAACATTTAATCCATTCATTTTAACAATGGATTTCCAATAATTCAAATTATTGCATTGACAGCTATTGTTGTCAATATCAGAATCTGAAGAAGTATCATCATTGATACATTCTATGTCATTACTAGAAGAGTCCTGTTCTGATTCAGAAGCGATCAATAGAACTTTTTCTAATTGAGTCCTTAATTGTTCATCCTCCAAGGCGTTCAAGGCTTTTTTAGTCCAGCATTGGTTGGCATAATGTCCAGCCTTGCCACATTTGTGACAAGTAATATTCATTTTCTGGGCTTTCCTCTTTCCTTTATTTTGGAAAGGTTCATCCTGCTTGGGCCTGTTTTTATAAGAATTTTTGGGATTTTTCTTATTAGAAGAATTATATATATAGTCTTTTTATAAGCTTTATTATTAGAACTTTTTTTCTGTTTATTTAAACCAGGTGGTTTATCCATGTCAAAAGCAAATTGTTCACAAAATTCACCCAATTTGTGTTTTTCAGAAAGCTTTTGTTTCTTTAATTGATTTTTTAATTTTATGTCATTACATAAAGATAATCCTTCATTAACACATATGCTAATGATTTGACCATAGGTTAAATTGGCATAGTCAATATTTATGCCATCACAATTAACCCTTAAAGATTGTCTTACCTTCTCAGCAAAAAGATGGGGTAAACCGTCTACAAATTTAGACTTCCAATGAATAGAATCAGGATTGGATAATTGAAAAACTCTAGACAAGAAAGTATCCTTATACCATCTAAAGTGGGTCAAAGAAGGACACCTTAAATTTTGTAAAAGAGTTTGTAATTTTTCTGCTATGGGAACAGTTGCTCCTACAAAATTTTGTAAGATAGATAAACACAGTGTATAAACTGCATCTTCTTCATTAGTAGTAATAGTATTACCACTACTTGATTCTGTTTTCACAACTACCTTTTTGTGACTTAGAATCTCCTGTTTTTGAGATATGGTGACATAATTATCCCACCAACCTCTTAATTGGCCGACAAATCCTGTGGCTATAAATTGAGCAACAGAACTATCGCTATTACCATGCTGTTTACAAACAGTAGAATACATAATCATTCTATGTATCATATCTATGATTTGTTTATCATTTAAACCATCAATATTCCATTCGTAAATGGATTTACCAGAATAAGAATTCTGATAATTATCATTTTCTTCAAAAAGAAGGTCTTGAGGAGAAGGCCTTTTATAGTAATATTTTTCTACAGCCCTTGTAGTGTAAATAGGATTTATACGATTCTCCTTATTGATATCTTGATTAGCAAACATTTTTGCTAAATCATTAATATCTTCATCGTCTGAAGTATTTTCAGGAGTACCGAAAATATCTTTTTCGGATAAAACACTTAAGTTAAGATTCTTAAGCTTTTGTTCAAGAATATGAACAAATTCATTTGTATTATCCTCCATTTTAAAACCTGATATAGGTAAAGGAGGTTGAACTAAAGGAACCTCTGCAACCACTGATGTCTCACCTTTGTTCATTTTTTCTAAAATTAATTTCTGTTGAGAAATTTGATTTTCAAACATCTCTTTTAAGGATAATAAATCTTTCTCAAGAGAAACAATTTGTTCTCCTAAACAATTCAGAAAAACATTGGTATAATTCTGGGTTCTAACTAAAGAACTTAATTCCTTGATAGTAACATGGTTACCTTCTATACCTTTGAGAAAAGTAAAAGATCTTGCTTCTATATCTTTTCCTTCTAAGGTTTTACCTATATTTAGGTCTCTATTTGTTGGAGGGAAAAAAGAACTCATTTTTTCTCCTTTTATTGTTTCCCAGTCATGTGGTTTGAGGATCAAAACTTCTTTCTGAACCTTCTTAACAAAATAATTTGCAAACCATTTGACAAAAGGAACATAATCCTGGATTATGGTCATTTCTTCATAATAATCATTTTTAAACTTATTTAGTTCATAAGACGAAAATTTCTTAAAATACCATTGCCTAAATTCGGCATACTTTTCTAATTGAAATTCTCCACTGATGAGTTTTCTCATCTTACTTCCTGGGGAGAAATCTATTTTAGAGGTCATGGCAAATTAAAACTCATTTCTGACTGTGTAGGTGATTCCCTACTTTGAGAATTATTCTTTTGATAAATTCCATGGGGAATTCTATTCTCACTAATTCTAATGTTTTCTACAGTTTCTATCTCGTCTATTTGTTGAGATACAGGGGTTCTAGGTATTTCACTAGGAGTTGTATAAAACTCACTGGCAGAATGTCTTGCTGAAATACTTCTAGGTATTTTAATAGTTCTTTGGGGATTAAATTTTATTTCTATGTCCCCTTCATTGGTTTCAATGATTTGATCTATATTCCTATTCATGATAGGTCTAGGTTCTATGGCTTGGGGTAAAGACCATGTTTCTGGAAAATTTATTTCTTCCCATCTAATCAGTTTATTAGTGACTATATTAGAGGTCAACAAATTTGTTTGGACCAGAGTAGTAGTTCCTGGAAAGGAGGCTTGCTTAACTTTTGGGTTAAGTGTACTCAAAACTTTAAAATAAACTCTATAACATATTGCTATAAGCTCACTGCCTCGGTTAAAATTATAACCACTGGTATGTATAGTAAGCTGCAAAGCATCTAAAATATTTTTATTAGATAAAGATAAGCATAAATTTGGTGCCACATCAAAATAGACAGGACCATGACATAGACTGGTTTCTATTAAAGCAGCTAGAGAGGATTTAAAGTCTCTACTTCTTCCATCTCTAACATATGCCATTATACTAGCATTTAACCCTGATAAGGTTAAAGGTTTGAAAGCAATTTGTATAAGTCCGATATGGACAAACTTGTAATCTTTAAAAGGGAGTAAATCTTTTTTACTCAATAATCTAATAGTCTGGGTATTATCAGAAATTTGTATGGTTTGTTCTATGGTCTTAATCGCATAGCGAGATAAAAGATCAAACATACCCATTTTATATATTTTCTTGCAAGGGACTGAAGGAATAGTCCACTTGTTCAATTGATCCAAATTTTTTGGATATTCCATTAGCTCTTCATTCTTGATAGAGCTATCTTGATGATCATAATCATCGATTTCCATAATGATAAAATTGTTGTGGATAAACGAGATACAGGACCAGACCCTTTCTGGGTGAAATAATTGAACTTATGAAAATACTATACTCTAAATATCTTATTTGTCATCTTTGCAAACATTTCTGTTTAAATTTCAACCCGAAGGGAAATAAGGATTTCTCCTAAATCAAAGATGCCACAGAGGTTTTTAGCAAAAAACGTTCTTCGGGAAATCACCTTGTTCAAACGCCTCTTCTGGGCAAAAACGGTGATGTTAAGAACACACACTAAAAACATTTTGTGTATCAATGTTTCATCAAAGTGAAACACCAAAAAATACACAAATAAGATATTTCAGCATTTTCTAATTTCATATGAATAATTACTTCACCCTGGGAATGGCTCTGATACCAATTTGGTAAGGCTACTCAAATGATTAGCTAGATTATTGTTGTGGTAGACGAGGTGAATGGTATCAGAGCCATTCCCAGGGTGAAGTAATTATTCATATGAAATTATTTTAAACTTAAGGATGTAAGTATAAGGGTGGGTTATTTCTTCATCTGAAGAGTACTCAAATATCCCCTATTAAAACTTCTAAGGTGAACCGTCCCCGATGATTCAACAAAGGAGTTGATATTGGGAGCAGTAGCCTTGAAGGGGGAAGCTTATATTTACACTAAGAGTTTTAAATTGTTCATATGAAACAATTATGCTAGAAATATCTTATTTGTGTATTTTTTGGTGTTTCACTCAGTTGAAACATTGATACACAAAATGTTTTTAGTGTGTGTTCTTAACATCACCGTTTTTGCCCAGAAGAGGCGTTTGAACAAGGTGATTTCCCGAAGAACGTTTTTTGCTAAAAACCTATGTGGCATCTTTGATTTAGGAGAAATCCTTATTTCCCTTCGGGTTGAAATTTAAACAGAAATGTTTGCAAAGATGACAAATAAGATATTTAGAGTATAGTATTTTCATAAGTTCAATTGTATTTTCATAAAGTTCAATTATTTTACCCAGAAAGGGTCTGGTCCTGTATCTCGTTTATCCACAACAATTTTATCTCGTCATGAATGTTGATGATAATGATCATCCCGTATCTAGGGAAGAATGGTTAGAAGCTAGGCATCGAATGCTTAACAAAGAAATATTTAAAATTGAATTGCGTCTCTCTGAGTTCGCAGCCAAGCGAGACAATTGGCCTCGTGATTCTGAACGATATAACTACTATAACGATGTTTATAATGATTTAGCAAAATATTCTGCTATGCTAGGAACTAGAATTTGTTCCCAACCTATTAATTCAGCCATTAGGGGTGAGTTAAATGAGCTTCGTAATAATAACGAGACTCGTTTGTTTTTATCAGAAAACCATATTAATATAGCTCCTAGTAATTTGCATGAAGCCTCTACATCCCAGCAAATAGATGAGCAAGAAGCCATAGAAAATATTGTTGCTATTGAAAAAACAAAATTTATCAGAAGAAGAATTCTTAAAGTAGGGAATCACCTACATAACCAGAAATGAGTTTCCATATAGGATGAACTCTAAAATAGATTACTCCCCTGGGAGTAAGATGAGAGAACTCATTAGTGGAGAATTCCAACTAAATAGATATGCCGAATTTAGGCAATGGTATTTTAAGAAATTCTCATCTTATGAACTAAATAAGTTCAAAGATGATTATTATGAAGAGTTGACCATAACTCAGGATTATATTCCTTTTGTTAAATGGTTTGCAAATTATTTTGTTAATAAAGTCAAAAATGAAGTTTTAGTCCTTCAACCAGATAGTGAGGAAACTACCTTAGAACAAAAGGATATAGAAGCCAGATCTCTTATTTTTCTTAAAGGGATAGAAAGTAAACATGTTACTATTAAGGAACTAAGTTCTTTAATAAAAACCCAGAATTACACCAAGGTGTTTTTGGATAACTTAGGAGAGCAAATAATTTCTCTTAAAAAAGATTTATTATCTTTAAAAGAAATGTTTGAAAAACAAATTTTTCAACAGAAATTAATTCTGGACAATATGAACAAGTCTAAGGCACCAATGGTTGCGGAGATTCAACCTTCCTTGCCTATAAAGAATTTTAAGCCAAAGGAGGATATAAATAGTTATTATAACCATTTTGTTTTTAATACAAATAGTTATTATAATCAATTTATTTTTAACTTGGATAGACCACCTGGGTTAAAGAATAAAAAGCAAAAGAGCTTTAATAATAGAACTTATAAAAAGTTTAATAGAAACAAGGATATTTATAAATCTCCTAATAAGAAAAAATTCAAAACAAATTTTTATAAAAATAAGCCCAAGCAAGACACTTTCCAAAATAAAGGAAAGAGGAGAGCCCATAAGTTGGACACTACTTATGACAAGACAAAACATTATGACAGCCAATGCTGGACTAATAAAGCCCTGAACGCCTTGGACGAAGAACAATCAAGGACTAAAAAAGCCCTGAACGCCTTGGGGAATGAACAAGCAAGGACTCAATTAAAAAAGGTTCTATCTATTGGTTCTGAATCAGAACAGGACTCTTCAAAGGACATAGAATGTATCAATAATGATACTTCTCCAGGTTCGAATATTGACAACAATAGCTGTCAATACAATAATTTGAATTACTGGAAATCCATTGTTGAAATAAATGGATTAAATGTTCTTAATAAAGAACATGAAGAAGCTCTAAAAATTTTGGAGTCTATTACAGACAATAGTCTGAGAAAAAAGATGATGGAATTCCTAATCAAGGAAAGTTCCAAAAAAGAGGCGCCTCTAATCATAGATGCACCTTACCAGATAAGTGAGGTTTTGTCTAAATTTAGACGATCAAACATTAAAGAAACTCCTGTTTCTATTAATGATTTGAAAAGAGAAATAAATCTCTTAAAATCTGAAGTGGTTCAGATCAAGAAAGATAATATCAGCATATCTTCCTTAGAGATTCCTGGCAATTTAGGAAAAACCCATTTTATTTCTACTATTCCTTCTGGTAGTAATATTGCTAGTGAAAAATATTTATTACACAGGGTAACTTCACAAAAATGGTTTGTGAAAGTAACTTTGGTAATTAATAAGAATTTTATTTTAAAAAATGAAGCAGCACTTGTAGATAGTGGTGCTGATCTCAATTGCATTCAGGAAGGTATTATTCCTACAAAATATTTTGAGAAAACCACCCAAGCTCTTACGCAAGCTGGTGGAAGTCGTTTGGAAGTCAATTATAAACTTTCTAATACTTATGTTTGTAATCAAAATATTTGTTTACCAACTCATTTTATATTAGTTAAAAATTTAACTAGTAGAATCATTTTAGGTACTCCTTTCTTGCATAATATTATGCCTATTAGAAGTATTGATCAAGAGGGTATCACTACCGTTATTGACAATAAAGAAATTATTTTTAATTTTATTACTGATCCTTATACTAGGGTTCTTAATGAGATTAAAAATATTCTTTCTATTAAAGAAAGACAGATATGTTTTCTTAAAGAAGAAATAAATATTTTCAATATCAAGGATCATCTTAAAAAAGATGAAACTAAGAAACAAATTAAGTTGATTGAACAACAATTTGTTTGAGGTATGTAATGATTTACCAAATGCTCTTTGGAGTAGGAAACAACATATTGTTTCTCTACCCTATATTGATGATTTTAACGAAAATCAAATTCCTACAAAGGCTAGACCAGCCCAAATGAATCAAGAATATCTTGATCTTTGTAAAAAAGAAATTAATTCTCTTTTGGAAAAAAGGTTAATTAGAAAATCCAAGTCTTCTTGGAGTTGCACAGCATTTTATGTAAATAAAAATGCTGAGAGGGAACGAGGTGTCCCAAGATTAGTTATTAATTATAAACCTCTCAATAAGGTTTTGAAATGGATTAGATATCCAATTCCCAATAAAAAAGATTTATTGGATAGGCTTAATGATGCCTTGATTTTTTCAAAATTTGATATGAAATCAGGCTATTGGCAAATTCAGATTAATGAATCTGATAAATATAAAACAGCTTTTACTGTCCCGTTTGGACATTATGAATGGAATGTTCTTCCCTTTGGTTTGAAGAATGCTCCATCAGAATTTCAAAATATTATGAATGATATTTTTAATCCTTATTCGGATTTCATGATTGTTTATATTGATGATGTTTTAGTATTTTCTAAAACTTTTGATCAACATATCAAACATTTGAAGACGTTCAAAAATTTAGTTAAACATAATGGTTTAGTTATTTCAGCCCCAAAAATGAAACTTTTTCAAACAAAAGTTAGATTTTTAGGACATGAAATTGACCAGGGGACAATTATCCCTATCAGCAGAAGTATTGAATTTGCTTCAAAATTTCCTGATATCATTTCAGAGAAAAAACAATTACAAAGGTTTTTAGGAAGTTTGAATTATACTTCAGACTATTATGAGAATTTAGCTCATGACACATCTATTTTATATAATAGATTAAGAAAAAACCCAGGTCCTTGGACTGAGAAACATTCTCAGGCTGTCCAAAGGATTAAGAGCAAAGTAAAATGTTTGCCTTGCTTATCTTTAGCCAATCCTAAATACTTTAAGATAGTAGAAACAGATGCTTCTAATTTAGGATATGGAGGTATCCTAAAGCAGGTTATACCAGATACAAATAAAGAAGTATTAGTGAGATTCACTTCTGGAAAGTGGAATCCAACTCAGTCTAATTACTCGACTGTTAAGAAAGAAATGCTTTCTATTATTAAATGTATTTCAAAATTTCAAGATGATTTATTAAATCAAAAATTTTTGTTAAGGATTGATTGTAGCTCTGCTAAATCAATCATTGAAAAAGATGTCAAAAACCTTGTTGCAAAACAAATCTTTGCTAATTGGCAAGCTCAGTTATCAGTTTTTGAATTTGATATCCAATATATTAAAGGAGAAAATAATTCTCTTGCTGATTATTTAACCCGTGAATTTTTGCAGGGAAATGACATCCCCCAATAGGGGTAGAGGCCGTGGCCGTGGTGGCCGTGGTGGTGGAAGAAATAGGAGCAACAATATGCTGCCCTATCAAGAATCAAACATTCCTCTAATAGGGGATTGGACTACTGTTCATAGAAACAGAAACCTGTTACAATTAACAGGATCACAAAAGAAAGAAGATATACCTTCTTCAAGTAAGACAAATTCTTACAAAGATACAGTGATTAATGATAATCCTGTTACTAAAGTCACAGAATATTGTGAAAGTCCAATCACTAAAGACATAATGTATGTCGAAGAAGATGATATGGAATTGACTCCTAATGATGGATGGTCGATTAAAACAAGATACCTCGAATCTAGAGGATATCCTGGACTTAATGGTAAGTCTAGACCACATTTAGAAATTTTACTTCGAGTTACTGAATCAGTAACAATAACTCATTATTATCAGAATAATAATGCTGATAATTTTATTAATTATAGTAAATGTCATATCAACAAGATATTGACACCCAGAGAATGGGGTTTAAATCCAAATGGAGATAAGGCAATTAAAATTGCTGAAGGAAAAAATGTTTACTTCAATTATTGGGATTATATCCAAGCATTTACTTTGGCATTTTATTATCAAAATCCAAAGAATAAGCACTCATGGTTTTTTAGTGCCAACCCAGAAATTCTGGCCAAACCAATGCCACAATGGTTTTTTGATTGGTGGAGGAAAATTGGTCCTTCAATAGAAATTTTACCAGAAAATTTATTGAATTTATATAATTCATGGTGTCATCATAATCCTTTATTTTTGAAAAATGCTTCAAAAATGATCACAGGACAAGGTCCTTGTTTTTTCTTTATTAAATTTCAAATTCCTTGGATTTGGAGATGGTCAATTACCATCACAAGGAACAATTACAATAATCCAATCCTTAGAAGACATTTCTTCTCAAAATGGTGGAATAATATTGACGACGAAGACCTCCATAAAATGGAAGTAAAAATTAAAGAAGCTATTGATGAAGACCAGAAGATTCCAAGAGATAAATTTGGTCAAGGTCTTGATATGGCCCATTTAAAGAATTACTACCAAAAGATTCATCCCAATGAATCTGAGGAAAAATTATGACCAGAACTCTGGACCATATAAAAAATCAATTCTTCAAAACTTTTGAAGTTAATGAAGAAATTGCTTCTATGAAAACCAGTTCTTCTATGAAGACAAGTTCATCGCATGGATCTATGGATTCAAACATTTTTGAATCTTTAGCTGGAGAATCTCAGCCAGAACCCTCCCCAGAAGATTATTGGGACTCTCTGATTGAAGCTATGATTCAACAGAAGAATAAGGGAAAAGACAAAAATTAATTAATCAATTAATTAAATTGATTAATTATTGTCAGCAAGAATCACGTGCCAACAATAGGTGTAATGAGTCATCAAAAGGTGTCGGCAATCATCCTTTCCATAATTGGAGAAAGTGGAAAGAAATTCTTCCACTAAGCAATAGTGCTTCTACTATGTATTTTTGTTTTTAGCTATGCTGTCATTTTTAGTGCGTCGATGGGGCCCCAAGTGTACCCGGCATTAATTATTGTTGTGGTAGACGAGGTGAATGGTATCAAAGCCATTCCCAGGGTGGAGTAATTATTCATATATATATATATATATATATATATATATATATATATATATATATATATATATATATATATATATATGAAAAATGATATTTAGTACGAAGGGTAACAAATGAAATGTAAGAATAACACTGGTTCCTTATAATACTTGCCACCATGTATTTTTATTTCGCCCGTGATTTCTTTTCGGTGGCAATTTTCTTGCAATTTCCTTCGTACTAAATAGTGTTGCCAATATATATATGAATTCAAAATGAATTTATCATGCAAAGTGTTATTAATAATTGATTTATAACTGCCCAATTATCTTGTAGTTATTCCTTTTAGTTTTAATATGTATTTTTAAAGTTTTATCATATCTACCCTAGGACACGGGGGTCGACCCGGTGCTCCCTGTAACATCCCTAATTTTTAAATGTGATTCACGGGGATTATAAATAATTTCTTGGACGAGTAAAATGATAATAAGTGAATCGAATATGGGTTAGTCGAGACAACGTTAAGTTATGGCTAAGTAGGAGAAAACTTAGGCAAAAATAAGGATTAGAATGAATTAATGAGCCAAGGGCATTTTGGTCCTTTCCAACCATTTAACCCTCAGCCCATTAAAACATAAGGGCCCTCTCTTCACTCTCATTTCAGCTGAAAGAAAAGGAAAACAGAAAAGAGAAGAAGGAGAGAAAAGACAGAGTGGGGCGAAAGGAAGGAGAAGGGAGCAGGGAGAAGGGGAGAGCCATGGATCCTTCTTGCATGTAACTAACCTCTGCTCCTTTCCTCTCCATTTTTCGAGCTCTTTCCATTGAGCCTAGTCTCAGCCTTCCATTCTGCTCCTAACTCGAATTGCCAAAGATGGAGCTTGAAGCTCAATATTGACAAAATCTCAATTTTCTTGCTTGCATGTTGAGGGCTGTCATGGGGGATGCAGTTCTTGGAAAAGTTTGAGTCCTCATTGTTGAACTAAGTCAGTTAGAAAGAAGTTCAGTGGCAAAGAAGCTCAAGTTTCGAAATAGGAGCTGTTGGTTTCGTTTGAAAGCGATTTGGAACGATTATGAGGATTGTTCGTGTGATTACGGTTTGACCGTTTCGTGCTCCGACGTGATTTCCGGCTAGTTCGTCAAACCGGTGAGTTTTACTCACGTATAGGGTTTTCGCATTTCGATCTTGATGATTTTGATATACTCGATATTCTGATTCCGAAACAATATTTGAGTCGAAAACCGTTTTTCTAAAATATCGCGTATTACAGTTTTTATAAAAATATATATGTACTATGTGGATTATAATTGTATTGGTACACTGCTGGAATGAGGATGGTTTTGTTGGAAATTGGATTGGGTTTCGATTGGAAGCGGTCAGAGAAGCGAAACGGAACGAAACGAACAAATAACGAATCTGTTACAGGCAGCACGGGTCGTGCCACCTTTAGCACGGGTCATGCTAGACTCTCTGTTTTGGAATTTCAGTCTAGCACGGGTCGTGCAAGGTTTGGCACGGGTCGTGCAAGACCTTCTGCCACCGATTGCCAAAATTTCGTTTCGTCGGTCCTTTTGATTTCAAACCTCTTCTAATCTTCTTCCCAACCAATTGTAATGATATTACCTTAATAAAATCGTTGTTTTGAAGGTGTCCAACTTGATTTTTAAGAAAAGGTTTTGAAAGTATAAATGTTCGAAAAACCGAAAAGTAGACCGCGTGTGAGTACATGTTTTTGAATAATAAAACGGATTACACGTCCAATTTGGTATTTTATTATAACGCCGGATTTCTAGTATCGTATTCATCAAAAACGGGTCATAGAACAACGATATAAATATATAGATTATATCGAATATAGAAGTCGGCCCAATGCGGGTGTGATATATAAATTATATCAAGTTGGGTGACGACCCGACGAATAGCATACTAGGCGGGGAAGTCATGAGCCCCTTCCCTAGGCCCTGGAAACGTTATGGAATAGTTACTAACGGGGGTTTATCGTGATTGTGGCTGTTGCACAGACGATGTTATGCTAAGTTCAATACACGATTCGCCGGGAATGTGGCTGTTGCACAGTCAGTGTTTCGATTGGTAAGCTTGTAATGGTATAGTAACTTACAAGGCTTAAAACAAATTATAACACATTAAATATCGTGATTGTGGCTGTTGCACAGATGAAGTTATGTTAAAAATGTATATACGCTAATAGTTCATAAAGTTAACTATGTAGCAACGGTTTTATAATGGAACCGAGTGATTGTAAGCGGGCACGGTAGAACTCACTGAGATATGTTATCTCACCCTATCATTATTGTGGTTTTTTACAGAGAAACAGGGAAAAAGGAAGACAAGGCGACACGAGTAGGTGACGTGCTTATGACGAAGCCGAAGACTTGTAGTCTTGATGTTTCGGATTGTTCTTCTTTTGTTGTTTCTGTTATGGTTATGTAACTTATATTTGATATGAGTTGTATGAACCCATTTCCGCTTATCTGTTTATGATATTGAACCTTAGGCTCGGTGTTCCTTTTGGATTTTGAACCATGTGAACTTCATGGAAATGAAGATGGATGAATCTGAAATATTATGTTTTATTTCGGAAAAATTTAGTATGTTCAATATTTAAACAGGTATTGTGTCCTCTGATTATTGCTAAGCTGTGCATTTCAATGTATCTTCACGTTAGAAACATTGGGGGTGTTACAATTGGTATCAGAGCGGTTCGACCTAGCCAGACTTAGATGTTAAGAGTCTTTTACGTCTTCTAAGTCTGATTCGTCTTTGTATGCTATTAGACATTGAGCCTGATCAACTGAATACTTTCTGCATATTTCGCAGAATTATGGCTGGAAGAGGTAGGAGAAACCCATCTATTGATCCTCATCAGGAATGGATGCAGAATGTCATTGAAACTCAGCAGAAGATGATGAATGACATGATGGTAATGCAACAGCAACAGATGGCTCAAATGGCTCAAATGCAGCAGATGCATCAAGTGCCTCAACCACAACCAAATGAGCCAGTCAATGTACCAAAACCTGAGGATCCCAACATGATGTATTTTCGGTTTCTGAAGATGAAACCTCCAATCTTCAAAGGAGGATCCGACCCAATGAAAGCTCATTTCTGGGTGGATGCCATGGAAAGAATTTTTGTGACATTACAATGCAATGAAGAAGAGAAAGTGATTTGTGCTGCCAATGCTCTGGATGAAGATGCTCATACTTGGTGGACTAATGCACGTAGGATGCTTCAAACCCAAAAGACACCTCTCAATTGGGTTAATTTTAAGGAATTGTTCCTAGGTCACTATTTTCCTGATGCTCAGAGTCGGCAAAAGAGCTATGCTGACAATCGGAGGAGACCATTGGAATTTGAAGTTGGTGATCATGTGTTCTTAAGAGTTTCTCCAACCACAGGTACCGATAGAGCGTTGCGAGCAAAGAAGCTTAGTCCTCGATATGTTGGACCATTCCAAATCATCGAGCGCATTGGACCAGTTGCCTATCGTCTAGCCTTGCCTCCAGCCTTATCAAACCTTCATAATATCTTCCATGTCTCCCAATTGAGGAAGTATGTTCCCGATCCGAATCAGCCGCTGAGTATTGACGCGATTGATCTCCGACCGAATCTATCATTCCAACCTTATCCTAGCTATGTTCTGGAACGTGGTGAAAGAACGCTGCGGACAAGGAAAATCCCCATTGTCAAAGTGTCTGGGATGGCTTCTCAACCGAAGAGGCTACCTGGGAGTTGGAAGATGACATGCGGACTCGATATCCATATCTTTTCGATTGAGGTATGTCTTTTCAATTTTGAGGAATTTTTTTTTAAAGTTGGGGTGATTGTAACATCCCTAATTTTTAAATGTGATTCACGGGGATTATAAATAATTTCTTGGACGAGTAAAATGATAATAAGTGAATTGAATATGGGTTATTCGAGACAACGTTAAGTTATGGCTAAGTAGGAGAAAACTTAGGCAAAAATAAGGATTAGAATGAATTAATGAGCCAAGGGCATTTTGGTCCTTTCCAACCATTTAACCCTCAGCCCATTAAAACATAAGGGCCCTCTCTTCACTCTCATTTCAGCTGAAAGAAAAGGAAAACAGAAAAGAGAAGAAGGAGAGAAAAGATAGAGTGGGGCGAAAGGAAGAAGGAGAAGGGAGAAGGGGGAGCCATGGATCCTCCTTGCATGTAAGTAACCTCTGCTCCTTTCCTTTCCATTTTTAGAGCTCTTTCCATTGCGCCTAGTCTCAGCCTTCCATTCTGCTCCTAACTCGAATTGCCATAGATGGAGCTTGAAGCTCAATATTGACAAAATCTCAATTTTCTTGCTTGCATGTTGTGGGCTGTCATGGGGGATGCAGTTCTTGGAAAAGTTTGAGTCCTCATTGTTGAACTAAGTCAAATAGGAAGAAGTTCAGTAGAAAAGAAGCTCAAGTTTCGAAATAGGAGCTGTTGGTTTCGTTTGAAAGCGGTTTGTAACGATTACGGGGATTGTTCGTGTGATTACGGTTCGATCGTTTCGTGCTCCGACGTGATTTCCGGAGAGTTCGTCAAACCGGTGAGTTTTACTCACGTATAGGGTTTTGGCATTTCGATCTTGATGATTTTGATATTCTCGATATTGTGATTCCGAAACGATATTTGAGTCGAAAACCGTTTTTCTAAAATATCGCGTATTATGGTTTTTATAAAAATATATATGTACTATGTGGATTATAATTGTATTGGTATACTGCTAGAATGATGATGATTTTGTTGGAAATTGGATTGGGTTTTGATTGGAAGCGATCGGAGAAGCGAAACGGAACGAAACGAACAAATAACGAATCTGTTACAGGCAACACGGGTCGTGCTAGATTTTCTGTTTTGGAATTTCAGTCTAGCACGGGTCGTGCCAGACCTTCTGCCACCGGTTGCCAAAATTTCGTTTCGCCGCTCCTTTTGATATCAAACCTCTTCTAATCTTCTTCCCAACCAATTGTAATGATATTACCTTAATAAAATCATTGTTTTGAAGGTGTCCAACTTGATTTTTAAGAAATGGTTTTGAAAGTATAAATGTTCAATAAACCGAAAAGTAGACCACGTGTGAGTACATGTTTTTGAATAATAAAACGGATTACACGTCCAATTTGGTATTGTCTTATAACGCCGGATGTCTAGTATCGTATTCATCAAAAACTGGTCATAGAACAACGATATAAATATATAGATTATATCGAATATAGAAGTCGGCCCAATGAGGGTGTGGTATATAGATTATATCGAAAATAGGACTCGGCCCAAATGCGGGTATGATATATAAATTATATCAAGTTGGGTGACGACCCGACGAATGGCATACTAGGCGGGGAAGTCATGAGCCCCTACCCTAGGCCCTGGAAACGTTATGGAATAGTTACTAACGGGGGTTTATCGTGATTGTGGCTGTTGCACAGACGATGTTATGCTAAGTTCATTACACAATTCGTCGGGAATGTGGCTGTTGCACAGTCGGTGTTTCGATTGGTATGCTTGTAATGGTATAGTAACTTACAAGGCTTAAAACAAATTATAACACATTAAATATCGTGATTGTGGCTGTTGCACAGTCGATGTTATGTTAAAAATGTATATACGCTAATAGTTCATAAATTTAACTATGCAACAGTTTTATAATGGAACCGAGTGATTGTAAGGGGGCGCGGTAGAACTCACTGAGATATGTTATCTCACCCTATCATTATTGTGGTTTTTACAGAGAAAAACATGGAAAAAGGAAGACAAGGCGACACGAGTAGGTGACGTGCTTATGACGAAGCCGAAGACTTGTAGTCTTGATGTTTCAGATTGTTCTTCTTTTGTTGTTTCTGTTATGGTTATGTAACTTATATTTGATATGAGTTGTATTAACCCATTTCCGCTTATCTGTTTATGATATTGAACCCTAGGCTCGGTGTTCCTTTGGGATTTTGAACCAAGTGAACTTCATGGAAATGAAGATGGATGAATCTGAAATATTATGTTTTATTTCGGAAAAATTTAGTATGTTCAATATTTAAACAGGTATTGTGTCCTCTGATTATTGCTAAGCTGTGCATTTCAATGTATCTACACGTTAGAAACATTGGGGTGTTACACTCCCGGGTTTGATTCCTGCAATGGACAAACTCGGTGTTGGCCAATGCGAAATTTGATCCTAAGCACGAGCGGAGATTAGTCTTTCGTTGAAAGCATTGGGACACTCTGTGGATATTGGGTAAAATTCTATGAGTGGTTAAGATTGAATCAACCAGTATAAAATCTCAACCGTTGATGAATTTTTATACTACATCTTACGGTCATATTTAATGATTCACCGGTGAGGGATTTGATTTACCCTCTCACCCTAGAAGCACCCTGAAAACAGTAACAAATTTATTTGTCAGTTTTTTCCTTCTTGTTCATGTTTCCGTTTGCATGTTTCAAATTTCCGCTCATCTTAATAACTTGTCTGCCAAAATTATTAGAGAAAAATGATTTTAAAACCTTTAGTTGATGTCAACTATGTAAGCGACGACAATTAAATTTAAAGAATTAAAAGATAAGATGATAGCAAGTTAATAGATAAGAGATAAATTAATAGAAACTCGGAGATAAATTAATAGATAAGAGATGGACACAAAACAAGCTGAAAGCTTGGTACATTTTTTGCCCTAAAGGCACCGAATCCCACCCCTCAACAAGGGATTACGACCCCCCGTAATTAAGAGAGAGAAATTAAGTGTTGAAAAGACAAAAAAAGTCCCTAACTAATACTTCCCCGTCTCATTATAAGTGTCTCTTTTGCAATATTTTGCTGTCTCAATTTTTGTCACTTTAAAATACCAATACAATATTTATTAACTTTTTCCACAATATACTCTTGTTTGTTGTATCTCGACTCACCTAACTATTCATCTAACTACTATTGATAAGGATGTTGTAGTAACTGAAACTCATTTTATCATTAAAATCAACACAATTAATCATTTTCTTAAGAATTGTACACAACTCAAATTGAAGACTTACAATGAGACTCAAACTAGACACTTAAAGTCTAACCACAAAACTACCCTGTGAGCCTTTTGACTCTGCTAGGGTCTCATCCCTCATGCGTCGCCATGAGCTGTTCCCCTCCCTCTATAGAGGTCTCCTTCCTCCTCGTGGGGGTTTCGTCGGCCGATCCTTGGCCATTCTCCACCTCTGGAAAGTTACTTTACCTCCTCTCTCACTATCAACCATCAACCCTCGCCACCACCCCCCTGACTCACCCATCCACCCCCCTGACTCACCCATCCACCCCCACCCCGTTTCTCCCCTTCCTAAACCCTTCGCCTGGCTCCTTCCAAACCACCCACCTAAAACCCTTCCCTCTCGTCACTTACATGAACCCAGCCTCACAAGACGACTCCATCTTGCCTGCGCTAAGATAGCTGCTATTGAACCAACACGTGTGTTCTCTCCGCCGCCCTCATGGCCCGTGCTCTGCATCCTAATGGAGACAAGGGCACTCTTTGGAGATCTTCTTACCACTTCACGGTCACTCACTCTGCTCCCAGTCAGAAGGTTTCCCCTCTTGGATTGCTTGTTGATCCGGTGATACGACCACCTCCCGAACCAACGCCACATCTAGAACTGTTATTGGTAAGTGTTGGCCACACATGCTCTTGGAAGGTCATTTCTCAGTATTCAAAGGCTGTTTCCCCTCTCTCTGTTCGGGTATTCATTCGACCCCCACCAGAGCCTCTTGATACAAGTAGCTTTTCCCATGAAGGGCGTAATTGATGCATCAATCTTGACTGGTTTTCTTTTGCTCTTAAGATGCTTGATGATAAGCTTCTTCCATGCCAGTTTTTTTGCATGCACTTATTATATGTAGTCTTTTTAGGGTCTCATCCCAATTTTTGTACCATCCCCAATTACCAATGAATCCTTACCATTGGCTTAACACGGGAAAAATTGAGACCACGTATAGTCGAATTGTGCCTGTACAAACCAAAGAAATTCTTCGTAACTGGATAGAAAAAAACACTACGGATTCTCACCTTCTAATTGCCTCTAACCATGGGTGGAAGAATTTGTTAGGCTGAGTTATCGATTATAGAATTTTGATTGATGTTTCTTTGAGGTCTATACATCTACAATAATGATATTTGGACACAGACCAATTTACAACACCAAATTTTTTAGGCCAGTAACCAACCTTCATTTTCACTGTTTTCTAGGCCATTGTCGATTTTGTTTAAGTGTTTGGGGAATGCCCCTACACTTTCTTATTAGTATGTTTGTAATACTACCTCCTTTTTAACAATTGAACGAAGCTATTTTACCATCAAAAAACTGGACACTTAAAATGAGATGGAGAGTGTTGTAGTAAATAGCCACACCAAATTATCCCTTATTGTTGGTTGACTTGGCAATTACAGCAACATGTGGACGTCGTCTCCCTAGTTCGAATCCGGTGTGAGCGGTAGTAGTGTATGTGCATGGTGTTTATTTGTTAATTCATATAAGTAGACAACAAAAAAATAGCCGCACTAACTTCTTAACCGTTCATTGATGAACAAAACATGTTGGTGGCAGCACCGTGCGTTTTTCACCTTTGCTCGAACCAAAACATATGGTGGCACCAGTATTGCCACCCTAATGTAGTTTTTGAAGCAATCGCTAATCAAACACTTTTCTTGTTTCTATGAATAAAACAAAACCCCTTCTTCAAACAAGGGGTCACATCTCAAACCCACAACCTTCAACAGCGACGCTTATATTATTTTCTCTCCCACCAAAACCTTCATTACACCTCATTAAACAAACCCAAGCACGCATCGTCGTTTCAGGCAATACCCGCCACACCGTTCACCTTCTCTCTCTACTTTCTCTCTCTTTATTTCTTCCCTTCCCACTCAATTATTCCCTCTCCATTTTCAACTCATTTTCTTTCCCATCCGTCTTCGCCTTCAACACCATCATTCGTTGTCACGCAAAGTCAAACTCGTCGCCTTCCAATTCTCTCTCCCCTTACTCCTCCATACGATGTCGTTTCCTCAACCCCAATCAACACACCTTCACATTCCTACTTAATGCGTGCAACAGAGGCGCTTCAACGTTGGGAACTTTAACCTCAGAGGCTCAAGTTCATGTTCATATCATCAAACTCGGTTATGCGTGCCACCTGTTTGTTAAAAATGCACCGATTCATTTGTACTGTGAATGCACTTCTAGCGTTGAATTTTCTAAAAGGGTGTTTGAAGAAGATACCCTTTATTGAGATGTGGTGACTTGGAGCTCCATGTTGGCTTGTTTAGTGAGAAATGAAAATGTTTGTGATGCGGAGAAGTTGTTTGATGAAATGCCTGAAAGAGATGTTGTTTATTGGAGTACTATGATAATGGGGTATGTTCAAAATGGAGTTTTGGAAGATGGGTTGGAGTGTTAGGGTGTGGAAGATGGGTTGGAGTTTTGAAAATGAAGCAATTTTTGTTACTGTGTTATCGAATTCTGCTCAGTTGGGTTTGTTAGGGTGTGGAAGGTTCATTCATTCCACAATTAAATCTTTGAGGTTTCCAATAACTGTTAATATTGGAACTGCTCTAGTTGATATGTATGGAAAGTGTGGTTGCATTGAAGAGTCTAGAAGCTTGTTTGATGGTATGTTGGAGAAGGATATATGGACTTGGAATGTCATGATTTGTGGGTTGGCTTCACATGATTGTGCAAAAGAAGCGCTTGCACTCTTTCAGGATTTCATAAGTGAGGGTTTTTGTCCAGTGAATGTGACTTTTGTTGGAATTCTAAATGCTTGTAGTAGAGCTGGTTTGGTTAGTGAAGGCAGACATTACTTTAAGTTGATGGTGGATGGTTATGGTATTCAACCAGAGATGGACCACTATGGGTGCATGGTTGATCTCCTTGCTCATGCCAGATTAATAGATGAAGCAGTTCGGTTAATCGAAACGATGACGGTTGAACTGGATCCTATACTGTGGGCAACACTAATTGATGCTTGTAAGATTCATGGATTAGTGGAAATGGGAGAAACGATTGGTAATAAGTTGATACAGTTGGATCCAACACATGATGGTCATTATGTGCAGTTAGCTGGAATCTATGCAAAAGCTAGAAAGTGGGAAGATGTAGTTAGAGTTCGTAGGTTAATGATTGAGAGAGTTGCTAAGAAAGTTGCGGGTTGGAGTTTGATTGAGGTGGAAGGTAGAGTTCATCGTTTTGTTGCTGGGGACAGAGAGCATGAATGTTCTTCAGATATTTACAAAATGCTTGAAATAATAGGACTGAGGGTAACTGAAGCTGGTCACTCACCAAAACATCTTACATGTTTTTGTAACTTGTGATGATTGTCACAGGGTGTGCAAGAGATTGTTCAAAAGTGTTTCATAGAGAGATAATCAATTGGTTTAGGGTGAGGCAACAGATTTCACCATTTTACCTGGCTTTACACTCAATATTTTTCTAAGCTGACACTGATCAATTTTTATAAGCTTAATTTCCCGCACTTATGTGTTTGTAAACTATATAATTCGCCCTTTGAGGCCACTGAGAAGGATCCAGATTCATTTTCTTCAATATCATACTATTGTCTTCATATTATCATCTTACTATTGTGTTCGGTCTCTTTTCTCTAAGAAAATAGATTGGAATATTAGCGCCCACCGTGGGACCTGGTAAATTGTTTCCCACGCCTCCCATCAACCCCATCTTTGCCAATTATCTACAATGGTGACAACTCGAAATAGAGGAACTGGAAACGATGGAACCAATGGTTCTAGAAGCAGCACTGACCCAAGGGTAGAGGAGTTGTTGGCGGGAGTCCAACTCTTGCAGACTCAAAATGCAGAACAATAACGAAGAAATGACGAGTAGTTGCTCCGTTCCCAAGCCTTGGAGGCAAGGGAGAGACAGCTGCAAGAATAGTTAACATAAATGCGAAGATTTACCCAGGTTCTTGAAGCTACCAGGACACCGTTGCGAGCATTCCAACCATTCACAACGAAAATCTAGAGGGTGGAAATACCACCCAGATTCAGGCAACTTGTGATAGGGAATTACAACGACACCAGAGACCTCCAAAGCCACATAGAAGCTTTCCAGACTAGTCTAAGCCTCTTCTCCTGCGAAATCTCAAGGTCATCCTTTCCGACTAACCCTATACACTCGGGTACACCTCTCTTCACAACTACCTCGTCAGGGCCACCATGGGGCAGGATCCCCCTTACCACCTTCACTTCTCGAGGTCTTCCTTGTGTCCCAGCCACAAGATTATGATCTTGGAGTAGGGATAACGGTGTGTTGGGAACCACCACCTTGTTAGCAGCTTCTCTCAAGTCAAAAAATGTGTTAAGAGGCGCCATTGTACCTGCAGCAAAGGTGAGAAGAGTATTACTATGGAAAAAATGGTTAGAAGAAGTCGCTACACTAGTGAATCGCATACCGATCATGGTCCAAATCGCTCACCCAAGAGGGGTCAGTGCCAGGGTCCGAGTATTGATTAAGGAATCCCCTTGAAACATAGACGTTCATCTCTGAAGTAGTTCCAAACTTATGATGTCTTTCCCATCCAACTGGGTGTACGTCCGAGAGAAGGACGTGACATGATTTTTGAAATGGTCTGAAGACCAGCTAAAATGAAAATTCAAAGAGTCCAGTTCTTCGCGGTCATTGAGTTTTTCGACTTTTCAGAGAGCGACCAGGTTTCTCGGACGTACATAAAAGAACTTGTCAGCAAAATCACTTATAAATAATAGGCTGAAAAGAATTTCCAAGGTCCCGCTCACCAAATCTATCACCCGCGACGAACCCTCCTAGAATCTCTTTGCGGACTCCTCACTACAACGAGCAAATAAAGATACAACTCTACAGATAATGGAAGCTCGAAGGCTCACATCACTAACTCATAAGCCCGCAGAGAAGCGCATCCTGATGGACAAAGCTATGAGGAGTAATCTCTGCTAAAAAGGAGTAAAAGCAGGGCGATCTCGCCTCGGTGACCATTGCCGAGTAAATAAAGAACTTGGGATCATCAGTAACCAAGATACACACCGGCACGTTGCGAGGAACGCCTAATAAATCCCACTCTTCTTTTCGGTCAACCCCGATAAAATGCTGGAAATCCAAAAGAATGAAGTAGCATTCTCCTTGAAAACACTCCGCATAAGAATATGTCAGGAAACCCAAGATTGGGGATCCATGATATCATGACCACACTTGGATCAACCGCTCCCAACAGAAGATCCCGCATCACGTCCTGAAGACAGAGAGCCATCAATTGAAGGAGAATCTCGTCTCACCAGAGCTGTCAGCTTCGTCCTAGCCATTTCGTACCTACACGGAGGAAGCCCATGTCATGTTAGCTAGGTTCCAAAAAACTCGCCGCATCTACCCAACCCAGGCAACGTCATCAAGCTAGGCCAAACCCCTATACAAAACATTGTAACTACAAATGCTCTGAATTCTTGCAAAGGGTCGGCTGAGGGCCTAACAGGATTGTTTACCGAAAGAACCAGCTCAAGACTCGGGATACAAAAGGTAGATAATGAGAAAAAAGAAAAGGGAAATCAGACATACCTGGTGAATCGGGGAAACAAGATCCTGGGCAGCCTACAGGGGCCGAACCAATCTCGGCAAATACAATGACGAACAAAGTAACAACTTCAAAGTACAAATCTTGCGAAAGTACAAATGGGGGAAAGATTGTCCTATTTATAGAAAACCAACTGAAGTCAAAGCACTGACAGCTGTCATAACTTTAAAACGCAATAATGACACCAACACGAGAATCGAGGTAGCACATGTGCCACTTCAATCAACTAGAATCAGGGGGGAAAATCTTGCAATTCAACCCCACCGCGAGCGAGTACTTCAAGCTGAGGCCCTCCTCATGGGAGAACGTCGACTTGGGGGGCAATTGTTCTGGACTAGACCAAGGCTCATCAAGGAAAAAGGTTCATTTTCACGATCCACGATCATCTATTCCCAAGCCAACTAAACAAGCGTCAGGGACCAATCTCTCACAATCCAACAGCCATGAATCAAAACAACATTCCCTGGCACATCCTCCTATCCATACACGCTCATTTCAATGCATCAGGTATGCATTTGTTTCTGCCTACCACCTTTTCCCTTTACTGACTGAAGCATTGAAGTGTGTGCAGGTACCACCCCCTCGTTGGATCAACGCGAAGGTGCACACCTCAGAACAATCTTTGGAGCATCCGCAGCTTCTCAGCTTGGCAGCATCTCGGCCTAGCTTCATTGACCGAGACCAACAACCAGTTTAGTTCAATTATATTTTCTAATAATAAAAAACATAAAACCAATAGTCTTCCAATAATAGTCTTGCTGGATAGAGAATTTTCGCACAATGTAGAGGATAGCATGAGAGAAACAATGTATGTAGGTTAGGGTTTTTTTATTGTGGGAACATGGGTTTTTTATTAAGTTACAAACATGTACGGATATCACGGGTACAAATACCATTACATCTGCCTTCGTATCCATTAACTGACGGATAGTTGAAATATTTATTTATTTTATCTGCAGATATTTATTAAGCTATCCGCCCCGTGCCCATCGCGGATATTATCCACAGATATCCGCGGAAACAGTTTTTTTTGCCATACAATACTCCCGTCCCCATCTTCGATCCCCGGCACAGGGAGTTTTCCTCCCCCATCCCTATCCACGCAGAGATCCCGAAACTTTATTGAAAGCTATCAAAAATAAAAATTAAACTATTTTAAAATTGAAAAATCTATAAAATTAAGACTAAAATCAAAAGTTTAACATTTAAATATAAAAATATAAAATTTAGTCTTATTTTTATATTTTAATATTTAAAAAGTAAGATTAATAATATAAAAATTAGCACAATTTAATATTTTATAATATAGCATTTATATCTTTAACTGAGAAATTATTTTTAAAGTACTTTCTTTATTTTGAATTTACTAATATTAGTTAAAAATGTACCTGCAAGACTTTACTAATTGTAAGACTTTAAAAATGTATTGGTGCACTTGTCAAAAAAAAAACAAATGTATTAATGGCCACTAATTGTAAGACTTGTATTATTAACAAGACTTTAAAAATGAATTAATGTATTACACAAATATATATATATATATATATATATATATATATATATATATATATATATATATATATATATATATATTCTCTCCTTTACTACACCATAAGAATCTTACAATATTAAAATAATTCAACCAATTATTTTTTCGATAAAGTACTAAGATTTCATTAAGATTATTGAACTCCACAATCATTTGTAAGAACTTATTGAGTAAAAAGTTAAGAAGGTCATATCAATTGCTAATATTAATACAAAATCAAACCAATTAAAACTCAATTGTAGTCTCGATGATCATACAATTGAAATTATAATGTAATTGTAACAAAGAAAGACAAAAACCTAAAACATCTTAATTACGGAACGGATGGTCATTACCGGGGCTCGGGGCAACTTTATCACGATGTTGATCCATGTTATTGTAGCTTGTAATCAGCTTCTCACCAACCACCATGGCATGCTCTTTTTTGCTTGGGAAAAAAGATGGTATTGTATACTTAGCAATTGCATCGAGAAACAAGTTTCCCTTTGAAGATGGGTTCTCCTTTTCCCACTGTTTTTCTGCTTTCAGAACAGCCTTTCTGCATTGTGAACAAGAACATAGTAAAGCAAAGAGAACCAAGAGTGGGAGTAGGGAAGTGCATGATCGTGCCATTTTGACCTGCAAAAGTTGTAAAAAGAGTGAGGCAATTGAGATAATATATAGGGGATGATTTTGGTAGGCGGGTGACTATTGGCATTAAATTCTGTGTTGAATTTGTTAATTAAAAAATTACTAATATTAGTAAATACAAAAAAGGAGGAATTCTTTTTCTCAAAAAAAGGAGGAATTCAACACTTATTTAGTATAAGTTATTCAAAAGAGTTGACTACAATTATTATACAATGAATTACTTTATCCCATATATATACATATGGAGTATGGTTAAAATCTCCTGAAGCAAAACTCTCTTTAGGGAAAAACATCAAGAAAAAAAAAGAGTACTCTCCCAAGATTTTATTGATATAAAAAAAGACAAAATCATGAGGGGACTAGGTCAATACCTGTCATACCCCAATTTTGTCCAACTTAGATCAAAACCCTAATTTTCCACAAAAATAAATAAGTTGAGGAGTGAGAAGCATCATGCATTGCATTTTGAGTCCTAAAAGTCATTCCAAAGTTTCTAAAATCATTTTTAGAGTTGAAATGCACTTTTTGGGTAAATCAGGTTTTTTTGAGTCCAAAAGGGTATTTTGGTCATTTCACAATAAAAATGATAATTCCTCATGAAGGTCATTGAGCATGCATTCTAAGATTCTAGAGGTCATTTCTAGGGTTATAGATTCATTTTTGAAGTGGAAATGCATTATCGGGCAAAATTAGGGTTTTTGGGTCAAAAAGGGCATTTTGGTCATTTTACCCTAAAAGATAATTTCTCAGTAAAAATCACTGGGCGTATTTGGAGGAATTCATTTGGGTCAAAATGAGTTGGGTTATAAATTTTTGCGCATCATTGATTAAATTTTGCATAAAAAGTCAAGTTTCGAAGAAAAGGGCAAAATGGTCATTTCCGCTAGAGTGAGGCCCAAAATCAATTTTGGGAATGGTGTTGTCATGGAATTTTGGGCCCAATGATTGAATCCTAGGATGAGCCCAAAATAAAAAAAAAGAATCTTCATGGAATAAAAGAATGATCATAAAAAGAAAAATCAAAAAGAATCAAAATAAGGTAGTGTCCTTAATAAGACAAAATGTACTATTTTGTGACAACTTGCATTTTTTCCCTCTCCTTCCCTCCTCATGGCTGCGAATTTCAGCCCTCTTTTTCCCTCATTTTGTGTTTCTTCATGCCCTTAATCCATGTGAGTTGTATTCCTAGCCATTGATTAAAATTCTAGATCAAATCCTAGGCTACAACTATGTGCAAATTGACCTAATTGCCCTCAACAATTTTTGTGTACAAAAAACTCTTCAATTTCATATGACACCAGCTCATTCCCTTCCATTTGTGCTTTCTCATTGTCCCTAATCTATGTGCATTGCAATCTTGGCCCTTGATTCAAATTCTATCTCAAATCTCAATGGTTGGCAAAAGCACAATGTCCTATATACCCTTAATTTTGTATCTCATATAAAACCCAAAAATAAGAAACCAAAAGGAGGATTCTCATTTTACCCTAGCACACAATCATATCACAATTCCTCTCCTCCTCCCCTCTCAAACCCAAGACCACCTCCCACCATTTCCACCACCAATTCTTCAATTTTCAACCATCCAAACTTCATTATTCTTGATTCCTACACTAGATCCACTTCTAATCTTGCATTATCTTCAAAGTTCATCATCAAATCCTTCAATATCAAGTGATTTTCGTGGGATTCAAGAGGAGGTTCAAGTGTTCTTGGTTTCTATTTTGATCTTCTTCTTCATTTCAAGCAAGATCTAGAGGTAAGCTCACAAACTCTTGCATTTTCTTTAATTCTCATTATGTAATCTCTCTTCTCCTCATCTCAACTCCTTCATATATTGTTGTTGATGCTTTGAGGAGCCATCTCAAACATTATTGACAAGCACATAGGGAGGCTTGGGTGTTTGAGGTGGCTCCTTGGCTTTGAAGGAATTGTTCTTGTGTCTTCTTGCATTTTATTGTATTTTAAACCTTGTTGGTATAATTTTCATCAAATGAAAACCCATTCTCATGCTCATTTTGCTAGTTTTTTTTTCCTTTGATTTCGCGTGTATAAATGCATGATTTGGTTGATGTTTGTCTTAGGAACTTGCATGATAGATTAGGTCCTCTTCTTTTGTGTTGTTTTGTGAGTTAATTTGTCAATTTTTGCATGAAATAAGTTGATGATTCCATGCTTGTATGCATTCAGCCATGACTAGGGTTTTTACCCCTTTGATTGCTTGAAGATTGTCATTTTGATTGTGGTTGAGTAAATGCAAGTTATGTCATTGTGTTTGTTTACTTTTTACCATTTTACTTTACCACTTCATTAACTTTTTACCAAAAAAACATAAAAACATTTTACCACTTTGGTTTTTACCATTTCACTTAGTTTTTACCAAAACATTTTTATCTCATCACATAAAACATTTTTACCTTCATTCAAAACATTTTACCACTTGCATCTTTGCATAAAAACCCCAAAACATTTTCTCATTTGCATTTCATACTTTTTCAACTTTATAAAATAAACCCCAAAATACTTTTACCACTTTCAAGACCAAAAACATTTCATCTCATTTACAAAACACCAAAACCCAAAAACATTTTACCACTTTCTTACCTAAACCTTTTACCAAAACATTTTCACCCTCATGCATCTTCATCCATCCCTATTTATGCGACACTCTCATGCATTCTCGAGTATTTATGCCTTGCATAATAAACGTAATCATACTCAAATGCTCATGCATTCTTGTATGCTCATGCATCCTCTTGTCTACTCATTCATGCATTCATTCTTGTATGCTCATGCATTCACATGCTTGCCAAATCATGCATCATTGCTCACATGTTCATTCACCTAACCTAGAATACTCTATGCCTATGATCAATTGTATTCCTTTGTTCTTGATGCCATTTGAATGTCTTGACTTAATTGTGCACAAACCCTTTTACACAATCATGTGCCCTTATAAGGCTACCAACATGTGTAGCATAGAGGCATATGTGCCCCTCTTGAGATTGCTTCCAACTTGTGTAGCAATTCTCCTTCACACACAAACACAATTGTTTTGAGAACTTTGTCTTGCATCTATGACAATTAAATCTCTTGATTATATTGGCATGCTTAATCTTAGTTGATGATCAACATGTTCATGATTGCTTGATTAGTTGAATATGTTTGAACTTCATTCATTCATGTTGCATTTGGTTTTGGACATAGAATTCGATTGAAAATGATTTATTTATTTTTTAAAAAACTCTTTTCCAAACCAATTAATTTTCAAAGCATTTTCAATAAACAAAAATAAGCAAGTAGTGGAGGTCACCCATAACCTTTGTTAGTTTGATCTCTATGAACGCTCTTCAATTTCACATGAGTACTCAGCGATGATTACCCATAACCTTTGTTAGTTTAATCATTCGCTAATGCTCGTCCTACTTCAAAAACCCTTTCAAAACTAAAGAAATTAGAACTACGTCGCTTTGATTCCCATTTGGGATACGTAGGAGCGGGCCACGTCCTCGTCAAGCACAACAAACCAAAATTAATTCGATTGCGAAAGCCCTTTTTGATCATCTAAAATAAAAACCGATTATCATTAATTCAAAAGAGTTAGTAGCGCGGCCACTCTAAACCGTTGTTGTTTGGTCATCGCGAATCCTCACTCCTACTGCGAAAACTCATCTAAACAGACTAAAAAACAAAAACCTTTTTAGGACAACCAAGAACTACGTAGCTTTGAATTCTCCATCGCACCAGGAGATACGTAGGAGCGAGAGGCCAACTCTCGTCAAGCGCCAAAAATAAAAATTTTCATTAAGTCTTCTCACTCCCTTTTCAATAAAGAGGCAAAATAAAAACATTTTCAAATCAACACTTTAAACCACACATTTAATTAAAGGTTCCCTTTCGGTAGAAAGGAGGTACGGGGTGCTAATACCTTCCCCATGCCTAACCGACCCCCGAACCCATATCTCTAGTTTTCGAAAGACCATCTGCCTTGTCTAAAAGACCTTTTTTCAATGTTTTGGTCTTAAAATTAAAATATTGGTGGCGGCTCCATACCTTTTCCACGTTGTACAATGAGAAGTCCGAACCGGATTTTTTGGGGTGCAACAGCTGGCGACTCCACTGGGGACACTTTTTTTTTAAAAAAAAAAAAAAGACGAGGGTCAAGCCTAGTTAACTTTGATGTGTGGTTTTAAAATTAATTGAGTTGAAAGCTTTGTTTTACTTCTTTTCTATTTGTTCACAATGCCATGTTCATGCATTCCTCAATTCCCATGTCCCCTATTCTCTGCTCCCTTTCTTAAGGTAAAAACATGCATTTCCTCCCATTCTATTATGATCCCTTCTTCTCCGCTCCCTTTCTTGAGGTAAGCAGTGCATATGACTGTTGCTGAAACCTAGGTTGGATTATTAGTATTGTGATATTGAACCCTAGGGTAGACGACATGTTATTGCTTGCTTTTGTCTGGACTGTTCTAAGTTTTCATTTGCAGGTGGGGTGATATGTGTTGGGTAGTTTTAGGTGGTACGTCCTTGCTACACACACTCACACCTCATACTCATTGTGCTTTGAGAGGGGCCTAAAACCCAAGGTCTGACAAAACTTAAGAGAGTGGAAATGAGTAGTGACTGGCAATTGGACCGTTGTCCTTCTGACTCTCACGAAAGTTTCAGCCAGAGTACGCTCTTTTATGGTACCTCACACCAGATGGCATTCCATCGTTGTGGGTGTTATCATGAGAGAGATTTAGCTCTGGTAGCCATTGTGAGGAAGTGTTTAGAACTACATGGGAGGATTCCTTTTGAGTTGCCTTAGAGCCTAGGTTCCCCCACCTTTTGTAGGACACAAGGGCATACAAATTGTATGTTGCATTGTAGTTTATGCATATCTTTCCTAAAAGAAAAAAGAAGAAGATTTTCAAAAGAGAAAAAAGAAGAAAGAGTTGCCGTTGTAGCCTTTCTTTTGACGGTCCGTACGAAGTGACATATGGCCCACTTTATTTTCAAAAAAGGGAGAAAGAGTTACCGCTGTAGCCTTTCTCTTACCGGTCCATATGAAATAACGTACGGCCCGCATTTTCCCAAAAAATATTTTCTTCAAATAAACCACTGCGTGAGGCGGCACGTAGTGTGTCTCCTAAATTTTTGAACTTCCGTCCATATGCATCGCCTTTATTTTTTTCCACGCGCATCATCATAATCGCATCATGCCGCATCCATTAAAACCAAATGTTGTAAATATTTGCATTCATATTGCATTTGCTTGCCGAGGATTACCGAATAATGTACCGTCTTGTCATAGGTGCATCATAATGGAATCGAATAGCAAGGCTTCACTTACTTCTCGCTTCCCAGTTATGAAGAAGGTTGATTTGCTATTTCAATTCCTCGTTTACTTCACTTCGTAAATCAAAAAGAAAAGGTTTATGCGCTTACGACAAGATAAGGCATCCCGCGATTCCCAGCAGCAAAACAAACATAAAATCATACATTATCATTTCAAGCGCATACGTTTGCATCTCATTCATACTCATTCATTTGAATACTTACATCATGCATTATAAAAAAAATGAGCATAATTCTAGAAAAATTTTGATGAGAGGTGAAACGTTCTTGCGAGGTTAATTATTCTTCTTTGGGAAAGCTTAGCAGCAAACTCAAGGTGTTTCAATGCACTCAGTTTTTCAAATTAGCAGCTTGTTCGTACTTTTTCAACAAAGCATTGCATCTCATCCACCCCATGATGAATGACCGAAATGGTCCACAAAAATTTTTCTTTCACGTTTTAACTAATGTTAACTCTCTGCGAAGCATTCGTGTAGTAACTTGTGTGTGACATGTGTCTTTATTTTTGTTTGAGTCAGTTAGCGTCCCTACCTTATCATCATCCTCTGTCAAAGTCTGATCCCACCCCGACCACCCATAAAGTACATATCCCCCACATCAGTACCTAGTTGATTATTTGGGTTGTTCTCACTAATGAAACATCACTTTAGACCCTCATTACTAGGGGCAAATTTGTGGTCACTACGATACCTTGTCAATATTGTTTTCCCTTGGTGCAAGTCCTTTACAAAAAAAAAATCAAAAAAGGCCCGTTAGGTTGAAAACTCGTAAGAGCGGCCTAAGCAAAAATTAGGGCACAAAAAAAAGAGAAATAAAGGAAAAGAGCAAGTATATAAAATAAGTAAATTATTGCCCTTAAGTTATTTTTTGAGAAAACGAGCAATCATGATTTGAAATGAAGTTGAACCATCTTTCCATATCCTCAAAAAAAAAATCCTTTACCACCCACCTTAATCCAAAAAAAAAACATTTCAATCACCCTAGACAATGATTAATTCCACGTTGAAAATGGTGTATCACTTTTATCAGCTCACTCAGTTCAAAAAAAGAGAAAATAAGAATCACAAAAAGTGAAGTCAAAAAAGAGAATTGAAAAATTCAAACAAAAAGAAAAAAAATAAAAAAGGAAGCAAGGTAGTACAAATTGTGAGCTGATACTTTATACCATTAAACGCTTAAGAGATCCTTGTCTAAAATCAATCTTCAAACACTTCCTTCGGCCTATCCCCCCACAAACCCTTTGCCAAGTCATAATCCTAAACAGGTCCATTTTACCATGAGACACATAAGAGGCTCTCATCTCAATAAGACCTCAAACACCTCATTAAGCTTAATAACTCATACTTTCATTAACCACTAACCAAATCATACCACTAAAAAAAAAAAAACATCTGTTCCATCAATCATCAAATACTTCTTTGAGCCCAATTATCCCTCCCTTCATAAATCGTTAATCATTAGCCACATCACAACTCCAAAAATCCATTCTGATCAATGACTGATTGCTCCTGTTTTCTCAAAGTTTTAATCTTAGGACAAATAAGTTTATTTATTTACAATATGTTTGCTCAAAAAAAAACAAAAAAAAAATCTCAAGAAAAAAAAAGAGAAACTCAAAAGAAAAGAAAAATCAAAAGGCTTGCACTCCAAGAATCATTCAAGTTACATCAAGACAATGTTTAGTGATCACTAAGTGAAGTTTTCATCATAGCGAGCTCAAGACTATCATAGTCTGAGACTCATTTTGTAGACAACCAAAAGGTTCATGCCAGGATGTTCGCCTTGAATCTAAAGTGGGGTACTCCTTTCACTATTTGTTCCGCATGAGCTCGGGGAAATATGTCCAACATCCATCCCGCACCACACCCAGTCTATGCAGCCATATTTGACCATCTCCAAAAACCCATAACCCTAACTCCGTCACCTTTTCCAATCCTCACTTAAAACAACCATCTGAAATCCCATTACCAAGTGGGGCAGCCCCGTCGCTCGTCACTCCACCTACAAATGGGAGGATTCACCCTACACCCATCTCATCCCCTTGCCATATTCACATGCCCAAAACCATACCGGGGCAATTTCTCAACTCATTATTCTGCTACTCTAGTCGGGGCAACCTTGTCCTTACCATAATTAGGGCAATACCAAACTCTGTGGGTTGAGGAAAGTCTTTTGCCTTCCACCTTTCACTCCAAAGCCAATTCATCATTTTCTACGCCCCCAGCCTGTCACCACTAGACAGGAGCAAGTTATTGCTCACCGTCATCAAATCTAAATTGGGGGCAGTCCCACATTTCTTGGCTTGGAAAAACCTACCTTTCACGACCTTGACAAAGACCAATCAGTCATTCACCCCTTCATGCGCCACAAATATCCTCACCCTAGGCCTTTAAAACCCCAAGTTAACTGACTCATTCATCTATACTTGCACTAACGTACGTCTTTACTAAACAATGCTTCATAGAGAAAGAACACAAGTTGATCATGTGATGCTAAAAATCCACTTAGGTAACTTTGTGGACATAAACTTCGGTCATCATGGGGCATCATAATGGAAGAGAAAAAGAAGCGAGCTTGCAAATATGGTCAAGTACCTTTTCATATCAATACCTGTAGATAACAACCTTGAGATTACCAAATTTTGAATCAAGCCTAACTTTCCAAGGGATAATCGCCTCCGCTTCTTACATATAAAGTCTCATGTCTCATCATTACCAAAAGAAATGTTCTATACTTCATATCATACCATCGCACCATGTGCCATAACATTTTCATCCAAGCATTTCATTCGCATCATATTCACATTCGCGTTTCATGCATTCATCATGTACCAAAAAGAAAAACAAAAAGTAACAAAAGAAAAGTAAAAAGGAAAAGTCATTCTGCATCCCATCATGGCATTTGCATTGCATGCATTCGTTCATCTCACTTGCAGAGTACTTAGCATGTCAGCCAAGTCCAGACTACCAGCCAATGCAACATGATTTTCCTGATGAAGATATCATGGCATTGTTTCGACGAGGGGAAATCCCAAGAAAATGAAAGATGGCGGATGATCTTCGACGGTGCGTCCGACATATAGGGGCATGGGGCAGATGCTGTGTTGATATTTCCTGACAACCACTTCATTCCTGTCCCTGCAAGACTGAGCTTCTACGTCACAAACAACATTGCCGAGTATGAAGCATGTATCCTGGGCATGCAGGCAGCCCTGAAGTGGAAAGTCAAAAGGCTTGATGCGTACGGTGATTCAGCCCTGGTGATTCATCAAGTAAGAGGCGATTGGGAGACCAGAGATCCCAAACTGATCCCTTATTGTGACCATGTGCAAGAATTGATGGAGTCTTTCGACGAAATCACTTTCAAACACATCCCTCGAAGTGAAAACCAGCTGGCCGATGCCTTGGCAACCTTGTCCTCCATGTTTAACATCAGCTGTGATAAGAGTTTAACTCACATCCGAATCCCACGTCGGAACCTGCCTGCACATCATTACTGCACATCCATAGACGAAGAGCCTGATGATAAGCCTTGGTATCATGACATCAAGCGATACATCATTAATCAGGAATACCCACCTGGGGCATCAGAAAATGACAAGAGAACTATCAGAAGATTGTCAAGGAATCTCTTCTTGAGTGGAGACGTCCTTTACAAGAGAAACCATGACTTGGTACTCCTCAGGTGTGTAACAAGAGAAGAATCAGTAAAGATTATGCGAGATGTTCATGAGGGCTCATTTGGGGTTCATTCCAGCGGGCACGCAATGGCTAGGAAAATCCTGAGAGCTGGTTACTACTGGTTGCAGATGGAATCAGACTGCTACAGCTTTGTAAGAAAATGCACAAATGCCAGATCTATGCCGATCACATTCATGTACCGCCTGCTTCCTTGAATGTTCTGTCTGCATCTTGGCCGTTCTCAATGTGGGGAATGGATGTTATCAGTCCTATCGAGCCTAAAGCGTCGAACGGGCATCGCTTCATTTTGGTCGCCATTGACTACTTCACCAAGCGGGTTGAAACTGCCTCGTACTCCAGTATAACTAGTGTTGTGGTTGCCAAGTTTGTAAAGAAAGATCTGATTTGCCGTTATGGTCTTCCAAACAAGATCGTCACGGATAACGGCAGCAACCTGAACAGCAAAATAATGAAGGACCTGTGCAAAGAATTCAAAATTCAGCATCATAATTCCTCTCCCTACCGCCCGAAGATGAATGGGGCAGTTGAAGCAGCCAACAGGAACATCAAAAGGATAGTGCAAAATATGGTGGTAACCTACAAGGATTGGCATGGGGGGCTTCCCTTTGCTTTGCATGGCTACCGAATTTCAGTACGTACCTCAACAGGGGCGACCCCTTACTCACTGGTTTACGGGTCAGAGGCAGTCCTCCCCATTGAAGTTGAAATACCATCCCTGCAGGTGTTAATGGAGACAAAACTTGATGAAGCAGAATGAGTTCGGTCCCGTCTTGACCAGTTGAACCTCGTTGAGGAAAAAGGATTGCCGCCTTGTGTCATGGGCAGCTGTATCAACAAAGGATGAAGACAGTTTTCGACGAGAAGGTTCGTCCCCGAGAATTCAGCGAAGGAGACCTTGTGCTCAAGCAGATCTTGCCGCTCCAGACGAACCCCAGGGGCAAATGGGCTCCCAAATATGAAGGACCATATGTTGTCAAGAAAGCTTTCTCCAGAGGAGCACTGATACTTACCAACATGGACGGCGAAGATCTCAAGAACCCAGTCAATTCAGACTCTGTGAAGAAGTATTATGCTTGAAAGAAAAAGACAAAAAAAGAGAAAGATAAGCCAAAAGAGCAAAAGTGCCAAAAAAAAAACAAACAAGCAAAAAAAAGAAAGCTGCTTAAAGAAAACAAACAGAATAAACAAAAAAACAAAAGAGAAGAAAATCACAGAAGACGGAACATAAAAGAACACAACATCTTCATTCATCATTCTCATATCATCCATACCATTCGTCACTCCATGGCATCAAACAGTAGTGCATTACACTTTCAAATTCGCATCTCAGAAAAAGCGAAAGAATAATAAAAGAAAAAGAAAAGAATGAAAATCAAACAGAAAGAGCATCCCACCCAAAATCAATCATTGCATTCATGTGCACCCAAATACCCAAGTGCATGCATTTCATGCACCATCCAAGAGAAAAGTTACTTCGGACCAGAGAGTCCCAAAAATCTCATTTTTAGAAAATCACCACAACACAGAGTTAGTAAACTCCATCAACACAGAGTTAGTAAACTCCATCAACACAGAGTTAGTGAACTCCTTCCACAGATCACAACATCGTGTACGAGCGCGCGATGGATCCATCAGACTTCGTTAAGTCCTTCGGATTAGTTGTGTCGGCCTAAGGCATAGCGTAAATCCATTGATCAAATCAGTTCCGGACCTGATGTTGATCGGCCGCTCGAAAAGGCCACCCCAGAGCTCGGACTCGACAAGAGTCCGTTAGAAGGTTTTAGGCAGCCTCCGAATTCCCAATTTACCGCTTTCTGCACGCCAAGTGCTCATTTACCGCTTTCTGCACGCCAAGTGCTCATTTACCGCTTTCTGCACGCCAAGTGCCCATTTTACTTTTCTGTTTGCACGACAAGTGCCCATTTTACTTTTCTGTTTGCACGACAAGTGCCCATTTACCTTTCTGTTTGCACGCCAAGTGCCCATTTTACAGTTTCTGTTTGCACGCCAAGTGCCCATTTTACCTTTCAGTCTGCACGCATCGACACGAAAGTGTCCATTTATCAAAAAAAAATCTCTATTCTCGCATGCATTAGAATTTCATTTTTCACCTTACATTAACAAAAACAGAAAAAACTAGAGAGATGGAAAAAGGAAAAATCGGGTTTCCCTAAGTAGACAAAATCGGTATAATTTCTAAATTCTTTATCTTTATTTTGCCTCGGAATATGTTTCGGCCAATTCATATTCCTCGTTAAAATTCAGATAAAGAGGGGCAGCTGTCATACCCCAATTTTGTCCAACTTAGATCAAAACCCTAATTTTCCACAAAAATAAATAAGTTGAGGAGTGAGAAGCATCATGCATTGCATTTTGAGTCCTAAAAGTCATTCCAAAGTTTCTAAAATCATTTTTAGAGTTGAAATGCACTTTTTGGGTAAATCAGGTTTTTTTGAGTCCAAAAGGGTATTTTGGTCATTTCACAATAAAAATGATAATTCCTCATGAAGGTCATTGAGCATGCATTCTAAGATTCTAGAGGTCATTTCTAGGGTTATAGATTCATTTTTGAAGTGGAAATGCATTATCGGGCAAAATTAGGGTTTTTGGGTCAAAAAGGGCATTTTGGTCATTTTACCCTAAAAGATAATTTCTCAGTAAAAATCACTGGGCGTATTTGGAGGAATTCATTTGGGTCAAAATGAGTTGGGTTATAAATTTTTGCGCATCATTGATTAAATTTTGCATAAAAAGTCAAGTTTCGAAGAAAAGGGCAAAATGGTCATTTCCGCTAGAGTGAGGCCCAAAATCAATTTTGGGAATGGTGTTGTCATGGAATTTTGGGCCCAATGATTGAATCCTAGGATGAGCCCAAAATAAAAAAAAAGAATCTTCATGGAATAAAAGAATGATCATAAAAAGAAAAATCAAAAAGAATCAAAATAAGGTAGTGTCCTTAATAAGACAAAATGTACTATTTTGTGACAACTTGCATTTTTTCCCTCTCCTTCCCTCCTCATGGCTGCGAATTTCAGCCCTCTTTTTCCCTCATTTTGTGTTTCTTCATGCCCTTAATCCATGTGAGTTGTATTCCTAGCCATTGATTAAAATTCTAGATCAAATCCTAGGCTACAACTATGTGCAAATTGACCTAATTGCCCTCAACAATTTTTGTGTACAAAAAACTCTTCAATTTCATATGACACCAGCTCATTCCCTTCCATTTGTGCTTTCTCATTGTCCCTAATCCATGTGCATTGCAATCTTGGCCCTTGATTCAAATTCTATCTCAAATCTCAATGGTTGGCAAAAGCACAATGTCCTATATACCCTTAATTTTGTATCTCATATAAAACCCAAAAATAAGAAACCAAAAGGAGGATTCTCATTTTACCCTAGCACACAATCATATCACAATTCCTCTCCTCCTCCCCTCTCAAACCCAAGACCACCTCCCACCATTTCCACCACCAATTCTTCAATTTTCAACCATCCAAACTTCATTATTCTTGATTCCTACACTAGATCCACTTCTAATCTTGCATTATCTTCAAAGTTCATCATCAAATCCTTCAATATCAAGTGATTTTCGTGGGATTCAAGAGGAGGTTCAAGTGTTCTTGGTTTCTATTTTGATCTTCTTCTTCATTTCAAGCAAGATCTAGAGGTAAGCTCACAAACTCTTGCATTTTCTTTAATTCTCATTATGTAATCTCTCTTCTCCTCATCTCAACTCCTTCATATATTGTTGTTGATGCTTTGAGGAGCCATCTCAAACATTATTGACAAGCACATAGGGAGGCTTGGGTGTTTGAGGTGGCTCCTTGGCTTTGAAGGAATTGTTCTTGTGTCTTCTTGCATTTTATTGTATTTTAAACCTTGTTGGTATAATTTTCATCAAATGAAAACCCATTCTCATGCTCATTTTGCTAGTTTTTTTTCCTTTGATTTCGCGTGTATAAATGCATGATTTGGTTGATGTTTGTCTTAGGAACTTGCATGATAGATTAGGTCCTCTTCTTTTGTGTTGTTTTGTGAGTTAATTTGTCAATTTTTGCATGAAATAAGTTGATGATTCCATGCTTGTATGCATTCAGCCATGACTAGGGTTTTTACCCCTTTGATTGCTTGAAGATTGTCATTTTGATTGTGGTTGAGTAAATGCAAGTTATGTCATTGTGTTTGTTTATTTTTTACCATTTTACTTTACCACTTCATTAACTTTTTACCAAAAAAACATAAAAACATTTTACCACTTTGGTTTTTACCATTTCACTTAGTTTTTACCAAAACATTTTTATCTCATCACATAAAACATTTTTACCTTCATTCAAAACATTTTACCACTTGCATCTTTGCATAAAAACCCCAAAACATTTTCTCATTTGCATTTCATACTTTTTCAACTTTATAAAATAAACCCCAAAATACTTTTACCACTTTCAAGACCAAAAACATTTCATCTCATTTACAAAACACCAAAACCCAAAAACATTTTACCACTTTCTTACCTAAACCTTTTACCAAAACATTTTCACCCTCATGCATCTTCATCCATCCCTATTTATGCGACACTCTCATGCATTCTCGAGTATTTATGCCTTGCATAATAAACGTAATCATACTCAAATGCTCATGCATTCTTGTATGCTCATGCATCCTCTTGTCTACTCATTCATGCATTCATTCTTGTATGCTCATGCATTCACATGCTTGCCAAATCATGCATCATTGCTCACATGTTCATTCACCTAACCTAGAATACTCTATGCCTATGATCAATTGTATTCCTTTGTTCTTGATGCCATTTGAATGTCTTGACTTAATTGTGCACAAACCCTTTTACACAATCATGTGCCCTTATAAGGCTACCAACATGTGTAGCATAGAGGCATATGTGCCCCTCTTGAGATTGCTTCCAACTTGTGTAGCAATTCTCCTTCACACACAAACACAATTGTTTTGAGAACTTTGTCTTGCATCTATGACAATTAAATCTCTTGATTATATTGGCATGCTTAATCTTAGTTGATGATCAACATGTTCATGATTGCTTGATTAGTTGAATATGTTTGAACTTCATTCATTCATGTTGCATTTGGTTTTGGACATAGAATTCGATTGAAAATGATTTATTTATTTTTTAAAAAACTCTTTTCCAAACCAATTAATTTTCAAAGCATTTTCAATAAACAAAAATAAGCAAGTAGTGGAGGTCACCCATAACCTTTGTTAGTTTGATCTCTATGAACGCTCTTCAATTTCACATGAGTACTCAGCGATGATTACCCATAACCTTTGTTAGTTTAATCATTCGCTAATGCTCGTCCTACTTCAAAAACCCTTTCAAAACTAAAGAAATTAGAACTACGTCGCTTTGATTCCCATTTGGGATACGTAGGAGCGGGCCACGTCCTCGTCAAGCACAACAAACCAAAATTAATTCGATTGCGAAAGCCCTTTTTGATCATCTAAAATAAAAACCGATTATCATTAATTCAAAAGAGTTAGTAGCGCGGCCACTCTAAACCGTTGTTGTTTGGTCATCGCGAATCCTCACTCCTACTGCGAAAACTCATCTAAACAGACTAAAAAACAAAAACCTTTTTAGGACAACCAAGAACTACGTAGCTTTGAATTCTCCATCGCACCAGGAGATACGTAGGAGCGAGAGGCCAACTCTCGTCAAGCGCCAAAAATAAAAATTTTCATTAAGTCTTCTCACTCCCTTTTCAATAAAGAGGCAAAATAAAAACATTTTCAAATCAACACTTTAAACCACACATTTAATTAAAGGTTCCCTTTCGGTAGAAAGGAGGTACGGGGTGCTAATACCTTCCCCATGCCTAACCGACCCCCGAACCCATATCTCTAGTTTTCGAAAGACCATCTGCCTTGTCTAAAAGACCTTTTTTCAATGTTTTGGTCTTAAAATTAAAATATTGGTGGCGGCTCCATACCTTTTCCACGTTGTACAATGAGAAGTCCGAACCGGATTTTTTGGGGTGCAACAATACCCATTGATGATGACAACATTAAAACCAAAAGGAAATAAAATCAATCCTATGTATTAAAAGGAAACTAGTTCGACGTATTAGCCGTAAAGCCTAACCTTGGTGTATTTATTTTATAAGCAAAAAAATATTAATAAAAAGATAGGAGTACTAGGGGTACCCCAACCCTTACATATACAAGGGGCCATGTTAAACCTCACTGGGACAAAAGCTCATGGGAAAAAAACTGAGGAGGAAAACGACTCTCCCAAGAAGAACGAGACAAGTATCCAAATTGCACCGAGTTCATACAAACAAGATGATTTCCTCACCAATCATAAATTTTAATTAAAATGCGGCCTTCTATGCTAATGAACCAGCTCCAAGATATAGTTTTAACATGATTATAGCCACTTGAGAGTTAAAGACTTGATCCCTGAACAGAATATGGTTCTGGTGGACCCAAATACACCACGTGACTGCCACCCAAAGCAAATAGTTCAATCTACCAGCCTTCTTGGAATCCAAACCTCAGACCATGGGCCCGAAAATGCTCGACATTGATAAACTCCAATTTAGTGCATTTTTATAGATATCTTTGGGCCATTTTTGGAGCAATTATTATTATCTAAATAAATAAGTGACTCAAATTGCTATTTATTTTGTAGGAAAAAGAGAAATAAAGAAGTTGTTTCAATGAGTTCTTTGAAGCAAAATGGGGGTGTCATTAACAAAAGAGTTGGGCTTGAAACAATACAAAAGTGATCCACTGGTTTAAAAGAAAAAAAAAGGCCAGTTATTGGGAGTTGAGTGTGGCCTTCGAAAAAGGCCTACATTATAAAAGGAGGAGAAGAATTACAGAAAGAGGAGCCGCAGACAGTGAGGGTTTTTTTGATAATTAAAAAGAAGAAAGGTGAACAGTAGCCGCGGCAAGTAGAGAATTAACAAATACAGAGCCGCCGCACAACAGTACACACGGAGAGGAGAAAAAGAGAGTTTTTGATACCCGTTCTTGACACTGTGAGAGAGTTCTGGAGTAGAAAAATGAGACTAAATTCCCAAGATCAGAAATTTCTCTATCCGGGTGATTTTTATCTCTGTAATTTATGACTCCTAATTTTATTCCAATGTTCTTGACTAGTATGGATAGCTAAATCCTCTTCTAGGGTCGTAGGTGGATCTTGCATGTTTAGACACCTTTTTATGTTCTAATTTCATATCTGAATTCCGTTTTTTTATTTCGATTAATATTATCCTATTGTTTTTATCACATAATTAGGATTGACAACCTTTGCATGTTCATAATCAATTAGTTGATCAGCGACCGTACTGCAATTAGTTGGTGGACCTATAGGATAATTGGGGCTAAAATTAATGCATGACCAAACTTTAATTTAGTCTGCCAATCATTCAACCTTTTTGCTCTTTATGCTTTCCTTAAATTTAAATTCTAGCATGACCAAACTAGGGTTAATTTAGGGAAAAGAATATTAATCGCGAATGACCAAACGGGTTAATAGCTTTAGTAAAGGGATTGTTAATTGAATAAAATAAGGGAATTCAGGTAGAATTAGACATAGGGGAATCGAAACTTGCAAGTGAAACCGTAACCCTAGGCTTCTCTCCATTGGTTAATCTTTACAATTTGAGTTCGTGCTTTTTACTTCTTCTTATTTTAGTTTCTACGATCACCAATATTTGTTAGTCTAAATAATAATTAATCTTGAGTAGTTTGGTACTTATTAATTAATCCCTGTTGAGACGATATTTTTTATACTACTTCTGCGATAGAGTACACTTGCTCTAAGTGTGTCTTTGACGCAACAGACATCAACAAGAGAATCCATAACCGCAATGCCCACCCAATTATGTAGAAATCCAAACTGAGCGAGAGCACCTACCCAGAAATAATAAATGGAAAATAGACCCATCCTGCTCAAAACAAAAAAGACAACACGACCCGTGAGGGTCCTTAATAATACCCTTAGAAATAATAGCATCACGAGATTTAACCTTAACCGTGAGGGTCCTTAATAATACCCTTAGAAATAATAGCAACACGACCAACCTATCGTGCTGTGTCAAACTCAACAAAAGAGCATAACAAGATTTAACCGTAAACGCGTGGAAATTATCAAGCCTCCACTGTCATCGATCTTGTTTGGAATCGTCGGGATGGATAGAATTTAAAGTGTCCAAAAGCAAATCAAGATCAGCCCTCTCCTCGGCAGACAAAGCACGATCTCAGTCGCAATTCCAACACCAAGTGATATCAAGCCAATACTCGTGCTCTCTAATACTACCATTTTTAAGCTTAGCCAATTGGAAAAGGCTAGGGAAAAAGTCCTTAAAAGTCTCAATGCTAGCCCACTTGTGCAACCAAAAGGAAATCAAATTCCCCATGCCCATCACCGCCTAAGGGCAGAAAAAAAGGCTCCCTGCCATGAAGGCATGTCGTCTTCCAAAAGTAATAAATCTCTCCACCAAAAAGAATCCTATGTGGATTTTCTTTTCATTTAGCTCCAGCACATGATTGGGTGCCCTCTCAAACCCTTCATAGAAGGTGGTGGGAGTGTGTGCCAATAATGATGTGCTAAATGTTGTATTAATAATACCTCTATCTATCGAAAAAAAAAAAGGAAACTAGTTCGAAGAATACCTATAATGGCCTACGAAAGCATCACTATAATGATTTCACGCTAAAGCCATTAATAATCATTTCAGGCACACCAAAATTAGAAGACTAAAAGAAAACCCAATCCATCAAACAATAAAAAAACCCATCTTATGAAATAAATCAACAAAATCTATAGCTAGCCCAGACCTAACCTATTCCTAGAAAAAACCCTAGCAATAAAGTTAAGAGTTAGATCTCATTAAACAAAACCACTTATACTAATTTCATGACCAACAAGTTTATACTAGTTCCATTTACATTTAATAAATTTAAATACTAACATTATAAATTGTCATAAGATTATTATCATAAATTGCAATAAATAAGAACTGTACACTTGTCAAAAAAAGTGTACACTTAGGGTCAACAATAGGTAGGGTGACGACAAGATACTATAATAGATATTCACCGTGCACGTAGTGGAAAAAGCATTCATATCTAAACTCGTACCAACATGAGTAAAAATTTTAGTGCAGCAAGTTGGGGCAATTGCCCCAACTAATTAAAATAATTTTTTTTGCCTCCAATGGACAATTGTGCTTCGCACAGTAATGTCAGGTTGTTGCATGTCACCTCTTTAAAAGAGTGTCTTTGAGGGCTAAGGGGCTGATAGTTTCGCACTTGCAGTATATTGATGGTACCCTCCTAATTGGAGAGGCATCACTAGATAATCAGTGGGCTTTAATGAAAACTGTTCTAAGGACTTTTGAATTATCTTTCGTCTTCAAGTGAATTTTGCAAAAAGTAGCCTCATCTAAACAATATAAACTTTGTGGGGTCTCCTACTCAGCACTCCCGGCAATTTTCCGGCGTCCCCACCCGCCAGCTGCCGCCAGTTAACCGCCGCCGTGTGTCGCCACGTTGGATGCCAACCGTGACTGGATGCCACCTTGGTTCTTGTCAGGGAGGTGCCCAGCAAGGTGACGGAAGCATATCTACCTTGCGGATGATAAATTTTTGCAGAGATCTGATTCCAGATCTGTTCTAGGTGCCTACAACCACGTGTATGTATTTTCCTACATTTTCTCAGCTTTTATTTCAGAAATTTGCTTCTATTCTCTATTACCAATGTCAAAGATCAGATTTCACTTTCTTTCTTTGTCACTTTCTCTTTCAACTGCTTTCTTCTTTCTTCTTTTCTTTTTTGTTATTGAGAAATCAAATCTTTTCTCTTGTCTTCAGAATTTGAAAACTGAGACACGCATACCACCACTACAAAAAAACAGTGGATTAGCGACGAATGTTTCCGTCGCTAATACCTGTTTTTCCCTCGCTAATGACCTTTAGCGACGGAATTAGCGACAGACTTAATTCGTCGCTAAAAAGGTTGTCGCTAATTATTAGCGACGGATTTAATCCCGTCGCTAATTAGCGACGGGTTAATCCGTCGCTAATTCCATCGCTAATGACTGCCACGTGTTAGCTTATGAATGATCAAAATTAGCGACGGAAATCCGTCACTAATTCTATCGCTAATTTATGCCACGTGTTTATATGGTTAGAAATATTAGCGACGGAATTCCGTCGCTAATGACCCCTGAATATTTTTTTTTTGAAAACCTGCTTTTGCTTTTTAAAAACCCTGTCTATTATAAACTACTATAATTAAGATAAATGCGAAAATCCGAATTAACAGTAAAATCAAAATCAGTAATACAATCCCAATTAACAATAAAATCCGAATCAAAATAAACTAGTTCAAAATACAATCCCAATTAACAACAAAGTCCTAATAGCAAGTATCATCAGACCCCTCAGACTCAGACCCATTTGGATGTTTGCGGTTATAATACTTCAATATCTTCGCCTGCGTACGGGTAAAATTCAAGAAATCTTCCTGCAGAGTTGTCTGCACCTGTTCATGAGTCTGCAGCCGCTGCTCCTGATCCTGAATGACCTGTGCCTGAGCCTGCACCTGCTGCCTAAGTTGCGCGGATTCCTCAGCTGTAGCAGGAGGAGGAGGAGGAGGATGTCCACTACTAGAAGGCCCACTAGTGTCGAAGTGATCAACCCCAGAGTCCAATAACGGTGCCAAGGGCCCCGAACCATACAGGCGACCCTTATTCGGCCTGCCTACCGCCTTCTTCCAATTGCGGTTCGCCAGAGCTATGATCTCAAGGGGAAGTGGACCAAGTGAGCCAGGGTTCCAGGTCCCCTGAGTCGGATCAACCATCGTCTCACTAACATCCTCCTGTTTTCCATAACCAGATAACATAGCATAATTAGCGTTCCATTTTAAGAAAACAAAATTATTTAATACAAAGCAAGTTGTATATACCTGAGTTTTCCTAGAGCGCTCATCAACATACTCTGTAGTACCCTTCCTCAAATGTGTTGCTCTGTGAAGCTCAGGAATAGTGATATCGCGTCCAGCCTTTTTACTCTGTAATAATGAAACACATTTTCAATGATTGCTAATCACCCTAAATAAACTAAAATAACACACAAACTTAAAATAATTTACCAATCTGACAGCATGCTGAGCCTGGTTGACGGAGCCGCAACAGTGAAGCGAGCCACCCTTTTCAGAATTTCTATTCTGCTTGGCCTTTTCAGCCTTTTCTTTGTAGCTCTCAGTAGCCCAAAGGTCCTTATAGGCATTCCAAACATGGTCAGGGATGTATTTCGGCTGCTTATCTTTACACCGCAGTTTATAAAGCAACTCCGACAATTGCTTGCCCATTCTTTTGAAAAAAAGGTTCTGCACAGCTACATCATGTTCCGGTAGCCACGTCAACTTAGACTGTATTAAGCAAAATAAAAATATGTATTATTATATTTAACATAAAAAAATTAAAATTAACAATATATGTAATGACATAACTAACAATTACCTTAAACAAATACCATCATTGCCATAGGGATAGATGACTTTGCATTTGATACCATCATTACCGACAACCACCTGCACATCCTCTTCATCAGTCGATGAATCTGAATCAGTAACACCAACATGGGGCTCATCAGTATACGCATCACCATGGGGCTCAACTGGTGTAGGCATCGATAACCCTGGTGTAGGCATATACCCAGGTGGTATACGCATATACCCAGGTGGTATAGGTGTATACCCTGGTGTATGCATCCCTGGTGTAGGCATATACCCCGCTGGTGTAGGCATATACCCAGCTGGTGGAGACGTAGGCTGAACCACCGGTGGGGCAATTGGAGCGGTGGTCTGAGGCGTCCCAATAAATGAGTTATTCCCAATATTAACTAATGTCACCTCACGTTGTCTACGACGATGATGCCTCTTCCCATGTCTCGATGGGTCCGAGCTTTCTCCTGGATGCATATCTATGAACAATAACAAGACTCTAATAATAATGATAACAAGAACAATAATATAATCACGATAATTAGAACATTAATGTAATAATGATAACAACATAATCTAATAATGAAAAGAACATTAATACTAATACAATGACGATAATTACAACATTAATGTAATAATGATAACAACATAATCTAATAATGATAACAACATTAATACTAATAAGACTACTCTAAATATTCATATTCTTCGTCTTCTTCATCTTCAGTATATTCTTCCTCCTCTTCATCTCCAGTCTCTTCTTCCTCTTCAGTCACTTCTGGTACTGGTTCAACTTCTTCAACGGAGAGTCGATCATCACGTAAGGTATCAATTGGTTCAACTTCAATTACCTCATTAACTCCCGACATTTCATCCACTTGATAAGGAACCTCATCCTCCGCATCAGTTGCTTCAATGCGACCCCGTGGTTTTGTTTTAATTGCAACACACCAGCCCCTCTTAGTTGATGGATATGAAACATAATACACCTGTCTCACATTTTCTGGCATGATAAACGGGTCATAAAGTTTATACCTTCTATCGATTCGAATGTCCATGGTATTGCATTTTGGATTCAATTTCGTTCCTCTAACCGATGGATCAAACCAACTACAATAAAATAAAACTATTCTCTTTTGATAGTCCAAATGTGGGTATTCAAGTTCATATATTTGTTGGATCACACCATAGTAGTCACCTTGACCTCCTTCTGTTTCCCCTTTAACATATACCCCAATATTAATTGTTTGTTTTCCCTCACTCCATGATTGGGTGTCAAATTTGTAACTGTTAACTAGGTACGTGTGCCACTCAGTCACCTCACGAAAAGGACCATCGGCTAAGTTCCTCAAGTGTCGGATTAAGGGAGTTGGTTCGGCTTCATAAACCTAAGTAATCACATATGGAAAAAATATGTCATGTCTCATAATCTACTTTAAACGTTTGACATTAAAACATTAATTTTATTTACTTACTCTAGCAGTAAACCATGATGGAAACTTTCATGTATACGAACAGAAGATTCTTCAGCGCATATTCCCTCAGTTCGTAAGAATGCACTGAAAAGGAATTATTTATACTCTTTAAAATTGAAAATTGATCAAGACATGATTTAGCTTCATACTCTAATACTCTAATGGTGTATACAGATTAAAAATTGAATTGAAGCATACTTACTCAAGACATGGTTTAACTTCGGTGCAATTGATCAAGACATGAACATATGCTGATTCATACTCTTTATCTGATAACCAGTTGGTCGACTTCTTTCCCGAGGGGCGACCAGGTTTGGTAAACACAGATAAAGTGAGTGCGTGTCTGTCTTCTTCAACCTCCATTTCATTTCTATTTTTTCTTGACAACATAAAGTTGTTGATATAATGAGAACAAAAATAAATTGTTTCACGGTGTAAGTAAGCTGCGCAGATCGATCCTTCAACTCTAGCTTTATTCTTCACCGATCGTTTATAATTACCCATTAATCTATATATGAAAGAAGAACGCTTGATTAAACAAATAGTCATACTAAAGGTCACTTTAATTAAAATGCTAAAATAGACAATTACCTCTCAAATGGATACATCCACCTATAGTGAACTGGCCCACCAAGTCTTGCTTCATATGGAAGGTGAACCGGGAGATGCTCCATGGAATCAAAGAAACCGGGAGGAAGAGTATTCTCTCCAACTTACAGATAATGAAAGGAATATTCTGCTCCATCTTAATAAGATCATCCTTTCTCATTGTTGAAGAGCACATATTCTTAAAAATTTGACTCACTTCAGTAAGTGGTTCCAAAACACTCTTTGGTAATGAACCAAAAGCAATGGGAAGCAAACACTCCATGAATACATGGCAATCATGACTTTTCATCCCATACATCTTCCCAGTGTTCACATCCGCACATCTTGCAAGGTTAGAAGAATAACCATCTGGCATCCTCAATCCCTTCAACCATCGACAAACATCATTTGCTTCTTCAGGTGTTAGACAATAATTGGCTTTAGGTTTTAACATCTTGCCATTAGTCATTTGCACCAAATTGAAATTGGATCGATGTTTGCTACAGTAAAGAGCAGAATCCATTCGAGCTTTATTATTGTCTTTGGTTCTATCTTTCACATTCATCACAGTGTAAAATATGTTGTCAAAGAAATTCTTCTCGATGTGCATAACATCACGATTGTGTCTCAATTGATTATCTTTCCGGTATGGGAGATTCCAAAATATGCTTCTTTTTGTCTAGTTATGCAGTCGTCCATAACCGTTCAATCGGGAGAGCACACCTACCTCTGTGGCTTGTGGAAAATCGATAACTCTCCTCCAGATTTCACCTGATGTCAACAAAGGCGGTGGTCTATCTCTTTCGACTACCCCATCCTTGAAGGCCTTCTTGTTCTTTCTAAATTCATGACCCGGCGGTAAGAATCTACGATGCGAATCAAACCAAGAACTCTTCCCCCCGTATTTCAACGTCAACGCTTTTGTGTGTTCCATGCAGTGGGGACATGCCAATCTACCGTGAGTCCCCAACCAGACAACATACCATAATCAGGGAAGTCATTTATTGTCCACATCAATGACGCTCTCATCATAAAATTATTTTTTTGTGCTGCATCATATGTCAAAACACCACCCCACAATCTCTTGAGATCATCAATCAGGGGTTCCAAAAAGATATCAATGTTAGCTTTTTGATTGGATGGACCAGGTATCATACCAGTCAAAAACATATAAGGTTTAGTCATGCACATCTCAGGAGGAAGATTGTAAGGGGTAACAATGACTGACCAACAGGAATAGGGCGACGTTGATGCTTGGATCTATATATATATATATATATATATATATATATATATATATATATATATATATATGGAGTAAATCCATCAGAGCACAAGCCAAGTCGAACATTTCGTGGGTCTGAGGCAAAATCCGAATGCACTTGATCAAAGTGTTTCCACGCTTCACTGTCAGATGGGTGGCGTAAAATGTCTGAGGTACGCCTATTCTCATAATGCCACGTCATTTTCTTCGCAATTTCAGCCGATGCAAACATTCTTTGCAACCTTGGAATTATAGGCAAATAGAACATCGACTTTACAGGGATGAGTTTATAATTATGTTTTCCCCCTTTAAGAACATGATACCTCGGCTTTCCACAGAATTTGCATTCCAGTAGTGCACCATCCACATGTGCCCATCCACACAACAATCAATCTTCTTACATTCCAATCCCAGTTTCGAAACTAACATCTTTGCTTCATAATAATTTTTTGGGAAATTATCCTTATTAGGTATCGCATCGAACATCATTTTAGTCACATAATCTAAACCCAACTCAGAAATATTACTCATGGACTTGAGAGCTAAAAGCTTCACAGAAATAGATAATTTTGACTCTGGCGAGCCTTCAAACAACGGTTTGTTTGACTCCCTTAACAAATTATAGAATCTCTGTGCTTCTTCATTTGGAAGTTCATCATGATCGTCATACTGAGGTTCATCAAACGGCACATTCACCCTGATACCATCACAAATCATGTTTTTCATAGACTCAAATTGTTCATTACATGGAACAACAACACCAGAATTGCTTGAAGCCCCTACGTGAAAATTCGGAAGTACTTCTCCATGGTCCACCCAAATCCAATAATTAGACATAAATCTGAGACGATACAAGTGTTCCCTAACTTCATCATCAGTACTAATAGGTACACCCTTGCATTTAAGGCATGGACATCTAATCCCCCCTTCCTCTTTAGTTAAATCATGTTGCCATGCTACCCTAATAAATTCTTCAACCCCATTTACAAAAGTTTTCTTTAAAAACGCTCTTCCCGGATATAACCGATCATACACCCAACCACGATTCAATTGATTCTAATTCATCTACATGCATTTAAAAAAATGTTTTACATTCTCATAACATTCCCAATATAAAACCTATAAAGTTAGTGGCATCGATATGATCTCGGTGGAGATGATTTCGAGCCGAATATGGGGGTTAAAGACAGATCAGACAAAACCCTTTTCCATATAAGTAGTGAAGGAAGTTATTTCTAACTTCCAACCTTAAAATTGTTAGTATCGTCTCGCATTTATCTCAATGGAGATGATTTCGAGCAAAATATGGGGGTGAAGCACAGCACCTCACCCTTTTCCATCAACAACACACAATAACAACATCAAATAGTCATCTAACCTAGGGTTCATCAAACATCAAAACAACAATTTAACATCTCCAACAACATACATATTTCCGTTAGACATTTTTCAGTTAACAACATACACATTTCAAAATTAACATACACTTGTCACCAATTATCAACTCCAATTAGACATTTTTCAATTAACAACTCTAACAAACATACACTTTTCAATTAACATCTCCAACAACATACACATTTCATACACATACAATTACACTATCTTAAACACATACACTATTCAATTACATTTTTAAATTTCAATTCAATTCCAATTACTTCTTTCAATTACAACAACAACAACAACAACAACAACAACAACAACAACAACAACAACAACAACAACGACAACGACAACGACAACGACAACGACAACGACAACGACAACGACAACGACAACGACAACGACAACGACAACGACAACGACAACGACAACGACAACGACAACGACAACGACAACGACAACGACAACGACAACGACAACGACAACGACAACGACAACGACAACGACAACGACAACGACAACGACAACGACAACGACAACGACAACGACAACGACAACGACAACGACAACGACAACGACAACGACAACGACAACGACAACGACAACAACAACAACAACAACAACAACAACAACAACAACAACAACAACAACAACAACAACAACAACAACAACAACAACAACAACAACAACAACAACAACAACAACAACAACAACAACAACAACAACAACAACAACAACAACAATTTTATTCTACAATTCTAAACACTATCTTAAACACATACAACAACCTTTCAAATTTCACAATCCTAAACACTAATATTAATATTTCTAACAATAAAACTTTATCTTATAATAACATATACATTTAAAACTCACATTTCACAACTAAAAACAACTAAACAAAAATCATTTCGAAAAACAAAAATAAATAAAAACTAACCGTGACTATGACTGTGGTGGCTGTCCGGTGACTTGCGAAATAGAGGTCCGGTGACTGTGTGAAATAGAGAGACAGAGACAAAATTAGTGAAAAATAGAAAGAAGGTTCGTAGAGACAGAAAGAGAGAGAAGAAACAAACCTTGGTAACGTGGACCGTGGTGGCGTGGACGGTGGTGGTGCGGTGGCGTGGACGGTTCGGAGAGGGAGAGTTTGAGAGAAAGAATGGAGAAGAGGAAAGAAAGAGAGAAAATAGGGAGGGATCCGGCTTTAAAAAATTTTTAACAGTTAGCGACGGAATTCCGTCGCTAACTGTTGCCACGTGTCAATTAAACTGAAACGGTCAGTGGCACAATTTACTATGGTTAGCGACAGATTATTAGCGACGGAAATTCGTCGCTAACTGTTGCCACGTGTCAATTAAACTGAAACGGTCAGTGGCACAATTTACTATGGTTAGCGACGGATTATTAGCGACGGAAATCCGTCGCTAATTCAAATCAAAATTTTCGTCTCTTCGCGCCTTGTCAAATCTGTCGCTAAATGAGGGAAATTCTGTCGCTAAATTAGTAAAATCAATTCCGTCGCTAATGGAGTAAAATTCCGTTGCTAATTCTTTTTTTAGCGACGGACCTATAGTCCGTCGCTAAATAGGTCCGTCGCTAAATTCCGTTGCTAATCAGTCATTTTTTTGTAGTGCACTGACTACACTAAAAACTATTGGCTACACGGATTTAGGATTTGCTGGCTTTGCACAAAGAAAAGGAGAAATAGAGAGAGACATAGATGAGAGAAAAGGGAAGTGTTGCGAACTCAGCCATGAGGGAGAGAGGTTAGAGACTGAGCAAGTAGAGCAAGGGATGGAGAGAGAGCGATGACTAGGGAGGTTGACGCGAAAGAGAGCGTCGTTACCTTCTCGCTGCGACGCTGTGGCCTTCTCAGAGACTACATGCACGGCGCATCCTCCCCAACGACGTTCTCCCTCTCGGTGACATCCTAGGATCTGGTTTCAGTATTATCTCAGAGGTTGCAAATTAGTTATTGCGGCTCGCCGGCTTGGCCTCTTCTATTCCCTATGCTAAGAAATCAACAACCTGTGAGACTACTCCACAAGTAAAGGAAGCAGTGGTCATGGAACTCGACGTCCGTGCCGATGCCGCCACCATCAACAAGTATGTACAGAAGGTCTAAGAGGGGTTTGGTGATACATCTATTAGTATTCTTAAACTGAATCAATTCTTATAATTTGGTTTTGTTATTTTGCTTCGTTACTTGAATGAATGCGGGAAGTTAGAATCTGACGCTTTGCTTACTTTTCATTAGGGAGAGCAATATGTTTTTAGATTAGCTTTTTGAAAGAGAAGAATTTCATGGATTGTTTTTGTGTAAGTTGCTATTTGCTAGGTAGAGAATTATTTCATCTTTCCCTTTTCAATCTGATCACCATGTGTTTGATTATATGCATTTTTAAGCAATTCTCCCTTTATGATGTGTTTCCTTTTTCAATCTGATCATCATGTGTTTGTATTGAGTTTTATTGTTTCTTCTTTACTTTGTAGATTTTATTCCGTTGTGAGTTTTTCCAAATTGCTTACCATTGAAGTGTGTTTTGTAGAGTTTTATGATGCCAATTTATTGGCTAGATGTGAGAGATAGTCGCATATGATATCATCTTGGTTCCTGCTATTGGAAGTGATGGACCACTTTATGAAACTGTGTTGTAATTTGCAACTTCAAAGGGTTAACTTAGGGGTGTCAAAATGGATGGATTGGATGGATATGGATATGGATTATAATGGATGGATTAGAGAAATCCATTAAAAAATTTATATCCATTAGGATTGTATCAAACAAATCCAATCCAATTCATCCATGGACAAAAAAAGTCCATCCAATTCATCCATTAACAACTTTTTTATGGATGGATATCCGATCCATCCACTAATACCTTTAAAAAATAAAAAAATCTTTTAATAAAAAAATCTTTTTATGAAATTTTTTTTTTAATGTTGCAGCAAAAAAAAATTACTTTTTTTTGACAAAAAAAAAATATTTAAAAATATATATTTATATATAATATTGTTAAAATATAAATATATATTATATATAATATAAATATATAAATATATATTACATATAATATAAATATATATTTATATATGAGGTGGTGGTGGAAGCGGCGGCCGGCGGCGGAGCTCCGGCGGCCGGCACGCCGGCGGCGCTCAGGCAGCCGGCACGGCGGCCGGCGGCGGCGCTCCGGCGACCGGCGGTGGTCGGCGGTGGTGAGACGGCGGCGGTCACGGCGGCTCTCCGGCGGCCGGCCGCCAGTCATGGTGGTGCTATTTATAATATTATATATATATATATATATTATATATATATATATATATATTATATTAATATATATATATATTATATTGTCAAAAAATATATAATATATATTTTTTTTCTGAATTTTAAAAACAAAAAATTGGAAAAAAATTTTAAAATTGGAAAGTCCTTTTAAAAAAAACTGAAAATTGTTTTTAGAAATAGTTTTTTGTAAAAATGTATTTTTTATAATTATCCAATTGATTTTAGTCAAAAAAAATAATTATCCATTGGATTTTGATCTTCTACTTATTGATAATCAATTGGATTTAAAAAAATTAATGGATGGATCACAACCATCCACAAATCAAGTGGATGGATCCAATCAAATCCATTATTATTTTTTTGTTTGTAACGGATGGATTGGATGGATTTTGCTATGGACGGACCGGATATCCAGTAGACAAATGGATCACTTTGACACCCCTAGGTTAACTTTGATGGTTATATTAAATTACGTTATTTTTGCCTTATCCAATATCAATATAAGTAATTCTTTTGCACTCATTACTATTAAGAGACAACTTATTTTGGTTTTGCTACTTTTTGGTGCAGCAGGATTAACTCAAGCTTGAACACAGACATGGATCAACCAAACTCTAGAAAGCTGACTTCCTTGCACACTAAATATCTAAAAGGTAACAATATGATATATGATTCGGCTACATCTAACTCGCGAGTTTCTTTTTGTCTCACACTTCAAGCTGAATGTCATAGTGACATCTTTTTTGTTGCTTGAAGATTCAAACTCCCCTTGGTGTTTTCATTTTGTAAATAGGGCAAGAAGGAAGAAGGGAAAGCAGAGGAGGCAGGTGAGAGAATAGATAATTTCTTATGTCTTTCTTTTAGAATACTTTGAGTTAGATGATGTCATTGGACAATGCAATGAGGTTTGTAGTTGTATTTTTCAAGGATAATGGAGTTGATTGGGTGTTTAAAAGGATTATTCCTAAGTTCTTTACTTAAGTTTGGATTTGGTTATAGTCCAATTATGTTGTTAATGACATTTTAGTTAACCTATAGTCCTTGAGATAACCATTTACTTTATTAACTGTTAATAACTTTTTCTTTTGATTGCATTGTTTTTCCTCTTTATTTTTTATCTTTCATACTTATTGTTTAAAATTTGTTACTTATAATTTTACCTACAATGCTCAGATGGATCTTGGGCCAGTTCTTGACGGTCATAAGTATGTTGAGGAACGTCGCACGAAACTACACACATATCATTTTCTTATATTAAGTTGCATGCATCATTTTCATGTTTTGCAAATGTAGTTTTTGGATAGTGACTAGGGTGAGTTCTTCTTAAGAGCAATTTGGATCCCTATGAATGGCCTAAATCAACATGGAAGCTCGCTGGAAATCGTCTAAATACGGTGTAGACGGTACAATTTGTTGTTCTTTTTCACTCCCAACTCCTCTCTTTTTTTATGTGTGATCTCCTTCTCTTCAATCTTTGGATGTTCATGGTGGCAATGAAGAGGTGTTAAAATGATTTTAGGGATTTGACTACCACTGATGGTAAATGGAGATAGGCCCCACATATGCAAGCAAATATAAAGCTTTGAAAAGAAGAGGGTTTCTGGAAGAACTGTATATACCGAAAGTAAGTAATAGCTGCCGCAAGAGAGTAGTAACGAGCTGCACTACAATCTGAAATGAATTCAAAAAAAATTCAATTACTTTCTATCATGAATGATTCATGGGCTATTATTACATGGAGTGAAGTTTTGAGCAATAAAGAATGACAATGCTCCCCTTTCACTGCTAAAAAATAAATGTCAGTTGTTATTTGGAAAATTTGGATGGTAATTTAAGTGATTGAAAATATTTGAAAAGGAATGGATGGGAATTTAAGTGGGTAGTTCTATTGCAGTTCTTTGAGTTCTCCTCTCTGTTGCAGGATCTTTGCATCATCGTGCCACTATTGACTACATTTTATTCTCAATCTAATAAGAGTCATTTGATTTCTCTTATTCTATCTACTATGTTTTGTAGCTATTGTGGAGGGGGTTTGTAAAAGTCTTCAACAGGTGGTTTGAAGAAAGGGCACTACCCAAGAATGAAAATGGATCTGTTATTAGTCAAAAAGGCAATCCGACACTCATTACATGTTAGGTTTTACATTACTTTTTGTTTGTGTTTTTGATTTTATTGGATTGAAAAGATGTGGTTTTGGAAGATCAAATTAAATGGATGTTCAGAAATGTTTTACATTGATAAATTGCTCCAGTTTATCACCTTGGATATAGACCGGTATTCACTTTCCAGTTTACTGTTTATCACCTTTTTTTTTGCTGAAAGACATTGGCCAGCTGATTGTGAACTTCTTTAGTTTCAGTTTTGATGCCATTGAGATGAGATTATTTTATTTAAGCTTTGATGGTATTCACCAGTTGATTATGAGATTGATATAAAAATTGGTCATGTTGATATTCTGAGAGAGCATGAGCTTGGTCTTAATGTAATTTTGTCGAACTTTACAAAGATCTAAGACTCCAAAGGTTAAATCCTAAACCGACATAAACTATTTTCTTCAAGGCAAACTTATATTGATCTTGAATGCTTCTTGATGATTGAAAGAAAAGGACATTAACCTTGAAGATAAAGGGTCAACCAATCTACAGTAGTGTTCTGTAATTCATGTTGTGAAAGACTTGGAAACAATTGATACCATGTTGAACAAAATTCCGAAATTTTCAGGCAAGTACACGTCTCTTGCTAATACCCTTGATGCCAAAATGTGAGTGTTATACATTACTAAGTATAATATATGAGTGTTATATGATTATGCATAGTAGTATAAATGTATTCTTAAAGTTTATACCTTTTAATTCTACTCTGCATAATCATATAATTCTTCTTTGTTTTATTTCTAATAAATATAAACATTCTGTTGTGACCTTTGTCATTAGTTCAAGGATCTTCTGCTATTTTCATTGTGGCTCTAAGTAGCGGTAAAGGCGATGTTGAACAGACCCCTAAAACCCAATTTTATTCCATTTTTTAGTTCTTATATTTAACTATCCAATGCTACTTATTAGATATGGACCTTCTATGTTATTTGCCTCTGTAAAGAATAAAGATCCAAGGCTTGGGGTGTTGTAGTTTGAAAACCTCCAATTATGCCTATGGTTAGTATTCATATAAGGGCATATTTTTAGTTTTACTTTTTCATGGAGGGGTTCAGATTTTAGAATTTTTCTTGGGTTCATTATGTGGACATGTGAGTGAGAAAGAGGGTGGACACGGGGAAAGGATATGGAAAAGCTTGAATTAGAGGTCTTGGGGAGACCTTATGCTTAATGGATCCTTTTCACTCCATCACGAGCAGCAACCGAATCAAGTTATGCAAAAGCCTCAAGTTTGGAGACCAAATAATCTTCTTCAAGATAGGTCTATGTTTCTTATCATCCTTGTGAAAATTGGATGGGGTTTCATAAGGTTTTTTGTGTGCTTCTTTCTAAACATATTTGCAACAATTTGAGTTTTGCTGGTGACAAATAGCTGAAAAAGGGTGTAAATTTGACTTATTCTTTTCACAGGTCCTTCAAGTTTTAGCATCCCATTGTGTAACATTAAAAGTTATTAATGAATCATTCTCTAAATAATGACATTTAAGTTTCTAAAAAGCAATGTTGGTTAGAATCACTAGTGCAAAAATGGGATTAGAATTAGACATTTAAAGTCAGGCGCTCAGATGCCTGACTACATAAGAAGACATGGTGGCAAACTTGTAATTAAGAGGCCAAACTCGCGAGTTTTAAAGTCAAGCGGATACACGCCTTACTTCTAAAGTGAACAAATAGGGAAAAATTAGACTTTAAAAGTCAGGCTTGTATTCGCCTGACTACATAAGTGACACAGTGGCAAACTTGTAATTAAGGTTGAAATTATTTTTTCTATTTTAATACTTTAGAAGTCAGGCGTGTATTCGCTTGACTTCTAAAGTACCAAAATAGAAAAAAATAATTTCACTTACGCGTACTCACTCTCAGAACCCTTCACTCTCAGAATCTCACTGTCGATCAGATCGAACACGCGAAGCCTCTCACTCTCAGAACACGAACCACAAACCCTAGCATTCTTCCCCCGCCGCTCTTCGTTCCGGCCAATACCGAACCGGCTTCGGTGCTATACTTTCCACCAAAACCAGCTATGACAACAAACAGCACCTAGCTTCTCTCTCTCTCTTTCTTGAAGGCTCTGGTTCTTCTCTCGTCTTCTCCACTAAAACTGGTTCTGGATCTTGATTTCTGCTAGTTCTCGTTTCCAGATTCACAACGAGGCTTCGCTTCTCCAAGAAGCTAAGGTATAACGCTTTCTCCTTCTCTAAAATCTTCTCAGTTGCATACGGTTTGAAACCCTAGTTTCAACCACTGACTTTTCTTCTTTTTGGTTGTGTTTCTGGGTGAGATCTTGCTGGATCTTCATGCTACGCACAAGGATCTGCACAACGAAGGTAGAGCCACTGCCTTTTACTTCTGTTCAGTTTCAGTTTTAAGTTTTTGTGACGAACAAAAACCCTAACTGCCTGATTCTTGTTTTCTAGGTGCAGATCTAAGGAGATCTGCTTCAGAGGGTCTTCAAACAGGTAAACCACGCCTTGATCTTTCCTTTTATTATTTGTTTGAAGTTCTGGTGACACTTGTAGTGATTCTGACTTCTGTTTTGTTGTTTTTGGCTTCTGGATTCTGACTTATGTGTATGCATGAGGTGATTAGAATCCATGGGTGGACATACAGAAGCTTCAGTTGACCTGGCAGTACTTGCTGGTTTGGATCCTGTGTGAGGTTGTGGATGATGATGATGGCTCCCTCAGGTCACTTTTAGGGAATCGACTTAGTGGTTCAATTCCCTCAGAAATTGGTGATATTGCCACCCAGCAAGAACTGTAAGTTATTGATAAAAATATGATGTCACATTGATTGACATTGGAGGAGAAATAAATTAATTTATTTGCAATCCATTTTTGCAGGAACTTTGAAGATAATCAACTTCAAGGACCTCTTCCATGACCAATTTGGAGCTCAGAAAGAAATAATCACTACCAGAATGAAGTCTTGTAAATGTATGAGCTGATTATTTTCTAGTTAAATGAATTAACTGGAGCACATACCAACTATTCCCCACTGAAGTTGTTATCTCGATCACAAACATTAAATTACTAAACAATAAGTGGATTTTAACAGATTCACTATGTTCCAGTAAAATTAACTAATTTCGTTTTGAAGTCAGATAATAGTTTCATCTGTGAAAGTTAATGCCTTCATATGATATGATATTAAGGAAGAATATTCCTATTAACTATTTTTATCTATGCAGGCCGCCAGAAGATTTGAAAGTCAGTTGGCCGAATCCATTTTGGAAGGCAATGGTCAAGTTGCATTTGAAAAGCTTGCAACCGCGACTCTGGAAAAATTGATGGCACGAATTGAAGGGAAGGGAGAGTTTGGCCAGGCTAGGTGGAGAGTAGTATATGCACCTCAAATTCCTAGCTTGGTTTCTGTTGATCCGACAGCAGATCCTCTCAAGTCACTAGCTAGTAATATATCATTTGGTACAGAAGTTGAAGTCCAGGTCGGGAAACGTCTTCAGGTAATCATAAGAAACCTATTCCCATTAAATTGGTTTGAGATTGCTACTCTTTTCTGATCATAATAACCAAATATGGAAAATAACCGAAAAAATGAATCATGGATGAAAATTTTCCAGTTTAGGAATAATAATTGGTGTCTCATTGTTGTAAATAATTGTTGTAATTAGTGTGTATTAGTTGTAACATGCCCATTAATTCATGGGGCCCATTTAGTTAGGACTTAGCTTATAAATGTAGATTAGCATTCGTACTCTTTACACAATTGAAATATTATTCATTCCTAAACCTTTTAGCCTCCTTTAGAACATTGATAAGAAGAAAAGTAGATTATGTTGTTGTTACCACATCATATATAGAAGCATCTATTAGCTTTTTTAAATGCTTTCTCTCATTTTAAATAAGAAGCTGTCCCAGTCAATATTGAACAGCTGGTTTCTTCTGTTCCCCTGTGCTAGTTTATAGTTATCTAAAGCAAATTTGTTTCTTCCATTCCAGGCCACAATTTTGTAAGGAAAATGAAGGAATCTGAGATGGCAATGCAGTGGACCTTGAGCTATCTGCTTACAAGTCTGCCTACAAAACCGGGTTGTATGACTCTTCCTCCCAGCCTTGGAAATTTGAGCAAATTGCAGAGATTGTATGACTTGTTTCTTTTTATTTATTTTCATTTGATGTACACACACACACACACACACAACACACACACACACACACACACACACACACACACACACACACACACACACACACACACACACACACACACACACACACACACACACACACACACACACACACATATATATATATATATATGTATATAATCCTCTTGAATCATCAATTTTTCCGTATTATCTATGATTTCATATTGCTTTTCCAAACCATACCTAACTACTTCTGCATATTGTGAATGAGTCTGCAGATTGCTTTCTGCAAATAATTTTACAGGGACAATACCAGAAGGATTAGGCAATCTGAAGAATATCACTCAATTGTAAGTGATATGATATGATACAAATTTTCTCCCCAGTTTTCATTTGATGTATTTGTTAAATTCTGAAATCACTTTGCATTTTCCGCAGTAGGATAGATGGGAGCAGTGTATCTGGGAAGATCCCTAGTTTCATTGGGAACTGGACCAAACTTGAAAGATTGTTGAAGGAATTGTGAGTAGTTTCTCCTTTTAAGAATATTCATGAAGTGTTGCATTTTGTCTGATTTCACACATGCAATCTTTCTTTTCATTGATGAAACATTTATTTTGTATCAGAAGGATATCTAATTTGAAGACACAAGCTATGACATTTCCTGATATGAAGGATTTGAAACGCATGATAAGACTATGAGTGGAAAATGGAAACCTCTTGTGAGTATGCTATATATAATATGAAGAAATGTATGACTTATTTAGGCTTTTGTCAATTGGTTTAATTTTGTAATTCAGGGAATTGTGGAATTGCTTAATCACTGGTCCTATTCCAGACTACATTGGCGAAATGGAAAGCTTAAAAACTCTGTAAGTTGCATCATGAGTATATTATGGTTATATATGCTTGAAATTATCATCTCTGTAATTTTACTTTAAAATTTAATGTGTGTAAGAAAGAAGAGAAATTTGAGCCTGCTAGATTATTATTTTCTTTTATCTGGCCCTCACTGAGATACCAGCATAGTAGTAACAAAATTTCAGTTCAGGCTGCTTTAAAATGAGAGAAGTTAAATCATTATGCCTTTTCCCCCTCTCTGGATTTATACTATGGTACTTGCTTTCAATTGTAGAGGTTACTATCAGTCAATTATAATGATTGCTTATGTGGTAGGTTTGGTTTTCAAAAAATTTACATTTCACTGAGACCATCCAATAAATCATTAGCATCAATCTTATTGAGTACTGCTATACAGAAAAATCACCGGACTGTGGTGATTTTTAGCTTTTGAATTGGTCTTCGTAAATGAATTCTGATGATTTGGAGAATGAGTAAGAAAGAGGGCCAAAGATTTACATGAATTGAAAAAATATACAAGTTTGCTTGATATGACATGGATAGATTGAGAACTAAAATGTTTTTGGAAGTGGTAGATCTTATATTTAGCCTTGCTGACCTCGGGTTGTATTGGTAGAATGCTTTCTTTCCTGTGTATGTACAATTGAATACATATTTTTACAATATTATATTTTCCTGCACTATAATGATTTTTTCTATAGCAGTAAATTCTCACTTGGCTAAATTTTCCTTCCTGTTTTGTTTTGTTTTGTTTTTGGTTACTTAGCAGGGAGATTAACACTTATTTCCTATTTTTCTTGCAGGTATAGAAGGAAGAGAGATAAACTAGTGGAACGTGCTAGTGCTGCTCTAAGGGAAATTCTGCAATCAAGTAGCAGAAGGATTTGTTAGTCTTAGTATGGTGGCATTATCATGTATTTCTGCTTTCAGTCTCTTTCGTTTGTATGGTAGTAACAAAGTGAAAAATGCATATTGGTAGGTTAGAAAGTACCATAGGTTGTGTTATGATTGTTCTGGAATTTACAAAACTCTTCTTGGTATATATGTAGTAGTGAATGATGATGGTGATATGAGAATTTGGCTATTGTAAGGATTTAATGCTTAATAATTGATGGCAGAAATTTGTTCATATATATGTTGGTAGTTGTACCAATTGATGGCTATTGTAAGTTCCATTTGTTTGAATTTTTTTTAAAAAAAGTAATTTAGATTAGCTGGCTAGTTTTTGGTTTGATTTTGGTCTGATGAATTAAAATTAGCAGTCATTATTTAGATTAGCTGGCTACCAAATAATTTTTTTTTTAAAAAAAAATGAACTTTTAAAGTCAGGCGAAACTAAAGCCTGACTTTAAATCATACTTACGAAGTCAGGCAAGAATAAATGCTTGACTTTAAATCATACTTACGAAGTCAGGCAAGAATAAATGCTTGACTTTAAATCATACTTACGAAGTCAGGCAATAATAAATGCTTGACTTTAAAACAGACTTACGAAGTCAGGTGAAATAAATGCTTGACTTTAAAACTGACTTACGAAGTCAGGCGAAATAAATGCTTGACTTTAAATCAGACTTACGAAGTCAGGCTATCGCTTGACTTTAAAACTCCTGACATACAAAGTCGGCTTAATAAAAGTCAAGCGGGCGCCTGACTTTAAATCCCCTTTTCGCGTGACTTTAAATCCCTTTTTTGCACTAGTGAATGAAAAGGCAATGTTAATAGAAGCTTGGTGTTGATAGACATACACATAAATGTCAAACAAGGAAGAGAAGGATTCAAGATAGGAGTTTGTTTCTAAAAAATATATGTAAAAATAAATTAATTTTCAAATATAGTCACATTGAACAAAAGTGGTACCAACCTCATTATAAATGAGTTTGTTTTTAAACAACACTAGCGGTATACCCGTGGCTACGCACGGGTGCTGTCGTTTTATTTTTATGTATGATCTCAGACAAAATTTAATCAGTCCGAACATTACTCCGTAAAAATTTTGACAAATTTAAAATAGGAAAACTTAATTAGTCTGAACATTACCCCGTGTAAAAAATAGAATATTAAAATTTTATCAAAATTTCGATAATTTTAAAATAGTAAAATGGAAACATGTAGTTGAAATTAAAGTAGACATATCGTGAAAAATAGATAAATGAGAGAGTTAGCGGAAGAAAGAGAAGATAGTGAAAAAGTTTGAAAAAGTGTGTAAAAGTGAAAAAATGAAATTACTTAAATAAACTCCAATTGCTTAGTTGGGAAAAGGATAAGATTGGTATTTTGGTAGTAGGTAATGTATGTACTCAGAAAAAATTTAATTAGTCCGAACATTATTACGTGAAAATCAAGACAATTTTAAAGTTGTCAAATTAATTAACCTAAATATTATCCCGTGTAAAAAAATGAATATTAAAATTTTGTCAAAATTTGAAAACTTTTTAAAATAGTAAAGAAGAAAAATGAAGGTGACGTGTAAATGAAATTAAAGTAGGTATATTATGAAAAATTAAATAAATGGGAGAATTAGAGGAAGAAAAAGGAGGAGAGAGAGAGAGAGAGAGAGAGAGAGAGAGAGAGAGAGAGAGAGAGAGAGAGAGAGAGAGAGAGAGAGTGTGTGTGTGTGAGAGAGAGTAAAAAAGTGAAAAAGTTTGAAAAAATATGAAAAATAGAGAAATGAGAGAATTAGAAGAAGAAAGAGAAGAGAGTGAAAAAGTGTGAGAGAGTAAAAAAGTGAAAAAGTGTGAGAGTGAAAAAGTGAAAAGTAAAATTACCTAAATATATATCCTCCAATTTTTTAGTTGGAAAAAGGATAAGATTGGTATTTTGGTAGTAGGTAAATGGTATAGATAGAAAGTAGATATATAGGAATAAATTAATTTTTCAAATGCTATAAAATTAAACAAAAGTGGTACCAACCTCATTATAAATCAAACTCTGCATATATTACAAACTAATTATAATATTACAATTTTTGACGTATTAAATGAAGCTTTCGTCCCGTGCATCGCACGGGTAAAAGCGCTAGTTGGAGTTAATGTGTCCGATGACTTTCTGGAAATGGATGCCAAATTCGTGCATTGTGAAAGGTGTTCCCTTCCTTTTAAATACCACGGGTTCCCGGTTGGGCTAAATCCCCGCACGACCTCTACTTGGGACCATATGCTCCAGGTGATAAAAATAGGCTCCAGGGTTGGCAATATATATCAAGTAGCCTAGGCGGAAGGATAGTACTCGTCAACTCAGTTCTCAGTAGTATTCCTATCTTCCATTTCTCCTTGAAGAAGTTGTTGGGAATGTATGGAAAGAGGTTGTTCAGATACATAGGGAGTTCTTAGGAGGGGAACCTTCGGGGATAAGAAAATCTCGTGGGTGAGGTGGTTGGAAATTTGTAAGCCTAAGAGTGGTGGTGGGCTTGGGGTTAGGGATATGAGGCTTGTTAATGTTAACTTTTTAGGTAAGTAGCACTGAAGGCTCTTCTTAGGCAGAGACGCTCTATGGATGCAAGTGCTTGTTGCAAAGTATGGTTGGGCAATATATAGGTTCTATGACTTACTTTCATAAGTTGTCCTTTCCCTTATCTACCTCTATTTGGTGAAAAGGTCTTTGTTGTATAGGTATGTGGGGGGGAGGGAATGAGAGGAGGGATTGAATCTCGGACAACTCTTTGATGAGAGTTGGGAATGGTAATACTGCCCTTTTTTTTGGCAGGATGTATGGACGGGTGTCTCATCTCTTAGGTAGGTTCCCCATGTTATTTTCAGTGGCAATGGATCCTAATGCCTTAGTTAGTTCTTGTGGTTGGTGGAATGATGGGATTTGGGTTTGGGTCATTCCTTGGAGGAGATAGTTATTCGCTTGAGAGGAGGCCCTCCTTGGGGAGTTTCTCTCATCTCTAGCACGTTTTTCTCTTGCAACGACGCTAGATGCTTGGCTATGGTCCCCACATCATTCCATATTGTTCTTAATATTTTTTTTCTTATCGCCTTCTCTCTCAGTTGTCGTCTCGTGTTTTATGCTTTCTGATGAGTTGCTTGGGGATTCTAAACTAAGTTTGGAAATTTTTTGCTCATTTCAAGGTTATTTCCCATTCACAGCAGCCTATCTTGGATAGAGTACCTTCTCAGTCGAACTTGTTTAGTGGAGGGGTGATCTCAGATTTTGCAGCTAGTGGTTGTATTTTGTGCCGGAATGCCCACAAGTCCTTCCTTCATCTCTTTCGCTATTGTATATTTGCTTCAGCAATTTGGTATGCTATTGTTAGCTGGTTGGATTTTGATTTTGTGATGGCAGCAGACTGTTTCATATCTGTTTCTCTAGTTCATTCATGTGGGTGGTCTAGCAAGGTGTAGACACAGTTTGATGCTCATCTGACATACTGATTTTTGGATCATCTCGAACTTAATAAATAGTTATATTTTTTCTAGAGGTGTACCGGACTTTGGGAGATGTTTTGACCAAATTTTGTCTCTATCCTAGAGATGGTTCAAGGATAGGGGCAATTCTCATTCCTGCTTATTTTATGAGTGGTTTGTAGATCCTATTGATTGAATTTCTAGGTGGTAGTTTGCTTGTTGGTTCTCCTTTTTTGGAGGTGGATTATGCTTTGTATATGGATTGAGTATTCGACTTGTTACAATCTCACTAATACACAAGCCCAAATCAATTTGGTACAATCCTAAATTTTATTTCTCTCAGTTACACACTTTTTCACTCATTTCGTTTATATTCCTCAGTGAAACACCATAAGTATGTTAATTTAGTGTTGCAACTAAACCGAGCCAATCATTTAGTGATTTTGTCTATATCTGCTGATTTATTCTTGGTGTGTTAATTTATTGTATTATTAGCTTGTATTGCATTTTTATTTTTATGTCTCTTTTGAAAACTAGATTTTCTTATATGACAGAAATGGAGAACTTTTTTAAAAGAGAGCCTCATTATCAACACCATTAAGGTCTTCTGCTAAAAAGGAATTGTTAGAAGTTGATTTAAAAAATATTGCTGTTGTTGATTTAAGTTCAAGAACATGTCCTAAGCTCAGACAACAAGTTGAAGCAGGTGTTTATTGAAATCTATGCAGTCTTTTGAATTTAGTATTAACTTGCACATGATGAGGAATATATTAAGAATTATAATGACTTGTTTCGAGCACTACAAAGATGTGATCAAGATATTGTAAATACAATAGCATTACTTGGAATTTACAAAGCATGAAAGATGCTGGTTGACATACATTATTAAATGAAGTATCAATGTTTTGTGAAAAGAAACATATTGGTATTCCAAATATTGATGATTCACTTGATACACAGGGAAGATCAAAGGGTAGAGTTCAAAAGATTTCAAATTTCCATCACTATCAAATTGAGTTATGGAAAGTAGTAGAAGGGCTTACAAGGATGATTCAAAGACCAATGGATATAAAGAGATTTTCGGGGTATGCAGTTCCCCCCAATCTCCATTTCTCCTTTTTACAATTTGTAGACGATACTATTTTTTGGGAAAGGAGTCTTAGAACAATCTTTGGAGTATCAAGACTAATTTTAGAAGCTTTGAGCTTGTCTCAAGACTTCGGGTATATTTTCATAAGAGCAACTTGAACAGTGCCAATTTGAACAACTTGAACAGTGTCAATTTGAGGTCAACCCATTTTAGACATGATGAGGTCAAAATCATCTTCATGGAGTATTCGCTTTTAGGTCAGAGGCAGAGTCACTTTAATAAATTATGTGTTGAATAGTATTTCCTTATACTTTATTGGCTTAACAAGTTGTTGGCAGTGAAACACTTAAATCGACCTTCCCTTTTCTCTTTGACTTAACTTCTAACCGTGAGGCCAATTTGAACATGATGGGATAATCCTCTAGCTTATGGTTATCACGTAATTCTATTATGTTTAAAAGAGATGTTATTTTTGTAAGCAAATTAATCTTTATGTTAAAGGTATTTTTGACAAATCTTTCTGTTACAAATTGGTGGTCTAATCCTCTAACTTACTTGAAAAGTGTCTGATCTTTGTAGTGGGATGAAGTACCCCTAGTATTCCGATTAATTCCTTTTACTAATAAAAAATATCTAGTTAGGGGTTTGTGACTAAACAAGTATCACTTTCACCTTTTTAACACTTTGAAATCAGTAAGGATTATGCTTTGTTTTTTTTTTTACTAAATCACATCTAGTGAAACTATTGTTTTCATTATTGATTTTGAGTCATACATATCAACATATGATCAAACCCAATTCACCCAAATTTCCTAATACATGTGTAAGTATTATGCAAGTGTTTTTTTATGTAAGTATTATGCAAGTTAGCTAGCGCATAAAAACGAGTTTTAATGCAACAATATATTGGAGTTATCACGTAATTCTATTATGAAAAAAGGTGTGGGCAGGTAGTTTGCGATTCTTAGATGACAATTATCATTCTGCACGCAAATCTTAGACGACAATTACCTTTTATGCTTATACTATTTTTGACGCGTTTTATGTTTAACTATACTTTTTTTCACTAGTTGTTTAATTATACTTGATTGCTCCCAAACAAGGGGTTAGACCAAGTGGTATGTAACTGGACTCAGATCTCACCCAATGTCTCAAGTTTAAATATTGGGTGTGGCAAACATTTTGTGGAGAGGGAAGAACCACCACATAGACCGGGAAAGCCGGATACACGTGACCAACCATATTCCCGACGTAGATTAGTCACTCACAAAGCCGGTATATACTACGCACCAATAACATGATAATAAAAAAATACTTCGGAGCCTTTCCCATCAAGATAGTAGTATCATCTACAAATTCTAATGAGGAAATAACTTTGATAGTTCAGAGATTCTCCCAAGAGCCTTTCCCATCAAGAGAGTATCATTTGCAAATTGTAATGAGGAAATATGAAGAGAATTGTGGACTTTAATCCCTGCAAAGTTTACAACATAAACTACCTTATCAATCAACCTTGCTAGACCGTCAACTAGGGGTGTGCATGGTACAAAAACCATACCACACCACACTTTACCGCTTTAAGATCTAGTTTTGGTTTACCATTTACGTAAAAACCGGTTTGCGTTTTTAAACTTGTTTGAAACCGGTTCGGAACCAATTCATAACCGGTTCAGAACAGGAAACTAGTTTACCGGTTTAAAACCGGTTTTTTCATATAAAACCGTTTTTTATTTTATTTACGAGAAATACCCAATAGCCAATTAACTTCAATTTGTACCAAATTCAGATTCAGATGAAGACGTGTGTGAGAACAGATGTGATGAACTGAGATGCGATGAAGAAGATGCGTGAGAACAGATCAAGAAATGCAACAATGAAGTTGCAAAAATCGAAGCTCTAAATGAGGATTGCGATTCAGAAACAGCAAAAATCGAAGAGGTGAAAGGGACGATCCAGAATCCAAGAAGAAGACGCGATCCAGAATCAAAAAAACGAAGGGAAAACACAGATCTGTGCGTGAGAGGAGGAAAACGCAGGTCACGCGAGCCAAGAAGAAGATCTGGGTGAAAACCTTTGCAGGAGGAAGGATCGGCATCGTTGAAAGGGAATGACGTCGTTGAAGAAGTCACGCGTTAAAGAGAAGCGGCGTCGTTGAAAGGAGGCCGCCGTTGAAGAGAAGCAACGCCGTTGAAGAGAAGCAGCGTCGTACGACGGTGGAGAAAGACGACGTACGACGGCGATGGTGAGAAGGACGACGGACGACGGACGACGGCGAGGGTGAGAAGGACGACGGACGACGGCGAGGGTGAGAAGGATGACGGACGACGGCGACGGTGAAAAGGACGACGGACGAAGGTGGCTCCTTGGTCGTTCAAGCGAGAGAGCTTTTTCTGTGCGCGTATTAGAAAGGAATGGGATTTTTTTCCTGTGTGGTGGTGTACTAGTATATTACCGGTTAGGGAATTTGGATTACCGGTATCCCATTTTTTTACCAAATGGACTGGATTGGTAAGTGGTATGGGCTTTTATTAATGGTCCAGTATGGTTTATGGTATGGTTCAGGTTTACCAATTTTTTTGCACACCCCTACCGTCAACCAATAATAGGAAATAGGAGGAGCCTAACGAGTTTCCTTGTGTAAACCTTTATGCATCTTGAAATCCTCTATAGGGCTACTGTTAACAATGAGCGACATAGTTTTAGAAAAAATACAAGCCTTCATCCATTCTATCCATTTTAAATCCAACCCCATACGAACCATCATATAAACAAAACGCTATATGATATTGAGTCATAATCTATCTCAAATTCTACTTTAAACAGAAGGCATTCATCTTTCCACCTTTTAGCTAGATCAACAACCACATTAACCACTAACACCCCATCCAGTATTTGTCTTCTCGGGATAAAATTCGATTAACAACTAGATATCACTTTTGATAGAGTTTTATAAAGACAACTTATTAGATCAATCGGTCTTTATTCCGAAATTCCTTTAGATCAATCATTTTTAAGGATCAGAGCAAGAAAAGAGGCTGTAACAACTTTAGGTAGCACCAAAGTAACTTGGAATTCATTAAAAAAGAAACAACATCTTCCATCATTCACCCCCACCAAAACAATGCCATCTTTTGTGAGATTAACTACTGGATTCTTCTCCTACAAGATTGCACACATACTTGAATTCCCAACATTCTCCCCCTCAAGTGTGAATCACCACATCACTAGATTTGATCCAAGCCAGGATTCATTCCCGCCCCCCACCGATTCGAACCCTGGCTTTGATACTGATAACTCTAATTTATATAGAGTTATTTATACTTCTAGCTAAACGTAACAAATTGCTTGAAACCCAAGTATAAAGTGTGTTAAATATAGTAGTATAAGTAAGATAACAACATTCTAGAAATTATGTGATGAATAAAACATTTTGTATATATATATATTGGTATGTTTGATGTGTTTGTTCAGTTTACCTACAGATGATGCTTCTGCACCACGATGCTTCTGCACCATGATGCTCCTGCACTTAGTGCTTCTGCACCATCCTGCGCTAAAGGTTTATAACCCCACAATGGAAGCACCTCAATTCATACCACTGCACCAAAACTTCAATGACATCATGCTTTGTCACAAATCACATGGAGGCACATGTCCACATGCATAAGGAGGCGCCCACCATAACCATCATCATGAAAGGCTACTCATCTAAATGACATATGGCCTTACACAATTGGACCTCTCTTTAAGGAAATGTGCTGAACTCAATCTCCACATTTAAAGATCAGAAAAGTAACCATGATTAAGCCTCCTTAGGTTAACTTGGTTTTCAAGCAAACCCTCAAGTGAAGGAGCATCGCATATCTCACTTGATAATATGTAGATCATACACTTTACTTATATTTTAGTAGTTTCATTTCTTATAGTTTTTATAGTAGATAGTTGGCAAGAAGGTGAGGAAGGAATCGACAACTTCTTCCTTCACTTCTTCATCAACTTAGCTAGGTGCAACTGCACCAGGAAGTCAGTGCTTCTGCACTACAGACATTTATATGCAAGAGTGCTTCAATCAGTGTAATCTCTACCTTATTGATATCTATTGTACTTTCATCTATATTAATATGTTTCATTTCATCTATCTTTGCCTTACAATGCTTATTATGAGCTAAACCTTTTTTTGGTTGAGATATGTTCTAACTTTATAATGAACTTTTGAGTAAGTTATTGTGCTTTTTAGTGTTGCAAGCATTTTGGGTCTTGTGTTATACTACATCCATCTTATTTTAAGGTTGATCACTTAGAATAAGTAGAGTTATATTCACAGACATGGTTTATAATTAGAAATCAAGACTAATAAGGGTGAATGTTTTAATGAAGGCTTTGTAACTTGTGTAATAAAGAAAACTTTATTAAAACCATGTTAAGTCCTAGACATAGGATAACATAGTCCTTAGGGTGAAACAGTGGGTACTTCAAAGGCAGGAGTGAACTTATTTAGCAAGCCTAGACATGGGAAGCTTGTAACGAAACTCTGAAGAAAGTAGCTAAAAAGCACACACTTATGCAACTGCACTCAATGCAACTGCACTTTGGTGCTTCTGCACCTTTGTGCTTATGCATCACTAAAAGCATAGAAACTCTCAAAAGAACATTATTTAGTGAAAACATCTCTACCATCTGTCTAAACTGATTTCTTTCATATTCTTTTACATATTTGCATTCTATTTTCACTTAACGTTAAAACCCCAAAATTTGTGAGTAGAATAGTAGTACTAATTTATATGCTTTCTAAACATACATAAAGTTAATCCAATCCCTGTGGGTTCGACCTTTTTTATCATTGTATTACTTGCACATCTTTTTCACACATCAGATACCACTTGTTGAGGAGTCAGGGAGCACCGGGAGCAACAACGAGCTAATGAATCAGACCTCCAAGAGACTTGGACGCCACATCTCTACCCAAAATCTTAAGGCATTGGGTATACGGGTCCCCTCTCTTATATGTCCTTCATTTTGGCTCATTCTTACTTGATGTGGGACTATTCGCCCACACATGAATTCCCAATGTTTTCCCCTCAGTTGTGATTTACCCGCATTGCTAGACTTGATCCAAACTAGGATCCACTTCCCTTTTCCCCACCAAGCAGAACAATGGCTCTAATTCCACTTGTTAGGGAGTCCATGGAGCACCAGGAGAAACAACGAGCTATGAATCGTACCACCAAGAGACTTGGACACCACATCCTCACCCAAAACCTTAAGGAAATGGGTATATGGGCCATCTCTCTTATATATCCTTCATTTAGCTCATTTCTAGTCGATGTGGGACTAACCACTCATACTTGAATTTCGAACATTCTCCTCCTCAAGTGTAAGTCACCACATCACTAGATTTATCCAAACCAGGATCCATTCCCGCCCCCACCGAGCCGAACCATGGCTTTGATAGCACTTGTGGGGTAGTCGGGGGAGCACTGGGAGCAACAATGACCTAATGAATCGGACCTCCAAGATATTTGAACACCAATCTCAACCCAAAACCTTAAGGCAATAGGTATATGGGTTTCCTCTCTTATATGTCCTTCATTTTGGCTCATTCCTAGTCGATGTCGGACTAACCACTCACACTTGAATTCCCAACACTTGCAACCCCCCAACTTTTTTTCTTCCTCCCAAACCCTCTGTGCGCTTGATTTGTTTGAGTGCCCATAAGCAGTTATGACAATAAACAATTTATAAAATAGTTGATGCTCCCTTTTAGTGGAAGTAGAAATGTCGACCTCCACTGAGATTTCGCCATGACTTGGAAAATCAACTGAAACCAGTTCTCGCTAAGCAAGAGGAAGTTTGGCTTCATTCTTCTTCGCCGCACCAAATTCCAACAAGAATTTGTGTTTTAGAGTGAAATGATCGGTCACCTTCTGTGAGACATCATGATCAGGATGGTTTGGGCTTGAAAGGGGATCTATATTATGTCGGCTAGAAAGTGGCGACTGGGTAGTAAGATTAATGGGCTCATATCCCTAATTTACTAATCGGACATCAAACCCACTGAAGTTTGGGCTTATAGACACTACTGCATTGCAAACATGCCCATTATGAGTAAAGATCCCTTCCGTGTTCAACAAAATCTTGCCACCAGAATGGGTTTAGATGCAATAGATGAGAGAGTCAGGCTCTGTTTGTCAAGTACAATCCGCTAGCTTATAGTAGATAGCTTACACGACAAAAAAATGTTATTAGCGAGGGATTTTTCCCTTGCAAAACGTCCTATTTCTGTCGCTAATGACCATTTGCGAGGGAATTAGCGAGGGAAATTTGAATCCCTCGCTAATATTCCGTCGCTAATTCCCTCGCTAATTAGTGAGGGATTCAAATTTCCCTCGCTAAGTCTGACAGCCACGTGTCCCAATCTTAATGGCTTGTATTAAGTACTGTTTTAGTGAGAGTGGTGGTGGTGGTGAATGGAGGATTAGGGTAGAGAGATAAGGAGAAGAGTAAGGGAGAAAGAGTGAGAGAGAGAGAGAGTGTGTGAGGATGAGAGGAGCTATGTGGTGGTGGTGGTGGTGAAGGGTGGATTAGGGTAGAGAGAGGGAGAAGAGTAAGGGAGAAAGAGAGAGTGAAATATGTGGTGGTGGTTGTGGTGAAGAGTGGATTAGGGTAGAGAGAGAAGGAGAAGAGTAGGGGAGAAAGAGAGTGAGTGGGTGAGGATGAGAGGAGGTGGTGGTGGTGTGGTGGTGAAGAGTAAGGGAGAAAGAGAGAGTGAGAGAGGGAGAGAGAGGGTGGTAGGAGGTATGTGGTTGTGGTGGTGGTGAAGAGATTCGGATAGGGAGAGGGAGAGAGAAGAGTTGGGGAGAAAAAATGAAGTGAAATGGAAATGAGAGTGATGTGGTTGGGAAATTTGAATAAAAACCCATTAAAAACCCTTTAGTGACGGATTTAAGGGTTTTTAGCGACGAATTTAAGGGTTTTTAGCGACGGACAATGTTGTCCCATCAAGTTAGAAAGGTACACTGACCTTTAGCGACGAATTTAAGGGTTTTTAGCGACAGGCAGTGTTGTCCCATCAAGTCAGAAAGGTACCATAGACCTTTTAGCGACGGATTTAAGGGTTTTTAGTGACGGACACTATTTTTTTAAAAAAAAAAGCGCGTGACCTTTAGCGACGACTCTGTCCGTTTCTAATTCCCTGTCTAATGTTTTTAGCCACGGATTTTAAGGTCTTTAGCGGCGGATTCTGTTTCTTTTTTATAAAAAAAAGCTAGCCTTTAGCGACGGCGCTGTCCGTCGCTAATTCCCTCTCTAATGTATTTTTTGCGAGGGATTCCTTTTCCCTCGCTATTCTCCGTCGCTAATACTCATTTTTTTGTAGTGTTATAGCGGATCAGGTAAGACTAGTTTATAGAATTTTTCACTAGCTTATATCGTTTTTTGATACGCATTTGAGCCTATAGCTTATATCGTTCTAAATTTCAAAATAGGTCCATGCCGTCCATTTTGTGTGAAACACATTCTTTTTTTACATAAATTTTAAGGTGAGGGGATGACGTCCAATCAAAGGCAAATGAAAGCTTCACGATATTTAAGAACTTACAGAGAAAATTACATTTACCTCTCAAGTGAGGATATTAATCTGCTTCATGCTCTAGTAGGCCAACCTCTTAAAGGTATGTGTGAAAATGCGTTCATCCTTTAAACAGACATGCAAGAAGGTATTTATTACTTCTCACTTGTTAATATCTAAAAATATTACTTATTATAAAAGGTTTATAAAATCAAACCGGCCGGATGAACCGGCCAAACCATGAACCGGGCTTTCATCCAGTCAAAAAACTGTAAAACTAGTTGTAAACTGCTCATTCTGACAAAAACCGAAGATTACTTGATTGCTAGCTATTCTCAAGGGCATGACTTTTCTTTGGAAAAAGCACACGCAAAATGATCACAAGTAGGCTTTTATTAGTCTAATAATGCATTAGTGACTTGATTGTCTAAAACATTACGCAAATCCCTTTATAAGTCCAATTTGTCTGACTTTAAATCCCTAAAACATTACTAAACCTACAATAGTGACTTGATTGAATTTATTTTTTCCTTTTCAAGAGTGACTTGATTGTCTTGTAGTGACCGGATTGTCTTGAGAGCAAAGACTTTATTTTTTATCCCAAACTTTACGTTATTCTTTCTAAGCTAGCTTTCCGATGTGGGACTTTCATTAGTCGTGAGCAACCTACATGCATTGGCGGACTTAGGACTCTTGGTCGGAGGGTGAACATTTTTTAAAACGCACATTGCTAAAAACGTCATAAAATTAAAATTTTAATTTATTAAATAAACACTACAACATTTTTTGATTTAGGCCACGCCAACCATTGCCACGGGTAGAAACATGTGCCCTAAACACCATAGAGGCCACGGTTTTAAAAATGTCAACAATGATATAGGTATAGGCCACGTTTACGCTATTAAGCTGTTAGGCAACACTTAAAACCATGGAGTAAAAGTATTAGTCTGTTGCCTTTTCTTGTAGGCAATGATTAAAAAAACGTGGACTAATCGTAGTTATCGTTTTCACTAAAAAACCGTGGACTATTCATTTTTAGTTGCTTCCATTTTTAGTTTTTAGTTATCGCGAAATGAATAAGGACAAAAAAAGGTAAAAACACGGAAGAATTAAAAACAATAGCGATAAAGAGAAAGAAGAAAAAGACCAACGCGTTAACAGTAACGCAGGATTGCTGCGCTAGGGTTTTGAAGAGTCGCTGGGGGCTCCCCCCTATCCTCCGCCTCCCATCCTCCATAATCGGCCATCTCCCCTCCGTTGGAATCCCCACCCCTTTCCCTCCGCCATTCTTCTTCTCACTCATTAATAGATTGCTTTTGTTGATTTTTGTTTCTCTCTCAATCATTAATAGATTGCTTTTGTTGATTTATTTGATTTGCTCTGTTTATTTAAACCCTAACAAAGTCAAATTGGGTATTTATCTGTGTGGTGTGATAAAATCAATTCTTAAAATGTTAGAGGATTGTGGATACGAGGATAGAACCTCCTCTCAAGCCTGCGTTTCAGCCATCAATACCTACTACAATCAGGTTTCACATCTCACACGATCCCTATCCTATTTTCCACTGTTATTTAAATGTGGCTAATTGAAAACCGTGGCCGAAAACTAGACTAATAAACCGTGGCCTATTTTAATAACTCTGGCGACGGTTTTGGTATTTTGTGGCCTAATGTAAAAAAACTGTGACCTGAAAGAATAGGCGACGGCCACCTACACAACGCCTCAAAAACCGTGGCCAAACCGTGGCCTAAAGTTTAGGCCACAGTTTTTTCACTTCTGGTCACGGTTTACTTCCGTTGCATAAACTACTTTTTGTTGTAGTGAAATTAGACACTTAGTCATTATCATCTACTTGTTTTCATGTTAAGAAATCATTCATTAATGAGTTCACTATCGATGGAATTGAGTACTTTTTCTGATTTCTATTATAAACATAAACAACTACCACTAGTGGAAAAAGGACATTAAATAGCAGCATTTAGCATCGGTTATTTGAATAACCGATGCTAAATGTGTAACCGGTGGCATTTTTGAAATTAGGAGCAAAAGTTTTAGTTCACGTAGAGCTTTAACATCGGTTGTTGTAACAGCCGATGCTAAATGTTCTTGAGTTGGACATTTAACATCGGTTGTTTGTAATAACCGATGTTAAATGTCCAACTTAGGAACATTTAGCATCGACTGTTACAAACAATCGATGCTAAATGTATAAACCCTCTTTTTCCTATTTCCCAATCCCTCTATCTCACTCTTCTTCCTCACAATAACACTCTTCTCACTCTCGTCTCTCGCTCTCTGAACCTCAACTCTCAGATCTCGTTCTCATGCTCTCTTTCTCAACACTCAACTCTCGTTCTCAGCTCTCTTTCTCTCACCCTGAACATCTCGCTTTCTCACACTCCGTTTTCCTTGCTCTCAGAACTCTCTCACCCAACCTTTCTCTCTCAGTCGCCGTCCAACTCTCTCCATCTCTTTCTCTTCACCCAATCTCTTCTTATGTTTGAGTCTCCATCAATCTCTCTCTTCTCCAATTAAAAAACCCTAAATCGAGTTGAAGAATACTGAAACGAAGAAACCCTAAATCGATTTGAAGAACAGCAACAACGCAGCTCGCACACCGTTTTCGTTAGGCCACAACGACGTTCTCGCCCCTTCTTCGCAAGCGAGGCAGTATGACAGCTTCCTTCCTGAACAAGTTCTTCCCTTATTCTCTTCGTTTTCGTTTTCGTTTTCTTGTTTAACAGTGTTCTCTTTTGCTTTTCGTTTCCGTTTTCTTGTTTTCACGAGAGTCGGATGCGACCACCACGAGCAAGACACCAGGAAAGGGAAGCGAGCGAGAGTGTAACACATTTTGCTCCTCCTTTTTTATGCTTTTCTGTTTTTCATCGTTTCTCTAATCGAGATTGGGGTTTTCCCTTTGTTGCTTCTCTTTCGATGCAAATTGTTGGGGGTTTTATTCATTTCATAGGCTATTTTAATTTCATGTTCTGTTTAATCCTTAGGGGTTCTATGGTTGTGATTTGTGCTAGTACTCAAGATGAGAATACATTCTAAACATTTCAACAATGCTTTATAAAACATTTTACATTTATAATTTCCAATGCAAAATTTGTTTCTCTGCAATCATTATTATGGTTTATAATTTTACAAATAATATTGGTAACTCAGTAATTTATATCTTCCAATACTGATATCAGTGATATGTTCTTCAAAATTGTCCAATTCTTCAAAAAGATATCAGTGATGTGTATTATATCCTTCCAGCTGATGCACTGATATCAGTGATGTATTATTTCTATGGCTTTTTGTTGTCATAGAAGCTTTAATCACATATTTGTATATTTATGAACATCTGTTTGAATTCTCAAAATTATTTTTCATCCATTTTATATTACAAGATTATCTCTTTTGTATTTTTATGACATCTATTGTTAACTTCTTTGACAGATAAGCAATTTGTAGCTTTGAATTGAATTTGTACAGAAAAATGTAAAGGCACTTTGAAGGAAGAACAAAATCAGAACAACATTCAAATAGTGGGACATGAGAAATACATGCAGCAATGCAGCAACCCATGTTCAGCTGTCCATAAGTCCGATTGCTTTGGAATTTGGCTATGATCACTGTCACACTTAGATCAATGTGCACTTAACTTGCATCATTATTTTTAAGACAAACTGGTTGAATGGTACAGAAACTTTAGCATGTGGTCTCATTTATTTTCATACCTAATTAATTTTGTGTCAATTTTCCTTGGTTATCAGGTGCATAGAGTCAACTTGTTTGTTCAGGATGTAGAAACCTTTTAGTCTATCCAGTTGGAGCTACCTCTGTGTGTTGTGCTGTTTGCAACTTTTTTCTTACTATTTCTCTACTTTTTTATATATAATTTCTTCTTTGTAGGTTACCTAAATATATATTCAATTTGTTATCTATACCACAATTTTTAGTTAACTGAACATGAGGAAGCTAACTCACAAGCATTTATGTGTTTACAGGCACAGAAATGGCCCAGTTGGTTTGTGGAGACTGCCATACTCTACTCATGTACATTCGCGGAGCGACAAGTGTACAATGCTCATGTTGTCACACAGTCAATCAGGCTTTAGAAGGTATTAAAATGTTAATGATCTCATAAGCTTTGAAAATTTGTATATATGTGCATGATGGTAGCTTTGAAAATTGTTTCTTTTGTGAGCTAAATCACTATGATTTGAGTCCCTACTTTTTGAGTAAAAATCAAAATCAAATTTGTATTTTGACAGCAAATCAGGTGGCACATGTCAATTGTGGGAACTGCAAAATGCTACTGATTTACCAGTATGGAGCAAGATCCGTGAAATGTGCAGTTTGCAATTTTGTAACCTCAGTTGGGGTTAGTATTATATCCTCTCCCTTGCTATATAGACTTCCTTTGACTATCTTCTTGAGTCCTAATCTAATTGTGAAGGACCCCTAAAGGGATGATGTATAAATATCAGAAGAACAAGAGAAAATTTCTAATATAAGCCTTGATTTGTTACTGATGCAGGCTTCAGCAAGCACCACTGAGCAGACAGGATGCAGAATCCTAGATTAAAATTGCAAATTAAGATGTTATTGAATGCATAATATAAGCCTTGATTAGTTACTGATGCATAATATAAGCCTTGATTCGTTATTGAATAAGCTGTTATTGAACAAATTAAGTATATGTCAATAATTAGTTTGAGTGTACACATGTTATTAAGTTGATACTAATGAATGTTTAATTTTTCTTTTAGAAATATTTTGTTTTAGATACACTAGTTCCAATTTGCAAATTCTGGCTCTTATGGTTGTTTTGTTTGGGCAGAAATATTTTGTTATGTTTCTATGGTTTGTGTTGCTTCTGAATAAAAATGAACAAAATAAAAAAAGAAATTAGACATTTAGCATCGGTTGTTTCAAACAAGCGATGCTAAATGTCATTTTTTTATCAAGAAAATGACATTTATTATCAGTTGTTTAAACAACCGATGTTAAATGTTTCAAAAAAGGACATTTAGCTCGGTTGTTTCAAATAACCGATGCTAAATGTATCAAAAAAGGACATTTAGCATCGGTTGTTCCAAATAACCAATGTTAAATGTATCAAAAAATGACATTTAGCATCGGTTGTTTCAAATAACCGATGCTAAATGTCATTTTCCGGACATGTAGCATCAGTTGTTTGCAATAATCGATGCTAAATGTCCTTTTTTGATACATTTGGCATCAGTTGTTTCAAACAACCGATGCTAAATGTCATTTTCAGACATCAAAAATAGTGATGAAATAGACATTTAACATCGGTTATTCAAACAACTGATGTTAAAAGTCACTTTTCTCACTTTTAGCATCGCGACATTTAGCTTTGGCAAATAACTGATGCTAAATGTCCAAAATAACCAATGCTAAATGTCTTTTTTGCACTAGTGTACTTTCACGACAACTTAGAAATTTAAGTTATTTAAAAAGAAAAAAGAAATCTAGTTAAGTGAAATTAAATGTTTAGATTTCCTATAAAAGTCAAATCAAATTTCCAAAACGTTTAGATAAATATTTTGGTTTATTTAAAAAAATAACTCTAAATGTGGCAAAAAGTGATCAAGAAGCTTTTGTTGCTTATAATAAAGACAAGAGGGAATACATTTCTCATGGTATAAGTCACTAGACAATCATTCATCTTTTAGTATGCAAATTTTTAAATTGTGAGGCTCAAAATTAGAGGTGGCTGTGGGTTGGGTTGGGTGAGTTTTGACGTGATTAAAGACTCAACCCATTCAAATAATTATGGGTTGGATTCGTTAAACATCTTTAATTATAACCCGGTCCAATTAGTGTAATAATGCACCGGTGACTTGATTGTCTAAAACATTATGCAAATCCCTTTAAAAGTCCAATTTGTCAGACTTTAAATCCCTAAAACATTACTAAACCTGCAATAGTGACTTGATCGAATTTATTTTTTCCTTTTCAAGAGTGACTTGATTGTCTTGTAGTGACCGGATTGTCTTGAGAGCAAATACTTTCTTTTTTATCCCAAACTTTACGCTATTCTTTCTAAGCTAGCTTTTCGATGTGGGACTTTTAATGTATTAAATAAATTACACCCTTCACTACAAAAAACGGCACAGATTACGGGGGTTTTTAAGTCGCTTAGCGGGGGTTTTAAACCCCCGCAACGTAATCTGCGGGAGTTTTAAAAAACGCCGGAGTTTCAAGTGCCACAATCGTTTTGCGGGGGTTTTTAGAAAACGCTGGTATCATGTCTTTTAGCGGAGGTTTTACTGCGGGGGTTTTTAACCCCCACAATTAGTGGAGGTTTTTGTGAGGGGGTTATAAACCTCCTTAAGTCGAGTGATTTGTAGGAGTTTTATTTTTGTGGAGATTTTTGATTGCCATATAGTTTATATGACTTTTTTGTGCTGGTTAATTACAACCTCCTATAATAGAGACAATATTTCTTTTGCAATTTGAGAATTTTTTTTTCTTATCTCATTACCATATTTTTATCAATAATAACTGTACACACATCTTACATAACACTTACTAAGCTTGATCAAAAAACTGAAAATTTCATTAAAAATATAACTGTGATAACATAAATGTAATGTCAAATATCTAAAATAGCTAATGTCATCCAACTCAAAAACATAATAAAAAGAAACAATTGTAGCTCAAATATCTATCAAAATGATAATAGCATCAAGAAATCCTATACTAAAGGATCCTAAAACTATTAAATGTTGCTAGCAGATGCCTTGCAGCAGCAGCAGATCCAGGTGCCTTGCAGCAGTAGCAGATCCAGGTGCCTTGCAGCAGCAAATTTATCTTCAACTCCCCAATAGCAGTAAGCCGTGCATCCTTCTGTAAAAGCTCCACTGCAAGGACATCACTTGCCTGATAATCAAGCAAAAGAACACTGTTAGCAATGTGAATGCCAACACCAAATCTTTAAGATAATACTATGTCTTCACAACTGCAGAGTTAAACTATAGAATCATAAATCTGTAGGTTTTAGCATCAAGTACCTGAAAAGGATTTGGTGTAGCTTTGACTTCTGCACCTTGAAATAGTGGCTTCAAGGTCAACAACTCAGCAAAAATGCACCCCACAGCCCACAGCCCACATATCAATATTTAGATATGTAAGAATCATCAAAAGCCATAAATTATTCGGCGATCAACTTCAAGTCAAACTAAGGATAGCAAAAGCAACAAGAATGTACCCATGAGGCATTCATGACCTTGCACAAAAAAGTAACTTTCAAAGTTAATCATACATTCTTTCATACACAAAGTAAAGCTTGACACAGATGTTATTAACAAACACAGTTTAAGTTCTGCACATACAACATGTGTATGATTACTAACTTAATTGAGAAGTATAAAGAAATTGAGAAGTACTTTACCTGACTTCCAGTGTCCATACAGCTTAAGTGTGAGTTTGTGGTTGTATTCCAGAAACGAATACATCAATCTATAGTTCCTCCCCCAGATGCAAGATGTCCGTGGAGATGAGGAGACCACGCAATAGCTTTAACAGCTGCGGTATGCTCACAGTACTTTAGGACAGGCTGGGTTGAGTGTTGATTCCAAACAAACAACTGCAACGATATGAATTATAATTACAAATCCAGAACAAGTAAAGAATAACAATTCAGTTGGGTAGTTTAAAAAATGATTAAGCTTGAAATTGCATACTCTGAGTGCATGTCACCACGGAAATGAGTTTTACAATTATCAGTAAAACAAAGGGGCATACATAATGTAACAAAGGGGGATATACATCAAAGGGGCATACATAATGTAACACATGCATCAGCAAAATAAATGGAGTTTTACAATTATCAATACCCTGTGCACTATGCACTTGAGTTCTTCCTATTCGAGATTATACTATAATTCTCCAAATGGGGTTTCACAATTATCAATATCCTAACAAACAAAAATCAGAAAGAATAGATTTTGACCCTAACCAAACATCAATTTTGTGAAGATTTAACAAAACCCAATGAAAAAGAGAAGATTTAGGGTGATTGAGAAATTTTACCATCAGGCTTGGATTGTGGACATCTAGCATCAATATCATCTTGACTAGTAAGGAACACTAGAACATCTCCAGACTTGGATTGTGAAGATCTAGCATCAATATCATCTTAACAAAAGTCAGAATAGTTTAGAAACTATATAGATTTACAAAAGAAAAGAAAGCACAATAACATCACGGTCTTACAGATTATTAGAGCCATTTTCATAATCCTTTCCAGCAACACTACAAGAAATTTATAAAAGAAACAAAAATGTAATTGTGTTTTCTAAATAGCCCCTCACAGGGTAATTTAGGACTGATAGCATTAATATATGTCCAGCTCTCTTCAACACACCACCTTCCCTATACTTTAGTGGGAAAATATGGCTTGGGCGATTGAAATCGGCTGGTGTTAAATCTCTTGAGGCAAGGGCCAAAACTATAGTTGCCCTATCTTGAGCTGACACTCCTGTGGTGGTACCATGTTTAGCATCCTACAGGTGCATTTTGAAACCATTTTAAATAGTCTTTCTTTATTTGAAACCATTTTGTTAAATGAAAATGATTCAAATGCAACAAGTTAAATGCATTAAACAAGTGCAGTGTGATAACAATGGAAGACCTCAATCAGAAAGATATGGCACTAAGAACCGTATTACATACCACTGTCACTGTGATCGAATTCATACACTTCATTTTTAAGCTAACTCCATCAACAGAAAATTAACTTCTAATCTTCATTAGTGTCATTATCTTCATTAGCGTCTGCACATGGAGAATTCATTTAGCCAGAGACAAAAGAATTATTTGTAACCTGTTAAAAATAAAAGAATACAACTTATATACCAAACTTAGTAGGTTTATCCATACTTCATAAAAAATTTAGGAGTAAAATATAACATACATGTCTTCATTAGTGTCTGCATAACCACCATCCAGTATATTGACATTACTAGGAGTTTGCTCCCTTTCTTTCAGTAGCGAAAATAGGTGGCTAGAGCCAGAGTTTTCCTCAAATTCCTATTCAACATAAAAGGAGTTAATTAAATAATTATTTGTGTGCTTAAACAATGATCATATCAAAGGGTAGACTCTTACATGTCATAGGCTCATAGCCATTGTTCCAAATGCATTATAGGGAAGCTTTTGTTTGACCTTTGTATAGACCAAGCTCCTGTCCACACAGTTATTATCAACAACAAACAAAACAATTTTCAACATTGGGAACATGAGGCACAAGTTTGAGAGAAAGTGACCTAACTCTAAGAATGCATAAGCTTTACACAAATTTCCTTTGAAAATTCAAATGTCACCTCATCCTTGTAAATCTCTAAACCACTAGAGTAGTTTTCCAAGAACCTTTCTGAAATGCAATTTAACAACATACTCAGCAAGCATATATCCAATTATATTAGCCAATGAATAAACCCACATTAAGAAGTTGAAATCTTTATAAAAAGAGAATTTCCAAGTTAATGCACTAACCTTTGAAGTATCCCAACACTTGCTAGGTTCCACATCCATTTCCTTTACTTGTTCAAACAGAACTGCAGATGTTCCATTATGCAGCGAAAACTTGACTAGAATAATGAATCCTTCGAACCAGGTTTTTTCCCAGCTGTTTCATTCTAATCCAACAACAATATAGTACACAACATAAGTGTTTGGGAATTTGGGATGAAAAAAAACTGATAGAAGTCATAGTCAAAAATAGCATAAAACATATAAATTTAATTGTTTAATGCCTCACTCTAGCGCCTGGACAAGCACGAATAGAAGCAAAAACACAGACGACATTAGAGGAACAAAACACAAGTAATATATGCAAATATTGTAAGTTAAAGACACAGATTGATTGCACTAAACATAAAGTCTTTAACCTCCACAAATTCAATTTAAAATCACAAAACTGCAACCAAGAGACGAAATCATCACTCCCCATCATCACTTCAACCTCAACACAAAAATTACAGTTTTTTACTCACTAACCCTAGTCCCAAAATTCATCACAATCATCCAGTATTCAATCAATCAAATCACTAAATCAGTAAAAATAATCAGGATAATTAAAAAACAATGAGCAAAACCCTACCTTATTTTGCATCAACCCAATCAGTAAAACAATGAGCAAAACCCTACCTTATTATGCATCACACAGATTGGGATTTGGGGATTAATCAAAAATTTCAATCAAACAAACAGAAATTAGGGTTTACCTTCAGTAGTTCAGCCCGCTTCTGCTTCACCAGTTCACCTTCAGTTCGTGGCTTTTGCAGTTTTGCCTCACCTTCAGTTCGTGGCTTCTGCTTCATTTTCACAGAAATCGTGCACAGAAATTTTGGCTTCTTCCTCACCTTCACAACGCACGGGAAGAAGAGAGAAGAGAGAAGAGGACCGACGATTGAAGAGAGAAGAGAGAGTCAGTGGTGGTGCGGTGGTGGTGGTTGTGGCGTGCGTGGGTGGTTTGTGGTCGTCGCGCAGCCGCGGAGGAAGAAGAGAGAAGAGAGAGTCGGTCACTGAATAGAGAAGAGAGAAGAGAAAGCGTTGAGAGAAACGAAGTGAGGAGATGGAGGCGAGAGAGGCGGACTGCGGAGTGAGGAGATGGAGGCGAGAGAGGCGGACTACGGAGTGAGGAGATGGATGGAGGTGAGAGAGGCGGACTCGGAGTGAGGCTGAGAAGAGAGAGAAATGATTTTTTACAAAATGATTTTTTGGAAATGGGTTTCAGTGAAGCGGCACTGCGGCAGTGTGAAAGTGAAGAAGGAAAGGATATTTTTTTGTTTTTTTACAATTAGCGGGGGTTTTTATTGACAATCAGTGGGGGTTTTAAAACTCCGTAAATTGAAACGAAATTTTTAACTAGATGGACGAGAAGTTCCTTTTTTAATGTTAAACTGAGGGGGTTTTTAAAACCTCCGCAAAAAAACCTCCGCTATTTGATCTGTTTTTTGTAGTGCTTTGTCATTATCATCTACTTGATTTCATGTTAAGAAATCATTCAATAATGAGTTCACTATCGATGTTACTGAGTACTTTTTTTTATCTCTATTATACACAAAAACAACTACTTTCACGACAACTTAGAAATTCAGCTAAGTTATTTAAAAGGAAAAAAGAAATCTAGTTAAGTGTAATTAAATGTTTAGATTTCATATAAAAGTCAAATCAAATTTCCTAAATTGATCATTATAATATTTAATGGATAAAATATTTTGGTTTATTTATAAAATCACTCTAAATGTGGCAAAAAGTGATCAAGAAGCTTTTGTTGCTTATAATAATGACAAGAGGGAATACATCTCTCACTGTATAAGTCATTAGACAATCATTCATCTTTTAGTATGCAAATTTTTAAATTGAGGGGCTCAAAATTAGGGGTGGATGTGGGTTGGGTTGGGTGAGTTTTGACGTGATTAAAGGCTCAATCCAATCAAATGATTATGGGTTGGATTCGGTAAACATCTTTAATTATAACCCGGTCCAATTAGTGTAATAATGCACCGGTGACTTGATTGTCTAAAACATTACTAAACCTAAAACATGCTGCAAATCCCTTTAAAAATCCAATTTGTCCGACTTTATTCCCTAAAACATTACTAAACCTGCAATAGTGACTTGATTGAATTTATTTTTTCCTTTTCAAGAATGACTTGATTGTCTTGTAGTGACCGGATTGTCTTGAGAGCAAATACTTTCTTTTTTATCCCAAACTTTACGCTATTATTTCTAAGCTAGCTTTTCGATGTGGGACTTTTAATGTATTAAATAAATTACACCCTTAGTCATTATCATCTACTTGATTTCATGTTAAGAAATCATTCAATAATGAGTTCACTATCGATGTTACTGAGTACTTTTTCTGATCTTTATTATAAACTAAAACAACTATTTTCACGACAACTTAGAAATTCAGCTAAGTTATTTAAAAAGAAAAAAGAAATCTAGTTAAGTGAAATTAAATGTTTAGATTTCATATAAAAGTCAAATCAAATTTCCTAAATTGATCATTATAATATTTAATAGATAAAATATTTTGGTTTATTTAAAAAATAACTCTAAATGTGGCAAAAAGTGATCAAGAAGCTTTTGTTGCTTATAATATTGACAAGAGGGAATACATCTCTCACTGTATATGTCATTAGACAATCATTCATCTTTTAGTATGCAAATTTTTAAATTGAGGGGCTCAAAATTAGGGGTGGATGTGGGTTGGGTTGGGTGAGTTTTGACGTGATTAAAGACTCAATCCAATCAAATGATTATGGGTTGGATTCGGTAAACATCTTTAATTATAACCTGGTCGAACCTAGTTAGACCCTCAAACTTTGAATCTACGCCTAAACCAGTTCATTGTCCCGTCCGATTTTAATTATGTCATATCATTATACTTTTCTTCATCCATATAGATCGACCGATATAGTGCAACAATATCACATTAAATTAAGTTTAGAAATTAGTATGCAAATTTTTAATTTGAGGGTCTCGGTTAGGTTGGGTGGGTTTTGGCGCGATTAAAAACCAAACACAATGAAATAATTATGGGTTGGATTCGGTAAAAAGGTATCTTTAATTAAAACCCGATCCAACCTATCGACCCTCGAGCTTTGAATCTATGCCTATACCGGTTCATTTTCCGTCCAATTTTAATTATGTCACATCTTTATACTTTTGTAAAAAAGTAATAATAACGGTTTCAAGTTCTAGACTTCTTCCTCGGGTAAGTTAGGCCAAAGCATTGATTCTAAACGGATCACTAAATACCCTATTCCCACTGTTGAGGTTATAGACACATGGAAAAATGGAGCAGATACATCATTGTATGCATAAATTTAGCCTTATTGCTTTCGTGTGAATGTGTTCTCTTTTGAACAAACGTGAGGTGCTAGTTGTGCTTATGTTAACCACATGTAAGCCACTCAACTCAAAATAGGTCACCAAATTACCAAATATATAGGGATCTATAGCGTGGAGAACATAAACTATTTAAGTATGATATTTATGAGCATTATAACTCTTTCATTTATTACAGTGATGGTCCTGATTGATGAGTCTATGGTTAATAAAAGCAAATATGATCATACACTGTATATGGTTCATAACATAATTACATGATTCTAAATTTCAAAGTAGGTCCATGCATGACATCACATTGACGAAACAACAAATTAATTATACCATCTCATAACATACACCCAACGTACCTTATTGTCCATCTAAAATAGGTTCAGATCCTCTTCAGTTACTGAACAGTTCCAATAGGAGAGAGATAGACTCATGGAATAAAATAATATTATTTTAAAAATAATATTATTTTATTTGATGTGTCTATCTCTCTTCTACTAAAACTGTCCAGTAAATAAAGAGAATCTCAATCCATCTAAAACACACACCTAGCTTGTACGTAGTGTATATAAGGTTTATCAATGGAATTGTTCTTTTTTCTTTTGTAAATTAATGCACATTAATTATGTTGGAAAATATGATCACAAACTCAATGAATCACAAATTTAATTACGCGTAAGCTATGAATCTTATGATCACGTTCAAACCCACAAACAAATATTAGAACTATTGATCATATACCACAAACATAATTTATAGTGTGAGCCGTGTGAAGATATTATTGTCCTAAAAATTTATTCGCTTAAAACGAAAATCTAACTAGATTTAGTAGCTATAGGATTTTCAAAGAATAATCTTTGATATCAGAACTATGAGAAGATATCATCATTGTTAACCCAAAAATTAAAAATGAGTTGCACATATATATATATATATATATATATATATATATATATATATATATTGTTTCCTATATATAACCCAATTGAAAGTAAATTGATAACATATGAATATAAAACTGAGTATAAAGTAACTATGGTGGCCGACCTTTAAGTGTTTCTGTGGTCATACTGGTGCTATGCTAGTGTTGGTATCTTGTTGGGGTTACCTTGGCGTAGTTTAGAGGCCTCTATGTCTTTGTCATAGATGTTACTTTTTATCATATATTGGATGTTTTGTAGCAATGTCTTGGCCTCGATCATCTCTTCTTAGCCTTGTGTGTTGCTTGTGCTAAGTATTATATATTAATAAAATCCCCTCAATTATCGGAAAAAAAAAGTTACCATAGCTTCTACGATTACTCATTTATTTAGTTTGAAATTATACTTTTTTTTTGTGTAAATTGGATATCCTCTGCACATAATTGTAGTGACTAATTCCTCGAGCCGGGTAGGACTACAATGGACGGCAAAACTCTCTCTCAAAAGTTTTATTTTTAAAACTGGATTCGATTCCAAGACCTTGATTAACCTGAAAAGACCAGGATCATCTCATCCAAACGTTCTTGTATGTATAAAAGTATAACATTAATATAAAAACAACCGAAGTAATTCAATAGAAAAGGAAAACATATTAGCAATCAACCTACATTTTAATTTTGAATGAATCAAATAATAAAATTGAAAATATATTAAAGTAATTAATTTAATTTTAAAATTTGAACTAATTAATAAAATAATATACTGTAACACAGCCCTTAGAGGTTTTAACGAGCCCCCTAAGTGTAAAGCGTTGGTGCACCCCTTGTACGCCCCTTAATACAATTGCTTATCTAAAAAACAGATTCCCTAATTCATATAGCGAGCTAACTTGACTTTTCATCTCTCTCTCTCTCACTAAGGTCTACTCTAGTCATGAATGTCTATAGTTTTCAGATTTTGATTTTACCGTAAAATCTTTAACTACTCATAAATGCTTTCATTTATGATAAGAAACCACATTCTACATTCTAGTATAGCCACGTTGTGCCATTTATGCGCCACCATGCATATTTCTTGACTTTTTTGCACACCTTACTTATGCTGAAGTTTTCATTAAATTCTAGTCACAATCACCACCGCGATCTTTGGTTTGAGCTGCTGCTTCATGCCTCCAATTGAATAAGATTTCCCGCGGTTTAATTTATCTGAGGATTATTGTTACATAAAATTTCCCTCAGATAAATAGTACTATTCCAATCTTCTAACAGGTAATTTATAAAATAAACTAACATGATGATGATGATGATCCCACCCGATCTCGTGACATGCATTATAGTAAAGTATTCTTTGTTATCCAATCAAATGCATCTCTAATCTCTCTATACCTATAAACTAAAAAGGTCTTGTGTGTCGACCACGTGCCCTGCCACATAGAAGTGCATGAATTCATAGATGTATATTATACTCGAAGATACAACTGCTGTCTGTCCCAAATGCTGCCTTCCCCAATTTTCAGACCTTATATTCGACATTCCTACATTGTCAAGAGTCATGGTTGTTTTTTTTACCTCAAAAAAAAGGTCATGTATATTGCTTTTCAAGACCGTCTCGGTAACTAGTAAATTTGTGTTTTTAATATTTAATCAATATCCTTAGACTCCGCTTGATTTACAAACAATTAAGTATTGGACTGAATAGTACCATACTAGGCGGGATAGTACTGAACAACTTTTTTGTGTTGTACATTGTTTGGTAAACAATAGACAAGACAAGTAAAAAAATGTAAAATTATTATGATATTCCCTATGTGATATAATGATTTTATATAACATATATTATTATATAATTAGAAAATTATAAAGAAAAATGTGTCAGAGAAGAAAGACAGAGAGAGGATGGGAGGGAGGGAGTGAGAGAGAGAGAGGAGGGAGAGAGATGACAGGGAGGGAGAGAGAGATGAGAGAGAGAAAACATGAGATGAAAAGAGAGAGGGAGGGAGAAAAGAGACAAAAGAATGAGATAGGAGAGGGAGAGAGATAGAGGCGAGAGAATATAGAAAAAAGAGGAAAAAGAATAATGAGTAAAAAACAAAAAAAAATGTTATTTTTTTGGGTGGACAGAAAGTTGTACTCTAGTTTTGTGAGGGACATAAATTTAGCTTTTTATCCAATCACTTGCCCCCACTTTTGTCCAATACCATAGACAATTTTCAAATTAAACACAGTACTGAAGTTGTCCAGTCCAGTCACTTTTTAACGAATCAAACACACCCTTAGAATATTTGTAATATTTATGAGTGTCTGTTTCATTTTCTACAACATATTTTTTTTTGACTAAAAAATGATATTCATTCATTCACAGCACTCAAGTTAATAGCGTAAAACGGCTTAATGCCTACAAATGTGACAAAATAAAAGTCACCGGAGTACCCATGCTTTCGGATCTGTAACTCTGAGTCATTGGTTGAATCTGAAATTGATTGAAGTTGATCTGTCGATCTAAACCAAACGAACAACGCAACAAGACGGGAAATCCAAACAAACACCGCAACAAGACATGAAATTCAAACGAACATCGCAACAAGACGGGAAATCAAACACTTAGCCCCAAGACGATGAACAACAATAACGCCGCACTTAGATGACGAATCAAAAAAAATTACGAAATAAAAGGTAGATCTATGTGGTAACCACTTATTTAGAAAAAAAACGGTAAACAAACAATATAGATGGGTGATTCTAGGCCAAAAAACTGACCTAAAACCACCACCCTTCTGGTAAGTGAACAAGAAAGAAGAGAAGAGTAGAGAGAAAATTGAGAGACGGCTAGGGTTTCCCTTGGTGCGTAAATTGAGAGATGGAAAACATATTTTTTCTCTTTTTGTTTTAGGTAATTACTCTCTCTTAGTAGCGGATCTATAAATTCAAAATCTCGAATGTATTTTGTATTAATGTGTGTTATTTTTGTCTGTATATAGAGTGGGAAGCATTCACATGTAACTACGCAAAGTAGAAATCTTGGGTTCGAACCTGTAAGCACGAAAAATGTTTATATAGCTAAACAAAGTTGATTTTGTCAATTTTGTTGGGTCTTACGAGCGTCAATACTTGAGGAATAGTAAAAATTTGAAGAATAAAAAGATAAAATTAACATCAAATTAAATTTAATCTCTCTTTTATATTTCACACTTTTGTGCATTCACTTTAAAAATATTTATCTTCATTGGGGCAACAGCTAAATTTTAACGGGGGCAAAAGAAGTTTATTAAATACGTTTTTTTCCCTCTTTCAAAAGACAGAAAAGATAACTCTTTTCGGGGCCCCGCTACCGTCTCTGGACTCCCTAATGTTGTCGTCAGTCACCACGTCCCGGTTCAGCCATGTTGGGGTGATATCTGACAATCCTCCCATCACGAACCTCATGATCAAACTGAAGAACGCCGTCATACTTGATCTGTGTTATTTTTTTTATTTCTTCATTCACAAATTTTGTAATAAGTCATTTGACTAAAAATAAAATGTAATTAAATATTAAAAAAGTCAACCAAAAAGAAATATTTCCCTCAAATGAGCCTTGTTCGGACCAGCATATTTTATATTTGAATTTAGTTTTCTAGTTCTCATGAGTAAAGAGATAAATAAAATTAAGATGTTGAAGTATTCTTAAAAAAATATTGTATGTAAAAGTCAATCATAAAAATATAATTTTACGATTTTAATATTAATGACTTTATTTTTATACATTATTATTTTAAAATTTGGTATATAGTTAAATGATTTGACACTATAGCAAAACCTCTCTTTTCAATACTAAGGGTTGGTCCAAGTGGTAACTGAACTTGGATCCCACCCCAAGGTCTCGGGTTTAAATCTTGGGTGTTGCAAAAACTTTGTTGGGAGGGAAGAACCACACGTGCCGGCAAAGCCGGGTATTCGTGACCAACCAGATTTCCCGACGTAAATTAGTCATCGACAAATTTGATTGAAACTACACACCAATAATATGGTAACAAAAAAAACCTCTGTTCGATTCTCTTTCTTCTCAACATATTGTGGACCGGAGGTATTATTTTATATTTTTTTTGGTGGATACAGTTCTCATGAGTAAATGGATAGATAAAAGATGTTGAAGTATTCTTTAAAAAATTAATTTTTGTTTGTAAAACACAAGAAATCTCTCTAAATCGTGACTACCTTTGAAATTTTTCCCTCATATGAGTCATGTTCATTGGACCGACATATTTTATATTTGAAATTTGAAATAGTTAAATAATTTGACACCTAAGTAGTCCTAGATTTTCTTACCAACATATAAAAGCCCTCATACCCCCATATGTTCCTCTATCTATCTTAGAAGTTGTACTCTCTAAAACTTTCTTCACAATGCCTTGTACAACTCTTCAATGGCTAAGCCTAGTGGGGATAATTTGGCTCCAAGCAATAAATGGAACAAACACAAATTTCCCAGCTTACTCTTCCCAACTAAAACAACTTCTTTCCATTTCCCAAGTACAACTCAATAACCTTGCTTTTGCTTCTGATTCTGGCAAGCTTTTTGGTTGGTTCTCTGGCCTTGCTGCTATTTACCTTCCCTTATGGCTTGTCCTTATAATTGGTTCATTTCTAGGTTTAATTGGTTATGGTGTTCAATATCTCTTCATAACAAACCAAATTTCTTCTATGTCTTATTGGCATATATTCTTCTTAACTTTTCTAGCTGGAAATAGCATTTGCTGGATCAACACAGTTTGTTATGTTGTTGCTATAAGAAACTTTTTATCTAATCGCCAAGTCGCGGTTGGATTATCGACTAGTTATCAAGGATTAAGTGCAAAGATTTATACTAATATTGTTGAAGTTGTTTCTCCTTATAATAAAGCTAAGTCATTTCTCTTCTTGAATTCTCTAGTTCCTGTTGTAATTTGCCTTTTAGTAGCTCCTCTAGTTAGAGAAATTAAAGTCACAAATCCTAAGTATTCTAGTGTTGGATTTGCTTTGATGTTTGTTATTACAATTGCTACTGGAATTTATGCTGTTATAAGCAGCTTGCAATTTGTAACAACAAAAATATCCTCATTAAGTATCCTTATTGGTATTTTAGTGTCACTTTTATTACCTCTATTACTTTCAATTTTAGTGAAGATCATGGAATTAATTTCATCATGGCATAAAAATAGAGAAAGATTAAGAGTTTACAATTTTACTATGGAGGAGAATGGAGATGAAGAGAGGGTAGAGAATGGAGTGAAATTTGAAGAAGAAGGTGGAAATGAGATTGAAGAGTTTGGTGTTATGGAAGAAATTGGAGTGAAGTTAATGGTTAGAAGAGTAAATTTTTGGTTATATTTCTTTGTTTACTTTTTTGGTGCAACAATTGGTTTAGTGTTTCTTAACAACTTGGGACAAATAGCTGAATCTCGTGGTTGCTCTGAGACTTCTTCATTGGTGTCTTTGTCTTCATCTTTTGGATTTTTTGGCCGTCTCATTCCTTCTCTTATGGACTACTTTTACAGGTAATGTGTAACAATCTCTATGCCTTTCTTACCTCCTCTACGTAATATATAATTTTGTTTCTTTTTTGAATACCCAAATTTTATATGGACTTGGATCATGTGTTGCTGTTGCTGCTAGCAAACAGCAGAACCGTTAGATCTAGAAAGAGATTTAGATCTAACGGTTCTTCTGCTTGCTGTACCGTTCAACAGCAGCAAAAGAGGATCCAAACTCATTTTATATATAGATATAACTTGCGTTTTGATGGAATACAAAATAAAACTTTTATACAAATATGGCCCTTTTCGTAATAAATTGAGATCATCTTTATTTCTTTAAAAAAAATTATGAACATAAAAAAGTCCATTACATATTACCACTTCTAGAATACATCTAGAATTCAAAACTATATAATAGCAACATAGCTTTTCATTTCTTTTTGAAAAGAGAAATATTAGTATGTATTAATATTAGTATGAAACTATCACACCCATGCGATTGACTTATCACCTCTCTAACCTCGTATTCTATTGATTTTTTTATACGGCATGAGCCCATGTCAAAAAAAACTTTGTATAACTGAGTAAAGATCCTCCCTATTTTCTCTCTCCATTTATTCTCACCATTACCTTAATTTTAGGGTATTATAAGTGTATAAAAAATATTTCAACCCTTTTAATTATTATTTTTATTTTCTCAAAAAACTATAGTAATATAAGTATCAAATGTAATTGAAAACATAATAAATAAAGAAAATTTAACATTATTGCTCTTTGAAAAATAAAAAGGATCTCAACTCGTAAATAACACTAACTATCTCAAAAAAAAAAAAAAAAAAACACTAACTAGAAACATTGCATTTACTATTTCATTAAATGCAAAATAGTGAAAACAGAAATGTTAGTTGATCGACATTTGAATAAGACACACAAACAATAAAATTTAAAGCCGCACATATAAATAAATGATATGGCCACTAATAACTATTTTTGTCTATCATCAGAAAAAAAGGTACAATTTCAAGACCTGCCACAATGGTAGTAGTAATGGCACCAACAGCAAGTGCATTCTTCTTACTTCTCAACAAAACTGACCTTGCTCTTTACACAAGCACAGCAATTATTGGTGTATGCACTGGAGCAATCACTTCCATTGCTGTTTCTACTACAACTGAATTATTTGGCACTAAGAATTTCTCTGTGAATCATAATGTGGTTGTGGCTAATATTCCTATAGGGTCCTTTTTATTTGGATATTCAGCTGCAATTCTTTATAGAAAGGAAGGACATGCACATGGGAAATGCATGGGTATGGAATGTTATAGTAACACTTTTGTTATTTGGGGTTCCTTTTGTTTATTTGGAACTTTCTTGGCTTTTATTTTACATCTTAGGACTCGAAAATTTTACTCACAAAAATCATAGGGTAAGGGTACACATCATAGTTTTTGTTGTTGGTCCCCTGAGTGAGGTTTCGTATTGTATATAGTTTGTGTTTCTTAATACACATCATATATTTTATATCCAATATTTTTCCATTAAAAACAAAATTGTACTCCTAATCATACTCACCTGCATTTTACACTAACGTGAGTAGATTTCTTGTATCAAAATATGATGATGACGTAATGGAGTACACTTTTTTTTTATTCAATTCACGTATAAATTTTAATAGCATATTTTAATATTGGTTAGAATGTGTTGTCAACTGTATGAATAATGACGAAAATATATGCAACAGTTTTCTGTCATATAAATAAATGAATGAACCATTTTCAACATATTTATTAAATATGGGTCTCGCGACCTATAACATATGGAATGCTATGACAATGAAAGGTTTTAGGGTCGGTTTGATTTGAATTTTGTTTACTTCAATTTCCAATTCTTGTTTATTCCTTTAATTTCAAAAATTGGTCTGACTTTATTGTATTTTTTGTTCAAGAAACAGTAAAAATGCATAGCTTTATTTGATTTTTACTGATTTCTCTGTACAAATATTTTTATTTTAATTTTCAATGAGGTGGCATTATTTGATTGGCTGTGGCCAAAACTAGAAAAATCTATTTATCTAATCATGAACTATATGTTTAATCAAACAACACACTACCAAGATTCTTATTTTACTCATTGCTATTTTTTTTTTCCACATTACCACATTTGAGGTAAAATTGTCTATTAATAAAATCATTCAATAAAATAGATATTAAAGAACCCAGAGCGAGGACACCAGTGACTAATCCCTCCCCTAACCAATGGTTGGGGGTTCGATCCCCGCCTTGGGTACGGAGCAGCATTAAAACTCTGGGCCAGCTGTCCTGCCTCTCGAGGCACCTACAATGAGCGAGTGATTAGTCACTGGTGTCTGTGCGGTGGATACTCGGGTTTACCCAAAAAAATAGATATTAAAGTTTTTTTGGGTCCAAGGTGCAACTGATTTTCGTTAGGCCCATACTTTCTACAACCCTCCAGCTACTCGCTCACTGGACACCTCCAAACCCCGTGAAAAGACCAAAATGCCATTAATGAAACGTGCGCTCCTTTTTTCCTGGGATTACGAAGGTTCGGAAGTTTAGTTTCGTACGAAGCACCCATTTTGCAAGATTTTTAACAGGTACGTAACTAAACTTTTGCAAGATTTTTCACGTGTGGGTATTTTGGGAATATTTGAGGGTTGGGGGTGTCCAGTGGGTAGCTGGGGGTTGTAGGAAGTATGACCCTTCCCTTAATGATACATGCCCATAAGATCCGAATGAATTTGAGGATACAACAAAGGTCCAGCCCAGTTACCCAAAAAGAGGTCCAGCCCACAAAAGGCCAATAGTTTATATGTAAAAATCACACATTACTCTGACCAAAAAAAAAAAAAAAAATCACACATTACTTTCTTATTTCTTAACTTTTCATTTATCCCCCAGTTTTTTTTTGCAAAACCTACCCTTCTAAATTTGGTTTAATTTAAAATGTTATTTTCTTAAAAAAGTACATCATTTATGATTTTTACATGTTTTTATTTATTTATTTTGATTTATACACGTTACTCATTGTAATTTATTTTATTTTATTTTATCACTTTCTTTATACTGATTTTTTTCACTCACCGTATTTTTATCACCAAACATTTCTAGAAGAAAATATGTTGATCTATACCTAGTTCGAACCCAGTTGGCCGGCTTGAATAGTTGGTAGGTTGCTCTTGTGGAAGTCGTGTGGTCGAATGGCAGATAGACAGATGCTGACGAACCAACACTGCTGAGACAGATGCTGTCGAATCAAAGAGACAGATGCTGTCGAAACTGAGGGAAAGTTGCTGTCAAAGCAAAACCTGCGAACAAAGTAAACGTTAGATAAAAAGCCGGAGTCGTCTTGCGACTGCCCAGAAGAATTTATTCGCCTCTACAGCACCAATTCCCCGAGGTACAACCGGTCTCTTCTCAATCACAGTAGCGAAGGAGGACTCCGAGCTGGAAAGAACAATTTCGACACAACAGGAGACAAACCCAGGACTCTTTCATATTTCTCAAAGAAAAATCAGTTTGTTTTTCGATGTATCTCAAATAGCAGCTGACAACGTTTATATAGGCTTATGAATTTGGCCGTTTGAAGCATACGCTCCAGCGGTTTAATTCAGCCGTTACAAAGTAATTGTAATAAACCAGAAAACCGTTTGTAAAGAATTCAGGAGTTAGGAAATAATTGTAATTCAAAATGGCCGTTGGAAAGTAATTCAGGAGTTACGAAATAAATCGAATTGATTCAAAAAGTCGTTGTAAAGTAATTCAGTCGAAATCAATTTTCAGTTACGAAATGAATTATCCGTTACAAAGTTGTTTGGCAAACCATTTTGACTAAAACTGGGCATATTCGGATTAAATAAGAATAGCTGTTAACATGGTTGTCAAACTCGCGAGTCAACTTGTACGAGTCTACGAGTTTACGAGTTTACTCTCCCAAAACGAGTCAAATTTCATGTAGAATCGCAATTTTGGTAAACTCGGATAGACTCGGGTAGACTCGGATAGACTCGGATAGACTCGCGAGTCTGAAGCGATTCTATCGAATCTACCACAATCAGGGGTGTAATCAGCAAAGCAGGGGGTGTATGCGAGTAAACAAGCCCAAAATCAGTTTTTTTTTTCATTTTTAAAGCCCATTTTAAATATAGATATCATTTTAACACCTCCATAACCCAAAATAATTTGTAAATTAATAACATCCAAAATATTAATATTTATAAAAATAAAATAAATATATAATACAATCATATATTGTCAGTAGCATATAAAAAATACATCTAAATGTGTTTTCAACAAATTTTAATAACAAAAAACACACAATAAATTAAAATCATTTAATCTTATAAAATCAAAATAATTCATAAAACAATCACATACTAAAATAATCACTTATTATTGTATTATTGCTGAATTAGAATTAGTAAAAGGATAGTCTTATTGCTCTTTGAATCAAGTACTATTATTGCTGGATTAGTGTTATTGCTCTAAAGCTACTATGTTATTGCTCTTTGAATTATTATTAATGTTCTAAAGCTACTGAGTCAAGTGTATTATTAATTATTATCATTATCTTTGTACATGCTTATGTATTTGAAATCATCTTGTGGCATATAATGACATAGTAAGTCCATATTTATGTATTGATGAAATGTCTTCATTGTTATTGATAGTTTGATACTGTTTGACATTACAGTAATTATTTTACCGATTTTTTTAGTGTAATTTTTTTTGTTCATAAACTCTTACGAGTCTACGAGTCGAGTCTACGGTCCCCTCACGAGTCTATGTAGACTCTCGAGTTTGACAACCATGGCTGTTAAAAACTATTCAGCTTAGTCTGTGTCGAAATATTATTGTGTGTCGAAATCAATTTGTGTCGAAATATTTGTCTTTGTCAAAATATTATTGTTCCACAAAATTCACTTAGAAATTTTGAAGTTTCTTGGGTTAACATCGTAGACGTAATGCATCGGAGCTGTATAGCAAGCTATGGAACCAGTCCTAGACAGATAAAGCATAACATACAGTGAATTGGTTTAGCAAGTTATGGAACCCAAGACACATATTATATGTTACAGGTTTTACCATCACATTACACCCCCACAATTCTTGCTGTTTCCGCGGTGTTGCGCTACTAGGCCGTGCGCGTGCTCGGTATTCATGAGTGCTCTAGAGATCTCGTCAGGATCTCATGCAAGCGGCCTCACTTGGCACTCATATAGGTGATTTCATCAAGTGTATGCTGCAAGTCATACACCACCCATAAGGGCTATGAAAATCATTAAAAGCTTTAAGCTTATCCTTTTAACCCTGCAGTCTAGCACTATCACAATAACACCATAGGAAGGGACAGTAATAAAATTAATTACTTGAATTAATTTTCAGTGCTAGCAATATCAAGAAGTGACTTGTTTTTACCACATTGAACCTTATTCATGGGATCTCCAATCACAAAGGTTGGGTTACCATCACTTCTTAATTTCAATTGACTTTAGTCCCATTCCCCTCGATGTCTCATATATAAGTTTGTTCCCCTGGGGTTTTGTCAGAGGATCGGCCAAATTCACTTCTGATTTCACATAATCGATCGATATTGCTCCATATTTCTGCAATTGTTTGACAACATTGTGACTTAATTGCACATGTCTATTTTTGCCATTATAGGTCTTATTCTTTGCAACGGCAATTGCCGACTGACTTTCACAATGTATTGACACTGATGGTGTCAGTTTTATTCCCAAAGGAATTCCAGCTAATAGGTTCTTCAACCATTCAGCTTCAGTACCAGCCAATTACAGAGCTACAAATTCCGACTCCATAGTCGATCTAGCAATAATGGATTGTTTGGCTGACCTCCAAGTTACCGCACCACCACCTAGTGAAAAAATGTAACCTGTAACACCCTAGAATAATTTAATTAAGTAAGTGATTAAATTATTTAAAGTGTTGCATAAATTTTTATTATATTATAATATAGTATTTTTATTTAATTGAAGGGGATGGCATCGGAAATACCGGAATTGCAAGTAACGGCCCAAGAAGCCCAAGCCCGTTGGCTTAGGCGCTCCTTAGGCGCTAGGGGTCTAGGTTGCGCCCCAATTGTGCCAAAAGTGAGCAAGTGAGTCGAAGGAGAGGAAAAGAGAAAGAAAGTCGAAGGAGAGGAGAAGAGAAGGAAGAGGGCGAATCTCAAGCTAAGGAGCTAGGGTTTGTTCATCTTGATTCTAGGTAAGAGTCCCTAGTCTTTTATTATTCGATTCTCCTTCTCTATCAAATGCTTAGGTTTTCGATTTTCCCTAACCCTTCCTATTTTTGATCAATTCGCGAATGGTCCAAGAGAAAGAGAGAGAGGGCGTGTTCGTGAATAAGGGAAGAAGAAGGAGAAGAATTCTTGTTGCGGTGGTTTGTCGGTGCTTCGGTGGAAAGAGCTCTAGTTCGTCATAATCAAGGTTAGGGGAGTCTCACTCTATAATAGAGAGTATAATAGGTTGTATGTAAACCATAGGATCCCACTTGACATTATTTTGTTAATTGTTAGATTGTTTAGGTTAGTTGAAATTGATAATTAGTGAGATTGATTCGATTCCCTATGCTAAGGTTAGATTTCATGTGTTGATTTTACGCTTTGTTGTGTCCTTAATGTATTTTGTGATTTGTTGTTGTGAATTGATTTGGAAATTTGATGTTTGGTGGATGTTGGGTCGCATGGGGCGCCAAGTGCCTAGGAAAATGGCGCTCTGTGTACTGTAGCAGTGGGTTGTGTTGCGTTGTGTGTGTTGTTTTCTGCCTGGGCGTGCGTGTGTTGCTGTCTGTGCGCCTGTGCTGCTCAGAATGGCGCCTGGTGGCGCCTGTGTCACATGGGGTATGCGCCTAGGGGGTGGTTCATGTGAAACTCAATTTCTAAACAGTTTTTGTCGTGCCAAATTTTGTATTCACCTGACCAAATGATATTTAAAACACTTTGGCTAAAGAATTTCCAGATTTGCACTTGTGGTTTTGAAATGGTCCTATTGGGCATCGTTTTGGCTTGTCTAAGGGGTGCCTTGTGTGCAAATCATTTTCTGAGCATATTTTCCCGAGCCAAATTTTGTATTCACCTGACCAAATTGTATTTTAAGCACTTTGGCTAAAGAATTTCCAGATTTGCACTTGTGGTTTTGAAATGGTCCTATTGGGCATCGTTTTGGCTTGTCTAAGGGGTGCCTTGTGTGCAAATCATTTTCTGAGCATATTTTCCCGAGCCAAATTTTGTATTCACCTGACCAAATTGTATTTTAAGCACTTTGGCTAAAGAATTTCCAGATTTGCACTTGTGGTTTTGAAATGGTCCTATTGGGCATCGTTTTGGCTTGTCTAAGGGGTGCCTTGTGTGCAAATCATTTTCTGAGCATATTTTCCCGAGCCAAATTTTGTATTCACCTAACCAAATTGTATTTTAAGCACTTTGGCTAAAGAATTTCCAGATTTGCACTTGTGGTTTTGAAATGGTCCTATTGGGCATCGTTTTGGCTTGTCTAAGGGTTGCCTTGTGCGCAAATCATTTTCTGAGCATATTCTCCCGAGCCAAATTTTGTATTCACCTGACCAAATTGTATTTTAAGCACTTTGGCTAAAGAATTTCCAGATTTGCACTTGTGGTTTTGAAATGGTCCTATTGGGCATCGTTTTACCTTGTGTAAAGGGGGTCTTGTGTGCAAAACGATTTGAGTATATTTTCCCTAGCCAAACTTTGTATCCACGTGACCAAATCCTCCTTTGAACATTTTGGCTAGAGCGGTTTTAATTTTCAGGAGACCTATTGTGGTTGTGCGCTTGGGTGTTGTGTTGGGCGCCAAGTGGTGCGTCCGTGCCTTGTGTTTTGGTTTCGGTCCTAATAATGACAGATTGGTCCCTAGAGCTAGCTTAGTCATAGAGACGTGATTGAGATGAGAAAATAATGAGTTGATTGATGATGAGGCCATGGGGGCTAAAACTAAGATTAATTAAAGATGTGATATAGGATGCATGGACCGTGTTGTTAAGAATTATGATTGTGGTTTTGTCATGGAGTCTCATGCATACATAAGGCTGCGGTCTGAGTTTTAAATTATGATGATAAGGCTGCGGTCTGAGTTCTAAATCAAAATGATAAGGCTGCGGTCTGAGTTGATATTATGATGATAAGGCTGCGGTCTGGGAAAATGGTACCACATGCATAACTGTATTGCATACATCCTCATGATAAGCATGCGAGTTGTTGATTGTATGAACTATGCCACTGTGTGACTGTATGAGTGTGATGCTATGATGGAATATACTTCTCATTATAGTCTTTATTATGTAGTTGAGACTCACCCTTCTGTTGTTGTTTACCACAGGTAGTCCTGAGTGAAGGCTTACTCCTTTCACTCCCGAGTCGGTCTGCTCTGATACGTGACACCTAGGGGGTTGACTTAGGAATTCTAATGTTATTCATTTGTTGTTGAATTTTATATGCATTGATTTAATGATTTTTCGATGAGGCTGTTGTTTGGCACTTTCGAGATTATGTTATTTTTCCGCTGCGAGACATCTAAATTATAATGTGTGGATTCTGTTGGTAAAGTCAAGAGTACCCTAAATTATTTAATGGTGTTGCGTATTATAAAGGTATAAGGAAGGCTTATACTGATTTGATCGTTGTTAGATTAAGTTTGTGTGTAGCATTCCATTCAAAAAGAAATTTTGAAACTCTGATCTCTATGATAAATAGCCGGGTAGAATGGGGTGTTAAGATAGCCTTTCCATAGTTTATAGGGGGTCTTTCTGGTTTTCCTATGATGAGTTCTATTTTGTATAAAACATGCAGTTAAGATAGCCTCACCCCACAAGTTATTTGGCGCACTAGAACTAATTAACATAGCATTCATCATCTCTTTCAAGGTCCTATTTTTCCTTTCGGCTATGCCATTAGATTCAGGTGAATAATGGAGAGTTGTTTCATGTAGTATACCTTCCTTTTCACAAAAATCATTAAAAGATATGTACTCTCCTCCACGATCGGATCTAACTCGTTTAATCTTCCTATCTAATTGGTTTTCTACTTCGGATTTATATGAAAGAAAAGCTTCAAATGCTTCGTCTTTTTGTTTTAATAAAAATACCTTAGTGTATCGCGAAAAATCATCTATAAACGTCACATAATAATTTTTTCTGCCCCTAGTTGGAGTTTGTTTTAAATCCCCTAGGTCCGTATGAATTAAAATAAGCAACTCAGATTCGCGTTGTACCGGGGGACATGATTTCTTTGTTAATTTGGATTCGACACACACATCGCATTTACTATGTTGTTTATCACTAATCGAAATCATGCCAAGGCGTTGCAATTTAATAACATACGGAAAATTAATATGTCCTAGTCTAGCATGCCACATATTATAAGAGTCAATCAAGTAAGCAGAAGTGGAAACATTGTTATTGAAATCAACGGTGTTGAGTACAAAAAGTCCATGATCATAATATCCCTTTCCAACAAAAATGTTGTTCCTGGTAAGAAAAATCTTATTAGATTCAAAGGTCAGTTTGATACCATGCTTCAGCAGAACACCAACAGAAATCAGGTTTGCCCTTATATTAGGCACATGAAGCACATTTGTGAGCCAGAGTCTTTCCCGATGTAAGTTTGAGAAGAACTTTCCCTTTCCCCACAACTGGGGCAGGATGTGAGTCACCCAGATAGATGTGTTCTTCTCCTTCCCCTTCAGCAGTGTAGGAGGTAAAAACCTCTCTGTTAGCACATATGTGCTTGGTGGCTCCAGAATCTACCACCCACTTGTTCACACCAGTTGCCATATTGACCAGAGAAACGACAGCAGCAATGACATCGTCATCCTCATTAACATCTCCACCAGCATCAGCCAAGTTGGCGTTTGCCTTAGGAGGATTTTTGTTTCTCGCCCTATGTCTGCATTTAGGTGCAAAGTGTCCTGGCTTTCCACAAACAAAACAAAAACCTTTTTTCTTGTATTCGGAGTTATGAACACCAGGATAATGATCATTGTTCTTTTTGTGATTCTTTTGATTAGCAAATTTCTTGGGATCATACCTTTTGTTTGAAGAGTCAGGTTTGCCTTTGTCGTACCTTGAAGAGTTGTTCATCACCATGTTTGCACGTGCAGCCATCGAATAAATACTTCAGATTGTGGCCGAAAGGCAGATAGACAGATGCTGATGAACCAACACTGCCGAGACAGATACTGTCGAATCAGAGAGATAGATGCTGTCGAAACTGAGGGACAGTTGCTGTCGAAGCAAAACCTGCGAACAAAGCAAACGTTAGATAAAAAGCCGGAGGCGTCTTGCGACTGCCCTGAAGAATTTATTCGCCTCTACAACGCAAATCCCCGAGGTACAACCGGTCTCTTCTCAATCGCAGTAGCGAAGGAGGACTCCGAACTGGCAAGAACAATTTCGACACAACAGGAGACAAACCCAGGACTCTTTCGTATTTCTCAGAGAAAAATCAGTTTGTTTTTCGATGTATCTCAAATAGCAGCTGACAACGTTTATATAGGCTTATGAATTTGGTCGTTTGAAGCATACGCTCGAGCGGTTTAATTCAGCCGTTACAAAGTAATTGTAATAAACCAGAAAACCGTTTGTAAAGAATTCAGGAGTTACGAAATAATTGTAATTTAAAATGGTCGTTGGAAAGTAATTCAGGAGTTACGAAATAAATCGAATTGATTCAAAAAGCCGTTGTAAAGTAATTCAGTCGAAATCAATTTTCAGTTACGAAATGAATTATCCGTTACAAAGTTGTTTTGCAAACCATTTTGACTAAAACTGGGCATATTCAGATTAAATTAGAATAGCTGTTAAAAACTATTCAGCTTAGTCTGCGTCGAAATATTATTGTTTCACAAAATTCACTTAGAAATTTTGAAATATCACAAAATTTACAACAAGTCGTGCCTCAGCTCGATCCCGAGGGGTGATACCACTAGTGGAAAAATGGGATTCAAAGTCGGACCTTTCGGACATTTAAAGTCGGACATTCACCCGACTTCTATCAAAGCGACTTAGAAAGTATGTTTTTTTAAAGTCGGATTAAGGTCCGACTTAAAAAGTACGTTTTTAAGTCGGATTATTAGTGCGTCCGACTTTAATTATGGTTTGTGGAAAACCTTTAACGTCGGGTTTTTTCTGAACTCTGACTTTAATTATGGCTGTGGAAAACCTTTTAAAGTCGGACGTTAGTTGCGCCCGACTTTAAAAGTTCCTTTTTTTTTAAAAAAAAAAAAACTTTATTTTGTGCTTCCCCTGAATTGTAGAATATATGATTTTCCTACAGCATGGATGCAGATGGAGCAGGTCTTCCAATAGAATGCCTACAAAATAACTCCAACAAATTCTGATGTGTACAAATAATAAAAGCAAGACATATAGGAAAGAAAAATACAAGTTGATAGATAGCATGAAACTATGGAAGAGAAATGGTAGCAGCAAAAATATAGGTTAAGAATACAATGTAGTAGTTGTTCTGTCTCATCTTGCAAAGCAAATACCCTACCCTTGCACTGCTTAATTCTTTCTGCTTCTCCTATAAGAATTTCCAACCAAATTGGAATCGAATTAGCATCAAGAAAAAACATATATTCAATAAAGAGAATAAATGATGGCATATGACAGTGACACACCTCTCAGAATCTTCGTCCATAGCCTTGTATGCCCTCGTATATGCTTCTCTCCACGTAGAGTTCAGTTTATCCTCCGCAGAGCAATCCTTCTCAGAATCTTCATCATTGGTTTTTATGTCCCGTTTGAAGCAACTCTCTAAGGTAACCATCTAACTATTTTGCAAACCACAAAATTAGAAGCTTAACAAGAGACATCAAAATGAGACATCGTGGACACTGCTAATCCTAACTGTCAGCAATGAGACATCAAAATGAAAATCAAAAATTGCTAATCCAAACTAAACCATTTGTTCTGCAATTTAAAGGAAAAATATCAGCTTCACAAGTTTTAAGAATTCCGAGATGACCATCTTTGATTCATGGACACTGCAAATTCAGTACAGAAACTCCACTTAGCATCCAAATTAAGCAAATACACACTATTATCAAGTTTTGAAATATTCTGCAATCAGAAGCTTGTATTTTTTTCCTAATTCTTATAACTTAATTATCATGCTCTTAATACCTTTTAAAATGTTAGTGCAAATCATATTTGTGAAAATGAAACATTGGAAATAAAAGAACATTAATTTGTTAAAAGGGCAATATAAACATGTATGTAGCATAATTTCTACTTTACTTTCCTTTTGGTAAAGTATGATTCCTGCTACAATTATCATGTGAATCTGTAATGTCTCAACAGGTTATATATATATATATATATATATATATATATATATATATATATATATATATATATATATATATATATATATATATATATATATGCTGACAAAAATAAAGTGAAGCAGAAAGGCGTTGCTTCACGCCTACTACCATACCAACCAACAATGCTTTTTACAGTGATTTCTTCCAAAGACAAACGTACATACAACAATATGCAAAACAAATTAGTAACCTTTCAATTTCAAACACAAAGAGATCTCAAACGATGTCACTTGCACCCCTTAATAACATAACAATAACAATGTTCAACAAAGTGAAGCTGAAAGATATCTACTACTTGTCTACTACCTATAAAGTGGCATTACTCAATAATTTGACCAGCACATGCTTAAAAGTTTGAAGGCTAGCAGAAGGTTGAAAGAACTATCTTAAAAGCAGCCATTAAGATGGAATGATGGATTACCTTTAGTAGCACTAGAAAGAGACTAAGAAAGGATGGCAAATCTTTGAATCCACCATAGTAGCTACAATAACCAATTAAACCTGTTTAAACTCCAAGACTAATAATAAAAGCAGATGATAGAAGTTATAAAGTTAAGAGGCTTTCACCTGGCAAGATATTTCCACTCTTATGCATTATGAGTCTGTCGTTGTGATTGTTTGAGAAGAGTCTAGTGTGATACCGTTTTTGAACCACAAGAAACGTTACTGCAGGTGGGTAACTAGGTTCCAAACATGCACAAGCCTACATATTTGAGGACCTATGATGCGCTTGGCCTTATGGGTAGCCAATTTTGCTGCCTTTGCATCCAGACCAACAAGCTCCCTGCATTTTTCAGTTGATTGGAGCAACAATGTGTGAGCATAACCAGAAATTCTAACTGGGAGGCTTCAACTAATCATCACATAATAATTAAACATTTATACACATCAACATCAGCTCAAAGCAATCTATAGAATTCATGCAACTAGAAATTCTATAAGGAATGTAGCTAAAATGGGAATAATCATGATTGTCTCTATCTACCACAAAGGAAAGCATCCAGACCCCACAAACCCACCACCATTAAACAACACCATCACCAAACTAACTCACAAGATCATCTCCCAAACCAATGGGGTCACAACAATCCATGAATCTGTAATTGTTAAATAAATATTTTCAAAACACAGGCACAAACCATGCATGAGTGAAAATTCTATTGTATAAAAGTTAATGCATACTATAAGTATAATAAAGCATTTAACAACAGAGACTAAATCCTTTCATTCCTTGAAAATATTCACACGAACTCTTTAGCACCATAAAATCCTGGAAAAAGGAATCTAATAGATATCGTCCTATTACAAGAGCCTATATGGGAATCTAATGGGTCATGGGAGCAGGACATGTGAGGTATACGAGAATGTGCATTGGGGATATTCTTTGGAATTGGATTACCAAGACATGAGGCAGTTGGTAAGAGAGCGGTGTGAGTGAGTTCTAAGTATCGGATAAGGTGGTTTTTTCTGTGCGACTCTTGCACATGTTATTGGTTCCAAGTGATCCACAAAGTGATCAAGTGATATGTTTGTATTGCTCTTCAATTAAAGAAAAGGATAAAATTGTAAAACAAAGACAAATGGAAAAAGAAAGAACCCACGGGTCAGATGCAAAGCAGTTTACTGGGTAAAGAAAAAAATCAAAATACACGCTATCTTCTTCTTTCTATCCCTAGCAGAAAAACAAAAAAGTACAGTATAGACCAAAAAAAGCTTGAATCACCAATGAGAGAATTGGAACAAAATAGAAACACAGTAATGTCAATAATCCCAAAACCATGAAAACGATATCCCTAATTGAACAATTTCGTAAAGAAGCAAAACCAATTTAAAAAATCAAATCGACATTCAATAGAACCTACCTTGTCTCCAAACCAAACAGACCACAAAGACATTTTTACACAACAATCTTGAAAGGAATTTCTCCACAACCAACTAAGAAAGGAAGATAAATAAGAAAAAGTGAAAAAGTTTGTACCTTTCCCCTTCTTCCTCCAGGGCAGCAAAGATGGTGACGATGACAGGGAGAGAGACGACGATGACGAGAGAGATGGAGACGGCGGCAGAGAGGAGAGAGTGAGGAAGGACGACGACAAGCTGGCGGAGAGAGCGAGCTTTGGTGGAGAGAGCAAGGGGAAGAGCGATGGAATCGTGTAGGGTTTCATTTTGTGTGTTGAGGTTTATTTCTGTTTTGGGAGGAGACAGCTGAGTAACGAGCGCGAGGGTTTCAGTGTTTGGTTTTGCGTAAATGTTAAACATTTAAAGTCGGACATTAGAAATAACTGACTTTGAAAGGCGAGCGCCAGATTTTTTATTCATGTTATTTACAAAATTGCCACCGCGTCCAGTTTTTAAGTCGGATATTTGGGCATCCGACTTAAAAATTCCAATTCTTTTCCAATTTTTGTACTAGACCTGCAATGACACTCTCACGCGCTCAAGTCAACGATGGGGAGTCATATATGAGGTAATGGGAACAAATGTGTACCTGATTCAGATAGATGACTGCTATTTATAGGCTCCAGCTTTGAGTCAGGCGGTAGATGCGCGTCACTTGTTGAGATTTCATCATACTTTTTGAAGAAAATTATATGTAGAAAATCCCTATGCGTACCTGTTCATCTTGGTGCTAATAATAGGCCATACTTTGAAACTAATACAAAAAAGATATATAGATTGTACAAGCTTTTTGACTGCGGAATTATGGAAATTGAATATGTTTCACTTAGCAAATTTAAGTTCGACATTCCTTTGCCGATGATTGTTGCAGATGATGTTCTTGAAGACACCGACGATAACATGTTTGATAATGAAAATATGGAAGAAGTTAATAAAGAATAAGAAGACGACAATATTGTTGAAGCATCTAATGTTAATGCTGATCTTTACAATGATGCAAATTTTTGTTAATTTATGTATTAAACTATATTGGCATTGTATTTGGTATATATATATATATATATATATATATATATATATATATATATATATATATTTGTTAATGTTAAAAAAAACATTGTACACCGTGCGAAGCACAATTAAAGAACAATGTATTGTACACTCGTGCGCAGGGAAATCTGCTAGTTGCTAGAAAATCCCTTGCAACCATTTGCAAGATTTGATATTATAATTAATTAGCCTTCTACCTGCCTAAGATGTCAAACTCTTCATTTGTATTGGACAACACTTGCTCCTTCAAATATCCATCAAGCTCTACTTTACCAGGTGAGACATTTTGTTTTGTACTAGTAAGCTTTAATTTGCATAATTTGATATCCAAAGAGCTTTTCTTCCAGCAGTAACCACAGCTACATTAATTTGGTTTGAACTTTTTTTTTATAAGCAAATGTTAGTGGGGTGGGGGAATGTTAGTTTCCGGGGTTTGAACCTCTGGACCTCCTTCTTGCAACTCCTTCATGTCCCCTATCTCACCAACTGAACGACCTTCCTGGGACTTGAATGAAGAAACATTATTCTTACCCTAAATTTTCATATTATACCGACTTACTAACTTTTGGCAAATACTCCCTCCATCCCAAAATATAATGCCCTCTTTTCATTTTTACATGTCCTAAAATATAGGCTAAAGTACTCTCGGGGTCCCTTATCTTTATTTAAAGTAACTAATTAGTCCTTTATATTTTTTTTGTCCCAAATAAGTCCTTTATCTTTCAAATTTTTGACACATAAATCATTTTCTGTTAACAGTGCTGATTTATGTGTCAAAAAAAGGATTTATGTGTTAAAAATTTGAAACATAAAGGACTGATTTGGGACAGAAAAGGATTTATGTGTCAAAAATTTAAAACATAAAGGACTGATTTGGGACAAAAAAAGATAAATGACCAAATCGTTACTTTAAATAAAGATAAGGGACCCCAGGAGCACTTTAGCCCTAAAATATAAGACCCCTTACAACTTTCTAGATACATTTATTACTCATTCTCCACACATATCATTATAAATAGTACTAAGTTGTGTTGGTATATGAAAAGGTAACATTGAATATTAGGGTAATTTAGTAATAGTCATACAAAATTTTAACATATTAATTGCACCAACAACTTTTCTTAATAACTATGAAAAGTGAAAAAGGGCCTTATATTTGTGGACGGAGGGAGTAGATTATAGTATACCAATTTCATCACCGGCTTTCTCTCCATAAATGTAATTGAAACATAATCCACCAAATCAAGTTTATACCTATGATCTAACATAATAGTTATGAACATCATGGGATTAATTTTTTTTACGGTGAGATCATCTGCACCAAATCAAGTTTATACCTAGGATCCTACATCATGGGCTAATTTTTTTTTTAAAATCACGCAGCGTTTAAAAAAATAAAAATAAAATTTAATGTTTGATTGCAATTTTGGTACTCCAACTTTCTTAGTTTGACAATCTTATCATTTCTATTTTATTTTTGGTGATTTTGGTCCTCCAATTTTGTCATTATAGCGACATTGATTTTCATAATTTTAAATTGCACGTTTTGCCCCTCTAAATTATGGATTTTTTGCATTTTTAGTCCCTAAAATCATGAATTTTGGAGACTCGGATCCCACCTCAAGGTCTCGGGTTCGAACCTTGGGTGTGCAAAAACTCTATTGCGAGGGGAGAACCACACGGGCTGGCAAACCAGGTACTCGTGTCCAGCCAGATTCTCCGGCGTAGATTAGTCATCGATAAAGCCAGTGGAAACTGCACACCAATGACAGAGTAACCAAAAGAAAAAATCATGAATTTTGGGAAAGTGGGTGACTAATTATAACGCACAAGTTACGAATTTTTGAGGACTAAATGTGAAACTAATACAATATAGGGACCAAAGTTGCCAAATTGAGAAAATTGTCGGAGAAAAGTCACCAAAATTGCCGAACCGAGAAAGTTGAGAGTCCAAAATAATTAAATCAAAATTTTAATATATTTAATTAAATAAATTACACACCTCTAAATTGTCTTCTATGTGAGTCTTCGTTTTGAAATTATTGAATAATGAGTTTATTGTTGACGCTATATTGAATACATATCCCTTAATATAATCACTAGACAATCGTTAATCCATATAAATTTAGTGAAAAAGTCTTGGAGTAAATTAAAGGCAAAAATGCACTTTCGGTCCTTTAAGTTTATTTTAAATGTTAGTTTCATCCTTTAAGTTTTTTCTCATTTAAGTCCTTTAAGTTTATTTTAAAATGTCAGTTTCGTCATTTCCATCCATTCTAGTTAATAAAAGCTGACATGTCTATTACGTTGATAACTAGTAGCCTACATAGCTTTTATACGTGGATTTATATGATTTTACAAGGGGAAAAAATGCAGTATCGGTCCTTTAAATTTAAGTTTAATCATTCACAAATAAAATCATAATCTTCTTCGTCTATCATCTTCTTCCTCAAAATATTAAACCCTAATTTTCAACACTATTTCAATTTTCAACTAAAACTAAACCTATTTTCAACATCGTTTATACAATTAAATCTAAATCCATTTTCCCCATATATCATCTTCTTCCTTAACACCATAATCTATTATATTCTTCTTCAAAACTAAACCTATTTTCAACATCGTTTATACAATTAAATCTAAATCCATTTTCCCCATATATCATCTTCTTCCTTAACACCGTAATCTATTATCTTCTTCTTCAAAACTAAACCCTAACTTCTCATTCACAGTTAAAATTAAACTCATTTTCAACACTATTTCAATTTTCTAGATCTGGAAAGTGTGTTGTATACTTCACTAGTATAGGAAAGAGATACAACGGCGGTTAAATTGGACTACGCCGGTGAGATTACCGTTATATTCACCCCTATGATGGAAAGATATATGTCGTCTAGGGAGTGCTTTGGAGTTAGTCAGAATTGGTTCTCTAATTGGGTAGTAAAGAAGGTAGTTTGGTTCTCAGTGGCGGATCCAGGACCCTTGGTCAGAGAGTACAAAATTTCAAACACACATCGCTAAAAATGTAATAAAAATAGGCTAAAGTGCTCCCGGGGTCCCTTATCTTTATTTAAAGTAACGATTTGGTCCTTTATCTTTTTTTTGTCCCAAATCAGTCCTTTATGTTTTAAATTTTTGACACATAAATCCTTTTCTGTCCCAAATCAGTCCTTTATGTATCAAATTTTTAACACATAAATCCTTTTTTTTTGACACATAAATCAGCACTGTTAACAGAAAAGGATTTATGTGTCAAAAATTTGAAAGATAAAGGACTTATTTGGGACAAAAAAAATATAAAGGACTAATTCGTTACTTTAAATAAAGATAAGGGACTCCGGGAGCACTTTAGCCATAAAAATAAGACTTTAACAGGTTTACAACTTGTGTTGCGCTAGACCAATACAAATCAAATAGCACTAACAAGTTCATAAATACAAATTAAATAACAGTAAAAGAATCAACATATTCACAAAATACATAACAGACTAAAATTAAATATGCTAAATAATCAAAAAAAAATTAAACAGTACTAACACAAAATAAAAATTAATAGCATTAACACAAATTACTATAATTTAATAGCATTAACAGAATCAAAATTAGGATAATAAGAACAATAACTGATTTAAGGAGAGACAAAAAATTTTTTAAAATAAAATATGTGAGTGTGAGTGTGGTGCATTAGAGTGATGCAAAACTAGGGAATTTGGTGCAAAAGATATTTTTCAGAGTGTGCAAAACCATTTTTTCCTAGGATATTGATGCTAATTTTATTTATTCACGGGGTTCGCTTGAACCCTCTGAAAGACATGTAGGTCCACCACTGTCGGTTCTGGCATGCATAAGGTGTGGGCAAGAGATTAAGGTAGTGTTTCCAAGATATTGTTCTCTATCTCTAACTAGTATGAGCGAATGATCACAGAGATGATGGGGGGTTTGGGGGCTTCTGATTGGGCTTGGGATTTCTCATGGAGGTGAGGAATTTTCGTTTGAGAGGTGGGGTTTGATCTGATTTAAAATAGATCTAGAAGGATAGGATCTAGAAAATTGACAAATTCAATAATTCTCACACAAAATCAAGACAAGTGTTCTTGACAAATCAAGGAAGATGAATAACATACAACACAAAACACAAGGAACTTACATGAAAAGTAGAAGAAAGATCAAATGTGGATGAGACTAGAGATGAATATGGGATGAATGATCGTTACACCTTCTTGGAAGGCGATAAGATCAACTAGCCTTGGGCGCTCCTAGCCCCAAGGTTGTGAGCAAGGTCCTCTTCTTCAAGAACCATTGGAGAAATTTCATGATGAACCTCACCTCTCATATGCATGTACTCGCCACTCTCACCACTCACTAGGTATCTCTCTAGGCTTTCAACTTTGCAAAATTGATGAAATGATTTCATTCATCCAAGAAGTTCTAAGAATTACACATGAAGGTAGGGTATTTATATTGTGGACTCTATGGATCCTAAGTCCACAACATAAGCCCAATTTGCACACAACCAAAGGCCCATGGCCAAAGTCTCCCTAAACAAAGCCCAATTAAAGTGGCCCAAAATTAAAATGTCTTACAAATGTACAATTACTAAAAGAAAACAAAGTATAGGAAACACTTCATCTAAGCTCCATGTGACATTCAGCCAAGCTCTATGTGGGCTCACATCATCCTCCCACTCTTGAATTTCACTTGTCCTCTAGTGATCCCCCTCTTGGAAACCTACATCAAGCATGGACAAAATCACTTATTTTAAAAAACAAAAAGCAACTACACTAATGCGAAAATTGCTTATACTCCACCGGGATCAAAAGGAAAATGAGTGACCCTAAATAATAGCCTAAGTATGCAAAATCCAACCACAACTTTTAGCAAAATGCAAAATATGGTAAACTTTCAAGTAAAAAAAAAATTCCTAGGGGAAGGAATGGAGATAAGAGGTAGAAGATGATGCCTTTGCAACTTCATAACATGAGACAAATTCTCCATTACCTTGGCCTTACCATTTAACTGTTTGCCGTTGGAAGTACCACCAAGGTCCTTGCCATTCCCACAAGAAAATGGCTTAGGCAACAACTTCATAGGTGTACTAAACAAGGAATGAACAAAACTACGTTCCAGGAAATAGTTAGTGATATTTTCATATGATATTTCATGCAAAGGTTTCCTAAGGCACATACATTCTTTCCTCTTAGTATCCTTGCTAGGCACTACAATCAAGCTTGTCATTTTCTTTGGTGTTCTTTTCCTCAAGCTTTTGGTCTTTTAATTATTTGTGAGTGTCATGATCAAGATTAGGGGTGCCTACCATAACTACACTTTGGCATTCCAACTTGAGTTTGGCCTTTGTTTCTTTTTCCTCCTCCTCAATTTTATTTTTCAAAATGATTTGGTCTTTAAAACTTCTCGAGGACCAAGGAGAGGAAGAACAATCTTCAAATTCTTATGCATAAAGAAGTATTTGTTAGTAAATCCATCATAGAACGCTTTTGTATCAATTTTCCATGGCCTTCCTAAGATTAGGTGGCCAGCATCCATAGGGACAACATCACATAAGACATCGTCTTTGTACCTATGAATGAAAAAACTAACAAGCACTTGTTTATCCACAACTATTTCTTTTTACTCATTAAGCCATTGTATTTTGTATGGGTTTGGATGATTGAGGGTGGGAAGATTGAGCTTTGTGACTAAGAGAGTGCTAGCCCAATTAACACAACTTCCAACATCAATTTGCAAACAACATAATCTAGTTGACACAAGACATCTAGTATGAAAGGTAGAAGGAGTAGTAGTAGGAGAAGAGAAAGTCTCCTTACACTTTGGCACTATGGCCGAAGCTTTATCTTTTACCGTTTTAGGTGTATAGGCTTCCCCCCTCTTTGAAATGGCCTTCCAAGTATTGGTGTGGGTATACTTGGAGGAGTTTTCTTCTTTGATGTCCCTCCTCCTATGGCTCCTTTCATCTTCCTCAACAACATATGTAGGCCTCCTATTTCTTTTGTCATAATATTCACAAAGAGAGTTATATCTAATAGGGGAATGATATCTTATATGGGGGAGTGATACCTTCTTGGGGAGTGATACCTGCTTGGGGAATGATACCTCCTAGGAGAATCATACCTCATTGGGGAATCATACCTCAATGGTGAATCATACCTCCTATCAAATATGGACTTCATCATGCAATAATTTGTGTGTACCTACAAGAAAATGTTAGTATAAAAGTAGCCATCAATAAGTCCTCACCAAAGTGTTTACCTCACTATATATCACTCCACTCGTGTTTAGGCCTTTTAGGTAACACTCTCACTCAAGGGTTTTTTGGTCACACACAATTTAAGTAGGTCTCTCAAGCGACTCAATTCTCCTTTAGAACTTGAAAAAGGAACCTATAAGCTACTATCCAAACCTTGGTGTTGATGTTACTATAGAATACAAGGCATGTATGATCAATCACCAAGAGGAATAGAAAAATGAGACTACTATGACAAAACTAAGAAATTTTGAAGACACAAAAGCAAAAAACAAAAAAAATTGAAAAGCTAAACCAAATTCAGAGTATTTAAAGACTGTAACATCCGCAAAATAATTAGTAGAATTATTTGGATGTTAACCCAATTGAATTGATTTAGTACTTGACTGGTAAATTTATTGAGTGCTAAAATTATTTATTGGTTGTCATCGGACCGTTAACCGGATAATACGGGTCAAGGAAGTTTTGGAATCGAAATAAGAGATTTAGATCAATATGGTAATTAGACCACGTTACCACATATATATTAAATAAATAAATATATGTGTGTGTGTGTGTTAAAAAGGAAGAAAAGAATTAAAAAGAGAAAAGGGAGAGGGATACGGGAACAGAGAGGGAAAAAGAGAGAAAAGAGAGGAGAAGAGAAAGAATGGGGGGAGGAAGAAGAAGAGGAAAAAAGGAGTACTTCGGTTCATCAAAACGACTTCCTTCCAACACGAAAAATGTTCCACGTTCCTTCCTCTTCGTTTTGGTACCAATTTTCATGACGATCAACTCACTCTCTCTCACTTGGCCATTTTCGTGTTTTGGAGGTTTTGTGGGAGATCTGATTTTGGGTTGGTTTTGAAGGTTTAAGTTCGATTAGGAACGAACCCAAGGTGGATTACTCGAGTATTAAAGTTCGATTGGATGATTGGGAGCTAGTTAGGTGAGTTAGGTTGGAGAAATCACATTTTGGGGTTATGTGTGAATAGTGGCTTGAGGTTGAAGGAGAAGATGAATAGTGTTCGGGGAAGATTTCGAGGAATTTGGTATTTCGGTCAAAAGAGGTTTCGTGATCGAGTGGGAAGCTTTGAAAGCTTTTTTTGATTTCGTACCAGTTCGGACAAAATCGTACGATTTGGCCCATATTGTACAAACTCGTACGAGTTCGTACGATTTCGTACCTGTTTGTACCATTTCATACCATTTCGTGTGATTTCGTAACAGTTGGGACCAAATCGTACGATTTGGCCCATATTGTACATACACAAACGAGTTCGAACCATTGGGTGTCGCCGGAGCGGGGAGCGTTCGTGTGGCTACTCGGTGATTTCAGCTCGATCGTGGATCACGCGTCAAGGGTGAGTTTTACTCACGTTTAGGTTTTTGAATTATTAAACATAATTTATGAAATGTGTTTCGGTTTGATTCGTGTCGAAAAAGTATTTTGTACGAAAATCACGTTTTAGGTCCAATCGGTTTTTGGATTGTTTGATTGAAGACCATTGTTGTTTGAATATGTGTTTGGACTGTTTTTATGTTGGGACTGGACTGGGACAGGTATCGGAATTGATCGGAACGACAAAAATTGCGAAAACAGGATAAAATTCAGTGCTGTCAAAAGCGCACGACCCGTGCGTCCCAGGCGCACGGACCGTGCGCCCCTTTCGGTTTGTGTTTTAAAAAAATGCATTAAAGGGCGCACGACCCGTGCGTATGGGCGCACGAACCGTGCGCTGTGTTCTGTCCAAAATTTTCCAAACTTGCCCGAAACGATCCCGATCGATTCCAATCCTCTTTTAATCCTTTCCTAACCCTTCTATAATGATATTAGGCTTATAATGCCATGATTTTGGGTATGCTTCAAAAGGGTTTCATAAATTACCTTTGAAATTGAAATCGTTTCGAAAAACCGAATGATAGTACACGCGTGCGGATATGTTTATTAATAATAAATCGGACTATGAGTCCTACGTGGTACGGTAACTGACGCGGGATGATTAATATTTAATTGTCTAAACCGGTCTACAATTCACGATATATATATTATATCGACTATGGAAAACGGCCCGATGCGGGTGTTATGTTCAATTATTGGTCTGAATGTAAATGAACTAAATGTTCATATGATTGTAGATATATATATTATATCGAGTTTGGGTGACGACCCATGTTGACATACTAGGCGGGGAAGTCATGAACCCTTACCCTAGGCTATGTGCCATTAGGAAACACTATTGGTAATGGGGTTCGCCGGGATTAGCAAGTGGATTGCGGTCGGTGTTGTGTCAAAAGTTTGTACTACGTTCATCGGGATTAGCAAGTGGATTGCGGTCGGTGGTACGTAGAAAGGCCTAGGATATTAGTTCATCGGGATTAGCAAGTGGATTGCGCTCGGTGTTGTGTCAAACCTTAAAAATGTTTTAAATGGACCGAGAGTGTTAGTAGGGGTCTCGGTAGAACTCACTGAGATTGTATCTCATTGTTTATATGTTGTGGTTTTACAGATAAACAGGGAAAGTGGAGATCCAAGAGGCACGAGTAGGTGGTACTCGGATGGTTGCTGAAGACTTAGCTTTTATGCTTAAGTTATGTTTTCCCTTGTTAGTTATGTATCACGACATTATGACTTTAACTGTTGTAAAAGTTATGTATTTATTTCCGCTTTCTTGTGCGATATTGAACACTGTATTTCACTGATGGTTTATGGTCTTATTTATGTTTAAGACTGTTCTGTTGTTATTCAGTGAAAGTTTTATTGTGGTGTTCAGTATTTAAACAGGAAATATATCTCTGATGTTTTAGGAATGGTGCACTTGGGATTTTTTACTCGATAAAAATACCGGGGTGTTACAGTTGGTATCAGAGCAGTTCGACCTAGTCGGACTTAGTTTAGGGTTGAGTCGATTCCTTGCTAGTCCTTGTCGTAATTACACTTGTGATGCTAAGAGACATTGAGCCTGATCAACTTAATACTTAGTGCATCATAAGCGGAATTATACCAGGATGATCAAGACGCAATCCTCGACCAAGACCGGAGTCTCCAACCGGTGCATCCTTAGGAAAGGTGACATGACGGTGGAAGGTTACACCGCTAAGTTTGGAAAGTTGTTTCAGTTTTACCAAGTGGTAAAGTAAGCTCCGGATGACGAATGGAGAATGCAGATGTATAAGAAGGGCCTTAGTGCTTTTATGACTTAGGGTCTCAGTTCTTATACTATTACCAATTACGTTGCCTTGGTACAATCAGCCTATGTCGCCGAGGATGATCTCATAGGAAATATGGGAAAGGAAAGAAGGTAGTCGAATTATCAACTCCGAATGCAAAGTCCTAAGATAATTTCATCAAAGGAAAAGCAGGTGCAATTCTTCGATTCTTCAGAAGTCAGAAGATGTTCTAACCGGGGAAAGCGTCACAGTGGTGGATGTAAGCGAAGATATAATCGATGCTATTATTATCATGAAGAGGGTCACTATGTTAAAAAGTGCCCATCAAGGAAGACTTCCAAGGAATTACAAGTAACTCTAAGGCAAGGACGAGTCAACACTTTGGATGCTCAGACAGTTACAATTGCAGACAATTTACTGAGGGGTATGAGATCAGTTTTCAATCACTCCGTCAGTATATTATACGATTCGGGTGCAACCCATTGTTTTATAGCACAAGCATGTGTAGATCGGTTTGGATTAGCATTGTCTCCGCTATCCGAGCCGATAACCATCTTAACTGCTGCTAAGGGTCGTGTCCAGACCTAATTTCTGTATAGAATTGTCTACTTGCCATAGGAGGCAGAAATTTCGTTGTAGAATTTATTGTTTGCCTACGAGAAGTGTGGACACCATTTTGGGTATGAATTGGATGACTGCGAATCATGTTGCAATCGACTGTGTTAATCAACTATCAGCTTCGCTTCAGAATCAGTTGAATTGTCTAGGACAAATTCTGAAGCGGTTACCTAGTTCACCTTAGGCGGTCAATCTTCATTCCAAGGTGCGGAAGCACATGTTAGTATGTTATCTGCATCCACTGAAACTAGTTTAGATTTGGCGAACATTCAGGTTGTGAATGACTTTCTGGATGTTTTCACGATGAAGTTTCTTCTGAACCTCCAGAGCGAGAGGTAGAGTTTACTGTAGAATTGGTTCCTGGCACGGGATCAATATCTATTGTTTCCTATTGAATGTTCCTTTAGAATTAAAGGAAATGGAGTCTCAACTTGAAGAGTCGATGTTAAAGAAATTCATTCGACCGAGTGCTTCTCTAAGGAGTGCTCTAGTGTGGTTAGTCGAAAGGAAAAATGGTAGCATGAGATTGTGCATTGATTATCGACAACTCAACAAAGTGACGATCAAGAATAAATATCCCTTACCAAGGATAGGCGATTTGCTTGAGCAATTTGAGGTGCTGTAGTGTTTTCAAAAATTGATCTGAGGTCAGGATATCATCAAATAAAAGTTAGAGCCTTAGATATTCCGAAGACAGCTTTCCGTACTATGTATGGACACTATGTGTTCGTAGTGATGCCCTTCGGTTTGACTAATGCTCCAGCGGTATTCACGGATTACATGAACAGGGTTTTCCACACTTACCTGGATCAGTTTGTTGTAGTTTTCATTGATGATATCTTGGTGTACTCTAAGACTATTGGGGAGCATGCCCAACATCTCCGCATTATTCTGAACGTACTCCGAGAAAAGAAATTGTATGCCAAGCCGTCGAAGAGTGACTTCTGGATGCCGGAAGTGAAGTTTTTGGGACACGTGATTTCCCAATCGGGAGTTGCGGTGGACCCCAGTAAGGTGGAAGCGGTGTTGAACTGGGAACGACCAACATCAGTCACAGAGGTCAGAAGTTTCTTGGGTCTAGCTGGTTACTATAGGAGATTTGTTCAAAGGTTCTCACAGTTAGTTCTTCCACTTACTCGGTTAACTCGTAAGGGTCAACCTTTTACGCGGGATGCCGATTGTGAAGAATGTTTTCAAGATTTGAAGGTTTGGTTGACTTCTGCTCCAATTCATATTCTTCCAGATCCGTCTTTGCAATTCCAAATTTACAGCGATGCTTCTGGGAAGGGTTTAGGATGTGTTCTTGTGCAGAATCAACAAGAGGTAGCATATGCGTTCAAGCAATTAAAGATTCATGAGGAGAATTATCCAACTCATGATTTGGAATTGGTAGCTATTGTGTATGCACTGAAGATTTGGAGACGTTATCTGTAAGGGTCTCGTTTTGATGTCTTTAGTGGTCACAAGAGTTTAAAGTATCTGTTTGATCAGAAAGAATTGAATAACAGGCGAAGGAGATGGGTTGAATTCCTGAAGGATTATAAACTCGTGTTGAATTAGCATTCAAGAGAGGCCAATGTTGTAACGGATGCGCTGAGTAAGAAATCCATGCACATGGCAGAGTTAATGATGCAAGAAATGGAATTGTTAGAGTCTTTTAGATTTAAGTTGGGGTACTTCCATAAGTTTCCACTTTAGTGGCAAGGTTTTGGTGTTAACCTTTCGCTTGCGAATGTTAACGATCAGATAGTATTATGTGATTCTGTTTGACAGGTCAAACGTGAATACGAATACGGAAGTAAGGTAAGTGCTGACTGTTTTTCACATTGCGAATAACCACCAAAGGGTTAATTAATGGATCTGCTTGCAAGTGACTGATTTCCGAAATGAAGCTTGGCGTGCGGCACGGTAGTTTTGAAAAATCATTTTTTTTTTGAAAACCCGCATGCTAAAGTTAATTTTTGGGAACAAATCAAGAGGCTAATAAAAAATTTGATTGAGGAAAAATCCTAGGAGGATTACTTAGGTTGAGGGGAAACTCTCGACGCTATTGACTAATTCAGAAAGGAATCAGGTGCGTCGTTGGTAAATACGTCGTGAGGAAGTTGCAATAGAGTGAAAGGAGCTATGAGTTCTGTTTGATGGTTGTTTTGAGAACAACGGAGGTGATTTCATTACGTTCAAGTTTAATTGATGTTCTCACGGTTTATTTTTACGTTTAAGGTCACAGTTTTTAGTGAAACCCAAATCTCATCTTTTGAAAAGTTTTATCTCGAAATCTTGGGGGCGAGTCAAGGAGTTTCATAAATGACTTTTCCGTCACATTTGTCAATGTGTACGAGGACTGTTATGTAGTTTTTAGAAAAATTGTTAAGAACGTGTTTACACCCTTTGAGAAAATCATGTTTGTACTTATCTCTACCGTGGAGTACCGATTTGTGGATCTCATTTCCAACCTGTATGTCTATCAAGTGTCTTGTATTAGACCCTTTGATTTAGATTAATCAAAGTTGGGGAGCAAGTGAGGAATGAAGCTTCGGAAGTGTTTTCGAGCGCGGTGCTGAGCCTATGTAGGCGAAAGAGGAGTTTCTCGTGTTGATTCGTAACAAGAGAGTTCGGACTGTAATCTTAGAAGCGTTCTAGGGTAGTAGTCGAACATACTTAAAGATTGGCGTGCCAACTTGGGAAGATTTTCTACACTCATTTCGTTAATTCAAGATTGTGTTCCAGCAACTAAAAGACCTTTCTGAGGATGTCTATCCTCGGTTAGTTGGATGAAAGACTTAACGAAATTTTGAGGACAAAATTCTTTCAAGTTGGGGAGAATGTAACATCCGCAAAATAATTAGTAGAATTATTTGGATGTTAACCCAATTGAATTGATTTAGTACTTGACTGGTAAATTTATTGAGTGCTAAAATTATTTATTAGTACTTAACCGGATAATACGGGTCAAAGAAGTTTTGAAATCGAAATAAGAGATTTAGATCAATATGGTAATTGGACCACGTTACAACATATATATTAAATAAATAAATATATGTGTGTGTGTGTGTGTTAAAAAGGAAGAAAAGAATTAAAAAGAGAAAAGGGAGAGGGATACGGGAACAGAGAGGGAAAAAGAGAGGAGAAGAGAAAGAATGGGGGGAGGAAGAAGAAGAGGAAAAAAGGAGTACTTCGGTTCATCAAAACGACTTCCTTCCAACACGAAAAACATTCTGCGTTCCTTCCTCTTCGTTTTGGTACCAATTTCATGACGATCAACTCTCTCTCTCTCACTTGGCCATTTTCGTGTTTTGGAGGTTTTGTGGGAGATCCGATTTTGGGTTGGTTTTGAAGGTTTAAGTTCGATTAGGAACGAACCCAAGGTGGATTACTCGAGTATTAAAGTTCGATTGGATGATTGGGAGCTAATTGGGTGAGTTAGGTTGGAGAAATCACATTTTGGGGTTATGTGTGAATAGTGGCTTGAGGTTGAAGGAGAAGATGAATAGTGTTCGGGGAAGATTTCGAGGAATTTGGTATTTCGGTCAAAAGAGGTTTCGTGATCGAGTGGGAAGCTTTGAAAGCGGATTGGGTGTCGCCGGAGCGGGGAGCGTTCGTGTGGTTACTCGGTGATTTCGGCTTGATCGTGGATCACGCGTCAAGGGTGAGTTTTACTCACGTTTAGGTTTTTGAATTATTAAACATAATTTATGAAATGTGTTTCGGTTTGATTCGTGTCGAAAAAGTATTTTGTACGCAAATCACGTTTTAGGTCCAATCGGTTTTTGGATTGTTTGATTGAAGACCATTGTTGTTTGAATATGTGTTTGGACTGTTTTTATGTTGGGACTGGACTGGGACAGGTATTGGAATTGATCGGAACGACAAAAATTGCGAAAACGGGATAAAATTCAGTGCTGTCAAAAGCACACGACCCGTGCGTCCCAGGCGCACGGACCGTGCGCCCCTTTCGGTTTGTGTTTTAAAAAAATGCATTACAGGGTGCACGACCCGTGCGTATGGGCGCACGAACCGTGCGCTGTGTTCTGTCCAAAATTTTCCAAACTTGCCTGAAACGATCCCGATCGATTCCAATCCTCTTTTAATCCTTTCCTAACCCTTTTATAATGATATTAGGCTTATAATGCCATGATTTTGGGTATGCTTCAAAGGGTTTCATAAATTACCTTTGAAATTGAAATCGTTTCGAAAAACCGAATGATAGTACATGCGTGCGGATATGTTTATTAATAATAAATCGGACTATGAGTCCTACGTGGTACGGTAACTGACGCAGGATGATTAATATTTAATTGTCTAAACCGGTCTACAATTCACGATATATATATTATATCGACTATGGGAAACGGCCCGATGCGGGTGTTATGTTCAATTATTGGTCTGAATGTAAATGAACTAAATGTTCATATGATTGTAGATATATATATTATATCGAGTTTGGGTGACGACCCATGTTGACATACTAGGCGGGGAAGTCATGAACCCTTACCCTAGGCTATGTGCCATTAGGAAACACTATTGATAATGGGGTTCGCCGGGATTAGCAAGTGGATTGCGGTCGGTGTTGTGTCAAAAGTTTGTACTACGTTCATCGGGATTAGCAAGTGGATTGCGGTCGGTGGTACGTAGAAAGGCCTAGGATATTAGTTCATCGGGATTAGCAAGTGGATTGCGGTCGGTGTCCTACTAGATCGAAGCCTTACTGTATGATTCACCGGGATTAGTGATAACTCATATTTATATGAGTTATTTATACGTATTCAAAGTTAAATCATGCAAGTTCTCTGGCAATAGTAGGTTGTTTCTATTAAGTTTCTGTTAGTTTATTGCTTTTTAGTTAGAAAGGGGCTAAATTACAAGTTCTAGGCATTTTGGTGCCAATTGGCGCCTTTGTGAGCGTTTTGATGCTTCTTGTGTTTGTGCAGTAATCCAAACGTGGCAGCGTCTCTCATCACGTCTAAAGAAGGACAGCAGAGCAAGAAAATAATATATATCATTTTGGCGCGCATGTAATGATGACCAGAGATCTGGAAATGAAGAAGATCTTCTCTTTCTTCAACGCTGACACGGCTTACGCACTGTAGCAGTGCGGTGTCACTTCAGGGCAGAGTCAACTCGCAAGCAAGCTTAGAAGGTGGGGGAATGACATCAGCAGCATGTGACCTCTTTTGACCATGGCTATTCTCTCTCTATAAAAAGGCAAGGGTGCACCATGCGGAAGACACACTACTCCATTCATCATCCACCTTCCACCATTTTCTAGAGATAGTTTTTCTGAGAGAAGTTCTGGACACAGACTTCTTCATTTTTAATTCTCTCAAGGCCCCAATTTCCATATCCATTCGCAGCCATTATTGTAAAGCTCAGACGTTGTAACGTCTTTACAGCGTGCATGAAGGAAGGCCACTTAGGCGTATCTTTTGCGTTTAGTCTCCTTTTCTCTATGTACGGTATTTGGATTTTAACTCCTCTTATTTCTGTAAGGATGCTCAGCATGAGCTAAACAATTTGTAGTTGGGTTGTTGTTTTGCATGTAATGAACCTCTAGTTTAATGTTATGAAGTATTGATGTTTGTGCGTTTTAAATCTTTGCATGATAATATTTCCAAACTTGTTTTGAACTGATCACTTAAAATAAGTAGATTCATAGGTACAGACATGGTCTATGAAAAGAACTCAAAGATTTATGTGAATGAAAAGGTGCACTAAAGACATTTAGGCATTTTTATCTAAGTCTAGACATAGAATGGATAATAGTTCATAGGACATTGCTGTGGGTACTTAAAATACAGGAGTAGGCCTACTTAGAACCTAGACATAGGAATTCTAGTACTTGAAGCTCTGACGTTTTGTGACTGAAAAGCACAGCTCTTTTGCAACAGCGTTCAAACGTTATAACGTCTATACAACATAGCATTTGTACGTGTTAGCGTGTAAACGTTATAACGTCTGACTAGAGGAGATTTACTTGCATGCAGCAATCCAACTCACACTCATCCATATTCACACCCACTTCTCATTTACTTGCTTTATTTATGTTCTTAGTCTTAATATCAACTTTTAGTGTCGATTTGCTACTTGTTTCACTTGTGTTTTAAAGGCTTGAACTCTGAAAGCTAATCAGTCCTCGTGGGAACGATCTCTTACTTTTTATCCACTTTATTACTTGTACGACGTGTATACTTGCACTGACATTGCGACTAGAGAACACACACGATCGCGAACAAGTTTTTGGCGCCGTTGCCGGGGACTGTATTTAACTTTTATTGTTCAACAAGAATTAAAACACTAGGTGAAAGAATTCTGCTGTGTTGTTTGTTGTTTTTGTGAGTGAACAGGTAGACGTTACAGCGTATGCTTAGTTCCAGTTCAAGCTCTAGTTCAACAGAACCAGGGAGTGGATCTGAACCTGAATTCTACCCAGAGCCTGAAAGAACCTTCAGGCGACTAAGGAGACAACAAAGGCTAAGAAGGCAGCAACAACAACAGCAAGTTCAGCCACCAATCATGTCTGAACATGGTACTGGTGGTAGAAGCTCTAGAGGTGGACGTACTCCAAGAGGAGGAAGGCACTCCGATGCTGGAGGACGTGGTCGTGGACCACAAACTCATACAGAAACCTATGTTGATGATGAACACTGGCAGAGACAGCAACTCATCAATGCAGGGCCACAAGACATGGTCAATGACAGGGACAGGCCTATGCGTGATTATGCCGTGCTCAATCCTGCACATTTACAAACAGGCATTGCAAGACCACCTATTCATACTGGTCACTTTGAATTCAAGCCAATGATGTTCCAAATGTTGCAGACTGCAGGGCAATTTGGGGGTTTCCCTCAAGAAGATCCTTATGCACATTTAAGGCAATTTTTGGATGTGTGTAGCAACTTTGTCATCCCTGGAGTATCAGAAGATGCCTTCCAACTGAAGCTATTTCCATATTCTCTTAAGGACAAGGCCAAGAATTGGTTGAACTCCTTAGAGCCAAATTCAATTCATACTTGGGATGAGCTAGCTGAGAAATTTCTTGGAAAATACTTCCCTCCCAACAAAAATGCCAAGTTAAGAAATGACATCACTTCCTTCAAACAAAGAGAAGGGGAATCATTATTTGAGGCTTGGGAAAGATGGAAGGAATTACTAAGAATGTGCCCACACCATGGCATTCCTGTAGTTATTCAAATAGAGACTTTTTATAATGGTCTAGATCAACCTACCAGGCTTATACTTGATGCTTCATCAGGCGGTGTCATATTAAACATGTCTTTCTCTGAGGCATGCAGACTTATTGAAGACATAGCCACTCACAATGCCCATTGGCCTTCTGATAGATTCACTCCTGGAAAGAAGGCTGGTGTCCATGAGATAAGTGAAGTAACTGCCCTTTCTGCTCAGGTTGCTTCTCTGACCAACATGATTAAGAACTTGAGCACTCCAAACGTGGCCACGTCTGAACCACAGACTGCTGCAGCTATTGAGCCAACACCATCTGGGGGAGTAGTGTGTGTATATTGTGAAGGAGGGCATGTCTACGAAGAGTGTCCCCATAACCCCCAGTCTGTAAACTTTGTATCACATAACAAAGGTAACAGTCCCTTCTCCAACCTGTACAATTCAAATTGGAGAAATCACCCAAATTTTAGTTGGAAGAACAACAATTCTTTGAATGCTAGCAATGCTGCTCCTGCAATACCCCCAGGATTTCCCCCTCAACAACAAAAGCAGTATACGCAGAATAACACCAACAGCAATTTGGAAGCCTTGATGAAAACTTTCATAAGTGATTGTAGGGCAACCTTACAGACCCATGAGTCTTCAATCAAAACTTTGGAGAACCAAATTGGACAGATAGCCTCAGCTCTTACTCAAAGACAGAATGGATCTCTTCCATCCACAACTGAAACACCATCTTCATCCAAGTCAAATGATAAAGATGTGGTGAATGCACAGGTAAATGCTATCTCATTAAGAAGTGGCACTGAGTATCCAGAACCATCTGTGCCTAAGGAATCTGAGGTACCAGACAAGGAAAAAGAGAAAGACAAAGGTGGAGAAAAAGAGAAGAATATTCCAGACATTGTGATGTCTAAGTCAGACGTTACAACGTCTAGTTCTGAACCAGGAATCAAGACTGTTCCTAAGCTTGTACCTGAATATCCTCCTCCACCCTACCCTCAAAGACTCAAGAAAGCTCATGAAGACAAGCAATTCAGCAGGTTCATGGAGATGCTAAAACAGCTGCACATAAACCTTCCCTTGGTTGAAGCTCTACAACAGATGCCAAACTATGCCAAGTTCCTAAAGGATATCATCACCAAAAGAAGAAGGCTAGGGGAGTTTGAAACTATTGCTTTAACTGAAGAATGTAGCTTAATCATGCAGAATAAACTCCCTAGAAAACTGAAAGATCCTGGTAGTTTTACTATACCATGCTCCATTGGAGATTTTTACCTTGGCAAAGCTTTATGTGACTTGGGGGCAAGTATTAACTTGATGCCCAAGTCCATTTATGAAAAACTTGGTATAGGAACTGCCAGACCTACTTCTTTAAGTCTTACATTAGCTGATAAAAGTAGAGTTTATCCTGAGGGCATATTAGAAGATGTTTTGATTAAAGTTGACAAATTCGTTTTTCCAGTGGACTTTGTTATTTTGGATTTTGATGCAGATAAGGAAGTTCCTATCATCTTGGGGCGACCATTTCTGGCCACTGGAAGGACACTCATTGATGTGCAGAAAGGAGAATTAATCATGAGGGTCAATGACCAAGAAGTCAAATTCAACGTCCTCAACGCACTCAAGTATCCAGAACCTAACACAGAGGAATGTTCCTTTGTGGTTGCCATTGACCATGTGGTTCAAAAGCAGTTCAATAAAGATAATGACCACTTGGAAAATATTCTGGGCAATAATGAGATTCAAGAATTGTTATCAGAAGAAGCTGATCAGTCAAACGTTACAACGTCAACCACAGACGTTGTCACGTCTGATTCCCATGTACCGAGGGCGTGGACAAAGAAGTATGAATCCTTGGGGAAAGAAGAATCCAATCTCAAGAAGATAGTACCATCCATTGAAGAACCACCCACTCTGGAATTGAAAGTGTTGCCTGATCACCTGAAGTATGCCTTTTTAGGGGAAAATGATTCTTTACCAGTGATCATTTCTTCTAACCTCTCACAAGAGCAGGAAAGTGATCTCCTTAGCACCTTGAAAAGGCACAAGAAAGCCATTGGTTGGCAAATGGCAGATATCAAAGGCATCAGTCCCACAATCTGTATGCACAGAATTGTCTTGGAAGAGAATGCAAAGAACAGCATTGAAGGACAAAGGCGATTGAACCCGATAATGAAGGAGGTGGTCAAGAAAGAAATCATCAAATGGTTAGATGCAGGAATCATTTATCCAATTAGTGATAGCTCATGGGTGAGCCCAGTTCAATGTGTGCCAAAGAAGGGTGGAGTTACTGTGGTAACCAATGAAAAAAATGAATTAATTCCAACAAGAACAGTGACTGGATGGAGGATATGTATGGACTACAGGAAACTGAACAAAGCAACCAAGAAGGACCATTTTCCTCTGCCATTTATTGACCAGATGTTGGATAGACTTGCAGGCAAAGAATTCTATTGCTTCCTTGATGGTTACTCAGGATATAACCAGATAGCTATTGTGCCTGAGGACCAAGAGAAGACCACATTCACTTGTCCTTATGGTACCTTTGCCTTCAGAAGGATGCCATTTGGATTGTGTAATGCGCCTGCAACATTTCAGAGGTGTATGATGGCTTTATTCTCAGATTTTATTGAAAAATCCATGGAAGTTTTCATGGATGACTTTTCAGTCTATGGAGACTCATACAAGGCATGCTTGGATAACTTAGAAGGAGTCTTAATAAGGTGTGAAGAAACCAACTTAGTACTCAACTGGGAGAAATGCCACTTCATGGTTCAAGAGGGAATTGTTTTGGGGCATAAAATTTCAAAGAAAGGGTTGGAGGTGGATAAAGCGAAAATTGATGTTATTGACAAATTACCTCCACCTACAACTGTCAAAGGTATTAGAAGTTTCTTAGGGCATGCTGGTTTTTACAGAAGGTTTATCAAGGATTTCTCAAAAATTTCCAAACCTTTGTGTCTGCTGCTGCAACGTGATAACGTCTTCAACTTTGATGAGCATTGTCATGAAGCCTTCCAGAAATTGAAGAATGCCCTTGTAACAGCTCCTGTGATAGTCACTCCTGACTGGTCCAAACCATTTGAATTAATGTGTGATGCGAGTGACTACGCTGTGGGGGCCGTATTGGGTCAAAGGTATGGCAAAATTTTTCACTCTATATACTATGCTAGTAAAACCTTAGATGATGCCCAATTAAATTACACTGTAACTGAGAAAGAGTTACTAGCTGTTGTGTTTGCTTTTGACAAATTTAGATCATACTTGGTGGGTGCAAAAGTTATTGTTTTTACTGATCACTCAGCCATCAAGTATTTGATTTCTAAAAAAGATGCAAAGCCACGACTCATTAGATGGGTTCTCCTCCTCCAAGAATTTGACTTGGAAATTCATGATAAAAAGGGGGTGGAGAACCAAGTTGCTGATCATCTTTCTAGGCTTGAGAATGTTGATGCAGGTACAGGTGCAGAAGAAATAAAAGAAAATTTCCCTGATGAAAAACTGCTGACAGTAGCCACAGTAGCTGAAGACGTTACCACGTCTATGATTAATTCTTCAAACGTTATAACGTCTGATACTACTGCTCCCTGGTATGCTGATATAGTTAACTTCCTAGTCAGCAAGATGGTGCCTGTGGATTTCAACCATCAGCAAAGAAAAAAATTCTTCCACACCGTGAAGCACTATTTTTGGGATGAGCCCTATCTATATAAGATGTGTCAAGATCAGTTGCTTAGGAGATGCCTGGCTGAAGAGGAACAACTCCATGTATTACAACAATGTCATGCATCACCTTATGGAGGACATTTTGGTGGAACAAGAACTGCAGCAAAGGTATTACAGTCAGGATACTATTGGCCAACACTCTTCAAAGATGCTCATGAATTAGTAAAAAGATGTGATAAATGCCAAAGAGCTGGAAACATCTCCAACAAGCAAGAAATGCCATTGACAAATATTCTTGAAGTGGAACTGTTTGATGTTTGGGGAATGGACTTCATGGGGCCATTTCCTATGTCTCATGGAAATTTATACATTTTGGTAGCTGTGGATTATGTGTCAAAATGGGTGGAAGCCATTGCATTACCCAATAATGAGGCCAAATCAGTCAGCAAATTCCTGAAGCAAAACATCTTCACAAGATTTGGTACTCCAAGAGCTATAATCAGTGATGAAGGCTCTCACTTTTGCAACAAGCTGATTGAGAACCTATTGGCTAAGTACGGAGTGAAGCACAAGATTGCTACAGCTTATCACCCACAAACAAGTGGTCAAGCAGAAATTTCCAACAGAGAAATTAAAAGGATACTTGAGAAGATGGTTGGTCCAAACAGGAAGGATTGGTCCCTGCACCTTGATGATGCATTGTGGGCGTACAGAACAGCATTTAAGACACCACTGGGCATGTCACCATACAAGTTAGTCTTCGGAAAAGCGTGTCACCTGCCCATTGAGCTCCAACACAAAGCTCACTGGGCACTGAAGCAACTGAACCTAGATCATTCAAAGGCTGGAGAAGCAAGGCTCCTTCAACTAAATGAGCTAGATGAATTCAGGCACACTGCCTATGAGAATTCAAAAATGTATAAAGAGAAAACCAAGAAGTGGCACGATCAGAGAATTCAAAGAAGGGAGCTAGTAGAGGGACAATCAGTTTTGTTGTTTAATTCAAGATTAAAGTTGTTCCCTGGGAAGTTAAAATCAAGATGGTCAGGACCTTTCAAGATAGTAAAAGTCTACAATCATGGTGCTGTGGATCTGTTTGATGAGAAAACTAATTCCATTTTCAAGGTCAATGGCCAAAGAGTGAAGCATTACCATGGAGAACATGTGGTTAGGGACAAGACCACAGTGACTCTCAACAACCTCTGAATTCAAAAAAAAGGGGATAGTCTGGCTGAAGACTCTTAAAGCAAGCGCTCTTGGGAGGCAACCCAATGGTTTTAACTAACCAGCAATTTTGTGTCTTTAAATTTTTGTGCAGGATTGGGAGCTGAAGTAGTAAAAACGTTATAACGTCTCTGCGTGTCTAGGATGTTGTCACGTTCGCTGCCTGGGTAAAGTTTTAAATGAAAAAGAAAAGAAAATGAGTCAAGCAGTTTTCAAATGAAACAATTTTTAATGAATTTTCTGAGACGTGACTGCCACAGTGACCATGACGTCACTTCCAACGGTTACCCCTTTTTCCCAAACCCACGCCACCACCTACTTCCCAACTTCCCATAAAACCTCCCCAATAGCCACACACCAGTTACAATCATAAAAACCACCTTCATACACTTTCAGAAACCGCAATCTTATACCTTCTCCCAACCCCAAATCGCAAATCTCAATCTCAAATCCCCCACTCTCCAGAAAACTCATACAATCACCATGACTAAAACAAAGCAAGCTGCAGTAAAATCATCTGGTAAAGGAAAGAACGTCAACCCAAGTTCTTCTTCTGTTCCAAACCCAGAAATCCCCATTCCTTCAAAGAAGAAAGCCTTGCTGCCAGAAAGGGGTTTTAGCTTGGAAAACCCAAATCCTGACTTTATCGCAACAGTGGCAGCATTGGGATGGCAGAAATTTGTAGTTCACAGGAAGGAATACATTGCAACTCTGGTGCATGACTTTTACAAAGGAATCGTTGAAAGAACCGATGGAGAACTTTCAAGCACCTCCATCGTACGAGGTGAGGAAGTCAAATTTGGTGTAAGAGTCATAAATGACTACTTTGGGCTAGGTTACTATGGCAAGGCAGTTGAGGTGAAGCAAAAGACGTACGGAGTGGCAGAGATGACTGAAATCAAAGAAAGGATATGTGTTGAAGGAGCTGTTTGGGAGCGAAGAGGCGACCATGGTAATGAATTCAAAATTTTGAAGAGATACCTTTGTGATGAGGCCAGTGCTTGGTTTCATTTCATCAGACATTGCTTGATACCCACTTCCCACACTCTCTGGGTTGATAAAGAGAGGCTGATTGCTATTGATGCCATTATGTCAAGAGATAAGATTGAAGTGGGTAAGCTCATCAACAGAGAGATTAACAAATGGCAGAACAGGAAGGATGGACACCTCTACTTCCCTTGTTTAATCACCGATCTCTGCATGGAGGCTGGAGTGGAGATTGAAGCATCTGAGCTAAGAGAGGAACCCCAGGGGGCATTCTCTACAAAGTTCAAAACTAGGCAGAGAGCTGCAGATGCTACCACGTCAGTTGATGCACAGACGTTACAACGTCTGGTAGACCAGCAAAACAGCCTAGCCAAATTTGTCAAGGAGCAATTTGAGTGGCAAAAGAAGGTGATTGCACATACAACAAAAGGCAAGATGGTGATTGAAGAACCAGTACTTCCAGATTGGATGCAAGAGGAAGATGAAGACAACATACTCCTATCAGCAATGAACCCCAAGAAAGTGAAGAAGGAAAAAGTCAAGAAAACAAGAAAACCAGCAACAAAAAGAAAGAGCCCAGCAAAGAAGGAGCAGAAGAAGGTAAGTAGTGAGGAAGAAGAGCTTAAATCGGCTGATATGGATAGCATAAGTGAAAGTGATGCAGAGGAATCAAAGAAGGTGAGTAGGGAAATCCTAAGTGATGATGAGGAAGAAACACATTCAGAAGAGAAAGGAAGTTCCAGTGATAAGACTGATATTGAGGCTGACTCCCCACCAACCCAAACACTCAAAGAACCAGCCCAACCCACACCTCCATCACCAAAAGACAAACAACCCCAACCCTCAGCTGAAACCCAACCCACCCATGACCAAAACATCCCCCAAACACCACCATCTAAACCTAAAGATCAGCCCATTTCAAAGCCAACCCCCACTCAACCTGAACCAACTAAAGAGCCATCACAACCATCCATTCCAGAAGTAACCAGTGCAGATGTGGCTACGTCTGAGCCAACTGTTGTTGAAACCAACCCAGACCCACAACTCATTCCCCCACCCAAAAGGCAAAGATTCAAGACTGTACCCACCCAGAGTCCATTTGGGAAGAAGAAAAGGCGTGAAGTAGCCGCTGCAAGTGAAAAAGCAAGACATGGTGATGAAGAAGAGCAACCAGTTGATCCTCCTGCACCCAAAAGGCAAAAGTTGCAGGTAAAAAAGAGATCTGAAGCTGCTAAAGACAAGCCAGCAACAGCCACCAGCGCAGCATTTGTTGCTGCAAGTGGTTCAGAGAATGCTCCTGCTGTTGCTGCTGATGAGGAAGCTGCAGACGTTACAACGTCTCTTGAGCCAGAGGTTGAAAAAGCCCAGGGGGAACCCAAAGAGCAGCAGCAGATTCATCCTGCAGAGCTGGAAAAGCAGAAAGCATGGGAGGAAGCAAAGAAAAGAGTTGCTGAGAGCAGTGTAAAGAGGACCCAGGAAACTGAAGTCTCAGTTGATGTTGGTGACGGTGAAGGAGAAAAGAAGAAGAAGGAAAAGAAAAAGAAGGCTGTGCAAGCAAGCATCCCAGCCAGACAAAGTGGAAGGCTCAGGGCCGGTGCTCTGAACAAGTAAGTAGCCCTCTTTTAGCAGTAGAATAGTTTTAGTTTCCAATTTCAGTACAAATAAATAGCTGTCTAGACGTTACAACGTCTTGAGAGTTAGTAGTTGTTTTGTTTCTGTTTTGTGTAAATGTTCCTCTCTCATTTTTTTTCAAAATCAGTGAGCAGTGGGGACACTGCTCATCTTTTTGTTTGGGGGGGAGGATCATTTTTATGTCTGCATGAAATCAAATGCAAAATCAGTTTACTTTCCTACTCTATTAATCATCAAAAATGTTTCTCTTTGGGCTAAAGCTAGTAATGACTATGTGTGAATGTGTGTGAGTAGCTGATGCATGCTTAGATGAATAGAATTGATTACTGCTTCCACACAAACTCTGTTTTGAAGAAAACCTAGTTAGCTAGGGACTATTTGATGCTAAAGCTAGTTTTGGTTGAATATGGTGATTGTAAAACTTGATTAAAAACTCAGAGTAGCAGTAGAAGCTAAGTTTGGGGGTATATCAGGTTGTACTAAGGCTGGGTGCAAAGACTGTAGGATGATTAGTGCCTGTGTAGTGTGAGTGCAGCGTTGTAACGTCTACCCGTAACGTTATAACGTATGCCGTGTGTGTTTGTGTGTTGTGTTCTGTGTTATCAAACGTTATAACGTCTACTCCAAAAAGACCAAAAAGTGTGTGTTGTTTCAAATAAGTGGAAAAATCCACATGTCCTCTGTGTTTGCTGCAATTTCCCGAAACAAATACTGGGTACCCCAAATATCTCAATCCAAAATTGTCAAATCCAAAGGATCAAAAAGGAGAAAATCACAAAAACTCCAAACCAAAGGTGAAGTGAATCAAATGAAAGTTGCTCAGTAATGAGGGGTTGCAGTCCTCTGTGTGTTTTGCGTTGTGTGAGTCAGAAAAGTAGTTTGCACTAATCTAGTCCTAGCACCCAAATAAAGACCCTTTGTCGTGCTTAAAATAACCCTCAAGTCTTGTGTGAAAATGTTAGCCTACTCTTTGTTTTGAAAGATGTTGTACCCTCACCATATGGAAACCACTCTTTCATAAGCTAGGATAGCTTCTGAACCCAGCTAGGAATAGAATTGATACAGAGATCACACACTCACTTTGGGCAGTAATGAATCTAGAATGTAATTGTGCATTGGTGCGTGAGTGTGTAGTGTAAGTCTGAAGGAATTAGCCCCTTGAGGAAAATTTTTGATCAAATGAATGAGCAGGGTGTAAACTGCTGGTGTATTTAATTTCCTGCATCTTTTCATTTGTTGTATTTCAATTGCTTGAGGACAAGCAATGGTTTAAGTTTGGGGGTGTGATAACTCATATTTATATGAGTTATTTATACGTATTCAAAGTTAAATCATGCAAGTTCTCTGGCAATAGTAGGTTGTTTCTATTAAGTTTCTGTTAGTTTATTGCTTTTTAGTTAGAAAGGGGCTAAATTACAAGTTCTAGGCATTTTGGTGCCAATTGGCGCCTTTGTGAGCGTTTTGATGCTTCTTGTGTTTGTGCAGTAATCCAAACGTGGCAGCGTCTCTCATCACGTCTAAAGAAGGACAGCAGAGCAAGAAAATAATATATATCATTTTGGCGCGCATGTAATGATGACCAGAGATCTGGAAATGAAGAAGATCTTCTCTTTCTTCAACGCTGACACGGCTTACGCACTGTAGCAGTGCGGTGTCACTTCAGGGCAGAGTCAACTCGCAAGCAAGCTTGGAAGGTGGGGGAATGACATCAGCAGCATGTGACCTCTTTTGACCATGGCTATTCTCTCTCTATAAAAAGGCAAGGGTGCACCATGCGGAAGACACACTACTCCATTCATCATCCACCTTCCACCATTTTCTAGAGATAGTTTTTCTGAGAGAAGTTCTGGACACAGACTTCTTCATTTTTAATTCTCTCAAGGCCCCAATTTCCATATCCATTCGCAGCCATTATTGTAAAGCTCAGACGTTGTAACGTCTTTACAGCGTGCATGAAGGAAGGCCACTTAGGCGTATCTTTTGCGTTTAGTCTCCTTTTCTCTATGTACGGTATTTGGATTTTAACTCCTCTTATTTCTGTAAGGATGCTCAGCATGAGCTAAACAATTTGTAGTTGGGTTGTTGTTTTGCATGTAATGAACCTCTAGTTTAATGTTATGAAGTATTGATGTTTGTGCGTTTTAAATCTTTGCATGATAATATTTCCAAACTTGTTTTGAACTGATCACTTAAAATAAGTAGATTCATAGGTACAGACATGGTCTATGAAAAGAACTCAAAGATTTATGTGAATGAAAAGGTGCACTAAAGACATTTAGGCATTTTTATCTAAGTCTAGACATAGAATGGATAATAGTTCATAGGACATTGCTGTGGGTACTTAAAATACAGGAGTAGGCCTACTTAGAACCTAGACATAGGAATTCTAGTACTTGAAGCTCTGACGTTTTGTGACTGAAAAGCACAGCTCTTTTGCAACAGCGTTCAAACGTTATAACGTCTATACAACATAGCATTTGTACGTGTTAGCGTGTAAACGTTATAACGTCTGACTAGAGGAGATTTACTTGCATGCAGCAATCCAACTCACACTCATCCATATTCACACCCACTTCTCATTTACTTGCTTTATTTATGTTCTTAGTCTTAATATCAACTTTTAGTGTCGATTTGCTACTTGTTTCACTTGTGTTTTAAAGGCTTGAACTCTGAAAGCTAATCAGTCCTCGTGGGAACGATCTCTTACTTTTTATCCACTTTATTACTTGTACGACGTGTATACTTGCACTGACATTGCGACTAGAGAACACACACGATCGCGAACAATTAGCAAGTGGATTGCGGTCGGTGTTGTGTCAAACCTTAAAAATGTTTTAAATGGACCGAGAGTGTTAGTAGGGGTCTCGGTAGAACTCACTGAGATTGTATCTCATTGTTTATATGTTGTGGTTTTACAGATAAACAGGGAAAGTGGAGATCCAAGAGGCACGAGTAGGTGGTACTCGGATGGTTGCTGAAGACTTAGCTTTTATGCTTGAGTTATGTTTTCCCTTGTTAGTTATGTATCACGACATTATGACTTTAACTGTTGTAAAAGTTATGTATTTATTTCCGCTTTCTTGTGCGATATTGAACACTGTATTTCACTGATGGTTTATGGTCTTATTTATGTTTAAGATTGTTCTGTTGTTATTCAGTGAAAATTTTATTGTGGTGTTCAGTATTTAAACAGGAAATATATCTCTGATGTTTTAGGAATGGTGCACTTGGGTATTTTTACTCGATAAAAATACCGGGGTGTTACAAAGACAAATTTAGACTACAAAAAGGAGACTCAAAAGTTTGCGAGGCACCAACAAATATTGCAACTAAATGAGCATATAAGCCTCTAAGGGCAAAATGGTCTAAATGTCCCCAAATTTTTTTGACAAAATTGCACAATGATCCAAAAAATGTATAGAAACAGTAGAAATATTTCTGGAATTTTATGAATTACTTTGATGCTCCCGCAGTTAGGTTTTTCCTTTTTCTTTGACTATTTTACTATTTTTTGCTATTATTTATTTTGCAGTATTTTGTTTTCAGAATTGTTAGTTTTAGTCTCTCAAATAATAGTAGATTTTGAGATGAATAACCTGACTTTTGAATCACCGTAAACACGGAGCTATATTAAATTCACTAATACAAATTGAAGCTTGACATTAACAGTTTCGGATCAAAGTACAGAATTGAAGAACAGATTATCAAGAACATCAAGAACATGAGCAATTTCCTGAATTCGCAATTCTGCACCAAACCATACAAATGAGTAGTGCATCTGATGCAAAATTTCACAAGGATCCCAAATATACCATCAATTTGAACAAAAGAAGCGAAAAACTTAACCAAAACGCGATTATACGAATCAAAATTGCGTTTAGGTTTTGTGATTTGGGAAAACGCTCAATACTCAACCAAAATTCACCAAACAACATGCAATAGGTTCGAATTTATAGCAGTAATTAGTTGCTGGCAAAAGATTGTGAAAACGATCAAAAATCCGAAACGAAATCGAATTGGAAGCCCCATTCGAGTCACAAAATAGACCACCATATATAGGCTGTCGGACACCAGGATTACCACGGGAAGCCCCATCTGAGTTGCATTTAACCCAATCTCGCAAAGGCTTGTCCCATGTGACTTCAACAACAGACGGAGCCTTTGGAGGGTGGCCCGGCACAACGAAGTGCTTTAGGGAACGAAACTCATTACTGGAGTTCGAATTCACCCCTGTAGAGATATGACCGGATAAAGAAATCACAGCAGAGATAAGATGAAGACATCTGTCAAAAGGAACCGAAACATTATTGAAGCGAGACCGATTCTTGCCATACCAAATGACCTAAATAATGTGAGCAATGCCAGAGAGAACCATGTCAAAAATATGGGAATCACATATGTTAAGCACAGTATGAATACTACTAACATCTATGGAAAGATGGGAAGATCCCCTAGCCAGCGCCAAAATCTAGTAGCAAAATCACAATGCAAGAAAATGTGATCAGCAGTCTTACTAGTTTTCCCACACATGCTACACACTGAGACAACAGTGCAACCTCGGGATCTTAGATTTTCATCAGTGGGCATTTTTTTATGAATGAGTCTCCAAAGTAGAAATGACTTGAAGGGGGGAATGCCTTGATTCCAAATAAAGTTACCCCATCTGACCAGGGAGCCGGAAGGATTGAGGTAGAGGTAAGCATTTTTCAGACTCAAAGCCATCGGTAGAATGCTTCCAGACTAAAGTATCCTCCCTCGGATCAAACGAGATGGTGATTTGCTGAATTTCAGTCATGATAGAGGGGCAAGTTGCGATCAACCTCGAAGGAATGTTCCAAACATGGTCAAAAATATTTTTTTTAAAAAATATATTTATAGGTTTAAAATTCTTTTAAAATTTGATCTCACTTATCTCCAAAATGCCATATCCCAAATTCTAAATTGTTACCACCACCATTTTGATAATCATTTCATAACAGGCAGATAAAAAGGACAGAAAAGAACACGACGAGTTTTGAAGCTTTTCTTGCTGTTTCTTTTGGAGGAAATGAAAAATAAATAATTATAACAAATGGTACATGTTTTTTTTGTTATTTTTCAGCATTTATAATAAAACCAAAATTTCTTTTAACGTGTCTGAGATAAATATATAGGGTAAGCCAAACAAACCAATAGGAAGGAGAAAGAGAAAACAAAAGGAGAGAGAAAGAGAGAATCCCTTCCCCGTGAGGAAAACTTGGAGGCATCTAAAGAAGACATCTAAAACTGTAACATGTTTTTAACACTTATTGCTAGGTTGCTATAGTTGAGCCATTGAGATTCCTTTTTCTTGCCAGATTCTAAGTACTTAAACCCCACTATTGCTGCCATATTGCACCTCCATCACTTTCATCAGTTTTTCACGTTCCCATGCAGAAGAATGTTTGTTTTCTAATTATAAAATATGTATACTGTTTCTTCTTACTTCGTGACCCTACATGCTCCTCTTCTTTCATATATATGTATAATGCATCCGTGGCTTGATTGGTGATGGACAAGCTTCCAACAGCTAGCAGTTATATTTTCTTTTTCTTTATTATCCATTTTTTTGTTACCACCTACTGGGTACTTTCTGTGTGCAACTGCATAGATTAATTCCTCAAGTCAGATATGACAAAGTTTTCTCTCAACAGTTTGAACACAACACCGCTAGTTAAACCAGAAGAAACCCAAAAATCTCATCTAAGCACTCTCGGGTCTATTCTATTATCCACTTTGACTGCTATAGGATATGCGGCAAAATCAAAACTACGTTCCTCCCCCTTAATGATTAACTTCCTGTTTTCATCCAACTAGTTCATTACCTTTTGTCATATATACCAAGTGTCTAACTTAAAGAAGTAATTAACTTGTAACTCTGTAGAAAACTACAGGAGTAAATTTTGAATGTTTTATATTGTTTAAGATGTCACTTTTCTCTTAAGCTGTGGTTTATTGCACATTGGTTTGGGGTTTTGATTTTTCAATGCCCCCGGATTTTTTCTCCCTTTTTGGTGGTTTGAGGCCCTGCTATGTGATATAATAGGTTTGAATATAGAGATTAAGAGTACCATTTTTTTATAAGTAAATTTTAGTGGTTAGTAATTAGTTAGAGGGTGGGGTAAATGTTAATTTCTAGAATTTAAACTCTGGACTTCCTTCTTGCAACTCATTCATATCTCTTAGTTCACCAGCTGAGAGAAAATGTTTTGCTTATCGTTTTCGGTGTACCTATATGTCCAAGTCCTTATATTGATTGATACAGAACTATTTTGTATCTAGGTTTTTGTGTTTCTTAAAAGTACAACTTATATATAATATATAGGCTAAATAGCACTTTTTGGTCCTTTATCTTTGCTCCAGATTTCACTTTGGTCCTTTATCTTTTTTTTTGGTCCGTTTTGGTCCTTTATCTTTCATTTTCGTTTCACTCTGGTCTTTTATCTTTTTTTTGTCCGTTTTGGTCCTTTATGTTTCATTTCGTTTCATTTTGGTCCCTCACGTTATTATTTAATTCAATTAAAACATTAAAATAATTAAAACAATTAAAAAAATAAAACATAAACCCCCCCCACCGTCCACCACCACCCATCACCGTCCACCACCACCCACCACCACCCACCACCGTCAACCACCACCTCCCAAACCCAGATCTGCGCACCTCCCCCGTCGTTTTCCCTCTCTCTCTGCGCACCTCCCCCCTCGTTTTCCCTCTCTCTCTGCGCACCCCTCTCTCGTCGCTCTCCCCCTCTCGTCGCACCTCCCCCCCCTCGTTTTCCCTCTCTCTCTGCGCACCCCCTCTCTCGTCGATCTCCCTCTCTCATCGTTCTCCCTCTCTCGTCGCTCTCCCTCTCTCGTCGCACCTCCCCCCCTCGTTTTCCCTCTCTCTCTGCGCACCCCTCTCTCTCGTCGCTCTCCCTCTCTCGTCGCTCTCCTCTCCCTCTCTCGCCGTTCTGATCCAGATCTGGGGGGGAGGTGCGCACCAGTTTCGTTCACGGTGAGGGAGATCCAGATCGAGTGGGGGGGAGTATGGGTGGTGGTTATTGGTGGCTCACGGTGAGGGAGATCCAGATCGAGTGGGGGGGGGGAGTATGGGTGGTGGTTGTTGGTGGCTCACGGTGAGGGGGGAGTGGTTCACGGTGGGGGGGGGGGGTTCACGGTGGGAGACCAAAAAATTGTTTTAATTGTTTTTAAATAATTTTGTTTTAATTGTTTTAATTGTTTTAATGTTTTAATTGAATTAAATAATAACGTGAGGGACTAAAATGAAACGAAATGAAACATAAAGGACCAAAACGGACAAAAAAAAAGATAAAGGACCAAAGTGAAACGAAAATGAAAGATAAAGGACCAAAACGGACCCAAAAAAAAAGATAAATGACCAAAGTGAAATCTGGAGCAAAGATAAATGAACAAAAGTGCTATTTAGCCTAATATATAATATATAATATTTGCCGTTTAAAAAATAATTTATTGTGATAACGAAAAATTTATTGATTAATTGTATTTTTAATCTATGCTCAAGTAGGTGAAGTGAAAGAAACCGATTTTACCACAAGAATTCTACTGAAATCTTTTAAAATTTATTATATCATAACAACCTATAGTTAAAACTTGGGTTTATAAGAATTAATTCTACTGAATTCTTTTAAAAAAACAGACATTTTATTGATAACACTTGGCATTGAGTGAAAGAGCTAGGCACTCAACACGCAATAAATAATATGGGAATCAGAGGCTAGAGAAACAAAAAAGACTCAACCTCCAATAGGTAGTTGTCCACCCGAATACCAGTGGTAGCATACCCCCACACCACCAACGACTCCTATTTCCCGTAAAGACACTCTAAATGCTTGACACTCCATTCATAGAAGGGACAATGATTAGACTTAGTCCTAGCCAATAGCCACTTTCATGAATATAATTTAGTTGCAAAAAATGTCTCGGAGAGATATATAAGTATACTCCCTCCGTAACAGAACACAAGTAAAACTGAGTCAACGAAAGTTTATGTATTTGGTCCTAATTTTGGACAAAATACATGAACTTTGGTTGACCCATTTTTACTTCTAATCTGTTACGGAGGAGGGGGTATTTGAGAAGATTTTCTCATTTTTGGTTTTCCAATTAAGTTGCAAGATAAAACATGTCAAACCATTACAAATCAGTTTCTATTGGACGTTGGGAAATTACCACTTGAGAAAGTGGTTGGGAGGTCGGGTGGTAACACTAACGATACCCAAACCACTAAGAAACGGATGCGGATTCACAGTTGCCATTGCTGTCTATCTCTCTCTATTTTTATTTTTATAATTGTTTTTTAAATAAAAAAAATCAAATGACAAGATTTATCTAACATTGCATCTAATGGTTCTTGACTGATTGACAGCAGTGACTGCAGTCAATTTCGAATGCAGTCAATCACGGTCCCTAAGAAACCATATACCATATCCTAGCAGAATTGACGCATATAGTTGGATTTCAGATTCTTGGGTGGTTGATTCCCCACACAAGACATAACAACTGGCATGGTCCTCAACTATGATCCCTCTACGAAATAGGTTAATTAGCCCGAGATGGGAGCACATATTCAAGAGGGGGCACCATGCAAAATCGAACACCTTTTTTTTTTATAAGCAAAGAATTTTTATTGATTAAGGGAACACAAGAAATACTCCGCCCATGTCATTACAAATGACTGGAATAGGGGGGCCTCGTTAAAACCTCCAGGGGTCAAAGCCCAAAAGGAAAAAGACCCAAGGAGGAAAAAGAGTACCCCGAACGACATTATTGATCAAATTTACAGAGTAGTAATCTCATATTTATTGCATTTGTTACATCATACTGACTACACCCACAAATTTCTCCTTGAAATCCTCCACTAGAATGTCATGCGCCAACTAACCTGATCCCAACCACATCTGTTTCTGCTCTGTATTACCAACAGCAACACTTACTAATACTGGCTCTCCATTAAGATCATCAACATCACAGCTATAATAGTCTCCGCAAAATCCCACCTTCCTTTCATATGCATACACTACAAAAAAATTAGCCAATAGCGACGGACATTTCCCTCGCAAAATGACATAAAACCGTCGCTAATGGTCATTTGCGAGGGAATTAGCGAGGGACCAGTTCCCTCGCAGAATCCCTCCTCGCTATTGAGATTAGCGAGGGAATTTGGATCCCTTGCTAATTAGCGAGGGACTATGCCGTCGCTAGTTCCCTCGCTAATAACTGCAGCTTTTCAGGTGATGGGACTCAGTTGCAGGGGTTGGTAAATGCGCAGGAATTAGCGAGGGACAGTTCCCTCGCTAATTCCCTCGCTAATGACTGCAGTTTTCAGAAAAAAAAATGACACGTGTCCCGTGCTGAATGACTTGTTTTTTATATATATTTATTATTAATTAATGAATATTATATTATATTATTAATTTTGTGGTGATGTGTGGTGGTGGTGGTGTGGTGGTGGCGTGGTGGTGGTGGTGGTGATGGGTGGTTTAGAGTAGAGAGAAGGAGAAGAGAGAGAGAGAGAGAGAGAGAGAGAGAGAGAGAGAGAGAGAAGTGAGAGTGGTGGTGGTGGTCGTGGTGGTGGCGTGGTGGTGGTGTGGTGGTGTGGTAGTGGTGGTGGTGTGGTGGTGGTGGTGATGGGTGGTTTAGAGTAGAGAGAGAAGGAGAAGAGTAAGAGAGAGAGAGAGAGAGAGAAGAGTGAGAGTGGTGCATGGTGGTGGTGGGGTGGTGGTGGTGAAGAGTAAGAGAGAGTGAGTGAGAGTGGTAGGAGGTATGTGGTGGTGGTGGTGTTGGAAGAGTGAAGAGAGAAGAAGAGTGTGAGAGGAGGTGGTGATGATGGTGGTGGTGGTTGTGTGGTGGTGGAGAGTAGAGGAAGAGGAAGGGAAGAGGAATGGGGAAGAGGAAGGGAAGAGGAAGGGTGAAGAGTGAGTGAGTGAGAAAGAAGAGGGAGCGTGTAAACGGTTTTAAAGAAAAAAAGAAAAAAAATTGCGAGGGAATTAGCGAGGGAACTGTCCCATCATCTGAAAAGTTAAATTTAGCGAGGGAATTAGCGAGGGAACTGTCCCTCACTAATTTCTGCACATTTACCAACCACTGCGCTGAGTCCCATCATCTGAAACGGCAAATTTAGCGAGGGAATTAGCGAGGGACTTAAAATTAGCGAGGGCATTGCCGTCGCTAAAGCCGTCGCTAATCGCAAAAAAATTGACAGCCCTATGCCCTCGCTAAAGCCGTCGCTAATCGCAGTTTTTGCGAGGGACAACAAGTCCCTCGCTAATGGCCGTCGCTAATACCAGTAATTTTTGTAGTGATAATGCCATACTCCGTTATTTCTTGTTCATACTCTAATTCATATTTGATTGAGGCTATCTAGCGGCGAGGAACGCCATGCAGCAAAGGGGACGCAAGTATTTCTGCCCGCCCTTTCCTTGAGCCATTGCCAGGAGAACACAACCACCCTGTTGAAAATTGTATTTGCATCAGGAACACATGTCCTTTAAATACGACATCGTTCCTTGGTCCCCAAAGTATCCATGTCACGGCCAACCAGATGATATATCTGACATTCTTCTTCTTCTTCTTCTTCTTCTTCTTCTTCTTCTTCTTCTTCTTCTTCTTCTTCTTCTTCTTCTTCTTCTTCTTCTTCTTCTTCTTCTTCTTCTTCGTTCCAGTAAAGCAACTGTCGTAATGTAAGAAATGATCAAGAGGCTCGCTTAACACATACTCGCGAACGCCAATCCACTTGCCAACCTTCTTCCATACTCCCGCAGCAATTGTACATTGGAAAAACAAATGACATACAGATTCTTCACCTTCGATGCATAACGGACAACAACTGTTATGATGAGGTTCAATAATTCTCCTATAGATCAGAGTATCCCTCGTAGGAAGCCTCTTCGGGATTATTCTCCATCCGAATATTTGAACTTTGGAAGGGACATCAGTTGCCCATACGTGCTTCATTGCCTTTCTTAATTCATTTGACATTTCACTATTTTCGCCTGTCTCAATCAAAATTTCATAACAACTCTTTACTGAGAACCCTTCTGCCAAATTTGGGCCCATCGCCTTTGATCCTCCACACCTTCTTCCGGATGGAAATTAGATACCAAGTGTTGTAATTCTCAAAACTGATATAGCTCACCTTCGTTTAAAACTCTGTCCCATTGCCAATTCCATTCCCATTGATCATCACGCCACTCTCCCATTTTAGCCACTCTGGAGTTATTGTTGCTGGTGATAGAGAACAACTGAGGGAACTTACAGTTTAATGGATTCGAACCTATCCAATTTTGCGACCAGAAACAGCTGCTTCGCCCATCTCCAACCCTTCGGTGTAGCTTGTTACGGAGCCAAGAGTCAGTATTAGTGAAACTCTCTCCTATGGAACACAGATCACGCCACCAAATGGAACATTTAGATAAAAAAACTTGTTTCGTAGCTTTCAGGAGAAATACTGCACAGTGAGAGGTCTCCATATCGAAAACGAAGTAATTTAGTCCATACCCCATTTGTCTCATTTAGAAATCGCCATTTCCATTTCACCAACAATGCTATGTTGAAAGCTTCAAAATCGAACACCTTAGTTAGTAATCAACTAAACCACTGTTTTTCCAAAACATAGACCTCAAGAAGCGATCTCACCACTAGCGGGGGAGATTCAAGGAGTGGTAGGGTATATGCCGATTCGACATAATATTCACATACCGAACGAGGCACCCACCCATCCTCCATATGGTTAATCAACATTGAGGATAAGAGAACATTAAGGTCTCCTAGTATCTGCTACTCCCAAACAATTAGACAGTGTTTTGTTGACAAGCAGTACAAACTAGACAATCTTCCACACTCAAAATTTATATCTTGAACTGAGTTTGTACTACTTTTTTATTATTTATTTGGAAAAACTTATATCGTAAATAGGGCTCACAATTTAACCAAAATTCGAAGAAAAAAAAAGTAAACAGGAAGTCATTGATAGCACCCACGACTTACCCAAACTTGGTATAAAAAATTACTACACCAAAGTAGCAACTTAATGGTAGAAAACATTAGTTTGATGAATTTATGATAAAATTTATTTTTCCTGTAGTTGTTGACAAGTTCATTGCAATATATAATCTTTCAAATCAAAATATTTTCTTGAGTGTGGTTTTATTCACAAAGAGGATTGAATATCATGTTTATCTTTTTCATACTGACGTATGATTACTATTGGGTGATTTCCCTCACTAATTGAGGAGCCATTAACTGATTGTTATTGTATAAAGTTGGACTATCCTTTACCCTTTACTCTCTAATTAATCTAATTTTTGCTTATTGTTCTGTACCGAGCAGCTTTTTGGTCGGCTGCTGTTGGTTGGTCTCTTACTGTCCTGGCAAGAGGTTAGTGAGCGCCCGAGGGGTACCTGCAAGTCACTCCGACGCTCAAGTCAGTATATAGAATATAAGAGTGAAGGTACTAAGGATTAGAGATTCAACATTTCTTTGGGCAAAGTTTGCCTGTATTTATAGGAAATCGTGTCCTCTCGTGGATCGTTGGATGGGTAGAGTCGATCTTGACCGTCCAAGCATGTTGGGCTCGCGTGAGGTGGACATGGGCTGGATTGATTGGGCTAATCCATTCCAATTGCTGAATGCACCTCCTGGTTTTGCTGATGGGACCCCTCGGTCCACTCCAGAACAGTTGCCCCCCAAGCCGAGATTATTCCGAAGGATGGTCTTGGCTTGAAGGATTTTCGTCGGTTTGCCCCCCAACCGTGTTCTGTCATTTCCACTCTCTAGAGTAAAAAAGGAGAAATTTTTTCTAAGTGTTGCTTTGTCTGTCTTATCGGGTCGTATGAGATCACTTTGTTGCGATTGTGACTCAAACCTCCTTCGGTGTAACCCTTGTGCCCGGCACCAAGCTAGGGTGACGTATCCTGATGTTGGCGTCGTCTTGTGCCAAGTGCTCTGAGGTTGGCGCCCTCTTGGGTGCCTTGTGCCAGGATGCTCTGAGATTGGCGCCCTCTTGGGCGCCTTGTGCCAGGATGCTCTGAGATTGGCGCCCTCTTAGGAGCCCTGTGCCTTGCCCCCTGATGTTGGTGCCCTCTTGGGCGCCTTGGGCCAAGGTGCTAAGACATCCTGATGTTGGTGCCCTCGTGGGCGCCTCGGGTACCGTTTGGTGAGATGGAGGGTGGCGCCCTCAAGGGCGCCTTGTACTCGATGGTTTGCATGAGAGGGATTGGCGCCCATGGGGCGCCTTGTGGTTGATGTTTGGTGAAACAAGAAGTGGCGCCCTCATGGGCGCCTTGCTGCTTCTCTATCACTTGGTAATTGTGGTGACACTTAGCTTTTTTTCTTAGTCTCTTGCCGGAGTGCTAAGTTCTGTTGTTGGCGCTCTCCTGGGCGCCTTATTGGACGCTTGTTTGTTCCTAAGAGTTGGCACCCTCCTGGGCGCCCTTGGTGTTGTTCCCTGCATGCGTGTGCTGGGTGTCTCCTCGTGGAGCAGGATTCGGCGCCCTCATAGGCGCCATGGGGGCCTTGTCATGTTGTCTTGGCTGCCGCCTCTTGGAGCAGGATCTGGTGCCCTCATGGGCGCCATGGGAGCCTTGTGCCAGGATTCCTGATGTTGGCGCCCTCTTGCGAAACATGTTTTAGCGCCCCTTGGGGCGCCTTGGTGCCTTCCTGGATGTGTTTGGTGCCATCCTGCAAAACATGTTTTGGCGCCCTCTAGGGCGCCTTGGTGCCTTCCTGGATGTGCTTGGTGCCATCCTGAGAAACATATTTTGGCACCCTCTAGGGCGCCTTGGTGCCTTCTTGGATGAGCTTGATGCCATCCCGCAGAACATGTTTTGGCGCCCTCTAGGGCGCCTTGGTGCCTTCCTAGATGTGCTTGGTGCCATCCTGCAGAACATGTGTTGGTGCCCTCTAGGGCGCCTTGGTGCCTTCCTGGATGTGCTTGGTGCCATCCTAAGAAACGTGTTTTGGGGCCCTCTAGGGCGCCATGCGTCGGGTGTCTCCTCGTGGAGCAGATTTTGCGAGACGAGATTTTGATGCCCTCATGCGTGCCTTGGACACCTTGTTGCGCAGAGCTGGCTGCCCCTCTTACGAAGGATTTGCATCGTTCCCCTGCCAGGCGCTCTCATGGGCGCTGCTTGCTTTATCATTGGTGCCCTGCCAGGCGCCCTCATGGGCGTTGCTGCTCTTCATTGGCGCCCTCATGGGCGCTGGCTTGTGTGGACGTGTGCTTGGCACTCTGCTTTTTTGTTCGCGTGCTCGTGCACTATTTTGTTTCCTTCCATGCTCATGCACTCACATGCTAATGCATACTTTAATTTTCTTACGTGCTCATGCACTCTTTTATTTTCTCACGTGCTCATGCACTCAGATGCTCATGCATCATTTCATTTTCTTACGTGCTCATGCACTCTTTTATTTTCTCACGTGCTCATGCACTTAGATGCTCATGCATCCTTAAATTTTGCGAGACAAGGTTTGGTGCTCTTGTGGGTGCCTTACTGCATAGTGCTGACTACCCGGTTGCGAAGGATTCGCTTTCAGACTGCCCCCTGCCAGGTGCTTCTTGCTCCTGTCAGGCGCCCTCATGGGCGCTGGTGTTCTTCATTGGCGCCCTGCCAGGCGCCCTCATGGGCGCTGGCTGCCTTGACTGGCGCCCTGCCAGGCGCCCTCATGGGCGCTGGGTGCCTTGACTGGCGCCCCGCCAGGCGACCCTATGGGCGCTGGCTGCCTCATTGGCGCCCCGCCAGGCGCCCCTATGGGCGCCCTCCTAGTTCTGCCAGGCGCCCTCATGGGAGCTGGTTGCTTCTGCCAGGCGCCCTCATGGGCGCCCTCCTTGTCGGGCGCCCTCTTGGGTGCCGACTTGTGTAGACGGTTGCTTCGCACTTTACTTTATTTTTTTCTGCTCATCTTGTCTCTTAGTCTGCTTTTATTACTTTTTTGTGTTTCAGCACGTCTTGTTTTGTTGACGTCCCCCACCTCAGGGGAGGGGGTGTTTGTTGAAGTCCCCAACCTCAGGGGAGGAGGTGTTTGTTGAAGTCCCCAACCTCAAGGGAGGGGGTGTTTGAGCACGTCTTGTTTTCTTGATGTCCCCCACCTCAGGGGAGGGGGTGTTTGTTGAAGTCCCCACCCTCAGGGGAGGGGGTGTTTGTTGAAGTCCCCAACCTCAGGGAAGGGGGTTGTCTGTAAGTTTTCTCGTCTATCTTGTAACCGCTTGTTCTGCCCCCTGTCCTCTAAATGATGATCTGTCTTTTGAGCATGAGGTGGTGGAGATTCTTCTATGCTTCCTTTGGCCATGTTCGTTTTTTATATCCGGAAGCCGTTCTAGAGTCGAGCCTCCTTGGATTTGATCATGAGGTTTTTGTCAGGCTTGATTCTCCTTCCTATGACTAGCATGCGCGAGGTGGGCTCGGGCACCAGTCCTTGCCTTGTGCATCTGAATGTATAATCTCATATCACCTCATGGCAATGTTATCTCTGTCAGGAGTTTATTAGAATCGATCCGATTTAACTTCCGCACTAGAGGTTGCGACATTTGCGATGCCGCTTCGAGGTTGTGACATCTTGCGATGCCGCTTCGCCCATCTAGGGACTCTGACAGGAGTTTATCAGAGTCTATCCAAACTTAACTCACCCATCAGAGGTTGCGACCTTTTCGATATCCCGCTTAGAGGTTGTGACATCTTGCGATGCCACTTCGCCCATCTAGGGACTCTGACAGGAGTTTATCAGAATCTATCCGAACTTAACTCACCCATCAGAGGTTGCGAGCTTTTCGATATGCCACTTCGAAGTTGTGACATCTTGCGATGCCACTTTTCCCATCTAGGGACTCTGACAGGAGTTTATCAGAATCTATCCAAACTTAACTCACCCATCAGAGGTTGCGATCTTTTCGATATGCCGCTTCGAGGTTGTGACATCTTGCGATGCCACTTCGCCCATCTAGGGACTCTGACAGGAGTTTATCAGAATCTATCCCAACTTAACTCACCCATCAGAGGTTGCGGCCTGTTCAATATGCCGCTTCGAGGTTGTGACATCTTGCGATGCCACTTCGCCCATCTAGGGACTCTGACAGGAGTTTATCAGAATCTATCTGAACTTAACTCACCCATCAGAGGTTGCGACCTTTTCGATATGCCGCTTCGAGGTTGTGACATCTTGCGATGCCACTTCGCCCATCTAGGGACTCTGACAGGAGTTTATCAGAGGTTGCGACGTCTCTTGATAGCCGCTTTTCCTATCTTGGGTCTCTAACAGGAGTTTATCAGAATCGATCCGAATTTAACTCACCCATCAGAGGTTGAGACGTCTTGATAGCCGCTTCGCCCATCTAGGGTCTCTAACAGGAGTTTATCAGAATCTATCTGAATTTAACTCACCCATTAGAGGTTGCGACGTCTCTTGATAGTCGCTTCATGAACCGAGTAGGTCGACTCGTGCCCCTGCAATCCAGGTAGTCCCTCCCTGCCCGGTAGGTAGGATCTCAAACTAGCATTGCCGCACTCCTTCCTATGGAGTTGGACCCTTTCTCTTTTTTTTTTATCTTGGGGAAGTTTCCTTTGAGAATAAGTGTTACTGCTAGGGACCAGTGTCATGCTCTTTAATGTCGTCCCTGAGGGTGTCGCATTTGCCGTGCCTAATCAAGCCAGATCATCCTTCTTGCTGCCGTCCTGCGTTGGTATTGAGCTGCGTCGGTCGGGGGGTCTCCTCGATGGTGATCCCCGGCGGTGTCTCTGGTGAATATTGACCTGGTTCCCCCGTTGCCCCCTAAGTCGAGATTATCCTGGGGGATGGTCTTGACTTGACGTTGTCGTTTAGAATGCCCTTGTAGGTTAGGTCGCCTTTTCGGCTCGTGTCTTAGTCGGACCTGCTAAGTTTGTCAGCTGATCACAGCGATTGTCCTATTGGAGCAATTGTTTTCTATCATGTGCAAGTAGGGGGAGGTTCCCTTTCTTCTGTTGGTGGTGCCCTGCTGGGCGCCTTCCTTGGTGCCGCCTGTGGCTTCCTTGGCGCCCTGTCAGGCGTCCTTCCGTGTGCTGCCTTACGTGCTTATGCACTATTTAATTTTCTCGGATGCTCATGCATCCTTCTACTTTCCTAGGTGCTCGTGCACTATGTCATTTTCTCACGGACTCGTGCACTTGTATGCTCATGCATTCTTTAATTTTCTTATGTGCTCATGCACTAGTTCTACTTTCCTAGGTGCTCGTGCACCATTTCATTTTCTCATGTGCTCGTGCACTATGTTTTTTGCTCACGTGCTCGTGCGCTTTATATTTGCTCACGTGCTCGCGCACTATGTCATTTTCTCACGGACTCGTGCACTTGCATGCTCATGCATTCTTTAATTTTCTTATGTGCTCATGGACTAGTTCTACTTTCCTAGGTGCTCGTGCACCATTTCATTTTCTCATGTGCTCGTGCACTATGTTTTTTTTTTTGCTCACGTGCTCGTGCACCATTTGATTTTCTCACGAGCTTGTTCGTGCCGTCAGCTTGTTTCCCTTCCTGGGTGCGGAGACGTCCGAATTGGATTTTGAGCTCAATATGAGAATTGTAGCTCTTCCTCTTAGATTTCCAACGCATGCTCACATGCCTCCATCGGATAAGTATGTTGCTGGCGCCCTCATGGGCGCCCTTCCTTTGTACAGAGACGTCTGAATTGGATTTTGAGCTCAACATGAGAGTTGTAGCTCTTCTTCTTAGATTTCCAACGCATGCTCACACGCCTTCATCGGATAAGCATGGACGAAGTTATGAATTGAGCAAAAATGCAACATCCTGAAGTTGGCGCCCTCCTCCTACGCGCCTTGGGCCAAGATGGTGTGCCCTGTTGCTGGTACCCTCGTGGGCGCGCCGTGTGCCAAAACGCTGTTGGCGCCCTCATGGGCGCACTTCCCGGGTGCGGAGACGTCCGGATTGGATTTTGAGCTCAACATGAGAATTGTAGCTCTTCCTCTTAGCTTTCCAGCGCATGCTCACACGCCTCCATCGGATAAGTATGCTACTGGCGCCCATGAATCCTTGGTGCGGAGACGTCCGAATTAGAGAATTGTAGCTCTTCCTCTTAGCTTTCCAACGCATGCTCAAACGCCTCCATCAGATAAGTGTGCCGCTGGCGCCCTTATGGGGGCCCTTCCTTGGTACGGAGCTCAACATAAGAGTTGTAGCTCTTCTTCTTAGCTTTCCAATGAATGCTCACACGCCTCCATCGGATAAGCATGGACGAAGTTATGGACTGAGCAAAAACGCAACATCCTGAAGTTAGCGCCCTCCTCCTGGGCGCCTTGGGCCAAGATGGTGTGCCCTGATGCTGGTGCCCTCGTGGGCGCCGTGTGCCAAAACATTGTTGGGGCCCTCATGGGCGCCCTTCTCGGGTGCGGAGACGTCCGAATTGGACTTTGAGCTCAACATGAGAATTGTAGCTCTTCATCTTAGCTTTCCAACACATGCTCACATGCCTCCATCGGATAAGTATGCTGCTGGCGCCCTCATGGGCGCCCTTTCTTGGTGTGGAGACGTCCGAATTGGATTTTGAGCTCAACATGAGAATTGTAGCTCTTCATCTTAGCTTTCCAACGCATGCTCACACGCCTCCATCGGATAAGTATGGACGAAGTTATTGCCTGCATACGAGAGAACCTTTTTGGGTGTCGGGTATGGTGCCGGGTCCTCTTTGTGGTTGGCGCAGTGGTACCCTCCTAAGTCGTGGGATCTCCTCGATGGCGATCCCAAACCTTGGTACCCTCCTAGGTCGGGGGATCTCCTCGATGGTGATCCCTGGCGGTGCCCTCGTGGGTGTTGGCTTGTGGCGCCTTGCCTATTCTGCCTAGGGGGAAGTCATGTACACGTCTTGTAGCCACCATCGCCTGAGGAGGGGTTCCCCAGCCGGGGGGAGGCTGTACAGGGAAAGAAGCGAATCTCCCTTCAATCTGTCTTGGGTGAGCTTCTTGCTGCAGCATTGTCGGAGTGCGATTGCACAAGAGATCCCTCTGGTTGGGGCGTGGGTATGGCCACGCTTCGGACACGGGGCCTGAGCTTGGGAGCCAGAGGGTAGCAAGAGAACGGTTGAATGAGTAGTGATTTGAGAGATAAAAACCTCCCACTGTGGTCGCCAATGTTTCTGTACCTAGCAGTAATTTGGTAGGCTACTGTTGGTAGGTCTCTTGCTGTCCTGGCAGTAGGTCGGTGAGCGCCCGGGGGGTACCTGCAAGTCACTCCGACGCTCAAGTCAGTATATAGAATATAAGAGTGAAGGTACTAAGGATTAGATATTCAACCTTTCTTTGGGCAAAGTTTGCCTGTATTTATAGGAAATCGTGCCCTCTCGTGGATCGTTGGATGGGTAGAGTCGATCTTGACCGTCCAAGCATGTTGGGCTCGCGTGAGGTGGACATGGGCTGGATTGATTGGGCTAATCCATTCCAATTGCTGAATGCACCTCCTGGTTTTGCTGATGGGACCCCTCGGTCCACTCCAGAACACTTATAATTTTTTTTTGCATAGTTGTTGTTCAATTGTTGTCTGCATTTTAATTTAATTTTTTCTAAAATAATTTCCTAATTATTTATGCGTTTAAGGTATGTACTTTTTACACCAATAACTAATCAAAAATTATGGCACGAGTGACTTTTAAAGGAGTAAAGATAAAGTCAAAGATCATTTATGACGTACTGTTTTATGATTAGTTGACATTGTAAAGATCTCTTACACAAACACCGTATAAAAATTAAATTGCATAAATTATTGGCAATGTTAACTAATCATAAAAGTTGATGCAGTGACAAATTGACAATGAATATCACACACAAGGAAAAAAACAAGAGCCTTGAAGTTAAAACTTTTAATACATATGGTAATTTCCAAAACTGCATCACATGTGATCAATTAACAAGATTCCGTGTCCTCTTCTCTTTATAAACCATCAGATATTGTTTTGATTTCTTTGTGAAGCTAGAGTTCTCTTGTGAGTGAGAGAAAGAGATAGAGAGAGAATATGGTTTCCAAGGTTCACAAGAGAACAGCCATGTACAGGAACCTACAACTCCTTCGTTCAGTCACATACTCTCCTTCGGTGATTATTCTCAAACATCTCTTTCTTATTCTCATCCCATTTTTTCCTTCATTCAATATCTGCATAAACTTTTACATGCAAATTTATCCTCTTTAATGTTAACTTCTGAATTAATATTGAAGAACCCACTTCGATTCTGATCAATTATTTTCTTGCCTATGTTTTATGCCTCTAAATACTATATATATATTAGTATTCTTCAAGAATTGAAAACCATTTTCAAACATATGGAATTAATAATGTTTTCCGTGTTTATGCAGCACCAAAAAACCTCAGTGTTATTGGATGCCACAAAGTACATACAAGGTTTAAAGCAAAAGCTTGCAGAATTGAACCGATTACCAGTTGCAAAAGCACAAACAATCATAGACAATGATCCAATGCCTAAGGTACTTACATATACGAACCTGATTACTGATCAGTCAACTAATTGACATTGATGCCTCTCCTGGCGGTGGTTCCTTGTTAGGTCGAAGGGTCCCCACTGTCTTTACACACACACACACGATCTTTTGCCTTTCAAAAAAACCTCTTAATTGGCAGTTAATAATTTGGAGTAGCTAGGTAGTTTTGTTAGTGAACTTATAAACCCCATTAACATTAACATGTATTAGTCGGAAGTATTCCGGTTTGAACACCCTAGTTGTGATACCCACACACACACGATCTTTTGCCTTTAAAAAAAACTCTTAATTGGCAGTTAGTAATTTGGAGTAGTTTTGTTAGTGAACTAAAGAATAGTCAGAGTTTTAAGCTGGAAGTCTAGGGTTCTGAAAAGTAGCATAATCACTAACTTTATAACATTTGCTTATAATTTTTTTTTTATTTGTGCTTATTATTAATGATTTTGTAGCTTATAGTTGAGACGCAAGAAGAGACCTTTGTGATCAAGGTGCAGAGACAAAGGAGTTGCCAAGGGTTGCTGGTGTTTATATTAGAAGCCTTTGGAGAGTTGGGTCTTGAGGTGCTACAGGCTAGGGTTTCTTGTGCAGAACACTTCTCTTTAGAAGCTGTTGTGAACAAAGTAATTATTAATGATGTGACACAATTACTCACACACACAACCACTCACATAATTAATTGTCTATTTCAGAAAATCACATCCCTTTAATTACCTGTACAATTTCTAAATGTAACTATTTTGGTGTGGGGTCACTGATGCTATTGATTGTTTGTGAATGTACCAGGAGAACAATCAAGATACTTGTCCTTTGGATGCTCAGTTAGTTGAACAAGTAGTGACTCAAGCTATTCAAAACTGGAGGGAAGTTAAGCAGCATGATTGTTAATGATTCAATCCATGAACTATTGCATGTGTACTGATTTGAAAAGCTATGGTTTGCTTTAATTTCCTTCTTATTAGAATGTTTAGGGTGGAGAAGTTTGTCTTTCTCAAGAATATCTTGAATATCAAACACCTGTGGATACACTTTTTTTTTCCCTCAAAATTTTTGGTGAATAAGATTTTTATTTATTTTACTGTCAGAACACAACTTTTTAAGAGAAAAATATGAACTTATTTTTAATAAATTACTGAATACAAGGGGCATTCTAATTAGCCAAAAGGAGCTACATAATAGGGGATATGGGAACTACTCTTGAAAGACACAAATCCTATGTTCAACACACCATTGACAATACAAGCGAAGGATCACCTTGTATGAGCTAAGCACCACTTCCATGACACCATTTGTTTTTTTTTAAGCAAACTTTTATTAAGAGCAAAACCTTGAGTGGTAGAGACTAGAGACATTCAAGAAACCTTTACAATTATATACTAATCTAAAACTAAAGTACTAAAACACACTAATCTCCGACATAAAGGTGGTTATCCCAAAGCGAGCAAAAGCTGACATCACACAACCAAGTACTAATATTTCCTCGAAATACACTCCAAGAGGTCAACACTCTGAATGCGTCATAAGCATACTCACATGGTGGATTTTTTTTTGTAATGCTTATTTCCAGATGACAAAAATGAGATGTTTCATAGTCATTTGTATGCATGATTTGCGACCTGCTCTAAGGCAAGCTACTGGTTCAGCATGACAACCATGCCTCTTGCAATTCTCCCGGGTAAGAACTGGCAACATCTGAAACCTGTTGGCTAAAGCAAAAAAAACCGTTGCCTTTACTACTGGCAACAGTTTTAAAACTGTGGTTTTTGTGAGCATTGCTTAAAGTATGGGCAACGGTTTTTTGTGACCAAAGGCTACGCGAACCTAAAACTGTTGCCAATGATAACTTAAACGCAACAGTTTTGATTTTCACGCAATAACAACGAGCTAAAATTGTTGCCATTTATGGCAACACTTAAAAACTGTTGCCAGATATGGCAACACTGAAAAACCGTTGCCAGTTATGGCAACACTGAGAAATCGTTCCCTAGTAATTTGAAAGAATACACTCTAAAACCGTTTTCGTTTATGGAGCAAAACCTGAAAAAACGGTTTCTTATTAATTTAAAGAATATGTGTCAATGGCAACGATATATTACTGTTGCTATTAATGGCAACACTAAAAAATCATTCTCTATCATGATATGAAATCATTGGTATCAATAGCATCATCACCAAGGGGATAGTAGTTACAAATGTATCTTCAAATAAGCGGTGATTCCCTGGATAGGGGTCGCCGCTCGTTGTTAAACCATCTTTGGAAGCAAGGGATATATATGATATAGGGAGAGATATCGGTTTGTCTGGGGGAGGTAGGACAGCTCTTTGTTGGATAGGTAGTGGCCTAGGAAGCAAGGGATATCCTTGCTGAGGCAAGTAGGGAGCAGATTGACAATGTCCAATGATAGTTTGCTCTGTAAATATTAGAGGGTTGGGGAGTCGGGTTAAAAAGAGGAATATTAGGAACCTGATTTGTATTGAGAGGTTAGATTTTGTGGCAATCAAAAGACTAAAAAGGAGAGTGTTACATAGGATTTGTGTAGATTCCTGTGGGGTAATTCTGAGGTAGGGTGGTGTTGGTCCCCTTCTGTGGGGGCGAGTGGGGGGATCCTCTCTCTCTAGGATAAATCAAGGGGATCTTAACTTGATAGATCTACCACTATTGGGAAGGAGGTTCACTTGGGTTCGTCCTAACGGCTCGGCGATGAGTAGGCTTGATCGTATCCTAGTGTCGGAAGAATGGATTGAGAATGGGGAAATGTATCTTTGTAGGTATTGCCAATGGATGTATCTGACCATTTCCCACTCCTTCTCAAGCATGTTTCCTATAATTGGGGATCGATACCCTTCTGTTTTAATAACTTCTAGCTCAATCATAAAGGTTTCTCGGAGGTGATCTCTGAGAGTTGGACATTTGTGGAGTTCTCTGGTTGGATGGGAGTGATTTTAAAGGAGAAGTTAAAGGTTCTTAAATTAGACTTGAAGAGGTGGAATAAGGAAGTGTTCGGTAAATTGAATTGCTTATAGGGGAAATATAAGCAGCTGATTTGAAAAAAGAAGCGGGAGGGATGACGGTGGAAACAGTCCTTCCAACGGAGTAATTTTGATATGTTGTGGAAACTCCTCAAAAGTAAAGAGAGTTTGGCTTTTCAGCGTTCCAGCTCGCGTTGGCTAAAGGAAGGGGATGCAAATCGGCCTTCTTTCATGCCTCAATTAAGGGGTTGTTGGAGCGAGGAGTGAGGTGGTTACATATTCTCCCAATACGACTCTATGGAATTTTGGGACCGTTCTTTTCTGGATGGTGTGGTTTTCCCGCAAGTTACCTCCTCACAAAATGTCGAGCTAACAACCTTATTCTCTAATACGGAGATCGAGGACGTAGTCCGCTACTATGATGGGAATAAGAGCCTTGGGCCTGATGGTTTTAATTTCTCCTTCATAAATTTATATTGGTAGTTGATAAAAGATGGAGTAGGAACATTCTTTAGCGAATTCCATGCAAATGCCAGGCTTCCAAAGGGATTTAGCTCCTATTTTCTCACTTTGGTCTCGAAGGTTGACTGCCCATTGGTTCTTGGAGATTTTAGACCGACTTCTTTGCCTGGTTTCTTATATAAGATTGTTGCTAAGGTGTTGGCTACCCGACTTGGAAAGGTCATGATGTGTCTAGTGGCTAATAATCAATCGGCTTTTATCAAAGGGAGGCACCTGATAGATGAGGTGGTGGTTGTGAACAAGATCCTTGACTATGCAAAGAAAGTTGGAAGAGATTGTTTGATTTTCAAAGTCGACTTTGAGAAAGCATATGATTCGGTAGATTGGGGGTTTCAAGACTATATGTTAGGAAGGCTTGGTTTCTACTTGAGGTGGAGATTTTGGATTTGTGCTTGTGTTTTTACTGGCAGCCTGTCAGTCCAACTTAATGTCTCTCCAAAAGAGGAAACTAATATATCTCATGGGCTTAAACAAGAGAATCCATTTGCTCCATTCTTATTCCTCTTTGTGACCGAAGGTCTTGGGTGACTTGTCAGAACGACGGTTGAAAGGAATAGGTTTGTCGGCTTTAGGTTGGGGTCTCCCTCGATGGAGATATCTCATCTTCAGTATACAGATGATACCCTCCTGATTTGGGGAGGTTTCAGTTGCAAATCCGTGGACTCTAAAGTCGGTACTGAGGAGAGTTGGTCTTTGGACTTAAAGTGAATTTATAGAAGAGTTTCCTTATGGGAATAAATGTCCTGACCAACTTTTTAGGTATGTCTGCGAGATTCCTCCATTGTAGAGTTGATGTGCTACCTTTTGAGTACCTTGGTCTACCAGTGGGGCGAGCTGTAGGCGATTATCAACATGACAACCTATGATTGATACCTTGAGGCAGGGGTAATCGAGTGGGGGAATAGGTTTATCAGTTTTGGGGGGTGGATTTTCTTGATTAATGCCGTTCTTAATAATATTCCCACCTTCTATTTGTCTTTCCTAATTAAAGATGACGGTCAAAGTGTGGAAGGTGGTAGTTCAGATCCAAAGAGACTTCCTATGGGGTGGGGTGAGTCCTGGGGAGATAATTTTGTGGGTCAAGAGGTCAGAAGTCTATAAAACGAAAGAGGAAGGTGGTCTGGGGGTTACGGAGATGGAGACTCATGTTGGGTGATGACTCTCTCTTGATAAGGAGGCCTTTGCACTGGATAAACTCACGTGTGGTTCACAACTCTTTTCCAGTTGTTAATAGGGCTTCTCTGGAGGCCTTTGCACTAGATAAACAGTGGATGCATCTTGCGCCTCCTAAAGTTATTGCTTTTGCTTTGCGCCTCCTTCTGAATAGGCTCCCAACTCGGGCTAACCTATTCTGAAGACATGTTATTATTGATATGGATGCCATAGAGCCTGCCCATATATTGGGGGGGCATGCAGTTGGAGTCAGAGCCGCATATGTTTCTAAGGTGTGAGTTTGCAAAAATGTTGTGGTACCTTGTGTTTAAGTTGTTAGGTCTAGTGGTGGTTCTCCTGAATGATCTCCCTACCTTGTTCTCGGTCCTCTACTCAGGGATTAGTCATAATAAAGGTAGGAGGTGCTAGCTGATGATTTGGCATACTATCCTCTGTGTAATTTGGGAGAGTAGAAATGAGGTGATTTGGCATACTATCCTGTGTAATTTGTACTACTTTATGCATGTCAGAGTTGTGTCCTTTTTGGCGAGTTGTTTATGTGTACATCGGTTTTTGTGTTCCTTTAAAACACAACCTATATATAATACATATTTTTGCTGTTAAAAAATATATAATAGGTGTATATCGGAACAAGATCAAACCATTCCTAGAGCAACAAGATCAAGTCCCTAAAGCTTGAATTTTGATCAGATTTTGTAAGAGAAAAAGTGCACAGATTTTGTAAGAGATAAATGTGAAGTCAAAATTTATACATTCTCCCAATAATCAACAACATCGGCACTCACATTGATGATAATGAAAAAAAAAACTATAACAAATTGAAAGGGAAAGAATGAGCTATACATTGATGCAGAGGCGCCTTATAAGGTAGTAGTATTGTTCAATGAAATCAAAGAATTTAAGTCCTCATTATTTTAAACCGAAATATATCACTCAAATATTCAATAAAGAATCAATCTTTAATGCAATCTTTGATGCAATAACATAAATTATATTACACAAGGTATTAAAAGTAGAGGAGTCAGAGGCACATAGAAATGTAGTCAGTCCTGCTATATTGAGAACAGTAGCACATGCTGGTAGAGGACTTTACTCCAAACAAAAGTTACCTTTTAAGTTTATGCAAGGTTAAAAAAGTGAAGATACTTTAATCTTTTGAGAAGGTAATTTCAGGCTTAAGATAGTTCAGACAGTAGGTAGTATACTATAGAGTCTTAAAAAGTGATGATGTAGCTTGGCTCAATCTGTATTTGATGAATAAATGCAGCTTCTCCGTTCCATAAGAAAGTTTATCTTAGATATGCCAAATACGAGTCAAGTGCAATATGTAGCCTAAAAAGGACTAATTTTGATGAAAAATGAAGCATTTGCTATCTTGAAAAACTTAGTAGATGCCAACCCAACAGTGTTTTAAAAACCGGCTCGGCCCGGCCGGTCGGACCGGGAACCGGGGGGGTAACCGAACCGGTCAAGCCTTTGGATCGGTTATGCACCAAACCGGTGGGAACCGGTGGGTTTTGGGGAAAACCGGCGACCCGGTGACCCGGCTCAAACCGGACCGGGTTGTCCATTTTTTTTTATTTTTTTTTTATCAAATCTTTGAACTGTAATTGGGAGGGGCCGCGCGAACGCAAGCCCCCACTAGTGATTGCCATTTAGGTAAGTATGTTTCCCATTGACATACACCTTGCTTTTATATCTCATTTCCTCCGATGTGGGACTATTTCTAAACTACTTAAAACAAAAAATGTCATTAGTGGGGTTTGAACCCCTGACCTATTGAAAGCAAATGTTGAGCACTACCATGAGGCTACCAATCTTATTGAGAATATTATTTATTTCAAATATATATAATTGGTACCTCTTTTCCTAAAAGTCAAGTATGCTCATCCTCATGGCATTAGCTTGTAATATTAATATTATGTTTCAACAAACTTATTTAATATTAAGTATTTTTTTAAAGATTTATTTAATATTAAGTTGTTAACTTATGAAATTTGTTCTAAATATTTATTGAAGCATGATATGAACTTTTAAAATTTATTTAATATATACCAAGCAAATAAAAATAAAATAGCCATGGTGTGTAATTTTAGCAAATTAAGTTTTACAAGTATGAAATATATAGGTCCTAAAAATTTGGGAATTTTTTATATTTTAGTAGATATAAAATAAACATAGTTATTAATTTTACAGGGACGAAATTTATATTATATACTATATAGGTATTGAAAATTCTCGAAATAGAGACCGGGTCCGAGTCATCCGGTTCCGGTTTTGGTCATGCGGTTCAACTGTCGACCCTTCAGTCCGACCCTTGACCCAGTGACCCGGTACCTTCACCGAGTCGGTCACCGGTTCGAGTTTTAAAACATTGCAACCCAATAGCAGGTGATGAAATCATCAATGTTTGTTCGGTATTTTCTACCTAGAAGGTGAAAATAAACATATGATCAGAGTATCCAGTTATTTCCTAGGAAAAAACATTCAGTAATTCCTATTCCCAATATACAAGTTAAGTAGCTAGCCACTGATCTGGTTCAAAGTTGGTATTGACTGTTTTTTCGAAAGGTGGAGACAAGCACAAAAGAGAAACTGAACCATGTTAGAAGCTAGCCATTGATCTGGTCCCAACTTTAATATCCTTGTATTGCAAACCTGATTCAGTAGTTACCATAGGCACCTTCATTGCATAAATTATTCAAAGACAGCGTCAGTCGTTAACTATGGACATCAAAGGTTAATAAAGAAAAAACATTTTGCCTGCCAAAACTTGCATCCAACTCAGTAAAATTTGCATCTCAGTAAAAAGTCCAACTCCTTCAGAAATACAACCACTTAACTGATTATTAAGAACCAAAATCTCCATTCTTTAGCTAAATTTATCACAGAAAAATGCATTGAGAAAGGCATTGGTTATCAATTTAAAATAGAAGAAAGCAAAGAGATGAATACCTCACTAGTGCAAAATTAGCTTTAAAAAGCACTATTTTGAATCGGTTGTTTGGATAACCCATTCCAAATGTGGACGCGGTGACAATTTTGCATGTAAATGGAGTTGTGACAGATTTGTTTAGACATTACGAATCGGTTGTTTAAACAACCGATTCAATAGGTGCCAATTTAGACATTTTGAATCGATTGAGTGAACAACCGATTCTGAATAAGTACTTTCAGAATCGGTTCTTTAAACAACCGATTCATAAGTTCTGTTTCATTACTAAAAATTTTCACGATCCCTTGTTTTTTCAGTTTCCCTCTCACGCGTTTACCTCATCCCTCTCAAACCCCCAGCTCGTTTTCGGTTTCCCTCTCACACGTTCTCATCCCTCTCAAGCAGCTCCAAATCCCTTTGTTTTCAGGTTCCCTCTCACACGTTTTCCTCACCCCTCTCTCGCATCTCTTCGCTCTCAAAGCCCTAGCTCATCGCTCTGTTTCCCCCTTCGTTCTCCCTCATCGCTCTCTCGCATCTCTTCACTCAGTCGCATCCCTCTCAGCATCTCACGCGGTATTCTCTTCTTCTCAGCATCTGTTCCCTTAGAGCGTGTTCTCTTTCTCAGCTCACTTCCTCAGTTGCTATCTTCAGGTGCAGAACGTTGCCGTCACACGTTTTCCTCACGTCGTTCCCTCATCTCGCTGTTACCAGGTTCGCTTCTTGTCTTTTATTTTTAGTACTAAGATTTCTGGCTGTATGAAATCATTGATATGTTTGGTTTTCAAGAGAAAGCATTCTGTTACTATTGAAATCTTAGTCTAGTTAAATGTGTTTTTGATTTTTTTTTTGAGATAAAAATGTGTTTTTAATTTTGCACTACAACAGAATTGTTAAAAAAGGGCGCCATCATCAGGGGCGCTTTCTAAAAAGCGCCCCTGATGACCAAAATACGGAGGGCCATCAGGGGCGCTTTTTAAAAGCGCCCCTGATGGCCCTCCGTATTTTGGTCATTAGGGGCGCTTTCTAAAAAGCGCCCCTGAAGGCCCTGCGTGTTTTGGCCTTCAGGGGCGCTTTTTTAGAAAAGCGCCCCTGAAGGCCAAAACACGCAGGGCCTTTAGGAGCGCTTTTTAGAAGCGCCCCTGATGCCTTATATTAAAATTTCTATATTCCTCATCAGATCTCACTCCCTCCCGTAACGACTCACTCTCCCTCTCCAAACCTAAACACTCAACGTCTCACTCTCTCTCCCTAAGAACACAACGGAGGCGCACCGCCACCGTCAACGCCACCGTCGCCGTCAACGCCACCGTCTCCACTCCTCACACCTCCTTCTCTCGCCATCTGCACTGATCCTAAGGACGAAAAGATACGCGAGTTCCACGGTACACCTCCTTCTCTCGCCGTCAACACGCAGAACGCTCGCTCTCTCTGTCTCTCCCTCTCTCTCTGTTACGCGGTACACCTCCTTCACTTTTGTCCTTGTCCTTGGTGTATTGTGTGTCTTGTTTAGAATGTTTAGAATGTTGTCCTTTCTGCAGCAAGGTTAAATATTTTTATGTACAAACTAAATCATTTAGTTTCAATTTTTACTCTTATGTTCCGATTACAATGTTGAATCAGTTTCAGCTCATAATCAAGTAGGTATCACTACAACATTTTGACCCTACGGCAACGCTCGAAAACCGTTGCGCAAAGCAGAAAAACCGTTGCCTTATCCTTCGGCAACGGTTTTAAAACCGTTGTTTCTGCGAGCGTTGCCTAAACTAAAGGCAACGGTTTTTGGGGCCCAAAGGCAACGCATACCATAAACCGTTGCCATTGATAACGAAAACGCAACGGTTTTATTTTCCATGCTATGGCAACGGTCAATAACTGTTGCCATTTATGACAACACTTAGAAACCGTTGCCATAAAGGGCAACACGTGAAAACCGTTGCCATAAAGGGCAACACGTTAGCGGAGAATCCTCCACGTGAAAACCGTTGCCATAAAGGGCAACACGTGAAAACCGTTGCCATAAAGGGCAACACGTGAAAACCGGATCTTCTTGACGGCACAGAAGGTTCCTCCGCCGCAGCTAGCGGAGAATCCTCGTCGGGGCTTGGCATTAATTTGACATAGTCACTATTGTTATCATCAGCTTCGATTGTAACAGTAAGGTCCGGGACCACCTCCTCTCTCCGCCCATCACCACCATCATCGCTGTAATACGTCATCAGAAAACGCAAAAAATTAAAACCCTAAATTGCTCGGCGATTCCAAAATCTGCAGCCACTGGAAATAACAGAAAAGAAATAATATCTTTTTTCTTTATGAGTAGTTGATCATGTTTGGTGAAAAAGGTTTTGGGGAATCGCTTTTAGTACCATCACCACTATCTGCAATGTGGGAACTGATTACAGAATGAAGATAACGATGATAGGAGAAGTAAAGCGAAAGTAAAGCACAGGAGAAACGAAAAATGTGTGATTCGGGAATGTGAGAACGTATAGTTTGGAAGCGCTTTTTTTCGTTTCGTTTTTCTTGCTTGGGAAACCCCACCGGTGAGATATCAAGCACAGTAATCGAATGATTGCTCCAAGCGACGACGTTTTGATGTCGAACGCCACGGCGTTAGGGTTCTGCGAAGGAGAAAGGAGAAAAGGGATTTGGTATCTGCGTATGTGTGGGTTTTTTTTTATGAATTGCGTATAGGGATATGCTATTTTTTTATATTTTAATAATTTTCACTACGGCAACGTTTTCAAACCGTTGCATAAAGCTTAAACAAACGACCGTTGCCGTAGAGCATATGGCAACGTTTATGAATCGTTGCCTAATGATTAAACAAAAAAACCGTTGCTGTAGACCATATGGCAACGGTTTTGAACCGTTGCCAATAAAAAAAAATTTAAAAAAAATGATTCAGCAACGGGGTCAAAAAACCGTTGCCATTGATGTCTAAGGCAACGGTTTTTTTGGCGTTGCAATAATAGGCGTTGCCGTAGAGTCCAAATGTTGTAGTGTATAAGCTAGTTAGCTATAGTTTAATATAAGCTTATCAAGTGTGTCCTTACCCGATAACCATTTCTTTATTTGATATCACATTCACATACAACTTTACTAAGTTTGCTATTAGAAAAGGTTAGTTAGATAACTGTTAGAAGCTAATTCACATTGGACTTTGGGATGAATGTGTACACTGATCGGTTTGGACCATTTGACTATTGAAAATTTCTTAAAGCTTGTTTAGTATTAAATCTGTGCCATCAATTTTTTCTCTCTATATCCATTCCCGTGTTTTCGGGGAATTATGTTTCTCTTTGTTGGAAGTCCCGTCAAAAATTAAGACTTCTCTTATATTTGATTGATTTCCAGAGTAATTGTGTAGAAAAGGTGGAGAAGGTTGTGAGAATCAAACAGAAGCAGGAGGAAGACAAGGCAGCTGTCAGAGTTAGTATTGTGAATATTTATGTGTTTATTCCACTTTCTATTTATGATCTCATTCAGGTATCTTGTCCTTTGGTTTAGTTCTGTCTGCAGGATCAATGAATCAGCCCAAAAATCAGCAAGAACTGAAAGGATGATGTCCCTTAGGTCCACAAGTTCTACCCGAAAGGTTGGCTGAAATTCTTATGTGATTATTGCTTCCTATAAAATTGTTTCGTTCTATTTGAAACACCTTAGGGATGTATCTTACTTTTAGATAAATTAAAGTCATTATTAAATTTATAGCCTCTTTTATGTATGCCTTCTAAACTTTTTGTTTTCTATGTTGCCTGTCGATATACCTTTTTCAGTTAGATTAAATATTCTTTGAATTTCATCTCCAAGTGAAGCCGTTTATGACCAACTAGAAATATTAAAATGTATTAAATCAAATCAGTAGTTACTTGAAGGTTACTTCTATTGGGAGGTGCAATTTATTTCTTCTTTTTGTATCCATATGCTGCGAGTATTGTGTGGTTGACTACTAATTTCAGTTGGTCTTATAAAGTTGGTAATGGGACATCCAAAGTTTTCCCACTGTTCTATGTATTGTTATTGATATTTTCAAATCAGACTTGATGTTGTAAGCATTTCCCAGTTTTTTCATGTTCATGTTCGCAATCATTGTTAGTTTAATGTTTGGCAGGTCAACACAGCGGGCCTTCAGGAACACATACCGGTGCAGTATCCTGAAGTTGTTCTGTCTGTTGAGATTTACCATAATGTTCGAAAGGGTGTCAACATTCTAAACAACACTCTCACTTCTGATTTTTTGAAATTGTTTCTTCTGAACTCTATTATCATAATAAATTAACGTGCTGCGTTGTTTGTAAGTTAATTAGATGGATATAGTTTTGAAAATTTCTAATTTTTTGAATTGGTTTTTCTTCAGCTTTCCTAGACTATTATGATGTTCCGTACAAAGTGGTGGAAGTAAATCTGATCAACAAGAAAGAGATCAAATGGTCTGACTACATTAAGGTTCCGATTCTCATAGTTGATGGTGAACAATTGGTTAATTCTTCAGGTTCATACTGTCTTATTAATACTTTCATTTGTGGTGTATTGTGTGTCTTGTTTAGAATGTTGTACTCAAATTTCTGAATTGGCATATTACTCCTACTTGTTGATTAATTCATTTTTTTATGTCTAGTTCGAGTACTTTTTGCGGAGGTTCGAGTTCTGTCTTGTTGCCGTTCACATCTAGGTCAAGTTCGTTGTTGCTTCCCCTTGTTACGGTACTTTTCTTATTCTCTCTTCTTTTTATTGTGGTTATTGTTTAGACACTTGAGCAATTGACATATGTACTCATAAGTATTGGTGTATTTGAAATTGATGATTGTTTGAATTGGAGTTGAAATTGAATCGAAAATTGGATTAAATTGCATGATGATGGATGTTAAATTGCATAGAAAAGACGTTATCCAAGGTTGAATGGCTTGGGTTCAGAAAATTACCATTAAGTTCTCTTATCAGGAAATTAGATATAATAAATTTCGGTTGTTATATAGCAAAATTTTTAAGTTAAACTATAAAAGAACTAACTCTGATGTCTTAGGTTAGAAAAATTGTACTTTGTGTGTTATTCTAATATGTTTAAGTTCTCTTATCAGGAATTTATATTAAATTTCGGTCTAATATGGATAGAAATTGGATGTCTGCGAATCGTCTATCGAAAGAATATGGCGAAGGCGTGGAATATTTTGTGAACTTTGCCGTTCAACGTTTAGGAGCTTCTAGTAAGTTCAAGTGTCCTTGTTTAAGATGTTGCTACGCCAATCGAGTTACTGCACTTGAGTTGGAAAGACATTTAAAGGCCAACGGAATCGATCAAAGTTATACTTGTTGGACAATGCATGGGGAGGAAAGAGGTGAACCTTCGAATATGGATAATAGCACTCAAAGATGTGATCCGGTTGATTATCCTGAAACATATACAGTTGATGGCGACGAATTTGAAGAGATGACAAAGGCGGTTGAAGATGATCTTAATGACTGTCCTCAAATGTTTGAGAAGTTGATAACCGATGCGGAGACACCGTTGTATGCGGGCTGTACTGAATTGACAAAGTTATTGGCTGTGATAAAGCTGTATAACTTGAAAACTTGCCACGGATGGACAGATAAGAGCTTTACGGAGTTACTCGCACTATTGAAAGATATGTTGCCGAAAGACAACGTGCTCCCTTCTCGGACGTATGATGCAAAACAAATGTTAGGCACCATTGGTTTGAACTACGAGAAGATACATGCTTGTCCAAATGATTGCATTTTATTTCGGAATGAACATGCATTGTTAAAGTCGTGTCCTAAATGTAATGCATCACGGTATAGGAAGAAAGAATCTGCTCCAGTAAAGGTATTGTGGTATTTTCCCATAATCCCTCGATTTAGGCGTATGTACCGTAGTTCGGAAGACGCAAAATGGTTGACTTGGCATGACGATGAAAGGATTAAAGATGGTATGCTACGACACCCTGCAGATTCTCCGCAGTGGAAAAAGATTGATATCGATTATCCCGATTTTGGGCATGACCCAAGAAACCTACGCCTTGCATTGTCTGCGGATGGATTTAACCCGCACGGTATCCAGAGTAGCTCCCACAGTACATGGCCTGTGATTTTGGCGATTTATAACTTACCTCCATGGCTTTGCATGAAACGCAAGTATATGATGTTGTCTTTGTTAATTTCTGGCCCCAAACAACCAGGAAATGATATTGACGTATACTTGGCTCCTTTAATAGAAGACTTGAAGCAAATGTGGGAGATTGGGGTAGAGGTGTATGATGGGTTCAGAGAAGAAAATTTCATTCTGAAGGCTATGATTTTTGGCACCATTAATGACTTTCCAGCATATGGCAATCTATCTGGGTACAGTAATAAAGGTCAGTGTGCATGTCCTATATGTGAAGATAATACAGATTGGATGTGGTTGGAACATGGTAAGAAGAATATATATCTTGGCCATCGGAGATTTTTGCCTCCAACTCATCAGTATCGGGTGTGGAGAAAGGCATTCAATGGGAATTCAGAAACTCGTAAAGCTCCTTCGCCTTTGACCGGTGAACAACTATTTGAAAAGGTGAAAGATGTAGACATTAAGTTTGGGAAACCTTTTGCAGGAGATGTTGCCAAACGAGGGTGGAAGAAAAAATCGATTTTCTTTGAATTGCCATATTGGAAGTCATTATACGTAAGACATTTCATTGATGTGATGCATGTTGAAAAAAATGTATTCGAAAGTGTCATTGGTACCTTACTCAATATGCCAGGAAAGACTAAAGATACGATCAATTCAAGGTTAGATTTGGTTAGTATGGGGTTGAGACCAGAATTGGGTCCGATAAAGAAGGGTACACGTACATATCTACCTCCGGCTGCTCATACTCTATCTAGAAAAGAGAAAACTGTCTTTTGTAATTTTCTTCATGAAGTTAAAGTTCCAGAGGGGTACTCTTCAAACGTTACGAACCTTGTATCGATGAAAGACCTTAAGTTAAAGTCTCTAAAGTCTCATGATTGTCATGTTCTCATGGAGAATTTGCTACCCATTGGTATACGATCCATTATGCCCAAGAAAGTGCGTCAATCCATAACTAAACTTTGTTTCTTCTTTAAGGCGATATGTAGTAGAGTGATTGACCCTGGAAAGTTACCAGCTCTGCAAAGATCAATTACTGTCACTTTATGTGAGCTTGAGATGTTTTTTCCGCCTTCATTCTTTGACATAATGATTCATTTGATAGTTCATCTAGTTAGAGAGACACAGTTGTCTGGCCCATGTTACATGAGATGGATGTACCCGTTTGAGCGGTACATGAAGATATTAAAAGGATATGTTAAAAACCGATCACGACCCGAGGGTTGCATTGCTGAGCGCTACATTGTTGAAGAAGCTATTGAGTTCTCCACCGGCTATCTATCTAGTGTTGAATATTCTGTTGGGATGCCAAGGGAACGTCACATTGGAAGTGTTGGTAAAGGGATAACAGGAAGGAAAATAGTGAGGGTATCCAGGAAAGAACTAGAGCAAGCACACTTATATGTTCTGCACAATGATAATCAGATTGATTCTTATGTTGCCAAACACATGGAAATTCTTAAGAGTGACTACCCAACTAAGAGTGAAGTTTGGTTAACAAAAGAACACAATCGGAGTTTCATACAGTGGCTAAAAGATCAAATTGATATTGAGTTTGTTTCGAATCCTACTGCGATTTCTGAAAGATTGAGATGGTTAGCAAAAGGTCCAACTATACATGTTTTCTCTTACACTAGTTATCTACAAAATGGGTACACGTTCTATACAAAATTCCATGATGATCAGAGTAAAATGCAAAATAGTGGGGTTACTCTTGTAGCTGAAACTATGCATACATCAGGTGCGAAAGATAGAAATCCCATTTACGCGAATATGTCATACTTCGGTGTCATACAAGAGATATGGGAGTTGGATTACAATATGTTTTCGGAGCCTGTGTTCAAATGTAATTGGGTTGACAATAATAATGGTGTACAAATAGATGACATGGGCTTCATGCGGGTGAATTTCAACAAGGTAGGGTACAAAGATGAACCTTTTATTTTAGCCTCGCAAGCCCAACAAGTGTTTTATGTCACTGATCCAGTTGATATGAATTGGTGCATTGTTTTATTGACAAACAAAAAATTTTTGGTGAATGACCTCGGGGATCAAGCTCATGAAGATATTGACATTGAGGACGACCCTTTCTTCGGGTCATCACAACCAATAATACGGGAAAATACTTCTACAGAGGAAATTTTGTATGTTAGACATGATCATAACGATGGAATTACGTTTCGTCGAAAACAAAGTAGTAGGAAGCAAAAAACAAAATATCATACAATTAAAGAAGTGGCTAGTAACATTAGATCGAGGAAAAGGAAAAGGTAATAATATATCATGCAGAGTTTCTTTTTTATTCATTTTCATATTGTAATTAAAAATTAACTTAATTGTTAAAATAACATATAGCCTAATAGCAATTGTTTTATTGTGTTGCAGGTGAGATGACTTCCCCGAGTGATGATAGTGCACATGACAGTGGTCATGAGAGTGAACATCAGCCCCAAAAAAAGTTCACTCGTCGTGGAATGACAGTTAAAAAGAATATAATCAATCGGGGAAACAAAGGCCTTCCTAAACTTATTGTACGATACTTACTAATTAACTAATTTTGTTACGTACTTTTAATTGTTTGTTATCTAATTTACCCAAGTAATAATGCAGGTCCAATGGAATGCTAAAAATCAAGCAATTGGTGCCAACGGGAAACAATTGAAAATGTTCCTTGGTGTCAGAGCAAGGCAGGATGTACCAATTACAATCAGCAGTTGGATTAGTAAAAAGGAGGCCTTACTCGAGAAGCATAAGGATGAGCTATGGCATATGATACAAGTATGAGTCTTATTTTTGACTTTTAGGTTATTTTATAATTAAATATGTAAGTTTATTTATAATCATTTTGTTGAATGTAAGCAGAAATACTTTGATGTGGATGACTCTCATAAAGACTATTGTCTTATGAAAGCTGGAAAGGCGCATAGAAAATACAGATCAACTCTAACAAAGATGGTGAGAGATGATGACGGGAACATCAGAAGCCATCCTCCACCACCGTATGCAGATAGTATACCATTGGAGGATTGGAGGGCATTTGTTATTTCACGTGAAGAAGAGGAATTCCGGGTTTGTACAATTACATATCATACATATACCTATATTTGACACTTATAAGGTATTCATGTAAAAACATGTGTCTTTATAGAGAAGGAGCCAAGAAAATCGCGAGAGAGCGCAGCGTCCTGAATACCCTTGGAGAGCCGGTGTTACAGGTTATGCTGAGATTGAAGAGCGAATGGTAAGCACGTTATCTTTTATTTTATCTTTAATTTATTAAATTAATCTTCTGAATTATTTAGTAATAGACGGTAAATTTTAATAGCTGCGGGAGCAAGGAAAAGATCCTGCTCAGGAATTTATTGACCGAGATGTTTTATGGTTAGAAGCAAGACAAAACAAAGATGGTGTCGTTGACCACCCAAGAACGAGAGAGGTGGCACAAAGAATTGTAAGTATGATAAAATTCTTGTCTTTCATTGTAGGTGAATAAATTAAACTTAAATAATATTTGTGAATCAGGAATCAATATCTCAATCAGTATCACAAGGAGATATTTCAAATTGTGATGGTCCGAATGACATCCTTGCCCGTGCACTGGCAATTGAAGAATATCCAGGACGTGTAAGGGGTTTGGGATTTGGTATTACTCCAACCACATTTTGGACTTCAAAGAGGCAAAAAAAAGAAGCGGAACGAGAAAGTAGAGAAAAAAGGTTGGAAGCCACTGTATCGATGCTAGTACAAGAACTTAAAGAACTAAAAGATAGAGTTGGTCCAAGGACTAATGATGTACCATCTCCTGACCCAGATAGCTTCAGGGATAGTTGCAATATTGCGTCCAATGAGGTTAACAATTGTCAATGTGAATTATTTATATCAAACCCGCTTACTTTGGTTGCAAAGGGCTTTGTTTGTAACACTGAGGGCTCCACCTTGCACAATCTTCCTATGCCTTCAAATCATGTGAGAGTCAGTGTTCAGTTTGTTGTTGTCCCTGATGCTGAATTGCCGGTACCAATTGATACTGCAGACATGACTCTTTTGACTGTGAATGATGCACTTGGCACTTTCGTGGCATGGCCATCAAATCTTATCAATGTAAGGAGCAATTAATACATTTGTTAATAATTCATTGCTTATTGTCCCATACTTGAAAACTAATTAAATTTTTAAATATATAGGTACCAAGAAGCAAGAAGCAGGTGTCTAGCCGGGATGGGAGTCAATCCCAACCTCGCAAGAAGCAAGTGTCTAGGGGAGTTTGTAGCGGGAATGAAATTCGGTCCCAGCCCCCCCTTTCTAGTGCTCGCAATAAATCCGTGTCTCGGCAAGTAGATAAGGGAAAGGATATTCAATCCCAACCACCCTCCTTGGGGGAATTCATCACTTATATAAGGATTCATGCCTCCACAATGTCTGGTGCTGATTTGATACACGTATCGATTGATGAAGACATCTTCGGAGTTGCCGACACAATTTTCCTTTCAAATCAAGAACTTGAAGAGGTATATGAGCACAAGTGGGCATCTGCGGCTACTATTCAAATATATATCAGGTATAATTATTATCATTATTGTTATCGTTGTTAGGATCAATGATGCAATTACAGTGGCCGCAAATTTACTTGATAAGTGAATGGAAACTAATAGGAACGTGGTATTGTAATATCACAAGAGGCATAAAGTTTGTGAGGTTCACTCAAAGACTTCTAAAGTTATAGTGAATGGTATTGAGCAGAGGTTTTGTCAACAATGTAGTAGGTTGGTTAATTTAGTAACCTTATGTTCTCTTGTTGTGTGATAAATATACATAGAAAAACAAAAATTAGTTTTTGGCCTAACAAATTTGGCTGTTGCCTTTTTAAATATTTGACTCATTTCACTTACTAATTTTTGGAAACAGGATACAAATTTTAAAAATTGTTTGTTAATTTTGGAAAGTTAAGTGCTTGTCATGTGGGATTTAAAAGGTTTTATCTGATTTTGTTCTTAATTACCATGTGAGGTTATTCTTACCCCTACCTACCATAATTTTTCAAATTCATTTTCTATATGTTCTTTCTTTCTGCTTCTAGTTGCTTCAAATCTTCAAGTTCTTTTATCAATTTTTCAATATTCAAGAGTAATGATTCTGGGATCTTGAATATATGCTTCTTGAACTGTAACAGATTTAGTGGTTTCTTTGTGCTATTTAGGAACGTGGGATCTTGAATATATGCCTCTTGAACTGTAACAGATTCAAGAGTAATGATTCTGGGATCTTGAATATACCCCGCAAATTTACTTGATAAGTGAATGGAAACTTTGCAGCTAATGGAGGTATTGTGTGCTATTCTGTAAACGAAAAATGCAGAACATGATGCAGTAATCTTTCCAACTAATTTTTTCCAACTAAATTGTTATTGTTGCTGATATGTAAATCAACATACTCCCCATTACCATACTAACTGTGTGCTAATACCATGACTTAGGCATTCCTGTTACCATTCCTGTTGCTGATATGTAAATCAACATACTCCCCACTGTACATTTATTATCATATGTTAATTTATTTGTCTACATTTTAACTATAGGTATTTGTACCATGTGATTTTGAGCACCATGGAACAAAGACAAAGATTTATATTTTTGGATCCCGAACGTACTTTTCTACGCAACCTTCATATTGACAAAAAAATGACAAAAAAGCAACTTCAGGACGTGAAGGAAGCGGTTAAAGAAAGCAAGGAAGCGATAAAAGCCTATATCAATTCACGCTTGGCTTCGGCACTTGAAAGCAGCTGTGATTGCTGGTTTTTGGCACCCATTAACTTAGGAGGGTAAGAAATTTAATCTCTCTCTCTGTCTGTCTCTCTCTCTCTATATATATATAATGTGTTTTTTCAAAAATGTCTTATTTATTTAATTATCGAAATATTTTGGTAGTGTACATTGGGTATTGTTGGTGATTGATGCTAGGAGAAATAGAATTTTCTATTTGGATTCGTGTCACGGTGATTATAGCAAACACGCCATGATGAGAGGAATGTTTGAAAGGTGTGTATTTAGATACATCGCATATTTCAATATTAATTATGTATCTATTTCGATTAATTAATATAGTTATATGTATGATGTTTCAGTTGTTTGGCAACTTTTTGGGCATCAAATGAGGTTAGGACTAGAGGTGGGAACAATAAAACAAATTGGATAGTAATAAATGTAAGTTTATAATCAATATTATTCTTATCCATGTAAATTTTGCTCGCATTTTAACAATTAATTTTTTTTTGATTTGTAGTGTCCGAGACAACCAAACAATGTTGATTGTGGATACTACGTTATGAAGTATATGAAGGACATAATCACTGACATACAAATGGAAATTCCCCTAAATGTATGTAATTTATATAGTTTCTTTTTTGATAAGCTAGCAATTCCATATCAAGCATTTAACAACTTAGTTCTAACTTTATTTTATTTTATTTTATTTTATTTTGGAAGTATTTTCCAGGATACGAGGTTGGAGCTCCATTTTCTGATGACATACTTACTGATGTCAAAGGCGAGTGGTGTCATTATGTTGCTTCTTTGATTAATCAAAATCGAAATTCAAGTCATTTTGGGTAGCTTGTTTTTTTGCTCATTTTGGGTAGCTTGTTTGTACTCAATAAGTGGACATGTAAATTTTGTTGCTACTTTGTGGACATGTAAATTTTGTTGCTACTTTGTGGACATGTAAATTTTGTTGCTACATTGGATGTCATATTATTTTTGTTCTCTCTATGTATGGATATTAGATGCATTTATAAGTTTTTTATTTGGAATTTGATTTTGAATTGGCTGGTTTGAAAATTTGATCCCCCAATTCAATTGGTTATTTTAGGTTGTTGTTGCTGCAGGTTTGATTTGGAACTGGTTAGATTTGGTAAAAAGAATTTAAAAAAAAAAAATATAGCATCAGGAGCGCTTAGGAAAAGCGCCCCTGATGTCCTTTGTCCTTTGAAATTCAGGGGCGCCTCTTACAAGCGCTCCAGTTGGTCACCTGCGCTATGGCCATCAGGGGCGCCTCTTACAAGCGCTCCAGTTGGTCACCTGCGCTATGGCCATCAGGGGCGCCTCTTACAAGCGCTCCAGTTGGTCACCATCTACAGGAGCGCAAGCTTTAGGGGCGCCCGAAAACGCCCCAAATGGATAAAAAAAAGCGCCCCTGATGGCCTTTTCTGTTGTGGTGTTGGCAAAGTTATTAGTAAGGTTAATGTTTGTTTTTTTGTACTCTTTGTGATTGTAATTTCTATACTCTTTGTTTTTTTGACAGATTCTGATTTTTCAGAAATGAAACTCATTTGTTATGATCAAATAAAATTTCTAATATTTATAGTTCACCAAAATTTACTGTTTTTATCTTGATGTAAGGCCACAATTAATGGAGTCATGTTCTTACTGCCAAATTGTACAAATGCTGTGAAGCACGGACGCGGCCGGAAACCGCCGTGTCGGACGCGGTTCTGACACTGACTCACGTACGACACTCGGACGAAGCGAGTCGGACACCTGTTTGAAGTGTCCGTAAAAAATAAAAATAAGGACACAGCGCTGACACTTGTTGGACTCTGCTATGAGGGACACGGTGCAACTCAAAAGTTAATTTTTTTTAAAAAAGTAAAAGCAATAATAGGTCAGTAGCATATAACTTACAGATTATACAAAATTAAAAGTTATTTTTTAATTTGACGCTGCCGTCTTCATCGTGTCTTCATCGCCATCAGGTTCCTTCAGTAGGGGTGTTCAGTGGTTCGGGCAAATCCAAACCAACCCACAATCCAATTCAAACTGATATGTTTGGTTCGGATATTTTTCGTGTTCGGGTCAAAATCGAACAAATCCAAACCAACCCGTAGTTGTTTGGATCGGGCAACGGATTTTAAAAATCAAATCCGCGAACCCGAACCAACTCATATTACGTCATAACAATTTTGTAATTTTAGATGCACACGATTTTATTTGCTTAGAATTTTTACCTTAATAATTTATGATTAAGTTGTAAAATTTTAATACTATGAATGGGAAGACTATTAGTGGATTTGAGTTTGATTTCGTGTGATTTTCAATTTTTTTAGCTATTTAAAGTGTTGGAATATCATAAAAAAAATGTTTTTTTATATTTTAGAAAATTAATATTTTAGTGAATGACCCGTGAGCCCAATCCAAACCAACCCGTCCAATATCGGTTCGGTTTGGTTCGGATTTTGGAGGAAAAAAAGTAAAATCCGAACCAACCCAAACCGAATAATTATCATTGGTTCGGGTAACGGATTTGGTCAAATCCGATCCAAACCGACTAACGAACACCCCTACCCTTCAGAGTCCACTCCATTGTTCTCACCTTTATACTTGAAAACCAGGTCAATCGGTGGATTTTGTTTCTGTATTATGGCTATCGGTGGTTTTTGTCTTGTTTTGCATTCTTTATATTTTCCTGTTAACTTTACCGAGTGAATAGCTTTATGACTTTTTCTGTATGTTACTTTTTTGACACCGCATCATATCGTTAGAATATATTCAAGTCAGTTAAATTAGTGGTAATTACTTAGATTAGTTACAAGTTGGTTAGCTTAGTTAAGATCATTATATAAAGTGTATTCTACACTCATTGTAATACAATCTCTCTTTACCATTCAATGAGAAATTCTTTCATTTTTCCTTTTCTCAATTCTTCTAATATGGTATCAAGAGCGATGTAATACTTACGCCAAATTTTTTAAAAGGAAGTCATGTTTATCTTTCTTCCTCCCTTATTCAACATCTTTGATCATTTTTTACAAATTCTATTATATTTATAACCCTTCACGGCTATTCTCAAATCTTGCAAAAAAAATCTCCATTCTATTATATGTTTTTGAATATATCTTTTCTTCCTCTTCTCTACAAACATATTCAAATAATATCATTTTCTCAATTCTTGGTTCAATGAACCACAAACAACAAAAATTCCAAGATTTTTCCTTCAACCTACCCAAATAAAAAGGTGGAATAGAGAAGCAAAAGCGAAGGCATTTTCAAGCAATGCCAATCAATTACAAAAAATTCAAGTTTATAAAATCTTGGCCTACATCATGCAGGAACAAGAAGGAACAAGGTGTTACATTGATTGTATCTGTCAGGTTTACTGTTGTATGTTCGTACGTAATATCTACCTTCAGTTTAAAGTGGTGAGTATTTTTACTTACACAAACATTTGATGAACTATAATTGAATCAATAATAGTCCCCTTCAAAAACAAAATGGACTATTATTGAATCAATAATGCTCCCTCAGAGAGTTAACTAACATGAATTTTGTGTCAAGTTTGCTTTGTTGTTAGTTATTGTCACCAAACTCATAGTAAATTTAGAAGGAACTATTATTTCCATTTTAATGATCGAGTCTTATTATTTCCATTTTAATGCCCAAGTCTAGTAACTGGCCCTATATGTGTCTGACATGAAGTACTTACTTGGAGCATAGCCATGGATCGTTGTTGGATGCAAAGTAATCGTATGAGTGATATGATGAGTATGCGAAAGGAGTTGAAGAGTTTCTAATTTTTGCTCAAACAAAGGTTCCCAAAACCATTGTCAATTTTTCTTGTCCTTGTGTTATTTGTGTTAATCAGACCCCACAACCATTTTCCGTTCATGGGATCTGCATGGGTTATACCACATGGATATGGCATGGTGAATCAAGAGACACCCCAAGTGTGTCCAGAAGAGAGAAAGCCGATGAAGATATGAATGATGGAATGGAGGATATGGTCCGTGACATCGGTCCTGAATCTTTTAAGCGGGTGCATGTGTATGATACTCTATGCAAAGACAAAGAAGAGCCTCTGTATTTGAGATGCAAAAAATACACATGGTTGTCTGCGACGACAAGAAAATAGGTATCATTAATTGTGGGTACTTTGTGATGAAGTATATGATGACGATTATGAATTAATGCCGGTATCATAAATAGATGGGAGGAGGTATATAATAGTTTTAAAGTACATTTTATTTATGTTTAACATATTCGTTCATGTAGGTGTTAACCATTAGCTATTGAACATATATTGTCTATTTTATGAGTTAGTTAGAGGTTATTAAATGAGTTTGTTTTATATTAACAATTTTGCATGAAGTAGAACGAATAATGCATGAAGTAGAATGAATTTATTTCAATTGTATTCTTTCTTGGAATGAACTATAGCATATCACCTTAAAACATATTGGTGTCTTTTGGTTCTCATTGTGCTGAGTTTTTTTTATGGACCTTTGTAGGTATTTGATAACCCAAAGGCATACACTCATAAGAAAATTTTGGAGGTCCGCAAGCTTTGGGCAGAATTTTATATGAAGATTCGTCCAGCAGTAAATATATGATTGGCTAACAAGTTTGATAGAAGTATTTATTATGAACTGAAAGAAACATGTAGTTGCTGAATTGAAAGAAACATGTATTTGTTATAGTACTTTTAAGTTTAATGAAAGTATATTTATGTATTATTATGAGTTGCTGTGTGTTACTTGTTGTATGAGTTGCTGGAAGTAAAAATGTTAATAGGTGTGATTGAAAAAAAAAATTAAAAGGAAGTATTGACTTGACAAACGAGACATTTTGAATCGGTTATATAAAGAACCGATTGTAAATGTCTATTTCTTAACAGACGTTTAGAATCGGTTGTTTATATACCCGATTCAAAAGACATTCATTTAAATCGGTTGTTTATATAACCGATTCAAAATGTCCCGTTTGACAGGTTTGTAATGGTTGTCTGTGATAGCATTTGGAATCGGTTTTACAACAACCGATTCTAAATGTTCCGTTTAGCATCGGTTATTTAACTGATTTGAAATTTCCTCACCTTTAGAATCGGGAGTATTCGAATCGGCCAGTAACCGATTCCAAATGTGCCAAACAACCGATTTCAAAAGCCTTTTCTGCAGTAGTGCCTTTCACACTGTTATGGAATCCGTTGTGCAAATTTTTATTTAAGAATCATCTACATTGACATCCTCTACTTGCAGCAAAGATGAAGGGTTCTGGAACAGTTAGCAGAAACAGGGTTAAAGCCTATGAAGCCCCGATACTTCAAAAATGGAGACGTACCCGTGTCGGATACGTATCTGATACCGACACGCACCCGATACTTCCCGATACGTACCCAAAGAGTATCCAATAATTTTTTAATTCTTTTTAAAAATATTTGACTCGATACTTTTCAGATACATCTTTGATACTTCTTACCAACTAAGGATACTTCTCAGATACTTTTTCGATACCTCTTACCAACTAAGCACATAATGTCACTCATATATGATACACTTTAATACCTCAATAACTAAAAGACAAAATTATATGTTTTTTTTTGTAATACAATAATAGAAGAAATAATACATTGTGATATGAGTGGGATAAATATACGTAACTATATCTGCTTGATAATATCACAAGTATTTTTTTCTACAATGTGATGAATATATATTGACTAATGATATGCTTATGTTTTATTGAGCAACTACGTACTAATATGAATATCTTAGTTTATAAAAAGTCATCTATTTCTGCCACTGACTATTCATATTATACGATTTCGGGTGGTCTCAGTTACTTGTCCACCCTTACTTTTTATGACTAGTCACTCATACATAGGTGTGTCGGTTGTCCTCTTCCTTTCATCCATATATTTTTGTGTGATTTTTTTTATCTATTTGGGTTGTTTTTTTCATATCCATAAAATGCAATATTTCGGTTTTTCATCTTTGTTTTTTCTATTTGTGTTTCTATTCTATTTTATTTTTTCTGTAATGTTTTTTTATATTTAAATTTTAATTTAATTTTTTATTAAAGTATCCCAGCTGTGTCGTATCTTGATTTTCAAAATTTTCCCGTATCCCCGTATCCGTATCGTGTCGTATCCCGTATCGTATCCGGTATCCGGGCTTCATAGGTTAAAGCTATTTAGCAAAAACAAAAACCCTAGAAAGTAGGAAACCCTAAAGTACCTGAACTGATTTGGGGATTTCCTTCGACGGCGTCCTTCTCCTTCTTTCGTTCAGTTCTATTTAGAGAGAAAGAGAGCAAGGGGAAGAAGAGAACAACCGAAGGAGAGGAAGATAGGGAAACCGGCGACGGAGGGAGGAAGAAGAAGAGAGCGCAAATCAGTGAGCAACCGACGACGATTTCTTTGTAGTGAGCAACCGGCAAAGTCCTTCTTCTTTCTTTCAAAGAGTGCAATGAGGGAGGTTCGCGAAGAGGGATAGCTTAGGGCGAGAGAGAGTGCGTTGAGGGAGGTTCACGAAGAGGGAGTTTCAGAGAGCGAGAGAAGTGTGCGTTGGAATAGGAAAAAATTATAGGATTCAGACTTTTCGCATCGGGTGTTTGAACGCCTGATGCTAAATGTGTTTGAGATACATATTTACCATCGGTTGTTCAAACAACCGATGCTCAAAGTCTCACGCAAATACTTTTAACATCGGTTGTTTAAACAACGGATGCTAAATGGAGGCGCGAAAAATGAAAACTTCCACTTAATTGTAGAATTGCCACCGCGTCGACATTTAGCATCGGGTGTTAAAACAACCGATGCTAAATGATGCTTTTTAATGTCAAATTTCCACTAGTAAGATATGTTTTTTATTAAAAGTAAAAAAAATGGAAATAAGGATCCTAAAAATATCTGAAACGATGTAGATATGTTCTGTTTTTCAGATCTGGTGTATTTGATTCACAAGAAGAGGCTCCAATCCGGTATCACCACAACCACAAAAGATTAAAACAAGTCACACTACAAAAAAACAGGTTATTTGCGAGGGACATTAGCGAGGGAATACTGTTCCCTCGCTAAAACTGACATTAGCGACGGAATTTGCAAGAGAATAAGGGCCCTCGTTTGTTTTGATTATTAGGGACGGAATTGTGGGCTTTAGCGACGGACTGATCCGACGCTAACCGTTGGGAGGGAATCTGAAATTAAAACAACACGGAAACCGAAGGGATTAGCGACCGAAATAAGGGTCCCTCGCTAACTATTTGACCATTCCAGTCTTGGTTAGCGTGAAAGGATTAGCGACGGAATGGTCCCTCGCAAATTCCGTCGCTAACCACACTTAAATTGTATCAGATCCCACATTTTTCTCTCTCTGTTACTCTTCACTTCACTCCCTCACTCTTCTCTCTCACGAACCCCAACTCTCTTCTCTCATTTCCACCACCACAACCAACTGTCACCCTCTCTCCTCTCTCTCTCTCTCTCCTAGGCGAACGTCGCCCCCTCTCCTCTCTCTCCTACGCGAACCTCTCTCTCTCTCTCACCAGAGCTCTCCCTTTTCACCACCATCAGAGCTCACCCTCTTCACCACCACCGGAGTTCTCCCTCTTCACCACCGGAGCTCTACCTTTGGAGGTTTTGATTTTTACTTTTTATGACGTTGTTTTGATTTTTATTTTTTATGATATTGTTTTGTTAGGATTTGTAAAATTAGTTTTGTGATATTGTTGTTTGGTACTTTTAGTGAATTTAGTTTTGTGATATTGTTGTTTTGAAAGAAGAAAATAGGATTAGGTTTTGTAATATTGTTGATTGTGGTTTGGGTAGGGTTTTAGAAGAACAAAATGGGATTAGGATTTGTAGAAATTGTGTAGGATAAAAATTTGAAGTTGAAATTGATATTGTTTGTTGAAATTGAAGTTGTTTTATTGAAATTGAAATTAATAGTGAATTAATTTATGTTTTTTTCTTGTAATTGAAATGGTTTTATTGAAATGTGTTATTGAAAAGTGTATCATTTTAGAGTTGTTAATTGAAAAGTGTTTAATTGTTGGTTCGATGAACCCTAGGTTAGATGACTGTGTGTTGTTGATGGAAAAGGGTGAGGTGATGTCATCCCTCACCCCCATATTTTGCTCAAAATCATCTCCATTGAGATAATTGCGAGACGATACTAACAATTTTAAGGTTGGGAGTTAGAAATAACTTATATGGAAAAGGGTTTTGTCTGATATGTCCTTAACCCCCATATTCGGCTCGAAATCATCTCCACTGAGATCATATCGAAGCCACTAACTTGATAGATTATTGGGAATGTTAAGGGAATCTAACCCGTTTTCTTAAATGCGTGTAGATGAATTTATATGAATTTAATCGTGATTGGGTGTATGATCGGTTATATCCGAGAATGTGGGTTTGAAGGAATCTTTTGTAATTGGGGTTGAACAGTTTCTTATGGTAGCGTGACGACATGAATTGGCTAAACGGGAAAAGGGGGGTAGATGTCGATGCTTAAATTGCGACGATGTACCTATTAGGACCGATAATGAAATCAGGGAGCACTTGTATCATTGGGGGTTTAGGCCTAATTATTGGATTTGGGTGGACCATGGAGAACAACGACGTCAAAATTTTGAGGTAGGGGCTTCAAGCAGTTCAGGTGTTGGTGTTCCACATAATGAAATTTTTGAGTCGATGGAAAACATGATTTGTGATGGTCTCCGGGTGAATGTGCCATTTGTTGAGCCTCAATATGACGATCATGATGAACTTCCAAATGAAGAAGCACAAAAATTTTATAATTTGTTAAGAGATTCAAACAAAGCTTGGTTAGCGAGGGAATTAGCGAGGGAACCAGTCTGTCGCTAATTCCCTCGCAAATGACCATTAGCGACGGATTTAGGTCATTTTGCGAGGGAAATTTCCCTCGCTAATGACCAGTTTTTTGTAGTGTCATAAAGGATCCAAATGAAAGTGAAAAGTAACTAACCTCACCAAAATTGAATCTGCAATCCCAGTGATTTCGACAATGCGGCAGGTTTAATGTGAGGTTGACAAAGCGACTGAGAATTTTATGCCTGACGGTGGCAACAACAATAGAGACTGATGATTGAGAAGGAACAACAACAGTTCTGCGACAAAAATTAAATCCTAAGGAGCCGAGAGAAGGAACGAGAACTGGAACAGGAATAGGTGAAAGCGATTCTGTAGGAAGAAGAGAGAAACATTATTACTGACATCGATCATTCACAGAGAGCCAAGTTTGAAAGCGAGTGTGTGGGAACCAGAGAGAAGCGATCAATGCATGAAGATACTAGGAACAATTTGGGTTTCTTAGGTTTCTTGGGGTTTCAAAGGGATTAAGGGTTTCAGAGGGAATAGAAAAGTTTGGAATAAGAAAGAGCGGTATACTTTTTTCCTCTTAAAAAAAGAGCGTTAGACTTTTTTTGATATAAACTGGGTATCCTCTGCGCGCAATTGCAGAGAGTAATCCCTCAATCCGGGTAGAGCCACAATGGGCGGCAAAGCTCTCCCTCAAAAGATTTAACACTGCTGAATGCTCAAGGCTAGATTCGAACCCAGGACCTTGGCACTACAAAAAAATTGGTTATTAGCGACGGAAATTTCCCTCGCAAAATGACCAAAATCCGTCGCTAATGGTCATTTGCGAGGGAATTAGCGAGGGACATGTTCTGTCACTAAATCCCTCCTCGCTAATGGGATTAGCGAGGGAATTGAATCCCTCGCTAATTAGCGAGGGAATTTTCCCTCGCTAATGACTGCAGTTTTTCAAAAAAACTGACACGTGTCCAGTGCTGAATGGTTTTTTTTATATATATTTATTATTAATACTATTAAAAAATTATTATATTATTAATGAATATTATATTATATTATTAATTTTGTGGTTGTGGTGGCTGTGGTGGTGGGGGTGGTGGTGGAAGGTGGAAAGAAATTCGTATAAGTTAGAGAAGAGGAATTCGTAGGTGGAGAGGGGAGTTCATGGTGGTGGTTTCGTGGGTGGTGGCGGTGGTGGTGGTGGTTGTGTGGTGGTGGTGTGGTGGAAAAAGGTGGAGAGAAGAAGAGGGAAAGGGGAAATCATAAGAGAGAGAGAGAGAGAGAGGAAGAGGATGAGGAGCTCTGGTGGTGGTGGTGGTGGTTGTGTGGTGGTGGTGTGGTGGAAGAAGGTGGAGAGAAGAAGAGGGAAAAGGGAGAGTAGCTCCGGTGGTGGTGGTGGTGGGTTAGGGTTTGTAGGTGAGAGAGAGAGAGAGAGAGTAGAAGAAGAGGAAGGGGGAGTAGGCCATAGGTTGGTTGTATGGTGGTGATGGTGGTGGTGGTGGTGGTTATGTGGTGGTGGAGAGTAGAGGAAGAGGAAGGGAAGAGGAAGGGTGAAGAGGAGAGAAGAAGAGTGAGGGTGTTGTGAGTGAGAAAGAAGAGTGAGGGTGTAAACGGATTTAAGAAAAAAAAAGTAAAAAAATTTGCGAGGGTATTAACGACGGAACTGTCCGTCGCTAATTGCTGCACATTTACCAACCCCTGCACTGAGTCCCATCTTCTGAAAACTGTCAGAAATTAGCGAGGGAATGAAATTTCGTCGCTAAATACCTGCACTGAGTCCCATCATCTGAAAGCTGTCAAAAATTAGCGAGGGAATTAGCGAGGGACTGAAATTCCGTCGCTACTTTTCAAAATTTCCGTCGCTAATTCTCAAAAATATGACAGCCCCTATTCCCTCGCAAATTCCGTCGCTAATTCCAGTTTTTGCGAGGGAACATTAGTCCCTCGCTAATTTTCGTCGGTAATGGGTAATTTTTTTGTAATGTGGGTAATTGAGCGCTAGACTAAAATAACTACCGCCAAAATAATTTTAAAAAAAATTATATTCTAAGGGAGCGGTTTTAAACCGTTGCTTAAAATGATAACTGAAAAATCATTACCATGAATCTTTCGCCAATAGTTTGTAAGTGTTGCCCAAAACAAAATTCAAAAAAAAAATAATTTAGCAGTCGAAGCAAAAAGTTGTTGCCATTGTTATCAAAGGCAACATTTTTTTAAGCGTAGCAATTTTTAGGCGTCGGCGTAAGGTCAAAATATTTTAGTGCCTCCTCCACACCTCTCCCGTCTTTACCCTCTCAACCTCACTTACTTTAAGCTATTCTTCTGTCCTGGTACCTTTCCTCCCCTTCTAACCAGGCCCTTTCAGTACGCTTTCCTCACCCTTGGGAGAAATCTCAAGCCCCACATAGACTAGTGATAAGGTCTCAAGAGGGTTTATAAAGAAGAGGCAACCCTCATCTTTCAAGCCAAGGTGGTATTAGAGTCTATCCTAGATCCATCGAGCCACCTACCATTAAACACGCTTCAAGCCCAATAGTGATGCGCGTGAGGGGGTGTATTAGGAGAAATCCCAAGTCCCACATAGACTAGTGATAAGGTCTCAAGAGGGTTTATAAAGAAGAGGCAACCCTCATCTTACAAGCCGGTTTTGTGAGGTTGAGTTAGACACAATCAACATTCTAAGATTGCCTACCTCTTTACACCCAAAACACGTTCCTGTCCCTTTGCCCATCCCCTCTCTGGTTTTCCTGCAACAACACCTATTTATCCCTTACACCAAAGCCTTTTGATGGAATAGTTTCCTGGTGCAATAATGTATTGAAAAAGTAAGAAAATATATAGAAGAAAAAACAAAAAAAGAGAAGAAAAAACAAGAAAAGAAAAAGTATAGCAAAAGAAAACATTTATCAAAGAAAGTATTATCAGTGTATATTATCAGTATACAAAGATGTCCAAAAGCAATACTATAGTTTGAGTTAGACACAATCAACATTCTAAGATTGCCTACCTCTTTACACCCAAAACACGTTCCTGTCCCTTTGCCCATCCCCTCTCTGGTTTTCCTGCAACAACACCTATTTATCCCTTACACCAAAGCCTTTTGATGGAATAGTTTCCTGGTGCAATAATGTATTGAAAAAGTAAGAAAATATATAGAAGAAAAAACAAAAAAAGAGAAGAAAAAACAAGAAAAGAAAAAGTATAGCAAAAGAAAACATTTATCAAAGAAAGTATTATCAGTGTATATTATCAGTATACAAAGATGTCCAAAAGCAATACTATAGTTTGCAAGGTTAGAAATTTTCAATATTAAAGTTGGAACTTGTCGGAGACTAAACCTTATCCACTAGGATTGCATGGTTAGAGTAAGCGTATAAATATTCGTAGGGTTACATAAACCTTGCTATAAGTTGATTATCAACAACCTCTGTGGATGTAGGCATTGTCCTTATAATAGTTAAGGATAGTTACCGTAAGTCTCTATCAACCATAAGATCTATTGATATCTGTTGATGTATTGACACCTAGGGCAGATGACTTATCAATTGCATGTATTTAATTATTTCTACGTGCTTTATAACATGTTAGTAGTGGTGGGCTGGTGGCTGACAATGATGACTATAGGAGTTTGGAACCAGGTGGATTTAATTCACCTTTAGCAGATCCTTTTGAGGATCTTACTTCCCAACTCTGATTCCAAAGGTTCAACGTCCCTTCTCCTTGGGTGATCGCTATCGACCAATTTCCCTACTTGGTTGCTTGTAGATTTTGGCCATGGTGCCAGCTTCTAGATTGGTCTAAGTTGCAGTTTACTCATTTTATCTACTCATTTCCTTTTATAAAGGGTGGGAATATTGTTGATGGAGTGATTATGGTGAATGATATGGTCGATTATATTAAGAAGAGGTGTAAACAATTTTTTTTGACGGGGAGGTGTATACAATTTCTGATATTCAATATAGACTTTGAGAAAACCTAGCAGTAATGTTATATGCTATGGGAAATACACATGTGTCCCTTTCTATAGAAAAACAGAAGTTGAAGTTTGACAAAAACCACAAATAATTGGTCAATAATATGGTTTTATATCTCCTTCTAGTGAGAACTCTCTCTTAAGTTTTGAGAAGAAGAGTGGATGTATAAGAAAAAATGGTTTGCAGATAGCAACCCATTGTAAAAGGGTTGCGAATTTCATACCCCCTCATTAGACCTTGTAACACCCTAGTATCTCTAACATAAAAAAATAAAATAAAACAACATAACATACATCAGAGATAACTTCCTGCCTCAGATACTGAACACAACTAAAAACTTCGATGAATAATCATCAAAACAGTCATTCCAATTTTAACAACTTAACATAGAATTCTTAAATTAATACTTAAGTTGCATGCCTTACAAATTTCTCTGTACCTAGTGTTCAATATCCAAAGCCAAAAAGTAGCGGAAACGATTTACAACTTTTAACGAGTATAAGTCATATAATCGAAATACAAGGACAACAAGGGAAATAACATAAACAATATTAAAACTAAAGCTTTCACATCTCCTCAGGTCACACCGTCTAGCCATGCTTCTTTGATTTTGACTTTCCTTGTGTCTCTGTAAAACAACAACATATAAACAGTGAGATAAACATCTCAGTGAGTCCTATCGAGACCCCTCACTAAATACTCGTGGTTCATTATGCATCTTTTAACTCATAGCTCCGGATTGGATAACTATGTGCAAACCTTTAATAACAAAGCACATCACCGGTAATCATATACTCGATCTCCGATGAACCTGATCCGCTAACCTCGCGCTAGCGGGCAAACCTCAATGGGCCTAGGTTTTTGGGCTCATGACTTCCCTCTGCCTAGTATGCTAACCTCTAGGGTCGTCACCCCATCCTCGATATAATTATGTATATCATAACCTCAAACAGTCTTTTATTAACCTCTTGGACATTAAGTCCATTTCTCGACACGAAGTCGCATTACTATCCTCTCGGACATTAAGTCCGTTACTCGACACGAAGTCGCATTCTTTAACCTTAACTCGGACACTAGGTCCATTTCTCGACACAAGGTCGCATTCTTTAACCTTAACTCGGACACAAGTCCATTCTTGGTACTTTGATGGTTTTCACACTTGATACAACATTTACTTGGTTTATATTCAAACTATATATGAACTTACTCGTTGTATACGGTGAAACATAATTAGTTCGATACGTCAAACTTCGGTTTTGTATTTAAACCCTAACGTAATAAACTTCATAATATAACTTGAAACAACTTGAAAAGCAACATATCTATGTTCAATGATCATTGGGAATTGATTGACTCTCGGGAATTGATTCCCATCTTTGGGGAATTGATTCCCGACTCTTGAAAATTGATTCACAACTCTTGGGAATTGATTCCCAACTCTTGGGAATTGATTCACAACTCTTGGGAATTGATTTCCAACTCTTGTGAATTGATTCCCAACTCTTGACAACCACAACAACCACTTCAACCATAATTCATCAATTCAAACACCAAGTTTCAATAAACACATTTCGATAACGTACCAAAAACCGAAACACAACTCAACATATCAAGTTCATCAATCAAAGCCTAAACGGAGTAAGAACTCACCTTCAAACGGCGAGGACAACGATTAGACCGAAATACCAAATCTCTCAAGAATCCCCAATTCGAACCCTAAGTCACCAACTAGCTCCCAACGTCAAATCGAACTTCAATACTCGCTCAATCTACCTTGGGTTTGCGCCTAAACACCTAGGAAACATCAAAATCAACATAACATTCAAAATCACCTCTCATCACATGTCTCTAACTCTCAATTCGAAATCCCAAAAAGGAAAGGAAAAAGGAAGGGATCTTACCTAGCTCATGGAGGATGAAAGGGGAAGGGAAGATGATGATGGTGATCTAAGTTTTAGGGTTTGGGTGAAACCCTCTTCGATTCTTCTTCTTCTTCTTTCTTCTTTTCTTTTCTTCTCTCTTTTCCTCTTCTCTCACTCGACTTCTCTTCTCTCTTTTCTCACTTTCTTTTATTTTGTTTTCTTTTATAACATAAGTGGTATTATGGGTCAAATGACTATAATACCCCTAACCTCTTCTATCTTTCCTAAACAACCCTCATTCTTTACTATTCACTTAAAAAACCCTACACCAATTAATAATTAATCTAGCACTCAATTAATAATATTTATCAATCAAGCACTAAATTAAATTAATTGGGGTTAAACATCAAAATAATTAGCTTAATTATTTTGGGGATGTTACAGACCCCCTACCCCCCAAATTACCCAAACTACCAAAAATACCCCTGTACCTTAAAAACCCAAAATATTCATCTCAAATCACATATTTCCGGAGTGAGAAGTTAGTGCAAATTTTTTTTCTTCCCGAAAACATCTCAGAAGAGATAAATCCGGAAGTGTACTTGTTTCCGGAATTATCTCTCTTTGATAAATCCGGAACACAAATATAATTCCGGATTTATCTCTTTTGAGAAGTTTCTGGAAAATTCAATTGAAACCCTTCCAGATTTATGTCAGGAGATAAATCCGAAACACAAAAACCACTTTCGGATTTATCTCTTAGAGGTTTTTCCGGAAAAATTTTGAAAACCGGTACCAAATTGATCTCAATAACATAAATTCAGATTTTTTTTCTTTACTAATATTGTGTTTTTTTTTCAGTGGTGCACACTAGAGTCGGGGCAGAATTCCACGTGGTTCACGGGGGTTGGTGCGAGGCGAGTCATCACAGTCAGCTGGCGGAGGGTTGGTACGAGGTGAGTCATCACGGTCAGCTGGCAGAGATGCCGAACACACTCCGGTGAGTGTACGCACTAGAGTGAGGATAGCCGGTCACGCTTCTTGTGGATACCTTGTATTGCAGATAAACTAATATTGCAGGATAAGTTTTGATGATGAAAAAGACAAAGGCGAAGTTGATGGTCAAAGTTAATAAAAGTGACTAAACATCAAAGTCACAATCCAAGACAAACAAGCTCAAGAATTGAAGATTCAAATTTAAGGGTAGTCCTTAAATATAAGGGTAGTCCTTAGGGTTTGGGTGTGTCTTAGGAAAAAGTGTAAGCTCTTTCGAAGGTCAGCTCGTATTTCAAAGTCTCACACACTCACAAGTTTTCAAAGATGCATGCATACTTACGTAAACACTCTTATCATCTTTAAAAACATAAAAATCGATTTTTCATGCATAAACATCCATCAAAATCGATTTTCAGGTCAATCAGAAAAGGAAGAATCCATTGTCAGGTCATGTAGTTTCATTGTATAAATCGATTTTCAGGCCAAACACTTTCAAACAAAGAATCGATTCACACACTTTTAAACTAAGCTGAGAATCGATTCCTACATGTCTCAGGCAAGCTGAGAATCGATTCATACAAGTTTTAACTTAGTAAAGAATCGATTCCTAGCCCTCCGTGGATCTCAAGAATCGATTGTCCCTATTTTCCAAACAAAGTCAAAATCGATTCCTCACTTAAATGAATCGATTCCTCACTTAAATGAATCGATTCCTACATTATTTTCAACGTAAACTTGATTTTCTCATAGCCTATAAATAGGCACCTCATTACGTTCATTTCTTACACAACCCATTTCACGAATCAGAGAACATTTTGAGAAAAACTCTTCACGCTTTTACTTTTGCTCGTCACGCACCGTTGGTCTGTCTGAGCTGATCTTTCGCTAAGAGTTAGTTGGGGTTGCATTCTTCAAGTTGTAATATCTGCCTTCGTTAGAGGTATTTCTGTCTTTACATTTGTTATTGCTTAATTGTTGTGAGTTGTACTAGGGAGTGGGGTATCTCTCTAGGGTAGCTGTTTGTACTAGGAAGTGGGGTATCTTTCTGGGGCAGCTGATTGTAATAGGGGTGGGGTATCTCTTGTTATTGTTGTAATAGATTTGAGGGCTCTCCATAGGTGGGGTATCCTAGGAGGAGAGTGCCTGAGTCTGTAAAGGTTTTCCAAGGCACCTGTAAGCCTTGTTGTTTTGGTTAGTGGAAAATCTCACAAGGGTGTGAGGACTGGACGTAGGTCACTAGGAGGTGACCGAACTAGGATAAATCTCTGCGTGCTTTACTGCTTTCCTGATTTACTGTTATACCGCTTTATTGCTTTATATTCTAATTCCTTCGCTTCCACTTAACCTGTGCGAAATTGATCTAAGTCATTGAAAAGTGGAAAAAGTTTTCGAAAGATCTGAAAAGTTTTTTATCTCAAATCACCCCCCCGCCCTCTTGAGACTGAAGCCACTTGGTAACAAGTGGTATCAGAGCTAGACTCTTGTATAAAGGGCCTAGCAACTTCAAGAGAAATGGCTTCAGGTTGGTCTACGCAAGAGGGTGCTTCTCTTACCCGTCCTCTGGGACTCAACGGGAAAGATTACGCATATTGGAAAGAAAGAATGAGAATCTTTATTGAAGGGGTAGACTTAGATGTTTGGGATGCTGTGGAAAAAGGACCTTTCGTCCCCACACACATAGTAGACGGTATTCTTACAATTAAAAGTAGAAATTAATGGTCTGATGATGAGAAAAGAAAAGTGCAACATAATTTACGTGCCAAAAATATTATTACTTCTGCTTTAAGTGCTGATGAATTTTTTCGAGTTTCAAACTGTAAATCTGCCCAAGAAATGTGGGGCAATCTCCAAGTTACTCATGAGGGTACAAGTGAAGTGAAAAGGGCAAGAACAAATACTCTTACCAGAGAGTACGAACTGTTTAGAATGAATACAGGTGAAACAATACCAGAAATGCAGAAAAGGTTCACTCACATAGTAAATCAGTTAAGCTTGTTGGGAAAGTCATTTCCTGTAGAGGATCTAATCAACAAAGTTCTGAGATGTCTGAATAGAGAATGGCAACCCAAGGTTACTGGTATAGCTGAATCAAGAAATTTAGCTACTATGACTCTGGCTACTCTGTTCGGTAAACTTCAAGAGCATGAACTAGAACTCACCCGTCTAGCTGAGCACGAAAGTACAGATAAGAAAAAGAAATGCTTGGCTCTGAAAGCATCCAGTTCTAGTCGGCTTGATGATAGTGACGACTCAGATGATGAGATTGATGAAAGTGAAAAGAATATGGCTCTTATGGTTCGGAAGTTCAAAAGGTTCATGAAAAGCAACAACTATCCAAGGAAGAACTTCAAATCAAAAAGGTTCTCTAGCAAAGAAAGCTCATCCGGTCCTCCTACTAGTTATGAATGCGGGAAACCCGGGCACATGAAAATGGAATGTCCTAATCTACAGAAAAAGGATTCCAAATTTGAAAAGAAAACATTCAAAGATAACAAAGGTATAAAAGCTTACATCGCATGGGAAGACAACTGCATGGATTCATCAGATGAATCAGACAATGAAGAAGCTCAAGTTGCATTAATGGCTGATCATGAAAGCGAGAATGAAAATGAGGTAACATCTAACTCTGACTCTTTACAAAATGCATATGATGATTTATATGAAGCTTTCACTGAATTGCATGATGATTCTATGAAATTAGCTAAGGCATTAAGTAAATCAAAGAAAACCATTGATAACCTTCAAAATGAAGTTAATGCTTTAACTAAAGAAAAATTAGAGCTTAGAAAAGAAAATGATGATCTTGTATATTTCAAGGAAAATTATGCATGTGATAAGTGTATAGAACATGAAAAGAAAATCAATGAGCTTGAATGTACAATAGGCAAAATGTCCAATTTACAACATGTACATCCTAGGATTCCGAGAAATAATTTTGTGAAAAGCAATATGCATCATAGACCTAAGTTTTCCACTAGACCTTATATTAGATGTTACTATTGTGGTAAACCTGGACATACAGCTTCTGTTTGCAGGGCAAGAGGTAAACAAACTATGAAAAAGGTATGGGTTCCAAAAAGGACCATACCAAACACTAACCCACAAGGACCCAAAGAAATTTGGGTACCAAAAACCTTGTTTTGAATCAATGCAGGTATGCTTCAAGGTACGGGGGTCAGATTGGCACCTTGACAGCGGATGCTCAAAGCACATGACTGGAGATATCACAAAGTTCTTAACTCTTACCCCCAGATCAAGCAGTCATGTGACTTATGGTGACAATACCAGAGGAAGAATCCTCGGTGAAGGTAAAGTTGGTAAAGATTTATCTACTGCTATTGATAATGTGCTCTATGTTGAATGTCTTAAACATAACTTATTGAGCATTAGCCAACTTTGTGATAAAGGAAATAGGTAATATTTGACTCAGGTTCATGCATCATTGAGGATAAACAAAGTAAACAAGTTAGAATGATAGGAAATAGAGTAGAAAACATATACATGATGAGTTTAGATAGTGTTTCATCTCATAATGCGTGTTGTCTCATTAGTAAGGAAGAAAATTCTTGGTTATGGCACCGTAGGACAGCTCATATTCATATGGATCATCTTAACAAGCTAGTGTCTAAAGATCTAGTTAATGGTTCGCCTAATATCAAGTTTGTAAAAGATAAATTGTGTGATGCATGCCAAAAGGGTAAACAGGTAAAAGTGTCCTTTAAATCAAAGAATATTGTGTCTACTAACAAACCTTTGCAGCTGCTACACATGGATCTATTTGGTCCCTCAAGGACAAAAAGTTATGGTGGAAATTACTAAGCTCTAGTTATAGTAGATGATTATTCAAGGTTTACCTGGACTCTCTTTCTAGCAAATAAGAGCGAAGCTTTTGGAGCATTCAAAAAGCTTGCTCGCAGCATTCAAAATGAGAAAGAATTGAAGATCATCTCAATTCGATCCGATCACGGTGGAGAATTTGAAAATGAAAAATTTGAGAACCTATGTGAAGAACTTGGTATAAATCACAACTTCTCAGCACCTAGAACTCCTCAACAAAATGGAGTTGTTGAAAGGAAAAATCGATCATTGGAGGAACTTGCCAGAACAATGCTAAATGATCACGACATCCCAAAATATTTTTGGGCGGATGTTGTAAGTACTGCTTGTTATGTTATGAATAGAGTTTTGATTAGGCCTATTTTAAAGAAAACCCCATATGAACTTTACAAGGGGAGAAAACCAAATATTTCACACCTTCACACTTTTGGTTGCAAATGTTTTGTATTGAATAATGGAAAGGATAACCTAGGAAAATTCGATGCTAAGGCTGATGAAGGAATTTTTCTTGGTTACTCTTTATCTAGCAAGGCCTTTAGAATTTTCAATAAAAGAAATAAGGTAATTGAGGAATCTGTACATGTTACATTTGATGAAACTAACCCCCAAAAGGCTGGGAAAGGTTATTGATGATATTGCAGATGAACCTGAAGATCTACAGATAGGTGAGAAGAAGAAAGATAAAGAGGAAGAAACAAAAACCACCTCTCAAGAGAAAACAGAAGAAGGATCAAGCAGTGAACTACCCAAGGAATGGAGAATCCCAAGGGACCACTCGCTTGAAAATGTCATAGGTGATGTAACTAAAGGGGTAACTACTCGTAACTCTCTTAGAAATGCTTGTAATCATATGGCTTTCGTATCTCAAATTGAACCTAGAAATATAGATGAAGCTGTAGTTGATGAACATTGGACTATTGCTATGCAAGAAGAGTTAAATCAGTTTGAAAGAAACGAAGTGTGGGATCTAGTTCCTAGACCTGATAAACATCAGATAATAGGCACAAAATGGGTGTTTAAAAACAAGCTAAATGAGTCAGGTATAATAATTAGGAACAAAGCTAGACTAGTTGCTAAAGGTTATAATCAAGAAGAAGGAATAGACTATGATGAAACATATGCTCCTGTAGCTAGATTAGAAGCTATTCGCATGTTACTTGCTTTTGCATCAATTATGGATTTTAAATTGTATCAAATGGATGTTAAGTGTCGCACTGTCAACTGCTGAAGCAGAATATGTTGCAGCAGGAAGTTGTTGTGCACAAATTCTCTGGATGAAGCAACAACTTCTTGACTATGGTATAGAACTAGATCATATCCCTATAAAATGCGACAATACCAGCGCTATCAATCTTACAAAGAACCCCGTCCAACACTCTAGGACCAAGCATATAAAGATAAGACACCATTTTCTTAGAGATCATGTCCAAAAAGGGGACTGTGTAATCGAATTTGTTGAATCTGCAAAACAGCTGGCTGATATTTTTACAAAACCTTTACAAAAAGAAAACTTCTTCTTCATTCGAAGAGAACTTGGAATCATTGATTCCTCTTCATGCTGTTAGATTCGCAATTTTTATTACATGTTGCCCTCTTTGATCATGACAAAAAGGGGGAGAAAAATAGAGTTTTATATTCAACATGCATTAGCATTCATTCATAGCATTATCACACATAGTCAATAAAACAGGACTATTACAATTTAGGCTTTTCGCATCGGTTAAAAATCACTTTTCGCATCGGTTCCGCGTCCGTTACAGATTTAGGCGTTGTTAAAAGTAAGCACCTTTTACATCAGTTACAGACCTGATGCGAAAAATATTTTTAACATCGGTCCGTACAAAAAACCGATGCCAAAAGCCTGTTTTGATTAGATTTTATCGTGTTTTTGGCATCGGCTCTGCCAAACAACCGATGTTAAATATACATTTCGCATCGGGTTTCTATAAGGACCGATGTTAAATAATGCTTTATTAACATCAGGTTCTCTCTGGAACCGATGTTAAAACTATTTTTTTTTTTTTTGCTTATACAACACCACAGAATCTCATATCTAGCTAGTAACCTATATAAGCCTCCTATACAACACAATCTCATATAATTAAAAGATGCAACCACAGAAAGGTACATTATAATCCATTTCTTGCTTGACCACTAAACAAAACATGCGATAAACTCAATTACGCCTTAAACTGCTATTCAAATCTAAGTATCCATTAGTCAGGTATGCAAGTGCAAAAAAATTTATAACAGAAATTCTGCAAGTAGGCTGACAACTAGTAAACTCTGGAATGTCAGTTGACATTTACAACAAGTTTTGAACAGACCTAAATCTCAAGTCCTAAGAGAAACTGTCCAAAAAACTGTCCAAACTGTCCAAAAAATTTATACCATGCATAATGCATTATGCTAAAGATACAGTCCAAAAAAAGAAAACAGTCAATTTCACCTCCAAACAGAAGAGGTAACCAAAGCTCTCTTCATCCAACCAAGATAAAGAGCACCATCTCTCTGCTCAAGCCTATAATTTTGATGGAAGTCCTTCAAGAGTTCTTGGGCAGCAGCCATCACTGAAGAACTCAATTGGCATTATTATCCAGGATGTTCTTGGGCAGCAGCCATAACATAATACCAAACCTATTAGCCTATTATGACTCAATAATACGATTTGGATAAAGATCAAGAAATAGTGTTGCCCAACGATACCGGATGTCGTAAAGATCCTCTTCGGTGAATGGCTTTGTAGTGTTGAATCTCTACAATATGAAATAACATATATAAGACTAAATACCAAAAACAAAAGTTAAATTTTTATAGGCAAAGAAGTTTGAGGTATCAAATAAGGCATAAGAACACTGATATATAATCTGTAACAATCTGGAATATGTCAAGAGCTACAACAAAAACTTTCTATAATCTGGAATATAATCTGTTACTATTAAATTAAAAAACTTTCTTTCAAAACAACAAAAACTTTCTATAATCTGGAATATAAACTTGGTTTGTTTATCACTGCTATATATATCTTTCCCTTTGCATGTTTTTGTGCCACTTTTGTTCCAACAGATAATTACCTTATAAATTGTGGAGCACCTTCAGTGTTGTTACAGATCCTTAGTTGATTGTATTGCACCAGATTATGACCATTTGATGTGAATCAAGAAGCATCATTGTTTCTATATAATACTAATTTAATTTCAAGTGTTCCATTATATAATCATTGTTTACTACATCTGTTTGTGAATACTGCCTAGGCCATTTCTCTAGTTTGGATTGGTTAAGATTTCACCATCCTTTACCTATTAACCACAACCAATCAAGTATTACCCCTGCAAAAATACCTCCAAGAAGACACAACAACAAGAGATGCTTCCAGCACTGATTTAGACTCTATATATGCTTCTATATATGTATACACACACAGGCATACTACTAAAACAAGTTCTAATGTTAAAAAAATTATTACGTACCTCTTCCCATAAATCAACAATACTTGCAGAGACAATATTGAACATATGTTTCATAACATAAAATCCGCACTCAGTTCCCCCAGATTGCTTTCGCGACTACAAATGAATAATCTTAATTAGTAAATATTATATGTCATAATAAGTATTATATAGTAACAATACATTATAAGTTGAAATTAAAACTCAAGAGTTAAACTACTTTACATTGGGGAAAATCCATCTAGGTGTCTTCTTTCTATAGCCCATCAACTTATTATATCCCTCCATAGCACTAATACAAAAAAAGAAAGACATCATACAAGCTTACATAAAAAGGAAGACAATCTCTAACTTCAAGCTTACATAAAAAGGAACACAATCTCTGACTTTTCTACAAATGATATATGATAAATGAGAGCTTACGTATTAACTTTAAGCTTGAGGGTTGCATTCAGTTTCGTTTCAAAAAGCGAACAAAGGAAGACAACTTCATTACTCCTAGGACAAATGATCATCAGTTGCCAATGGTCTCTACACATGGAGAACAATTAGTTACAAGCCACATAGAATTTTAAAATAATTGATAAAAATGCATGTACTTACGAATCCAAGTAAGGCGCTAGGTAAAACTCTTTGTTGCCTTTGTGTAGCCTTTCTTGAATGAAGGTATCAATACGTGTTGAGTAATTTGCTAGAGTCAAAATATGTTGAGGGTCAATGAAACCATACAAATGACTATTGCCCTTCAAGGTACATTGGCGGTGCAAATACCTAAGATCAACCAGAATTGTACAACACTTAAGGTAAGCATTCACTACAAAGATAAGGTAAGCAGAATTGTACAACATTTAAGGTAAGCATTCACTTAAGGTGTAGCCTTCACTTACATCAACCAGAATTGTACAACACTTAAGGAAAGCATTTGGTTACCAGTACAAAGATCCATTACTTCACTCGGTGAGAGATAAAAAGCTTCAAGAGTAGGATCATGTTCCAATTTTAGTTGTATAGGATTTTTAATAGGCACCATCAATATCATCAACTCTTGAATTGGATTAAATTGAGGTCTTGAACTTTTGGCTGGAACATCCTTTCTAGATTCGACAAGATCCTAAACAACAAAGATAATGCTTAGTAAGTCTTCTCAACCATTACCAAGTTAAGTTATTTCAAGAGTAAATATAGAAAGGACTAAGTAATGAGAACCTTATTTGAAAAAGGTTTAAGAAGTCTTCTCGGCCACTGAATAAAACTGTTGAGGGCTTGTCTCACTGTTTGAACCTCCTCAGTGGGCATAGGAACTTGAGCACCTCCATGTAGAACCTCTTCAACCACCACCCTCACCATATCATTCTCTAAACTCTTGTTATGAATGACTGGGCCCAAGTTGAATACACGACCAATTGCCACTAAATGATAAGGATTATCAACATACAAATCACACCGATTTTGGATATCATCAAATGGATTCGGGTTATCATCAATCTGATCCCGAAAATCATCAACCTTCTTCGGGATAACATCAAACTCGTTCTCCTTAAAAGTTTGTTCAGCAACAGAACAACTTCCCTTATTACTATTTGGGCTTTGTTGGGAGTAACCCATAGATGTCCACTCCTGCATCAAATTTCATAAAAATTAAATATAATCTTTTTACTCTTTACTAGCAGTGGTAATTTATATATCTACCTGCATCAGATCCTGTTTGATTTTCTTAGTAAGTTGCTCTGTGAGGTCTTGAGTAAGTTTCTCAGAGAAGATAGTTAAGTCTTCTTTGGTGACAACTTCTAAGGTGCGTCTATAATGAGAACGGGGTCCAAAGTAACTTCGAATACCCACACCTCGTCCAATACCACGGACACGACCGGGGTGCTCGGGACACCCAATGGCAGTAGCTAGTATATCTTCACGTCCATGTGGAACAAAGGTTCCTTGCGAGGACTGCTCTTTAAGAGAATCCTACAACAGTTGCAAATGAACATAAAATATCTGTAACAGTTGTAGTATAACATAAGTTAATTGTACGAAATAGGACTTTGTCATGTTTTATAGTATGGTAGATAATAGATAAGTGGGGTTAAATAGAGAAGTACCCCACACGTTGGGAGTGAGGGGGAAAAGGCACACAGGGGTGCTGGTTGGAACAAGCACATGAAGTGGGAAGAATATAATAATTAATGTATATGAAAGTACAAGTTGAGATTCCTCTTCTGGAGAGATATGGGAAAGGGAATAAAGTGTAACAGTTCTTCATTAAGCTGACAAACTAATTATAATTAGATGCATAATTACTAAATATTCTCTTTTCCAAGAGATATTCATACTATATATAATCTTTAGGATAGTTTTGATAACAGAAATTAAGATGTACTATATATATGAATGTATGTATGTGATATCTTTAGGATTGTCACACATGCAGATATTGTGGATTAAGTTCAATGCATGGGTGCATAGATTAATTGGTGGAAAAAAATCCAAATAAAACAGCCAACAGATTTATGTTTCCTTATTATTACCATAAAACAAGAGATCCTCAATGTGACACACAATATTCTTTAAGAGCCAACAGATTTGCAAAATATTGATGGGTGTGAGAATTGACTATAAAAGCAAAACACAATTAGCACTTCCACACAACGACTAGCTTTAGCATTTAAATTCTTCACCTCAACAGTACTGCATCCCCTCATTATCAAGTAATGACAGGAGTGTCAAACAGCAACCCAGTTCTAATCCCCCCCCCCTATCAACATTGACATTGAGTAACTGACTATTTTCTATCCATTGAGTGGATCAAACTAAATGACTATAGTTTTAGGAAGTTCCTCTTCTGAGTTGCTTATGTTCTGGACTTCTGGCATAGGTTAAGATGGAAGTTCAAGCAATAGAGTCAAGCTAGCTAGTTAGATGAAGTGGCTTCTTACTATATATATTCAAAAATATAAATTTATTATTACACAAGACAACTGACTCATTTCATTTTTCTTTCAATTTAAAAGGGCAGGCAGGAAGCATAGCCACATTAGTGAACTGGTTTGGTGCATGGTTATGTTCTTATACTTTCAACTTTCTCATGACCTGGAGCTCCTATGGTAAATATACACGTGATATTTTTCAGCTTTATTTTTCTTTTAATGGAGTAATTATCAGCAGCATTGTTAAATGATAATTCCTTCAAGTTCAAGAAACATGTAGAACTCACAAGTTTACTTGTATTTACAATTTTTCAGGTACCTTTGTTCTATATGCTGCAATCAATGTACTAGCTATATTATTTATTGTTGTAGCAGTGCCAGAAACCAAAGGTAAAAGCCTTGAAGAATTGCAAGCAGCCATTAACACGTAGGAAGCAGGACTCATGATGATTGAATCACATTGGTTGTTTTCATGTAAAAGATTCATGAAGGATTAATGCACTAGCTATATATTTTTTATAGTCTGTTTACTTCAATATTCTTCTGAATTTGATTTGATCAACAAATATTCTTCTGTATTTTATGATTGAATTAGTTTTGGTTTATAATTCACTTTGGCTGTCTTCATGTAAAAGATTCATGAAGCATACTTCAAAGCAGCAGTGTATTAAGCACAGAAAGAAACTAAGCTCATTGCAGACATTATTATGATACTTGTATGATCAGATTGAAATGAAGGTACTGGTCGATATTCACTCCAATAACACTTTCTTCTCTCAATTTTAGTTTTTTCCCTATTTCTCTTATCACACAAGACAACTGACTCATTTCATTTTTCTTTCTCTAATTAGTCGGACATTACTTTTTGTTTTTTCAATCTTTTTTCTCCTTTCTTATTATAGCAATACTCATATATTATATATTTATAAAACATGCACTACCCTCTTTTATTTATGTTACCTTTAATGAAGCTTATTTAAAATCTATTTCAGGGATGTTGTGGAGGATTACATTTTAGTGAAGTTATATGCTTGGACATTGAAAAAATGGAAGCAAGGTTGTTACAACTGGTGAAAAACCAGGTGCAAGAGACAGTCACAGTGCTATTGTTGTAGGACACAAAATGATAGTTTTTGGTGGTACAAATGGGTTCAAGAAAGTGAATGACATTCTAAGTTAATGGTGATTATATATATATGACAAAACTAACTTAATGGTGCCTGCTTCTAAGTTCTAATTAGAGCCCACATCAGCTGCTGCGTAAACAAATAAAAAGGAATTAAAATTACAATTAATATTACTTACAATCTTCTCAGCAACAACTTGTGCTCTTTCAGATGTATAATTACCATTTCTCCTTTGTCTGGCTCTCTTCCACAGTTCATGGCGTTCGGGTGATGATGGGGGCTCGACAACTAGTGAAAAATCAGATTGAGATGCTTCTTGAATTTGTTTCTCCTTTTCTTCCAATATCTTTTCACGAAGAAGACCATAACCCCCACGAGACAATGTGTGCGGGTAGAGATTCTTTGACTGAACCTCTTGTGCTTGTTTTCTTTTCTCCTGGTAACAATAACATACCAATAAGAAAGGCAATAATGTTGGACACAATAATGAAATTAAACTAATCAATTCATTCAAGACAATATGCATCATTTCAATTCATTCAAGACACACATTTAGTTTAGAGAATATGTATCATTTCAACTTACTTTAAAGTTGGTTGTCAGTCGAGACTGAACAAACTTATTCCACGTCTCATCATCAATGAATGCATACTTCTCACAAGGAGATTCGTCCTTTCGTTTTCCAAATACATATTCGCTAGTGAGACGTGTTTTAAATCCCTTCCAAAGCTCACCCGCATGTTCCAATACTTTCTTCTTTATAAATTCAGTATTTTGAACGACATCAAAGGTCTCCTACATGATAGTGTCCCATATTAATAATATGATTAAACACAATAGATAATATTATAGAGCGTAATAGTGAAATACCAAGATAGTTTCCCATATCTTATTCTTAACATCGCCATCAACATCGGCCCACTCCATATCCAATATACTAGCCTTGCTTCGAGCTTGGATGCCCAAGAAACTTATGAATCTCTTTGCATTTGGCCCTTTAGCATTGGCAGTCAATTCATCAAACTCAATCACGGGCTTTTGATCACCAACACGGTCACGAGTTAGATCCTTTAGCTTTGTGGCACGTCTACCCTTTCTTTTGGTTGGAAGGATGTTTGATGGATCATCCATGGGTCTATTTAAACAAAAACAATAAAGTATGAATAATAAAGAAATAGCATCATACATACAAGAATGTTAACAATTAAATAAATAAATAAATAAAATCCTGCTCATAGGTAGTATTGTAAGGTTTATTGGTTCATTGCCGAATCAACAATCAATCGTAAATAATTACTTTGTCTATTCCCATATTCCTTCATGATGATCATTACGAGTTGCATGAACGTCATCCACTTCACTTTCATCAATGAAAATAGGCAGACGTGATAAGAAAGAAGGAGTTTCAGAAATATGAAGAGTTGAATCTTGGTTTTGATCACTACCATGGAGAACCACAGACCATCTTTGGCTAGAAGGATCATTAACATAAAATACTTGTTTTGCATGGGATGCCATGATAAAAGGCTCTTCCTTATGAGCTACCTTGTTGAGGTCCACCAATGTATATCCTAGTTCATCAATTTGTTTACCACTATTACTATCAACCCACTTACATTTAAAAATAGGCACAGTAAATTTAGTGTAGTCGACTTCCCAAATATCTTCAATGACTCCAAAATAAGATATGGATGCCATAATTGGCCTTTTATCTTTTGAACTAGAAAAGTGCATCGATTCAGCCACAACCATAACCCCACTGTTTTGCATGGTACTCTTATCATCTTGGGACTTTGTATAGAATGAAAACTTGTTGATATCATATCCACCCCAACATATGACATCAAAGCTAGGCCCAAGTGCTAGCCATTCTAATGTTTCAGAAACACTATCATCATTAACAATTTGTTGTTTAAACCAGTTTAGGAAAGTCTTGTTATGCTCAGTCAACAACCATTTTTCACTCATTCGAGGATACTTCTCCTTGACAATGCTTTTATGAGTAGATAAGTAAGGTTGAACCTCAGCAGTGTTATTCAATATATACATATGTGCTTGAAGAACTTCTGCCCGACTCATGCTCTTTATAGTCAAACCCCGTGTACCCTTTCCTGCACATCTTCCCTCATGACGAGACCTAGGAATCCCTAGAGGTTCCGTCTTTGACAAGTAATCTGAACAAAACTCGATAGCTTCTTCTGCAACATACCTCTGAACAATAGATGCCTCAGGACGATATTGGTTCTTCACATACCCTTTCAATATTTTCATGTAACGCTCAACCGGGTACATCCACCTTAAATAAACGGGCCCACACAATCTAATCTCCCTCACTAGATGAACAATTAGGTGGACCATGATGTCAAAAAATGAAGGAGGAAAATACATCTCCAATTGGCACAAAATAATGGAAGCCTCATTCTCCAAGCCATCCAACTTTTGGGGGTCAATGGTTTTGCTACAGATAGTATTGAAGAATATGCACAACCTAGTTATGGCATGTCGAACCTTTTTAGGCAAAATGTCACGAATAGCCACTGGTAGTAGTTGTTGCATCAAGACATGACAATCATGAGACTTTAGGCCAACTAATTTGAGATCTTTCATCGAGACAAGTCTCTTGATATTTGAGGAGTAACCTTGTGGTACTTTGACACCCCGTAAACACTCACAAAAACTTATTTTCTCTTTTTTGGACAATGTATAACATGCTGGGGGGAGATATGTGCCTTTACCTTTTTGCTGCGGAGCTAACTGCTCTCTTATACCCATCACAACCAAATCTAATCGAGCATTCACACCATCCTTTGTCTTTCCCTGAATATTGAGAAGCGTTCCAATAATACTATCACATACATTTTTCTCCACGTGCATGACATCAATACAATGTCTAACATCAAGTTTGGACCAGTATGGAAGATCAAAGAACACTGACCTCTTCTTCCATTTATTTTTCTCATTAGATTGTTTTTGCTTTTTTCCAAATATAACCTTGATGTCCTTAATTCGTTGATAAACTTCTTCTCCAGTTAAGGCTTTCGGAGCAATTTCATTCTCTTGACATCCATTAAAAGCTTTTTTCAACCTACGATACGGATGATTACGTCTGAGAAATCTACGATGTCCAAGGTAAACAGTTTTCCTTCCATGTTGCAGTTGATCATAGTGTGTGTTTTCTTCACAGATAGGGCATGCTGTATGCCCCTTAACACTATACCCAGACAAGTTCCCGTATGCGGGAAAGTCATTGATTGTACAAAATAACATGGCACGCATCTTGAAATGTTCATTTCTATATCCGTCAAACACATCAACGCCTTCCTCCCATAGCATTCTCAAATCTATCCCCTTCATGCACAACCAAGGGGATAGATTGTAAATTATCAAGAGAACGGGCCATGAACTATGGTTACTACTTAAGTTACCGTACGGATTCATTCCATCCGTAGCAAGTCCAAGTCTAAGGTTTCTTGGTTCATTGCCGAATTCTGGAAACAAACGATTAATTTTCTTCCATTGCAAAGAGTCAGCTGGATGGCGAAGCTGTCCATCACTAATGCGTTCATCTGAATGCCACGTAATATTCTTTGAGTCATTAGCATTAGCAAACAATCGCTTGAATCTTGGAATTATTGGAAGATACCATAACACTTTTGCTGGAGAACCCTTCGTGCTCACATCACAACTAGAATCATCACCTTGCACTTTGTAGCGTGATGCCCCACAAGTAGGACACGCATGTTTATCTTTAAACTCTTTCCTATACAATATGCAATCTTTAGGACATGCGTGTATTTTTTCATACTCCATACCCATAGGACATAATATCTTCTTTGCCTCATAGTTACGGTCTGGCAATGTGTTACCTTCTGGAAGCATGTCTTTCAGCAACTCAAGCAATTCTGTGAAACTTTTATCAGTCCACCCGTTTCTGGCCTTTAGGTTGACCAATTTTAACACAGCTGACAATCGTGTGAACTTGGTGCACCCCGGATACAACGACTCTACATTGTCGTTGCACAAAGTATCATACATACATGTTTGCTTAAAAGACTCTGGTCCAAGATCTCGAATCATATCTTCAATTCTGTCGTTCATATCTACATTAACCTCCTCTCTTTGGGAAGTGCTTGGTATTCCTGAGGATTCACCATGCCATATCCACCTTGTATAACTCTTGCTAAAGCCATCACAACGAAGATGATTACGTATGTCCTTAACAACTAGTTTGTCATTATTCAAACAATTAACACAAGGACAATAAAACTTACAATTAAGACAAGGACAAATAAACTTTCCATTACTTTTTGGACAAGTTTTTTTAGCAAATTCTAGAAACTCTTCCACGCCCTTCTCATACTCATCACTTAGGCGGCTAGTATTGATCCAACTACGATCCATAATTACTTGCGCGGCTAGTATTGATCCAACAATTAAACTCTACAACCGTATTGCACCTCCACCTCCCACTACCAATATCCTTTGTCGGTTTGAGATAAGCTAAAAAATATACGTGAGTGAAACTTTTAGTGAGTTATAAAAGTACTAAAATGAAAACTCTAAAATGCACAGCGAATTATATAAAAGCAAAAAACTAATTTGCTAATGGAAATCATAATTTGGACAACAAAAGACTTCAAGAATTACGGTAAGTCAAAGGCATAGTCCACAATTAGGGTACGAATGGAGAACGATACATACATCAGCGTCTAGAGGGTTTCAACTATTTCAATCTTTCACATTCAATTTCACTCAAAGAATGAAGAAAAATAGCATACGTATGATAAGTGTGCTGCTATTTCTTTTACTATGCTACAAGGCTTGAAACTCATACACAGAATCATGCTACAAGGCTTGGACCTACCAATTGTTTGGACCTTATCTCAATTACCATATGACAAATGTAGCTGAAATATTGGAGGTGAAAGCCAACATCCCTATTTGAACTTTAAAAAGATAAATAAACACGTTGGGAAGATGGGTGTATTGATATATAGTTTATTTTTTGAATGAATCTTTTGCCACTTATGTATTTAGTAGTATATTTTTAATAAAAGGATTCCCATAATAGAAATCAGGGGAGGAGAAAAGTGATGAAAAGCCATAGCCACAAACTTAAAGAATGAGCAAAAAAATTCAAGTAATCATAATTGAAGTTAAGCTATGTATAAAAGAGCTTATTGCATTAACAAACTAACTAACCTTACCTAACCTTTATCTCCTATTACAAATAAGGTCCTATACCATGTGGAATCCATATATCCCAAGCCGAAACTGGTTTTGTAATGTGATGACAGTACTACTGTGCTCCAAAACCATCCATCAAAGATATACTATGGAAATGGCAATTTCTATCAAAGTACAGCACTGTTTTACAGCTGCTTCTGCCTTCTATATTATGCGGTTTTTGATTTATAGAAAGTAGAAACTATACATCCAAAATAACTTATTTGTAACGGGTTGTCCACATTTGGAACTTACCACTGCACAAGTAGCTTAGGAAGCCATTATAGCAAGTTATTTGACACAAACAAACAGGGAGGTTTATAAGGAAGAAATGGCAATCATCATATCTACGTAGCCTTGAATTTCCTAGATGACAGCACAATGAAGATAAATTGTTTTACTGAAAAAAGAAGCAGTTCACATGTTTCTCGTTCACACAGTTGAACAAAGTCTTGCAAAATGTTGAATTCATCCATTATGTGTACATTTTATGTAATGTGATGTAGATAAGTTAACAATTAAATATGCTCTAAGTAAATCTCAATTGGAGTTTGGCAATGGCACGTTTGGTGAAGAATGGAGTTGGCGCATCACAGTCTGCAATACCTCCATCAGCATATCTACCCCCCATTTAAGATGAATAAAGTATCAGAAGTCTACATTTTATGTTATGTTTTACAAGTTCTCCATGGATTTGCCAAATAGACAATAATATGACTTTCTGTTGTTCCCAGTACCAGAAATATAACTATGCTTAATCGTGCAGTATGTTAGCAGTTTGTGATTATATGTAACTATAACCCCTTCTAGAAGAAAAATAAAAGTTAAATGACCTTCTTTGATTACTGTTATCTGTTTTATATTCTTCGGGGGTAAAATCTATTTCATTCTGACAAGTTGGTAGAAAAATATTTCAAGAGCAGATGCTGGTTTCCATTTGGTCCTTCCGTAGAAGAGAACCGACTACATAATGCAGATGTGCAGGCAGATAATTTTGTACAAAGCATCCTAATCCTAAGCAATTTAAATTATGTGAGTTTTTGGCATGCTACTATGAACAAGCATGTGAAGTTGATCCTGATTATTCCTGGACATCTAAGTCTAACAAGCAATGTCATCACACCACCGCTTATCAGGACTGTCTAAATTAGCAGTATATCATATTACATAGTTTGTATGTATATAACAGTAGGTAACTGAAACACTCATCTAGCAAGTTTTAGGAAGTTTACTTGGAGCCAGTCTAATCAGAGCCACACACGCAAGCACATAAACAAAGGAGGTTCTATAAGCGTAGTAAAAAAACAACACAAGCCTTGTAGCATGATAACTAAAAAGAAAATAAAAACAATATAAACCAGTTTATTTTAAAAGTTCAAGAAATCACCACCGAACAGAATCATATAAATTGAAACTCATACACAGAATCATGCATTTCAAAGAAAAAATGGAAGCAACATAACAATATATACATGGCATAAGCAAAACAACAGATTACACCCAAAAATTTAAAGAACAAATCAAAGAAAAAGAGATTGAAATAGTGTGACTTACAACTATAACGGCGAATGAACGAGAAGTGTGGAGCGTAGAACCGGTTCGGACCTAAAGAACAAATCAAAGAAAAAGAGATTGAAATAGTGTGACTTACAACTATAACGGCGAATGAACGAGAAGTGTGGAGCGAGAAGTGTGACTTACAACTATAGTGAGAGTGAGTGGGTTTCGCGAGAGTGGTTTTTGGTTTCAGAGTGAGAGTGCTTCACGAAGAGAGAAGGACGGCGTGAATGGGAGCGATGGAATCTTGTGCGTGAACGCCGTGAACTTTGTGCGTGAACGGCGTGAATGCGTGAACGGCGGACGGCGGACGGTCTTGGTTGAAGAGGGTATGTACGCTTCGCGAAGGTTTTGTTTGCAGAGTGTGTAACGAAGAGGGGTTTTTGGTTGAAGAGGGTATGTACGCTTCGCGAAGGGTTTTAGGAAATGGATTTTTCACATCGGGTGCAACAATAGAACTGATATTAAAAGTGTAATCTTGACTTTCTACATCGGTTCCTATATCAACCGATGCGAATAATGTTCACAAAATTTCTAAATTGCCAGCGCCTTTTTATCCACATCGGTTAGTTACTGAACCGATGCGAAAAATGTTTAAATAATTTCAAAAATGCCACCGCCTTGGTATCCACATCAGTTAGTATTTGAACCGATGCGAATTCATGATGTAAAATCCATTTTTTCTACTATGAGTTAATGTTTTGTCATCATGATAGGGGGAGTATCATATATACATTATCTGTTTGAACTAACCTCCCACCTTGAGATGAGTTAATGTTTTGTCATCATCAAAAAGGGGGAGAATGTGGATACCTTGTATTGCAGGTAAACTAATATTGCAGGATAAGTTTTGATGTTGAAAAAGACAAAGGCAAAGTTGATGGTCAAAGTTAATAAAAGTGACTAAACATCAAAGTCACAATCCAAGACAAACAAGCTCAAGAATTGAAGATTCAAGTTTAAGGGTAGTCCTTAAAGATAAGGGTAGTCCTTAGGGTTTGGGTGTGTCTTAGGAAAAAGTGTAAGCTCTTTCGAAGGTCAGCTCGTATCTCAAAGTCTCACACACTCACAAGTTTTCAAAGATGCATGCATACTTACGTAAACATTCTTATCATCTTTAAAAACATAAAAATCGATTTCTTAATGCGTAAACATACATCAAAATCGATTTTCAGGTCAATCAGAAAAGGAAGAATTGATTGTCAGGTCATGTAGTTTCATTGTATAAATCGATTTTCAGGCCAAACACTTTCAAACAAAGAATCGATTCACACACTTTTAAACTAAGCTGAGAATCGATTCCTACATGTCTCAGGCAAGCTGAGAATCGATTCATACAAGTTTTAACTTAGTAAAGAATCGATTCCTAGCCCTCCGTGGATCTCAAGAATCGATTGTCCCTATTTTCCAAACAAAGTCAAAATCGATTCCTCACTTAAATGAATCGATTCCTAGATCAAATGCTTTCAACAAAGAATCGATTCCTACATTATTTTCAACGTAAACTTGATTTTCTCATAGCCTATAAATAGGCACCTCATTACGTTCATTTCTTACACAACCCATTTCACGAATCAGAGAACATTTTGAGAAAAACTCTTCACGCTTTTACTTTTGCTCGTCACGCACCGTTGGTCCGTCTGAGCTGATCTTTCGCTAAGAGTTAGTTGGGGTTGCATTCTTCAAGTTGTAATATCTGCCTTCGTTAGAGGTATTTCTGTCTTTACATTTGTTATTGCTTAATTGTTGTGATTTGTACTAGGGAGTGGGGTATCTCTCTAGGGTAGCTGTTTGTACTAGGAAGTGGGGCCTCTCTCTGGGGCAGCTGATTGTAACAGGGGTGAGGTATCTCTTGTTATTGTTATAATAGATTTGAGGGCTCTCCATAGGTGGGGTATCCTAGGAGGAGAGTGCCTGAGTCTGTAAAGGTTTTCCAAGGCACCTGTAAGCCTTGTTGTTTTGGTTAGTGGAAAATCTCACAAGGGTGTGAGGACTGGACGTAGGTCACTAGGAGGTGACCGAACCAGGATAAATCTCTGCGTGCTTTACTGCATTTCTTCTTTACTGTTATACCGCTTTATTGCTTTATATTCTAGTTCCTTCGCTTCCACTTAACCTGTGCGAAAATTGATCTAAGTCATTGAAAAGGGGAAAAAGTTTTCGAAAGATCTAAAAAGTTTTTTATCTCAATTCACCCCCCCTCTTGAGACTGAAGCCACTTGGTAACACTTCTAACCGGGATAGGAGCGCTCGGGACAAGAGGGCGGTCGCCATATTGATCAGGAGGCGGATCAAGATCAGAGAGAGTATCACGAGGTTCCTGATCCTCACCAGTTTATGGAGGAGGAGGCTGAGCAGCAGGAGCATCATGCAGAGGGGCTAGATTTGGGTCCGAGGGACCTCTCCCTGTTCACTCGAGTTGATGTTCACGTAACATCAAAACTTCGTTTTGGACAGGTAATAGTTTTAATAAATAATTTAAGATTATGCATTCTTGTTTAATATTTTTTTATTAACATATTTTCATACATATATACAAGATCGTGGGAAAATGAAGATTCCCGCACATGGGAAAAAATTAATTGATTTGCGACCTACAGCCACGACATGAGAGTATTTGAATGGATATATAAGTCCCGTCTACACGTGCTTCAGTACACACCTTTAAAGATCGTCAATCACGAGCTAATATCAGCATTTGTGGAGAGATGGCATCTAGAGACCGGCTCGTTTAACCTACCCTTTGGTGAAATGACGATCACGTTGGACGACGTGTCCAACTTGCTGCATCTGTCGTTGAATGGCACGTTCTCCCTCCCAGGAGATTCTTTTACTGCTGAGATGGAAATTTAGAATGGTATTGATTTGTTGGGGTTATCGCACATCGATTGTGTGATTGAGACAAATCAAAATAGAGGACCATATTTCAGGTTCACTTTTTTAGAGGATGCCTACATGTACCACTACAAGAAAATCGACGATTTCCGACGGCGATTTTGTTCGCAAATGCAGCGATTTTCGTCGCAAAATGACATTTGCGACGACATTTCCGACAGACAAAATTTCGTCGCAAAATCGCTCGTCGCAAATCGTTTCCGACGGCTTTTGTTGTCGCAAATGTCTCCGTCGCAAAGTCGTCGGAAATCCGTGGAAAATATCCGTGACATAGTCGTCGCAAACTCTGACACCTGTTCGTCGCAAATCCGTCGGAAATTTTAAAAGAAATTAAAAAAAAATTGAATTATACATCAAAAATACTATTTAATAATTATATCTATACATATACGAGGTTGAGTATAACCAAAACAATCAATAAAACCCAGTAGAGTGCAGTCTTGCACAAACACAAGCGTATCAAAAAAATTAAAAAGGAATTCATTCCATACATAAAGGATGAAAACTAAAAACAATGAATAAAATCCTAACTAGCGACATCCTTCTTCTTAGTCTTGCAGTGGCAAAATAGATGCTCCATAGATTTAGTAACCAAGAAAACTTCAGTTTCTGAACTCTGCACAAGAAAACTTCAATCAGGCATAAACTTCAATCAGGCATAAACTATCTATAACTGAAACATTAGAGAGCTTCCAAGGTAACCAACACATTAAACAACCATGCTTTACATGTGCTCGCAAACAATAACATTTTCCAAACAACAAAACCATAGCAATAAGAATTCCCTATCTGCTTTAGTCCAACAACAATATAAAACCATAGCAATCAGAATAATATCTACATTTCAATAACTATAAAGTGCTACATATTATTTACATTTCAATATCCTTCTTTATGCGTGAATAATATCAAACATTAAATGTATAGCAATGATGAACTTCGAAAAGTTGTAATTACAAGGATTTCCTATATTAAAGCTCATAAACATACAAACTAAAACAGCATTTATGCAAACTGAAAAACCCAATATCCTATATTTAAATAATATATGCATGCAAATGTTTCTTAGATCTTCATAATTATATCCACAAACCTGTTTCGCCAACTTTCCAAGTTTACCGCTGTTGGATTCATCCCCATCTTCAGCATCATTTCCCATTTCCCTATCTGAATGATTGTCATCCTCATCTTCATCGTCAGTTTGAAAGCCATCCATATCATCATCGGCTTCAGCTTCTTCCTGTTTTGCAGCTTCTGCAAAGTACGATAGTTGAGAAACAGACAATCATAAATCTGATCAAAGGAAAAGGAGTCAATCTACTCCTGATGAACATACTGTATAACAAAACTTTTTTTCTCAAATAGTACAAGTTTGTTGATGCGGTCTAACCAGAAAGTTAAACAGAAAACAAGCAACAAGTATTCTGAAAATCATACACACCTAATACACTTTTGAGTCATGCAGCAAACTAGCCAGGAAAAAACACACTGCTTAGGCAATTCTTGAACCACTGAAACTATGTAGAAGGTGAAAAAATCAACAACAAAAAATTTAGACCCCAAAATAACATAAAAAACAACTATCACAATAATATTTACACAAAAAGTGAATTAATAAACCTGAAACAGAGACTAGAAAAAAAAGTAAAAACAAATTATCTATAAGCCGCAAAAAAATTTCATATAAACAACCAGAACGGTGCACCTCATAATTAACTCAGACGCAATCTTACATACACATTAGTATGTCAAACAAATGAATGAGATTTATAGCTATAGCAATCTTACATACACATTAGTATGTCAAAGACATTCAATTTTGTTATGATTATTAAACTGAAACTGAAATGAATTTTGTTATGATTATTAATTGCTATAAATCTCATTCATAGGTTGTTAAGATGTAACTAAACTGAAACAAGATTACCAACTTATGATGTAACTAAACTGAAACTGAAATGAGATTTATAGCTATTAATAATCATAACAACCTATGATGTAACTAAACTGAAACTGAAATGAATTTTGATAAGATGTCAAAGACAGTCAAACAACCTATGAATGAGATTTATAGCTATTAATAATCATAACAAATGAATTTTGTTAAGTACTTAATTTGAGTTGCACAAGAAGGAGATCAAACAAAATAAATTGAATGTCTTTGACACCACTCTAAAGTTGTTCAAACTACTATTCACATTCAAAGACAGCAATGTTTAGTTCAGCTTATCTCTGAATAAATCACCTAATCATTCAACCATGTCCTACTATTCATGTATATATATAAGTCTGCAATGTCTCAGTTACGGAGAAAGTATGACAGAAATACCTGCAATTTGATTCTTATACACAACCAGAAGATCAAGAGTGGAACGGAACACCCGCCCTAAAGCCTCTCCTGGCAATTAATCAGCTGGAAGTGCTAGTAACGATGTTAAACCAATGCAGCAAACTTTCTTGTCATGTTCTCTGCATAAATATTGCCGAAGTTTGCAGTAATTAGACTTTTAAATTGTTGCACAACAACTATTATTGTCATATGAAAGCGAAGTGTAGAGAAAAAGTACTTGAAGCAGTGGAATCTGTATCCATACCATAACCATTGCACAAAACTTAATGTTAATTACGGTGCATAGATAACAAGTAGAGGTGAATAAAGGACAAAAGTATAAGCATCTCCTAGGAAGATTACCTGGCTAGTTAGTTGGTCAGCCATGAAAAAGTCCACTAGCAGAACCTATAGAAATGATAAGTTAAAATGAAATGATGTCAAGTTCAGTTTTCTACATATATGGTATTACAATGTATCCAATTGTTCTAACTAAGGAGTCAGTTGAGGGAAGCTTACTCTATAAAATGGTGAGCAGACTATGTTGCGAATAACACGGATGAAGCAGTAACGAGTGGGGCGATAAAAAAAGTCAAATGGGAAAATGAGCAGAACTATGAAAAACTGAAAATGGCAGTCCATAGTTAGCACTTAGCACTATTAATACTTTCTCTAAATGCTTCAAAAAGTTATATACCAGAAATGTCATTAGACTAACCAGAAAAAGAATTCCAGGAAGGGCGTCAACTTCAGAAGGAGGAAAGCCAGCAGCCCTTAAAAGAAGGTGCATGACCATTGCCCCAACCACAGTTGTCATTAACGTAGTGCTTATCAAAAATGAATCTCTGTGCTTCAGTGCTGTTTTTGGTGAAAATTCAAATATGAAATTGAAATTGATTCTTATTCTCTTCCACATGTACAGGTTGCATCCATACATAAATAAGTGCAGGCTTAGCCATGCAAACACACTGCACAATACATCACTTTATCCGTTAGATCACTCATAAGTAATATAGTCATTTTTGTATAACATTATGCAAATTAATCTTTTAGGGAAATTCATACAATCTCTCTGTTTTGAACATAATTTTCCATTTGCATAACACATTTGTATGTGTATGTATATGATCGATTAATTAGAAGACTGATGATTGTAATAGGCTAATAATAGCACACAAAAAGGGATGTGTGAACTTGAAATATGTCCAAATAGAAACAAAGTGAAGTAGCACCTGAAAACTGGATAGACAATTTCCATATAAGCCTGCTGATTAGTAGGAGAGAATATACTGCACAAGTGGGCCAAAATTGCGTATACACTAAACAATGATACAAAACAACCAGTAGACAACCCTGCAAAGAAAGTAATAAAAGAAATTAAAAACATAGATGATTTGTCAACATGAGAAGGAAAAACTTTGTTTTGCATATCATATACTCCTTTGTAACACAAAATTGGGTTAATGAAATACATAAACTTTTGTTGACCTATTTTTGCTAATATTTTGTTATGGAGGAGGGAGTATTTTCATTTTCAATAAAACAAGATTCACATTGACCCATTAGCTTATTGGGTCCACAAATCACCCAAATTAGTGGCTACATGACATTGGTTAGTAGCAAAAACTGTTAATGATGTTACTGCCACAGTGCCACTAAGCATGTGGGCATATTAAAGAAGAAACAAAGAGAGAAGCATTTTATATTACCAACAATGAAGGTGACCATATGAGAATCTTTATTTTGTTGGGGTCTTAAAAACTTCATTGCCTTTTTCCTGTCATTGTTGGCGAAGTGCTTTGTGAATATGGATTCCACTCGCGTGTTGAATTGTGATTGGATAACACTAAAAACTGCACATCGCGTGTTGAATTAATGATATAATAAAAGTAGATATATGAATTCTTCTTCTTAGTAACTTACAGTTAATATCACATTAGATCCTTCAGCCACTGGTATATCAGTTCTTCCAGCAACCTCCAGCTGCACATCACGTACATACACAAGTAAAAAGTCAACTTCATCAATAGAAAATAAGCAAATCCTTCAAAAGTGACACCCACAGAATCAATCAAAAGAAAATCTCAATAAACTATACCAAATGCAAGGCATTTCTGGTTGCAAGGGTGGTATAAACATTGCCATAGATAGTTGTAAGTCCAATAACTTCTACTTCTGGTGATCGTAAGGCAAGGAATATTGCCATCGCATGATCTACAGAAAACCAATTGCAATATTCTCAGATTCAAAGAAACATGGAATAGAAAAAATCGAATGAAATTGAAATGAAATGAAACGAAGTGAATTTGAAAGAGAAATATGTATATACCACCCTTGCAGAAAACTTGCAGACAACCAACCTATCGAAACCAACCTTGATCTTTGCCAACATAATCTTGAACCTATCGAAATCATTGAGGGCTGCCCTCCTCTTCCTCACAATCAGCTTTCTTCCCCATTCTCCCACTTGTTCTTAACATCTGTACAAAGAACAAATATGCAAAGCCTTACCTCAAGCACAAGTTTACCAAAATAAGCCTAATGAATTACTGAAATTCATCCCAATTTGTAGCTTACCCGTGAAATCAGATTTAGAAGGTGCGTGGTGTTTTCTTCTCACTTCTCGGTGTAGAAATTCTTAATACATCGCAAGATTGCAGAAATTGGTATTAGAAAATTTCAAAATAATGCACAAAAAGGATAATACCCAAAATCATAAATCAATAAACACACCAACATATTGTATGAACTTACCTAACAGGAATGACAGCAAGCACGACGACGGCGACGACGGACGATATGAACTGAGAAGATCTTCATATGTTTTCTCCCACAAAAAACCTAAAATCCTCAGAACAAGAAAGATCATCATAAATCTAAATCAAACCTAAAATCTTCATATGTTTTCGTCACCAACTATTTTTCCAGCAGTATGATAACTAATTAGGGTTACCAAATTTCCCAAATCAGAAATTAAACACCCAAAATCAGAAATTAAACAATTACGGATTCCAAATTTCCCCAAATCAGAAATTAAATAATTAGGGTTTTCAATTTTCCCCAAATCAGAAACTGAACAATTAGGGTTTTTCAATCAAAGTATCAAACAATCATCAAAGAAGAGAAGAAGAAATCTAACCTGAGAAGAAGAAGAACTGAAGAACAAAGCTTCTCACGTTCACTGTTTTTGCGACTGAGAGAGCCAGAGAGGGAAGCAAGTGGTTATGCGGTGGTGGTGATCCGCTTCAGAGGCAGGAGGCGACAGCTGCGGCGGAGAGGCGGAGAAACGGGCCGGAGACGAAATGGAGAGGAGAGTCGTGAGGTGAAGGAGAAGGACATGCTATCGTGGTGGCCACTGGTTTAGAGAATGACGACGGAGGATGGCAGAGGAGGGAGGAGGTCAGGGGAGGAGAGTGGAGGGTGAGGGTGAAGGGAGTGAGTGAGAGAGAAAGAGTGGGGGGAGGAGGACGGTGGAGAGTGGAGGGTGAGGGTGAAGAGAGTGAGTGAGAGAGAAAGAGTAGAGGAAGAAAGGACGGTGAATGAGTGAATGAGAGGGTTCGATGAAGCTGCGCTTTGTTTGATTTGGTTTTACAGTTTGCGACGGACTTTGTGACGTTTCCGACGAAAATATCCGTCGGAAATTTGCGACGGAAACCAACTTCATCGCAAACGTAAGCGGGAATTGTAGCGCCTCTTCTGGTGAACATTTGCGACGACTTTTTCGTCGGAAATCTGTCAGAAATTGCGACGGATAAGAGTTCATCGGAAAGTTTCGCAGGAAACAGGGCTTATTCTTGTAGTGTACTCCTGGGTTTGGGGAAAGTGGATTTTGCTGCACGAGCGTACCTCTTGCTTCTGTTGGGCTACACAACCTTTGCAGACAAGAGTGCTACATATGTATCGGTCAAGGGGGTGACACTGTTTCAGAGCTATAAGGAGTGTGGCCAGTGGGCGTGGAGTCCAGCTGCCTTGGCCTTTTTGTACGACAGCTAAATGATGGCTCCATCTAGAACTTTACTCAATGTGGAGGTTATACGTCATTGTTGCAGGTAAATTTTTATTATTACTATTTAAGTTTAATTTTTGTTAATATAATCATTAATTAATTCATATTATTATTTCAGTGTTGGATATTCGAGTATTTTCCCACTATCGGCGGTCGCCAGGACTTCGGTCCGTCTCATCGGCCACGTGCTCAAGGTGGAAAAATAAAAAGAATGACAAGCTCAAGCTTACAAATTTTCGGAGGATGCTGGATGCCTTAAGACCCGAGGACTGACATGGAAACCTTGGGATGACCACATGTAGTTCATACCGTTTAATCAGATTGCGCTTTTCAGAGGTTATATTCTCTGGGATGACATTATTGTACCTTACGTGCCGGATAAGTGTTTATGGCAGTTTGGCTACATCCAGGACATCCCTATTCTGCCGATTGTGGACCCTCAACTTGTTAGGACCATGATGGAGATATGGTTATACTACCACGCCTAGGCTGCTAATGTGGTCACCAGGGCTACTGTGGCCACGCGCCTGGGTGAGTGCCATGAGAGATACCTCCCATGGTACTTACAGGTGTTGATCCCCCGCCTCACCGTGCCTATAGGGGATGCTGCAGATCAGAAGCCAGATGAGGACGTTCAAGCACCCGTGAGAGGTCCACAAACTGCTGAGGAGAAAGCTTCATATAGTGTTACATGTATACGGGACGACATTTCGGTTAACAGTTAGGCCTATAGGTTTCTTTGGAGCGCTTTGAGGGTGTTGGAGGGATGGGACTCGTGATGTATTTTTTGTTATATTTTTCGGATATTGTACTTGTTATATTTGTGGACATTTTATCGTTATATATTTCTGATATGGCAGTCGTTATTTTTTTCGGATATTATACTCGTTACGACCAACATTTATTTTGATTGATGCAAAAGCGAATTACATTGAACAACAACACAAGCAAACATAAAAAGTAAAACATAACAGAAACAAATACGGTTCTTAGAAAACGATCTACTGTGACGGTCCTGGTCCTCCAGCATAACAACGACGTATAATCTCATTGACACTCCGTTTGGTTTCCACATACAACTCCAAAGGACTAAGAGTTTGAAACATGTCATGGAAGTTCAACATATATAGCTCGTACGCCATCGCCAGTCTTCACATCTATGGAGGACCAGTAAACACGACCATCATCTCCAACACTGGGTTTGCGAAAAGTGATACTACTAACCTCTCGGTCATCACCCTGCACTTGAACCTTACACTCTTGTTTATCCTTCAATGAAACGAAGGTGATGTTGGATTTGAGCCTGCATAAAACCGGATGTGGACACGAGAAAAAGACACCATCTTCTCTTCTGGCGATCTTGCCACGATGATGAATGGCAGTTAGTGTGCTATCGGGTGAGTATTTGGTTGAAAGAGTGTTCATTTCGTAAACAAAGGAATTGAGCTTAGTTATCAAAGAAGTGTATGTGTTTGTGTGAAATATAGTTGGAGTAAATGGGTATATTTATAGCGAATTGCAAAAAGTGTCGGTGGGATGATAGCCGTTGATCAAAAGTGTCGGCAAAATCTAGACCGTTTAAAGTGTTGGCAACATCTAGGCCGTTTAAAGTGTCTGCAACATCTAGGCCGTCAAAAGTGTCGACAAAATCCAGGCCGTCGAAAGTGTCGGCAACATCTAGAAATATAAAATATAAAATATTTAAAAAATAAATAAATACATTCCAGATTTATCTATGATAGGTAAATCCGAAAGTAAACAAATATAACCTTCTGGATTTATCTATCATACATGAATCCCGAAACAATAAAAAGTAATTTCCGGAAATATGTGATTGGACATAAATTCGTAAGCCAACATTATACTTCCGGATTTCTGTCTGAGAGATAAATTCGGAAACTCAAAAATTTTAACATTCTGAAAATACCTCTTGAGGGATAATTCCGAGAATGATAAAATTTTTGGTGCTCTGAAGTAATTTTGGTGAAAATGAGAGGTGTAAATTGGGGTTAAACATAATTTGGGGGGTATAGAGTCTAACGAGGGGGGTATGAAAATCGCAACCCCTTGCAAAACGGTTTGACGGTTTGTAGACTTTTAAAAGCCCATATAATCAAAAGGCCCAATATTTTTCTCAAAAAACGTCCTCGCTAATCACTATATTCTTCTCCAATATTTTTCGTTAAACCCTATAAGTTCTACGTGCTATATAGTAATTAACCGTATATTCTGACTCTGCAACTGCTCTGCCACCTTCACAACGCCATTTCTGCGGGAACCAAGTAACCAACCGCGATGAACCCTTCCACTCTCATCCCTTCTTCTCACTACCACGCTTCCCTCGTTCCATTACCTTTCCCTATATCCTCAACTTCCAAACGACACCGTTTCAACGTCTCCTTCACTCGCTGTTCTTCTTCTTCCCCCTCAATTCCTTCGCCAGTCCACAAGGACCTCTCGGGAATCGAAATCCTCGTTGACAAACTATCACCACCTTTGCGTCTGGCTGCTTCCGCTGTCGTCGTTGCCGGCGCTGTTGCTGCCGGATATGGCCTCGGTTCCAAGTTTGGTGGAAGCCGGAATGCCGCCATTGGTGGCGCGGTTGCTTTGGGAGTGGCCGGTGGTGCTGCTGCTTATGCAATGAATGCAGTTGCTCCGCATGTTGCCGCCGTGAATTTGCATAACTATGTGGCCGGGCTTGATCACCCTTCCGTGTTGAAGAAGGAAGACATCGATGGAATCGCCAACAGGTTCTTCTTCTGAATTGCTGTTAATTTTTGTTTTACTTCTTTGTATTACTTAGTTGCAAATTATGGATTCAGAGACTGTTGTGGTCTAGTGTTGGTCAATTATCAAATGACGACGATAATTTATTTAAATTGATCATCGATTAAATGTGTATTTAATTAGATACGATTTTAATCATTATAATTGTGTGAATAAGTTTTTCCTATCATACTGCATTGTCTTATGAAAGTGAAATTAGGGTTTAAGAAATATGATGGACTGATTGTCAAAAAAAATGCGATGTACTGTTTGATGGTTATTAAATTATTAAATTCGTTAATATCTAATTCTTTTGCAATGGTTAATGTTATAGGTTTGGTGTGAACAAGCAGGATGAAGCATTCAAAGCAGAGATTTGTGATATATATCACCGGTGAGTGACTATTCAAGTTACTATTCTGTTTCCGTTCTCTTTTACCTGTCCTTGATTAAATACTAAAAGAGTAAACGAATATAATGTAAACACTTTGGTGACATGGAAAAGTGGTTAGGAAGTTAACAAGTCAGTTAAACTGTTAACAAGGTTTTTTAGGAACTGTTATCTTAGGCAGTTGTAAAGCTGTATATATAAACCCTGCATCAGTTAATGAAATACAATTAGTTATAGTGATTTACACCGAACGATCATCTACCCTTTACACATACTCTGATGTTTTTGTGTGAAATTGACTCATGATTGGCCATGACTTCCTGTATGGCTGTTGAATTTGTCTGTGAATGACTGATTTTTATATCAACATTTTATCCAGGTTTGTCTCGTCTGTGCTTCCTCCTGGTGCTGAGAAACTTAAGGGTGATGAGGCTGATAGGATCATCAGCTTCAAAAATTCTTTAGGAATTGATGACCCAGATGCAGCTGCTATGCATATAGAGGTATTGTGGCATGAGTTAAATTAAATGAGTGCATGTCTGTAGCGAGTAAGTATGATTATTATCAATAACGGAAGCAGTTATTTATCTTACTGGTTTGGTGCTTGTTGACCCCTAGGTTGGAAAGAAATTTTTCAGGCAAAGGCTTGAAGTTGGAGATCGTGAAGCAGATATTGAGCAAAGGCGGGTAAGTCAATTGTACTCTTATATGAACCAATGTATCTAAATAGCTTCGGGGATTTCAATGAATGCTTGTAGCTTGACCATTATTAGTGAGCCTCCAGTGCAGGCATTTCAGAAGTTGATATTTGTGTCGAATCTTGTTTTTGGAGAAGCGTCGTCTTTCCTTCTACCTTGGAAGCGTGTTTTCAAGGTCACTGATTCTCAGGTATTTAATTTCTTATTTGTCAGTTAGCACCTGTTAACGTTTTATGTGATTTGTACTTGTACCAAGCAATTAGACTGGGAGAGCATACAGTATCAGCATATATGGGTGTTTTTCCATCAAATAAGATCTGAAACATTTGATATTGTGCAGCCTTGCATTTTCCCATGTATCTCAACACTGACATGGATATTGTCTCATTTCTTATAATTTTAATATGTTATCATTATAATTATTGTTATTTATTGTCATTTTCCCATGTATCTCATCACTGACATGGATATTGTCTCATTTCTAATAGTGTTATCATTATAATATGTTATCATTGTTTCTATATGACTGGTTGGCAATATTATTTTCTATTTTAGGTTGAGGTAGCTATACGTGACAATGCCCAGCGACTGTATGGTTCCAAGCTGAAATCCATTGGCAGAGGTAATTATGTAATGCATCTAGACCTTTAGCTGGTCTTATTGCATTGAAGTGGTCAACACACTAATTAATTAATTAATTAATTCTCTGGTGAAGAATCATTTGGTCCCTGACTAAGGCACTTTCATTATAGTCCTTGAATCTTTCGAAATTTACAAACACATCATCAAATGTCTCTTTAGTAAGTTATTTTGGTTCTCAAATGTGTTTTTCGTTAGTTATTTTGGTCTTCAACTGTGTTTTTTGTTGGTTAATTTAGTTCCTAAATTTACTAAAAAAGAGACATTTAGGGATGTGTTTGCAATTTCAATGTATTCAATGACTATAATGACAGTGCCTCACACATTTAGGGACCAAAATGACTGTTTACCTATTAATTCAGTCATAATATTTACAATTTGTTACTTGACTTCTATTTTAAATTAATAATGAGTTATAACGACTTTGCTTAGATTATAAGAAGCATGTCCGGTACACAGTACACTTCCATTGGGATCAGCCAGTGCCTATTAACGTCAAGAAATGATTTGTAAATTAAACATTTTTTTATTAAATGATAAATGCATTTATTTTATTAACTGATAAAGTCTTGATGTTCTTGTTGTACTCATCTGGTATTTTTAGAGTTTAGTCTGAATTATTTAAATTCTATATAATAACCTATTTGAAAAAATATTCCACAGGAGTTTTTTGAAGCACTGATCCCATTTTTCTTTCTATAGCCCTAATTAAATATTTCTCACCAGATATTGATGCTGAACACCTTGTTACACTTAGAGAAGCTCAACGCTTGTATCAGCTTTCTGATCAGGTGCATTTTCCATAGTAAACCTTTCTCTGACTATCAAAGCTCTTAGGAGGGTAAAAATAAGCTATTTATCGACTAAAATGAAACTTTTCTTTGAAGCTGGCTGGAAACTTGTTTAGGGAGCATACAAGGAAAATGTTTGACGAAAATGTTTCAGAGGCACTTAATATACTTAAATCCCGCACAAGATCCCTGTAAGTTTTCTAGTTCTGAAAAACATGTATTGTGTATTTTATAGTCATGTTTTTTAGTACCCAATGTTGGTGGGTTTTTCTGGATTCTGCTATTATTTTCTTTGAGAGATTTTCTCTTTACAGGTTTTCTTTAATATTTTTGCTTTTCTATAAATTGATATCCCCAACATGTTTCCATATGAATTATTGAATTCTTTAGATGTTAATATTAGCATTGTGTTAACTAGGTTTGATGATTTCTTAATTATCAATGTATCATGGATGTAAGCAATTTGTAAATGTAGAATTTTCCGCTTCTAATCAATTTAATTTTTTTCAGTCCTGGAGTTAGCCAAGTGATAGAGGAGCTTGATAAGATATTGGCATTCAATAATTTGCTCATATCATTAAAGAACCATGTTGATGTTGACCGCTTTCCTGGAGGTGTTGGCCCAGTTTCTTTAGTGGGTAAGCTTCTTGACTGATTTTATTTTATGTATTTTGTTATGTTCAACTTCTAGCGTTTAATATAAATTCTGAGTTAAGCATAGGTTATCTTTGGATGGCATAGGTGGTGAGTATGATGGTGACAGGAAGATAGAGGACTTGAAACTCCTTTATCGAGCATATGTTACAAATGCTTTAGCTGGTGGTCGCATGGAAGATAGTAAGGTAAATACCCTTTGCATTCTTTGGTCCTAATTTAAGAAAAAACGTTTTCTTTGAAACTAAAATATTTTGAAGTTGAGTGCGGTTAAATGTTTTCATGAGGAAGAATATTCCAAATATTTAATTGTATCGTATTTAGAAACCAGCAACATTTAGAATATTCATGAATATTTAGAAACTCTGAAGCACAAACATCTCTTTCGAATGCCGTGTCATGTGTCCATGTACTTGTCGGACACCGACACTCGTTAGACACCGCAACATGTGTCGGACACCTCCTTACGGCGTTGCCCTTAAAAACATATATCTTTTTTGACTTGGACACTTTCTTAACACTGTTTGGTTTTGGCTTCTAAAGGTGAATCAATTTGGATATTTGTCATGTTGATCATATATATGTGTTTGTATTTGTGTTTATTGAATTATTTATCTTTGTAATTACTTATATATTATATATTATATATTATATTTATGTGGTGTCCCAGTGTCCTATTTTTAGACATTAGCGGTGTCTCTGTCTGTCTAAGTCTATGCTTCACATTTTGGGAAAGGTGGATGGAGAAATCTCAGCGTTATTTATTGATCTATGCTTTCTTATCTACAGATTTGGCTTTCCATATTTAACTTAAACCTATGAACTAGATTTTCTCTATGCCTATAGTGAGCCACTTAGTCGTCCTTTTTTCTTTGACTTCTATTCTTCTTTTTTTTTTTATGGTGCTAAAGCCTGATTGAACAAGTTGTTTAGGGTGAAATCATTGTCGCCTTCAATCTCATTTTAAATATTTGAATTTAAAGTAATATCTGTTGCCAGCAAAACTGTTAATGTTAGTTGTTTCCCATTTTTCACTGTTTCTGAGTTTTAAATTTGTGGAGATTTTTGATATATTTAAATATATAATTTGGGAGCTTTAGCTTTGAACTTTAAAACCTGATGTTAATTTTGACATTTATTCCGAAACTTGACTTGTATATTGGGTTTATTGTTCTTTTGTTAAACACTCAATATAGACGAGTAAAGACAGATTATTTTCTAATATATCAATCATATATTTCAGTTTGCTGCACTAAATCAGTTGAGGAATATATTTGGGTTGGGTAATCGCGAAGCAGAAGCCATTACACTTGATGTCACATCGAAAGTATATCGCAAACAACTTGCACAGGCTTTGTCAATTGGTGAACTACATATGGCAGAGAGCAAAGCAGCGTTTCTTCAAAAGTTGTGTGATGAACTGCACTTTAATCCACAAAAGGCTGCTGAAATTCACGAAGGTAACTTGTTCTATGTCATCCTTGCCATGTTTACAGTTAGCTGGAACTTTGCCACATGTAATGCCAGAAATTTGAACACTTTAACTTTCGAGGTTATATTCATGGAATCCTTATTCTTAAGGATGTAACAGTACTAGTTGCAATTATGTATCTGTTTTCGTAGTTGTGTGGATAACTAATGGTTAACTTTTTGCATAACTTCTGTTTCTAATGTTAAGAAATTTACCGCCAAAAGCTTCAACTCTCTGTGGCTGATGGAGGGCTCGGTGACAGGGATGTTGCGGCATTGTTGAAGTTGCGTGTAATGCTGTGTGTACCTCAACAGACTGTTGAAGCAGCTCACGTAGATATCTGTGGGAAATTGTTTGAGAAGGTACCAGGTTTCTTTCTTCCTCTCTCTTTAATCGGTTATACCTCCCAAAAATCTATCACCCATTTATTATATTTTTTATTGTTTGAGACCCAAATCTCGTGTATCCTCCTAGACTGATTGATTAAAGTTTGTCCACATTTGTTGGTTACTTGTCTGAGTAGAAATTACTTAAGAGTGGTTTGCTGCTTCTAGGAGGCAGTGACATATATAACTCCTTTTCCTTTTTGCTTTCTCTTTTGAATACAGACTTTGTTATATATTTTTTTTTTTTGCAAAGTTTGTCCTGCTATCTATTTGGATTGGCAGAGTGGGAGCTGGCCGAAGTTACATTTTCAAGTGATGATTATGACTTATATAACTGTAGTAGTGTAGCGTGGATACTCAGACTCTGAAATGGTCCTTCGTGTATTCCCTCTTAAACATAGGATACTTTTGCCCATAGGGCTTGCTCATGAGTTTGTCAGTTTTCTCTTGAAATATTTTTATGGGGAACTGTAGTCTAAAATTCGCGTAATTTATTTAGGTCGTGTGTTTTCACTTGTAGTAGAGATGCATGCTATATACTTGCTATCAAAACTGTTAGTTTTGATTCTCTTACATCCAAAAATAAGTGGAACACAAATTCATAGTTAGTTGATAGAATTGATACTAGAAGATATTAAGGTGTCGCATGTTTTGCTGTGGTGAAGGGTATTTTCAATTTGTGCAAAACTATATTAATAATATCGAGTTACTAAATAGTGTTTTTCTTTATAGGTTGTCGTGGAAGCAATTGAATCAGGGGTTGATGGATATGACGCTGAAACTAAGAAATCAGTAAGAAAAGCAGCACATAGTTTGCGACTAACCAGGGAAACTACTATGTCTATTGCAAGCAAGGCCGTGAGTATCCATGTGTCAAGAAAATTGATGGGTATATGAGGATTTGAAATGGTTTTAACTTTTGCTATGCTGTTTTTATCTCACTGCAGGTAAGGAAGATGTTTATTACTTATATAAAACGTGCACGAGCTGCAAAGGATCGTATGGAGTCTGCAAAAGAACTTAAGAAAATGATAGCTTTCAACACCTTGGTCGTGACCGAGTTGGTGAAGGACATTAAAGGGGAGTCAGCTGGTATTTCAACTGAAGAGCTTGTAGATGTGAAACAAACTGAAGATGAAGAATGGGATTCTCTTCCAACACTCAAGAAAATAAACCCAAACAAAAAACTTGTAGAAAAGTTGGGGATGCCTGGTCAAATGGAAATTACTCTTAAAGAAGACCTTCCAGAAAGAGATAGGACTGATCTATACAAGACATACTTGGTTTATTGCCTAACTGGTGATGTGACGAAGATTCCATTTGGTGCCCAGATCACCAACATGAAGAATGATACGGAATATGTTATTCTAAATCAGCTTGGTGGGATCCTTGGTTTGAGTGGTAAAGAAATAGTGGAAGTACATAGAAGTCTAGCAGAGCATGCCTTTAGACAACAGGCTGAGGTAATTTTAGCAGATGGACAGTTGACAAAGGCCAGGGTGGAGCAACTTAATAATCTGCAGAAGGATGTTGGCTTACCTCAAGAATATGCTCAGAAGATAATCAAGAAAATAACCACAACCAAAATGGCAGCTGCCATTGAATCTGCTGTGACACAAGGGCGGATGAATATTAAGCGGATAAGAGAACTGAAGGAATCAGGTGTTGATTTAAACAGCGTGGTATCTGGGAACATGAGAGAGAGGATCTTTAAAAAAACCCTTGATGATATTTTCTCATCAGGCACTGGAGAGTTCGACGAGGAGGAGGTATATGAAAATATCCCATCCGATCTCAATATTAATAAGAAGAGATCAAGAGTTGTTATTCAGGAACTTGCAAAGACTAGGTTATTAAGTTCACTCATTCATGCCGTGGCACAATTAAGGCAGAGAAAGATTGGAGGAGTGGTAAGTGCTAAGTGGTTGGTTTCCTTAAGCTTCATGTTCAAAAATTGTGATATATTTCTAAATTTGATTATGAACAATCAAGTATGATTACTTCCCACTTCTTTTGCAGGTTTCTGCCCTCAATAATATGCTGGCCTGTGACAAGGCAGCCCCTTCACAGCCACTATCCTGGGAAGTGCCAGAGGAGCTTGCTGATCTTTATGGCATATACATGAAGAGTAATCCTACTCCTGAAAAATTGTCTCGTTTGCAGTATCTGTTGGTCATAAATGATTCCACCGCAGCTGTTCTTCGAGAGATGGGAGATAGATTCCTCAATTATATAGTGGAGGAGGAAGAAGAGTTTGTATTCTGAGTGTTGTAACAAAATAATTGGCAATAGGCATATTAAAGAGGTAGCCACTCCCCACCAATCAATCAATTTGTATTTGTCATTTGGTTCAAATGAGAGAGAGGGAGATAAAACTCATAATCAGAGATTCTTGGAAAAGATATAATAGCAGATATTGATGTAGACGTTTTGAATTTCAGATAGCCAATATATGTTACTGTTCAAATTTTTATGTGGATGTTCTTAATCAATGAAAATCATTGGGTGTTGTTCAGTCTCAGATTCCTGCGCTGCACCATTTTTTTTCGTGTTCTTCAGCGTAGTAATCTCTAAAGAATTGTAGTTTTTATGGTTTCATGGCAGTTCTGCTATTGTTTTATGTTTAAATCTTAATATTAACTTTTATGTTATTACACGAGGGAATAGTTATAGTTTTCTGCTGTAGCTTTAGCCAAGCAGGTTTTTCCATCTTTTGATTCACCTTGTATTAAATTCGTTTGCAGGTTGAGCGTATCTTATACCCAAAACAGGTTGAGCTATAGCAAACTCCTATGGAATAAAAATTGTGCTAGCTAAGTATGATTGCAGATGGAGTGGTTCCATCATTGATAGATATTACGATCAATACTTTCGGCCATGGAGGTAAATGAAACCATTGCACTGAAAGTGAAAGCTAGTGACCTATCTCCTCCCTATTGTAATGCAAATCAATCAAAAATTGAGGGATATGTTTCTCAGAAAAGGGAATCCCAACTTACACTCTAACAGAGTTTAGCTTCTGATGAGTATTTTGATTTTGCTAATTTTTCATTTAAAACTATTTAATAACGGCTTGCAATGCCCACACTCAAAAGTAGGATAACCAACGTCTAAAGTGTCTAACTATTTTGAAAATACAATATGAGAAATTACAGTATCTCCTAATAACCTAAATCCGTAAAATATACATATTAAGTACAATGGTGGATCCATAAATACTTGTTAGCAAGGTTCCAAAAGCATAGTCAATAATATATTTATATAAATTGGATCGTTACTCGCATATAGATGTCATAATTTGAAATAGCGTGAGATGTGTTTTTTTACAAAACGTGAGATGTTGAATATAATGAAAACTCTGATGATGGATAGTAAATAAAAGGGGTGGGTTTATGTTATATCGTCATTGATCACCAAAAACAACTATTAGATATAATAAGAAGTTCCTTTTAAAAAAAGACATAATAAGAAGGTATTGACAAAAAATAAAGATATAATAAAAAGTGAAGAATGCAGAGAGAAGCAATTGGCGTAGGGCGCACTACGTGATTTTTGAGAGAGAATTGGGGAGGGGACATCACATGGCTATGCCATGCTCCAATCTTTGTAATCACCAATTGTCTTCCTGATGATTTTTTTGGTACGTCTAAGAGTTTGTGACTCCATATATACTAGTAGTTGTCCAAATTGTAGCTTTGAGTAGAATCAATTTTGGGGAGTAAATTGATTTTCGTTTCAGCAACCCAAATAGCTTGAAAACAAAGAAAATCGCTTATAACAACATCAAACGCGCGTCTATATTTGGTGTATCAACGTATAATACAAAACACAGAAATTTACCAATTAACTTACTTTTATGCCAAATAGTTGTAAAGAGTAGATGAGGTGTAAAGCAAACTATAATCGAGCCATTTTATTTTAAATGAGAAAAAGCGTTAAATTTTGTTTCTTTTATGCTTTATAAATCTAAAAATAAACAAATTTTTTGGTAAGACTAAAGTTAGAATTTCAATAGCCTTACTTTTGAGCGGACTGTAAATAATTTTTCGAATATATATGTGAAATTTCTAAAGAGAAAATTAAATTGATTAATGATTAATTAAAGAAACGCACATTCTGATATTTTAGGCATGCACGTTTCACAGCATTTGGATAATATCTATGTTTTTCAAGAACTCATTTAAATATTTAGTGCTTTTGTATTTTTGCACATACTATGAACCTTGAGGTTAGTGAGTGGGTTGTCGTCGTCTTGGGTCATATTTTCCATTTCGACAGCTTGCTTGCATAGTCAATTTAATTAATGGGGGAAGTTGAAATCCATATAACGATATTCCATCATGCATCTTGTGATGTAAACATTATTATGCATCAGCATATTCCCCAAACAAACCAGATTCAAATATGAACCTTTTTGACGCTTTTATGTCTATAACGTTTACCTAATATTATATTTAATATTATCTTACACTTGGAATGTTCTCATGTTTGGTAGATTGGCAGAATGGCTGAAACTTGGTTTCAATGTTTTGGAAATAATTCTGTTGACTAGCTAACTTGATTCCTTTGGTCGTGTGTTCACATTCCAATTAGTTACTACAAAAGTTTTGGATGTTTTTTTTTACCCCCTCTTGTACCATATACCCCCCCAAAATGACCAAACGGACGAAACTACCCCTTAAATTTACAAAATTTCTGGAAATACATCAAATCTAGATAAATTCGGAAGTATGTTTTTTTGATTTTCCAGAAATATCGCATTTTACGGTATTTCCGGAACACATTTTACATTCCGGAAATACCGTAAAATGTGATATTTCCGGAAAATCAAAAAATCATACTTCCGGATTTATCTAAACTTGAGGTATTTCCGAAATTCCCTCAATATTGCCTTCCGAATTTATCCCAATTTGATGTATTTCCGGAAATCCCGCAAAAATAAAAATGAAACATTTATTTGATTAATTAAAAACTCCTTCTACATCTGAGACCAACTCATTCCACAAGCCGTGGGGGGAGATGACAGTGACGTTGGACGATGTGTCCGCGTTGCTCCACTTGCCACTCACAGACACACCGTTGGCGCATCAGCTACATTTTGACACTACCGATGCTATTCGGGCTGGAGTTCACCTGCTGGGCATAGACCACACAGCCTGTTGGGCAGAGTGTCAGTTCAACAGGGGACCGGTATTCCGATTTTCTTTCTTGACGGCCGCATACACACCAACATGGAGCGCGACCATCTTGATCAGGCGGCACGGTGCTATCTGCTACACTTGTTGGGCAGCACCATTTTTGCCGACAAGAGTCACACATCTGTCCCTGTCAAGTGGGTGACTCTTATTTCTGACTTTGACCTGTGTGGCCAGTGGGCTTGGGGTCCAGCTGCTCTAGCTATTCTCTACGAGCAGCTGAATGATGCTTGTTACTGGGAGACGTTGCAGATTGGCGGATACGCTTCTCTACTGCAGGTAATTACTTAATTAATTATTTTTATTTCTTTTTAATTACACTACACAAAAAACTATCAACGGCGGCGGTTAAAAAGGAGAGCGGCGGCGGTTCAAACCGCCGTTAAGGAAGGCTGACGGCGGTTCCAGAGGCGCCGTGGTTTTCAGCGTCGGGAGGGGTTTTTGGCGGCGGTTCCAGCAACCGTCACACAAACCGCCGCGGAGGTAGCGGCGGTTGGAAACTGCTGCCAATGTGCCAACTGATTTTTTGCGTTATAGTTAGCGGCGGTTTGGAACCGCCGCAAATAAATTAAATTTAAATTTCATTTAAATATGGAGGCGGTTTGGAACCGCCGTCAACTAAATTAAAATTAAATTTTTATTTATATATGGAGGCGGTTTGGAACCGCCGCCAATAGATCCTTTTTTTTTTTGGAAAATATAAGGATTTTTGTGTTTCAGTATATCTATCTTTCTTTTACGAATTTTATAAATGTACTTATTAATTATTTTGTAATACAAATATTAAAAGAAACTAAATTTATGCTAAAAACACATACAAAAGTTCTAAAGTTTATAAATCAAACTAAGTTCATAACATCAAACTAGAACTAGTTAATGAAGTCAAAATACAACCAACTTAGTTAATGAAGTCAAAATACAACCAACTTAGTTGATAAAGTCAAAATACAACCAATGAGCATCATGTTTGTGTTGTTCATAACAATAAAATAAAATCATTTATCTAGATATCCTCCGTGATGGTGCTGCTTCATGTTGTCCTATGTTACTTGATTCAGAAGAGCGTCTCAAACCATGTGTTTCCAAATTATCCGGCTGAAAAAATAATAGTCATAAATAAAATTAGCAGAAATCCAAGCCACTATGTCAGATCTTTTGTCCACCCCTACTAGGAGTACCATTGTGACTAGGAAACCAGAAATATGCAACTAGGAGAAGCCCAGTGACAAACATCAGTAGGAGTACCATTGTGACTTCTCCATGATAAGGAAACCACAGAATTGCAAAGGAAACCACATAATTATGAATAATAAAATGACATTCATCAATAAATAATAAAACTAATAGCTTCACCACCATTTCTTGCTATCTGCACCCATTGCAAGTTTTCTCTTGAGTACAGTCATTGTAGTTTGACAGTTTAATGCAAGTAAGGAAACTGTATGAAGATTTGGTGAATAAAATATGGTAGAGTTTGTGATAGCTTCTCCTAGTTGCATATTTCTCGTTTGTCATAGTTTCTGGTTTCCGGTTGAATAAGCTATTAGAACCCTTATTTGGTAATTTTCTTGGTTGAATAAGCTATTAGAACCCTTATTTCTCATAGTTTCTGGTTTCTGGTTGAATAAGCCATCACACTGCCACGTGGCTGCCAGAAAAATCAGTTCCAAGGCTAGCCAGATTATATAGTGAGCCTTACATGACAGACCCTATGGTGCTGTTCCCAGTAATTGCAACTACAGTTTTTTCTTCTCCAGCCTACTACTCCTATAGAATATCAGTTTATATGTCTAACACAAGGTGCAGAATTTCCAAGAAGATAAACAAAACAAACTCTAATATAAACACAAGTACCTTCAGAATTATTTGAAGACAAAAAAGCAGAATATAAAACAAATAAATCAATTCCAATTAGCCTAGCAATGATATGAAGTGAATCTGAGTTCACCCAAGCTGACAATTGGACCAGACAAATATGCACATTAGATCACTTTCACCTTTCAAGCAAAAGAAATTTCACTTCAAAAATTTGAATTTCAGCTTCAAGAGACATATATAGCCTAATTTGCTACAAATATAGATGACTCTGTGCATCATTAAACTCAAACTACTGGCATCATTCAATGATATCAAAGTTATAGACTGAGAAGAAAAAAAATGCCAGCAATTACAACAGCTATGTCAACACCCAGATTTAGTTTAAACAATTCAGTGAATTCCCTATGCAAAAATATCAACAATTTTTTCATCAAAAGCAATAACATAAGCAAGTTGCATAACAATATGAATTTCAATACGGTGATCACCTGATTTTGCTTAAGAAGTTGCATAACATAAGCAAGTTGTTCCTTCAATAGAGGTAATTCAGCAACTTGTTCCTTTAGAGCATCAACTTCAGCAGCTTGAGCCTTTAGACTATCAACTTCAGCAACTTGTGCTTTTAAAGCATCAATTTCATTTTGCATCTTTGACATCTTTTCATTAGCATCCGATGAATATGATCCTGTTGTAGAATGAGAATTGTTTCCAAAGATCTGAGTTGGTGTTACGCCGAGTCCCATGCCTCGAACATGCCCAGGATGTTCTTTCCCAAAAACTTGAATAAAGGCTTCATGCACAGAAGAAGACTCAAGAATTGCCTGTTGCAATTTTTCCTACGTGTATTGAAGCAAGACATAAGCATTTACGATGTGCCCAATAATATTATACGTTGCAATCAAACATAACTATAAATATATAATATTGGACTTACATGATTTTGTCTTGCTTCATCATTAACAAAATCACCATTTGATTTTTTATGAGCAATTCCATACATATCTCCTCTACTATAAGGTCGCCCATCTTGCAATTCCTAAAACGTTTCACCATATAAATATAATTAAACCATTTTCTCAAAATTTCAAACAATATAAAAAATGAGATATCATACCAGCTCATGTTGTTTTCTAGCAAGTGTCTTAGCCCCTAATGTATGGGGAACCTGTTGCTTCGAGCGATTTTCAGCATTTTGATCAGCTATTGCCTATAAGCAAAGTCATAATATTTTAGGATCCAGGCTATGCTCCACTCCAAATACTTTGTAAATCAAATTGGAAGTCTTAAAATAAAAAACAATGAACTAGAAAACATGTTCAAAGAATTAAACCAAATCTGTTCAATTTCAAAGTTTTCCTTATTACCATAGTTTCAGGCTTCATCCTATATTCCAAAAACAGCCTCCAGTGATCTTCGTCAATGCCCGGCGGCGGGTTACGAAGATTTTGTTCAAGACTAAGCTCCCAGTTATAATAGTCTTTAAAAAGCTTGCAACGATTGTCCCGCCATTTCTTTCCCAAACTGGATAAAATCCATGTCTTGTGACTTCCATCATTTACCACAAATTTCTCCTTTCATACAAATATAATAAACGATATCAGTAACAAAACATAAATAACAATAAAATGTATTAAAGTAATTAAGCTTTTTACCTTTATAGTGTTGTCATAAACATTATTTTTGTAACCCTCAGGAACTTTAGGCCACTTATGGTACAAAATAGGGAATGTGTCAAAATTATTTGCAGTAAAACCCAAAAACCCTCCTAATAAACCATCAGACTTTCCAACTGGTTGGGATCTTTCATTCCATTCGGTCACCACCCTAAATCCTAAGTTGTTTGGAATCAAATCTCGCACTTTCAGACTTCTTTGGCTGCGATTACCCTCCTCATCTAACACAAAATAATTCAAAATATTAGTACACCAAAATATAAATAATGGAAAAACCACTACCTAATTATAGTAGATATACCAATAACATCCACTATCCATTTGGCATTAGTCTTGGGTTGACTTGTAGTAGATGAACCTTCTGTGATACCAGGTTCATTTGGAACATCCTCGAACTCAGGAATGCCATCTTCCAAAGATGAAGATATGTTAGGCATAGACGCCCTTTGGGGTAACGGTACCCTATGAATTCTCACAGAAGATCCATGTTCTTGATTTGGTGTGGATCGACAATTACGGAGACCATCATATCTTTTTTTGGGAGGCATACCTACCTAACGAAATGATTGAACAAATAAACAATAAACAATGTAAGACATTCAGCCAAGAAAACAAAACAGCAGCCAATGTGCAATGTATGAACAACACAGGAAACCAGTTTATTGTTATGAACAGGAACAATGTCAATAAAGTCAGTACAGAAAATGCAAACACTATGAGTAGCAGAAGTGTACAGAAAATGCAAACACTATGAGTAGCAGAAGTGTCAATAAAGTTAGTACAGAAAATGCAAACACTATGAGTAGCTGAAGTGTACAGAAAATGCAAACACTATGAGTAGCAGAAGTGTCAATAAAGTCAGTACAGAAAATGCAAACACTATGAGTAGCAGAATGTGCAATAAAGTCAGTACAGGAACAGGAACATCAGTAATGTTTTGATGTTGAAATTGTAAACACTATGAGTAGCAGAAGTGTTGTTTCTTGTACAGTTATAGTAAGCATGTGTATCTTTATCAATAGCAGCTTGGATTATGGGTAAAGGAAAACAGTGAAGGGGGAAAACAATTGCTCTATTAAAGAAGGAAAAGTAGGCCTTCACTATTGGAAGGGAAAAGAGTTATTTTAGGCCTTATCTATTGAAGGGGGAAAAAGTTATTTGCTTGTTTCCAAGCACGAATTTTGAAACAGCTGGACTACAACTTTCAATACCCTAATTTCCAACAAAAGCTATGCTAGTCTAACTCAAACGACTTTTAAATGAAATAATCTACTTGTGTAAACTTTGTACTCAAAATTTGCAGAATTGGTTAACATCAAAATTGATTGATTACCTTTACCGTGTAAGCCAAACAACTTCATAACAAATAGACGACAATGACATTCTAAGCAAGCAAAAACATTAAATAATAGTATACACTTAAAGAGTACAATATTAAGCAAAGGAAAATAAGCCAAAGATGTATCACACTCAAATCTTTCTCATTGCATGCCTTACAAAATCTGCTTCCACCTATTTTGAATTCCTAACCAAAAATGATTCAAAGATATATCTAGAATGCTTGCTAAACACAATTAATCACCGCCTAAAATTGATCTCTAGTATATATATATTTATTCATGTCAACATATATATGACAACACTATAAAGGTAAAATTAACTAAGCTGATAACATCTCTCAACATTCAGGACTAATGTGCACTGATGACATTATTGAACTACCAATCACATTCATAAAACCATATCCGGATCATCGTCATCAACATTTTCATTAACTGCTGAACTTTCAGGTTCATTATCTAAAACTGCTCTTGCCAAAGGAATGTGTGTATTATCATCCAAGAATAATTGTTCCAAATTTTGTGATGGGTATGTCTCATTTGATGCCACAATTTCATTCTCATCTTCACCCATGTCGTACAAGTCTCTTGGTTTCAAATGAACTGGTATCCTCCAATCTTGTTCATTCTCATCCTCTACATAATAGACCATTTGAGCTTCAGAAGCTCTAATGTATGGTTCATCATCTTCATGTTCTCCACCATGTATAAGTCGTGCAAAGTTGATAGAGGTAAAGCCCAACTTATCCATCTTCATACCTCTTGGATTGGTGGTATTAGCCCATTCACATTTAAACATGACTACTGTGAAGCCACTATAGCTCAACTCAATGATGTCTACCAATCGTCCATAGTAAGGCACCCCTCCAAACCTCATTTGGGTATCACTACTGCTTGAATAACTTCTCGTTCCAAACATACCAAAAACTCCACTATTTTGAGTTTTTAAAAACTTGTCTCGTTCTAAGGTCCGAAATTTGTATCCATTAACATTAAATGCGGTGAACCGTCTAGCTTGATTAAAAGGACCTTGTGCAAGACTAACAAGAACATCTTTATCTTGTATGCTAAGAGTGTCAAGATTATTCCTAATCTGGATGTCATAATGTAGATTGTTAGTCACATTCCTGTGAAAATATTAATGAAATACAAATAGCATAAACACTTACACGATTGGCGAACCAACAAACGAATTCTCTATGAACCTTTTTGTCTATCTCAGAGACATTTTTTGTCCTAAGTTTCCTTCGCACAATAGTTCTATATTGCCTATTTAATTATATAGTATTAGATGTGCTGAAAAAAAAATGAACAATCAATCTAAGTGAAGAAACACTTACTGAAGATAATAATCAACAACTTGACAATTTGTTAACACGTGTCGATGAGCTTGTAACTTTTCTCTTGGTGTAAGGGTAAAATACGAAGAACCACCAACCGACTTTCCAATTATAGGAAATAGTTCAGTTATTCGTGACTGAGCCTGCATGGCATCGGGTTCATCGTCTACACGAGGACGTCTATTCAATCTTGTTTCAATATTGTCTAAATACCTTGAACAAAAGGTAAGGATTTCTTCCATTAGGTAACCTTCTGCTATAGACCCTTCCGGACGTGCTTTATTACGAACGTAGGATTTTAAATGTCCAAGATACCTATTTATAAACCATGCAAATGTCATTTAGAATAACCATTACATTCTCAAATTGAAACATGAAAAAGAAGTTAACACATGGGTTTTACCTCTCTATTGGATACATCCAACGATAATGGACGGGACCTCCAAGCTTAGCTTCTTCGACAAGGTGAACAACTAAGTGAACCATAACAGTGAAAAATGAAGGAGGAAATAACATTTCCATGTGGCATAAAGTGAGGACAATTTGATTATGCAATTTGTCCAAATCTTCAATTTTCAATACTTTACTGCATATTTGTCTAAAGAATGAGCATAATTCACTCAACACTGCTGAAACCTCATTGGGCAATGATGTTCGCATGGCTAACGGTAGCAACTGCTCCATCAATATATGACAATCATGACTTTTTAACATGCCATTCAACTTGAGATTATCTAAGTCAATGCACCTAGAAATGTTGCTCGAATAACCATCGGGCACGGTCATGTTCTTTAAAGTTGCCAAAAAAGCTCTCTTGCCCATTTTAGTCATTGTAAAGACAGCTAAAGGATATTTTCCATTTTCATCTGGCCAAAGGTCGGGTCTTATGCCCATATCTTTCAGATCTCTTCGAGCATTGATGTGATCTTTTGACTTTGCACTATCATTTAGCAAAGTGTGTATGATATTATCACATACATTCTTTTCAATGTGCATCACATCAAGATTATGGCGCAAACAGTTATCTTTCCAATATGGAAGTTCAAAGAATATACTTTTCTTTTTCCATTGTTGAGTGCTACCCTGTGGAAGTCGCCCACCTCTTGTTCTTTTTCTAGTCCCCTCATTCTCTGGTCTTAGTCCAAATGTTGCATCAATGTTAGAAACCTGCTCAAGAATATCAGAACCAGACAACTTTTTTGGCGGACTACGCATATCTTGCTCACCATTGAAGCGAATCCGGTTCAATCTAAATTTGTGCCTCCTGTCAAGAAAACGACGATGACCCATGAAACACCACTTTCTGCTATGAGGAAGACGACAAGGAATAGAGTCAAAGTTACACGATGGGCAAGCAAGTCCGGTGTATGTGTTCCACCCAGAAAGTGTTCCTAGCCCGGGAAAATCACTTATTGTCCACATTAACGCTGCATGCAATTTAAACATCTCACGATTGAAAGAATCATAAGCATCCACACCTGTTGTCCATAATTCATTTAACTCTTTGATAAGAGGTTGCAGATAGACATCTATATTATTGCCTGGCATTTTTTTCCAGGAATTATCATTGAAATTATAAAAGATGTCTGTTTCATGCACACCCATGGAGGAGTGTTGTATGGAAAGAGAATAACCGGCCAAATACTATAATTTGAACTCATAACACCAAAGGGATTAAAGCCATCAGTAGCTAACCCAAGCCGAACATTTCGTGAATCGGATGCAAACCAAGAGTGTGTTGAGTCAAATTGTTTCCATGCTTCAGAATCTCTAGGATGCCGCATCATTCCATCATTGTTATTATTAGTAGCATGCCATCTCATGTCCTCGGCTGTCTTTGAACATAAAAATAGTCTTTGTAATCGAGGCTTTAAAGGAAAGTAACGAAGAACTTTTGCAGGCACTTTCTTCACACTACTGTCATCAGTGTTCACCTGAGTACCCGTAGGCTTTTCCCTTGATTTCCATCTAGAAGTGTGACAAACTTTACAACTTTCCCTCACTTCATCTTCCCTATTTCCCCAATAGAGCATACAATTATTCAGACATGCATGTATCTTTTCATAGTTCATTCCAAGTTTGGTGATTGTTTTCTTTGCCTCATAAAATGAACTTGGGATCTTTGCATGTTTAAATGCGTCTTGGAGAAGTTCTAAAATCATTGTCATGGCCTTGTCACTCATTCCGCATAAGCATTTGATATGATACAACTTCACTAAAAAAGATAACCTTGAATAATTTTTACACCCTTCATACAAGGGTTGTTCTCCATCTCTTGCTAATTCATAAAATTCTTTGGCTTCATTCCCTTCTTGACTGGTATTTGGCATCACATCCTCATCTCTCTCAAACTCTACATTGGATGCAACTGGCACTTCATTTGCACAGTGCCCATCAACACCAAAAGCATCATTAATCATATTTTGGATGGGATTTTCAATAGTTATGCTTTGAGCTGCATGTAGAGTGCTACTGCATGAGGCGTTATGGTTTGACTTTTTCTCCCCATGATAGGACCAACAGGTATATCCTATTGGAAACGGTGTACATCTTAAGTGGTCATATACCATATCCCAAGTCCTCCTTTTTTTGAAGCCACATTCTTGACAAGGACATAATATTTTCCCATTTACCGCACCATGTTTAAAGGCAAAATTAATGAATTCCTTTACCCCTTTCACATACTCATCTGTGTTCCGCGGCTTTGTAATCCAGGACTTATCCATTGCTAAAACATCAGAATCATTAAAGGAACGGCAGAATAAATCAGTTCACACATAAAAGTGGGTTAGGGTTTTGATTCACAAAATTACAATTTCTTTCTTTTTATCTTTCTACCAACACCTTCAAATAAACTTATCCTAATTAGTCATACATACAATGTAACCCATCAAGAACGTATATATTACAATCCTAAAATCAAACTGAGGAACAACATATAACAACATGTGTGTCATCTCAATATAAAACAAGTCTAGAATGATACGAAGAGGAGGAAGAGAACTGTACCTGAAGCAACAGACAGTAATGTAAATCGAATCAAGAACTTAGCGATTGTACTTCTTTCTGTTTCCAACCCTAAACCCAAAAGTTAAAATAGGAAGCAAATCAATACTAGAATCAATCAAAGGGCAATCAACATACTTATAAAATTAATTGCTGATTCTAAGAAAAACAATCTAAAAAAGAACATAAAATTCATCAAGAGTCTGTTTGTTGGTGTTGTAGTGGCTGAAAGGCACTGGGTTAATTTTATAATCAAAATATGCACTCTATTTTCCAATCTAATTGAATTGGCCAAATTCATCAAGAGTCTGTTTGTTGGTGTTGTGGTGGCTGTTGTTGCTGGGGTTGTGCTTGTGGCCATGGAATGAACGCCATGGGAGGTCGAGGCTGCTGGGTAGAATATAACGCTGCTTGATCAACTAGCTATCCCATGATCATCCCTGGAGGTCCTACAACAGGATGCTGTTAAGGATTTGTACTGCTGTTTGGTTTTCTTTATGAACCCATTTTGTGTAGATCAAATTAATTGACAAGGATTGTGTGTGATATGCTTGCTTGAAAGGCTAAATGGTTAAATCTCAGTGATAAAAAAGTGGGCAGGGTTCTTGTTTAGTAGTCTGATTTGTATAGTTGATAGAAACTGGTTCAATATATTTATAAATGGCCGAGAATTCTTCCTTAAAGATGGACAGAATCTGAGTTACAATAGGAATCTGTTACAAACTGGCAGAAATGACAAGAACGCACCAATTTTAGAGATATTCGAGAGTCTCTAGTCTCTCCCTTCCAAGAATCAGAGAATTCTTCCTTAAAGATGGACCATAAAATACTGTATGCAATTATATGTTCAGCTATGATAATTCTAGTGCTTGTTGGGGTCCAAGAAAATCTTAAAATTAGTCAAGAGTAAAGTAATAACAGCTACATCAATTTACCTACTTGCAATCAGAAATGCACAAAAACATTAAAGATAAATATGCACGAAGCATGATAAACATCAGGAAGCCAAAAATTGAGTTACCTTGTTCAGGAGTTCACCCCACAAAAGCCAGCAACCGTGTAGCGAGATGAAGGAATTCCAATCAATTAAGCTGATGCCTAATAGAACCTAAGTTAGAAAGAGTTTCAAACCATTTCTGAGGAATTCCAATCAATTAAGCTCATGAAAAAAAATCCAATCTCAAAACCCATTTTCAACTCTAATAGTATTTCACTCTCAAAGACAAGCTATTAGTAAACTTGCTCAGTGAATATATGCAACAAATATTGTGAGATATAATTGATATTGTGAGATATAAAATCTGAATCAAATTAAAGGCTTTAGATAAAATCTGAATCAAATAAGGCAACAAATATGTTACTATGAGGCTTCACCAAGGTTATTCCTCGACTAAATTTCATAACGGCTATCTCAAGTCTTATTTTGGTGACAAGTATTGATTGTTAAAGTGATTAAGAATTTAATTATGATCAGATTTATTTGAAAACTAACCAAGAAAATTCATGCAGATTTATATACAATATCAATGCCCTGGAAAAACGAATCAGCATTCAATAAACAAGATAAATTGAATGCAAGTTTGCTAACTATTAGCCATACAAACTGTGCAACTTGAAACTTCAGGGATGTGATTCACAGTCACCTAATTATTAACAGAGCTAACACAAAGTAGCATCCACTGAATCATCTTAATATCAAATTCCAATTTAAAAAGATTCCTCTTTGAAACCCCATCCCAATCCTACGATTTCCTATTTTTTGAGGCACTATGCTTTACTGTCAAATTTCAGAGCCAAATTCCAAGAATCAAGAAACAAACAACAACTCAAATTCCAGAAAGGATTTTATACAAGCAAATTCCAGAAATAGTCAACTACTCAATAATCATGAAATATATGTGGTTGCTAGTATTGCTGAAACATACGGTTATCACCTACATGGAGGTAAGACACTTCATAGTAAGGCACTCAAAGTAAAGTTATTATCTGATAGATAACATGGTTATCACCTACATGGAGGTAAGACACTTAACAAATAAAAAAATGACAGCCAATCTTTTCTCTATCAATGAGATTAAACCTCAAGATGGCTCAAACATTAGACTATTAGTAATACCAACAGAACATTAGTATTAACTATTAAAGTTTGAAATAGACTCAGAACATTGTCCTACACTCCTTCCTTGATTAAGAAAAAGAAGCAATTCATCCCATAAACCTCACCACCAACTGTCATCTCCACCTTATACTCCTAAGTTTTAACCATTGAACCAATTTTCCATTTAGCACCACTACCACTAGCCAACACTTGCATCCACATACCCAAAATGAATATCCACCAATATCTTGACCTCATAACCCAGAAAGCTATACTAATCACTTCAACAACAAATTCGCCTATTCAAAAATCTACACCACAATTTCTTTGAACAATAAAGTGAAAGAAACGATACAAAATGTCCCTGGAGCTTATCATGATCACAGCAAACAATGGAAAATTACAAAATCATCACCCATCGTGAGATCCCCACAAAATTAACCAATTTTAACAACAAAATCAGACACAAAACTCATATATCTCAGAAAACAATAATCACAACCAAACAACACATTTTCATTCCAACTCAATCAAACCAAAATTGTTTCAAAAGGGAAACGAAGACAAGTCATTTTAATTAAGGGAAAACAACAGCAGATGGCCCCAAACATTTTCATTCCAATACATCAAACCAAAAGGGAAAACAAATCATTAAGTTACAAAGAGGAAGAAACGAAGACAAACTAGAAAGGGTTCGTACCTGAAGCAAGAGAACGGACAACGAGGAAGAGATGAAAGGGTTTCTGTTTGTACCTGAAACAAGATGAACGTAACAAGATGAATCAGCGCAAGATGAAAGGAGCAGCAACGATTTCTTACCTCAATCAGCGCAAGATGAAAGGAGCAACAACGATTTCTTACAACAATCAGCGCAAGATGAAACAAGATGAAAGGAGTTGTACCTCAATCGTAAAGGGTTTCTGTTCTTGAAGCCTCAGATGAATGGATTCCTAACAATTTCGCCTCAGAGATGAAAGGGTTAGGGTTTGATTAGTGTTAGTGGAGTGGAGTGTGTTTGAGAATCGCGGGGAAACGAAACATATTCGCGCTTGATTTTTCTGAAGAAATAGAACCGCCGCGAGAGGACTTTGAACCGCCGCCGGTGTTGTTGGTTTAGGGCGGTTATAGTGAACCGCCGCAGATGTTGTTAAGCGACGGCGGTTGGATGTACCCGCCGCGAAACAAGCGCCACTATTAGTCTCTTTTTTTGTGGTGTTACTTTTATTTATATAATTACTTATTTATTATTTTAATTATTTTAGTGCTGGATATATGAGTATTTCCCCGCCATCGTGGTGCGAAAAGACTTCGGTGCCAGTGAACTTCCACGTTGCAGCAGGTGGGCGAACAAGAAGTGCGATAGTATCAAGCTTCCGGAGTTTCGGCAGCTGCTAGATGACTTGCAGAGGGAGCAGGTCATATGGAGCCTCTGGGACGACCACAGACAGTACCTCCAGTTTCACAACATTTCATTATTCAGAGGTTGGCTATTGTAGGGGGATGTGGTTGTGCCTTATATGCCAGACGGTCCATTGGCAGTTTGGATATGTCCAACAGATTCCTCATCCACCTATTTCGGGCCCACGTCTATCTACGGAGTTCATAGTACAGCAGCTGATGTTCTATCAGTCCCCAGCGCGGGCTTTCAGGGACAGCGGTCGACGGACACCCGTCCAGGGTGCTTGTGATGACGAGTACCTACTATGGTACTTGCATGTGTCCATTCCCCACCTGACTCCGGCTCCGCCTTCGCCTCTAGAGGATGCACCTGCAACTGCTGAGGATGTTGGTCCACTTCCCTTAGAGTCCAGGATGTCGAGAGCAGCTAGGCATGTCTAGAATGTATATGATAGTCTTTTGGCAGTCGACGACATTCCTGAGGATGTTTATGATAGTCTGTTGACTGCTTTACAGCTATTGGACATTTAGTTGTATTATTTTTTGTATTTTTACTGTATTGATACTATATTATCATTGTTTATTAGTTTAGCGAGTTATGTTACATTTAATTATTTCGCGTAATTTTTTTTAATTTAAAAAAAAATTAAAAATTTCCGGAAATACACATATTTCCGGAAGGCAGAAATATGGCAGAAATATGGGTTTTCCGGAAATACCTCAAAAAGAGGTATTTCAAATTAATCAAATAAATGTATTTTAAAAAATATTTTTTAAAAATTTCCAGAAATACACATTTTTAGTTTTAATATTTATCAGTTTTTTATTTGAAACTCTTTTTTATCTACTTTAAATTTTTCTTTATTCTTACGGGGTAATGTTCGGACTATTCAAATACTGTCTAAATTTATTCATAAAAATAACACGACAGCACCTGTGCGTATGCAAGTCATCCTCTATATTTTACAATTGATTTTAGATTAATGAGATTTCAAATTAACGTTTCTATTTTAAGTAATCGTGTCACGTAACGCGATCGGCCCGTACGGATGTCGGGTACAGTACTAGTTTATTTAATACTAATGCAACTCAAAGTAACTAAGCAACTGCCAATAATTGACAAAACGGGGAAAATTTGGTTGAAACGCAATAATGCAAGTGTGTTGTAGTAGTATTTTCTATTTTCCTTTTCTGACTTTTTTGACCAAAGTTTAAACCATTGACAAAAAATGTCACATATAGGGTCCAAAGTTAACTACCTCACATTCCTCACTATAAATAAAGCTCTAGGAGAGCAGTGCTTACTCACACAGAATCAATCACAAGTGCAAAACTTGATTAATTACTTCTTAGTACGAAGTGGTGATTGAGAGAAGAAAATGGGTTTCAATTCACATCGTAACATATTTTGCTTCTCTGTTTTGTTTACTCTGTATGCATTGGCCTCTGCTCAGCTATCATCAGATTTTTATGGAACAACATGTCCCAATGCTCTCTATACCATAAAATCTGCAGTGCTTAGTGCTGTTATGAAAGAACATCGCATGGGCGCGTCCTTGTTACGTCTTCATTTTCATGATTGCTTTGTCAATGCATGTTCTTCACTCTCTTACTCATGCATAAGTGCATGCATGCATTCATATCAACTCACCCTGCATGAATATTTATGCATGTATGACTTATAAAATTTGTTTTTATTTTATACTACTTTTATATATTAAGCTTCAATGATATATGTAACCAAAAAAATTAGCATCAGTGTTATACGATCTAGAAATATTTCATCACATGATCTTAGACTTTGTAATGGAATAGAATCTACTTAGCATCTGTTTCCATGCATTCCACATTCAAAGTAGATATCATAGAGAAACTTTATATATCTTTAAAATTAATAATGATCGTGTTTTAAAACATGTAGGGATGTGATGGATCAGTTTTATTAGATGACACTTCGAGCTTCACTGGAGAGAAATCAGCTGGTGCAAATGTGAATTCCCTCAGAGGTTTCGAAGTGATTGACAACATTAAAACTCAGTTAGAGACTGCTTGTCCTGGAATTGTTTCTTGTTCAGATATTCTTGCTGTTGCTGCCCGTGATAGTGTTGTAGTAGTAAGTGCAATACAATTAATCAATTTATGAACAAATAAAAGCTATTTTTCTATATATGTATTTTAGAAATGTATTGTAATCTATAAAATAGAAACAACTTTATTTTAAGTTGTTATTATATGCTACTATGTTTGAATTGATACATCAATCACTGTAGCATTCGAAAGTTGACAATTTAAATTTTTGATTAGAAAAACCATATTATAATTTTTTCAGATATGATTAATTTAATTAATGCTTTGACTGACTAACATTTTATGTCTTCTTTGTTATCTCAGTTGGGTGGTCCATCATGGACTGTTGGGTTAGGCAGAAGAGATTCAACAACTGCAAGTAAAGATGCTGCCACTAATGATATTCCATCCCCTTTAATGGATCTTAGTGACCTCATATCTTCTTTTTCAAATAAGGGTTTCACTACCAAAGAGATGGTAGTCCTCTCAGGTAAATTAATTCAAAGCACATAGAAAACAACCTAATTCTCAACGACTTCCATTGATATTTGATTAATCAGTTAGGGAGATTTTAAATCGTAGTTGCATCATAATCCTTGATATTATTTCCTAAGACCTAGCACAACTAACAAAGTTGATATTGTTAGGCTGAACATTTTTCGTGGTTACTCAAATTCCAAGAGATCTCCACTTGGCGGATCTAGGACCCGAGGTCAAGGGGTTAATTTTGTTTTAAAAATCACACATCACTAAAAATATAATAAAAATTAAACTTTTAATATATTTATTTAAATAAATTACACAATTCATAATTATCCTCTATGTGCACGAGGGAGAAACGATTTGAAGAATGTGATTGTGTGAGGGTGGTGTAGTGTGGATCCAGTGCAAAACTAGGGGATTTGTTGCAAATTATTTTTTTCAGAGTGTGCAAAATAATTTTTTTATAAGGAGGTGGGTGTAATTTTATTTTTTAAGGGTTTGCATTTGACCCCGCTCGCTTGCATGTAGGTATGACTTTGCGTATGTGAGTTTTCTACAGTGTTTGTCACTCAGTTTAGAAAAAAACCTCAGTAGCGATTGCAATTGCAGTCCAATTATAGTTGCGAAGACATTAAAAACTTTAATGTCGCAACCTAAATCGTGGTTGCACACAATTTTTTGGAAAATCCTATTAATTACTCTGACAATTAAAATTATGTCAACATATTTAGTAATCACCTAATTTTTTTTTTCTTTTCTTGAAATTTATATGTATAGGAGCTCATACAACAGGTCAAGCAAGGTGTCAATTATTCCGAGGCCGAATTTACAATGAAACAACCATTGATACAAATTTTGCAACAACAGTGAAATCAAATTGTCCAAGCACTGGTGGAGATAGCAACCTTACCTCACTTGATGTCACAACCAATGTGTTATTTGACAATTCTTATTTCAAGAATTTAGTAAACAAGAAAGGACTTCTACATTCTGATCAGCAACTTTTCAGTGGTGGTTCTACAGACTCTCAAGTCACTGCCTATAGCACTAGCTCTTCAACTTTCTCTTCAGATTTTGCTAGTGCTATGGTGAAAATGGGAAACCTTAGCCCTTTAACAGGGAATAGTGGCCAGATTCGTACTAATTGCCGCAAAAGTAACTAGTAAGAAAGAAAATCTTCTCAGCAAATTAAATTAAACATGGTTGTAATGTCACAATCTTTCATATGATGTAATATGGGGTGTTATCCCTTTGTATGTGTCTAGTTTAATTAATGATCTAAGAATATGAAATGTAAGGTGTGGTTTTTAGTCATAGTTAAATAAAGAGTGATATATTGGTCTTCCACAGAACAAGTGTTGTTATTCTCATACCATTTTCTGGTTTAAAATTATACACTACGCCAGATCTTTAAAAAAATGGCGCCTTATGGGGCAGCGCTTTTGATTAAAGCACTGGATAAGCTTAAAACGCGCAGGGAAATGAGCGGTGCTTCTCTTAAAAGCGCTGGCCATAAGAGATCGAAAATGGGCAATGGGCAGCGCTTCCTTCCAAACGCTGCCTATAGGAGGACGAAAATTGGCCATGGGCAGCGCTTTTTATCAAGCGCTGATTATTAGATCACGAACATGGGCGATGAGCAGCGCTTTTTACAAGCCCTGCCTATGGGTTAGACGAAATTTGGGCTATGGGTAGCGCTTTTTATGGCAAGCGCTGGCTATTGATATTAATTTTTTTTCTTTCCCTCACATCCAACGTTCATTTTCCTCACATTCCCTCTCACTCTCACGACTCTCACTCACTAAGCTCTCTCACTCACACACTGACCAAGCTCTCTCACTCACACTCACCAAGCTCCCTCACTCTCTCAACCATTTTCGTTTCTCCCATTTTTCCTCACCATTTTCGTTTCTCTCTCTCTCTCTCTCAACCATTTCGTCTCTCTCTCTCTCTCTCTCTCTCTCTCTCTCTCTCTCTCTCTCTCTCTCTCTCTCTCTCTCTCTCTCTCTCTCTCTCTCTCTCTCTCTCTCTCTCTCTCTCTCTCTCAACCATTTCGTTTTGGTTTGGGTTTCCACATTAACCCATTTCATTTTGGCTTGCCAAGCATATTTGAGGTAACTCATAAATCCATTTTCTTATTTTTACATTTAAAGTGTTTGTGTTTTTGACTCAAAGAAGCTCATTTTCTTTATATTGCTTTGTTTATGATATTGTGATATTGTGTATATGTAGTTGTTTGGTTTTGTGTTGTTTTTTTGGTTTGCATTTAAAGTGTTTGTGTTTTTGACTCAAAGAAGACCAATTTTAATTATTTTACTTAGTTTGTGATATTATGTTTATGTGGTTGCTTTGTTGTGTGTTGTAGAAATTTGGATGCATGCATATCAATATTGTAAATAATTGACTTAGTTATTTGATATGGAAATTAGTTATTTGTTATGGAAATTAGTTATTCAAAATACTACTTAGTGTTCATAATTTCAATAGAATGTGAATGTTGTAAATAATTGACTTAGTTATTTGATATGGAAATTAGTTATTTGATTTGAAAATTAGTTATTCAAAATACCACTTGGATATTGTAAATGGATGATTGAAATTAGTTATTTGATATGGATGCATGTTGAGTTTCAAGTTTATGTTGTGTTTGAACATGTTAAATTGTATATGTGTGGTAAATGAAACTAGCAAAGTAAAATCGAATATGCCTAAGTCGAATATGCGAATTGTTTGTTAGGTTTTGCGAGTTTATTTTGCCGGAGCTTCGCGTTCATTGTTCGAGTTCGTCCTGGTTCGAGTGTTCGTTCTACTTCGTTCGAGTTCATTGTTGCTTCCACTTGTTCAGGTACTTTTGTTGTTTTCTTGTATTTATTATATGAAGAATGGCAATATGGAAGACATCAAAGTGTTTGATTTCTTTAGTTGAAAATAGTTGAATGTCTTAGGTTCAAAAAAATTGTACGTTGTGTGTTTTTCATCTGTAATAGGTTTAAGTTCTCTTATCAGGATTTTATTATAAATATTGGGAAATTATGGATAGAAAGTGGATGTCTGCCAATCGTCTGTCCAAGGAATATGTCGTTGGAGTGGATTATTTTGTGAACTGTGCTGTTGAACGTTTAGGGACTTCTAGTAATATCAAATGTCCTTGTTTAAGTTGTTGTTATGTAAAATCAGTTAATGCAGAGGAGTTGGCAGGACATTTAAAGGGTTACGGAATTGATCAAAGTTACACTTGTTGGACAATGCATGGTGAGGAAAGACTAGTGGAAAAATGGGATTTAAAGTCGGACATTTTAGACATTTAAAGTCGGACCTCAGTCCGACTTATATTAAGGCGACTTAGAAACTTCAAGGATTTAAAGTCGGGTATAGGTCCGACTTTAAAAGCATGTTTAGTCCTCTGACAAACACTTTTGAAGTCGGACTACAATGGGGTCCGACTTTAAAAGTGATATTTTAAAGTCAGATTACAGTAATACCCGACTTTAAAAGTTTATATGTTTTTAAAAAAAATTATTTCAGTTTTTGGTTCTTCTAACTGTATACAAGGTCTACTAACACAACCGGTTCATACAAAACACATATTTATAATTAATTAGAATATCACGCTGTAGAGTTAATTACCACATAATTGCAACAAAAACCACACAATTTAACACTCAAGATCATGCAATCTAAGCACACAATTAATTCATTATAAGATAGAAATATATACATTCAAGTATGAGGATCCACACGGGTAATTAAATATCTACTCAATAATAATTATCTAGTAATCATCCTAAAAGTTGAAAATTTCAATTACATTTTTCCAATTGTTTGTTACTGAACTTCAAACAATGGACAATAAGAAAAAATATAAAAGAAGAATTACATATGAAGCTGTCAAAAAAATCACTGTTAAGAGAGGGAAAAATAGTTGACCTCCTGCACAAAATAGTTGACTACAAAATAGTTGACCATAATCAGCAAATCAATTTTAAGATAGGGTTAAAGGTATGTTTCGTCCCTGCAAATATCACAATAATCCAGTTTCGTCCCTGTAAAAAAAAAAGTTTTAAAACAGCCCTTGCAATTACCAAACGCTTCTAGTTTCGTCCCTGCTGTTAACTTTCCATCCAAAAAACTAACAGTTGCCACGTCATCAACCCTTGCCCAAAAAAAAGTTTTAAAACAACCCTTGCAATTACCAAACGCTTCTAGTTTCGTCCCTGCTATTAACTATTCATCATCTTCAACCTCTTGATTGTCTTCTTCAAACCCAAATCCCATCAAATCTCCTTATTTCCTTACACAAAATCTCATTCTCACCACAGACACCAAATAATGACATTCTTTTATTAAGTATTAATCTCATTCTCATCACAAACACCAAATAATGACATTCTCTCCATATGTTTCCTTTTGTAGTGTGTCTGAAGGGTTCTGAAGTCTTTGAGTGGCCTTGACCTTGGATGATCTATGTTGTTCTTGCAACCTTCTGCACAGCAATAACAAGGAAGCCTTAACATTGAAGTAGCTGGTTTTACTCCTCTCAGTGATTCTGGTCCTTTTCTGTATTGTGATCCATGCCCCCACATATGCATCTGAAATATAACAATGCATTGAGAGAAAATTAATTGAAAATTTGTGAATCAAACACAGTCATAAATCTAGAAAGAATACTAATTACTCACAGTCATAGCTAGTCTAGACTGTAATTGTTCTTTTCTATTTTGCTGGTTAGAGTAATTATTAAGGATTTAGTATCTTTTATTTTATGTTACTTATACTCTTATAAGTAACTTTTTAAAATAAAAATCCTATTCTAGAAAAAAAACAAGATTATGTTAAGAATTACCATTGTAATTTGTGAGTACAATAATGTGTTTTCAGGTTTTGTTAAAACCTACTACCTATCATCCATCCTCTTGAACAAAAATAAAATAAAACAATTTAAGTGCAACAAAAAGACAGCATTTTTCAGTTAATTACCTGTTTCTTAAAAATAAACTAACTAATATCCATTTTTCCTGTTGTTAATATTTTTCCTTGTGTCACATTAACATATTCTTAATGAAAGAAAAAAAGATGAAGAAAATAATTAAGTGATTTCAATTAATACTTAATAATGAATGGCTTGGAATTGCAGTATGAGATTATTTGGTGTTTGTGGTGAGAATGAGATTTTGTGTAAGGAAATAAGGAGATTTGATGGGATTTGGGTTTGAAGAAGACAATCAAGAGGTTGAAGATGATGAATAGTTAATAGCAGGGACGAAACTAGAAGCGTTTGGTAATTGCAAGGGTTGTTTTAAAACTTTTTTTTGGGCAAGGGTTGATGACGTGGCAACTGTTAGTTTTTTGGATGGAAAGTTAACAGCAGGGACGAAACTAGAAGCGTTTGGTAATTGCAAGGGCTGTTTTAAAACTTTTTTTTTACAGGGACGAAACTGGATTATTGTGATATTTGCAGGGACGAAACATACCTTTAACCCAACCGGTTCATACAAAACACAATAAAAAATTATTTCAGTTTTTGGTTCTTCTAACTGTATACAAGGTCTACTAACACAACCGGTTCATACAAAACACATATTTATAATTAATTAGAATATCACGCTGTAGAGTTAATTACCACATAATTGCAACAAAAACCACACAATTTAACACTCAAGATCATGCAATCTAAGCACACAATTAATTCATTATAAGATAGAAATATATACATTCAAGTATGAGGATCCACACGGGTAATTAAATATCTACTCAATAATAATTATCTAGTAATCATCCTAAAAGTTGAAAATTTCAATTACATTTTTCCAATTGTTTGTTACTGAACTTCAAACAATGGACAATAAGAAAAAATATAAAAGAAGAATTACATATGAAGCTGTCAAAAAAATCACTGTTAAGAGAGGGAAAAATAGTTGACCTCCTGCACAAAATAGTTGACTACAAAATAGTTGACCATAATCAGCAAATCAATTTTAAGATATCCAATTTTCTCAAGTCAACCTCCTGCACAAAATAGTTGACCATAATCAGCAAATCTATTTTCAATCATGAGTGGCAAAATCAACTATTTAAGAGAGGGAAAAATAACAGTCAAATTGATTTACCATCCACCCATGATTGCATGTCCTGTCCAGATGAAGACAACACGTACAAAAATAATAAGTAAATAAATAAATAAACAATTAAATAAAATAAAAAGCCTCAGACACACATGAATGCTTATGATCCAACAACCTAATGTTGAGAGTTTTAAATGAATTACTGTACCCTAGTAAATTCTACTACAAAAGATTTAAAAGTTTTGCAAATAACATTTCATTGGTTTAAAAATAGTGAATACAAAATCTTAAGATAGGCAACTTACCAAAGCTTTAAAAGCTGGCCTGTGAGCTGCCATTTCATAAACACATCATCCTGGCAAATGTTATAAGTCACAGCAAATTACATATGCAATTCAAAAGAAACTGTAGAAGAGACCAAAGTTATTAAATTAGGAACTCTCAGGAGTACAAAAGAAATCTATCATACCCAAAGACCAGATATCTGACTTACAGCTATAGGGTATATCAGCAAGAAGCTATGGGCACATATAAGTTGGAGTCCCAACAATCTAAGATTAAAGCAACAACAAATTGTTACTAATCCAAAAGAATGCTCAAACAGTGAACAAAACAGTATTTTCATAGTATCACTCACTGAGGAAGCAAGATCATCAGATGTCAACATTTTAGCAAGACCAAAGTTACCTGCAACAAACATGCAAGAAATAAGGATAGCATACTACAAACATCGATTATTGAACTTCAACATTTTAGCAAGACCAAAGTCACCTCAAAGTACTCTGAGATATTTGCTACATAACAACTATTATTGAACTTCAAGAAGTCTTTTACCTTGACGTCACGATGAAGAATATGATTAACATGTAAGTAATCAAGTGCCATCAGTAATTGGACAAGCCACTTGCAGAGTTTCTGCCAAAAGTTGACAGATCAATTAACTCATAGTTCCAAAATACGTCACATTTGTTAAAACAGAAAACACAATTTTATACTTCCTGCTCCCAGCACTCTTGATAAATTAGGCAAAACATTTGTGCACCACACCCACACCTGTGACGCACACCCTCACATCCAAAACACGAAGAGCAACAGAATTAGAAGGTTCTGATTGAAAACAAGACTAACCTTTTCTACCCAAGAATCTTTATACTTTACAATAAATGGACTTCGAACTTTAGATATAAGCTCCATCTACAAAAACAAAGAATAGGTATGGATCTTAGTACCTTGCAATCTTATAAATGAGAAAGGCAACATAAATATTATTTTCACATTTTAAAATATAAAACAGCAAGTAGCACATTAAAGTTCAAATGTAAAATTGATTAAAATGAACAAAGGTGGGCTTAAAAATCAACTTAAAAACTTCATGCTGCTAAATATCAATCTAACACATAAAACAAACATGAATGAATGTATATGATTTACTATATTTAAAGCAATGTGTGTCATCAACAATTATCCATTGGTAGTGGCAAGATCATTACAATCCTCATCTTTATCATTGCGGCTGTTATTGTTTGACTCTTGCATCCAACGAGTCCCAATGTTGCTATTCAATGAGGGTTGATTACTGCTAACAAAAAGAAGTGGATTACCTCCTAGTGAGCAGACCTACGGGTTCTGTCAGATTGGCAAGCAAGACGGATCTTCTTGAGAACATACCTAAAATGTAAATGACATAAATAAATAAATTACCACATACATTATTTGATACACCATCTAGATAATAGATACTGCAAACTTTTGCAGCATGACTTTATCGAGTAGAAATACCATCATCTAAAATTTTCTCCTCACAAAGTATTACAAGTTTAGTAAAGCATTTGTACCTTCCTTCTGTGGGAAGATTGAAAATGAGCTAAATAGGTCAGATAACCACTCCAAAGCTGCCTCTTAAGTAGGCCTTTTGAAAGACTACAATCAGAAACAATAGAAAAATAACCCCAAAACCAAAATGTTCGGTCAAGGAAGAAGAACTTGTTCATGTATGATGTTTTAAAGTAAAGGTAATAACAGAATGAAAAGGAAATACTTATAGATTCACTATTGGAAGAACCATATCTACTATGAATCTGCAGAGATGACAAACCAACCATAATGTACATAATTAGAAAAGAAAAGGTTTAAAATGATAGACATAGTTTCTCTAGATACTTATCTTTGTATGTATGTATTTTCTTATAAGTAAAAACTTGTCAATTTCCATGGTTCATGCAGCTAGGATAGGATGCACCAGCAGGCCTTATTTCCTAATCCACCTTAGGATAATGTCCTTGATTCTAATAACTAAATCTGAATAGATTTTAGGAAAACCATTTAGATTATTTCCAGCTAACTTTTCTCTTTGGTAATCACAAAAGACCCCTAACTTTTCTATTTAATATTCACTCAGATATATAACTAGAATGAAGTGATCTGAATTTAGAACTTACCAAATAATCATATGATGTCCAAGCCATGATATCCCCATCTTATTATGTTCTGATCTGGATCCAATTTTCAGATGCCTCTACAAGAACAACATAACAAACTATCTTGATTTGGAACCTGGAACTGGAACCTGTAATTGTTTCAAATGTCAGACACAAAGTCATATCAAAGTGTTTCTTCTAGGCAGGATATTTACATCATTGATCTTGATTTGTCAATAAATTGTGAACATGAAAGACAAGAAATAAGTTGTTACCTTCAGAAATTGACCCTCTAACTCTTTCAAGAACTATTGAATCTGCACAAGGTAGATACATAAGTATTGAATGACACATTTGGAAAGAATGTAAAAGAACATAGGGCTAGGAAATTGAATGCTAATATATCTAGGGTAACTGAACACAGGGCTAGGCAATTGAACACAAGTGCATTTCTTTCTATAAGCATCAAAATACTACAGATTTGGCTCTAGATGAGGGAACTAATATGTACAAGAAATTTTGGAATTCCAAACCTATGCTTTTGCACCTTGTGGGTAGCCAATTTTGGAATTCCAAACCTATGCTTTTGCACCTTGTGTCTGACCATGTTTATGTGAATCAATTGGTGACATACCCTGTGATGCAGCATCAACAAGGGCAGCTTGAATTGCATCATATCTTGCCTTTCAACATCAGAAGTTCTAATATTGTAAAAATAAAGCTTCACACCTTCCTCCACACCAGATCCTAAAGTTCCAGTACCCATATCAAAGCAATTTAAGAATGTAAACTTGTCACTTTTAGACGACGCCTTCTCGCCAACAAGCTCCCTGCATTTTTCAGTTGATTGGAGCAACAATGTGTGAGCATAACTGGAAATTCTAACTGGGAGGCTTCTACTAATCATCACATAATAATTAAACATTTATACACATCAACATCGGCTCAAAGCAATCCATAGAATTCATGCAACTAGAAATTCACCAACTAGAAATTCTATAAGGAATGTAGCTAAAATCGGAATAATCATGGTTGTTGCCATCTACTACAGAGGAAAGCATCCAGACCCCACAAACCCACTACCATTAAACAACACCCTCTCCAAATCAACTCACAAGATCAGCTCCCAAACCAACGTCACCAATCAAAGGAAGATTCTTACTGTTTAAAACCACAACCCTTCAAGCTTCAGAATTCCTTTGCCTGATTTTTGCCAATAAGATTCTTCACGTATTTATCTTCTTTAGTCCCAATCTCTCCCCCAAACTCAGTTGGAAATCTAGTGAAGACTCCGGTTGAACCTGTTAGAAAAAATCAGTGAATTCACCAGCCTTGTGGCCTTTTGAAAAACTACATCTACTTTATATTTGACTAAAATATATTGATAGTTAGTTATCAAACATGAAATCACGAAACTAAAGATTAAATATTAAACTAAATAAAAAAGAAAGAAAATGTTAAATTACATGATCGGTACCTTGTAGAACGCGCGCAACCTTGGCAGAATGAGGAAGAGCAAAACCATTCTTCACGAGAGCTAGCTTAGAAGCCCTAGTGATATCATTCAGATTTGTTAGCAATGTAAATAGAACTGTGGCTCAGTTCTAAGGGGAAACTCTTGGAGTAAGATCCATCTCCTATTTTCAGTCTTCAATAAAATTTGTTCTTTTCATATCATATCAATCTCCCACTTCTCTTAGCTGGGTTCCATACATTCACACATAGTACTTCAAGAAAATTATCTGCAATCTTCTATCTAACAAGGCCACAAGTAGACTTCAACTGTAAATAAAAACTGTCTGCAGGAATTCTCCATATATTTCTTAGTTCTTAAAAATACCTTAAATCAAATGGAAATTCATTCCATGTTATCATTAAGTATTGTTTAAACAGAGACTCAGACAATATATTATTAAGCATTTTCAGGAAGCATGCTCATGCTGTTGAACTGGATACTAAACCGGATACTACCTTCATAAGGTGACTGGCTTGGCCCAAGGATCATCACATTGAAATATCGCATATTTTCTTCTGAAGGTGAAGCGCTAATTCCAGGTGCTGCAATAGCAAATCATTATAGTAGTATTAGACTAAGAGAATTAAATAATTAGCAGAATAAAGAGAAAAATATACGACATAACAACTCTTGCATCATAACTTGAATTACTAAATAACCATGGAAATAACATTCAAGGTATCTCAGAAGACACAAACTACATGGACAAGCACTACTAATTCAACCGATGGCGAACAACAAAAGCACTATGTTCACGACAGAAATTGTCAACTGCCAAATCCTATTTCTTTAACTAATTAACCACTAACATTTATTTACAAAAAAGTGTCAAATAAAGCAACAAAGGGAAAGAGCGAATAAGAAGTTACCTAGCTCGCTGAGCAGACGCCGCGTTTCCTATTATATCCAAAAATAAAGAGATAAGAGCGTGATCAGAACACTCAGAGAGATCAAAACTCAAATAAAAAAAATTCAAAAAAGAAAAAGAAAAAACCATAACTACAATTTGCTTCCATCGAAGATTGAAAGCAAAAAGGAAGTTAAATCCCCAATGTTTAACAACTAGGGTTTTTCATTTTATTTTCTGATTTTGCAGCTGAATTTAAGACAAAGTGGAAAAATTGACAGCACAGTTTATCGATCAAAATACGCTATTGGCCAACGCGATAGAGTTGAACGATTAAGAGCCAAAAAACTAGGACTGGATTTCAAGTTTCTTTTGCTTTCTCAGTCGCCAACAAATCGATCGGAGAAATTGAAATTTAGATTTCAATATCGAAATGAATACAAACCTTGATGATTCTTCGAGGGAGGTTACTGTTGGCCATTTCTTGTTCGATTGCAAAGCACGCAAGAGGGTTTTTAGAGAGAGGGAGAGAGAGGGAGGGAGAGATTCTTTCGGTAATAATACCAAGAATGACAAACAATGGTGACGGTGACGGTGATGGTGACAAGGCGGGAGAGAGGGAAATGTATGATATCTTTTTCAACCAAGAGTTTCCCCTTGCTTCCTCCAGGGCAGCAAATATGGTGACGGTGACGAGGCGGGACAAGGAGAGAAACGGCGACGAGGATAGATGGAGATGGAGGCAGATAAGAGAGAGTGAGGGAGGATGAAGACGATTTGGCAGAGAGAGAAAGGGAAGAGCGAGCTATGGCAGAGAGAGAAAGGGAAGAGCGATGGAAGAGAAGGGGAAGAGCGATGGAAGCTTAGGGTTTTGGGGGAAGAGAGGAATGCGCGAGGGTTTCTGCGAGGGGGGGTAGTTTTTGTTTGAGTTATTCTTTTTTGACTAATTCAGTGGGGGGTTATTATTTCATGAGAAAATAGGCTAGATATTTAAAGTCGGACGTAATGATTAACCGACTTCGAAAGGTGTCTGCCAGAATTCTATTTTCATGTTAATTACAAAATTGCCACCCGCGTCAACTTTCAAAGTCGGATGTTTGGGAGTCCGACTTAAAAACTCTAATTCTTTTCCAATTTTTACACTAGTATCTTCAAATATGGGTAATAGTACTGAGAGATGTGCGCTGGTTGACACCGAAAGACCTACATTTTATGGGGATGAATTTGAAGAGATGGCAAAGGCTGTTGAAGACAATCTTAATGACTGTCCTCAAATGTTTGAGAAGTTGATAACGGATGCAGAGACTCCGTTGTATTCAGGTTGTACTGAATTCACAAAATTATTGGCTGTGATAAATTTGTATAACTTCAAAACTTGCCACGGATGGACGGATAAGAGCTTTACGGAATTACTCGCACTATTGAAAGAAATGTTGCCGAAGGATAATGTTCTCCCTTCTCGGACGTATGATGCAAAACAAATGTTAGGGTCCATTGGCTTGAACTATGAGAAGATACACGCTTGTCCCAATGATTGCATTTTATTTCGGAATGAACATGCATTGTTAAAATCGTGTCCTAAATGTAATGAATCGTGGTATAAAAAGAAAGAATCTGCTCCAGAAAAGGTGTTGTGATATTGTGTATATGTAGTTGTTTGGTTGTGTGTTGTTTTTTTGGTTTGCATTTAAAGTGTTTGTGTTTTTGACTCAAAGAAGACCAATTTTAATTATTTTACTTAGTTTGTGATATTATGTTTATGTGGTTGCTTTGTTGTGTGTTGTAGAAATTGGATGCATGCATATCAATATTGTAAATAATTGACTTAGTTATTTGATATGGAAATTAGTTATTTGTTATGGAAATTAGTTATTCAAAATACTACTTAGTGTTCATAATTTCAATAGAATGTGAATGTTGTAAATAATTGACTTAGTTATTTGATATGGAAATTAGTTATTTGATTTGGAAATTAGTTATTCAAAATACTACTTGGATGTTGTAAATGGATGATTGAAATTAGTTATTTGATATGGATGCATGTTGAGTTTCAAGTTTATGTTGTGTTTGAACATGTTAAATTGTATATGTGTGGTGAATGAAACTAGCAAAGTAAAATCGAATATGCGAATTGTTTGTTAGGTTTTGCGAGTTTATTTTGCCGGAGCTTCGCGTTCATTGTTCGAGTCGTCCTGGTTCGAGTGTTCGTTCTACTTCGTTCGAGTTCATTGTTGCTTCCACTTGTTCAGGTACTTTTGTTGTTTTCTTGTATTTATAATATGAAGAATGGCAATATGGAAGACATCAAAGTGTTTGATTTCTTTAGTTGAAAATAGTTGAATGTCTTAGGTTCAAAAAAATTGTACGTTGTGTGTTTTTCATCTGTAATAGGTTTAAGTTCTCTTATCAGGATTTTATTATAAATATTGGGAAATTATGGATAGAAAGTGGATGTCTGCCAATCGTCTGTCCAAGGAATATGTCGCTGGAGTGGATTATTTTGTGAACTGTGTTGTTGAACATTTAGGGACTTCTAGTAATATCAAATGTCTTTGTTTAAGTTGTTGTTATGTAAAACCAGTTAATGCAGAGGAGTTGGCAGGCCATTTAAAGGGTTACGGAATTGATCAAAGTTACACTTGTTGGACAATGCTTGGTGAGGAAAGAGGTGAATCTTCAAATATGGGTAATAGTACTACGAGATGTGCGCTGGTTGACACCGAAAGACCTACATTTTATGGGGATGAATTTGAAGAGATGGCAAAGGCTGTTGAAGACGATCTTAATGACTGTCCTCAAATGTTTGAGAAGTTGATAACAGATGCAGAGACTCCGATGTATTCGGGTTGTACTGAATTCACAAAATTATTGACTGTGATAAATTTGTATAACTTCAAAACTTGCCACGGATGGACGGATAAGAGTTTTACGGAATTACTCGCACTATTGAAAGAAATGTTGCCGAAGGATAATGTGCTCCCTTCTCGGACGTATGATGCAAAACAAATGTTAGGGTCCATTGGCTTGAACTATGAGAAGATACACGCTTGTCCCAATGATTGCATTTTATTTCGGAATGAACATGCATTGTTAAAGTTGTGTCCTAAATGTAATGAATCGCGGTTTAAAAAGAAAGAATCTGCTCCAGAAAAGGTGTTGTGGTATTTTCCCATAATTCCACGATTTAGGCGCATGCACCGTAGTTTAGAAGATGCAAAACACTTGACATGGCATGAGGATGAAAGGATTAAATACGACATGCTACGACACCCGGCGGATTCTCCGCAATGGAAAAAAATTGATATTGATTATCCTGATTTCGAGTTGGATCCAAGAAACCTACGACTTGCATTGTCTGGTGATGGATTTAATCCGCACGGTATTCCCCGACAGGTATCTACTTAGAATTCTTTTTGATTTTCATATAATAGTTAATTCCATTTAACCATTTCAATTCTAATTTTATTTATTTATATAATTTCAGTATTTTCCTGATTGTCGGGTGAGGACATACTCTGATGAGCAGCTACTTGAGCTTAGGGGAGAGTGGTGCCGTTATGTCTCCCGTTTTTTTTTTTGATTTTGGATAGAATGTAATACTGTAAGTTGTTAGAGTTTGATTTGGATACATATAGCTAAGCTAGTTTTGATTCATATTGTAAGTTTAGCTAGTTTTGGATACATATGAATTGGATACATTTTGGTTCATGTTTTGGTACATTTTGGTACATATTGGTGCATTTGTATTAGCTTGTTGTTGTTAACTATATAATGGATTGGATTGTTAGAGTTTGATTTGGATACATATGAATTGCTTAATTTGGATAGTTGCTAGCTGTTTTGGATACATAATAATGTAACTTAATTGTTAGCTAGTTTGTTTTGGTTCTTGTTGGGTACATATTGGTGCATTTGTATTAGCTTGTTGGATTCATTTTGGTTCATGTTTTGGTACATTTTGGTACATATTGGTGCATTTGTATTAGCTTGTTGTTGTTAACTATATAATGGATTGGATTGTATTGGCTGTATATATATGACCAGGAAATATCAAATGTAAAAAGGAAAATAAACAAAAACAGAAAAAAAAATAAAAAATTAAAATTAAAATTTAAACAATGGGCAGTGCTTGCAGAGGAAAGCGCTGCTTGTTGACCTAGTGCTTCTAACAATGGGCAGCGTTTGCAGGGAAAAGCGCTACCCATTGTTAGAAGCGCCTGCAGGGAAGGCTTTTTTGTGGTAAGATTTCTTTTTGATTCAAAATTTTGTTTCTAGCATAGAAGCCATTGTTGCAAAGGTTAAGGTTTATACTGTCAACGACTCTGTGTTTAATGTTTGTCCACTAAGTTTTTCTTTTATTTCATATAAGTCCTCTAAGTTTGTTTGACGTTTCACCATGTAACGATGACGGATTAAATTAAGGTAAAGGGTATATAGGGAATGTAGGTGAGAACGAATGTTCATTGTGAGAAATGAGAACTCTTAATTATAACCGTTAGATTAAAATTAGCAGTTCAAATTATGTCATTAATTACAAGATCTTGTATAATTGTTTCGTTAATAATTAAAGATCACACGAGTTCTTTTAATTAATGACATAATTCGAACCGTTAATTTTAATCTAACCGTTTTAATTAAGAGTTCTCATTTCTCATAATCAATATTGCAAACACCCCTCTCCTTTTGTATGAATTGTTTCAATCATAATACACTCAAATACCAACATTGGAGACCAAAAAGTAAATTCACTATTGACTCCATTGATATCAATATTATCAATTAAACATATTGGAAAAACTTTAAGACTTATATTCTTTGCAAACAAAAAAAAAACATGCATGGCGACTAGATGACCTTGGATTGACCAAATGTAAACAAAAACATATATAAAGACAATGACAATAGAAACTAAATTTTGGAAGAATGAAAGACTTTGGATTTCATCAATTTGATCCACTATTTTGAACCACTTCTTTGGATTCCATCAATTTGATTTTTTCTTCTACTTCCTTCAAATTCTCATCAATCAACGACGAGAGATACTCGAGATCACTCGTGCTAATGTTGTCAGCATTTTGGGTACGATTCATTAATTGATGCACGAGATTGGTCATCTCCTTCTTCCTAGTGGCATCCTTTTGTTTCTCAAGCTTCTTTTGGGCTTTCAGGATCCTTTCATTCATATAGCCCTCCTGATCCAGCATATACTTGCTTTTCTCCACTTCAGACTTTGCCATGAATCTATCCAATACACTTTTGGCTTTTCCCTCACATGGAAAAACCTCTGGCTCAGAATCATCTTGATTATATATTATAGCACAAGAGTCAATCCCACAAAGGGTGCTTATTTCATCAATCTTCTTCCCTATACCTATTGAAAATTATAGCAAGAGCCATGTTAACGAGAAATTTAGAGAGAGAGAAATGTTTATTTTTTGAGGTAGAAATGAAAACATAAAAAATATCAAAACTGTAAATTTTCATCTCTAAATAAGTTTCATTATGATTATCAATTTCTAATGGTAAAATATGTTGGATAACCAAGGCTAACACATGCTATGTGTAAATTAAGCAGAATAATTTCTAACCACTTTTCCTTTTTCTGAATGTTGCCTTCCTCTTTGATTCATCAGTTATGTATGCAAGTTTCAGTTTGGGAAGCATTGTACTCATCAGAAAACAAAATGAAACAAACAAGAGAAAAACTCTTAAAATTTAACTTTTTTTTGTGTGGTTTTCTTAGTATTCCAGATTGTGTTATTTATATATAAAATTTCTAGATACAACTATAGTTGAGTTTACTATGGTCATTGTAACTCAATACCAAAAATTAATAAATAGTCAACCTTTTAATCAATTAGATAACTTTATTTTAATAGTAATAAAGAGCATTAAATTAAAATTTAAAAAAGAAACATAAATATGTATTGTTGACATTGTATTTATTACATTTAAATGGTGTATATAATTAATAGTATAAATGTACAATGTTAAATTTTTAAAGCATTTAATATATTTTATTTAATGAACCTTGCATTTAAGAATATTATATATAGAGTGTATCAACTGAGATGAGGGATATCGAAGGAGTGCAGCAAAAGAGTGCAAGAAGGAGGTCCCGGGTTCAAACTCCGGAAACTAACATTCCCCCACCCCCCACTAACATTGCTTATCAAAAAAAAAAAACTGAGATGAGTTTTATCAAGAGAGGGAGAGACACGTTAAAGAAAATCAGACGATAAAAAGAATAAATCGCGTGACCATAGATCAAGTCATGTGTGACTTTTTTAAGTGGTTGTGTGATCACCCATGTGTAGTTATATGGTCCAGATTCACTCCTCTCATCCTCTCACATTAAAATCCCATCTCCTTTATATATATATATATATATATATATATATATATATATATATATATATATATATATATATATATATATATATATATATAGGGAGCGTATCAGATGAGAACTAGTTCTTATCGTGAAAATAAGAACTTTTAGTTATAATCGTCATATTAGAATCAACGGTTCAGATTATGTCATTAACTACAAGATCTTATGTGATCTTTAATTAATAAAGAAACAATCATATGAGATCTCACCTGATACGTTCCCTATATATATATATATATATATATATATATATATATATATATATATATATATATATATATATATAGAACACTTTCTTATTATGAGAAATGAGAACATTCAATTATAACTGTGGGATTAAATTAATGGCTCATAGATTCTGTCATCAATTACAAGATCTCATATGATTGTTTTCTTTTTAATTAAATATCACAAAAGATCTTGTAATTAATGATACAATCAAAGTCGTTAATTTTAATCAAACTAAATGTTCTTATTTCTTACGATAACCAAGTGTTCGTACCCGAGTTGTCCCAAATTATATATATATATATATATATATATATATATATATATATATATATATATATATATATATATATATATATATATATATATATATATATATATATATATATATATATATATATATATATATATCTGTGTGTGTGTGTGTGAATGAGCTAAAAAAATTAAATTGTTTCAAAAGTAAGTATATATAAAACTAATTTAACCCAAATTTACCTTGAACAAGTTTTGTTTTGAAATTTAAAGTTTGAATGTCCAAAGATCCATGATAACATCAAGTACCATAAGTAGGTAGCTCAGTCGGCAAGCTAAGAGATACCGAAAGAGTGCAAACAGGAGGTCCTGAGTTCAAACCTGGGAAACTAACACATTTCCCCTCTCCACTAACATTGACTATAAAAAAACTGCCATCTAGGCCGACTTTCTGAAAATCGAGAAAACACGGACTGACATTCTCTCTAGTATTGAATTTTTCAAATAGAAGAGAGATAGATATTGTTATTTACATAATATTTTTAAAATAAAAAATCTAGTGACTGAAGAGGATTTTGTACCCGAAACACACACCAGGAATGTGCAATAACAGGCTGAGGGGTAGGAGTTGGGGATTATACTTTTTTAATAGGATTGGTGGTGTGAATCCCTGGGATGTGTATACCGTGAGTCCCTTTACCCCGAAAGTAAGTATAGATGAAAAAGTGCGAAAAACGAGTAAATTTGTTTTTCAAATAAAATTTTCAGATCATTTTCGAAATACTTTTGTTGTAAAAATTGTTGTGCAAGTGTACATATAGTCAAAACAAGTAATAAATGGATAAGTAAACATCGTTCCCACGAGGATTGATTATGGTTAATTTCACAATTTGGCTAATCTAGTTAGTGAGACTACAAAGTAACAAGTAAAAAGTAAATTAAAGTGCAAATGACAGTAAAAAGTAAAAAATGATTGGTGAAATTTGTTGAAAATTAGTCAAGACTCAGTTATGTAATTTTCTCCCCAAATGCTGTATTGCTAAAAGCGTTGTTGTCTCAGCATCAGTGCATAGAATTAGTAAATGGACTTTTCGGCTACTATGAAGGATAATGTTGCTAAGATATTCTTATTCCTAAATTCTCATTGGTTCATTCTACGGTTGGTATTGCATGATTCAGAACGCACAGTGATTTTGGTGTAGCATTCTTGTCATTACCAAGCTAGTTGATATTCCTATCACATAGACTACCATTTTATATATTGTGAAATCGGTAAATTAATCCTTTCTAGCAATTAATCTACATTATCCATACTAAATTGATCAAGTTCAACAGAGATGTATATCATAAAAACACACAAGATAATGACGCAAAACAGATTTCTTAGCATTAAGCATTTGGTTCAAAAATTACATCACATTGTCTTGACTAGAAAATGGAATTAGCTCATGATAAGCTTAAACCAACAATAAAAAAACTTAAAACACCATAAAAGAGTCATTATAATGCTTACAATGTGATGACTAGTACAAATCAATAGAAGAGTAGATGAACAATTCCAGCTCAGCCCATTGTTGCTGCAGCAAAAACAGCACTATGCAGCAAATTAAGCTCCAAAAATGGAGTTTTAAAACCAAAATTGGGGATGAAGGTGGAATGGGCGAATATGGAGTGATGGTGGCTGATAGGGTTTCGTGGATGGAGTATGTGGATGAGTGGTCCTTGAATTTCTAAGGTAAAAGGCCTTTTTATATCTCTTTCTCTCTCCTTTGCCTCTTACATTAAAAAACCAATGAAAAAATGATATTAAGATAGCCCACTTCCTTTAGAAACCCTTGTAATGCCATTCAGAAGACTACTTGTAGGAGAGACTAGATTTCTTGCCTTTTGTGCTGCTAGCATTCCAAATTTGGAGGTTACATATCATATTTGAGCAGTTACACTTCATAAATCCGCAGTTATACTTCATTAACTCGCAGTTGCTGCTCTACCGCCGAGAATAGCGTTAAACACATCAACTCCCATTAAAATTTCTACACACTCCAAAACACCTTAAATTCCTAACAAAGGACACTAAAAGTGCCCAAAACACATTTTAACCATTAAAAACTGTAAAATAGAAATTACCAAATATCCAAACTACTTATTGTTGCGTTAAAAACACACTTAGAGCAAGTGTACTCTACCGCAGAAGTAGTATAAAAGATTATCGTGTCCACAGGGATTAATTAGCAAGTACCAAACTAATCGAGATTATTTATTATTTAGACGAACAAATATTTGAATTGTAATGGAACAAATAAAAAAGAAATAAATAACAATAATAAAATGCAAGAATTAATTCAATGGAGAGAGGCCTAGGGTCACGGTTTCACTTGCAAACTTCGATTCCCCTATGTCTAATTCCTACTTGAATTCCTTTATTTTATTTAATTACCAATCCCTTTACTAAAGCTATTAATTTGTTTGGTCATTCGCGATTAATATTCTTTTTCCTAAACTAACCCTTTTTGGTCATGCAAGAATTTAAGTTGAGGAAAAGCATAAAGAACAGAAAGGTTGAATGATTGGAAGACTAAATTAAAGTTGGTCATGCATTAATTATAGCCCAAATTATCCTATAGGTCCACAAACTAATTGCAGTACGGTCGCTGATCAACTAATTGATTATGAACATGAAAATGGTAGTTAATCCTAATTATGTGAAAAAAATAATAGGACAATATTAATTGAAATAAAAACCGGAATTCAGATATGAAATTAGAACATAAAAATGTCTCTAAACATGCAAGATCCACCTAAGACCCTAGAAGAGGATTTAGCTATCCAAAGTCATAAGAACAATAAAATAGGAATTAGAGTCATGAATTACAGAGAAAAAATAACTCGGAAGTTAGAGAAATTCTTATTCTGAATCTCCAGTCTCATTTTCCTGCTCCAAAGCTCTCTCACGATGTCAAGAACGGGTACCCAAAACCTGCTCCTCACTCTCCTGTGCGTTGCCGGCGCTACTGTTTCCTTGTTTCAATTCACGTTCGTTGGCGGCTCTGTGTGTTGTGTATGTACGGCTTCTTTTCTTTTTTTAATTCTAGTGTCAAGCTATTAGCTATGTATGCGGCCGCTCTCTGTAGTTGATTCTTCCGTGAGAAGAAAAGGAAAAACAATTCCTTATGAATGCTGCAAGCTTTTTATAGATGAGATTTAGGTTTCAATTGTGGGCCTCCAATTGATCCGTGGACAAAGTTGGGCTGCTAGCCATGCTCCAAATAAAAATTGATCTTTTCTTTTCATCCAAGCTCATATATAATTTTGATTCTTGTGTAGCTTTAAATTGGACTTTCATTCTTTTTGCCTATTTTATTCTTTCTACAAATAAAGAGCAATTTAAGATAATAAATTATATACTTAGTAATAATTGCTCTAAAAATGACCTAAAGATATCTCTAAAAAATGCACTAAATTGGAGTTTATCAACTCCCCCACACTTAACATTTGCTTGTCCTCAAGCAAATTTTCTGGTCCAATAGAATATTTAAATAAATAATAGAGACAGCCAAACAAGGGACCCAAAAATTAGAAGTTCAATGACAGACAATAGACAATATAGCACATATGAGGTGTCAAAAGGTTGCCCAATTAGTGGCTCAAGTCCCTGAAAAATACATTTCTGTGAACAAAGGCACTCGCTCACAATCTCTCTAAGTGTTTAGGGACTGGGGAAATATACACTCAAGTTCCCACAAAATGCACATTACCATAAGCTTGTAATTTGACCAAATCTCCACTAAATAGTTCACATGCATGCAAAAGATTGGGTGTTAAGGGTTGTAATGGGGCCAGGGTGAATTCATGCAGGGTAGGATATAAGAAGAAATAGATAATCAAAGGGCTAAAAAAAAGAAACAAATAGTAACCTTTAAAACCAAATATGGAGCTCCTATCTATTTTACAGTTTTTGTCAAAACTCCAAATTAATTTCACTTTCATTCTTCACTCTTCTTTTTCTATTGAGTAGACTCTTTTTGATTTGCCATTTGCTCTTGAGTAGACACTTTTTTTGGATTTGCCCTTTGACTCTTTCATTCTTTTGATGTGCATTTTCCTCCTTCTTGCTTTCTTTCTTCTTTTTTTTCTTCATTTCATTTTTCTATATTTCTTTCGGGAGGAAAATGAACTTGTAACCATATAAGCCACTCTTATTTTGTTTTTATGTCCTGATGAGATAGACAATTAAAATACAGGACAAAATTGTAACTTTCAATAGTTGCTCCAAATTTAATTTCAAATGGTTACCACAAAAAATGAAAAAAATTATATCTAGGTACCAAAGAAAAAAAATATAACAAGTAGGCTCAAAGGGGGCAACTAATGGATAAATTCAACAAACAAATCTGAGGCCAGAAAAATACCTAAATTCCCCAAATCTTTTGACATGATGCAAATCAATTTTCGCCTTGAAATGGTCAAAAGACAAATTCTAGAATGTAGCAAATTGGGAAACACACTCAGAAAGAAAAGGGGTAAAAATTTATAATTTAATATCAATCCCCTTATGAAGGCTCAAATCTCACCTTTAGAAGCTAGTTCACACAAAGTACTCAACAGGGACAAATGCTAATTATCAGCTTCCTAAGGACATCCTCACAGTTACAATTAAGCACAAATCTGTCAAGTAAATTAATTATGGGATCCCCTAAAGGCAAAATCTCTATTTTTTTCAACTTGAAGCATAAGTCACTAAAATAAGCCAGAAAAAAATGCTATCAACATATACGGTGGGTATGTGCATTAATAAAGATCAAGTGACAAAATGACTCTCCTCCCCCACACTAGCATGAAGCATGGTCCTCAATGCAAAATGATCAAATAGAAACTAAGAGAAATAAATGAGAGAGAGAGAGAGTAATAGTGACTTCCCTGAGAGAGCTTGTAATCCGAGCTTATTCCTAAAAACAAAATGAAACAAATTAAAAGTAAAAATAACTGAAAATAAGACACAGGTTGCCTCCTGCGAAGCGCTTGTTTAACGTCATGAGCCTCACGATAGTTGGTGCTTAATCAGGGGGCTCTCCAAGAGCAAATTTAACATCTAACGCAGTACACCTTCTTAGCTTTCTAACAATGTGGTTCACATTATTCTTTCTTTTTCAACGTTGTGGATGAACTTCAAAGGATGGTGAAATTTTTATTTTATCTCCATCCACCACTATGCTAGGATCCTGCAAAATAAGATTTTTTTCCAAAAGGTCCTGCATCTTTAATTCACAAAAAATGTTAGTTTCAACCACATCATCAAAATAAGGAGAAGTTAAAGAAGAGAATTTTTCATTGGAATTTAAAGCTTTAATAACATCATCTTCTTTACCACTCCTTAAAGTTACCTTTCCCCGGTGAACCTCAATCACAGCATCACCAATGGTTAAAACAATATGCCCAAAAATTTGGGCTTTCTCCTCTTTCTTTAAATCAAGAACCAATGGATCTTTCTCACTCTCCTCACAACCGCTCTCATTAATAGGATCTTTTGTTTCAATATTACTCCCTGCAGTAGGAGCTACTATTTTGATTTGACTCCCTTCTGTAAGAGTCTCCTCATCTTTCTTGAGAGCTTCTTCCTCCAAATTATATTCCATGGAGACAACTTCATCTATCGTAGGAATACTTTCTTTGTATTGCTCAGCTTCTTTATTTTGGGTCGAATTAGTTTGTGAAGGAGTTTCTTGAGCCTCTTGAGATAACAAAGCAATGAGACTTGAGATTTGACCATTCAGACTTCCAAATTCGTTGTTCACGGCTCTAATTTGGCTCTCCAAGCTTTCAAAATTTTCATGTGTCTGCTGCATAAATTTGGCCAAGACCTCATTGACATCCGACTTTTCCTCCTCTTGCCTTTGCACTTGTAGTGACTCATAATTATCCCAGTGGGAGGAATAAGGAGGTGGCTCATAGTCATCCCAATAGTCTGAATAAGGTTCATAAGGAGGAGGAGAAAATTGAATCTGGCATTGAGACATATACCAATATGACTTCTCTAAATTTCTTTATGCCTCGGCCTCTCTAATGTAGTCTCCAAGAGTTTTAACCATGATTTAGACTTTTCTCTGCAAAACAAGGTAACTTGCAGTGGTCTCTTGGGAAAGTATTAGTAACTTTTTTTATATATTTTTTTTGATAAAATAAAGAAAAAAACAAAATTTAAAATTAAAGCAAAAAATTGTCTAAAGCAATAAAAATTTCTTTCGCTTAATATTGCTAAACTAATCCCCGGCAACGGCGCCAAAAACTTGTTGCGTTAAAAACACACTTAGAGCAAGTGTACTCTACCGCAGAAGTAGTATAAAAGATTATCGTGTCCATAGGGACTAATTATTAGCAAGTACCAAACTAATCGAGATTATTTATTATTTAGACGAACAAATATTTGAATTGTAATGGAACAAATAAAAAAAATAAATAACAATAATAAAATGCCTGAATTAATTCAATGGAGAGAGGCCTAGGGTCACGGTTTCACTTGCAAGCTTCGATTCCCCTATGTCTAATTCCTACTTGAATTCCTTTATTTTATTTAATTACCAATCCCTTTACTAAAGCTATTAATCCATTTGGTCATTCGCGATTAATATTTTTTTTCCTAAACTAACCTTTGTTTAGTCATGCAAGAATTTAAGTTGAGGAAAAGCATAAAGAACAGAAAGGTTGAATGATTGGAAGACTAAATTAAAGTTGGTCATGCATTAATTATAGCCCAAATTATCCTATAGGTCCACCAACTAATTGCAGTACGGTCGCTGATCAACTAATTGATTATGAACATGAAAAGGGTAGCTAATCCTAATTATGTGATAAAAATAATAGGACAATATTAATTGAAAGAAAAATCGGAATTCAGATATGAAATTAGAACATAAAAAGGTCTCTAAACATGCAAAATCCACCTAAGACCCTAGAAGAGGATTTAGCTATCCAAAGTCATAAAGAACAATAAAATAGGAATTAGAGTCATGAATTACAGAGATAAAATTAACCCGGAAGTTAGAGAAATTCTTATTCTGAATCTCCAGTCTCATTTTCCTGCTCCAAAGCTCTCTCACGGTGTCAAGAACGGGTACCCAAAACCTGCTCCTCACTCTCCTGTGCGTTGCCGGCGCTACTGTTTCCTTGTTTCAATTCACGTTCGTTGGCGGCTCTGTGTGTTGTGTATGTACGGCTTCTTTTCTTTTTTTAATTCTAGTGTTAAGCTATTAGCTATGTATGCGGCTCTCTGTAGTTGATTCTTCCGTGAGAAGAAAAGGAAAAACAATTCCTTATGAATGCTGCAAGCTTTTTATAGATGAGATTTAGGTTTCAATTGTGGGCCTCCAATTGATCCGTGGACAAAGTTGGGCTGCTAGCCATGCTCCAAATAAAAATTGATCTTTTCTTTTCATTCAAGCTCATATATAATTTTGATTCTTGTGTAGCTTTAAATTGGACTTTCATTCTTTTTGCCTATTTTCTTCTTTCTACAATAAAGAGCAATTTAAGTTAATAAATTATATACTTAGTAATAATTGCTCTAAAAATGACCTAAAGATATCTCTAAAAAATGCACTAAATTGGAGTTTATCACTTATGTAACAAATTACTCTAAACTGAGCAACATTATTGTTAAATGAGTACTAATAACTCTTATTTCAAAGAGTTATCAACTTTTCGCAAGTAAAATATGTCGTCGAATTCCTTAAATCATATAAACATATTTTATGACAATATTAAAGACCGAAGTGATAAAGCCTTTCTTTCAAAGTAGTAACAAGAATAATCTTAATTATAATATTAAAAGTACAATACAAATCTCGGTGTCATATGATTAGAGCAATTAACCTTTAATCCAATTAACTAAAAAGGAAGTGACATCAACGCCCAGTAAGGTAGCTCAGTTGGCGAGCTAAGGGACATGAAGGAGTTGTATGAAGGAGGACCAGGGTTCAAACCCCGGAAACTAACATCCCCCCACCCCCACTAACACTTGCTTATCAAAAAAAAGTTACTAGGTAATCTGTAGTGATCACATCTCCCTCACTGCACGATCGTAGAAGGCAACTTCAATGACACCTGAAACTCAATCTAAAATAAATGGTGCATGGGTGAGAAGGAGCATGCAAACCATTTAAGAAACATAAGACCGAAACTAAAAACAACAAAGACTATCGCAATCCATCAAAACAATGTCAAACAATCAATCCATAAAGAGTGACAAACACAACATGTCCATACTGCGACATGTTACAAAGTGAAGCCATGGGGAGCTCGTACGTAAAAAGTGATGAGATCATATGACACACTTCAACAAATTTCAACTATTGAGGTACGACTCGCCCATACTGCAACGAGTCTTTGCCCATGCTACGACAAGGTTCCTCCCAAAAAATCTAGATCACGAAGATACAACTCGTCCATACTACAACGAGTTCTTGCCCATGCTGCGACAAAATTCTAAAACACGAACCAGCTCATTAATCATCGACGAAGTATAACTTTCCCATTATATATGCAACATGTCTCCATAACAATACACACAAAACCAAGCAAGAGCCACATCAAAACATGAACATCAAATCACTTAATAACCTTAACGGTTCCAAGTCAAACTTGGCTACATTAATCGATGTAAGATATCGGTCTAGATCTTAAAAGATATTAACTTCGTATCATTTAAACTTACCTATCATTCTAATCCATTAGCACATTAAACACTAACTTGTCCTTTAACTTATAACTTTTTCTTCTCATTTAAGTGATGTATAATTAATAACTAATATTCTATAAAATAATAAAATAAATTAAATAATATATTAACAACAATCTCCAGACATACAAATAATTATCAATTTAACATATATTAAAATGTTAAAATACAGTTACACATAAGACCTTAAAAATCATTAATCTTTTAAATCACAAAAGACATAAATTATCCGCATACTAAAAGGAATGCCATACACGAAAACTGGCCGGGGGTTACATATCAAAGGTTTTGTGCATCTTCCCATAAGATAGTTGGCTCTTTGCTTTTCCACCCACTAGACCCTATACCCCCAGTTTCCCAAACTTTCTATTTTGCCTTTTAATTTTTTTTTACCAACTTAACAAAACTCTTTAAACTCACCTCCAATAAATTCTGTTTTTTTGCAAACCGGAAAAAAAATTCTTTTTTCCCCAGTATATTATGTTTGTAAAATATTTCCCAGAAAAATGATATTTGATTTTTCCAGTATATTAACAATTTTGGAAGCATCAAATTTCATTTTTCCGGTACATATTTTACCAACCACATATACCCAAAAATCAAATATATGATTTTTCCATAATTAATAAACTTGAAAAATCATATATTTTTTCCGGTATATGTAGTTTGTAAAATATATACCGAAAAATCAAAATTTGAATTTTTCAAAATTGTTAATTTACCGGAAAAATCAATTTTTATTATTTGGGTAAATATTTTACAAACATGATATATGACTCAAAATATGTTGATACTTGTTTTTGACTCAAAATGATTTTTAAGGTGTATATGAATGCTTGTTTAAATGATACATGAAATTGGTTAAATGAGTGAATATGCACTTGTTTATAGTAATGTGGAATTGTTGTTGAAATTAATTAGCGAGTTTGGAAGAGTTTGGGAGCCAAAGGAATGGAGAAAAAGCCTTAAAAACAGCAAAACCTGCATCTGCAGCTTAGCATAGACTGTGCTCCATTCTACACAGACGGTGCCAAATGACTGGGATCATGCCAAAATTTTGAAACATAGAGGCACAGACCGTGCACCCTTCTGGTTCCTTGTCTCATTTGAACACTTTTTTCCTTTCTTAATTTGGTGCCAATTCTAACCTAATTCAATACTTATTTCAAATCTGTTCTGTACCTTGCTGTCTTTTCGGGTTAATCCGAGACTGCAGTTGGTAGTTCTCCTGTCAGGTCGGATCTCCGTGTGTTTTGAGCGAGAGGGGGGTACCTGCAAAGACACTCTGATGCTCAAGTCAGTAGAGAATCATGGATTATGCAAGCTAGAGGGTATGCGTACCTTTTGTGGCTATGCGAGCCTGTATTTATAGAGATCCGTGCTAGCTTTGGGCCGTTTGATCGTTCAGGTGAATCTGAGCCGTCGAGGCTTGATTGATTAGGATTTGGATGTGGATCCAAGGAATTGGGCTTGTCCATGCTCAAATAGGCCCACGGACCTCATAGCCGAATGTGGAATGCAGGGTCAGGGATATGGATCTTCGACATTGGGCTGGTTTGGATCCATCTCGCTTAGTGGGCCTCGTGGCCCAGTCCAGAATAGTTGCCCCCCAAGCCGGGGTTATTCCGAAGGATAACCATGGTTTGAGATTACTTCTTAGGTCGTCCTCGCCGGCCGGCTCGTTTGTCGTTGCTGTTGGATATCCCAAGTCGCTCGTCAGGTTATCCTCGCCAGCTGGCTCGTTGCCATTACCGTTGGACACTCCAAGGCATTTGTTTAGTCGTCCTCGCCGGCCGGCTTTCTCCCCAGGTGTGCTTAACAATTTTCCAGTAACAAGCTGTCTTTTTACCTCGTGGTATGATCTCAATATGGAGGGTGGATATCTCGTGATTTTCCACCTAATATTTGACGCCTCGTGGCCGATTTTTCTTTCGCATAGGAGAGAGAAAAGTGTGATCCATTGAGTAGGAAAATAAGGAGGGCGAGATCTCCCTATTTTTTAGGGATAGGCGAGATCTTGCATGATTTGGAGAGAAAGAGTGAGATCTTCTCCCAAATTGTGAAAAAAGCAAGATTCTTGCCTAATTTGTGACACAAACTGTGATCCTTGCCCACCAAGGAAGATAGGGCGAAGCTTTGCGTATAAATAGGAGGAGAGGGCGAGACTTTCACAAATTGTCTTCAACGCCATAATCCTGCCGAAAACGTATCTCACAATGATCGTGACTTGACTTTTTCTTGGATGTGCTTAGTCTGACAAGGTACCAGTTGTTATACCCCAATTTTGTCCGTCGTCTTTTTCTAGTTTTAGTCGTTTATTTTACTTAAATCGTGTTTTGAAGTCGCGTGATTACGAGAATTATCAGTATGGCGTCTCAGTTACTAACCCTGGTCAATTTCAATGACCCTGTTCAACTAAATCGAAATACCATTGTTTTAAATTAGGCATGCACGCGAATGATCGATCGTTTCGTGCGTTCTTCAATTTAATCTTCGTATTTGGATTTAGTCGAACCTAATTGGGACTAACAAAGTCATTTTTCTCGCGATTGGGCTTGTCGTTTCAATTTGGGCTTAAGAATGCGATTCTGAGATAATTTTAGCTTTTAGTGGTCAACGGGCTTATTTATTCTATTTGGGCCTCGTTCTCACACACTTGTCTAGTTGGGTCCGATATCACTTTTGTATTTGGCCCAAATTCTTTTATTATTTTTACTTTGTCTATTTTCATTTATTTTTAGTAAATATAGTCTAAAAATGTCAAAAAATTATATTTATTTTTTATTTACAATTTAATGGTGTTTAGGAGTCCAAATGTCCAAAAAATACAAAAAAAATTACATCAAAAAAGGCCCAAATGGCCAGATCCGAAAATACAAGTCATAGACAGTAAATTAGGGTTTCAGCAGGTCTCCCAAAAGCTGCTGGAACTGTTGGGCCCTCCAAAACCTGGAAAAAAAACAGCTAATTCAAATCAGAAGCTAAAAAAGGGGGGAACGCTGAGTCAGTCCTGAGTCAGCTACTAGCTGTCCAGGAGACAATGCAATTAACCAGAGAATCAAGAAATTAATTTTCGGTTTCAAAATATTGCTATAAAATGCTAATCCGAAAATGAGATTAGGGGGGATTTTTTTTTACAGACAGAAAATACACACTAAAATCTGGAAAGCAGTAGGGTGGGTCGATTTTTCTCCATAACAAAAAGGGGCTTTTGATTTCTCTTCTGAAAAAAGGTTGGTCAAGTCAGTTTTTTTCTTTGTTAGTCGTTTTTATTAGTAATAGTAAGTTTAGTAGGCAATTTATTAGTAGTGGTAGTCAGATTTGTTTTACTGTAAATATATATTAGCATTTTCGGTTTCAAAAAGAAAAGGGGGGGATAAGCTTTCAGATCAAGTAAAGTTTCAAGCTTATAATAAAAAAATCGAGGTTCAGTGATAACACCAACTAGGGACATTTTATTTATGCTGAAAACAGGTTAGTACACAAATTAGTAGTTCATAGGTTCTAAAAAAAATATAAAACGGGATCAGTAGAATTAAAAAAACCAGAAAAAAGATGAGGTAAAAATCGAACCCTTTTTTTTACCACCACCAGCGGTGGTCGTCGCCGCCAGGCGCGGCTACCGTCCACCAGCCCATCACCGCACGCGTTAACCCCAACCACTGTGCGACAACCCAAACAACCATCGTGCGCCTCAAAACGGCACCGTGAGAGAGATTAGGACGGCGAGGAGAAATCCAGGGAAAAACGAAACTGAGAATCGGTGAGGAGGAGAGAAAACCGAAGCTGGGTTTGAGGGAGAAGGTGAGGGTCAGTGGATAGGGTGAGAAGAAAAACGAAACAGAGCTGTTGGTGAGGAGGGAGCGAAACGGAGCTGTTGGTGAAGAGAGGAGAAGGGTGATGGTTCGGTGAAAGAAAGAGAAACGGCGGTGAGGAAGCGAAAAATGGGTTATGAGAGGGAGAGGAGGCGAGATCGGAGCAAGGGAAGAGGATGAAACAAAATTAGGGTGGGAGGTGAAGAGTGAAGCAGCGCAGCAAGGAGAAAGAGAGAAATTTTTTAGGGTTGAGCAATTTGGGGGTGGGGAGTGCGGCGCGCTGAGGGGGAGAGAGTTTGGGAATTAGGTTTAGTTTTTTAGGTTTGGCTTTATATAGTTAGGGTTTTTATTTATTTATTTTTTTTTAAAATATCAGATTAACATTTGCACCCCACAAATTCCATTCTGCACCCCTAGGAAAGCCCACGACTTCGTGGGTTAGCCAGCCTTATAGTGGGCTGGGCTGCTACCTACACCCCAATTTTAATAATACAACCCCCCTTTTATTCACACCCTTATTTTACTGCTGCACCCCCCTGTTCCTTTTTTATTTATTTTTTGTTTCTTTCCCCTAAGTAAACCTTTTTTCTCACCAACCCTTTTTCAAAATAACAGATTTTCTTTTCCCTAAACGAGAATCAATCCAATTGCGAAAACTCTTCAAAATCAAACTTTGTTAAGTAGTCTTGCGAAGCCTTTGCTTGCATGATTATTAACAATGAGGTACTAGTGGCGATCACTTGGAGCCTTGGCTCAATTGATCATCATGAACGCCTAATTTTCCTAAAGATTTTCACTAAATCAAAAACTTTGTTAGTAGTCTTGCGAAGCCTTTGCTTGCATGATTATTAACAATGGAGTGCTAATGGTGGTCACTTGGAGCCTTTGCTCAATTGATCATCATGAAAGCTCAATTCTCACAATTAAACAAGATAAAAAACAAAAACCGTTTTTCCAAACAAACAAGAACTACGTAGCTTTGAAATTCTCCATCGCACCGGGAGATACGTAGGAGCGGGCCATGTCCTGTCAAGCTCTTTTTCTAAAACCTTTTTTCCCCCTTTCTCTCCAAAAATAAAAAATTTTATTAAGTTCTTTAATTCATTTTCAATAAGAAATAAAGAGGCAAATTAGATATTTTTCAAATCAACACTTAAAACCACACATTTAATTAAAGGTTCCCTCTCAGTAGAGAGGACGTGTGAGGTGCTAATACCTTCCCCACGCGTAACCGACCCCCGAACCCAAAACTCTCAGTTTTCAAAGGCCAATCGCTTTCTAAAAAGGTTTTTCTAATACTTTTCCTTAAATAAGTATTGGTGGCGGCTTCATTGTTTCTTTAGAAAAGTTGTGAACGAGGAAGGTTCTCCCTCGGGGAGTTTTTCGGGTGCAACACCAGTCAATTTCTCTTTAACTCTTGAATATGCTTACAACTCGTGTTGTCTTATTTTTCTTAATTTTTGAGCCAGACACCTTAGGCAAGTTGATAGAAATTTAGATAGGCTCGTGCCTTGTGCTTTCAATTTGATAGGCTTTTGCCTTGTGTTTTCAATTTGACAGGCTTGTGCGTTGTGTTTAGATTTCACTTGGTAACCTCAGGGAAGGGGGTTTTGTTCATGTTCTCAGAGAGAGTGCGAGATCCCCTCCCAAAACGAGGAGGGAGGGCGAGATCTTATGCCATCAAGGAAAAAAGGGGAGATCTTTGCCCAAATATCAAGTGATTCCTTCTTTGTATTGCACTTGTTCTGACAACCTGCCTGGCGAGGACCAAGCAGACAACTAGGATTTACGGTCCCTGGCCTGGTCCAATCTTCTATCGACTCCAAGCTGGCCTGGTCCAATCTTCTAGCGACCTCGCCCAAGTCCGGCACCTACTCCTAGTGTCAGTCGTGCTGTTAGGGCGCCCTCGGGGGCGAGTTTGCAAAGCAGGGATCGTTCCCGGCCTCAAGTGTCGGAGTATGGGTGTGAAATGTTTGAGAAGTAAAAGACTGCTGCAGTGAACAATGATTCAGGTATTCCTCTTGGAATCGACATTTTGTATTTAGAGGGAGAATTCAAATTACACCCTGATGACTTGCTTTTTACAGAGACAGAGAAGGAACAAGATCTTCTCCATGTAGAGAATGCCGCTCTTCAGAAGGATATTGTACAGGCTGCGACTAGCCTTGAGCATCTCCAAAAGGACGTGCTGATGCCGTCACTGCCAACAAAGTCGCAGAGACGAAGGTTCTGGATGTTGAGAAGAAAATCAAAGATCTCAAGAGTGTCAATTACTCTCTTCACAAAGACCTCGAGGTCGTGAAGGAGGATAGAGATGATGCGAAGTTGCAAGTGACTGAAGTGGCGCGCAAGGTAGTGGACATTTTCAGAGATGCCTTTCAGAACTGCCTAGACCAAATGTCATGTTTGTACCCGGAGATGGATTTGGATCCTCAGATTTTCCAGATTGAGCACAAAGTTCGAGGTGGGAGGATCGTCAATTTTCATGCCAGCAAGATCGACTTCGATGTCATTGCACCTTCCTCACCTTGACCGTGTTTAGTGCTTTGAATTTATTTAAATTATGTGTTTTATTTATAACTTTTCTGAAATGTGATGGCCTCGATTGGCTTATTATGTTTTGCACTTTGAATACCCGACCTCCTCTATGGCGACTTTTGCTTTGGTACTCTTTTTCAATCGAATTGTTGGTGTTGTTTGAATGGTTGATGTCTTTTCAACACTGGTTTTACTTACCACACGCAAATTTACGTCTCGTCGAAATAAGGCGTCTTGTCATCCGGGGAAGAGATTGGGCGAGATGCTTGCCCAAAATGTGAGATAGGGTGAGATCCCTTCCAAAAATAAGAGAGAGGGCGAGTTCCTAGTCCTCTTGGGCGAGATCCCCTCCTAAAATGATAGAGAGGGCGAGATTCCCTCCTCGTGGGGGAGATCCTCTTCAAAAATAAGAGAGTGCGAGATCTTAGTCCTCGTGGGTGAGATCCCCTACAAAAATAAGTGAGAGGGCGAGCCATCACAATTTAGAACCTCAAGACATCATAATTGGGTTATACACTCAACATATGAGTTGTAGCTCTTCTTCTTATATTTCCAATGCATGTTCGCAAGCTTTGATCGGACTACGATAGCCAACGTTATGGCTAGTAGAATAGGCGAGGGCGAGACTCCCCTCTCCACGAAGCAAGAGGACGAGATCCCACTTCCTAGAAGGCAAAAGGGCGAGATCCCCCTTCTCAAAAGGCAAAAGGGAGAGATCCCCTTTTCCACAAGGCAAAAGGGTGAGATCTCCCTTCTCAGAAGGCATAAGGGCGAGATCCCCTTTCCACAAGGCAAAAGGGCGAGATCCCCCTTTTTGAGAAGGCAAAAGAGCGAGATCCCCCTTTCCCATAAGGAAAAATAAGGAAAAAGGGTGACATCTGCCTTCTCAGAAGCAAAAGGGGCGAGATCCCCTTTCCACAAAGCAAGAAGGTGAGATCTCCCTTCTCAGAAGGCAAAATTGCGAGATCCCCTATTCCACAAGGCAAGAGGGTGAGATCCCCCTTAGGCAAAAAGGCGAGATCCCCTTTTCCACAAGGCAACAGGGCGAGACCCCCCCTTCTCAGAAGGCAAAAGGGCGAGATCCCCTTTTCCACAAGGTAAACGGGCGAGATCCCCCTTCTCAGAAGGCAAAAGGGAGAGATCCCCCTCTACACAAGACAAAAGGGCGAGATCCCCTTGTTCACAAGGCAAGAGGGCGAGATGCCCCTCCTCAAAAGGCAAAAGGGCGAGATGCCATTTTCCACAAGGCAAGAGGGAGAGATCCCCCTCTTCACAAGGAAAGAGGGTGAGACCCCCCTTCTCAGAAGGCAAAAGGGCGAGATCCCCTTTTCCACAAGGTAAACGGGCGAGATCCCCCTTCTCAGAAGGCAAAAGGGGGAGATCCCCCTCTACACAAGGCAAAAGGGCGAGATCCCCTTGTTCACAAGGAAAGAGGGTGAGATCCCCCTCTTCACAAGGCAAGAGGGCAAGATTCCCCTTCTCAAAAGGCAAAAGGGCGAAATTCCCTTTTCCAGAAGGCAAGAGGGAGACATCCCCCTCTTCACAAGGAAAGAGGGCGAGATCCTCACCCATTTCGAGAATGGTTGGAGTTTATTTTTATTGAATCTAACTTCAGCCTCTTGGCTAGTGTGACCATAAATGACACCGGGCTTAGATCTGCCGCAAGTCTTTTTGACTAAGTCATAGTATTCATGATCAAGTATGCGTTGGGGGTAGTTTACCAGAGCCTGGTCTGATTCTAACTCGTTCGTCAGGGGTCGTGACCTCCATGGCCAACTTGTAACGATGTTTACCCTTGGCAAGAGTTTACCGGGACTCGCCCCGGAATGAACTCGTTCTGAGCGGTTGTGACCTCGATGGCCAGCTTGTAACAAAGTTTACCCTTGGCAACAGTTAACCAGGGACTCAGCTCGGATTGAAGTTGTTCCGAGGGGTTGTGACCTCAATGGCCAGCACACGATAAAGTTTACCCTTGGCGACAGTTTACTGAGTCTCAGCCCGGAATGAACTTGTCCCAATGGGTCGCGACACGTTTAAAGTTGCTAAATGAAGCTAAAGTTGCCAAAGGACTCGCACCCCGGTTTATAGGTAGCGCAAACGATTGTAGCGTCGATCTCATGCCGCCCCTTTTTAACGTCAAGCTTTAAGTCGGCCGATCAGTCCCATTCGCTTGCATCAGGTCCGGTCAGTTTGTTATCCTATACATGGAAATAAAGTTTGTCAGACAAAATGAAGTTTCGAAAGCTATTTCATTCATTTCGATGTAAGGCTCATTAATACAATCATATTAGTTTTCCACATTCGGGAAAGATGAGGGTGTTGACTAAACAACGAAATCTCTTAGTTTGAGAGAGAGAGAGAGGGCGAGATCTCACTCCTCATGGGCGAGATCCCGTCCAAAAATGAGAGGGAGGGCGAGACCTAGCTCCTCGTGGGTGAGAACCCCTCCAAAAATGGGAGGGAGGGCGAGACCTAGCTCCTCGTGGGCGAGATCCCCTCCAAAACTGAGAGAGAGGGCGAGATCTTGCTCCTCATTGTAACACCCCAAAAATTAATTAAATATTTATTGATTTATTTATTTAATTAATTATATTAGTTTTATGTGATAGATATAATAATAGAAATGTAAGTTAATTATTTTAGTGTGTTGGTGCATATTAGGATTGGGAATGACTAAGTGGAGGGAACTAGCCCAATCGGGTATGCGAATAGGGCTAAGGAAAATAGCCCATGATGGGTGATGAGTCTACTTAAGGGAATTAGGTTAGGGTTTCTCTCATAATTAGAAACAAAACACAATTAGTAAGTGAGAAGAGAAGAGGAGAGGGCGACGGCTAGAGAGAAAAGAAGAGAAGAAGGCGTGAATCCACAAGGCACAAGAGAGAGAGAGAGAGAGAGAGGCGTAGCACAAGGAGAGAGAAGGAAAGCTAGATTTCGTGGTACTTCCTAAGGCTAGGGTTTCGATTCTAAAAACTAAGGTAAGGGTGAGGTTCATGCTTTATAAGGGTTTGTATGAGGGATTGCATGTGGGGTTAGGGTTTTGATAACTACCATATGTGTGTCATGATTTTTATATGTTGATGTTATGTCTTGATGCCAATTTTGTTGCTAAACTCATTGTTTGGGGTGATCTGGGTATAGGTTCGGTTATACAGTAACTGGGAACAATCTAGTGGTCCAAAAATTATGTGGTTTATCTTTTCAGAAACTAGATTTAATGCTTGTTAATTTGGCACTGGTTTGGTTGCATTTGGAGTTGTATAGCTTGAGCTATAGGTGTCACAAGTTAGGTTAAAATTCTGGAAACAATCTGGATATAGGTTCGGTATTTTGTGTATAACGTTTTCGTTTGAACTCCTTTTTGAATGATTCTTGATTCATTGTAAACTACACTCAATTTGTTTCGGGTTAGGCTCAAGTCCCATGTCATTTGACTGAGTTTTGATAATTTTAGAGGTGTCACAAGCTAGGTCATGGTGGCTGTCCTGTTTTCTGAACCTTGTTTCTTATTTACTAAAACTGTACGAATTGGACCATTAGTTTGCAAAATAAAAATTATAGTCAGGAACTAGACATTCTTAGCTTTCCATAGAGGGGTCCTTTGCTAAGTTTCGATGCCGTTTGATAGGTTAATTAATTCACCGAAGTAGAGGTATGTTGCTGAAAATTAATGTTGTTGTTGCTGAAAATTAATGTTGCTGTTTGCTGTAAATTAATGTTGCTGTTTACTGAAAATCATGTTGCTGTTTGCTGAAAATTAATGTTGCTGTTGCTGAAAATTAATGTTGCTGTTTGCTATAAATTAATGTTGCTGTTTACTGAAAATCATGTTGCTGTTTGCTGTAAATTAATGTTGCTGTTTACTGAAAATCATGTTGCTGTTTGCTATAAATTAATGTTGACGTTTACTGAAAATCATGTTGCTGTTGCTGTAAATTAATGTTGCTGTTTACTGAAAATCATGTTGCTGTTGCTGAAAATTAATGTTGCTGTTGCTGAAAAATTAATGTTGCTGTTGCTGAAAATTAATGTTGCTGTTTGCTGAAGATTAATGTTGCTGTTTGCTGAAGATTAATGTTGCTGTTTGCTGAAAATCATATGTGCTGTTTCTATTTTGTGGGCTATTCCTATTTTGGGGTGGTTGTTGGCTGTCCCTATTTTTGTGGGTGGTTGTTGGTGCCCTTAGCGCCCTGTTGTCTTGTTGATTTTGTTGTTGTCGGCCGGTGGCCATTGTTGGATTGCCTCATTAGGCATGAAGTTGTTGTTGTAGGCCGGTAGCCATTGTTGAATTGTTGATGTTGCGTGTCGGCGCATTAGCGCCTATGTTTGTTGTCGTTGCGTGTCGGCGCCTTAGCGCCTATAGTTGTTGCTTGTTGTTGGTGCCCTAGCGCCTATAGTTGTTATTTGTTGTGGGTGCCTTAGCGCCTATTGTTGTGGCTGAGCCGTTGGCCTGGATGATGTTGTTTTGTTGATGTTGTTGTCGTTATTGTCGTGTTGTTGATTATGTTGTTAAATGTTGTTGTTGACTTTGTTGTGGGTACCGCCGAATGGCCCATATTGTTTGGTGGTGGGTACCGCCGAATGGCCCACAATGTTTTGTTGAGGGTATCACCGAATGGCCCAAACTGTTGATGAATTTTTGTGTTGAAGGCCTATGGCCAGTGTCGAGTCTTATGTCGTTGTCATTGGTGTTGTAAATTGGTATTGTCATTCGTGTCGTATAATTGTTGCTGGCATTGGTGTTGTAAAATCGTTGTTGTTCCAGGTGATGTAAATTGTCGTTGTTCTCGGTGTTGTAAAATTGTTGTTGCCATTGATGTGTAAATCTATTGGTGTCTCTGGTGTCGGTGGTTGTTGATCAAGTTGTTAGACTGTCCTATAGGTGTTGGTGTTATTGGTGATGATTGGTGTTATTGGTAATGATATAACAGGTGATGTGCCTATTTTATTGGCTAAGGTGATAGGTGAGGAGTCTATGACCATTTGTTGATATTGGTGTCGTTGTGTCACTTAGATGACTATGTTGAACCAAGGGCAAACACTCCTTGTTTTGTATGATAACAAATTACATCTTGTCTACTAATGGTTACAGCTGTATGAAAGTACAGGTTCAAGCTGAATAAAGAACAAGACGGGAATCAAAAAGCAAGAAGCATTAAAGTGGAGCAGCTTGGAGAAGAAGCCACCTCAGCAGTTGAAGACCTAATTGTTTTTCCGCTTTCTTTAGGACACTGTGTAAGGTCCTATCACTGAAGGTCTATGACTTTTAGTAGCTGAGAGATGAGTTTTTCAAAACATGCATGGTGCATCAAAATAGTTGTGAAAAATATTTTATAAAATTGCATGCATGCATAAGGTGGCACCTGAACCTAAAAATAATTTTGTGGAAAGCTAGAAATCGATTTCTATCATTTTCTAAATCATGAAATCGATTTCCTAATCCTATTTTAAAGGTTGAAATCGATTTCCCTAGCCTATGTTAAAACAAAGAATCGATTTCTACATATATTCAAGCCAAAGCCAAGAATCGATTTACTTCATTTTTAAAAGACCATGAAATCGATTTTCAGGCTCTCTTAAAAGGCAAGAATCGATTCCTCCTTGATTTATCTAAACTTGAAATCGATTCTTAGCCCATTCAAGATGTCCATGAATCGATTACACACTTCTTTAACTAAACATGAAATCGATTCTTACCTATTTAGGATGTCTCAAGAATCGATTTCCTTCTCTTTTTCAGAACACAATGAAATCGATTCCTATCATTTCAGGAAGTCCAAGAATCGATTCCTACTAATTTCTAAAGCCCAAGGAATCGATTCCTATGTTTTCTAAAAGCAAAGAATCGATTATACTATGATTTGCCTTCTCACATAAATCGATTCTTATGCATCATAAATCATTTCTACGCTTTCCTAAGCCTATAAATAGGCAGTCTCAAATCACAATTCTGTACACCACATTCTCTCAACAAATCTCTCTTCTTCTCATACGAAATTTCTAGATCTGAGAAAGAGAAAAATAGAGCTATCACTTTCATATCATTTTTATAGATCTACTCATCTCTCGCAGCTATTATATTGTCATATTATCTGAGGTGATTGGATCATAGCCTCTATATTGTAATCTACTTTTGTGGGGTCATTTTGAAATCCTGGGAAGCGTTCTTGGGTCTTTCAATCAGGGAAGATTGAAGTGGTTTTGAAATCCTGGGAGGTGCTCTTGGGTCGTTCAATCAGGAGATTGAAGCGGGTTGAAATCCTTAGCTAGGTGCTCGGGTTCTCAGTTCGGGGGAATTGAGATTTGCTATTTTGAAGTTGCCTGTTTGTAAAGAATTCTTCAATATAGTGGTTGTTACCAAGTCCAAAGGTTGCAAAGCCGGAGGCCGAGGACGTAGGGCTTTTATCCCGAACCTCGCAAAATTCCTGGTGTATCTCTATCCCTATCTCTTTACTTTGCTTTATTATCTATTCCCTTGCTTATTGCTGTATTGAATATTATTTGGATCTGTTTATCACACTTTTCATCTGTTTACAACTAAACTACTCTGATCGTGTGCTTATCTATCATCTTCCATATCACTCAAATTGATCTACTTTCTACTATATTCAATATCACTACACTTCTTATAAATAATCTTATTGTGTATATTGAAAATAGAATAATATCTCTTTGTGCCTAAATCTGCCTGCTTGCACCATATAAAGTTTAAATCTAAGTTTCCGCATTTGATTTAAAACAAACTTATCATTTATTTCGAAAAGAATTCATATTTTGCACATAACCTTATTCACCCCCCCCTCTAAGGTTATACTATCGTCTAACAAGTGGTATCAAGAGCTAGAAATTGCATATAGAGCTTTACATCTCGCAATTCTATTTTATCCTTTATCTATCTGTGATTATGGGTTCTTTTATGAAAGAGGGGATGTCCTTCAATAGGCCACCCCTGTTTGATGGAACTAACTATGACTATTGGAGTAGTCGAATGAAATGTCATGTGCAGCCTATAGATTTCACCCTTTGGAGGATTATTGTTGATGGACCACTGATTCCTATGAAGATTAAAATTACAAAACCAGGTAGTACTGATGGAGACACTACAAAAAGTCAAGCCACCGGCAAAGCAGAAGAAGTTCCAATTGAAGACATCTACACCATCGATCTGAGTGAGCTAAGAAAATCTGAGCTTGACAAAATATCTCAAAATGCCAAGGCTATGAATATTCTTCACATATCACTTTGTGAAGAAGAGTATGGAAGAGTAAAAGGGTGTCAAACAGCAAAAGAAATCTGGGATTGTCTGGAAGCTACACATGTCGGTACAAGCCAAGTAAAGGATACAAAAATCAGAATCCTAACTTCTGAGTATGAATCATTCAAAATGAAAGAAGGTGAATCTGTTGCAGCTATGCACCAGAGACTGAATCTGATTATAAACAACCTGAGGGCTCTGGGAAAAAGGTATTCTACAAAAGATATAAATGGGAAGATTCTTGCATCTCTGACTGGTGAGTTCTTTCCAAAAACTTGTGCAATCACTGAAGCCAAAGATATTGGCACTCTACCCCAAGAAGACCTTATTGGGTCACTTCTGGCCTTTGAGGTAGTATTGGCTGCCAAAAAGAGTCAAGAAAAGGAAGTGGTGAAAGAAAAGAAATCTCTTGCCCTTGCTGCTAAAACTTCTAAGGTAGTAAGGAAAGAGGTTGAGTCTGATGAAGAAACCGATGATGAAGACATGGCTATGCTTGCCAAAAATTTCAAAAAATTTATGAGATTCAAAAAGTTTGGAAAGGGTGACTTTTCAAAGAAGTCCGGGTACAACAAAGAAGACAGGTATGAGAAAAAGGATGATCAACTAAAGTGTTTCGAATGCAACAAACCGGGTCACATCAAAGCAAACTGTCCAAAGCTGAAATCTAAGTACAAGCAAAAGAAAGCAATGAAGGCAACATGGGACAACACTGATACTGAGAGTGAGACCGAAGAAGAAGAGGAAGTCGCAAATGCTGTCTGTCTCATGGCAAAGAATACAACTGAAGCAACATGGGATAATCTCAGCACTGATGGTGAATCAGATGAAGATGAGCAGACTGACAATGCTGTCTGCAATATGGCAAGTGACGCATCCAAGGTAAGCCTTAACTCCTCTAGTCTTTCTGATTCTTCTACACATGATGATTCATTTGATGATGCGTGTAGTAGTCAAAATTTGAGTGAGGCTTTTGAAGCTCTTTATTTTGAACATGAAACTCTTTTGTTAAAATCTAAGAAATTAACAAAGAGCAACAAAAGCTTGTCCACTCAAATCGAGACTCTTGAAAATGAGGTAGTTAAATTGAAGAATGAGCTACATAAAACAAAACCTTTCAACCTTGAATTTCTTGAGCTTAAACAAAATTTTGAAAAAGTCAAGGTTGAAAATGAATTTTTGAAAGAAACTTTGAAAAGGTTTGAGGTTGGTGAAAAGACCTTGACTCAGTTGCTCCACCCTCAACATCAATATGTTGATAGGAGAGGAATTGGGTACAACGGTAATTCCACCTCCTCTGTTTTGAACAAGAAAATAACTTTTGTAGCTGCTACTTCAAATTATACACCTACTGTTTTCTCATGCACCTATTGTCAAAAAGGGAACCATAGCTCTCTTAGATGTCCTATTCGTAAATTATGTGAGCTAGGTACCCTTATACCTGCCTGTAAGAAACCAAGGTGGATTGTGAAAGCAAACCCCTTGATGACTAACCCCCAAGGACCCAACAAAATTTGGGTACCTCGTACTAGTTGTTAAATGTTCCTCTTGTAGGTTGGTCCTTCATCTAAAAAGAAAAACGTGTGGATGGTTGATAGTGGATGCTCAAGGCATATGACCGGTGATGCCTCACTATTTCTGAAATTGAGCAACAAAGCTAGTGGATCTGTAAAGTTTGCCAACAATGAATCTGCTCAAGTAATAGGTAAAGGTTGTGTGGGTAAGGAAAACACAATTAAAATTAAAGATGCTTTATTAGTTGATGGTGTTAAATTTAACTTACTAAGTGTTAGCCAATTATGCGATAATGATTTTGATGTGCACTTTTCTGTTGATAAATGTGTTATCACCCATACGACTTCTAAACTCTACATTACTGGCTTTCGAGAAAACAATGTATACTATGTTGATTTTGATAATGTAAGTGATGATATAGTATGTATGCCTACCTTGATTGATGATGTGGATTTGTGGCATAGACGCTTAGGACATGCTAGTATAGAACATCTATCTAAGTTAAGTAAGAATGAGCATGTTAGAGGTCTACCTAAATTGAAATTTGAAAAAGGCCAATTATGTGATGCATGTCAACTTGGTAAAATGCACAAAACCTCTTTTAAATCAAAACCGGTTATTTCCACCAAAAATGTGCTTGAACTGCTACATCTTGATTTGTTTGGTGAAATTGATGTCGTAAGTCTAGGAGGGTCTAAGTATGTCTTTGTTATTGTTGATGATTATTCTAGATATACTTGGGTTATCCTACTTGCAAATAAAAGTGATGCTTTTAACGAGTTTGCTAAGTTGTGCAGAAAGCTCCAAAATGAGAAAAACTTAGCCATCAAAGAAATTAGAAGCGATCATGGAGGAGAGTACGAAAATTCATCATTCAAGACTTGGTGTGAAAAGTATGGCATTCATCATAACTTTTCAGCTCCAAGAACTCCTCAACAAAATGGTGTGGTAGAAAGAAAGAACAGAACTATACAAGAGATGAGCAGGACAATGCTGAATGAGCACTACCTTCCCAAGTACTTCTGGGGTCATGCAGTAGATACAGCTTGTCACGTGCTAAATCGAGTATACTTAAGGCCATCTCTCAACAAAACGCCATACGAGCTGTGGAACGGTAGAGCTCCTAATATTTCATATTTCAAAGTGTTTGGAAGTAAGTGCTTCATTCTCAACACAAAGGACAAGTTGGGTAAGTTTGATGCTAAATCAACTGAAGGTATTTTTATGGGTTATTCAAATCATAGTAGAGCTTATATCGTTTACAATAAAATTGATAAAACTATGCAAGAATCAATTCATGTTTCTTTTGATGAAACTAACCCTTTTGTCAAGAAAGCTAATGATGAGGATGAAGTGATAGAAATGATCGAAAATAGATCACCTGAAACTAACAATGAAAGTGTAGAAGAAGCAGAGGTGGAAGTTGAACCTCAAAATGAAGTTGAAATGGAACGCGAGCCCCAAGACATCGACGACCATATCCATGGAAGAACACACGATGATCTGCCCAAGACATGGAAAACAGTTCGAGATCATCCCCTGGAGCAAATTATTGGTAGTCCATCAAAGGGAGTAAAAACTCGTTCTTCTCTTAATCTTTTATGCTTTCATAGTGCTTTTGTCTCTCAAATAGTTCCAAATAATATCAAGGAAGCTTTAATTGATCCAGAGTGGGTTTTGTCAATGCAAAAAGAACTTGAACAATTTGAAAGAAATAAAGTTTGGCACTTAGTTGAAAAACCGGTCGATCGGACCATCATAGGAACTAAATGGGTTTTTCGCAACAAACTTGACGAAAATGGAACAATTTTATAAACAAAAGTCGTCTAGTAGTTCAAGGTTTTAATCAAATCGAAGGGGTGGATTTTGAAGAAACTTTTGCTCCTGTGGCTAGATTGGAGTCCATTAGGATAATTTTGGCATTTGCCTCCTACATGGATTTCAAACTACACCAAATGGATGTCAAAAGTGCCTTCCTAAATGGTTTCTTAGAAGAAGAAGTTTATGTAAAACAACCCCCTGGTTTTGAAGATTTTAAAAATCCCGATCACGTCTTTAAACTTGACAAAGCCCTCTATGGATTGAAACAAGCCCCTAGAGCTTGGTATGAGAGATTAAGCAGACATCTAATTGCCAATGGTTTCCAAAAGGGTAAGATTGATTCTACCTTATTCCTTAAAACCAAGGGCAAACATATCATAGTAGTTCAAATCTATGTTGATGATATTATCTTTGGATCTACTAATGATGATTTGTGCAAGGAATTTTCTGAGATGATGACTAGTGAATTTGAAATGAGTATGATGGGAGAACTTAACTTTTTCTTGGGACTTCAAGTGAAACAATTAAATGAAGGAATCTTCATATCCCAAACAAAGTTCTCAAAGGAATTGCTGAAGAAATATAACATGAATGACGCAAAAGAAATCAGCACTCCTATGGCAACAGCAACTAAACTAGATAAGGATGAGCAAGGTAAACCGGTAAATGAAACTATGTATCGAGGTATGATAGGTAGTCTCTTATACTTAACTGCATCTCGACCTGATATTATGTTTGCTGTATGCCTGTGTGCTCGATTTCAAGCATGCCCAAAAGAATCACATTTAAAAGCTGTAAAACGGATTCTTAGGTATGTTAAAGGGACCATAGACTTTGGTCTGTGGTACCCGAAATCGAGTACGTTTGATTTAGTTGGCTTTTCTGATGCTGATTTTGCAGGTTGCACTCTTGATAGAAAAAGTACTAGTGGAACTTGTCATTTTCTTGGTTCTTGTTTGACCTCCTGGTCTAGTAAGAAACAGAACAGTGTTGCTTTGTCCACCGCTGAAGCTGAATATGTGGCGGTTGGAAACTGCGTTGCACAAGTTCTGTGGATGAAACAAACTTTGGAAGACTTTGGTCTAATTTTCGAAAATGTTCCTGTTTTATGTGATAATACAAGTGCTATTAATATTGCTAAGAACCCTATACAACACTTTAGAACTAAGCATATAGACATAAGACATCACTTTATTAGAGATCATGTGTCTAGGGGGAGCATTGCATTGAAATTTGTAGGCACTGATGACCAACTAGCGGATATCTTCACTAAACCCCTAGCCGAAGCTCAATTTTGTAAAATCCGTAGAGAGCTAGGGATGCTTGATTATGCTAGTTTGTAAAATGTTTTCTATTTGTTTTTTCACCCCCCCTCCTTTTTGATGAAAACAAAGGGGGAGAAAATATGCAGGTTACTACTATATGGGGAGAAAATAATATGCTTATGCTTAGGGGGAGCTTTTTCAAAAAATTCTCATTATTATCACCCCCTATGCACAATGTAATTTGTTATCATCAAAAAGGGGGAGTTTGTTGAACCAAGGGCAAACACTCCTTGTTTTGTATGATAACAAATTACATCTTGTCTACTAATGGTTACAGCTGTATGAAAGTACAGGTTCAAGCTGAATAAAGAACAAGACGGGAATCAAAAAGCAAGAAGCATTAAAGTGGAGCAGCTTGGAGAAGAAGCCACCTCAGCAGTTGAAGACCTAATTGTTTTTCCGCTTTCTTTAGGACACTGTGTAAGGTCCTATCACTGAAGGTCTATGACTTTTAGTAGCTGAGAGATGAGTTTTTCAAAACATGCATGGTGCATCAAAATAGTTGTGAAAAATATTTTATAAAATTGCATGCATGCATAAGGTGGCACCTGAACCTAAAAATAATTTTGTGGAAAGCTAGAAATCGATTTCTATCATTTTCTAAATCATGAAATCGATTTCCTAATCCTATTTTAAAGGTTGAAATCGATTTCCCTAGCCTATGTTAAAACAAAGAATCGATTTCTACATATATTCAAGCCAAAGCCAAGAATCGATTTACTTCATTTTTAAAAGACCATGAAATCGATTTTCAGGCTCTCCTAAAAGGCAAGAATCGATTCCTCCTTGATTTATCTAAACTTGAAATCGATTCTTAGCCCATTCAAGATGTCCATGAATCGATTACACACTTCTTTAACTAAACATGAAATCGATTCTTACCTATTTAGGATGTCTCAAGAATCGATTTCCTTCTCTTTTTAAGAACACAATGAAATCGATTCCTATCATTTCAGGAAGTCCAAGAATCGATTCCTACTAATTTCTAAAGCCCAAGGAATCGATTCCTATGTTTTCTAAAAGCAAAGAATCGATTATACTATGATTTGCCTTCTCACATAAATCGATTCTTATGCATCATAAATCATTTCTACGCTTTCCTAAGCCTATAAATAGGCAGTCTCAAATCACAATTCTGTACACCACATTCTCTCAACAAATCTCTCTTCTTCTCATACGAAATTTCTAGATCTGAGAAAGAGAAAAATAGAGCTATCACTTTCATATCATTTTTATAGATCTACTCATCTCTCGCAGCTATTATATTGTCATATTATCTGAGGTGATTGGATCATAGCCTCTATATTGTAATCTACTTTTGTGGGGTCATTTTGAAATCCTGGGAAGCGTTCTTGGGTCTTTCAATCAGGGAAGATTGAAGTGGTTTTGAAATCCTGGGAGGTGCTCTTGGGTCGTTCAATCAGGAGATTGAAGCGGGTTGAAATCCTTGCTAGGTGCTCGGGTTCTCAGTTTGGGGGAATTGAGATTTGCTATTTTGAAGTTGCCTGTTTGTAAAGAATTCTTCAATATAGTGGTTGTTACCAAGTCCAAAGGTTGCAAAGCCGGAGGCCGAGGACGTAGGGCTTTTATCCCGAACCTCGCAAAATTCCTTGTGTATCTCTATCCCTATCTCTTTACTTTGCTTTATTATCTATTCCCTTGCTTATTGCTGTATTGAATATTATTTGGATCTATTTATCACACTTTTCATCTGTTTACAACTAAACTACTCTGATCGTGTGCTTATCTATCATCTTCCATATCACTCAAATTGATCTACTTTCTACTATATTCAATATCACTACACTTCTTATAAATAATCTTATTGTGTATATTGAAAATAGAATAATATCTCTTTGTGCCTAAATCTGCCTGCTTGCACCATATAAAGTTTAAATCTAAGTTTCCGCATTTGATTTAAAACAAACTTATCATTTATTTCGAAAAGAATTCATATTTTGCACATAACCTTATTCATCCCCCCTCTAAGGTTATACTATAGTCTAACAGACTATTGTTGTTGATTGTCTCTGGTGCATTGTTCATGGTGTCGCATCCATTTCATGTGCATTATTTTGGTGATGAAGGCTTCGGCCTTGGAGCTATAGTTGATGATGATGATGCTCAAAAACTTGGTAATGATATAGGTGATGATGCCCTTATTGGCTATTTATTTGGTGATGATTGGTACCACATGCATATACCCGTTGGTGTGGGTTGCATCTCATTCATTACTCATGACATTGGTGATGATTCTTGGTGATTGCAATTTGATGTTGTTGTGAAGATATATGCTTGTTGTGCTGAGGTTGACCGTTTTGCTAATATCGACTGTTATGTCCATGCTGTTGTAGACCTGTTGTCTGTTATGATTATCTGATTTTCTGACCTAGATATACGGTCTTTCATACGGCTCTTTATACTGTGTGATATCTCACCCCTTCTGTTTGAATGTTACCCCTATGTTGGTAACGTGCAGGTATCCACGAGTGAAGGCTGTTGTACTTCACTAGTTCGGTCGTGTCGTCGCTCTGATACGTAGCACTCGGGGGGATGAACACTATTTATATTGTTTATGTTATTTTGTGGATTTTGATGTTATAAATCTTACATGGTCACTACGTTTGTTTTAGTTGAACCCTTATGATTTTCCGTTGCGTGAATGAGAAAGAGTTGATTTGTTTTTAAGACTAAAAATGTTGTTTGCCGGTTCATCCGAGTGATGAGTGTTATGTATCCGTTAAGGTTTTTTTTTAAGTCGAAAAGTGTGACATCCGTTTCATTGTTGAAAACTCTAATTTTACGCTAATAAATTACCGGGTAGAAATGGGTGTTACACTCATGGACGAGATCCCTCCCAAAAACATCATGCAATTCTTCGCTGCGATTGTAGCCAAAGGCTCTGCCTTGATCCACTTAGTGAAGTAGTCGACAACCATGTACTTAACCTGCCCTCGACCGACCAAGAAGGGACCTAAGAGGTCGGTCCTCCACCAAGTGAACGGCCAAGGAGGACTCAGCGTGGTCAACTCTGATGAAGGTGCAATGTGCACACCGGCGTGTAGTAACCTGCTCTGAGTGCCTTCATCGCTGGCATTTGTCACACTTCTTCACATAGTTCTTGGAATCTTCGTTCATGGTAGGCATGTAGTATCCTTCTCTGAGTGCCTTCGTTGCTAGGGCCCGATCTCTGAGGTGTTGTCCACAGATCCCCTCCTGGATTTCTGTGAGGACGTAGTCTGCCTTGTGGACTTCAACACAATTCAGTAAAGGCATCGAGAAACCTCCGCGGAAGAGTCTTCCATCAACGATTGAGTAATACGATGCTCGCCTCCTTATTGAGGCCGCCTCTTTGGCGTCAAAAGGCTCTTGCCCTTCAAGAATGTACTTGAGAATTGGGTCTATCCAGCTTTGGCTGGCTTTAATCGTGAAGATGGCTTCGGTCGGCCCGACATTTAGGGACACACTAGGCTGGGAAAGAGTTTATTGAATGACATTTCGATGGTTGCCGAGAGCCTTCGTGCTGGAGAGCTTGGAAAGTATGTCGGCACTGGTATTGTTACCTCGGGGCACATGCTTTACTTCAGCAGCCTCGAAAAGTTCTAACAGCTCCCGCACCTGGGTAAGATACCTTTGTAGCATGGCGTCATTGGCGTTGAACTCTTTCTTAATCTGAGATACAACCAGCAATGAATCTCTGTGGAGTTCTACTCGTGTAGCTCCAAAGTCTCGAGCAACTTGGAAACCGGCTATACACGCTTCGTATTCCGCCTGGTTGTTGGAGGTGGAGAATGAAAAGGTCAAAGACACCTCTATCATTAGCCCCTTCAAATTTTGTAATATCAAGCCGACACTGCTTCCTTTGCTGTTCGAGGACCCATCCACGTGCAGGGTCCATGTTACCTTCGTGTTCTCCTCTCGTGAGGAGTAACTCAATTCAGCAACGAAGTCAGCCAGGATCTAGGACTTCATGGTCGACCTTGACTCATACTGGATCCCAAATTCAGAGAGCTCGACTGCCCACTTGATCATTCTTCCTGCCAAGTCTGGACGATGTAGGATCTGTCGGATTGGCTAATTAGTAGGGACAACCACCTGGTCTGCTACAAAGTAAGGCCTTAAGCGCCTGACCGCAATGACTAGCGCCAAGGCGACCTTCTCCACCTTCAGGTATCTCAATTCTTGCCCTTGCAATGCCTTGCTCACGAAGTAGACTGGATTCTGACTAGAGTTTGTTTCCCGGACCAGTACCGCACTCAGCGCTTCAACGGCAACCGCCAAATATAAGTACAGGGTTTCCCCTTCTTCCGGATGAATGAGTAAAGGCGGTTCGGAAAGAGTGGACTTAAGTTGACTAGGAGCGAGCTCGTGCTCCTCATTCCAATTGAATTCCGCCTCCTTTCGGAGTATCTTGAAAAATGGCAGAGACTTGTCTGCCGCCTTGGAGATGAAGCGGGACAGGGCTGCAATCATGCTAGTAAGATTTTGGATCTCCTTCTTTGTAGAAGGAAATTGCATCTCGGTGACTGCCCTACACTTGTCAGGGTTGGCCTCTATGCCACGTTCCGTGAGGTAGAATCCAAGGAACTTTCCCGCTTGGACGTCGAAGGTACACTTCTCTGGATTGAGTCTCATATTATTCTTTCGCACCTCGGCAAATACTTTTTCCAAGTCTGTGATGTGACTAGGATCAGATTTGCTTTTGATAATCATGTCATCCAAGTAGACCTCGATCACCCGCCCCATCTGATTTTTGAACACTTTGTTCATCATTCTCTGGTAAGTGGCCCCGTCATTCTTGAGTCCGAAGGGCATTACGCGATAGCAGTAATTTCCTTTATCCGTCATGAACACAGTCTTTTCCTAATCGGGAGGATACATCGGGATTTGATTGTAACCCGAGTAGGCGTCCATAAAAGATAGTAATCGAAATCCAGATGAACTATCAACAAACTTATCAATGCTAGGGACGGGGAAGGCATCCTTCGGGCATGCCTTGTCAAGATCGTAATAATCAACGCACATTCGCCATTTTCCATTAGATTTTTTAACTAGGACTACATTAGACAACCATGTGGTATATTTGATTTCTTTTACAAAATTTGCCTCTATGAGGTCATCTGTACTGCCTTAGTTGCTGCTTCAGCTAGCCTTGTCTCCTTTCTTGATTCTTCTTTTTTGCGCCACCCACTTGGCCTTTGGATCTATGGCCAGGTGATGGCATGTCACCTCGGATGGTATACCGGGCATGTCTGCCACAGACTAGACAAAGAGATCAGCATATTGTTTCAGGCACATGGTGAGCTTCTGCTTAATCTCCTCGGGGAGGTCAGCGCCAGTCTTGATGGTCTTGGCGGGGTCATCGCCCAGTTGGATGGCAACAAACTCGCCGTTAGGCTCGAGCCTCTTGATGCGCTTCTTCAATTCCCTGGCCAAGTTTCCATCATCATCTTCTTCCCCACTACGGGGGTAGTATCGGGCGTCTAAGTCAGCCAGATTCACTTCAATCCCTGCCTTCTGGCCAGGGTTCGCAACTGTCTCAGAGTCCTTCTGCATGTAGATATCTTGTGTTGCAGGCTAAGTTTTGATGATGAAGTGGTTAAGAGGTTTTGATGATGAAAAAGACAAAAGTTAAAGTTGTTAATAGTAAAAAGCCCAAAGCCAAAGTTGATGGTTTAAGTGACTAAAACGTCAAAGTCAATCCAAGACAAAACAAGCCCAAGAATTGAAGATTCAAGTTTAAGGGTAGTCCTTAAATATAAGGGTAGTCCTTAGGGTTTGGGTGTGTCTTAGGAAAAAGTGTAAGCTCTTTCAAAAGGTCAGCTCGTATCTCAAAGTCTCACACACTCACAAAGTTTTTTAAAGATGCATGCATACTTACGTAAACATTCTTATCACCTTTAAAATAATAAAATCGATTTCCTCATGCATAAACATATATCAAAATCGATTTTCAGGTAAAACAGAAAAGGTAGAATCGATTGTCAGGTCATGTATTTTCAGTACATAAATCGATTTCTGAGCCAAACAAATTTAAGGGAAGAATCGATTCCCACTCTTTTGTACTTAACTGAGAATCGATTCCCACATGTCTCAGGAAAGCTGAGAATCGATTCATACATATTTTCACTAAGTATAAAATCGATTCCTAGCTCTCCATGGTACTCAAGAATCGATTGTCCCTATTTTTCAAACAAAGATAAATCGATTTCTCACTTAAATAAATCGATTCCTAGATCAATTGCATACAACAAAGAATCGATTCCTACACCATTTTCAACGTAAACTTAAATTCCTCATAGCCTATAAATAGGCAGTGCTTCACGATTCATTTTACACAACACAACCCATTTGCACGAATCAGAAAACTTTTGAGAAAACTCTTCACGCTTTTACTTTGCTCGTCACGCACCGTTGGTCTGTCTGAGCTGATCTGTTGCTAAGAGTTAGTTGGAGTTGCATTCTTCAAGTTGTAATATCTGCCTACATTAGAGGTATTTCTGTCTTTACAATTGTTTATTATTTAATTGTTGTGATTTGTTCTAGGGAGTAGGGTATCTCTCTAGGGTAGCTGTTTGTACTAGGAAGTGGGGTATCTTTCTGGGGCAGCTGATTGTAACAGGGGTGGGGTATCTCTTGTTATTGTTATATTAGATTTGAGGGCTCTCCATAGGTGGGGTATCCTAGGAGGAGAGTGCCTGAGTCTGTAAAGGTTTTCCAAGGCACCTGTAAGCCTTGTTGTTTTGGTTAGTGGAAAATCTCACAAGGGTGTGAGGGCTGGACGTAGGTCACTAGGAGGTGACCGAACCAGGATAAATCTCTGCGTGCTTTACTGCTTTCCTGCTTTACTGTTATACCGCTTTACTGCTTTATATTCTAATTCCTTCGCTTCCACTTAACCTGCGCGAAAATTGATCTAAGTCATTGAAAAGGGGAAAAACGTTTTTGAAAGATTTGAAAAGTTTTTAAATCTCAATTCACCCCCCTCTTGAGACTGAAGCCACTTGGTAACAAGTGGTATCAAAGCTAGACTCTTGTATAAAGGGCCCAGCAGCTTCAAGAGAAATGGCTTCAGGTTGGTCTACGCAAGAGGGTGCTTCTCTTACCCGTCCTCCGGTATTCAACGGGAAAGATTATGCATATTGGAAAGAAAGAATGAGAATCTTTATTGAAGGGGTAGACTTAGATGTTTGGGATGCTGTGGAAAAAGGACCCTATGTCCCTACACACTTAGTAGATGGTATTCTTACAATTAAAAGTAGAAATGAATGGTCTGATGATGAGAAAAGAAAAGTGCAACATAATTTACGTGCCAAAAATATTATTACTTCTGCTTTAAATCCTGATGAATTTTTTCGAGTTTCAAACTGTAAATCTGCCCAAGAAATGTGGGATAATCTCCAAGTTACTCATGAGGGTACAAATGAAGTAAAAAGGGCAAGAACAGATACTCTTATCAGAGAGTACGAACTATTTAGAATGAATACAGGTGAAACAATACCAGAAATGCAGAAAAGGTTCACTCACATAGTGAATCAGTTAAACTTGTTGGAAAAGTCATTTCCTGGAGAGGATCTAATCAACAAAGTTCTGAGATGTCTGAATAGAGAATGGCAACCCAAGGTTACTGCTATAGCTGAATCAAGAAATTTAGCTACTATGACTCTGGCTACTCTGTTCGGTAAACTTCAAGAGCATGAACTAGAACTCACCCGTCTAGCTGAGTACGAAAATACAGATAAGAAAAAGAAAAGCTTGGCTCTAAAAGCATCTAGTTCAAGTCAACTGTGTGAGAGCGAAGATTCAGAAAATGAGGATGATGAAAATGAGGAAAGCATGGCTCTCATGGTTCAAGGGTTCAAACGGTTTATGAAACGGAAAAATCACTCTAAAAGGAACTTCAACACCAAAAGGAAAGAAAGCTCATCCGGTCCTCTTATTTGCTATGAATGTGGGAAACCCGGGCATATGAAGATGGAATGCCCTAATCTACAGAAAAAGGGATCCAAATTCGAAAAGAAGACATTCAAAGAAAACGAAAGAAGGAAAGCCTACGTAGCGTGGGACGACAATGACACAAGCAGTTCAGATGGTTCAGAAAGCGAAAAAGCTCATGTTGCTCTTATGGCCAACCACGAAAGTGAAGGTGAATCCGAGAATGAGGTAAGCTCTAACTCTGATTCTATACAAGATGCATATGATGAACTATATGAAGCCTTTACTGAATTGCATGATAAATTTTCAAAATTAGCTAAGGCACTAAGCAAATCTAAGAAAGTTATCACTCATCTTGAAAATGATATCACTGCTTTAATTAAAGAAAAATTAGAGCTTAGAAAAGAAAATGATGATCTTGTTTACTTCAAGGAAAATTATGTATGTGATAAGTGTATAGAACATGAAAAGAAAATCAATGAGCTTGAATGTACAATAGACAAAATGTCCAAATTACAACATGTACATCCTAGGATTCCGAGAAATAACTTTGTGAAAAGCAATATGCATCATAGACCTAAGTTTTCCACTAGACCTTATATTAGATGTTATTATTGTGGTAAACCTGGACATACAGCTTCTATTTGCAGGGCAAGAGGTAAACAAAATATTAAAAAGGTGTGGGTTCCCAAAGGAACCATACCAAACACTAACCCACAAGGACCCAAAGAGATTTGGGTACCTAGAATCCTGTTTTAGATCATTGCAGGTATGCTTCAAGGTATGGGGGCAGATTGATACCTTGACAGCAAAGACTCAAAGCGCATGACCAGAGACGCAACAAAGTTCTTAACACTCACCCCCGGAAAAAGCCGTCATGTGACTTGTGATAAATAGAGGAAGAATCACCGGTAAAGGTCAGATTGGTTAAAATTTTATTCACCTCTATTTTGAAAATGTGCTTAAGAATAGTTTATCAAGTCAAATATGTGACTACTAAAATAGAGCAATTCCTGAATCTCATTTCATGTATCTTTAAAGAACAAATATTTATAAGGCATGAAAGTATTCTAGTCATCCCTCTAGGACTAAGCATATAGAAATTATATATCACCTTCTTAGAGGTTATGGTTAAAAAGGCGATAGTGTGATTGAGTTAGTTGAGTCGTCACAAACAACTAGTTGACATTTTCAGAAATCCATTGCAAAAGAAAACCTGGTTCTTCACTTACTCAAATGAGTTTTTCAATAAAATGTTTTTCAAGTGATTTTATAAAATATGAAATTAAGAGAATTTGTGACTTATGAATTTCTGCGTGCTCAAAAAGCGTTTTATAAAGCAACTGAAATTCTACCTTTTCCCGAAATCCATTTTCTCCTGTCACAAAATCAATTGCTGGCTCTGGCATTAAAATTCAGAATACATACTCACAATCGTTGTTTAACTAAAATAATTTTTCTCCCATATTCTGGCCGCCATCACCAACTTTCAAACTCAGCAGCATGAAATACATAAAGCCTAAAACAACTGTTTCACAGATTTTTGAGACTCATGATTATCTTTTACCTGTCTTGATGAAATACTCTCTTCATGGTTTCAAATATGATTTTCTGTTGGTTTTGATGATCCCTTATAAAACTGCAATGGTTCTTTTACCTTGTCAAATAGCCGTGACATTCGGTTTGCAAACTCTATCTTACGTTGACCCTCTTTGATCATGACAAAAAGGGGGAGAGAAATATAGGGTTGCATAAAGCATATAGAATGAGCATATAGATCTGTCATAGCATTGTCACTATGCATATAGTCAATAAAACAGGGGGAGCATCATGATAGGGGGAGTATCATATATATGCATTATCTGTTTGAACTAACCTCCCATCTTGAGATGAGTAAATGTTTTGTCATCATCAAAAAGGGGGAGAATGTAGATATCTTGTGTTGCAGGCTAAGTTTTGATGATGAAGTGGTTAAGAGGTTTTGATGATGAAAAAGACAAAAGTTAAAGTTGTTAATAGTAAAAAGCCCAAAGCCAAAGTTGATGGTCAAAGTGACTAAAACGTCAAAGTCAATCCAAGACAAAACAAGCCCAAGAATTGAAGATTCAAGTTTAAGGGTAGTCCTTAAATATAAGGGTAGTCCTTAGGGTTTGGGTGTGTCTTAAGAAAAAGTGTAAGCTCTTTCAAAAGGTCAGCTCGTATCTCAAAGTCTCACACACTCACAAAGTTTTTTAAAGATGCATGCATACTTACGTAAACATTCTTATCACCTTTAAAATAATAAAATCGATTTCCTCATGCATAAACATATATCAAAATCGATTTTCAGGTAAAACAGAAAAGGTAGAATCGATTGTCAGGTCATGTATTTTCAGTACATAAATCGATTTCTGAGCCAAACAAATTTAAGGGAAGAATCGATTCCCACTCTTTTGTACTTAACTGAGAATCGATTCCCACATGTCTCAGGCAAGCTGAGAATCGATTCATACATATTTTCACTAAGTATAAAATCGATTCCTAGCTCTCCATGGTACTCAAGAATCGATTGTCCCTATTTTTCAAACAAAGATAAATCGATTTCTCACTTAAATAAATCGATTCCTAGATCAATTGCATACAACAAAGAATCGATTCCTACACCATTTTCAACGTAAACTTAAATTCCTCATAGCCTATAAATAGGCAGTGCTTCACGATTCATTTTACACAACACAACCCATTTGCACGAATCAGAAAACTTTTGAGAAAACTCTTCACGCTTTTACTTTGCTCGTCACGCACCGTTGGTCTGTCTGAGCTGATCTGTTGCTAAGAGTTAGTTGGGGTTGCATTCTTCAAGTTGTAATATCTGCCTACATTAGAGGTATTTCTGTCTTTACAATTGTTTATTATTTAATTGTTGTGATTTGTTCTAGGGAGTGGGGTATCTCTCTAGGGTAGCTGTTTGTACTAGGAAGTGGGGTATCTTTCTGGGGCAGCTGATTGTAACAGGGGTGGGGTATCTCTTGTTATTGTTATATTAGATTTGAGGGCTCTCCATAGGTGGGGTATCCTAGGAGGAGAGTGCCTGAGTCTGTAAAGGTTTTCCAAGGCACCTGTAAGCCTTGTTGTTTTGGTTTGTGGAAAATCTCACAAGGGTGTGAGGACTGGACGTAGGTCACTAGGAGGTGACCGAACCAGGATAAATCTCTGCGTGCTTTACTGCTTTCCTGCTTTACTGTTATACCGCTTTACTGCTTTATATTCTAATTCCTTCGCTCCCACTTAACCTGCGCGAAAATTGATCTAAGTCATTGAAAAGGGGAAAAACGTTTTTGAAAGATTTGAAAAGTTTTTAAATCTCAATTCACCCCCCCTCTTGAGACTGAAGCCACTTGGTAACACTGCAAGGTTATATCAGGCATCTAAGTCAGCTAGGAGATTCATCACCTGGTCGTCCAAGGTATAAAACTTCATCTTCAAATGCACTGTGGATGCCACGGCTCCGAGCCTGCCTAGTGTCGGTGTAACATCCCTAATTTTTAAAGACTCGTACTATGATGCCTAAGGCCGATTAATTATTTGTGGGAATAATTGGTCGTGTCTCGGGGATTAATAGTCGAGGAATTTGTCAAGAAATCCTATTCTCTAATTAATTATGGCTTAGTCATGGTTTAATTAGAATGATTTAAGCTGGAGGGCAAAATCGTAATTTTGCACCCTTCATATATAAGCCTTATTCTGGAACCCTTCAGCCTTCTTCTCATTTCACTCATTCTGAAAAACTGGAAACCTGGAAACAGAACAGAAGAAAAGAGAGGGAGAGGTCGGGAGCTAAGAGGAAGGAAGGAGGAGGGAGAATTTGCAATTTCAGTTGCATGTAAGCTCTCTCTTCAAATCCCTATTCCATTTTTGATTCTGAATCCATTGGAACTAATTTCAGCCCTATCTCTCAATTCCATTTTCTGTTTGAAGTATCAATGGTGGAATTTTGATATTTTAGAGTTGTTGCATGTCCTTGTCCAGCTGAAATTATTGCATGTAAGTACTCCTTCTTCAATTCCTCTCCAATTTCGAATTACAATTCAGTGGTACAAGTTTCGGTTACTGATTCCCTCTCTATCCCATTTTCGAATTTCATCCTTAGAGCTTCAATGGAGAAGAATCTGAATTTCTGAGTTTTGGTGCTTGCATGTGTGGTACCAGCTGAAGTATATGGCATTCTAGCCTTAATTTCGAATTATAAGAGAAGTTTAGTCAAGGGAAGTTGCTGCTTCAGTAGGAGGGGTGCTGTTTCGGGCTCTTGTTGGTGCCTTGTTGGTGATTGTTCGTGCGTTTTAGTATTTGGTCATTTCGTATCTCAGCGAAAGCTCCTAGTGAAATCAACATCACGGTGAGTTCTACTCACGGATAGGGTTAAATTGATATTCTGAAATGGTTTTGCTTTCAGTGCTATGGTATATGTTTGATCTTCGAAAACTCTGAAACTGAGAAACGTTTTATCGAGTCAAAAACCGTTTCCGTCGAAAAACGCTATTTTACGATTTATATGAAAATACATATATCTATACCCTGGTTATGTGCTGGAATATGGTCTGAATATTATCGATAAACTTCTGTTTTCAAGTCTCGGGGCTCATGGGAAGTCTCGGTATAAAGTGGGATCGAATCGGGAGAAAACTGTTTTCGAAACAGCTGAATTTTGAACCTTCTGGTGTCCATCGCGACGCGACCATGTCAAAATTTTTCAAAGATTTTGGTTCTGTGTAATTTCGCGTTGCGACGGACCCTGTCCGCGTCGCGACGCAGTGTAAATTTTCAGCAAACCTAATTGGAATTTTTTTCGCTATAACTTTTGATCCGGTGGTCCGATCGAAGTGTTTTCAGTTGCGTTTTGAAGCTTATTAAAAACCCTATTTAAAGGTGTGATTTGAATTCTGAAATGCTCTGATTTGAAAGAGTTTAACTAATGATTTTGAGAAGTCTTGTGAAGAGAAATGGTTTTGAAAACCGAAACTTAGTATACGTGTGGGTACGCCTATTAAATGGATGGACTGAATATACATTCATATATGTTAAATTGAATAATGATTATAACGCCAGATGTCTAACTATTGAATTCATCTAAACGAGTTATAGATCGATAAAGATATAAATTATCTAAAAAGCTTATGTGATTGATCCTTTGGTGATCGAAAAGATATATATTATCTAACTCTCGAGAATTGATTTGTATTGTCGTATGTATCGCGTTGGGTGACGACCCGACAAATAGCATACTAGGGAGGGTAGTCATGACCCCTTACCCAGGCCCTGAATGTGTTTTGGCGTGGTCAACTCACGGGTTACCGGTATTTGTGACATGGTTGCACAATCGGTTTATGCTGAGCTAGAACCCTGGCATTATTCGGATAGACTTTCGAATTGGGGATTACCTTAGATATTGGGCAAACTAGATTGTCTGGCATTATATCTCGGGGATTACTGTAGATATTGGGCAGTCAAGTTGCCTGGCATTATATCTCAGGTTGTGTTAAACTAAAGAAAACTCAATTGTGAACACGATTTGCTTGGCATTTCGATTTTAGCTTGTGATAGCTAATTAAATATATTGATAACGGGTTAATAATTGAACCGAGTGTTAGTGAGGGGGCACGGTAGGACTCACTGAGATATTGTTATCTCACCCAATTAATATTTGTTGTTTTTCAGAGAAGCAGGCAAAAAGGGAGACTATTGTGCACGAGTAGTCGACATACTCTCGAAGGTGTTGAAGACTTAGTCATAATTATCCTTTGTTCCTTTGTTGTTCTGTTTGGTTGTTTAAACTTGTATTGGTTATGAGTTATACGAACCGCTTTATGTTTCTGTTGGGTATTGGACTTGGATATTGTATTCCGTTCGGTTCGGAACTGATGAACTTCTATTTTTATGAAGTAATGTTATTTCCGACTATGTGTTTATTTCGGAAAAAGTTTGTATGTCCAATACTTAAACAGGAACTGTTTCCTCTGATTTTTCGCATCTGTGCATTTTCGGTGTCTCTACAGGTTAGAAATACCGGGGTGTTACAGTCGGCCTCCCAACAGTGCACCGGTAGATAGACTTGCATGGGAGGACTAAGAAGGGCGTCTTCATGGTCTTGCACAAGGACTGCTCTTCATCGGGATCTCCATAAGTGACCATCAATTCAATGTACCCCAATGATCGAGTTGTTGAGCCATTGAATCCATTAGAAATGTTCTAACTTCCATGTTTGCCATCACGGCTCTGATCCGGAGAGGGATGTGCTTGTTAGGCTTCCCATCGAGTAAGTTTTGGTCCCCGAATGCTAGGGGTGGCCTAGTTATCTCCTTCTTAGGCGCTGAGGTCGAGGCAACGCTCATAATCTCTTTTCATCTTCTTTTCATGGACTTATTAGACTCGTCGCCTTCCAGCTGATCTCCACCAAGGATGACCATGGCGGCAGGTCTTCCTCGGGACGGGGCGACCATGATCTTCCTTGTGGAGACCAGAATCTTTTGCGAGAGTCTCGTGGCTCGTCCCCATCTTTCTTGAGATATTGTGAGAGTTTTCCTTGATGGATTAGCTCTTCAATGTCATCTTTCCAGGCACGACAGCCGTTGGTGTCATGTCCATTGCTCCGGTGGTAGCGACAGTACTTCCCAGATGGCCTCTCCTTCTTTCAGCACCAGAGGCTATGGTCTTTTGATGTTTCTAAATTCACTTTGCTAGGATCTTTGAGGAGTATGCTCGTTGAAGCGACGAGGTCGGGGCTCGAGCTGTGATCCCCCTGCGTCCCTCTTAGGACGGGATTCTCTGACTTCTGTCTCCCTCCCGGTTCCATTCTTGGTCGCTGCTCTGTAGTCCATGTACTTTTGGGACCTTCAGAGACTCCCCCCGGCTTCTAGGTTTATTCAACCCGATGTTTACCTGGAACAAGCTTCCCGTACGCAGGCGGTCTTTCATCGAGAAAAGTCTTTGCTGGTCATCGAGATTACTCTTAACAAAATAAAAATTAGAATAGTCTTAACAAAATAAAAATAAAAATAAAATGGAACCTTGTACCATAAAAAGTAAAAAAAAAATGGAACCTTGTACCATAAAAAGTAAAAAAAAAATGGAATAAAGCAGTTTTTGTAACCATAAATAAACTCATAATAAAAATTACCATAATTTTGAACCAGGACCCACAATTACTGAAACCATGATCACTTTAATCCATGTGTAAGTTGACTTTTCTACAATTGGTTCTGACCTCTCCAAATATCCCAGTAAGAGGCTTTATGTTACCCATCTTTATCATAGAAGCTTTAAAATCTCTTGCAAAAACAGATGGGTTTCTACTGTAGAGCTTCACCAATGTGTCACTTTCATTTCCATCTCCATTGAATAGCTCTTGATCAGAATGGAGGAGACCCCTCTTATTAAGCAAAAGAGTGTAATATGAATTGTCAAACCTTTCAGGTGAGACACCATCCAATGGTTCCATAATGTTATCTCCACGACACCTCTCTTGTAAGGTAATTGCAAACATGGGATCTATGTTGGTGTCGTTGTAGATTCTATTCTCAAATGTTGAACAATTAGCAAGTCCAATAGTGTGAGCACCAGAAAGTGCTACAAGATCTTTAAGGTTTAGTCCTTGAGACTGAAAATTAGAAAGAAGTTGGGAGAAATTGAAATTTTCAGAAGGAAGATTGGAGTTTGCATCTTTCTTTGTAGTAGTTCTAGCATCTCTTCTTCCTAGTAACACTTTGTACCAATAGAGTGGACCTCCCATCTATGAAACAAAAACGTACATTCTCTGTTATTTAGTTTGATTATTAAATACTAATTTGGTCCCTAAAATATATTGTAAGATCGTGCAATTTAGTCTTTCACATTATCAATATTCAAAAATTGCCATTGAATTTGAAAATAAAAATCAAGTTTGTCCCTTCGTGTGAATCTATTAGCAAATGAATACCTAGCATTATTCACCTAGTTTCACATTAATGCATCTCTTACATGAACAACTTAATGTTATTATAATCACTGAGAATACTAATGAAGAGACGAACTCAGTAAATTTTTTGCCATTATAGGAATTATTTTGGAATCGTGATAATATTGATAACCAAATCGATATTTACTCAATTAATTTTATGTGTTTAACATATAATTGATTGTAGTCGGGAGTTTAGAAGTGAGGGAAAGCAAGTGGAGGGTTTTTTCTACTGTTTTTAGCAATAATTTTAGAAATATTATCCTCCACAGTCCTCCTTTAGTTCATTTTTTAAGTTCTCCAAATTTGGAGCGTTTTGGGAGACCTCGTGAAGGATAATTTTCTTCAAATTAAGGCTAAGTTGTTAGTAGTAAGTCTTCCCCTCACTTCCCCTACTCTCCAAACTCTCAAACAATGAAACAAAGATTTGTATATATATGAATATGAATCTCACAATGGACACAGAATCACGAGCTGCTATGGCTAAAATATCTGCACATGAAACCATTGGTTTTTTGCAAGCTTTGTCAACCGCTGCTTTAATTCTATCAATTAGTTTAAAACCTCTAATTGAATCAACATTTGAGAGGGCGTTCTTCTCACCCATGAAGTTAGGGGTGTCATCCAGCAGAACTGATCCGTCACAACCCTATCATTTTAATTTAAAGGAATAATTGATGGCACTAAATCATATTATATATATATATATATATATATATATATATATATATATATATATATATATCAACAAATAAAATGATGAAAAATTGTGTGTAATTGTGAGTAACATACATTAACAAAACAGTCATGGAAATGCAACCGCAGTAAGTGTGCTCCAATGCGTGGTTTAAAATTAATGGCTTCCTTCATAATTGACTTGATGACTGGCAATGCTTGAGGACAAACTTCATCGTAAAAATCATAAGTGAGTTCCTCCTGAGAAGAGATTGTGAGAAATGTTGCCATTAAAAGTAGAATGGAATATTGGAGATGAGAAGCCATTTGGTTTGTATTTCCTCAATCTTGAAAGTTATATAGTAATTAGGGGTGGTGGATTAATTTATATATGGAGGGTAAATTTAAGATTATTTTTGGTTAAAAGATTATTAAATAATTCTCTTAATTATATTTAAATGCTAAGAAGTTATATTGAACTAGATCATCTAAAATCTAACACAAGAAGTACTACATATGATTGAAATCTAGATGTCAAATTAATTAGGTTTATCAAAATTTTGTCTAATATCTATTTATACAAACAAACCACCTATGAAATTACCAGTTTGGATCTCTTATTAACAAGACACATATCTAATTTAAGGGTAAAAATGTCATTACCCTTTCTTACTTTCTTTTTTTCTTACACTCTCTTTCCTCCTTTTCACTTTTCTCTTACCCTCTATTTCTTCCTTTTTCCTTTTTCCTTTTTCCTTTTTACACTCTATTTCTTCCTTTTTTTTCTCTCTCTTTTTACACCCTCTTTCCTCCTTTTCACTTCTCTCTTACACTCCCTTTCTTCCTTTTTTTCTTTTTACTTTACTTTTACTTTTTCCATAAATAATTTTTCTCTTTCTATTATCATTATACTTTAGTTTTTTAACTAAATTTCTAAATTTATACACTCTTATTGATAATCTACTATCTACTATAATCTACTAAAATTTTAATTTTTCTCTCCGAAATTTGTTTATACTCTTATCTTATTGATAATCTACTATCACCTCTTATTGATATTTATCTTTTACTATCTAATACAATCTAATCAACTAAAATAATCAATTGAAACTACAAGATAACTGCAATTATATATATAAAAAATATGGGATAACTGTACTGATATATAAAAAAATCATAGGATTAAACTACTGATTAATATTTAAAACAAATATTTCTCATTGATAATCTACTATAATCTACTAATCAACTAAAAAAATCAATTGGAACTACGAGATAACTGCAATGATATATAAAAAACACGGGATAACTGCAATGATATATACAAAACACGGGATTAATATTTGTAATTGATAATTAAAATTACTGAAGCATATTTATTTATACAAACAAACCACCTATGAAATTACCAGTTTGGATCTCTTATTAACAAGACACATATCTAATTTAAGGGTAAAAATGTCATTACCCTTTCTTACTTTCTTTTTTTCTTACACTCTTTTTCCTCCTTTTCACTTTTCTCTTACACTCTCTTTCTTCCTTTTTTCTTTTTCCTTTTTACACTCTATTTCTTCCTTTTTTTTCTCTCTCTTCTTACACTCTCTTTCCTCCTTTTCACTTCTCTCTTACACTCTCTTTCTTCCTTTTTTTTCTTTTTACTTTACTTTTACTTTTTCCATAAATAATTTTTCTCTTTCTATTATCATTATACTTTAGTTTTTTAACTAAATTTCTAAATTTATACACTCTTATTGATAATCTACTATCTACTATAATCTACTAAAATTTTAATTTTTCTCTCCGAAATTTGTTTATACTCTTATCTTATTGATAATCTACTATCACCTCTTATTGATATTTATCTTTTACTATCTAATATAATCTACTAATCAACTAAAATAATCAATTAAAACTACGAGATAACTGCAATTATATATATAAAAAATATGGGATAACTTTACTGATATATAAAAAAACATAGGATTAAACTACTGATTAATATTTAAAACAAATATTTCTCATTGATAATCTACTATAATCTACTAATCAACTAAAAAAATCAATTGAAACTACGAGATAACTGCAATGATATATAAAAAACACGGGATAACTGCACTAATATATACAAAACACGGGATTAATATTTGTAATTAATAATTAAAATTATTGAAGCATACTATGAACCTATTATCTAAAAAACAAGAAGATGTAATGGCTATTTAAACTACTGATTAATATTTAAAACAAATATTTCTTATTGATAATCTACTATCTCTCTTTTAGTATCTACTATAATCTACTAATCAACTAAAATAATCAATTGAAACTACGAGATAACTGCATTGATATATAAAAAAACACTGGATAACTGCATTGATATATAAAAAACACAAGATTAATATTTGTCATTGATAATTAAAAAATTTGAAGACTACTACTACAAACCTACTATCTAAAAAACAAGAAGACTTAATGACTATTTAAACTACTAACTAATATTTAAAACAAATATTTCTCATTGATAATCTACTATTTAACTTTTACTATCTACTATAATCTACAAATCAACTAAAATAATCAATTGAAACTACGAGATAACTGCAATGATATATAAAAAACACGCACTACAAGAAATTTGACATATACCAACAGACGTCTATAGTGACGGTAAATAAAACCGTAGGTATAAGTTTCCTATACCTACAAACAATTAAATAACCGTGGGTATAGGTTTCCTATACCAACTGATATCAAAACTCATTGGTATATGCATTAGCTACGGACTAATTATTACCGTGGGTATAGGTTTAGAACTATTTTAGTTTTTCACATCCAACAACATTCTCGCTAAATGCTAAATAATTCCCTCTCACTTTTGGTGAAAATAAATAAATTGCCTCTCACGTTCTCAAACAAAAAAAAACAAAAGGCGTGAAGAGAAACCGAAAACGCAGAGACGGGAGAAATCGAAAGCGCAGAGAAGAAGGAAGCTGCCATCGCCACTGCCCTGAGCCACCACAACAAGAAGGAAGCACAGAGAAGAAGGAAGCTGCCATCGCTTGCTCCATTTTCGAAAAGGTAGCTTTTCGCTTCTAACGGTAACAATGTTCAGATTTCGAGCTACAAGTGAAGAAGTAGAGCCTCCATGAGAAATGGTGAGAGAGAAATGGAACTCTGCAAATCGTGAATGGAACTATGCAAATCATTAGAGATATGGAACCCTAAAATCTCAATCGCTCACTCTGGCTTGGTGAGATTTTTCTGTTCATCGTCCTTTCGATTTCTTCATTGCTTCTGATTTAATCATTTCTTTATCGCTTCTTCTGATTTCTTCATCCTTTCTTATGAGTTCTTCATCATATCTGTAGTTGATTAGGTTTCACCTGTTTTGCAATACACCAGGTAACAAGTCTCCCTTCAATTTGTGAATGTTGGATAAACCCTAAGTATTTTTCCGTTGAATTTATCAAGACTCCCTTCTGTTTCATCCACTCTTCATCGTATCTGATTCTTTGCTTCTAGTTTTGCTTTGTGTATATTAGATTTCATCCACTCATCATCGTTATGTGTTGTTGCCTTTTTAGAGTCATTAACAAATTAACTGATTTGTTATATTTATAGCAAAACTAGAGCTATAAGTTTTTATTTGACAATGTTGTCTTCAGAAAGAAGGTATATATGGACCTGAGAAGTGAAGATATATTCACCATTGTTCACGAATCATCACTTAGGAAACTTAATTTTGCAGTGATTGATGTGTCCTGTCAGTTTGTCATTCCAGTGTTAGGAGCTTCGTGGTTTAGCTCTTATTGCGATGTAAAGTTTTTAAACTCTAGCCATATTCGTGTGTGTGTTTATTATATGCTATGTTAAATTATGTGTTGTAATTTTAAGGATAGAAAATTCTGAGAATGATGAGGATGAATTCAAGGTTTAAAGGGAATTTTTCATCTCATTAGGCAATGGAAAACTTTCATATGGAGCAGTTTTCTGCACAAGACAGTTCCTAATATTAGATTTAGTTTCAAGAAGGGAAAAAGTTGATTTATTCACAAGTTGGATCTGGTGAGGAAACTACTTTGGATCTGAAGAAAGAAAAAGTGTTTGTCAGGTAAGCTTAAGCTTGGTAGTTGGTAGTGTTATTTGAAACTCCCTTTTCTATTTTAATTTGCTGTTAGTGTTGCTATATGACCAACAAAGTTGATTTGCTTTGTGCACATTATTAATTCTGAGCAATATATTTTATTTTGCTCACTCAGCATCCGGAAAGCTTTATCCTTTGTGCTTTATTTTGTCCCACTTTTCTCTTCTTGATCATATGAAATTACCATTGAATTAATTCCTTTCTAGGAGTAGAGGGACAACTAGCCTTGAACTCCTCTCTTAAATGTATGCTTACTTACTACACAGCTTATAAGAAAATTCTGCTACTACAAGTCTAATTATCTTCTTGTTATTTGTGTAGGTTGCATTCTGCTGGAAAAGCTTACCATTTTTATGATGGGTATGTGTATCAATTACCTACTTTTCATGCCTTTTATTTGTCTACTCTATATCCTAGCTATGAACGCATAACCTTGCAATTGATTTCCAGGCCTTGGGTTGAATATAAAGGTGTAATCCAACAAAATGAAAATGCGGAACTTTCGCACTCTCTTTGCGCGTGAGTCTTATTTCTTGATTATATTCTTCCCTAGTCCTCCTTAAGTTGCTGATTTGGCTTCTAACCTTCGCACCACAAATTTGAGCCGCCTAGATTGCCCTCCATAATTTGTTGGGGAGCAAAACTTTGTCTGTTTTTGATTGATCTTGGCTGGCAGATGTTGTTCAGGTATGCCATAGTTCCTGTCCTGTATTACTCCTTATTTTTTCATGTTTCTGTCATGTGTTTTGAATACCATTTACTTAAAGGGGCTATATATGACATCATGTTGATCGGTTTGTATAAGCATAATGTTAGTTAATAAAAACTACCATTTAGAGGGAGAGAGATAAGCATAATGTTGATCGGTTTGTATAAGCAAAACTTTTGTTTTCTCTTTTTCTATTAAAAGAATTAAGTGATCAATTTCTGTTTTTATTAGAAATGTTAATTGGTGTTTGCTTGATTGGGTTTTGTAATTAACATGTTATTGTTTGGCATCTTCTTGTGTTTGTAATATGCAGTCAAATATATTCAGTATGCTAGAAAACAAAAGGTATTTGAGGCATTCTTCATCAACAATTGGGAAAAATAGTATCTATCTCCTTTGACTACAAACCAAAACACAGTGTGTTATGACAAGAGTTAATATTAATATTTGTTTTTTTGACAATAAATTAATATTTGATTTGTTGTTAGTAAAAAAATCCCTAATTTTAATTTGATTATGAACATGGCACTGTAATTACCAGGGATTTGCTTAGGCTCAAAATCTAAGGGGCTCAGTTGTTGAAGCAAAGTCTGATAGTGTTGTTAAGGTTTGGTTTTGGTTCTCATTTTGTTGCTTGGTTCAGTCAATGTCACTGTCTTCTATAGTGTTTGTCTATATCCAAAATAGTTTGATATCGATCTCTTTTTCCAATTGTTGCAAAGAGTTTTGAGTTTCGAGAGTTCATAACTTTGTCTTATTGGTATGTATGGGGTTTTCATTTTTCATTTCATGCATCATTGTGTGAAGCCTTTATAAGAAGTTCTCTTGACTGAATTTCAACTATTTGTCTTTTCTTACTATTCATTTTTTCTCTATTGGTTGTTTGACAATTTTACTTTTCTTTTACTTAGATCACTGACATACCAGATCCTTGATATTCATCCCTTTCTTGGTTTAATTTTCTTATCACGCAAATCAGCCATGATTGATTTCTTTGTTTAGCTCTAAACAAGCTTTATAACGATTTAATATTTTACTTATTCCCATGATTGATTTCTTTGTGTAGTAAAACTCTTTTCAGCTTGAAGTAGCTTAGACATAAGACTCGGCTTCGGAATGAAATGAGGTTGTGAAGAAACAAGAAATTGGGATTTAGGAACAACAGAGAGCTGATCGAGAAAGATAAGAAGAACTTCGAGTTTCCTTGGTTGAGAGGGAAGTTGAACGAGAAATGGGGTGGTTGTTAGCACATGAGGAACTAAAGAAGCTGGGTGGGGGGCTTGGAGGCATGCACGAAACACTTCAGGAAGGGTAAAGAAGCTTCTCGATGAAAATGGTCTTCTTGGAGAAAATATATAGAACCCAATTATGGTTAATTTGGCTGATTAAGGAATTCATGTTGTTTGTGTTTATGTATTAATTTGTCTTTTAATAGATATGGTGGATTTGGCTGATTATAGAACCTAATGGTACGCAGGAAGCTTGTCTTTTAATAGATTTGATGTTAATTTACAATATGTTGGCATGCTTGTAAGACTTGAGATTAATTTTTAATATGATTTGAGTTTTATTTTCTTTTATTGTTTCATAAATATATTTATTTATTTCATATTTAGCTTCTAACTAATTATATAAGCGTTAATGAAAAGAGGAGTCACTAAAATGGTGGGTATGGCAAATTAGAAGGCTTCACGAAAACCTATACCAACAGAAGTTCAGCCGTGGGTATTGAGAAATTAAGAGTGTTGTTAAAACCTATACCAACAGAAAGGTAACCGTGGGTATAGCTATGAGGTTTTGTCCAACAGTAAGAAAAACCGTCACTATAGGCTATAGCGACAGCAAAAATTCGTGGACATAGGCCGAAATTGACCACGGTGACACGCGTGCGTTGGTATAGGTTTTACGGCCTATACCTACGCTTTTTGACCCTTTACCCACAGATTTTTGCTGTCACTATAGGTCAAGTTTCCTGTAGTGACGAGATAACTGCAGTGATATAAAAAAACACGAGATTAATATTTGTAATTGATAATTATAATTTTTGAAAACTACTATAAACCTACTATCTAAAAAACAAGAAAACTTAGTGACTATTTAAACTGATTAATATTTAAACACATGCGACAAATATTTGTCACTAATACCTAAAAAAGAACAAATAATTGTCACTGATTTGTAAAAAACACGGGATAAATATTTCTTATTGATAATCTACTATCTATCTTTTACTATCTACTATATATAATCTACTAATCAACTCAAATAATCAATTGAAACTACGAGATAACTGCAATGATATATAGAAAAACACAAAATAACTGCAATAATATATAAAAAAAAACACAGGATTAGTATTTGTAATTGATAATTAAAGTTTTTGAAGACTACTATAAAACTATTATCTAAAAAACAAGAAGATTTAATAACTATTTAAACTACTGATTAATATTTAAAACAAATATTTCTTATTGATAATCTACTATCTCTTTTTTTTTACCAATCTACTATCTCTCTTTTACTATCTATTATTAATTATCTACTAATCAACTAAAATAATCAATTGAAACTACGAGATAACTGCACTGATATATAAAAAACACGGGATAACTGCACTGATATATAAAAAAATACGAGATTAATATTTGTCATTGATAATTAAAAATTGTGAACACTACTACTACAAACCTACTACCTAAAAAACAAGAAGACTTAATGGCTATTTAAACTAATAATTAATATTTAAAACAAATATTTCTCATTGATAATCTACTATCTAACTTTTACTATCTACTATAATCTACTAATCAACTAAAATAATCAATTGAAACTACAAGAAAACTGCAATGATATATAGAAAAATACGGGATAACTGTAGTGATATATAAAAAAACACGGGATTAATATTTGTCATTGATAATTATAATTTTTGAATACTACTATAAACCTACTATCTAAAAAACCAAGAAGACTTAATGACTATTTAAACTGATTAATATTTAAAACACACGTGACAAATTGTCACTAATATCTTAAAAAGGACAAATAATTGTCACTGATTTATAAAAAATACAAGATAAATATTTCTTATTGATAATCTAATATCTATCTTTAACTATCTACTATAATCTACTAATCAACTCAAACAATCAATTGAAACTATGAGATAACTGCACTGATACATAAAAAACACTGGATGACGGCACTGATATATATAAAAACACGGGGATAACTTCAATGATATATATATATATATATATATATATATATATATATATATATATATATAAAAACACAGGATAGCTGCACTGATATATTAAAAAACACAAGATAACAACACTGATATATAAAAAACACAGGATAAATGCACATATTGTTTCTAAATGATACTTTTACATTTTTAGATTTTAATATTTATATATTTTATATTTGAAACTATTTTTATCTATTTTAAATTTGTCTTTATTTTCACGGGGTAATGTTCAGACTATTTAAATACTATTTAAGTTGATTCATAAAAAGAACACGACACCGCCCGTGCGTATGCACGGGTATCCTACTAGTTATATATAAATTTTGTTTTCATGTTATAGCAAATTTATGATTGAAAATTATGACATGTAGAGGAGTTATACAAAATTATATTAATTCAATTGCTGCACCTTAATCCATATCGCAAAGGTTTATGAATTTTTTATATATAATTTCCTTTTCATATTGATATAATAATATGATGAAATATAATGACATATAAAGAAGTTATACAAAATTTATATTACTCCAATTGCTACTATAGAAGATAAAATGTTGAGAATTTAAGTGTGAGTGGTTAGTCCCACATCGATTAGGACGAATGAGCTACATGAAGGATATATAAGAGAGTGGAAAGAGGGGACCCATATACCCATTGCCATAAGGTTTTGGTAGAAATGTGGAGTCCAAATGCTCTCCTAGACTCCCCCAACACAAAGGTTTATAAAATTTTTCTTATATGTTAATATGTTAATTTGATTTTCATATAATATTAATGAATGGATATTTATAATCAATGACTGCATCCTTGATACTCGGGTCCCTTAACTATTTGGTCATGAGTTCGATCCCTGGTCGGTGCGTATGGAAAAACATTTGTTGGGAGAGGTCAACCCGTTAAATGGATCTTAGATACCTTGAAGGATTGATGTCCACTGTCGCCGTGGAGAATATCTTGGTTTACCAAAAAAAATGACTATGCATCCTTCAAAAAATATTTTACACAATCATTCAATTTTATCTCATGATAGAATATGATTGGACTTTCATATAAAAGTTTTTTGCACGAGTCATCAATCTCAAAATAAAGTTACAATGAAAAATAATAACATATATACATAGGATCATCTTCAACTTCATAAAAGAGGAGAAAAACAATACTTTTAAATTGCTTATACGAGAAGACAATAGTATTTGATTTCTCAATAAGAGAAAACGAACTAATAAAATAGCCAACTCTTAATTTTCACAATATGCCTTTTCGTTTGTACAAGGGGTCAATACCAATCCAATGGTTCTAAAGCAAATTTTGAGCCTGTCTTTTTGTTTTACATTAGAGTATGTGTGCTCACTATAAGAAGAAAGATGTTTTGCACGACAAAAGTCTTTGCCATGCTGCTGCCTTAAGTTCCTGCCTTAAGTTCCGTTGCGAAAAGTTTTGTAGCAATATCTAAAATTGTTGTTGTTACTAATGCTTTCCCAATGATAATTATCGCTGGCATTTGAGTATTTTGTCGTTGTCATAAGTAAGTTGTCGTAACGAATATAATTGTTGTCATAACATTTTTTTGTGCAAGAAAACTATATTTATATTATAAATGGAGTAAAAGGGTTATTCCACCCCAATACCCAGGGATCCAAAAACAAAAGAAAACTAGAGAAACCAAAAACTATACTCCAAGTAGTAATCGGAATCACACCTAGCAGATAAGAAAGATCATATATAGGCCAATTGCTCCTAACTCCTAGAGATATATTCTAGAGGGTCCACACACGATTCATAAAACAAACTATGTCCATACTTGGCCTTATCCAAGAGCCACTTCCAAGAGAAGTGCTTAATCCCAAAGAATGTCTCTGAGATCTAGGGATTTTTCGGAGAAGATGATCCCATTACGGGTTTTCCAGATTGCCCAAAGAACAGCATGGCAGATCATGATCAGGCGCTTCCTATTTCTAGTAGGAAGATCTCCATAAAATAGAATTGAGAATAGAGTAGGAAGATCAGGAGGGAGCACAATCACTATACCTAGCCACTTAAACACCATATACCATAGACGAATGGAACATTCACACCTAAGAAATAAATGCCTCTCCGACTCTTGACAAGAATTACAAAAAAGACAGATGGTTGCGCTGAAATCGGATATAACCCTTCGGAATAAGTTCACCCGAGAAGAGAGCCTATTCAAGAGAAAGCGCCATGCGACGGCAACCACCTTAGTCGAAGCAACACTTTTCCACTGATTCTCTAAAACATACATCTCAAGGGGAAACCCCAAAACGGTTGGGGGGAGAGTTGAGACAACAGAGCAAATGGCGATATAATCGAATAAACACCATCATTTGATCCCTCCCAGACCCACTTATCTTCAACCCGAGAGAGACGGATTGATGCTAGAAGGGACTTCATGTCAGCCAAAAGATCCACCTCCCAAACAAAGAAATCCCTCCTACAAGAGAAAATCCATTCCCAAGACAAGACCCCCACACCCCCAATTCAAATACTTCTCCTTCCTTGAGATTTGAGATAGAAAAAAGCCTTAGGAAAGTAGTCTTGAGGGGGCAATTTCTGACCCACACATCATGCCAAAAATGAATTAAGTCTCTGTTTCTGATATTTTTAGTGACAGCATCAGAAAACCAATTTTGTTGGATATCTAGTCCCACATCCTCCAAGCTACAAATGTCCTTCCACCAAAGAGAGGAGTAGTATGGGTGCCTCAAATTGTGGAGATTTAGATTCCTCACATCAACCTCCCTGTACTTGGCTCTAAGGACTTGCATCCACAGGGAGACCTCTTCCTTAAGCAGCCTCCAACGCCACTTACCAAAAAGACTGAGATTGAAGAGGCGGAGGTCCTTCACACCCAGACCCCCATCAAACTTAGATTTATAAACAACTGGCCACTTTACCCAAAGTATCTTTGCCGCGACCTAGTCCCACCCCAAAGGAACTCTCTCTTAATACGGACAATCACTTTCCACACCTTCACCGGCATCTTAAGGAAATATAGGTAAAAGATAGGGATACTGTTGAGCACCGAATTTTATAAGGACGATATGTCCCCCAAAACTCACATACTTATTACCCCAATCCTTGAGACACCTCCTTATTGCATCAATAACAGTTTGCCAAGTGCTAAGGTGCCTCAGGTTCTCTCCCACTAGTAGGCCAAGGTACTCAAACAGGACAGTGCCAAATTTACAGTGGAGGAAACCCGTAGCCACTGAGATAAAAGAATCCTGAACATTCACACCCATGAGGCAACTCCTCAAGAAGTTTACCTTTAGCCCCAAGACCAACTCGAAAGACCTCAACACCGACTTTATAGTCCACAAGTTTTAAACCGAGGGTTCCTCAATTAACAAAGTATCATCTGCATATTGTAGGTGTTAAATATCAATTGTGCAGTAGCTATTTGAAGAGAAAGCATGTGTTGGATAAAGCATCTGGTCAAAGCAGTGTTGACTAGAAGATTAAGATTTGTTTCAAGCACTTAAAAGGAGAGTCCTACAAAATTATATTTTGATGTTAATTTTTATATTTATACAGAAGTAAATACAATAAATATATTTAAAGATTACAATTAATTAATATACAAGGAAAATCAACGAGACAAAGATATATACTGACATAGAATATATTTTTTTGAATGGCAAACATATATTATAAAAATAAAGTGGTTCAAGGGGTAGCCGAAACCATACAAAAGAGTCAGATTAAGAAAAAACAAAATAAAAACAAAGAAGCAGAAACGAAACAAATGGGGAAAATTACTTAGAAAAACACAAAAAGACCTCTGCCCACCACTCATAGTAAAGGTAGGGAGCTACTGCACTTCTCACTAGAAACCATCTCCATGATATAACCTTAATTCGCTCCAGAACTCGGATACCATTAGCTGGCGTACCTGCAAAGATAAGGTTGTTCTGCTCCTCCTAGAGAACCCTAATCGCCGCATGCCATATCAAAGCCAATCGTTGCTTACTCTTGGCTCCATATAACCAGATGAACAAAACAGAAGGAAAAGCTGAGAGAGGTCTCGAGGTACAACCCAAACCCACCCCACCCATCTAGCAATTGCATACCAGATCAAGAGGGAAAAGTTACACGTGAGAAACAAGTGTATAGAAGACTCCTGATACTCAGCACAAAAGACACAGGTGGTAGCACTGACATCATTAATAACCCCCCCTCCTAAACAGATATACCCTAGAAAGAATCCTATCAAGAATCAATTGCCAAGAGAAGCCAACGTCCTTTGAGGGCGCCAAGCTCTTCCAAAGAGGACGAAACACCATCGTCTGATGATCTGAAAGTCTGAGTGCCCCAATAGTATTAGCTGATAAGAAGGTATAGGCCGAACTAACTAAGTAAATCCCATCAAAATGCCTCATCCAGAGCCACACATCCGGCTCCAAAGAAGGCAGAAGGTGAGGAAGGGTAAGTAAGAGTTCCTCCAACAGACCCTCCTCCCAGACAAAAAAGCTCCTCCTCCAACTGAAACCCCAGACTAGAGACCCACCTACCCACCTTGCAATTTGCCCTACACTGCTATCCTTTTGGAGAGATACTGAGTAGAGCATTGGGAAAGTGTTAGCAAAGGACTGAGTCCCCGCCCACGTATCATGCCAGAAGGAAGTGGAGTTCCCATCACACACCTTCTGCACAAGTGACTCGTGAAACCAATACATTTCCATATGTTATCTTAAAATATTTTCAATAAACCTTTATCTGTTCGAGTTATTCAAAATATATTGTAATAAGTTTTTCTTATAAAGTATTTTATTAAAAATCCTTAGTAGTTAATTATATCTAAAATCAAATATTATAATCGAATTTTTCATATAGAAAAGGAAATGATTAATTTTAAAAACAAAAAATATAATAATTAAGCACAAACGATATATTTGTTAAGAAATAATGTAAATTTTATTTGGAAAGTTATCGATACAAGGTAAATTATTAATGTTACGAGAATAGATATTTTTCATATTACCGAAGAAAATATTTTTTTTGACAACAACCGAAGAAAATATTTTAACAGGTACAAATAAATCAAAATATTGTTTACGTACATTCCACATAAACATAAGTATATGTGAAATCTATTATGTTGGGGAAAGCAATATGGGGGAATTTGTGGTGTATCAAATCTATTCTTAGAAGCTTTGAAATGGTGTCGGGGTTGAAGGTTAATTTTCAAAAAGTAAACTTATTGGTATCAATGTGTCAGAGGATTTCTTAGAATTGGCTTCAACTTTTCTTCACTGTCGAACGGAATCTATTCCATTCAAATTTTTGGAAATTCCCGTGGGCGCAAATCCAAGACGGAGTTCAACTTGGAAGCCGGTTATTGATAAAATTCAGAGTAGATTGGCTTTGTGGCAATGGCGTTTCTTGTCTATTGGAGGTCGGGTAACTCATATAAACTCCGTTTTAAATAGCATACTCCTCTATTATTTGTCTTTTTATAAAGCGCCGAAGGTGGTGATAAAGACTCTTATTAAGCATCAAAGAGATTTCTTGTGGGGGATCAAGGAGGATTCGAGGGGCATGTATTAGGTGGCTTGGGAGAAGATTTGTAGATCTAAGGAGGAGGGAGGGTTAGGTGTGAAGGATATTGAAATGTTTAATATTGCTCTCTTGGCCAAATGGAAGTGGAGGTTGATGTCGGATGAAGGTGCGCCTTGGAGGGGTATTCTTTCGTATAGATATGGTGAATTGGGGTCTATTTTTTTCAATGGTTCAACATCGGTGCATAGTGGGGGAGGAGAGGTTCTCAGTGGGTTGGTTCGAAACAAATGTAAGACGGAGATTGCGGGATGGCAGCAGAGTGGATTTTTGGCATCATCATTGGCTTGGGCAATGTCCGTTGAAGATTGAGTTTGGCAATATTTTCAACAATTGTAATAATAAAAATGTGAGACTGGCGGATCTAGGAGTTTGGCGTGATGATCATTGGCAGTGGAATTTTTCTTTTTTCGCAGGTGCTGGATCCGCATTCGGTGATGAAGTTGATGAGCTGTTGACAATTCTGTGTGATGTTCACATGGCCTGTGGAGTTGCTGACCGATGGTGTTGGTTTATTGATCCGCTAAAATCTTTCACGGTTCGGTCTTGTTACCAATTTCTTTTGCAAGCCAATCAACTTTCAGCCGTGGACAGCAGCAGGCCAGTTTCGACTCTGCAGAAATCTAACTTGATAGCGTTATCGATGACTCGTATTCTAGCCAAGATCTTGTTGTTTGGTTGGCGTATACTCAACAATTCTATACCTGTTCGGTCCCTGTTACTTAGACGGCATGTTATTCACTTGGAGGAGGATGCGGTCTGCGTTTTGTGTAGGTCTGGCATTGAGGATTCCCATCTACGTTAATTGATCATTTTCTACACCATGGCGAGCTTTGTACTGGCAAGAAAGCGAAGAGGATCAAGCATCTTAGTTGGTTGACAACTTGTTGGTGTCTTTGGCTATCTCGTAACTGTGTTTGTTTTATTGGGGTAGAGCCAAATGTAGACTCGATAGTGGCCCAGGTGAAGTTCTTATCTTGAGGCTGGTTCATTTACGAGGTGGGAAGGAATTCTTGTTGTATTCCATCACTATGGTGGAATAATGCACTTTCATGTATAAACAACATGTGATCTTATCCTTGTATTTGTGGTTTTGAGCACCCCTAGTGCTCCTATTAATACAACATTGCTTATCGGGAAAAAAAGTATATATGAAAGATTAATCAATAATTCTGGTTGTAAATGAAAATAAAAGTTTAGTTAAGAGACAAAACAAATATAGTTTCACTCCTTTAACAAAACAAAAAACAAATATTGTTTCCTATTAGAAAAAAAAAATAAGATTTTTCTGATAAAAATAGAAAATACTTCTAACAGTGGCTATTTTTATATTTATCAATATGTTCTTAGTTGTATTGAATTTTTCATTAATAGTGAAATGAATAGAGCTTCCTCCTACCGGATAAACTAGATTTTTGATATGTGTGATACGAGTTTGGATCCTCACAAGTACTTGTAGGACAATTTCGAAGAGAGTGTGACACATACAGTGTAATAATAAATGCAATGAATAGTATTACCTTTTTGTTTGTGTAACTTTCTCTCCGAAAATGTCTCACAAGTATTTGTGAGGTTTCAAACTCGTGCGATACATACGAGAAATAGAGTTTGTTAGAATAGATATGGATATTCAATTTAGAATTTTTAATCTTAAAAAGTAGTAATATATTACAGAAATATATTTAGATAATTATTAATGGAATCAAAACACAATTCTCCTAGCTAGTTGAGGTAGCACAGACACAATATTTGTTACGAGATAAACCTAATAGCAACAGTATTATCTCCCTGTCCAGGAAAACAAGTAATTTCTAAAAATCCAAATGGGTGATTAAAGTGGCCTCACATATGCACAAAAAATCACACCTACAAAAAATCACAAATCATATTTAAAAGAAATAACTCTTAAGAAATTTAAAAGATATTATGACGTGAATGTGCTAGATTAAATTAAATGAAACTGTATTACACGCATCAATGAGATCTTTGGTAAGTAAAGTTAATTAAGTGAATTTTCAGGTGATTGTTGGCTGGATAATTTTATAAATTTATACTCATAAAAGGCTATTGGCCTAGGAAGGTTTTAATGAGGCCCCTAATACTCCTTTTTATTAATATATGTTTTGCTTTTAAAAAAATTAAATTATAATATTGGAATGGATCAAATGTTATATTATATTTTCACGAAGGTCTCTCATAGCAAATAACGTGTGATTATATATTTTTTAAATATCGTTAAATAATGATACTTTAAATGGGTTGCATATATAACATGAGAAAAACATTCTTGAGAAAGACTCAATGCGAATATATTTCTTTTTGACTGGAATGAAAAAGTATTGAAAACTACACTAAATAAAAGACTTCAAATTTTATTTAATCATGTAAAGCAGTAAACATGTGAAGCGATTCATTCGCATAAAAACTAGAAATAAATTAAAGATGTGAAGATTAGATCGTAATGACTTACGATTATGACTTCAGAATTATGCCACAAAATAAAAACTACATCATCATTCGACTAAACTTGAGAATTGAAAGAAATTAACTTCCTCAAAGGATTACAAACCAAGAATATGATTTTCTTTTTTTAAGGAAGTAGGTTGGGCAAATAGCCCATTTGGAGATTGACATCATCCCCATTACCACTGTTCATCGATTGCACAAACCAAGACCTTTGCATGGTGTCAGAATTCATACCCAATTGTGTAGGTGCAGCCACGTGGACTTGGCTTGGAGCCACGACCTGAGCATTCTTATCCAATGCTTCCATCCTTCTATCAATGTCCTTCAGATTCTTCTCAATCAACCATGCAAGTTCATTCAAATCAAACAAAGACATATTGTCATCCACAATGTTACCTGTAGCAAGGCACTGAAACATGAACATGGTCATCTCCTGCTCCTTGTTCTCCTTCATTTGCTTCTTCACATGCTCATTTGCCTTCAGAATCCTTTGTTTCAAGAAAGTCTCTTGATTCTCCATCTTCTTGCTCTGCTCTAGTTCTGGCTTCATCCTAAACTTCGAAAGCACGCTTTGGACGCCCCATGGGGAAGGCCAAACCTCTGGTTGAGTATCGTATGGGCTGTACACTATAGCACAAGCTTCAATGCCACAAAGGGTGCTAAGTTCATCCACCTTCTTCAATAGGCTCTTCTTCCTCTTGTTGTAAGATGCCTTCCTTGCAGAATCATTGACTATAAAAGCTAGTTTCACCTTTTTCCTAGCCATCGAGAGGAAAAAGAAAAATTATAAGAATTGATTTGTTGTGATTTTTCTTTCATGAAATCTCTCGGTATATATAGGCCAAATTTGATACATGTGGTCTGGTTTTTTTTTTTGGTATTACACGTGGTTTGTTTTATCGATAATATTTTGTGTTGTGTGACTAATTGCCAACTGGAATTTTACAATAAAATGCTACTTTAATATCATTCCATTTATATGCCCTTTTAATGTCATTCCATTTACACTCAAGCTTATTAGAAAAAACACTCAAGTTGTAAATTTACAATATATTGGTAATTTACTAGATTTGATAGGTATGAATGAGTTGGATATCAAAAATCTTATTTTTGATGCATTTATGCACATAGATTTTATAGGTTTTTAATTGATGTTATCGTATAGTAGATTTTTTCAAAAATAATAATCGTGTCATCAATAAACATGACAATACTTGAGAATTTTTTTTTTAAATTTAAATAAAGGTACAAACGCTTAAATGAAAAAGGGATAGTCCTACAAAATTATATTTTGATGTTAATTCTGTTATTTACACAAAAGTACGTACAACAAATATATTTTAAGACTACAATTAATTAAAATACAAGGCAAGTCAATAAGATAAAGAAAAAAATCATATGGAATTTGAAAGGATACATTTCCATATGTTTCTTAAAATATTCGCAAAAACCTTTATATATTAAAGTTAATTATTTAAAATATATTGTAATAAATTTTCCTTATAAAGTATTTTATCAAAAATCCTTATGAAGTATTTAATTATATCTAAAATCAACTTTTAAAATCAGATTTTTCATATAGAAAAGGAAAAAAATTAATTGTAAAAACAAAAAAAAATAATAATTAAGCACTAATGATAAATTAGTTAAGTAATAATTTAAATATTAATTAAATATTATTTGGAAAGTTATAGATATATACAAGAAAAATTATTATTGTTACGAGAAAAGATTTTTTTTTTCAATCTAAAAAAAAATGATTTTTTTTTCATATTTACCATTCAGGTAGTCTGATGCCATTTACATCTTGGGGTAGTCTGATGCCAGCAAGCTTCCTCCCAATATCTCCTTCAATCTCTCTTCCCAATACTACTGCGGCCAGAGCCACCTTCTCTTCACCCTCTTCTCTTCGCCGCCATCTCTCCTACCTCTCCTTCTGCACATGCACAGCCCCCTCTTCTCTAACCCTAAGACCTTCATAGTTCATCCCCAAATTCCATCAAAACCCATCAACAAATCATCTCTCACTCTCTCACGCTCTTACTCTCTCTTTCTCTCTCTATGTTCTCTAATCTCTCGCATCGCTCTCACTCTCTCATCGCCCTCTCTGATTCTTCTCTTCCACTCGATCATCACCAATTTTTTTTTGATGATTCTGGAAAATCCATGGAAATGCAGAGAAGACAGAGGAAGCGACGACGTAGAGAAGAGCAGCGACATCGAGAGTAGAGAAAATGCAGCATCGGCTTACAGGTTCCCCTAATTCCCAAATATTAGAGTTTTCAGTTTTTACCAAATCCTAATTCTTTATTTTGTCAATTTTTTTTCTTCAATCTTAGGGTTTTAAGCCGAGGGAGCAAAAGATACAAACAGTGAGAGAGAGTCGTGCGAGAGAGATCGACGGTGAGCGGAGATCCAGTTCAGGCGGTGGTGAAGTGGGAGACCTCTCAGTCCCTTTTCGTTTAAGATTCCTCTTCTTTCACCTCTGTTCTTGGATTATGTTGTTTCCCTTTTGTGGATATATGTGAATGTGTGAGAATGGGAAATATTGCATACATAGTGTTTGACAAATTGTTTCTATGATGAGGCTAGCTACAAGAGGAGAGTGAATGCATCAGAAGAGCCATTGCTTCAAGGTTTGAGATTGAATTGTTTTTTATGCATTTTTCGCTGACCGCTCATGTTTGTTTGATGTAACTATTTTGGGTCGTGTGTTTTTAGTGTGAAATTGGGTGGTGATGGTGCATTTGGGGTTTTGGTGGAGCATCGAGGATCTGCATGCAAGTTCAGATGGCGTTATTTGGTAACTGGGAGCATCTCCAGGTACTTTCCTCTTCCTTTTTTTGAAATGAACAACATATGATGAAAAGTGAATAGTAGCTGACATATTCAATAATCAAAATGTTGAATTTTTATTTTATTTTCTGGTACAAACCTCTATAGAGCCATGAAATGTTTTAAATCATATTTCAATATAAAGTTAATAAATGTTTTTCCTTCATATATGATCTAAAATCATGTTTCCGTATTATTAGGATAAAAAGAAGAGACATTTGTAAAGTGCTATATTCTCAGTTTTTTGTGATAGATTTTTGGCCTATTCTTCTTAAAAGGGTAACCACATCTAGGTGCGGCAGGGAGAAAAGGAAGTGCGAGCTCAACCAGGAAGCAGTGAAGTTAGACGCCGAGGGAGAAAGGGGAGAGAGTGACAGATAGAGAGGTTGAGGAAAGAGATTCAAAGCAGCAGGTTAATTCTCCGACAGTTGCAAGCGAGAGCTCAGCACATGCTAATTCATCAAGTGCATAGAGACGGTGCAGCTAATTCTAATAAATTGTTAATAATTTTCTATAAAAATCTTACTTGATTGGTATTGTTAATTTTATTATCCCACTACTCTTTGATCCAAGAACTGTGATGCAGGTTTCTTTCCTTATTTCTATATCTCCTGATTATATTTTGTTTCTCCTACCTTTTTTTGAAGTTATTTGTTTGTTTGCAGATTCTAGGGGGAATGGAGGTTGAAGATATGATTTTGTGGTGACAAATTACTCAATGTTTTCTGGTATTATTTTTTCCTCTTTTGCTTATGTGATTGTGGCTCAAGGTGGAAATTAATTGGGGGTTCTGCTTATATAACAAATGCAAGCATTGTTGTTCTTAAAAATCTATCCTTACAGTAGATAAATCTTTCTTAGTGTGTGCTTTATCATTATAGTAGATAAATCTTTCTTAATGTGTGCTTTATCTTAACTTTTCTTTTCTGTTGATTTTTCATCACAAACTAATTCTTTGTATTCACAGTTTCTTAACATCTGGTTGCAATGTGAATCGGAGCTTACAAACCCTCCTTTTGAGATTGGCTTTGAAGGATAGTAGATGATTTTGTGTTTTCTGTGCTTCTTTGTTGGCAATGACTTTCTTCCACACATGCCAACATTGGAGATACAAGAGGTATGCATCTGACAGACATCACGTTAAACTGAGTTGTATAGCTTGAAACACAAAGTATGCCCAATTTTATCTGCTTTTTGATAGTATGTATTGGTATTTATTCTTTAGTTGTATGACCTTAACAAGCTTAAGTTATTCCCTTTTAGCCAGATACTTCTCTTTCTCCTTTATGGCAGATGTTGTTCTCTTTGATAATTTTTTTACTTTCTTAGGGGGCTGTGAATTTATTGATGCATATCTATAGAAAGGAATTCGCTGCCATGTGTGGTTATCTTACTAATGCCGGTGAGGTAAATTTTTCTTGTCTGAAACTGTGTTTGTCTTCACATTTGTTACCTTAAGGAAGTGATTTGTTTGAGTGTGATGAACTCTTTTCCAAAACTAGAGATTATCAAAACTAATGAGCTAAAGATGTTAATGCAGGAGGTGGTGAGTTCTCTAATTGCAGGAAAGGATTTGGTAAAGCCAAATAAAAAGTGTATGGACTTAAGGGGTTTCCAATTGAGATTTGCTTATTCTACGGCTCACTTTAAAGTTTCCCGCCCGATCTTTGTGCAAACATATATATGGTCCCTTCCCCTAAGGGGTATTTCTAAACTGAATCAGTTCTTATAAATTGGTTTTGTTATTTTCCTTTGTTGAAGGAATGGGGAAGTAAAAAATGTTGCTTTTCTTTGCTTACCGTTTAGTGCCCTTGGTCCCCCATCTAGGTGCCTTAAGCTAAATAAAACTGCTTCTTCCCATGCATGCATATGTATTACAGAACATATCTATATTATTGTCTTATTATTAATTTTTCAGTTTCCCTCAATTAGTTGGTTAACAAACACTTATTTTGAGAGGGATATTTTAGCTGCTGTTGCACGCCTACTGCATGAGAAGGTGAACTGGGATAAGCCTTTAGCTATGAGATTGATAGTTCTGCTTGCTTTGAAAGTTTTTCTCCAGAGGATTATTCTAGGTCATATGATCAATGTGTTTGCACGATTCCTTCCTCAAAATTAATGATGCTTTTCTTGCTATTTGTTGTTCATTTGTTTGTTAATAATGATAAATTGATTTTCTGATTTCTCTTTTGTTGTCAGTGATGATCAAAATATGCTTCTAATATTTTAGTCTACAACATGTCATTTTAATGAATTCTTTATCTATGCTTTCTCCCATTGTACATAAAGGTTTATTTGAGTTTTTCAATTTTATGTCTTGATTGTTTTTGTGTGGTATGTTGAGAAAGTATTACTTATACTCCGACCTCTTATTTTCGTCACACCTTTTGGTCAACCTGTGTTGCCATATGTTTACACTCTTCTGGCTCACTACCTACAAATTTATAAATTTTGGCATCTTAGAGACAGGCCAATTACAACTACGATGTGTAAATTTTATAGTGCTTATAAAAAAATAAGAGACTTTAAAAGCAAATAAATATTTGCATCTGTAGGTTGATTGCAACTTTAGTTCAAAATGTAGCTGAAGTGTGTGGACATTGTATTGCTACTTTTAGTGCTTCCAGTCACGGACTCACGATGATGTATTTACTATAATGTGTTTTGATTAAAAAACATACACTACCTTCCACTAACACAATTTCTTTTTGCCCAGATTGATAGAGGTTGGAATGAGGAGCTTTCCTAAAATATTTCACAAGAGAATGGCAGAGGAGCTGTGTAGATTGTTTCTCTCTTTCTTTTCTTATATTTTCTTTTGTCTAGGCTTTCTATTTCAAGAACATAACCCTTGAGGCTATAAAAGTTTCAACTATTTCCTACTTCAGCATTTTTGTTTACTATGAAAATGTCATCGGTGATGGGAGTGGAAGTGGTTTCCCTGATGTTGAGCTTGGTGTGGATCCAAATATGGATTCTGAATCAGATCTTGCTCTAAGAATTTAATGGAAGATACATTGATTAGCCTATGGATTGTGACTTCTTGCTATTTCTATTTCCTCTTTAGGACAATATCTATGAATTGTATTTCAATAGTTCCTCTTTAAGGCAATATCTATGAAAGAGGCGCTTTAAGATACATTGATTAGCCTATGGATTGTGACTTCTTGCTATTTCTATTTCCTCTTTAGGACAATATCTATGAATTGTATTTCAATAGTTCCTCTTTAAGGCAATATCTATGAATTGTATGTTCTCTTCATTTAATTTATGTTATAATATAATGATTTTTCTATATTCAAACAAAGCTTCTTTCATATTGTAATATAGGCGACATATTTTATTATCACAATAATTGTGTTAACTAAAGCATTGACCCTGTGCAACGCACGGGTGAATACGCTAGTTATATGTAATTACCATTGGAGTGAAAACGGTTAGCGTTTCTTATAAATTGCTCAAATCTATGTGTCAATTTGGCCCCACAAAAACCATTTTTTTTTGGAAGATAGCTTAGTGGCACACACCCACACCTATAAGAGCGGCATCATGGGATCGAACCCGTGCGGCGTCACCCACACACACGCATGTCTCTTATGCTCCTACCATTTTAGTTCACTCACTTAAACAACTACCATTAAAGATGCTCTTAAAAAATTCCTTTTTCCTGAACTTGGCATTATTTGTTTTGTTTTCAAATAGTTTGCACTTTGAAATTTTATGAAGTTGTGTCTTGCAGAGCCCCTGGGGAAATACATGGTACAACTTCATTTTAATTACAACACAATGTGCATGGAGAGGAAAATTAATGGCAGATGTACTAGACAATTAACTATGAATTTGCGTAAACTCAAAATGGTAAGAACATTTTTTTTATCCACATATATGTGATACTGATCACCTCTACTAGATTACATTATTCAAAACATAGAATATAATGTTTCCGTGAGACCTACTCTTTTCCAAATATTGTAAACTAGCAAAATAATAGAGATGATACATTGATACCTATCAAAGTTTATTTTTCCTACACTCTCGGGATTTACTCAAACTCTCTATTTTTCTCTCACGATATATTTATCTTTCTTGCCTTGTGTTTCCTCTGTTATCACTTTCCTCTATAATTATAGAAAGCAATCGAAGTGTGAATGTGTTTGTATAAATGGTTTGGCTGAACAAATTTGTGTCAATGGCTTTGTAAGGCAACAACAGACGGTGTTGGGGAAGCCGAACCAGATTTTTTTGTTAGCATGCTTAAAGCTTTGGAAATGTGATGCTCCAATAAAGATACAAATCTTTCTTTGGAGAGTGTTCCCAAACAAAGTAGTAACTCAGGAGGCTTTATAAAGACAAGGTATAATTCCTTTATCTGAACACGATAAAAGTCGGATTTTGTGATTTGCAAGTGAAGGAACTAGTGACTATGAAGTTGAGAAATTAGTCAAGTTTAAACCTCTCATAATCAGCAATTGAAAATCCTCTCTGAAACCCTAACAAAAAGTCGTCGTCCTGAGGGAAACAGGGCTTTCTACGCCACCCTCGTACTCCCCTCCTCTCACCCTCGTCCCCCACCCTCACTATCTCCTCTTTTCATCTCGTTTTACATTCGATCTCTCCCTTCCGTGCTTGATGCACCCTCGTCTAAAAGTCAGGCCTTGAGGTTTTCGTTTTGGGGTTTCGCGTGAGAGTCTAGAGTTGGAGGTTGAGCGATGACGCTCGCGGCGTTTTTGTCGTTGCTCTGGAGTGGATTCTTTGCGCCTATCTCTCTTCAGTTGGAGGTTGCTTTGGTTTAGCATGCACATGTGCGGGGCGAGAGGGTTTGCCTCTATTTCAGAATCTTCGTTGTTTTGAGTGTTCCAGCGAGCTTTGTGTAACATTCCTAATTTTTAATCGTCATCAAATATTAAGGATATCGTATAAATGATAATCAGATATCGTGAATAATGGTTTGGACCGAGCAATTACTACGACTTCTAAATGACTCTATAAAATTAACCATGACTATCCTTACGGATACAATAAACCGAACTCCTTTTCAGTATATTGAAAGAATCTAAAGTCCAAGGTACATAATACATATATATATATATATATATATATATATATATATATATATATATATATATATATCGATACGTAAGGGAGTTCAACATATTTGTGTTTCTTCAAAAAAAAGTACATAAGTGGTGTTTTTGTAGCACACACTACAAAAAACGGATCAAATAGCGGGGGTTTTATTGCGGAGGTTTTAAAAACCCCCTCAGTTTAACAATAAAAAAGGAACTCCTCAGTCAACAAGTTGAAAATGTTGTTTCAATTTACGGAGGTTTAAAAAACCCCCGCTAAGTGTCACGAAAAACCCCTCTAAATGTAAAATAAAAAAACAAAAAAAAACCTTCTAAACCCGTTTCCCTCTCTTCTGTTTCAGGTTCCCTCTTCTCACTTTCACTCTCTTCCCTATCCCTCGCGAAACCTAATTTCGCTGCTTCAGGTTCCCTCTTCTGTTTCCTTCTCACAATTCACTGCTTCAGGTTCCCTCTCGCAACTCAAGAAATTAAAATGAGCACACCGTTCGAAGGAAATAAGAACGCAAACACAGAACCCTCCCTCGCGAACCCCAGATTCTCCCTCTCGCAACTCAGTCACAAACCCACCCTCGCGAAACCCAGATTCTCCCTCTCGCAACTCAGTCACAAACCCTCCCTCGCAACTCAGTCACAAACCCCCTTACCAGAAACCCCCATTTCGTATGTTATTGTGCGTCTTTGGCAACGAAAAGGAACTTCGAGTCTTGCACAACCTCTATTTGCGACAACCACCGCTCTACACTCTACGACCATCGCTCTGTGAACCTGTTCGTCGCACCACCTGTCTCTCACCATCAGCATCTGTCTCACTTGCTCTCTAATAGGGTTATGGTAACGTTTCTATCTGATTCCTTTCCTTCGTTTGATTTTGCTCTTATTCCTATATCTGATTCCTTTCCTTCGTTTGATTTTGCTGAAACCCATTCATTGAACTTCAACTCATCGCTGAAATCGCTGAAACCTCATCGCTGAAACCCCATCGCTGAAATCACTGAACCCTCTAAGGAACCCTCTTCACAGAACTTCAACTCTCAGAACCCTCTTCGCTGACCCCTATTCACGACAAACCATTTCACTCGTGAAACCCTTTCTCTCGCAAAACCCTTTCACTTGCTGAAGCCCTTTGCAAGTTCGATTCACTCGCGAAACCTTTTCAATCATTGACAGTATCTCCTCCATCTCGCTGAAGCTCTGTTCTTCTCCCTCAGTTGCTTTCGCTGTTCTGTTTCTGGAAGGAGGAAGGAAAGGATTCTGGTCTATTGAGGAAAGGGTTATGTTCTTCTCCCTCAATCCTTTCTTCCATTTCTATAAGTGTAGTAAGCAATCCTTTCTATTTCCGTGCTTTATTATGAGTGTTAAATAGCAACTTCATTATTTAAAATGTAGTAATGTACTACCAGTTTAATCATTTCTTTCTGATATGTTTGCATAGGTTGTTGTTACTCAACTCTACTCAAAAACAATCACAACTGTGTGGAAGGAGCAATGCATCATGATTGCCCCATTTGTTTTGAGGTGACATTTTTCAACTTTCATGATTTACAGCCATTTATATAAAAGGTTAGTAATTCATTTTTTATTAAAAGAGTTTCTTGTTTTACTTTTCTATAATATATAAAACCCCTATAGGCTATAAGCTGATAAAGTTTTCATATGCTAAGAGTTAATTGAAATCGAGTCTTACATATCACTATGACTGCTTTTTAATTTGATGGAGGCTGATTCAAGCATACAAAATTGATGATTGCAGTTTTTGTTTGAAACAAGAAATGATGTCGTTGTTATGCTGTGCGGACATACCATCCATAGGAGCTGTCTGAATGAAATGGAAGAACATTCCAAGTGAGTGCTCAAAGAGCTCATAATAGTCTCTTTACTTCTCCATCTCTTTCTGGAAATTGTCCTGATTATTGTATTTGGTTGTACATCAGGTATGCATGCCCTCTCTGCTCGAAGTCGATCGTTGATATGTCAGAGGCTTGGGAGAAACTTGACATTGAGGTTGCTGCTACACCAATGCCTGAGCCATATCAAAATAAAATGGTCAGTTGGTGCCTTTTTGTCTATCTGATGCTCCTTGGTTGGTTTGTGCACACATAAGCAATTTTATTATATGTTCACTATTAAGGGTGGAAATGCAGTGTCAGTGATTGAAGCCACAGATAATTTTACTGAACCAAAATATGATCAGAGAGGAGAAGATAACAACAACATGCTTTCTTCTGTTGCAATAAGCATTCCTACTAGAGACCCTACAAATGTTAACCAAGAAGCAAGGACTTAATCATAATATTGGAATATTAGTAGGAAATTCCAACTAATCCATATAGAAAAGGGAATCATAATGTTTCTCTATCTGTTTTTGTTTCATGCTTGTTTGTTGGTATAGAATATGTGGAATTTCTTTCTTTGCATTTTAAATTTTTAATATTATTTTGGCACAATTGCTGAAGCCTGATTTAGACTCCACTCCTGGGAGTGGTTTGAGCTTTCTCATGTGATGTGTGTCAAATTACTTAGCATTGTTGAGAATCTCGCACCAAGTAAGTTTCATTCTATTATTGATAGTATTTAATAATTCTAAATTTAAGTGGATGCATCATTCTTAGTTCTGATAGCAGAGTGTTTGTATTAGTAGTCACAGTCGTGCTTTATTGCATTAATTATTGTTAATCATGGTGTTGTTGGTAATTGAAACTAAATCTCCGTACTTTCTGGTGATGCTTTGTGTATATAGTTAATTGTAAGAATGTGGCTTTTAGTTTGTTGTCTCACTCTAAGCATTCTCTTTTATTAACACTTCCTAATACATTGATTCTAGGAATTCCAGTTATAAAAGCTATGTATAAGGATGAAGCAGTTGTTCTCCTAGCACAGATTATTTTCTTGCAGAGCATGATCTGGTACAATTTACTCTTGTTTCTTTATGAGTTTGATGCTGCTAAAACAAGGCATGTTGCAGCACCATCATAAGACACGGGTACTTATATTATATATATATATATATATATATATATATATATATATATATATATCTCTCTTTCATAGCCTTTTTACAATAAATCTTTCCCTTTTTGGTTACAGGGATTTGTAGTAAGTATCATGATTGATATGGATACTGAATATGGTGATCTTTGAATGGCAGTTGATTAGGAAAAAGATGGTTAAAAGTGCTAAGGAAAGCATAAGGTAGGAAGGTAGCAGTTCTGAGATATATGGGAAGATGCAAGCAGTGTTTATTGAAATGGATAACAATCCGGATGAACTATCAGTGGTCAAGGAACTAAAGGATTTGAAGGCGTTTGTCTTGAATGGTGAAGAAAAAGAAGACAACAATAAGAGCACATTTGATCCTGAGAAACACATAGATACATATTTGTCTGTCAGGGTAAAAAAGCAAAGAGTGAGCAGCAGCAGCATGGGTTAATGTTTTCTTAGGATCTTTGAGTATAAGATTGTTTTAAGATATTATAGATTTTGAGTTGTGTTTTACATTGAATATTTGAACTACAAAGTTTTCATTTGACAATGAAACTCCATATGTATGAAATACATTTATGTATTATATTTTAAATAAAGTTTTTAAGTACTTCGATTAAATTATCTTGGTTACAATGTTAATGAAGTTGAGTACTTTGATTAAATTTATTGAATTTTAATATTATATATAACACATGGGTGCTAGTAATATAAGCTATTAATGAGGTGAAGGGAAGACATTCTCGATTACAAATAATAAGAGAGTATTAAAATTTTATATAGAACATTTAGAGGAGGTTTATAACCCCCTCAAAAAAAAAATCCACTAATTGTGGGGGTTAAAAACCCCCGCAGTAAAACCCCCGCTAAAAGACAGGATACCAGCGTTTTCAAAAAAACCCCGTAGTTAGATTGCGGCACTTAAAACTCCGGCGTTTTTTAAAACCCCCGATGATTACGTCGCGGGGGTTAAAAACCCCCGCTAGTCGACAAAAAAACCACCGCAATCTATACTGTTTTTTGTAGTGACAATACAACAATACAAATTATCCATGATCTTTAAATACATAATCACAACCCAGCTAATCTCAAAATCATAAACATAATCTTTGACTTCTGATAATCCAGCTTTCCCTACTTATCGGAAAACCAGAAACCATGATAGGATGAGATTTCAATGAAATCTCAATAAATTCCTCAACCACTACAAAAAAAAAGTATTAGCGACGAAATTTGCTAGGGATAGTGGTTTTATCTATTAAAATTAAATTTGCGACGGAATAGGTTCCCTCGCTATGCGTTGGGCGCCAATTTGAAAAGCCAGCACGGAACCCTAGGTGATTAGCGACAGAATGGGGTCCCTTGCTATGCGTTTCTAACCGTTGCAGTCTTGGGAAACGTGAAGGGATTAGCGACGGAATGGGGTCCCTCGCTAAATCCGTCGCTAACCCCACTTAAATGCCAATAAGAAACACATTCGCCTCATTCTTCTCTCTCCATTCACTACGACTTTCACTCTTCTCTCTCACCCAAACCGAACCTTAACTCTCCTCTCTCATTTCCACCACCATCACACAACCACCACCACCACCATGAACCCCTCTCCTCTCTCTCTCTCTCTCTCTCTCACTCTCTCTCTCTCTTACGAATTGCTCTTCTCTCACCTACGAGTTTCTTTCCTCTTTCTTTCTTCTTCTCTCCACCTTCCACCACACCACCAGCACACCACCACCACCACGAACTCCTCCCCCCGCTCTCTCTCTCTCCTACGAAGTGAACTGTCATCACCACGACCGGAGCTCTCCCTTTTGTAGGTTTTGATTAAGTCTTAGCACATTTTTAAACTTTGGGTCTCATTTGAGGAGTATAGCAAATTCTTGATTAATTCTTGTTTTTATTGCATATTGACCCCATTCTACTCTGCAGGCCATATCTTTGGCTGTGGTTATCTATTGAGGCGTGCAAGCATGAGTTGGAAAGCTAAGGAACAGAGCTACAATTCTTCTGTTAAACTCGAAACCCAATTCTAAAGTATTATAGGTCAAAACTGTAAAATACCAAAGCAGTACAGTGTAAAACGGGTTTTGGGGCTGAATATTAGTTTGTTAGCGGCTTTTATCATATAACCCGTTTAGGGATTTATGTTTTTCGTTTTTCCTAACACTAAATACACTTTTCAGAGCCGTCTTTGGTCACTTACGCATTATTATACAATTTTGAGGATTTTGTTCCCTAACCTCCAAGGAAGCTTAAAGACATAGATCAATCTATTGGTGAAGAGTGTTGTTGTAAGGATTTTGAGGTTTAGTGCTTAAGGTTTATTTCGTTTTTATAGTTTTAATCCTTTCTCTATCAATTTTATCTACTTAATTCTTGCTGCAAATTCAGTTTGTGTTTTGCTTAATTACTTAAACTCTGTGATTTGCTTATGTGATTCGTTTTATGATTCAGTTTTGCTTAGTCACTTAATCATGATTCTGTTTTGCAACTTTCATTATTCAAACTATTTTATCGCTTGTTTAATCTAGTTTGGATAGGAATTGATAGAGTCTATGACACTTGTTTATAGGATTGATAGAATTTTTTTTGACGTTAATTGTGTTCTGTGGCGCTTGTTCACTTTCACGATTGATTGAACACGCTATTTGGACGCTTGCTTTAAAATGGTGCGAATTCGTATGAACTGATTAACGCTTCTTCATTTAGTTTATGATCAATGAAGAATTATCAAACCTTGCACGGATCTTTATTTTAGAACCGATGATAAATCAAAGAAACGCACCTGAAACCAATGGATTGATTGTCTCTCTTTAATTGGTTTTTCTTCGTTAAACATTAAACTCTTTTCCTCAAAAAAACCTTGTAGTCTTTTGTTTAGAGGTCCTTGTGAGACAAACAAAGTTACTTACCTTGTTACTATATTTTATCTTTTTTATTTATTTTTGACCTGCGTACGACCGCTGATCAGTTGGCGTTTAGGTGTTTGGTTACTTCTCCGGTGTCTCGTTTTGTTGTTTTATTTAATTTCTTTGTGGACAATCTCTATTGCTTTTGTAACCTTTTGTGGTCCCTTGGACCTCTTGGAGTAAGCCTAGGAGTCTTTATGGTAATATGCTTGGGTGTATGACAGTGTGGTGTTTGTGATTTGCTGATCTCGTGGCCAATTTTTTTTCAAAAATAGTACTTCTTTTGGTTACTGTGTCATTGGTGTCATTAGATGAGACACGATATTGATCACGCAGTTCGGCCAAACTTTGCCTACGTATGCAACTACAGAGCAGCTGTAGTTCTGTTTTATTGATTGTATTTCGATGGTCCTTGAGTACAAACACTAAGGAGTTTAAATAGGCTATTCTATGTGTAACCCTAACGGGCCTGGGCCGAATACATATATAACTAAATCTACTATTTACAAACATTCTGATTTCCTTATTCACACCCCCCCTCAAATTGATGCGGGTCATCAAGCAGCATCAATTTGCTAACAAGAAACTTATGGCGTGGACAAGGAAGAGCTTTGGTCAAAATATCTGCAAGTTATGAGGGATGGATATAACATGATTATCATAGGCTTCACGAATAGCATGACAGTCAACTTCAATATGCTTAGTACGCTCATGAAAGACCGGATTTGCAACAATCTGAATGGCACTTGTATTGTCTGCAGAGAGAGATGTCGGTTCGGTTTGAGGAAATCCAAGTTCAAGCAGAAGACCACAAAGCCACATCTTATGATAGAGAAGTAGTTAACAGCCTGCGAATAACCAGTGGGAATAGATGTGCCAGATAGAGAAGTAGTTAAAGCAGTATGTGAGGAAGCAAACCTGTCTGGGGAATATCTATCAGGTGCTCGAGACGTTCTACTAGAACGCCGTGGTGCAGGCGGTAAGGGATCAGGATCAGGTGGCGGATCAGCGTCGGAAGGGGGAGTGGGAGCGAGTCCTGGTGTAAAACATTCTATAGGTGAACGCAGGGTAGAAAATTGGGGAAGGATAGCAATATCATGCAGACCAAAAGAAAAGGAAGGAAACATAAACTGATTATCAAAAAAATGTCACATTCCTAGAAATGCGAAAACGACGGTTAGAGACATCATAACACACAAAACCCTTATGAGAATGACTATACCCCATAAATGCACATTGGACAGATTGTGCTCAAAGCTTATGTCTTTCAGTTGATGGTAGGTGAACAAAATAGACACACCCAAAAGTATGTAGACTACGGTAATCAGGCTGAGTTTTAAAAAGGCGAAAGTAAGGAGAATCAAACCCAATCACCGTGGAAGGAAGACGGTTGATCAAAAAAACAGCTGTGGAAAGAGCCTCCACCCAAAATTTGGATGGAACAGAAGCCTGGACAAGTAAGGTACGTGTCACATCTAACAAGTGACGATTCTTACGTTCTGCAACACCATTTCGCTGAAGGGTATTGGGACAAGATCGTTGAGACAATACACCTTTTTGCTGTACGAACTCCTGAAACTCATGAGACATATACTCACCACCAGAATCAGACCGAAGAACTTTAATACTGGTTTGAAATTGATTTTCAACATACATCAGAAATTTCTTAAACATAGAAAACACTTCAGATTTAGATTTACGAAAATAAATCCAAGTAAAACGGCTATAATCATCGATAAATGTGACAAAATATTTATAGTGAGCATGAGAAGCGACAGGTGAGATTCCCCACACATCACTATGAATCATCTCAAAACAAGTAGAAGCACGATGAGCACCAGACGAAAAATGAAGTGTTTTACTTTTTGCTAATTTGCAAAAAGAACATGAAATAGAGGCACTAGAATCCATCGGTTTAGTACCTAACAAGCCAGTCTTAAATAAGTGAGACAAAACAACAGAGTTTGGATGGCCCAATTTCCTATGTCAATCCTCACACGCATTCAAAACACTAGTACAAGCAAGAGATAAATGATTTGGAATAAACTTGAGTGGAAACACTCGTCCAACTTTAGGCCCCTTCGCGATCACCTTCCCCGACACCTGCTCCTGCACAAGAGAACCATCTTGAGTAAGATTAACATCACAACCTTCATCAACTAATTGACCAGCAGACAAGAAATTTAAGGCAAGCCCAGGTGCTACCAGCACATTTCGAAAGTTATAATTTATGTCAACAATATTAGTTATAGGAAGGGTACTGCCATCAGCAATTTGAATTTTCTGATTACCTATATAAGAACGTAAATTGCGCAAGAGTTCAGAGGAACCCGTCATGTGATTCGATGCACCAGAGTCAAGTAACCATAATATGAAAGAAGACATACCAGTAATGCCCAAGGCAGAAATTGCAGATAGTACCATTTGTTGAATTAATTCAAGCTGTGGAGCACCACCATCAGATGCACCAGTGGTGGAAGAACCAGCGGCTGAGCTAGATACACCAGTGGTGGAAGGACCAGCTGTAGAGCTAGTAGTGCATGGAATGGTGTTAAGACTTTGGCAAGTGTACCAAATGTCGTCGCAAGTAATAAAATACGGTAAGTACCGGTCGTATCCACAGGAATTGTGATTTATTATCAATAGGCAAGTAAATTAATCCTTAGACGTAACAGTTGGACAAAAAGTGAAGTAACGGTAAAATAAAGCAAACGTTTGTAAACAATAAAATAAAAGCGATTAGGGGTCGAATCTTCTCCCCTCACCTATCCTATGATCCTTCAGCTAATCTCAAATTGTTTGTTTAAATTACCAGATTCAATTCACAAAATTAGGTTAAGGACAATCCCTTGCCTCAAAACCCCTTTTACCTAATTGAGAAACCCTAATCCCTTAGGTGATTCATGCTAACAGGTAAAGCAATAAACGCAAGAAATAGAGAATTCACATATCCAATCCCATATTCTTATGGTGATCACAAGTATGTGATCTACTACCCCATATCAAGAATGTAACTCATATCCCTATGTGATCACAGTCCCTAATTCATTACAACTAGCATATGTAGAAGTAAAGCATTACACAAAGAGGCATAGACTTATGATAAATTAACCAAACAACTGAATCAACCATAACAAAGAAATCAATTGATAGGTTTGGGGAGAGTCATCTCTCCTTAATCAAAACAAACTACATGGACAACATCAAGGGAAGAGAAGATAGAAATAAGGAGAAGTTACACATAGAGGAATCCATGAGAAGTCGTCAAAACCTTGTTCCCAAGTGATTAGAAGCTCCCAAAAACGCCCCCAGCTGCTGCTCCAAACTCTAGCTGCGCTCCCCCAGACGAAGTCCCATGAAAAATTGCTGAAACTGCTTTAAAAACCCTAATTTTCACGCACCATCGCGACGCGGCCCGTGTCCGTCGCGACAAAAGACAGAAGCTTCAGGCCTCGCAGAACTGCTCCAGGTCGCGTCGCGAACCCTCCTGGTCGCGACGCGAAAAATAACAGAAAGTTCTGGCTTGCAAAATTCCTCCAGATCGCGTCGCGAACCCTCCTGGTCGCGACGCGAAAAATAACAGAAAGCAAATCCCTCCATTTTGCTGCATTTCCGGGCAAGTGTCTGGTTCGCCGAATGATGCCACAACCAATTAGAGGTCTTCAATGTCAAAGTTAACTCCAAAAGTGAAGGAATTACTTACAAATGAACTTCCTACTACAATTATCTAAAACTAGACTAAATCCCAGATAATGACCGTGATACAATGAAAAACCTGCACAATTGGTCCTGAAAATGCCTAACTTACATTATATGATTGGGAGTCAACACAACCCCAAACTTAAACTTTTGCTTGTCCTCAAGCAAACAATCAATTCAGACTGTGGCTGATTTTTCTATTTAGCTGTTACATGTAATACATCACCTTAAACACATCAGCACATCAACTATCATCATCAACCTAATACAGTGGCAGGACAACTGAATTGGAAATACCGAATCATAAGCAGACAGCATTCTCAAGTTTTCTCTGTACGCACATCTCACCAGTGTTTCACTCTTGAGGTGTTTCGGGTATTCACTCAATTCACATTACCTGCATCATCGTTTTATAGGCTTGACAGAGTTCTATATCATTTTAGACAAATGAGATGCATACACACATTTTGAGGACTTTAAAGGTTATAGCGGGGCTTAGGTAAAGGTGGGTACATTTGGATAAGTAGGTTGCACTTGGAGTTAGGCCTACCTCTCTTTTTGTCAGTTTCACACAATACTCGCCCATTTCCCCAAAGCATTTAACAAAACAAGAGAAGGAATTTATTTATTTATTTTTCTCTTTTTTTTTGATATGTATATATATATTTTTATTTATTATTATTATTATTATTATTATTATTATTTTTTGTTCCTTCTCTTGTATATCACCCCAAACTTAGAATGTTGCTATTCCACGAGCAACCCCAAACTTAGAATTTTTCCCACTCTCACAGCTTTTGTTACCTAACTCCAAGTTAAGAATTAACTAGGCTATGATTTTCAGAGAAACAGCATACAATCTTTAACAATAGGCTCAGAGGGGCTAGCAGAGGATAACATTAGTTAGGTGCGGTTTGAAAGGCTCAGGGGTGCCAAAAGAAATGCCTCAGTGTGTATGAAAATCAAATGCAAAAACAATTAAGCACAATGTCAAGTTCTGCAGACTAATGCAGGCAAGGAATACATACAATATATATAAGAATGTGTTTAGGCTCAAACCTCACAGTTGGGATCGTAGAGATAGAACTTGAGAGATGCTGCTCACAGATGATAAAGAATTTCCGCAACTTTTGTCATGACCACTGCTAGTACTTGATGATAAAACTTGACGTGCGAGTGCTCAACAGGTAAAATGTACACATGCGAAGCCAAATGCCACACATCATCATCATTGAAGCTGCTTTAACAGAAAAGAATAGGGTAGTGGTGCCTCAATATCACAGAGTAAGTTATAATAAGTACAGACCAAAGTGCAAAATAAGTCAAAAAGGGAATGAAAAATAAAGACTCAAAACAGTAAATAGTGAACCAATGGGTTGCCTCCCACCAAGCGCTTCTTTAACGTCACTAGCTTGACGTTTGTCATTCCACTATCAAGGTGGCTGATATGACACAAAGAACACATCATCCTTCTTCTTTCGCTTCTGGGGCAGGAACATCATGAATTTGAAACATAGTTGTAGATGCTTCCATACCCTTTTAAGGTGAAGGGTGATGAATAAGGCATAGAAGGAGTCTAAGTATATGTCAATCTCCTCACTTCTATCCTCCTTGCTACTTGGAAGAATAATAGGAACCATGATTTGTTGGGTTTTTTCTTGTTTGGTTTTCACCCCTTCCCCACATTGGGAGCTTTGATCTTCCCTCCAAACTACATGCTTCTCCATTTCAATCTTTTCTTCTTCCTCATCTTCCTTATCCTCCCCAGATTCTTCTTTTGTTGGGGCTTGTTCTTCTTGTTCCTCATTGGTAGTGCATAACCATGGGTAATTTTCTGATATAGTTACCCACTCATCCTCACAGTCGCACTCCACAAGATACTCCCCACAAGAATCGCAAAAGGTGCGTGCCACACATTTGCCATTCAAGTGGGGTTCTTCACAACGAATACAGCGAGGAGGGGGTGGCATGGACTCCATGTGATGCGATGCATCAATGTGCTCCTTGGGCTGCAAGATATTCTCAGTCATTTGCCTAAACTGGCTCAAAGCATCTTCCAACCGAGAAACTTGCTCTTTGGGCTGAAAGATAGTCTCAGTCATTTGCCTAAACTGGGCCAAAGCATCTTCCAACCGAGAAGTGGATTCGATGATTTTTTTTTTCAGGACAAACAGCAATTCTTTCGAACTTTGCCCCTGCTACACAGTTCACTGAAACACTTCAACAAACCGTTAACAAGTCCAACACAATACAATGTATCTAAACAAATAAAACAAAAATAAAATACTGAAATAAATAAAATAAAATAAAATAAAATAAAATAAGCAACTAAGAATCAACTCATTGCCTTATCAATAATGAAATCAACAATCCCCGGCAACGGCGCCAAAAACTTGTTAAGACTTTGGCAAGTGTACCAATGTCGTCGCAAGTAATAAAATACGGTAAGTACCGGTCGTATCCACAGGAATTGTGATTTATTATCAATAGGCAAGTAAATTAATCCTTAGACGTAACAGTTGGACGAAAAGTGAAGTAACGGTAAAATAAAGCAAACGTTTGTAAACAATAAAATAAAAGCGATTAGGGGTCGAATCTTCTCCCCTCACCTATCCTATGATCCTTCAGCTAATCTCAAATTGTTTGTTTAAATTACCAGATTCAATTCACAAAATTAGGTTAAGGACAATCCCTTGCCTCAAAACCCCTTTTACCTAATTGAGAAACCCTAATCCCTTAGGTGATTCATGCTAACAGGTAAAGCAATAAACGCAAGAAATAGAGAATTCACATATCCAATCCCATATTCCTATGGTGATCACAAGTATGTGATCTACTACCCCATATCAAGAATGTAACCCATATCCCTATGTGATCAAAGTCCCTAATTCATTACAACTAGCATATGTAGAAGTAAAGCATTACACAAAGAGGCATAGACTTATGATAAATTAACCAAACAACTGAATCAACCATAACAAAGAAATCAATTGATAGGTTTGGGGAGAGTCATCTCTCCTTAATCAAAACAAACTACATGGACAACATCAAGGGAAGAGAAGATAGAAATAAGGAGAAGTTACACATAGAGGAATCCATGAGAAGTCGTCAAAACCTTGTTCCCAAGTGATTAGAAGCTCCCAAAAACGCCCCCAGCTGCTGCTCCAAACTCTAGCTGCGCTCCCCCAGACGAAGTCCCATGAAAAATTGCTGAAACTGCTTTAAAAACCCTAATTTTCACGCACCATCGCGACGCGGCCCGTGTCCGTCGCGTCGCGACAAAAGATAGAAGCTTCAGGCCTCGCAGAACTGCTCCAGGTCGCGTCGCGAACCCTCCTGGTCGTGACGCGAAAAATAACAGAAAGTTCTGGCTTGCAAAATTCCTCCAGATCGCGTCGCGAACCCTCCTGGTCGCGACGCGAAAAATAACAGAAAGCAAATCCCTCCATTTTGCTGCATTTCCGGGCAAGTGTCTGGTTCGCCGAATGATGCCACAACCAATTAGAGGTCTTCAATGTCAAAGTTAGCTCCAAAAGTGAAGGAATTACTTACAAATGAACTTCCTACTACAATTATCTAAAACTAGACTAAATCCCAGATAATGACCGTGATACAATGAAAAACCCGCACAATTGGTCCTGAAAATGCCTAACTTACATCATATGATTGGGAGTCAACAAATGGCTGCACCGGATGCTTAATCGGTCGTGGAGGACGTGTAGGACATGCAGAGATGATATGACCCTGCTGCTTGCAGTAATTGCAAAATTTCTTAGGACAACCACGAGCAACATGTCCAAATTGTTTACAAGAAAAGCATTGAGTTTGTCGCATATCACGGGTTGGGCCTCTATTGTGCGCATCATATGCAACTGTCACAGGTTCAAAAAGGACGGGATCATGAGACATGGTTCCTTGAGTATGGAGACGTTGTTCTTCCCAGAGCAGTTCACCAACACAGATATCCAAGGAAGGAACAGCCTCAAATTCCGGACGAAGTTTCATGAGAAATTGATCCAATTTACTGGTATCATAAACATCTTGGACGGCCGAAAGTGATGGCTTGGGAACATCAGCATAGATAATAGCAGAGTGTTCTCTCCATAAATTCAGAAAACCAGAATAATATTCTTGAATCGACAAATTACCTTGTTTGTAATTTGCGATTTCTAACTCCAATTGAAAACGCTTGGCCGTATTGTCCTGGTTGTAAATACACTGTAAATAATTAACATTTCCTGAGCAGTTGAAAATGATCGCAAATTATTGATCATCTCAGGATCAATAGTACTGAGGATCCAAGAAATAATTTGAGCATCTTTGACTTCCCACGCGTCTAAGGCAATTTTATCTTCCGGCGCCTTAGAAACTCCATCAAGGTGATTCCATAATCCTTTGCCTTTGACATACATCTTGAATTGAAATTCCCAAGTAGCATAATTCTTACCGGTAAAACGAACACAAAAGTTATCTCTCTCCTTGTCAGAAGCCATGACCATAAGCAGAGACAAAACAAAACCAGCAAGCACAGTGCACAATACCCACAAAATAAAATTGACAGCGCCTGAAATTAATATAAAATTCAACCAGCAAGAATCAAAAATAGCCAGAACTCACGAAACGCAAGCACCGAACCAACGAGCAATGAACCAGCAGATTTTAGCGAGCAGAAGGAAACCACGAGCACAAGTGGGATTCGAGAGCACCTCAAGGTTTTGCGCCTCAGAAACAGAACCAAGATCAGCGAAGAGAACTCGAAACCGAACTCGCACCTAGAAGGAAACCACCGACCTCGAATCACAAACCAAGATCCGAAGCAGAAATCGCGATTGGAAGGAGATGAAGTCGCAACAAGGAGGTTGCAGAACCACACACCAGGGACGTGAACTTCGCACAAGAAATCGAGCACAGTCACGCACAGGAGAATGCTGGCGGCACCAAGAGAACACGCACAGAGACGAAGAAACGAGGAACACAAGAATCCACGAATAGGAGCGATCAGCACACAGAAAACAGCGAACACAAGATGCGTACAGTAAACCGCGAACAACAAGATGCGCACAACGAACGACACAAGATGCGCACACCAAGAAACCAAGAACGGCACAAGATGCGCACACCAAGAAAGGGGAAATCACACAGAACAATTTCGCAACAAGAAACAGGAACCAAGGAATCAATACCTTGTTTGATACCATGTCATAAGATGAGACACGATATTGATCACGCAGTTCGGCCAAACTTTTCCTACGTCTGTGACTACAGAGCAGTTGTAGTTCCGTTTTATGGATTGTATTTCGATGGTCCTTGAGTACAAACACTAAGGAGTTTAAATAGGTTATTCTATGTGAAACCCTAACGGACCTGGGCCGAATACATATATAACTAAATCTACTATTTACAAACATCCTGATTTGTCGGCCCGTGTAGTTTTCCCCTACCAACAAAGTTTTTAGCACTTAAAATTCTAACTCGACACCTTGGGGTGGGATACGAACCCAATTATCACTCAAACAAACCATTGTTGCAGGTTTCAACAATAAATTTGTGAACACTTATATAACACAATCAAAAATAGAAAGTTATCTCCCTGTCTAAATAAAATTAAAAAGCCATTCTAATTAATAAAACAACTTCCAACCATAAATAAACTCATAAAAGTTAATACAATTTTAGAGCAAGACACATCATGACATAAACCTTACTCACTTTAAACCATATATAAGTTAGTTTACTTTTCTACAATTAATTCTGATCTCTCCAAAATTCCCAGTGAGAGGCTTTAAGTTACCCATCTTAATCATAGAAACTTTAAAATCTCTTGCAAAAGCAAACGAGTTTCTACTATAGAGTCTCACCAATGCATCACTTTCACTACCATCTCCCTTAAAGAGCTTTTGATCAGAATGAAGTAGACCCCTTTTACCAAGCAAACGAGTATAATATGAATTATCAAACCTTGTGGGAGTTACACGATCAAATGGTGCCAAATTACTATCTCCACCCTTTATAGGACATGCCCCTTTCAAAGATAATGCAAACTTGGGGTCAATATTGGTATCATTGTAGATTCTAGTTCTAAAGAAACTACATTGAGCAAATCCAATGGTGTGAGCACCAGAGAGAGCTACGAGGTCTTTAAGGTTTAGACCATGAGATTGAAAATTTGAAAGAAGTTGTGAGTAGTTGAAAAATGGAGATGGAAGATTTGTGTTTGCAGCAACCTTGCTAGCTGTTCTAGCATCTCTTCTTCCTAGTAATACTTTGTACCAATAGTGTGGACCTCCCAACTTTGAAACAAATAAATAATACACACTTTTAGTTTTCATAGTTTGGCATAAAATTAAATTTAGACAATCAATAATAAACAATAAGCTAAATTGTATTTTTGGTCTTTTATCTTTTACTTTTCTGTCAGTTTGGTCGTTTATCTTTTTGTTTCCCACTATGGACATATATCTCTTATATTTGTATCAGTTTGGTCCTTCAATTCTGTACTTATAGTGATCTTTATTTTTCTGTTTTGTTTTGAAGGACCAATTTGATACAGTTATGAAATATAAATGACCAAAGTAAAAAAAAAGGATAAAAGACCAAACTTACTGATATGAAAGATAAATGATCAAAGTGCGAAAAAAAGATAAATGATCAAACAAACATATAGGTCAAAGATAAATGACCAAAAATACAATTTAACATTGTGTATCATACTTACAATGGACACAGAATCACGAGCGACTATGGCTAAAATATCAGCACATGATACTATAGGGCGTTTGCAAGCTTTGTCAACCGCTGCTTTAATTTCATCAACAACATTCAAACCTCTAATTGAATCAAAATTTGGGCTGGCGGTTTTTTCACCTTTGAAGTTATGGGTGTCATCCAGCAAAACCGATCCATCACAACCCTGTAATTTTTAATAGCCATAGAAATTTAAGAAACTAATATTAATTAATAGTATTATAGTAGAAGTGGCATTTATATTATTAACCAACAAGAGTTGGACTGAGTGATAACTCGACTCTGATCCCTTTTCAAGATCTCAAATTCGAATTTTGTTCGTAGTAAAAACTCTATTGGGAGGGAAGAACCACATGGGCCGACAAAGTTGGATGAGTATACACGTGACCAGTCAAATTTTTTGGCGTACATTAATCACCAACAAAAACCGATGAATAGTGCGCATCAATAACATGGTAACCAAAAATAGTAGAAGTGGCGTGAATGGGCTACCCAATGTATTTTGGGGCCTAAAACAAATTTGAGAGAAGGCCTATTGTTAATAAGTAAATTATGATGAGAATGTTTTTTTGATGTGAATATGTGAATAAGGGCACTAAACGACGCAATATAAGTAATTTATGATGAAATCTTACATTGACAAAACAATCATGGAAATGCAAACGTAGTAAGGATGCTCCTAGGCGTCGTTCACGAATAATTGCTTGCTGAACCATCGACTTGATGAGTGGCAGTGCCTGAGGGCAAATTTTGCTATAAAAATCAGGAGTTAGGTATGCATGGGAAGTGATTCTGAGAAATGTGGTCATGAAAAGCACAAGTAAATATTGGAGATGATGAGAAGCCATTTGGTTTTTGCAGGCTCAATTTCAGCTAGCTAGGTAGAATATGTGAGTTATATCTAGTTAGGGGGGGGGGGGGGTTTATATAGATCTAGAAGGTGGCAACTAGCTCTAATTAGCATCTCATTTATTAGGTTTAAAAGAGAGAGAATTAACACAACAAAATTTTTCCATTAAATATTTATTGATTACGTAAACAAAGGTATGTTTAGGTAAAAAAAATAATTAACGCAAGAGATTATTTATAAAGATCTTATGATGGGACACGTAAGATTCTCAAACAATGGCGAAGTTTGGATGAAAAACTTGACGGAAAAAAAATTGATTTATATTAGTAAAATATGTTATATCATGGTTATTTAAACCACAGAGAGTAGTGGCGGATCCAAAAAAAATTCGTGTAGACAAAGTGGACAAACCTCGCGAGATATCTTGAAACGCTATTTTCATCGAGTAAGAGATAACTTAAATAAGTATGTACGAATAGTAGTTTCCTTGTACACATATTTTTCTTGACATAAAGGATGCACGCACGAGAGGAGAGAATTCAATTTGATAAGTTGACCCTTCAACTAAATATAAAGGCAGAGTCCTCCTATTTGTTTAAGTGTCATTGTGTGACCAGTGCTAATGTTTTTCATTAAAGCATGCTTGATCAAATACTATTCGTACATATAGGAATCTAGACAGACAAGCTGCTCCTTAATTTGTTTTTGCCTTTTTGGTCAATTGCTCCTTAATATTCGGCATAGATAGAGACAAATCTGTGGGCAATTGGACCGTGTGGGGGGCATTGAAAGGCAAATCCAATAGATTTCAGGTCAACACTTATCAACAACTCCCATAGCCATACATAGAGCTGTCAAAATGAGTCTAGCCCGACGGGCCGGCCCAACCCGCCCGAAAAAATAGATGGGTTGGGCTAAGAAATATAAGTTATAAAAAAATTTAGCCAGAACCCGTCCGGCCCAAAAATTTAGTAGCCCGTCATGGGCCAGCCCGTTGGCCCAACACTTTTTTTTAGAAACAATGAGACCAATTACATTTTTTTTATCTAAATTTGTAAATGAGACCAATTAAAAAAATGGCCCAACTTTATAAAATAGACCCAAATTTATCTAAGTGACTCTGGAACGAAGAAGAAGATCGTGAAATCACGAAACGAAAATTTGACTTTTGAGGTTTTTTGAAAGAGGAAAGAAGGATCAATCAGATTGCCATTTGCAGAACCTCTTAAATGGTCTTGCTATGCTCGCTGGTCAACTGATGTGCTTGCAAGCTCAACGTGACATTATTACTGCTAATGTTAAAAAAATGGTATTAAAATTTGAACCAAACAAACCTTTCTAACAACTCTATTATTGGCAACTCTATTATTGGATTTGGATTCAAAATTTGGATCTGTTCTTTCTTTATAGAACAATGCCGTGAAGTGGGCTGATTAAGTAATGGCATGATAGTGACACAGGCTGGTTACATACACTACAAGAAAATCGAGGATTTCCGACGACAAAATCCGTCGGAAACGCACTGATTTTCGTCGGAAATTGACGTTTCCGACGAACTTTCTGACGGACAAAAAGTCGTCGCAAAATCGCTCGTCGGAAATCGTTTCCGACGGATTTTTTCGTCGCAAATGTCTCCGTCGCAAAGTCGTCGGAAAGTCGTCGCAAAGTTTCGTCGTAAATTCCGTCGGAAATCCGTCGATAATTTTTAAAAAAAAAATAAAAAAAATAAAATCATACATCCAAAAAAGCTATACTCGTTATCTAGTTATGGATTTTATTCTTTCACACAACAAAATCTTTTTCAAATTTAAATACCACAAACATAATATATATGACTAACAAAATTTACATTATCCATCATAAGTGATGCTACTATGAAAATGCTGTTTCCTAAGATAAGTTGTCAACATAATTATAATTATATAACTACAAAGCACACTAGAGAGCCAAAACAAAATAAGCAACATACTAGCAGGAGTAACTACTGGACCTCTAATTATGTCTGGATGTTCAGAATTGTCTTTTAAGTTTCTTGTATATGCACTTGGATCCAATGACCATGAACAATCTCGGTTGAGTTCTATCTTCGGAGAATTGTTCAAATTCAAGCGCAAAATCTTCGGGTGAGACCGTTTCATAATCGCAATATTGCAATGCAGCTGCTCCATGCAGCATTTCTTCTCACGTTTCAATTTTCTGCAGTTGTGGAAGAATGAATGATTGTTTCCCAGTCCATAAGAAATTTTAGAAACTTAATAGTAGAAACAACTTTTACATTGTATTGCATATAACATAAGAACAGAACCTCTAACATAGAATGTGAGAGTATACAAACTAATATTAGTTCTTTTATTTTATTACCTGTCCAAAATAACCCAGCTTGATTCTACTCTCTTGGCTTCAGCAGCCACAGCACCACACAAAGAACCAGAAAGAATCTTTACTCTAATCTTTATCTGTGCAAATAATTGACAGGTTAAAAAAGCTGACTAGTGTACACAAAGCAACAAAAAGAATGTGGAAATTAATAGTCACATAGTTATGTTCAAATATCCAACCTCCACTAATTAAAACTAATAGCTTTTCAAATTTAATAATAATAAAAAGTAATAACATTGTCTTGAAAAAAGAAACTTGAATTAGAGAGACTACTACCTGATTCCTGAACAACCAGGGCAGTAAGTGGCAAAGTTGGACAATGGGAAGTAGCTCCAGTAAAAAAATGCCTGAGCAAGCCTCTTAAATTCAGCAGCTACTTGTGTATCATCAAAGTTTGCAGTAGAAACCTATAATCAAGATTAAAGGCAACCATGTTAAACTTGAATAGAGAAAGAAGAACATAATTTCAATTCTTGAACCATTTTGATGCACATAGTTAGTTCTGCAGTAAAAGTTGCAAGACCAGAATATGTGCAAACAAATTCAAGTTGTCTATTGCAATAAAGTTAGCAATAAGTCTATTATAACAACATCAATTCCTCCATTTTTATCTGCAAGGGAATCATAAGCTTTGATACAAACTCATTGCTGAAACTGCATAAACATCAAGATAAGAATTGGAGAAGCAGCACACATGTATAAGTTTGACACTTTAGGATTGGAGAAACCAAACATATCAGGCCCAGATCATAGGCACTTAAAAGATATTCTCTTTGTTTACACAAGGCAGACTTAAAAAAACATGAATCATTTGCAAATATTTATTAAGTTATGTGTGCTCAAATCTATGCAACTAGGAGAAAGTGCAAAAGCATCAGTACTTCAGTATTAGTGTTATTAGTATATCATAAAAAAAAGTAGACTTGACAAAGTACTTCAAATGCATTGCATACTTCAGAGATTGCTGCTCAACTTATTCACAAACACTAAGTGAACTTGTGAATAGAATAAATGGTGGAATGAACTCACAACAATTATAATTCCAGCGAGGGTTTTTGTAGCAAGCTCTTGAGAGGGTTTTTGCTGCCTATAGTCCTGCAGTGAGTGAAAAAATAAACAGAATTCATATATGCTAGTATGCCCTTCCTTCAAATAAACGAATGAAGATAAAAAAATTAAGAGAATCCAATACTTAACTCAAAAACTAGGCAATTTCCAAAGAAGAAGTTCAAACCAAAATGCAATAGAACAGAAATAACTTGACAAATACCTCTGTGATTAATAAATTTGAATGGAACTTAACAACATTATAAAATGGTCCAGAAAAGTAAGATTCTGAAAATGTGATTAAATTCATAAAAGAATAGGGATAAGTTATGTGATTAAATTCATAAAGCATGATCTATGAAAGTTATGTGATGTGATCTTATTGACTCGAGGTGGATGCATCTTAATACATGCATATGTGAAGAATCGTATGATAAAATTAAAACACTATTAAAGATTAATCAGCTTGTAAGTATTGTGAGTGTGTGTCCATTCCTAGATAAATAATGGGAAAAAATAATTGGACAGCAGATTAAAAAGAACAGCAGAACCATTTGCATTGTCATAATTCCAACATGACAAGTACTATAAAATAAAAATGTCAGCAGAACCATCTTGCATAGTGCACACTATTACTAGGTAACCTTATGTCTGAAAAATTGAGTGACTGATTCATAGCATAAAGGGAATTTATAGACCATAAAATAAAACACAGTTACAGCATTCTCAAATAGAACTGAATCATAACACAACTCAATCACTGGAAATAAAGCATTCTTAACATTTCAATGGCCATCTTGTAGAATCCAAAGGTGACAAAACAAAGTAGAACAATACCCAACTCAAGAATTAGCAACAGTATGTTCATTATCATTGTTTCATTCATCAACTGCTAGCTCAAATCTACACACCTAAAGATCATATGCATGATAAATATGAATCTGAATACAAATATTACCTTGGAGTATGATCACAATGCAGAAGACGAAAGTGAAAACCAAGGCAAACATGCTGCTACTGGAGCCGGAAGACTGCGAGGATTTAGCAGCTTTCATCTTCTTCAAGACTTTCATATGCTCTATCCTCACACGCTTTAACATGGCAATAGACGAGAATCAGCTCCTTTATCAGCGATTCTCATCACCTGCCAATAGACAGAACATAAATAAGGATAACTAAATACATAGTGAACATTAGAGCAATATCAGCTCCTTTAACCTTAAGAAGTTTCTGTTAAATAAATGGAAAAAGAAAGGTTAAAGAACATAAGAGCAAATTAGCAAGTATTACACCTTCTCAACACCAACAAAACCCAAAAAAAGAGCTCATACATTTAGTATAGATTACATAGACACTAAATAGAATAGATCTATTTTAGTTGTACTATACACCTATTATAGTAGACCAATTTCAACATGCATTAGATCTATAAAGCTAATGCTAATGAAACGAAGGAACTACAGGATACAAATCACCAGAATATATGAAGTCATAAACACTATCAAATCATTTAGCCCCTTTTTCTTTGATGAGAAATTTTTTATCTCTTCTAGCCAACTCAAAATCAGATCAAACAAATAAACCAATAAGGAAAATGTGCTTACACCACAGTTGATTGGTCTGAAAAGGAAAATAGTTGTCAAGCACGTGAACAAGCATCAATATATACCTTCTTCAGGAACATCACTACTCCCAGGTGCACTATCACTACTAGGAGCTAATGCTTCAGGCGCCATTATTATTAAGGTTTTCAACCTCTGCTGAAGTTGTTGGGTCTTCTATAGATGCTGAGAAGCATGTATATCTTCTAGAAACATGTAGGAAATAAGTCTGTAAGGCATAATATAAGGCTATAAGGCAATCAATGTCATTGTCTTTACATTTGCATATATCCAAGAATTTGCATTTAGCATTCAACAAACTCAATTATAATTGCAACTCCAAGAGAGGGAATTGTTCCGGTTGGAAATTGCATGTTCCGGTTGGAGTCACTACAGATGCTAGAAGTAATATCAAATGCATCTATAACCAAAAGATGCAGAACCCTTTTGCATCTATAATATATAATACACATGGAAAATCAAAGGTAGAATATAACACATATGATCAAACCATTTAATTTATAGATGAGCAGGCATTTAAAAAGCTTTACACCTATGATCAAACCATATCCAATATACAAGGCAATAAAGGCTGAATATCAAATATAGTGACAGAACAATGAAAGACTTCAATAATGTTTTGAAAACACAAGCAAGTACACTACCACTACCATTGAGTAAGTTCTGAAATTCATTTATTTTGTTGTCTTGGAAGCATATACATGGTACTGTCATTCTAATTTTCAGTTGTTATGTTAGGAAGGTCAGAAAGCTTGTGTGTTTGCCTAGGTGATTTTCATCATCTGATTTGATATAAAAGCCATGTAAGGAATGTTGCATCCAACATGATCTAAAAGCCCTATAGAACATAACTTGAGAGAAACGGGATACGTGTATTACCTTTGCTATGAAATGGGAAGAACTCGCATTCGCCGCCAACACAACCTTTCCTTTTATTCGATTCGTCCTCCGTGAATCAAAAACCTGACTTGTACCAATTTATGAATAGCAAAAATGTACCAATACAGCAGAAAAGTTATTCTTGCAGCAAATGCTATTCTTCAGATGCAGCAAATGCTATTCTTGCAGAAAAGTTTTTCTCAAGTCTTTTCTCATCAGCTCCATCTGTAGCACCCAGTCCTTCACCCCAAATACCATACATCAATTTAACAGTGATACCAAGAAATTAAGAATATATGTTCTACTCAATCCCATTGCATTTTTTAACTAATGCAGCCATCTCTTAATGATTTTACCAAAGAGATAATGACATATACAAACTCAAGTATAAGTGTAAAACTATATCCATAAAATTACGTTTCTATTTGTAACTAATGTTGCCATCTCTCAATGATGTTACTTAAGATATAATGGCATATGCTAATTAATATCTTGTTATGTAAGCTCATGTTTTCTTGCTGCCACTATAGGTGTTACGGTTCTATTTTAAAAATGAATGAATTAGTGATCAAGATTACCCAGAAACAATTAATTATACTTGTCCTTTAACAGATCTACAACAGTGGATAAGAAACAACTCAACAATTAAGAGAGGAAAGTTTTATATATGAATTGCATCAAGTAAAGTTTTAAAAAAGTCAAGAAAAATTTTAAAAAACTCAACAATCCAATTCATTCACTCACTCACTGTTGCACTCTTCTATGTGCTGGACCCTCCAGAAACTGAGCTTCCTTCTCTCTTTCTATCTCTCACTCACAAAACCAAAACTTTTCCTTCCTTTGGATAAAGCCAAAGTGACAGTAGTAGTAGTAGCCATAATAGCAGCAACAGAACCAGAAAACAGCAGCATAAGAAGCAGAAAGAAAAGATAACAGAAGGAGATTACCTTCAGATTCTGGAGCTTTTACAGATTGGGCAACAACTTCAACTGCTTCCGCCGCACGCACTGCTAACAGAAGGAAATGCAATGAAATCAAGATTCTCAGCCTAAACATTTAAACACCGTTCATCAATCACACGAAACAAGGAGAGGGAGAGTCGAATTTCAATTAAGGTGCAACAAATTAAGGTTAGGGTTTCGTTTAAAAAAAATTGGGACAAATTAAAGAAAGTATGAAATTACCTATGGAGGACGCGCAAGGAGAGGGAGAGTGGAAACGGCTGAGTACGAGGGTGAGGGAAGAGGGAGAACGGCGAAACGCAAGGAGAACGAGAGTGAGGGAAGAGGGAGAACGAAAGTAAGGGAAGAGGGAGAACGGCGAAACGCTTAGCGATGTAGGAGGGGGAGGAGGGCGGTGGAGGACGGAGGAGGGCTGTGGAGGACGGAGGAGGGAGGTTCAGTGGAAGAGGGCGGAGGAGAGTGAGTGAGAGGGTTCGATGAAGCTGCGTAAAGTGAGAACTGAGAAGGTTAATTCGATGAAGCTGCATTGTGTTTTATTTGGTGTTACGGTTTGCGACGGACTTTTTGACGTTTCCGATGAGAATCCCCGTCGGAAATTTGCGACGAAAAACAAGTTCGTCGCAAATGTGAGCGGGAATTTTAGCGCCTCTTCTGCTGCGCATTTGCGACGACTTTTTGTCGGAAATCCGTCGGAAATTGCGACGGATAAGAGTTCGTCGCAAATGTTGGTGGCTAAAACAGATTTTTCTTGTAGTGATAATACTAGAATCAAAGTGCTTATTTTCGGGGGAAAAAAGTTTAGTAGTCCATGGGCCAACCCGAATTATGAGCCCGAATTAAATTTGGCCCAGCCCGCCCAAACCGAAAATTGTCGTTGGCCCGATGGATGGCTGCCACGTGGCAGTGTTGTTAAATCAAAATAAATCCTAAAATTTGCTAAGGTAGGACTTGAACCCATGACCACTAATGGCACACACCATTCCTTACCACTTCACCACATGAGTATTTGTGATTACTAATCCACCTACGAATATATAATACATGATTGCTACTTAATTTTTTTTTAAAAAAATCTGAAGATCTTCATCTTCAACCTTGAACAGTAACAGTTTCACAAAACGAAAACTTCACCCAGAAATCTCCATTTCGTTTCTTCGTTTCTCCAGATCATAGGGTAGTGGCGCGAAGGATAATGGTGGTGGCGTAATTGGAAAACGAAATTTACAGAAACGAAAATCTGGAAAAATTGATGATGAATTTCGTATTGGTGCAAAGGATTGATGATGAAATTCGTATTCCTGAAAACGAAAATCTGGATGATGAATTTCATTTTGTTCCCAATTCGTTTTCCCAATTGATGATGAATTTCGTTTTGTTCCCAATTCGTTTGATGATGAATTTCGTTTTGTTCCCAATTCGTTTTTCCAATTCTGGAAAAATCTGGAAAACGAAAATCTGGAAAAATCTGGAAAATTGATGATGAATTTCGTTTTGTTTCCAATTCGTTTTTCCAATTCGAGATTTATGTTGATTTACGTTTGCTTCATGATTAGATTTTGTTTTCGTTTTACAAAAATATGAAGAACGAAGAAGATGATGATTATTTGTTGGATCCAGATCTGATTGAACGAAGAAGATGATGAGTCAGGATCCAGATCTGGTTTTTTTATGTAATATTTGTACTTGTGTTTAGAAACATAAATCATGTTGTGGCCTAGTGGTAATTGGACGCCCCAACCACCACCAGGTCACGAGTTCAACACCCATCTCCTTAAAAAACATTTATTGTTTTAGTAACAAAGGTGCCTCCACTTGCCTAGTGTGTGCCACATGGCAGCCATCCATTGGTTGCTGACGTGACACATGTCAGTGCCACGTGGCAGTGGTGACATAGGATGCTGATGTGGCATGTCAGTGCCACGTGTCACAGAGGCCCAATAATATGGTGACACGTGGCACTGGATAATGTTACATTTTACACTTTTTTAACAGAAAAGTTAACAGCAGGGGGGTAACTGGATAACGTTACATTTTACAAGGTGTTTTTTAAACCTTTTTTTTTGCAGGGGGTCACTGGATAATGAGGATATTTGCAGGGAGGTAATAACTATTTAAGCCTAAAATTTATGATAGGTCATAGAATTAAATTTATCATAATAATTAATTTTACTGCCCACCATCAACTTTGTGTCTATCTCTCTCAAAATGGAGTCTTCCATTTCTTTTATGAAATTAAAAAACACCTTGCAAATATTAAGTGTTTCTAGTTACCCCCCTGTTGTTAGTTTTAGCTAACAACATTAAGTCTATGCTGATTTGGCTGCCATTTGGGATCTAGATACCCCCTGCAAATATTAAGTGTTTCTAGTTACCCCCTGCAAAGATTAAGTGTTTCTAGTTACCCCCCTGCAAAGTCAGCATAGACTTAACGCTGTTAGCTAAAACTAACAACAGGGGGTAACTAAAAACACTCACTAGTGGAAAAAACACATTTTATAACAGGAATTCATATCGGTTAAAAACGACTTGATGTTAAAAGTGACGCGGTGACAGTTTTGTAATTAAAATTATAGTATTTACATCGGTTGTCACACGAACCGATATAGAAACACAATCTTTACATCTTTCATATCGGTTCCATTCCTTAACCGTTATGGAAAACGCAAAAAATTATGCTTCCATAATAGGTCACAAAACCACCCGTTTTAGAAACCCAAAAATTTAGGCTTCACCGCATCTCTTCCCTCTCACTCCATTCGCATCTCACCCCTCTCACTCCATTCGCATCTCCAAAGATTCGCATCTCTCCCACTCACTGCGCGCATACTCTCCCTCATCTCTCCCTCTCACTGAATCTGCGAGTTGAGAAGAAAACGCAGGACGCATCACAGTGACCTCACCACGAAGCCACCACTGCAACCTCGTCACTGGGAGCCCCACCACGAGACACCGTCGCAACCACCACACTGTCGCTCCAAAATCCGTCTTCAAGCATCTGTCACGCACTGTTCAGAAATCTTCAAAACATTGTTCAGAATCCCTCTTCGTTTTCGTTTTCGTGAAATCTTCAAGCATCTGTCCAGAAATCTTCAAGCATCTGTCCAGAAATCACTGTGAGAGTGGTAAGCATCTTCGTTCTCTCTTCCTCTCCCTTCGCTTTCGTTTTCTCCGCTCTCGCTTGAAACCCTAATCCTCTCTCTTCGTTTTCTTTTTCTCCGCTCTCACTTGAAACCCTAAGTTTTGCGGCTTTGTCCCGAGCTTCTTGGCCTTGAGGTGCGTTTTTGGCTTCTGCATCTAATTTATTGAATTAACTACTTCTAGGTTGATATTGTTGACTTCAATGGCAGTTTAGTGTCTCGTGTGCGAGATCTTGCTGGTGCTAATCCGATAATATTGGTGGTGACTAAGGTAAGAACATGTGTGTAGCTTATTATTGTTTTTAATAGGATTTTGAATTTACAATTATATAGATTCATACTTAACCGAATGTTGTTTTTGTAGGTTGATCTCCTTCCAAGAGATTCTGATCTTAATTGTATTGGGGATTGGGTTGTAGAGGCTATTACAAAAAAGAAGCTGAAGTATGTATATAATTGCTTGAGATTATATGAATCCAATTCTTCATTTTATCTTTTGTAGAACTAAAAGGAACTTCATGCTGGCTGAAATTTTAACTTATCAAATTTTAATTACTGATATTCATTGCAGTGTCCTCAGTGTCCATTTAGTTAAATTAGTTTCAAATGGTTATTTTATTTATCATTTTCCCTAATTTGTTTATGATTGATGTTCAAATTAGGGAATTTTAACTTTTGTATGTTACCCTCTCTGTTAACTGAATTCTTCACACTTCATATTATTTTGTGTTTGTGTTTTTTTTGGTTTTAAATTGAGAGCCAGTTGCTCACAGCTTGATTCTCTCGTAGGAAATGGAAGCCACAGTTACAGTTGTTGATGGCAATGGAACAGAGACCGGACATATCATTGTGACTACTAATAGTGGTAGAAATGGTCAGCCGAAGCAGGTATACCTTCTCCCTTTATTTGTCTATTATCAAATTTCAATTGTTTGTGGGGTTTGGTATCATTCAACTCTCGTAATTATCTCATTTGCCGTGCTTACCTCATGCTGCTTGGAAGGGCTAATTAAACAATTAATGCTCCAATTTGATATTATAATTTGTGTAAATATCCCCTCAATACTTGATCTGTTGATCTTGTCGTTGCTTTAGCCTTTTAAAACCACTACAATAATTTCGGTGATTTCCGAGGGAAAAATCCCTCGGAAAAGCAGGAAAATCGGTCGCTAATTCACGTTTCCGACGGAATTTCCGAAGGACAAAATTCCGTGGGATAAACGGTCCTCGCAAACGATTTCCGACGGAAAATTCCCTCGGAAACGTTTCCGTCGCAAATCCCTCGCAAATCCCTCGGAAATATCCCTCGCAAAACCCTCGGAAATATCCCTCGCAAATCCCTCGGAAACGTCCCTCGCAAATCCCTCGGAAATATCCCTCGTAAATTTCCAAGAAAATTCCGTCGGAAATTCCGTCGGTACGAAGTGATAAATAATTTTCCAAAATCATTCCATTACATTCAGACAGCTCCATTCTATTTTGCTTTCCTGCCCATTCAGACTCAGCTAACTAGCCTATAATTAATTCAAAGATCTATGAAATCGAAAGAGGTATCATCCTAAACTTAAGAAAATTTCAATAAACCATTTGAACATTTCAAATGTCAAATACCTCGAAAAGTCCAACCGGCCCCAAATTGAGCACTTAAGATAATCCAATGGGTACAATAAGTAATTGCATAGAACCCACATAAGACTAGATCCAAACAAATTAGCATAATCAATTAGATTAGATTCAACAATGTCAGTAAATTTGCTTGGCATAATACTAGTTAATTTGCTTGAGAGCCAATAAATAGTGTCCACTGTAAAGAAGAATACATAATTAACTAAGATATAATTAAAGGAGTCTGTCTACAAATAATTAAAAGAGTTGGCCTATTCATTAATTTCATCTTCCTAAGTACCATAAGACTCCAGTTGGTTGCATTATCATGAGCAGGTCCAGGACTCCAGTTGGTTGCATTACCACTCCAGTTGGTTCCCATTCTCAAGTGAAACACTGTTGTTTTCTTTCTGGTTTTCTCCTCCAAAAAGCGTAGCTAATCTTTGCTGCTGCAGCTTCCAGTGCAAGTCCTGATTCATAGAACTCAAAGACTCAATAGAAGAAGCAAGGTTGTTATGACTATGAATATTCATATTCATTGCATTTGCACCTCCATTATATCCTAGTACTCATTTTCAGCAAACACAAGACAAAAAATTTAATGTTTACAGCAACCTGTTTACATTAATTTTGCAAACACAACAGTGATCATTTTCAAACTAAAAATGTAATGTTTACAGCAAACACAACAGTGATCATTTTCAAACTAAAAATTTAGTGTTTACAGCCTGTTTACATTTTGCTGCATTTTCAGCAACCTGTTTACATTTCAGCAACCAATTCACTAGAAATTCAATCCAGCCTACCAATTTAATTCAGTCCAGCCTAAGCAATTTTCAGCAACCATTTTCAGCAACCTGTTTACTTCCCTGCCAATTTAATTCAGACTCAGCCTACCAATTCACTAGAAATTCAATCCAAACCAAATAATTTCAACTAGCTTATAATTCCAAACCAATATAACTAAATATCACATATACTAACTTATATTTCCAAACCAATGTAACTAAAAATCACATAAACTAAGTCCAAAAGCGAAACCATTTAAAACTAATTCAACAAGTGCCAAACAACGACAAATTACCTAGATGCCATCAATAACCCTTCTCATAAGCATGGTCTATGTCATCACCACCTCCATCATCCAGGTCCTGGTCCTGGTCCTGGTCCTGTTGGGCAGGCTGTGTTAGACTATAGTATAACCTTAGAGGGGGGTGAATAAGGTTATGTGTAAATCTTGGATTCTTTTCAAAATAAATGATAAGTTTATTTAAATCAAATGCGGAAAAAGAGATTTAAACTTATCAGATATATGCAAGCAGGCAGATCAGGCACAATGAGATATTACTCTATATTCAATATTCACAATAAGGTTGTTTTAAAAGTAACACAATGATATTGAATATAACAGATCTACAGTAGTGATAGAGAAGATGATAGATGAACAGATCTGTAGTACAGTATAACTATAACCAGATTAACAGATTCAGATCAGAGTAGTGATATAGTTATACAATAAATCCACTGAGCAATATTATAAACAGATGTAAAATAGTATAATATGGACAGATATAAACAATAAGAAATGTAAAGAGATAGGGATAGAGATACACCAGGAATTTAGCGAGGTTCGGGATAAAAGCCCTACGTCCTCGGCCTCAGGCTTTGCAACCCTTGGACTTGATGATAACCACTATATGAAGAACAAATGTTTTACAAACAATCAACTCCAAATAGCCAATCCCAATTCCCCCGAACTGAGAACCCGAGCACACAGCTAAGGATTTCAACACCGCTTCAATCTCCTGATTGAACGACCCAAGAGCACCTCCCAGGATTTCAATACCACTTCAATCTTCCCTGATTGAACGACCCAAGATCACCTCCCAGGATTTCAAACCAACTCAATCTCCTGATTGAGAGACCCAAGAAAACTTCCCAGGATTTCAAACCAACTCAATCTCCTGATTGAGAGACCCAAGAAAACTTCCCAGGATTTCAAACCAACTCAATCTCCTGATTGAGAGACCCAAGAATTGCTCCCAGGATTTCAGAGTGACCCCACTTTAAAATAACGAATACAACTTTGAGATCTATGATCCAATCACTTCAGATATAATGACAGTATAGTGACTAAGAGATGAGTGATATGGAAAATAGAAAATGATATGAAAGTTGAAGCTCTATTTTCTCTCTTTCTCAGATCTAGAAAATGTATGTGAGAAGCAGAAAGGAGTTGTGAATTGTGGTGTGAGGTGTGATCGAAATGTGAATCGCACCTGCCTATTTATAGGCTTTAGAAAAATATAGGATTCATAAATGTGACTTAAGAATCGATTCATGAGTGATGTCAAAATATAGTATAATCGATTCTTTATTTTTAGAAAACATAGGAATCGATTCCTTGGCTTTTGGAAATATGTAGGAATCGATTTTCAGGACATCCTGAATAGGTAAGAATCGATTTCAATGTTTAGTTAAAGTAAGGAGGAATCGATTCATAGCCTATAGGATAGCTTGAAAATCGATTTCAAGGTGTTTTATAAAAGAAGGAAATCGATTCTTGGTTTGGCTTGAGAATATGTATGAATCGATTCTTTGTTTTAACATTGGATAGGGAAATCGATTGTTTTAAGAAAGGAAAACAAGTAATCGATTTTATACTCCTATGAGACAATATAAAATCGATTCATAGTCCAATGTATTTAGTATATAATCGATTTTATACTCCTATGAGACAATATAAAATCGATTTATACTCCTATGAAACAATATAGAAATCGATTCTTTTGCTTTAAAATGTTTTTCCAAGTTATGTGCCTTTCTCATGCAAGCATGCATTTGAATAAAATATTTTTCAAACCATTTTCAAACCCTAGTTGATGCATGATGCATGTTTTCAAAAAAGTCATCTCTCAGCTACTAAAATGTCATAGGCCTTCAGTGATAGGACCTTACACAGTGTCCTAAAGAAAGCGGATAAACAGATAGGTCTTTGAACTGCTGAGGTGGCTTCTTCTCCAAGCTGCTCCATTTTAATCTTCCTGCTCTTTGCTTTATGCCCTGTACTTAATTCAACTTGAACCATTAGTAGATAAGGTGTAATTTGTTATCATACAAAACAAAGAGTGTTTGCCCTTGGTTCAACAAACTCCCCCTTTTTGATGATAACAAATTACATTATGCATAGGGGGTTTGATAGTAATGGAACTTTTTCAAAAAAGCTCCCCCTAAGCATATGCATAATAAAATAAATAGTACATCAGCAGGATAGCAGCAATTATTTTCTCCCCTCACATATACCATGCATATATTCTCTCCCACATATAACATGCATAATATTCTCTCCCCCTTTGTTTTCATCAAAAAGGAGGGGGGGTGAATACATACAACATAAGCACTTTATAAACTTGCATAATAAATAAGCAGCATTGCATAGCATATGATATATCAAAAACAGTAGTTCATGCTATGCTCCTCCTTACTTGGTGATCCCCCTTATTAATATTAGAATGCAAAGCTTAGCAAAAAGAGGGTGGATCATCATGGTTTAAAAAATATGATACCCAAGATAATCATCCTTGGTTCAACAATATAGGTATCATTTTTAACATCAAAAATATGTTGCATCAAAGATCCAGCACCATAGAGAGAAGAAAAAAAACTTTGATGCACAAAAAAAATTTATTTCAAATATATGTCTAATACTTGTTGAGTTATATTTAATTTCTACTTTATAACACATTTTCAACAGAGGTGAATAAAACTTTACCAGTCTAACCTTCACCAGTGATTCTTCCTCTATTGTTGTTATCACGAGTCACATGACTGCTGTTTCTGAGTATTACGAATCTTTTTGTGTCTCCAGTCATGAACTTCGAGTCTCTGCTATCAAGGTATTGATCTGACCCCCATACCCTGTAGCACACCTGCACTAAGATCAAGTAGAAAATTTTGGTACCCAATTCTCTTTGGGTCCTTTGGGGTTAGTCATCAAAGGGTTTGTTTTCACAATCCACCTTGGTTTCTCACAAGCAGGTATAAGGGTACCAAGCTCACATAATTTACGGATAGGACATCTAGGTGAGCTATGGTTTCCCTTTTGACAGTAGGTGCATGAGAAAACAATGGGTTTATAACTTGAAGTAGATGCAACAAAAGTTAATTTCTTGTTTAAAATGGAGGAGGTGGAATTACCTTTGTACCCAATTCATCTCCTATCAACATATTGATGTTGAGAGTGAAGCAACTGAGTCAAGGTCTTTTCACCAACCTCAAATTTTTTCAATGTTTCTTTCAAAAGTTCATTTTCAACCTTGGCATTTTCAAAATTTTGTTTAAGCTCACAAAACTCAAGGTTGACAGATTTATGCAGTTCATTCTTTAATCTATTTACTTCATTTTCAAGTGTCTCAATTTGAGTGAGCATGCTTTTGTTACCCTTTGCCAATTTCTTAGATTTTAACAAAAGAGTTTCATGTTCAAAATAAAGAGCTTCAAAAGCCTCACTCAAATCGTGACTACTATACATATCATCAAGTAAATCATCATGCATAGAGGAATTAGAAAGACTAGAAGAGTTAAGGCTTACCTTAGATGAGTCATTTGCCATATGACAAACACCATTTGCAATTTGCTCTTCTTCGTCTGTGTCACTATCAGTGCCAAGACAATCCCATATAGTAGCCTTAGGTGTTTCACATGCCGTGAGACAAATGGCATTTGCAACCTCTTCTTCTTCACTGTCAGTATAGTTGTTCCATGTAGCCTTCTTAGCTTTCTTGGATTTCTTTGAGTTATTTCTCTTTTCAAGTTTGTTGAATCTCATGAATTCTTCAAATAATTCAGCCATGTCTTCATCATCAGATTCTTCATTAGACTCAACCTCTTTCCTTGCTACCTTAGGTGTTTTAGCAGCAAGAGCAAGAGATTTTCTTTCTTTTACCATTTCTGCTTCTTGATCTTTGTTAGCAGCCAATACAACCTCAATGGCTAGAAGTGGCCCAATAAGGTCTTCTTGGGGTAGAGTGCCAATATCTTTGGCTTCAGTGATTGCACAAGTTTTTGGAAAGAACTCACCAGTCAGAGATGCAAGAATCTTCCCATTTATATCTTTTGTAGAATACCTTTTTCCCAGAGCCCTTAGGTTGTTTATAATCAGATTCAGTCTCTGGTGCATAGCTGCAACAGATTCACCTTCCTTCATTTTGAATGATTCATACTCAGAAGTTAGGATTCTGATTTTTGTATCCTTTACTTGGCTTGTACCGACATGTGTAGCTTCCAGACAATCCCAGATTTCTTTTGCTATTTGACACTCTTTTACTCTTCCATACTCTTCTTCACAAAGTGATAGGTGAAGAATATTCATAGCCTTGGCATTTTGAGATATCTTATCCAACTCTGACTTTCTCAGCTCTTTCAGGTCAATGGTGTAGATATCCTCAACTGGCACTTCTTCTTCTTTGCCGGTAGCTTTACTTTTGATTTTCATTGGGATCAGTGGTCCATCTGCAATGATCCTCCATAAGGTGAAATCTATAGCCTGCACATGACATTTCATTCGACTACTCCAGTAGTTATAGTTAGTTCCATCAAACAGGGGTGGCCAAAATAAAGACATCCCCTCTTTCAAAAAAGAACCTATAATCACAGATATATAAATAAAATTTAAATTGCGAGATGTTAAGCTCTATATGCAATTTCTAGCTCTTGATACCACTTGTTAGACTATAGTATAACCTTAGAGGGGGGGGGGGGTGAATAAGGTTATGTGTAAATCTTGGATTCTTTTCAAAATAAATGATAAGTTTATTTAAATCAAATGCGGAAAAAGTGATTTAAACTTATCAGATATATGCAAGCAGGCAGATCAGGCACAATGAGATATTACTCTATATTCAATATTTACAATAAGGTTGTTTTTTAAGTAACGCAATGATATTGAATATAACAGATCTACAGTAGTGATAGAGAAGATGATAGATGAACAGATCTGTAGTACAGTATAACTAAAACCAGATTAACAGATTCAGATCAGAGTAGTGATATAGTTATACAATAAATCCACTGAGCAATATTATAAACAGATGTAAAATAGTATAATATGGACAGATATAAACAATAAGAAATGTAAAGAGATAGGGATAGAGATACACCAGGAATTTAGCGAGGTTCGGGATAAAAGCCCTACGTCCTCGGCCTCAGGCTTTGCAACCCTTGGACTTGATGATAACCACTATATGAAGAACAAATGTTTTACAAACAATCAACTCCAAATAGCCAATCCCAATTCCCCCGAACTGAGAACCCGAGCACACAGCTAAGGATTTCAACACCGCTTCAATCTCCTGATTGAACGACCCAAGAGCACCTCCCAGGATTTCAATACCACTTCAATCTTCCCTGATTGAACGACCCAAGATCACCTCCCAGGATTTCAAACCAACTCAATCTCCTGATTGAGAGACCCAAGAAAACTTCCCAGGATTTCAAACCAACTCAATCTCCTGATTGAGAGACCCAAGAAAACTTCCCAGGATTTCAAACCAACTCAATCTCCTGATTGAGAGACCCAAGAATTGCTCCCAGGATTTCAGAGTGACCCCACTTTAAAATAACGAATACAACTTTGAGATCTATGATCCAATCACTTCAGATATAATGACAGTATAGTGACTAAGAGATGAGTGATATGGAAAATAGAAAATGATAAGAAAGTTGAAGCTCTATTTTCTCTCTTTCTCAGATCTAGAAAATGTATGTGAGAAGCAGAAAGGAGTTGTGAATTGTGGTGTGAGGTGTGATCGAAATGTGAATCGCACCTGCCTATTTATAGGCTTTAGAAAAATATAGGATTCATAAATGTGACTTAAGAATCGATTCATGAGTGATGTCAAAATATAGTATAATCGATTCTTTATTTTTAGAAAACATAGGAATCGATTCCCTGGCTTTTGGAAATATGTAGGAATCGATTTTCAGGACATCCTGAATAGGTAAGAATCGATTTCAATGTTTAGTTAAAGTAAGGAGGAATCGATTCATAGCCTATAGGATAGCTTGAAAATCGATTTCAAGGTGTTTTATAAAAGAAGGAAATCGATTCTTGGTTTGGCTTGAGTATATGTATGAATCGATTTTTTGTTTTAACATTGGATAGGGAAATCGATTGTTTTAAGAAAGGAAAACAAGTAATCGATTTTATACTCCTATGAGACAATATAAAATCGATTCATAGTCCAATGTATTTAGTATATAATCGATTTTATACTCCTATGAGACAATATAAAATCGATTTATACTCCTATGAAACAATATAGAAATCGATTCTTTTGCTTTAAAATGTTTTTCCAAGTTATGTGCCTTTCTCATGCAAGCATGCATTTGAATAAAATATTTTTCAAACCATTTTCAAACCCTAATTGATGCATGATGCATGTTTTCAAAAAAGTCATCTCTCAGCTACTAAAATGTCATAGACCTTCAGTGATAGGACCTTACACAGTGTCTTAAAGAAAGCGGATAAACAGATAGGTCTTTGAACTGCTGAGGTGGCTTCTTCTCCAAGCTGCTCCATTTTAATCTTCCTGCTCTTTGCTTTATGTCCTGTACTTAATTCAACTTGAACCATTAGTAGATAAGGTGTAATTTGTTATCATACAAAACAAAGAGTGTTTGCCCTTGGTTCAACAGGCTGGCCATGCTGGGCGGGGGGGTGGTCCTGCTCGGGCGGCTGCGACTCAGGTGGAGGTACTGGAATCCCGACATGATTATATACATGGTCAAGTAGCTGCTGCTGTCGTGCAAGCTGCTGCTCCTGTCGTGCAGCATGCTCCTGATATTGTGCAACCTGCGTTGTCAATGCCCGAATGATCCTAAGGTGCTCGGAGGAACGGCCCGCGCTCGTCGAAGCTCTAGAGTCTAACAAATTGGTATACATGTCTCCTGTCCCGTACAGGCGACTCTTATAGGGGCCTCCAACAGTATCTTTCCACAACACCTCTTTCAACTTCTCTAGCTCAGCGGGATCGACTGGTATACTTAACTGAGACAATCGTCGGTGGAACTCCTCCTATTAAATACACAAGTTAAAATTAGTCATTGGTAAAATAATATTTTCAAATTGAAATTATCTTAAAAAGAGATATATAACTGAGTAATGCGAGCACGCTCGTCTACAAAGTCGCCCGTGCCTCTCCTAATATGAGTGTGGCGGTGGAGCTCATCCACATGTGGCATTCGGCCCCACTTCTTGGCCTATAATCGATAACATAAGTTTCTAATTGATAAATTATAATTAATTATAATGACATGAAAATATAAGTTGAAGTATATACCAATCTCTCTGCATGCTGCAAGATAGAGATAGAACCTCCAGTGTGCACGCTTCCTCCTTTCTCTGATGCCCTATTCTTCTTATTCTGCGCACACTTAGCCAAGTATTTTGGATCATTCCAGTGGTCTTGTAGGTGACGGTAGACTAGATCTCCCATCCAACCAGGCTGACTCCTCTGCCTACGGACATCATTGAGCATATCGGCGAGTCGTTCAACAGCTTTCTTATGAAAAAGCTTCTCAACGACGGCCTCCTGAGACTTACGCCATCCAACTTTCTTCTGCATAAAAAACAAAGAACACTCAAAAACAAACACGTTTTCATAATTAATCATAAAAGTGCACTGCTGATGTTTTTAAGTGCACTGCTGCTGATCTTCATAAAAGTATTCAGAATTAATCATAAATGCATGATAAAAGAGGGGAAAAAATAAAACAGTATTCAGTATTCAGTATTCCTGCTGCTGATGTTTTTAAGTGCACTGCTGCTGGTAAACTGAAAATGCATGATAAGACTATTCCATTGCCAAGCTTTATTGGTATCAGTATTCAGAATAAAAGAGGGGAAAAAATAAAACAGTATTCAGTATTCAGTATTGGAAAGAATGCACAAAATAAAACAGTATTCAGTATTCAGTATTCCTGCTACTGATGTTTTTAAGTGCACTGCTGCTGGTAAACTGAAAATGCATGATAAGACTATTCCATTGCCAAGCTTTATTGGTATCAGTATTCAGAATAAAAGAGGGGAAAAAATAAAACAGTATTCAGTATTCAGTATTGGAAAGAATGCACAAAATAAAACAGTATTCAATATTCAGTATTGGAAAAAATAAAACAGTATTCAGAATTCAGCAGAGTGCGCAGAAAAAATAAACTAGAACTTTTAAGAGCTCAAAAATAGAAGAATGCACAAAATTAATACACAAACATTGAAGCATAGATGAATGAAACATGCAAAATAATGAATGCAGAAGAGAAACAATGCAAGAAAGACAAATTGGAAAGAGGAATAGAGGCACAAATTAAGCTCACTGTTTCAGTTTGCTAAAATTGATCAAAAAGCCTAAATAAAAGAGGGAATGACTAAAAGTGACGGAAAAGCTGATTTTTTAATGAAATTTCATCGTAGCGGCCGCTACGAGCGCTATTTGGCCGCTATAGCGGCCGCCATTTGCGGCACTACGACCGCTACTCAAAACTGCAACACAACGGCAAATTGCGTAGCACCTAGGGACCGCTACGCAACGCTATGCCGCTATAGCGGCCGCTACGATCGCTATTGACTACAGAGAAGACAATATGTTATTAAATAACTTAACAAATTATTTAAAGGCATATGTTAAAAGGTACACTTACTCTAAAAGCGTTAAAAAAATGCTCTCGCTCAAGCTCATTAAGCCCACACCAAGTAGCCCATGGATAGTGGTACAACTCCTGAATAGTCTTACGGATAGCCGTAGCGGCTACCTTTGAAGGAAGGAACCTGCTGAATTTAAAACAATTGAAGTGATTAAAAATATAAGTTATAAAAAACAATCAATTAAAAATATAAGTTATAAAAAACTTTACGTACCCTCCACGCTCAACACGGATGACAGGTCGCCCGTCAGGTAACTCCTCCATCTCATCCTCCTCACGCTGACTCCCCTCAACATCATGCATCTGATCATCATCAGGCATCTCATCATCTCCATGTGCAAATGCCTCTGTCGGTGATGGCGAATAGGTAGAACTAGGAGTAAGCACAGCTGGAGAATGGGTCGGAGTAGGCACAGCATCTGGCGAATGGGTAGGAGTAGGAATAACACGAATGCCCGGTACCGGAATCATACGATATAGAGGAGTTTGTGACGGTGGAGGAGTCACACGTGCTGAAGAAGTAAAACCAGGTACATCCCGAGGTGATGGAGTAGGTGAAGGAGTCACGCGAGCTGAAGAAGTACGACCAGATACATCCCGAGGAGATGGAGTAGGTGAAGGAGTCACATGTGGCGATGAACTAGAGCCAATATGTAATGACCTGACTTCAGAGGTCTGCTTCATCTGTGTCTGAGGACTCTCAAATGATCTCACTCTGGATGACTGTGGATCAGGAGTGAATGTGGGATGCAACTGTCTGACTGTACGTGCACGTACTTGGGGTGTCGACACAGGGGTAGATGTCATAGGAATCTCTGAATAGCTATCTATGTCCTGGACACGAATCACCCTCTTCTTACGACGAGGGGGTGCAGGGACATCAATAGTCTTCCCCTTACGATCACGGGGTGGTCTAGGTGGTGATGCATCACCTCCACCTGATGCCATGCTGCAGAGGAAACAAAACATAAACATCAACATAAACATCACTTCTAAAACATCAACATTACTTTTAAAACAACTCATGAAACAATTCACACGCAATTCAAACACAAACATCAATTATAAAATATTACAAAAATACAAGTCTTAATTATATAACATTACAAAAACACAAGTCTTAATTATATAACATTACAAAAACACAAGTCTTAATTATCTAATCTTCTGCCCATTCTGCTTCATCATCTTCATCTTCATCATCTTCATCAACTGTAACCTCATGTGAGTCTTCTCCTTCCAGGTTATTTGGGTCCACTTCTTCACCAGAGTTTTCAAAATCACGTAAGTTAGAAATCAACTCAACTTCATTAACTTCATTTACAGGTAACATATCATCCGTCTGATAGGGAACTTCTTCCACTGGCTCATCTGCTTCAATGCGACCCCTTGGCTTTGTCTTGATTGCGACACACCAACCTCGCTTGTCCCTTCGAGTTGATGGATAAGGAACATAGTACACTTGTCTCACATTCTGTGCCATTATAAACGGATCAAACGCTGAATATCTTCTATCCATTCCTTGACACACACCAATTGGTACACTTAAGCTGCAAGTAAGATTTTGTTGTTGTATTATCTTGTAGATAAAGTAAACTTATGATATAAACATTGGATAAATAATCATATCAGTTCTTAAATGTGTGAGACCCTAGATGTCTCTAAAATATATAGAACTTATATATTTATCAAAATTTCACTAAATTTCTAACTTGTGAAGTTTAAATACTAATTTGAGAATAATGATCAACTTTCTAAACAGTACATAAAATACAGAAAATCAAACAATTACTAACATGTAAGGGTATAGTATGAAAAGATCATATCGTCTAAGAGAAAGAAAACTAAAGCAAAAATAACTACACATTTCAACCAACAAAACATTTAAAGTAGCTTATATTTCTAATGCAACAGTATCAAAATATAGAAACAAAGCACTCCAAATTAACTTATTTATTTATTATGTCTCAATGATGAGAGTTAGTTTGCTTCAAAGATCAAGTAACAGATGGAGTTAAGGCTATGGAAACTTGAAAATGGGGGAATGGAATGGAGTTAAGTTATTTATTACTTTGTTGTAAAATATTACATATATACCACTGATGATAAACATCACAATTTGACAACCAGGGAATGTATGGAAGATATCAAGTACCACCTACACACATTTAACAATAACAAAAGCCGCACATTTAACAATAACAGTAACATATGGAGTTCAGAATTGTTTACCTGACTTTAAATTGAAAGAAAGACCCAATCTACCTCCCGAACCCTAACATCCAAACCCAAACAGTAAAACTCTTTAAAACTGAAAGTAATCAAAGGTTTTAAACATCACCTAACCACAAACCAACACTAGGAGGGGGATAACAAAAAAACATCACAATGCAAATTGCAAGAAGCCACAACACTACCACCCGCACAAAACCACAAGACTCCCACCAACTGAAAGTAATCAAAGGTTTACCTGACTTTAAATTGAAAGAAAGACCCAATCTACCTCCCAAACCCTAACATCCAAACCCAAACAGTAAAACTCTTTAAAACTGAAAGTAATCAAAGGTTTTAAACATCACCGAACCACAAACCAACACCAGGAGGGGGATAACAAAAAAACATCACAATGCAAATTGCAAGAAGCTACAACACTACCACCCGCACAAAACCACAAGACTCCCACCAACAGCAAGACTGCATATCACTTTAAAACTAACAAATTAACTACATACACATAGCAAAACCAGAAAGCACGTAGTTTCAGTCTCTGTTACCAACAACATCAATATTAACTATATTGTTTACCTGACTTTAAACAGTGTTAACAAGATGAACAACTTAAAAAACCAGGGCAAACAGAAAGGGTGAGCAGTAGAGGCACCATGGAGAGAGAGAGAGAGAGAGAGAGATTGAAATGCTTACCGTAAAACTCAGAATGGAGCGCGAGATGGGAGAGAGATCGTTCACAGTGAGATTCGAAACTGGATATGGGAGAACCTCGCACGAAGGGAGACGGAGAGAGAGAGAGAGTGGTTCAGCGCTCGCACGAAGGGAGTGGAAGTGATGAGAAGAAGAAACGGTGGTGGCCGGTGAGAGCTGTGGTCGCCGGCGACGTGAAGGGGAGAGTGGTGGCTGAGAGTGGAGAAGGTTTAGGGTTACGGTGAGTGTGGCTGAGTGGAGAGTGAGAAGTCAGAGTGATTCGATGAATCTATCTTTTATTTTTAAGGGAGAAAAGTTTCCGACGGAATTTTATGCGTTTCCGAGGGAAATTTCCCTCGGAACGTAGCGAGGGATTTCAAATCCGTCGGAAAGTTAAGCGGGAAAACCCTTAAACACGTAGCGATGGAGTTGTCCGTCGGAAACGCAGGTATTAGCGACCGAAAAAAATCCCTTGGAAATATCTGGTAGCTAAATCAGCCTATTCTTGTAGTGAACCGAGTTTGGCTTTATTGATGATTTGATCTGTTGGATAGGTGGCCTTGCTTTTTGAGAGAGTGTCAATATCTTTAACATGTAATAAATGGTCCATTTGTTGTTTGTTTTGGTAGGTTCTGGGCACTCCAACAAGAGAAGAGATTAAATGCATGAGCTGTGAGTATACATCTTCTTGCAGACCTTTTGTTGCATACTTGCAGGCCTTAAGACCACTAGTACATCCTCTTGAGTAGCACCAGGCCTATCAGCTTGTTACATGCAATGGGCTGTTTTAGCTGCTCTTAGCTTTCTGGCTACTCTGTACATGAAGTAGCCTCCATTTTTTGTATTCCAGGTTCTCGCTGCTCTTAGCTTTCTGGCTACTCTGTACTTGTTTCTTTAGATTTATTGTGTTTTAGATTTATATGTGTGGGTTCAAGGATATTAGATTAGTATTGTGAACGGATACTAATATTATATTCATCAATTTTATTTTTTGAAGTCGTAAATCATAAAAAGTGTCTATGCCTAGCTGGTAATATTACTCATACCACTGAAATTAAAAGAACAGAGTTTAATTTTTTGGTTTCAAAGTAACTTTCCATTGCTAGATTTTTGTCTTCCTGCTTTGCTTTTTTAATCCTATTGTCCTGCAATTGCATCTCATTGTTAAGTTATGGAATTTTGTCTTCTTGACCTGTAGGTTTGGAATATCTATATGTGATTGCATAAGTTTGTGAAATCATGTCGCGCTCTCCGTGGTATGTTTCATTGCCGCTACAGATGTCGTTTTGAAAATGCCGATTTTGTAAGGTTTGTGAGGCTTTTGTCAAGGTTAAAAAATTCTTGTTAGAGTTTTTACTTCTTTCAGTTATCCGATTAAGATGATTAGTTCCAAATTTTTTTGCAAGATTTATAAAGTTTCACTCTCTCTCTCTTTGTCTATATCCACATCAAATTGCTGAGCACATATGCAGTTGATTCATTATGATAAGAACATACAAAGTACCCCAAAATGTTCCTCTGGTTTGACTTTTATATTACTGTTATACTATGTACATGTTAGTAATGCACAAATGTGCAATTTCAGTGATTATTGAGTTTGATAGGTATCAATGACTATTGAAATTAGAAAGTAGAGTTTGATAACTTATGAGACATTGTTATAAACCATGCCATATGCTAGTGAATGAATGAACCGAGATTCTGAAATGTATGCAGAAGCATTCTCCTCATAGACATTGCAGCTGCAGTAGGTGGGAGGGTATGCTTTCATCAGTTTTTTTCAAGCAGCAAAATGAGTCATGCGCATTCTCACATGGTTTGTTCTTTTCCTCCATTTTATTATACATTGTCCTTTATTCTTCCTTGCAACTTGTATGAAATTTTGTATGTACATTGTCTACTAAATGCCTTCCTTTTCCTATGTGCTCTATTCTGTCCTATTGAATGCTTCTTTATGAGGTTTTGCAGTTTCTTTTGGATTCAAGTCTGTGTATGAATGCTTATTTATGATGCATCTCTATTGGTTTTAAAGATTGAATGCTATATCTAATAATAAAAAAGCATAGTTTGGTTAGCTTTTCCTTTTATCTGATTGTGTAGTTGATAAGTGTGGGTTGGTTCAGTCACGACTTCTAATCACCCCCATATTCATGATCTACGTTTTGCTTCTGTTTCTATTAGTTTTTATGCTTTAAGTTATTCAAAAGTTTAAGATTGCTTGTTTAGTTGTTTTGTCTTCAGAAAATAAAAGCATTAATATCATATAGGGGTACACATCTTCTTTAATGCTACACAAGATAAGAAATTGAAGGGTTTGTTTATGTAATGCAATCCTAGATGATGATGATTTCTATTGTGCAGAAGTTAAACTAGATGATGATGCTTGAACTCTATGCCATGATGTCTATACCTTTGTACATGGAATGTGATTTATAATCGACTTATTTTTTTTTTATCTTTTATCTCCAGTACCCAGACTACGTTGATGCATATCTGAGGTTAGCTGCCATTGCAAAAGCTCGGAACAACATTCTGTTAAGCATTGAACTGGTAACTATTACCCTTATGACTTCTTTATTCTCCTTCAGCAATTGGTAGAATATCAGTAGAAAATACCTATTGCTATTCTACTTCATCTCAGCTGTACTTCCATAGCAACTCTGTCATCATTGTTGTGTTGCTATGATAATTCTTTTGATATACTGGTTCTGAAATGAATAGGGAAACTGGAACGAAGTTATCACACTGAGATGTGCATATACCGGAATGAAGAACTCGCCGGAACTGAAATAAATGGTTACTGAAGAACTTTTATGGATCTTTTGTTTTTAGATTTTAGAGTTGGCAATGTTATAAATTAGGTAGTCCGGGTTATTATCGTGTAGCACATGTATTATGAAAATCTCATTTCCATTCAATAATGTAGTTGTTGTCCTTGTTTGAGATTAAGCTGTAAACATTTCACTAGTTGGGCTTGATATTTGTGTGGTGTTCTTCTATGTATAAAACATGATAGAATGAGAAAAAATTATTTTGCTTATGGATGTTTGAGATTAAGTTGTAAACATTTCACTAGTTGGGCTTGATATTTGTGTGGTGTTCTTCTATGTATAAAACATGATAGAATGAGAAAAAATTATTTTGCTTATCGATGCAGTGTTAGTCACTGTACAGTATCATATATGATACTGAAAATACATGATCAAAAACACGTTTTTTTTTTAAAAAAACTCCACTTTTCATATCAGTTCCTCTGGATAACCGATGTTAAAAGTACTTTTTATATCGGTTGCAACAAAAAACCGATGTTAAAAGTACTTTTTATAGCGGTTCCAACAAAAAACCGATGTCAAAAATACCCTTATATTTGATAAAAAAACTGACTTTTCATAACGGTTCCAGTTGCAACCGATATAAAAACAACTTTTCATAACGGTTCAGGAACCGATATGAAATGTCCCTATTTTTTATATCTCCTTTTTCGGCATCGGTTCAGGAACCGATATGAAATGTCAATTTTAACCGATATAAAATGCATTTTTTCCATTAGTGACTTAATATTTGCAAGGTGTTTTTTAAAAAAAAAAATTTGCAGGGGGTAAATGGAAAATGAGGATATTTACAGGAGGATAAGATATATTTAAACCTAAAATTTATGATGGGCCATAGAATTAAATTTATCATAATAATTATTTTACTGCCCACCATCAACTTTTTGTCTATCTCTCAAAATGGAGTCTTCCATTTCTTTTGAGAAATTGAGAGTATCCTAATCCTCTAAATTTCCTGAAAAATGAATACTCCCCTCGTTTTCATATATAAACTAAAGGCATGCACACTTTTTAAAAAACATTATTTAATTTTCTAAAAAATAATTTAAAAAAATATGATTCTAAATTATCTTTTGCATAGGAGAAAGAAAACAAAACCAAAAGTTACTTGAATCAAGTAATGAAAAAATGGAGCAATCAAAAGAGTAGGTTTGGTATATTAACTAAATAGTTTCAACATCAGTTATTACATAAAGATAACAACATAGGGTAGCAAATGTCATGTTGTTCGACCAGACATCTTTCGTGTTTACATGAAGTCGAATCTGAAATCTTCACTTTGTGTGGATGATTACGAGTGGTGCTTGCCACTCCATTTGCAGACAATAAAAATAAAGTGGATAGTAATTTCTCTTTCTATTCGGTTTGGGTTTTGTCTAGCATGTGATTGTAAGTTAGATATAAACCATTTATTTAAAATAATAAATAGCAATTTGTTGAGTTTTTTTATCTAGTTACGATTGAGCATGAAAGAAAAACAATTTCATCCAATACTTATTGATAAGGCTTAAATATATGTTTGGCCCTTGCAAATATGACCATAATCCATTTAGGTCCCTGTAAAAAAAATAAATTAAAATGACTCTTGCAAATATTAAGCGTTTACAGTTAAACCCCTTTGTAACTTTCCATCCAAAAATACTGACGTGGCTAACGGAGATGACATCAGCATGACATCAGCATGACATCATCAATGATTAACAGAGAAAGATTATCGTTTTTGAATCGTATCAATCTTTCTCTGTTAATTATTCTCTTTTTTTGGACCAGTATGAAGCGGAACAGAATCATTTCAATCTTTCTCTGTTAATCATTGATGGTGTCATGCTGACGTCATCTCTGTTAGCCACATCTGTTTTTTTGGATGGAAAGTTAACATAGAGACTTAATTGTAAACGCTTAATATTTGCAAGTGCCATTTTAATTTTTTTTATAGGGGCCTATATGAATTATGGCCATATTTGCAGGGGCTAAATATATATTTAAGCCTATTGATAACTAGGCCATAAAGAAGTCAACAATTGCTATTTCTTATTTTCAAATCAATAGTTTTTATTGAACCTCAACATGGTGAGCAATATTGGGTGATTTTGTTACTAGCTGAAAAATGGAGTTTATATTTTAACTAAATTATGGAAATGATCTTTCTCTTTTTATAATCATAATTATATTCATAAGCAGTACTCCAACTTATTACAAAATATTAATCTATTGGAAATGAAGAACAATTACAAACAAAAATCTGTTGCATCTCCTATTCGATCCCTCTCCAAAATATATAATTTGTCAAAGCAAAAATGCCTAACTTTTTCATAATAACATTTCAGGTTTTCAATTGTATTTCATGATCTTAGACATTGATATTTTAGGGCTATAATTTCTGAGACTTTTCCCCACTTTATTGGCATGCTATAATTTCTCACAACGGTCTCGTTAAACTTAAATCAATTATCAAAGATAAATTTCAGATACCTAAAACTTGTATTTGCGGATAACCATGCAAGATATAAATTATGAAGTTTAATCCTCATGCTCTATGTAAGCTACTTTTTTTTTTGGGTAAACTCGGGTATCCATACACCGCACGGACAGCAGTGACTATTCTCTCGCTCATTGTAGGTGCCTCGAGGGGCAGGACAGCTGGCCCAGAGTTTTAACGCTGCTCCGTACCCAAGGCGGGGATCGAACCCCTGACCATTGGTTAAAGGAGGTTCAGCCCCAACCGCTGAACCCGACGCTCTGGGTTTATGTAAGCTACTTTTACATAAATAATAAAGTTATATTTGGACACTAAACTTGTTTTTGACGATATATTTGGACTAAACTTACATTGTAGAGAAACTTAGAGACGCTAATATAGATCGCAATAAAATTAAATTAATCACAAAATTGGAATTCATTATAATGAAGTAGAAATATACAATAAAAGACACATTCTACCTAGGGAAGAAATAAATCATACTTGCATAGGTGGATAACTAACCTTTCCACATACTTACACATTAAATATGGGGAAGGCTAATTGCCTAACTAACAAATAGTATTCCCCAATCAATTTGAACAAAATGTAAAAATGAACTTTTACTTACAAACAGGGTCTAACATCGATACTGAGGGTCAAGGCTCCAATACATCAACTTGGATTCATTTGTACGGAGCGCAATACTGAGAGCCTATCAGAGACAATGAGTGTTAGAGAGAGAGAGAGCGGGTGAACGAGAGTGAGAGCGGGCAACACCAACATGCAAACCGAAGAGATTGTAACGAGCATACTGAGCATAGAGATTCAGCAGGATGGCAGATCGTAAGGAGGAGGAAAGAAAGGAGTTCAGCAAGAAGATCTGATGTAGCGAGGAGTTACTGATAGCCCCGCAAGTGCACGGGTCGTATCGCGTAATAAAAGAGTATCGGTCAACAGGGAGAGCCTTAGTGAATACCAATTTAATTTTTCAAAGTTGATTAACTGAAAAGAAAGTGTTTTTAGAAAGAAGGAATGTTTTAGTAAAGTCTACTCACTCATGATCATTGTAGACAAAAGAGGAGAAAAGAAAATAAAAGAAGAAAACATAAAGTTAAATAGCGAGAAATAAAGGAAAGCGGTAAAGTGCAAAATTATAAATAGCGGAATTGTAAATGACAAGAAAGTAAATTGCTTGAAAAGTAAATTGCCAGTAATTTACTTGGCTTGCCAGTAATTTACTTGACTTGGGAATTTTAAAGGGCAAAAAAGTAAATAACAAGGAAAATAAAAGAGCGAAAAAGTAAAGAGCGAAAAGTAAAGAGCGAGAAATTAAATAGCAATGAAAGTAAATGACTTGGAAAATAAAAGGGCAAGAAAGTAAATAGCAGGGAAAATAAAAGAGCGAAAAAGTAAAGAGCGAAAAGTAAAGAGCGAGAAAGTAAAGAGCGAGAATTTAAATAGCAATGAAAGTAAATGACTTGGAAAATAAAAGGGCAAGAAAGTAAATAGCAGGGAAAATAAAAGAGCGAAAAAGTAAAGAGCCAAAAGTAAAGAGCGAGAAAGTAAAGAGCGAGAAATTAAAGGGGCAATAAAGTAAATAAGCAAGAATCATAAAAACATGAAGAGTAAATTGAAGTCATGAATCTTTAGAGAGCCTTTGTCATTGATTTTCTAACAAAATTCAAGCTTGGTTACAAGTGAGGATCAAGCCTCTATTTATAGGAAAATATTAGGTCTAAGGCACTTGAGAGGAGGGGCAAAATGGTCATAAAAAAAGTGGCAAATCAAGTGGCAAGGGAAAGCCATCAGCAAGTGGGTGCAGCCAAAATTGACTTGTCTGGTGCCAGGGTCGTGCGCCCATGTTCCTGGGTCGTGCGCCCTGGCCAGTCAATTTTGGCTGCTCTGCGCCAGTTTTGCACTAGGGTCGTGCGCCTATGGTGCCAGGGTCGTGCGCCATGTGCTGGAAACAGCTGTTCTGCGTTGCTGGCAAGCATGGGTCGTGTGCCTATGTGCCAGGGTCGTGCGCCTTGTTCTGCCAAAATGGGCCATTTTCAGTTGAAAACACGCACGGGTCGTGCGTGGTGCACCCAGGGTCGTGCGCAGGCTCTGCGCCAGTTTTTACCAGAGTCGTGCGCCTATCTGCCAGGGTCGTGCGCCAGTTTTGCACTAGGGTCGTGCAACATGTGCCAGGGTCGTGCGCAGGCTCTGCGCCAGTTTTTGCTGCTTGGCGCCCTGTGCTGCGCCAGTTTTGCTGCTTGGCGCCCTTGGCCAGTTTTCGGTTTTTGGGGCCCTTGGCGCCCATGAGGGTGTCTAGTGCTTTAAAAAATGCTCCTCCTCAAATATTTCCTTTTTTCTTCATTTTAGCTCATATTTTCTCTTTTGCTCCAAAATAAAACCTGAAAATAAAAAGCAAACATATGTAGTAAAATAGTTCAAAGATATAAAATATAATTAAAATACCTAAAAAAAACTTAATGAAAATAACTATTAAAAAGACTCTAAAAATAGACTTATCAAACTCCCCCACGCTTGAACCTTTGCTTGTCCTCAAGCAAAAACAGTGTAAATCCTTAGGCCGATTCTGAAGGAAAATTATTTTCACATCGAATCATTAAGCGAACTGTGGGGCAATTCTAACACTTCGGTTTGAGAACTACTATCCGGGCTTCTTGTGGAATTGGGAGACAAATTTAAAGTATCAATACATTAGAGAGGATATCAATGTCATCATAGAACCGGTTCCCCAGCATTCTTAAGTTTGGGTCCTCCATTCACTAAGACCGGGTCTCAAAGGAGGGTCTTTATACGTTGGGTATTCAAGCAATATTTCTTTTTCTTTTTCTTTGATTGTATATGCTAACCATTCATTTTGACATTTAAAATGCACCAATTTTTGCATTTTGAATTGGTTTTGCAAATTTTTTTTTTTTTTTGAATACCCCAACTCAGACGTTTTTCTCCAGTAACCGCGCATCCAGTGAATGTCACCAAGAGAACCAGGTCACTAGTTTCTTTTCAGTCCTTCTAATTGTATTAACAACTGAAAACAGTCTCAGTAGTGTGTGTGTGAAAAAGCCCTAGAGGTAGAAATCGAACCATGATACAATTTTTGTTGCTCCCAACCAGTCCACCTAGATGATTGCTAATGAAAGATTGAAAAATTATTTTTGTCCAGAAAAGGCTTATCTAAAACATGCTTTAGGGTTCACAAAGTTTCGTGATGGAGGGAGCAGATACAACTCAAAGTACAAAAAGATAAAAACTCGGCAAAGCAATAAAGACATTCCTAATAAGAGTAATAAAATACCCCCCCCCCCCCCATGCTTGGACTAGGCATTGTCCTCAATGTTTTTTCAAATTAAACAAAAAAGGGTTTAGGAGAGCTCACCTGGCTGTCTGGTTCAGGATACTCGGCCCTGGGGTATTTTATTTTTCAACAAATCAAAAAATACATTAAGCCGTGGGTTGCCTCCCACGCAGCGCTCTTTTAACGTCACTTGCTTGGCGGTCAAAAAGAATTTTTCAATTGGGATCATGTAGAACTAAACTAGTTCCTTTCTCAATTGGGTCACCAATTAAATAATTTTTCAACCTTTGACCATTGACTTTAAACGATCCAGTTTTCTCGCTCCAGATCTCTACAGATCCGAAGGGGTAAACCTTACGGATTTCAAAAGGACCGGTCCATCTTGACTTTAATTTTCCCGGAAAAATTTTTAGCCTGGAATTAAACAATAACACCAGGTCACCCTCTTTGAATTCTCTACGAATAATACGCTTATCATGCCAATTTTTTGTTCTTTCTTTGTAAAGTTTGGCATTCTCATAAGCATCCATTCGCAGTTCTTCCAATTCGTTTAGTTGGAGTTTTCTTTTTTCTCCGGCTAATTCCATGTTCAGGTTAAGGCGTTTAATTGCCCAGTAAGCTTTGTGCTCTAGTTCTACCGGAAGGTGGCAAGACTTCCCATAAATTAATTTGAAAGGAGTCATTCCTATGGGAGTCTTGTACGCAGTCCGATAAGCCCAGAGAGCATCATCGAGCTTTACCGACCAGTCCTTTCTTGAGGTCGAAACAGTTTTTTCTAAAATACTTTTAATTTCTCTGTTCGATACCTCAACCTGACCGCTTGTTTGAGGGTGATAAGGCGTTGCAATTTTGTGCCTTACTCCAAACTTTTGCAGTAACATTTCAAAATGTTTCGAGATGAAATGGGATCCTCCGTCGCTTATGACAACACGAGGGACCCCGAATCTTGGAAAAATTATTTTTTTGAAAAGTTTTATGACTACCTTTGCATCGTTTGTAGGAGAAGCAATGGCTTCGATCCATTTTGACACATAGTCAACGGCTACCAGAATATATTGGTTTCCAAAAGAAGAAGGAAACGGTCCCATGAAATCGATACCCCAGACGTCGAAAATTTCAACCTCTAAGATATTATTTAAGGGCATTTCATTTCTTTTTGAAATATTTCCGGTGCGTTGACACTGGTCGCATTTAGAAATGAATTGATGCGCGTCTTTAAAAAGGGACGGCCAATAAAAACCAGATTGAAGAATTTTCGTAGCAGTTTTTGAAGAACTGGCATGGCCGCCATAGGAAGAAGAATGACAATGGTATAGAATGTTACTTACCTCTTCTTCCGGAATGCATCTTCTGAACACCCCATCAGCTCCCCTTTTAAAAAGTAGTGGCTCGTCCCAGTAATACTGTTTAAGATCATGGAAGAATTTCTTCTTCCGCTGATAATTTAAATCTGGGGGGAGTACTCCTGCTGCAAGGTAGTTTACAAAATCTGCATACCATGGTGCTTCAGATTTGACCAATGAGAAGAGTTGATCATCCAAAAATGTATCATTAAGCGGCAACTCTTCTTCTTTTGTTCCTTGTAGACGGGACAAATGATCAGCCACAACATTTTCAACGCCTTTTTTATCCCTTATTTGAAGATCAAATTCTTGTAGGAGTAAAACCCATCGGATCAATCTCGGCTTGGCATCTTTTTTGTTTAACAAATATTTTATGGCCGAGTGATCAGTAAAAATGATGATTTTTGAACCTACCAGATATGATCGAAACTTATCAACGGCAAAAAATACCGCCAATAATTCTTTTTCAGTTGTGGCGTAATTCATTTGTGCCTCGTCTAAGGTCCTGCTTGCATAGTATATGGCATGCAATTTTTTTTCTTTTCTTTGTCCCAGGACTGCCCCAACTGCATAGTCGCTTGCATCGCACATTATTTCAAACGGAAGATTCCAGTCTGGTGGCTGTATGATCGGGGCAGTAACTAAAGCCTTTTTCAACCTGTTAAAAGCTTCAAGACAAAGATCGTTAAAAATAAATGCTGCATCCTTAAGGAGCAGACTTGTCATAGGTTTTGAAATTTTTGAGAAGTCTTTTATGAACCGACGGTAGAAACCCGCATGGCCTAAAAAGCTTCTCACCTCTTTTACTGTGGTGGGAGGTAGCATTTTTTCAATCACTTCAATTTTTGCACGGTCTACCTCAATACCTCTGTGAGAAATTAAGTGCCTTAGGACAATTCCTTCATTAACCATGAAATGACACTTTTCCCAGTTTAGAACCAGGTTTACCTTTTCACATCTCTCTAAGACTTTTTCCAGATTGGCTAAACAGTTTTCAAAATTTGAGCCATGGACAGAAAAATCATCCATAAACACTTCCATTATGTTTTCAACAAAGTCTGAGAATATGGACATCATACACCTTTGAAAGGTAGCAGGAGCATTACATAGACCAAAGGGCATCCTTCTATAGGCATAAGTGCCAAAATGACATGTGAAAGTTGTTTTTTCTTGGTCGCTAGGGTGGATGGGAATTTGGAAAAATCCCGAATAACCATCCAAATAGCAGAAATGCGAGTGCTGTGCTAACCTTTCTAGCATTTGATCAATGAACGGGAGAGGGAAGTGATCTTTCCGGGTAGCTTTGTTAAGCTTTCTGTAATCGATACACATCCTCCATCCCGTAATTGTCCTTGTGGAAATGCTTTCATCCTTCTCATTTTTAATAACTGTTAAGCCTCCTTTCTTAGGTACTACTTGAACAGGACTAACCCACTTGCTATCGGAAATAGGATATATTATCCCAGCATCAAGGAGTTTTAAAACTTCCTTTTTAACAACCTCTTTCATGTTTGGGTTTAATCTTCTTTGATGCTCGATAGAAGGTTTATAGTCCTCTTCCAGTAGTATTCTGTGTATGCAGATTGACGGATTTATTCCTTTAATGTCCTCAATAGTATACCCAATGGCTTTGGGATACTCTTTGAGAACATTAAGCAATTTTTCGGTCTCATTTTGTTTCAAATTTGCATTTACAATTACTGGAAAAGTAGAATCAGGGCCAAGAAACTCATACCTGAGAGATGATGGTAAGGGCTTCAGTTCTATTTTTGGTGTTTCTTTCGGGAGAGGTCGAGGTTTCTCCTCACCCAAAGTTTCAGTACCCAATTCTTGTGATGGTGGATTTTCATCCAAAAGTTTTATGTAGAATTGGGTTTCCCCTGCCGCATTTGTATTTGTGTTGCCTAAAAGGCAATCTTCCAGACTATCTTGTGAAGATGATGCTAAAGAGCAGTCTCGCACGCAATAGTCTACAATATCAATCCTGCAGCACGAGTCTTTTACAGATGGACTCTTCATGAAGTTTGAAACTTCAAACTCAACTTTTTCATCCCCCACATTAAAAACCAACTTACCGTTTTTAACGTCAATTATTGCCCCTGCAGTAGCTAAAAAAGGCCTCCCCAGAAGAATAGGAATTTGGGAGTCTTCTTCAATTTCCATTACAACAAAGTCTACCGGTATAAAAGTTTGCCCTACCTTGATAGGGATATCCTCTAAGATTCCAGTTGGGTATTTAACGGAACGATCTGCCAACTGTATTGTCATTTTTGTGGGTTTAAGTTCGCCTATCCCTAGTCTATTGTAAAGAGAAAGAGGCATCAAACTTACACTGGCTCCTAGATCGCACATCGCTCTGTTTATAGTTTCACTTCCAATCACACAAGGTATGGAAAAACTACCTGGATCTTTGAGTTTTTGTGGCAGCTTGTTCTGGATGATTGCACTACATTCCTCTGTTAATGCAATCGTCTCATAGTCGTCTATTTTTCTTTTCTTGGATAAAATTTCTTTCAAAAATTTAGAATAAGACGGCATTTGAGACAATGCATCAGTGAAAGGAACGTTGATGTAAAGCTTTTTAAGCAAGTCGACGAACCTTTTGAATTGCTCGTCAATTTTGTTTTTTGCAAATCTTTGGGGAAAAGGAATGGGTGGTTTGTATGGTGGTGGGGGGATGTGTGGTTCTTCTCTTTCTTTTTCTGGTTCTTTCCCTTTTTCTTTCTCTTCTAGCTCACCTGGTAAATTATGTTTTTCACTCACAATTTTTTCTTGGTTTGCTCTTGGTTCCTCTAATTGTTTTCCGCTTCTAAGGGTGACGGCATTTATTTGGCTTTTTGGATTTTGCTCTGGTTGCCCAGGAAATACCCCTGAAGTCTTAGAGGATGAAGCTACCTGTGTTGCCACTTGAGTTATTTGATTTTCAAGCATTTTATTATGAGTGGAAATAGAGTCGACTTTTGATACTAATTTGATAAGTGTGTCATTCAAATAACCAGTTTGATTTTTGAATTCTTCATTTTGTTTTGTTTGAGATGACACAAATTTTTCCATCAAAAATTCCAAGTTCGACTTTTGCGGGTTGTTTTGTGGGTTGTTAAAAACCCTTTGATTTTGAAAGACAGGAGGTGGTCTAGGTGCTGGATTGGGTGGAGGATTTTTATAAGAAAAATTTGGATGATTCCTCCACCCAGGATTATAAGTATTTGAAAACGGATCTTCCTTTTGAGCATAGTTAATATGCTCGTTTCCAGCACTAGATGCCTCAAGCTGGCATTCAGCTCCAATATGGCCAACAACCCCACATAATTCACATGGTGGAGTAATAGGAGAAGAAGTTTGTGAGACGGCACTTATATTTAATTTTTCAAATTTTTGAAAAAGTGCGTCCACTTTTGAGGTAAGATGATCAACAACAGATATTTCATACTTACCTGGCTCTTTTGATGAGGCTGGTTTATTCGTTATGGCTCGCTCACTTGCCCATTGACAATGGTTTTGAGCCATATCTTCAACGAGTGCATAAGCTTCAGTAAAATTTTTGTTCATTAAAGCTCCACCTGCAGCTGCATCAACAGTCATTCTTGTTGCATATTGTAATCCATTATAAAAAGTGTGAACAACGAGCCATTTCTCTAGTCCATGATGGGGGCATAGCCTTAACATTTCTTTGAAACGTTCCCAAGCATCATAAAGAGATTCCCCGTCGTTTTGAGAAAATCGAGTAATTTGATTTCTCATTTGAGCTGTTTTACTCGGGGGAAAGAACTTAGCAAGAAAAGTTTGTTTTAACTGGCCCCAGCTGGTAATGGATTCCGAAGGCAAAGAATGTAGCCATGCTCTTGCTCTATCCCTTAATGAAAAAGGGAAGAGTTTTAGTCTTATGGCATCCGGAGGTACCCCGTTTAATTTGAGAGTTCCACAGTATTCTAGAAAAATTGAAATATGAAGATTTGGGTCCTCTGTGGGAGAACCAGAAAATTGGTTTTGTTGAACCATCGAAAGCAGAGATGTTTTGAGTTCAAAATTATTTGCCTCCACATTTGGATGTACAATGGCAGCCGATGGCTCTGCTGAAGGTGTTGCGTACTCTTTGAGAGCACGATTTTCATTAGCCGCCATTTGGTTATCGGGAATTTCTCTCCTCCTTCTATGTAAGAACCTTTCGATTTCGGGAATTTGTTGAACAGTTTCTCCGAAACTTCTGGTTCTTCGCATTCGAGGGACAAGAGAAGAAAAAGTAAAAAATAAAGAAAATAAAATTTCAGTATAACCGGTTTCGAAAAACTTTATCAATATCACTGCGTCCCCGGCAACGGCGCCAAAAACTTGATAGCCCCGCAAGTACACGGGTCGTACCGCGTAATAAAAGAGTATCGGTCCACAGGGAGAGCCTAAGTGAATACCAATTTAATTTTTCAAAGTTGATTAACTGAAAAGAAAGTGTTTTTAGAAAGAAGGAATGTTTTAGTAAAGTCTACTCACTCATGATCATTGTAGACAAAAGAGGAGAAAAGAAAATAAAAGAAGAAAACATAAATTTAAATAGCGAGAAATAAAGGAAAGCGGTAAAGTGCAAAATTATAAATAGCGGAATTGTAAATGACAAGAAAGTAAATTGCTTGAAAAGTAAATTGCCAGTAATTTACTTGACTTGCCAGTAATTTACTTGACTTGGGAATTTTAAAGGGCAAAAAAGTAAATAACAAGGAAAATAAAAGAGCGAAAAAGTAAAGAGCGAAAAGTAAAGAGCGAGAAATTAAATAGCAATGAAAGTAAATGACTTGGAAAATAAAAGGGCAAGAAAGTAAATAGCAGGGAAAATAAAAGAGCGAAAAAGTAAAGAGCGAGAAAGTAAAGAGCGAGAATTTAAATAGCAATGAAAGTAAATGACTTGGAAAATAAAAGGGCAAGAAAGTAAATAGCAGGGAAAATAAAAGAGCGAAAAAGTAAAGAGCGAAAAGTAAAGAGCGAGAAAGTAAAGAGCGAGAAATTAAAGGGGCAATAAAGTAAATAAGCAAGAATCATAAAAACATGAAGAGTAAATTGAAGTCATGAATCTTTAGAGAGCCTTTGTCATTGATTTTCTAATAAAATTCAAGCTTGGTTACAAGTGAGGATCAAGCCTCTATTTATAGGAAAATATTAGGTCTAAGGCACTTGAGAGGAGGGGCAAAATGGTCATAAAAAAAGTGGCAAATCAAGTGGCAAGGGAAAGCCATCACCAAGTGGGTGCAGCCAAAATTGACTTGTCTGGTGCCAGGGTCGTGCGCCCATGTGCCTCGGTCGTGCGCCCTGGCCAGTCAATTTTGGCTGCTCTGCGCCAGTTTTGCACTAGGGTCGTGCGCCTATGGTGCCAGGGTCGTGCGCCATGTGCTGGAAACAGCTGTTCTGCGTTGCTGGCAAGCATGGGTCGTGTGCCTATGTGCCAGGGTCGTGCGCCTTGTTCTGCCAAAATGGGCCATTTTCAGTTGAAAACACGCACGGGTCGTGCGTGGTGCACCCAGGGTCGTGCGCAGGCTCTGCGCCAGTTTTTTCCAGGGTCGTGCGCCTATCTGCCAGGGTCGTGCGCCAGTTTTGCACTAAGGTCGTGCAACATGTGCCAGGGTCGTGCGCAGGCTCTGCGCCAGTTTTTGCTGCTTGGCGCCCTTGGCGCCCTGTGCTGCGCCAGTTTTGCTGCTTGGCGCCCTTGGCCAGTTTTCGGTTTTTGGGGCCCTTGGCGCCCATGAGGGTGTCTAGTGCTTTAAAAATTGCTCCTCCTCAAATATTTCCTTTTTTCTTCATTTTAGCTCATATTTTCTCTTTTGCTCCAAAATAAAACCTGAAAATAAAAAGCAAACATATGTAGTAAAATAGTTCAAAGATATAAAATATAATTAAAATACCTAAAAAAAACTTAATGAAAATAACTATTAAAAAGACTCTAAAAATAGACTTATCAGTTACCTTTATTTTCCAAAGAATGCAACAAGAACGGCATTCTTCTTTACAAATTTACTCTGAAAGCGTTTCTATACTACGGGGAGTTCGAAGAAGTTGTTATACCAGCAAAGAGAGACAAGTTAGGCAAGAGATTTGGATTCACAAGGGCGGTCAACGTTAAGGAGCCTGATCGTTTCGTGGTAAAGCTAGATAACATCATTATAGGACGGGAGAAACTTATGGTGAACATGGCCAGGTTTCAAAGGACACTACAAGAATTTCGGTGATTTCCGAGGGAAAAATCCCTCGGAAAAGCAGGAAAATCGGTCGCTAATTCACGTTTCCGACGGAATTTCCGACGGACAAAATTCCGTGGGATAAACGGTCCTCGCAAACGATTTCCGACGGAAAATTTCCTCGGAAACGCTTCCGTCGGAAATCCCTCGAAAATCCCTCGGAAATATTCCTCGCAAATCCCTCGGAAATATCCCTCGCAAATCCCTCGAAAATTCCGTCGAAAATCCGTCGGAAAAATTAATTTACTGTAAAAAAAAACTAAATCCCAACAGTCATCCATTCAAGCTCCACAAATAATTTTTATTACATTTTTTATTACATACTGATATTCATGGGTTATAAATTTTACCCACATCATGTGCCTCATACAATGGCTTAGTATCAAATTAAAAAGAGTCAAACAAATCAGAACTAGTTCTAGTTGTGTTGCCTAGCCAAAGACAATGGGCACCAAACCATGAAAACAAAAATACAAATAGATCAAAGAGAGAAGAACTACAATTGTGGAAGTAAGCCTCTTGATTCCATATTCAACAAAAACAGAGTAGTTGATTACATATTCAACAATATGATCAGTAAATGGATATTATACTGAAGTTTCTAGTAACTACAAAAACAATTTACAAATGCCCAGAATCATAACAGAAGTGAAATAATTTTAAGATTAAAACCTAAGAAAATTTACACAGGTGCAGGAAGTCAAAGATAGCATAAGTTTCACTTCCATGAATAAGAAGTTGATCTTCCATCTTCCAACCTTTCCAGATTCTTGTTGAGTAGCAGTTCTAGCAGGAGAATAAATCAAAACCTGCCATTACATTGTAAATACAAGACAAATGGATAAGTGAGTGTGATTAACTTATTGCACATTAGGCAAACAATTATGCAAGATGTCTCACACAGTACCTGCTACATAGGCTAATTTGTTAGTGGCAATGCTGTATAGCCAAAAAAATACAGATTGACCATTTCACACTTTCAACTGCAAAAAATCAGAAAACCATCTAGTATCAACTCCTTATTATTTCAAAGCTATTAATGTTAATGTCTATCCACCAGTTTGAACAATTTTTAGGAGCTAGGTTTTTATTAATGTGTAATTTGCCAGTTAAAACCATACACAATAATATATAGGAATTTCAAATGCACCAAATCAAGATTACTTTAAGATAGTATCATCTGGCACAAATGAAATTAGCAAGCCAACAGTTATTGCCTTCATGCTATGGTCTCGCAGTTGATCTCTTTTATTCTAGATGCATGTATGCTGCTTACTTAAAGATATGAATTTCACGGTACTGCAAGAGGAATAAGACTCTGTTTGAATTCATGAAAACCTAAACCAAACCATAAAACTAAACCCACATCAACCTAAGTTAATAATTACTCGACTACAAATAGAACAATAACTTACCAGATCCTTGTAGTCCCTATCAGAATACATCTTCCAATAACTGCCTTCTCACACGCCCACTTGATACCTGCAGGCAGAAAATAGATTATCGCTAGTAGGCTAGAAATAGCTAAATGCGACAGAGAAGAAAGATGGTTACATTTCTAAATAAAAAGTTTCAACGAGCACCCATAATCAAGTGAAGATAGTAAACTACTAGTTCAATCTTATACAAATAGTTCCTGGATAAGATATCTAGCCACCAAGTCAAAAGGTTCCCTTCATGACAATGGCTAAGGTTCAAGAGTTAAGATATTTTAGGATAGAAAGCTGATTTTCATATCAAGTAATGTTTGTAACTTGTAAGTGCAAAGTTGATAATATATATATATATATATATATATATATATATATATATATATATATATATATATATATATATATTATCATAAACCATACATGGCAAGCAGTATACTCACCCTTCAGAACCATCAATGGGTTCATTTATCAGCTGAAGAAACTCAACATGATGCTCATCAATTAGTCTTAAGAGACCAGGATTCTGCTTTCCAAGCTCCTGAAGTACAGGCTGCAATAGAAATGATCTTAGAAGTTAGTTAACAAATGAAGAAACGTGTCAGGTATTAGGTGTTTGGAAAAAATAGATAATTAGATACCTGTAAAATTTGTGGATTCGATTGCACCGTCGTACGCATTAATGCTTGAAACTGAATATATATGCAGAACAAAGAATATTACTAAAATTTATCGCCTTTGGACGGAAGAGAAGAATAACAAATGATTTTGCAGTGTGACAACAAAAGCATTGCACAATTGTCACTCCGCGAAAGTAACTGAGTATGGCTGTTATCATAATTAAGACTGCATGCATAAGTAATATAATGTTGTGGCTTACATAGGATGCATGCATTTAAATAGGTGATTACATTGTTCTGAATGAGCTTGGCTTGCTGGGCAAACTTCAGAGTGCTTAGCGTTTCATTAGCAGAGCTGCATGAGAAGAAAAATCAATATTAGTGATAGACGAAAGAAACAAATGGTAGAGACCATTTTATAATTTCAAGCAACAAATTTACATAGACCATATGGATGGGCTGGCATTTGCAATGATCATTGTTTTTGAGTTTCCACATAAAGAATCCTGCATATAAAGTTTAGGACAGTACAATCATCTTACTACAAAGAATATTGCACTTGATGGTACGTGACAATTGCCAGAGAAAATCATCCTAACTTTAAAACATTAATAAAGCATAGACAAGAGAAGAGCAAAAAATTATATAAAACAGTAACCATTAGAAGACTCAGTGCCTATACATAGTCATAAACAAAACATGCTCACCAGCAATAGTCAAAGAAGCATTAGTGATATAAAAAGACCTAGTCAATTTTACTAAGCCTTATCTAAAAAAAATAATACCAATGGCATCTGGCTTTAACTAAAAATAAAAAAACCTATGAAAGTAAATTAAAAAAAGGCAAAGAAAATGTGCACATGATGACATGACTCTAAATTCCAAACTAGGAGACAGGAGAGCCAGCGATAGTGAAAACAGTGTCCACCTCTGTCAGACGAAGATGGCAGCTCAGCATAGAACCAGCAGTGGTTGACCTTCAAGGAACCAGAGAATCAAAGGCCACAAGAGGAGTGATAAGGGTGGATTGGCGGCTGGGATGAGACCACCAAATAAAACAGTTCTAGCAACCCTGCCAAGAGAAAAATAAAACAAGGAACAACAGCATTTCAGAAATAAGATACACATTCACATATTAGAAAATAAACATCCATAATAGCAGGATCAGATCACCATCTCACTTCCTCCCAATCTCAACCATGAAAAAATAAGCTTTCAGGAATTATTTTTTGCTTTCGAATTAACCAGCTGATATAAAAAATGGCTGAAATACAATTCAGAATAGGGAGAAGAGTAAATACCTCTGCTTTTCTGAGCCACCCCCCTCATCTACTACAACATTACAGAGAGCTGCTTTTTTTATCTCCATGGGCTTCCTTGAGTTTTTTGGTTTATTCAAAACTTGCCCTTCTAGATGAGATAAAATATAACATCAAGAAAAAGCAAAACATATATAAATGAGCAACTAGAATAATCGTACGCATAGGAAAACATTAACGACCTTCTTCCTTCAAAACTGAAACAGGTTTCTCTGCTCTAGAATTTTTTTGTTTTTATCATCATCTTTTGACTCTGCAAGATCACCTGCCTCGCACGCTATCACATCACAAAAGAAAGAGGGAGAAAAGAAAATAGATGAATATTGATAAGTTTAAACCACTTGCACTTCTTTCAGAAACTATATAACTTAAAAAAAATCACAGCATGCTGTATCTGAAACAGAAAAAGGAGGGTAGCATCAATTAACCTGGATCTGCTTCTATTTCATCTGGTTTTGATTTCGGATCTTCAAGGAGCTGACGAGGAGCTGCGAGCTTCACTGAAATTTTTCGGCCTCCAACAGATGAACCATTCTTCAGCTCAATGGCACGATGAGCGTCTTCCTCAACAGCACTGAAGAGGAAAACAATCAAAATCAAACCAGAGAAAATCAAGTCACAAGTTCAAATATATGTGGGAGGAAAATATTCTTAACTTTTAAATAAAAATGAGTCAATTGACAAGTCATGATTATGAATTAGTTTGCCAATTACCACAACAACATGCAGTTACACAGTTGAGTTGCACCAGCATCATATTATTGAAGCACTTGAAAGTCGAAACTGTTAAACACTTAAACCTAGAATTATTAAGTTTAAAAACAATGAATCTATTGGTATCCTCTTAAGTAACTTCTGCAAACCTACATTACTATGTTCAGAGTTCAGACACAGATATTTTGATTTTTGCCAATATTTAATGTGCACACAACCAGAGTGGGGTTTCCAAAAAGGACCAACTTTTGTATTGGGTTACTGATATGGGGTTTCTGTTTAATATTATTCACAAATAGCTGCAGTTGAATTCGTTCACAGCCAAAACCATAAGCAAGAAACCAGATTAAATAAATTGCAATAACCCAACTTAAGTTAAAACTGGAAAATCAATGTTTGCATACAAATAGTACGACGCCAAACAACCACCTATAAATAAACAGTGAGTTGAAATTTTCAGAAGGCAAAGAAAGATTTAAACTTACAAGTGAACATAACCGTAAAATTAGGAAGATGAGATTAGGGTTTTTAGTAAATCAAAAATTGGGATTCTAATTAGGAGATAATAGAGAAGTAGAATAGAATACTTACCATAGAAGAAGAGGAGGAGGAGGAGAAGGAGCGCTGGATCTTGTGGTTGTTGCGTTGTTGTGCGACGGGAGGAGGAGAAGAAGCGTTGATGTGCGACGGGAGGAGGAGAAGCAGCGTTGCTGTGCGACGGTGAGAGCGATGGTGGCCGGCGATGCGAAGGTGAGCGCGGTGGTGGTGGTGGTAGCGAATAGAGGGGAAGGGATGCGGTGGTAGCGACACAGTTTGCGAATAGAGGAAGGAATGAGTTCATCAAAAAAATGAGGAAGGAATTCGTAACTGAAGTGGATGTTACGGGTTTTAGTTTTAAGGAAAAACAGTTTCCGACGGATAATGGTTCATTTCCGAGGGAAATGTCCCTCGGTAATTTTCGAGGGATTTAAATTCCCTCGGAAATATAAGCGGGAAATACACTAAACACGTAGCGAGGGAACTATCCGTCGGAAACGAAGATATTAGCGACCAAAAAAAATCCCTCGGAAATATGTGGTAGGTAAATCAACACATTCTTGTAGTGGGAAGGAATACGAGCAGACCTCTCACCACCCTACTGGACCGAAACAGAAAAACTATACTAAACCCCCTGCAGTCCAACCTGTCAACATTGATCTTAATCAATGTTCAAAACCAATTCCCAGCCCACCAGCTCTAAACCTAGATGCTTCTCATCAACCTAGGACATCAACCCTCCATAATACCACAACCTCTCAAATCAAACTCACAGTGAATAAGAACACAAAAAACCTCATTAACAGACCCAAACCTACGGCTAAACTAGCTTTACCTAACCCACCTGAAACCCTTGTAAACCCTAACCAAAACATCAAGTACAAACCCCCGATGAAACCAAGGCGAGCATGGGCACACAGGTACTTCGAGATCGAAGAAGATCACGTCAAAAATTCTCCAATGCGTATGTCGGGGTGGTGAGAAGGCCTGGGTTATCGTACAATATTCAGGAGGAGTTCGTGCAACAAGGATATTTTTCCGTAAGGGCCACTCCACTGGGATCCAACTTAGTTTTACTTGAAAGCTTGGAGGAGGGTGAAATGGAAGCTCTTCTAGAAGATGCTTCAGATTGGCTCGGAACCTGGTTCAGAGAAGTTAGAAGATGGAGTCCGGGCGAGATAGATAATGAAAGGCTGACTTGGGTCCGGTGTTATGGTGTACCTGTTCACGCTTGGACCAGCGACTTTTTTAAGTGTCTTGTGTTTGGAACAGGTGAATATCTCAATGTAGATGAAAACACTGAGAATAGAAAAACAATGGATGTTGCACGTATCCTCATAAGAACAAAAGTTCATGATATAATCAACTTTGTGGAGAAATTTGACATCAATGGGGAAATGTTTGTGATTAAGGTGGTTGAAGATTGGTATGGACCTTTGCAGTGGTGTAAAAGAAGTGAAATAAAGGCGAGAGATTTGTGCTCATCAAATAGTGAAAACGACGGATACGATAATAGTGACACAGGCGAAGATTCCGGTGATGACTCTGATGTTTCCGGCGAAAGTTCTGGTCTAGGAGGTGACGGGTCGGCTGGGTCCGATGGGGTAGAGGAAGGGTCTTGGCGTGCATTGCATGACCAGACCAATCAATTAACAAACTTGAATTCTATTGGTCTTGAAACAAGTGAGACGGCGCTCTTGCATGGAGAGAAACACACGAGTGCTATTTCCAAGGATAAAACAATGATAGTGAATGTTGAGATAAATGCCAGCTCAAAAAATACAGGATCTGAAAAGTCAGCTGTTAAAGAGGGTAAAAGTAACTCTATTACAGTTACCATGGGGGATGGTATTAATAAGTGTTCAAAATCTTTAATCTTTCTTGATCTTGGCCCAAGCCCAACTCCTCATCTCAATTTCATGGAGCCCAATATTCAAGAACCTTATGATACGACGAGGGGTGGCACCATTCCTTCAACCTCTAATACTCTCTCTAACCCAAGCCCACTTGATGTCTTAAACTCCCAGCCGTTATCTTTATCGTTATCCCTCTCCACACCCCCTGCTACTTTGGCTCACCTCCCCCCTCTGAACCTTGTCCTTCGGCCCCTTTCCCCGTGTCACCCTTCATCGCTCACAACTCCCCTTTTTCTGAGACCAGCGAATCAAACAGTTTGTCTGAGCACGTTGGTGCGGTCGTCGAGGATCTCTCATCCATCCCTTTGGTTATTATGCTTCCTCCACTGCCACACGTTTCTCCTATTCCCATTCCGGGATCACATATTGATGAGACAGCTTCGCCAAATAATGTTATTAGTGAGTCTTCCAATTCAAACCTGGATGTAGGAGAATCAGAGTCAATTTGGGCAGATCATGGATTGTCTAAGGAAGAAAAAATTTGGATGTTTGCTAAGAAGATAGGAGTGAGAGGGAATGATATTGAACATTCTTGCATTGAAAGGATTAAAGAAATGGAAGCTAGGGATAAGGAAGCTAGCAGAAAGATGGAGAACCCAACCATGTCTAAATGAAGATTGTGACCTTCAATATGAGAGGGATTGGCAGCAATGCCAAGCAAAGGCGTTTCAGAAGCCTTATTCAAAGAGAAAAGTTTGATTTGTGTTTTATCCAAGAAACGAATAGGGTGGAGATCGAAAGATCAGTGGTGACAAGAATTTGGGGTGGTGATGATGTCGAGTGGATAGTCCAACCGTCCATAGGACTATCGGGTGGCATTTTATCTTGCTGGCGTAAAGGTATGCTCAGTGTGCTTTCTACTTTCTCTCAGGTGGGGTACGTTGGTGTTGCGACCAAAATAGATGATAGGATTATTTATTTTGTTAACGTATACTCGGGGTGCTCTGCTAGAAGGAAGAGGGATCTGTGGGCAAGTCTATTAAAGGAAAAGGCAACAATGGCAGCGGGTTTGTGGGTAATAGGAGGGGATTTCAATACAGTTACAGGAAGGTCGGAAAGAAAGGGTAAGGCAACAAGGTATAGTGAAAGGGAGAGCCGGGAATTTAAATTCTTTATGGAAGAAATGGGGGTGGTGGATCCGTTGTGTTTGGGGAAGAAATTCACTTGGTTCCAACCAAATGGACCGGCGGCTAGTAGAATTGATAGAATCTTGTTAGCTCCGGAGTTGCTGGAGGACTGGGGAGTTAGAGCCCAATGGATTGGAGATAGGGATATATCGGATCATTGTCCGGTATGGTTACTAACTTCTAAGAAGAATTGGGGTCCAAAACCTTTTAGGTTCATAAATGGGTGGTTAATGCATAAGGATGGTAAGAAATTCATGGAAGATAAATGGAAGGAACATAAGGTGGAGGGGTGGATGGCGTATGTGGTGAAGGAAAAATTAAAGTTTTTGAAAGAGAGCTTGGAGGTATGGAATAAAGAGGTGTATGGGATAAAGGAGCTTCAAATAGAAGGAATAGTGAGGGACATGAACTTAATGGAACAAGAAGAAGTGTACGAGGAGGAGTGGGATGCGGAGAAATGGAAGGTCTTGAACACGGAATTTTGGTCCGAATTGAAGCATAGGGAGTCTTTATTAGCACAAAAGGCAAGAGTTGATTGGATTCAACAAGGGGATGGGAACACTAGATTCTTTCATAATGCAATCAAGTTAAAGGAAAGAAGAAACCAAATAGAGTCGCTTAAGGTCGGTGATGAGTGGTTGAGTGAGGTGGGGGAGGTTAAGGATGAGGTAAAGAGACATTTTAGACAACAATTCGCAGAGGAGCCATATAGGAGACCGAAGCTAGATGGTGTTGAGTTTAAGAGAATCTCCTTGGAGGAGTCACAAAGGTTAATTGCTCCATTTACAATTGAGGAGGTAGAGGAAGCAATTTGGAGTTGTGAAGGAAGCAAGAGCCCGGGCCCCGATGGATTTAATTTTCACTTCATCAAAACTTGTTGGAGCACAATAAAGGATGAAATCTTAGGAGTTCTTCATCAATTCCATTCCAATGGAAGATTGCCCAAAGCGTTCACCTCATCTTTTGTTGCATTAATAGGGAAGACGAAGAATCCTCAAGAACTAGGGGATTTCAGGCCAATTTCGCTCATAGGGTGTATCTATAAGATAATTTCAAAGGTCTTGGCTTCAAGATTAAAAGGGGTGTTACCCGGAATTATATCAGCATCACAAACGGCTTTCTTAAAAGGGAGGCAAATTCTTGATGGTGTCTTGGTGGCAATTGAGGTGATAAATTATGCCAAGAAGAAGAAGAAACCCCTTATCCTTTTCAAAGTGGAGAGAAATGGAGATCTTGGATGAAGGCATGCATCTTCACGGGACACGTGTCGGTACTAGTAAATGGAAGTCCAACGGAGGAGTTTCCAATGGAGAGAGGACTTCGTCAAGGAGACCCACTTGCCCCTTTTTTATTTCTTCTTGTAGCGGAAGGTCTCAAGGGATTGGTTGATAGTTGTATAAGACAAGGACTTATGGATGCTTATTCGGTTGGCGACGGATTGTCCTTTCCGGTGTTACAATTTGCGGATGACACGTTGTTCATGTGCAAGAATACAAGAGAGAACTTGTGGTGCCTAAAGGGAGTCTTGAGAATTTTTGAGCTAGTCTCGGGGCTCCGGGTGAATTTCTATTAAAGTTGTTTAATTGGCATAGGGTTGGAGGAAGAGGAGATGGTTATAGGAGCAAAATTTTTATATTGTAAGAAAGGAGGCACACTGTTCAAGTTCCTAGGTGTGCCGGTGGGAGCGAATCCTAGATTGAGCAACACACGGTGTCCGGTGATCAAAAAGATGAAGGATAGGTTATCACTATGGAGAAGTAGGCAATTGTCAATCGGGGGAAGAATCACTTTAATTAATTCAGTACTTGCAAGCCTCCCACTTTATTATTTTTCGTTCTTTAAGGCACCAAAGAAAGTCATCAAAGAAATGGTAAGAATACAAAGAAATTTCTTGTGGGGAGGAAAGGAAGATGTGAAAAAAATGGCTTGGGTGAAGTGGAGTAGAGTATGTTTGTCTAAGGAAATGGGAGGTCTTGGCATAAGAAATATGGAGGTTTTTAATCTAGCTCTACTAGGCAAGTGGAAGTGGAGGATACTCGTGGAGAAAGAAAATGTGTGGGGAACACTGCTGGAAAGGTTGTACGGTCAAGAAGAAATATTGAATCGCATACAACAATCGGTGTGGTGGAAAGATTTGCAATCAATTGAGGAGTGACAGCCACATAGTCTGAATTGGTTCAGCAATAACGCAAAATTGAAGCTGGGAAACGGCAAGAAAGCAAAGTTCCGGCATGATAAATGGTGCTGTCCATGGAAGCTATTAGACTTGCACCCTCATTTATATAGTCTGTCCGATATGAAACACGATACAGTAGCAGCTTTCGGTGAATTAATTGGGGAGAATTGGCGCTGGAAACTAAATTTGAATAGAGAGCTGTCATCGGAGGAGAAGGAAGATGCTGAATTGTTGATGGAAATGTTGAGGCCGATCAGTACAAACGCTGCAGTTGAAGACCAGTGGCGATGGATAATTGCTACAGACCAGAATTATTCTGTTAAGTCTGCGTATAACGGACTCTTAATGGGCAGCGAGGATAGTAATTTGGAGGAGGAACAGCGAAGGTTAATGAGAAAATACTGGTTAACTTCTTCACCGTCAAAGTTCCTAGTACACGGTTGGCGTCTGTTGCTCGATCGACTGCCAACAAGACTGCTACTGCAGCAGAGGGGGGGTCTGCGTTTTTCATCCCAGCCCTTGCTGCGTTTTCTGCTTCCGGTGCGATGAAGATTCTATGCATCTCTTCTTTGAATGTGGTGTCTCGGAGAAGTTATGGAGGAGGACATTCGAATGGATGGGATTGAGGATATCAGAATACAGTGATGTTTGGGATCATTTACAAAAGCACAAAATTGTCATTGGAGGAAAGAAAGATAGAAGAGTGAGATTTTTGGTGTGGGTGGCGGTAGTATGGGTGATTTGGGTGAATCGTAATCGGGTGGTATTTAGAGGAGGAATACCAAATGACGATCAAATGCTAAATCACGTAAAAGGACTATTGTGGGGATGGGTAGCTAATAGATTGGGAGCTCAAATTTCGGTTGATTTTGATGTATGGAGTGTTAATCCACTTATTTGCTTGAATTCGCTCCATTAACTGTACATGGATTGAGGCACCCCTAGTGCCCTCCTTTAATGAAATTTCTTTGCTTATCAAAAAAAAAAAAGATACTGAGGGTCAAGTTCAAGTGTCCAAAATTGATATTCAGCCTATTCCCCAGACGTTCTTTATATAGAATCTTGGTCTGCGTATAAGGTATAACTTTGGTAAAAAAAAAACAATAAGAAATGCCATTTAAAAAATAAATAAAATATCACATCAACCATAGACTAACTTCTTGTCTTTGTGCGTATCCTTTCTTCTTCATTTGGCCATCTACATGTTATATTCTACGTTTATTTTCGATTATCCTTTCTAACTTCTTACGTATGTTTGTTGTTGCATGTGTTTGCCTTTCTTTCATTTTGCTATTTACATGATTTATCCGGAGACAATCTATATTTATATGGATGGAATGTAATCCAATATGCGTGATTTGGATATGCATATACCAAAGAGGTTGATCAGAAAACTAGAACATATATTTGTGCTTTTCATCCTTTTAGTTGTTTTTTCTCATTTTCCTTCAATGTTTATTTGTCGAGTAAATACTTTGTTTTGTCTCTTATGTTTTTAACTATATTCATTATCCACCTAATATATGCTTAGAAGGTTAATGTGAGTATTTTAGAGCTCACAAAATTGAAAATATCGTTCAAATATAGCATGAAATCTAATACTCATCTTAAGTTCCTAACCATATATTATGATCCTTATCAAATTACTTTGATCTAAATTATTGAGATGTGGTATATTGTAATTTGTAATACCCCGAAACTAGATCTAATAGGTCGAAAATAGATCTTAAAGTAGGATCAATTAAAGTGAAGGCCTACGAAAGATATAGGAGCGGTAGATACCCTACGAGGATAAGAACGAGAAAGAGAGAGAGAGAGAGAGAGAGAGAGAGAGAGAGAGAGAGAGAGAGAGAGAGAGAGAGAGAGGTGTTTGAGAAAGAAATCAGGGAAAGAGTACTAGAGGAACTATACGCAATGGTGAACACGGATGGGGAATGGAGACTAGAGACGGCGAAGTGCGGTCCAAATGTGGTGTTTAGAAGCTAAAGAAGAGAATGGAGGTGATCTGGATTGAAATCAGTTGTTCATCACTGAGTTAGTTATGTGGAAAGATGTATCAAAAGAAGGGAAACAATGAGAATCAGAGAAGGCTTGATCAAGGTAACTGCAGTATCTCCCATCTTTGGTGATGTGGGCCCTTTACACTGTTGAGTTGAGAAGTGTTATTTTTGTAATTCTGTTTCTAATAACAGCTCTTTGTAAAAAGTAAATAGTTTGTTGTAAATTGTTTAGCAGAAAACCCTAAGCTGAAACAAAGGGTTAATTAGTTGTTTGGTTAACAAAATCAGAATAACAATAAGTTTGTTAATAGGTTTGTTAGTAACAAACTAAGATCTGCTACAGATGTACATGTATATAAAGCTATTACAGCAATGAAATAAAATAAAAGAAGTACGTTTATTTTTTCTTTTACAGTGTTCAGTAGCGTAGCCTTTCTACATCTTCTTCGCAAAGTCATCTTCTTTCTCCTTCGTCTAGTAACCGCAGCAACAGCCTTCTTCTCGCACGAACTTGGTTCCCATACGAACACCAAGTGCCTTGAATCTCCTCCTCTGAACGCTGTGTTTAACTGGTTTGTTGAAGCCAGTATAACCTGTAAATAAGAAAGAGAGATTAGGTTCAGCCAAGAAGAAAGGAAGCACAGCAAGGAAATCAACCAGAAATTCAAGGAAGAAGAACTAGGGTTCGTAACTTAGGAGAAACCCATAGAAGGAAAAGAGAGAGAGAAGCAAAGATCTGAATGAAGTGAAATAGGATTTGAATTCATTTAACCCTCTTCTGCGTTTATTCAGTCTTGGGTCTGGACCGGATCAAGCAAGCCCACATGTGCTAAGTGCACAGTACACGTTCAAAAAGAAAAAAACAAACAATTGGGTCAGTGCGTAAATAAACAACTGGGCCTATTTTTTGCTATTAACAATAGACAGTTTTAGTATATACACCAACAAAGTGGTATCTAAGAGTTTCAGCTACGATTCTTGGGAGTCAAGATTCAGAAAGAATTCAGTAGTAAGTTGTGCAGTGTGTGTTTTGTGTTAGGTTAAGTCAGTGTGACAGACTACAGAGAGGAAAACAGTAAGAAAGGCTGTTCTTTCAAGAGCCAAGAATGGCAGCAAATAGTCTACCTACAAACATAGAAAAACTTACAAATAAGAACTATGACAGATGGTGTATTGAGATGGAAGCAATATTCGGCTTCCAAGACTTGCTTGATATTGTCACAGATGGGTATGAACACCTACCTGAAGAGCCTACAGTGGCTGAGAGGGCCAGTTGTGCAGAAAACAGAAGGAAAGACTGTAAAGGGAAATACTTGATTCATCAAGGTTGTGATGAATCCAACTTTGACAAGATAAGGAATGCAAGAACTTCAAAGGAGGCTTGGGACATTCTGAAGGTTAGCTTTGTGGGAGATGCACAAGTTAAGAAGTCAAATTGAATGCATTAAGGATGAAGTATGAAGGTACAAAGATGCAAGACAAAGAAAAAGTAACAGAATATGTGGCTAGGCTAAGGGCCATACAAATGCAATGGCATTGAATGGGGGATAACTCACAAATCAGCAAATTTGTGAGAAGATTGTTAGATCCCTATCACCAAGATTTGGATTTGTGGTGAATTCAATTCAAGACACTAAGGACCTATCAACAATGACAGTTGAGCAGCTGCAAAGTACACTAGAGGCCAAGGAAATCAATCTTGATGAGATGGGGGGACAGGTGAAAGAGAAGGAGACAGCCTTCCAAGCAAAAACCTCCAAGTCAAATTGGTCCAAAGGGAAGAAGAAGGGAAACTGGAATCCTAGCAAAGGCAAAAGGAAGGGTTCAGATTCTACAAAGGTAGGAGGATCCAACAGCTCTAAAGCTAAGAAGGAACCTGCTGACAAGAAGCACATACAGTGCGGGAATTGTGAAAAATATGGTCACTATGCGAGTGATTGCTGGTCCAAAGGGAAGAAAGATAAGGATAAGGAAGAGGAGGCAAATGTGGCTCAAGAATCAGATTCAGATTCTGACCCAATAGCCTTCATGGCTACAGTTCATGACAAGGCAGATTGTGTGGCTTTCATGATTACCACAAGTGATGGGAAAACAGTGGTTGATATTTGGTACTTGGACACAGCATGCTCAAATCACATGACAGGCATTAAGGAGTGGTTGATCAACTTTGATCCAACCAAGAGGACATCCATTAGGTGTGTTGACAATGAGAGTATGATGGCAGAAGGAATGAGTGACATACTCATTCAAAGATCAGATGGTAAGAAGGTGCTAATTGAGAATGTGTGGTACATTCCCAAGATGAGGAATAATCTAATGAGTGTGGGGCAGCTGATTGAGAAAGGGTTCTCTATTACCATTAGAGATAACCTACTGAAACTTTATGACACTAAGGAGCAGTTGATTCTTACTTCTCCATTGTCTAAGAATAGAACTTTCAAGACAAATCTTGAAGCAGCTGATGCAGAACGCCTACACACCACTGAGACAGATTCAGAAAGCCTACTATGGCACCAAAAGTGTGGTCACTTAAATTTCAGAAGTCTATCCACATTGCATACTAAGGGTTTGGTTCATGGACTACCTAAGACAGAGTCACCTGAGAAGGCCTGCACAGTGTGTTTAGTGGGCAAACAGCCAAGGCAGAAATTCAAATCTGATTTGAAGGGAAGGGCCAAGGAAGTGCTTGAAGTGGTGTATTCTGATATATGTGGTCCTTTTGAGGTTCAATCCATTAGAGGTAATAAGTATTTCATATCCTTTGTGGATGAATACTCAAGGATGCTTTGGGTGTACTTGAAAAAGGCTAAGAGTGAGGCTCTTGAGAGCTTCAAAAGGTTTAAGGCTATGGCTAAAAAACAGAGTGGCAAGGCCAATAAAATTTTGAGGACTGTTGGTGGAGGGGAATTCACTTCAAATTAGTTTGAAGTGTTGTGCGTAAATGAAGGAATTATCCATGAGGTAACTCCTCCCTACACTCCACAACACAATGGTTTGGCTGAAAGAAGAAACAGGAGCATCCTAGATATGACCAAAAGCATGCTAAAGCAGAAGCAATTACCTCACTAGTTATGGGGAGAAGCTGTGATGACAGCCACCTACTTGCTGAATAAGTGTCCTACAAAGAAGCTTGAAGGTAAAGTACCTGAAGAGGTTTGGCTAGGCAGAAAACCTACTGTGTCACACCTAAAGGTATTTGGGTCTTTATGCAATGGGCACATACCTGATGCTACTAGGAGGAAGCTAGAAGACAAGAGTAAACCTCTGATTTTAGTAGGCTACCACCCTACAGAAGGCTACAGAGTCTATAATCCTACTAGCAACAGAGTAGAGATTAATAGAGATGTGGCGGTTTTGGAAAATGAATGCTGGGATTGGAACAAGTCCAATCAAACCAGCCCTCAACCTACTGTACAGGTGAATTTAGACAATGTTGATGCTGCTGCAGAACCCACGGCTACTCCAAATGATGACACCAGCAGCAATGAGAGTGATGAAGATGAAGAACCAGCAGAACCAGCACCTGCTCCCAGACCACAGAGGCAGAGGCAGCTGCCAAGCAGATTCAGTGACTTTGAGGTAATCAATGATGATGAAATTACCAATGATGGTGACCTAATTCAGCTTGCCATGATGGCTGATGCTGAACTAGTTAGTGTGAAAGAGGCTTTGAGCAGTAAAGCTTGGAAAGACGCAATGGAAGAGGAGCTCAAGTCCATTGAAAAGAATGGGACTTGGTGGCAAAGGGGTTACAACAAAGAGAGGGATTTGATTTCTTTGAAGTCTTCTCACCAGTTGCTAGGCATGAAACCATAAGAATGGTCATTGCCCTTGCAAACAGCAGGGAGTGGACTTTGTCTCACCTGGATGTGAAGTCTGCCTTCCTCAATGGTCCACTTGAGGAGACAGTTTTTGTGGATCAGCCACCTGGGTTTGAAATCAAAGGCAAGGAAGACAGGGTATTCCGGTTACATAAGGTCCTATATGGCCTAAAGCAAGCCCCAAGGGCTTGGAACAAGAGAATAGATCAGTTCTTCTCTGACTTAGGCCTCAAGAGATGCACTGTTGAGTATGGTTTGTATGTGAAGCAGAAGCAAGCTGCTGATATACTAATTGTTTGCCTATATGTGGATGACCTACTGGTGATAGGCAGCAACAAGGCAGAAATAGCAGAATTCAAGCTGGAAATGCAGTCAGAATTCGAAATGACAGACTTAGGGAAGTTATCTTACTTCCTAGGGCTGGAACTGCACTATACAGAACAGGGCCTGATCCTACACCAAGCTAAGTATGCTGTAGACATTCTAAAGAGGTTTAACATGCTGGAATGCAACCCAGCAACTACACCTTCCTAAAGAGGATGCTGAGATATGTGAAGGGTACACTACACTATGGAATTCTGTTTCCTAGACAGAAGGAGTACCAGTGCTAAATGGGCAAAACTGATAGGCTATTCAGATTCGGATTGGTGTGGTGATAAGGCAGACAGAAGGAGTACCAGTGGTTATTTGTTCAAGTTTAATGAAGCTCCAATTTCTTGGAGCTCCAAAAAACAAAGCATAGTAGCTTTGTCCAGCTGTGAGGCAGAATATGTTGCAGGCTCTGCAACTGCATGTCAAGCTAATTGGTTTGAATCCCTATTGGAAGAACTATTTCTAAAGGGAAACAAACCTAAAAAGTTGCTGCTTGACAACAAGTCAGCAATCAACTTGGCTAAAAATCCCATTGCTCATGGGAAGAGTAAGCACATAGAGACTCGGTTCCATTTCCTAAGGGACCAAGTGACTAAACAGAAGATTCAACTGGAGTACTGTTCTACCAAAGAACAACAGGCAGATATTTTTACTAAGGCAGTAAAAGGAGATCAGTTCAGCAAACTACGAAGGGACATGGGGATTGTTAAGTTCAAAGAGAATCAGAATTAAGAAATGGTGTTATATTTGTAATTCTATTTCTAATAACAACTCAGCTTTGTAAAAAGTAAATAGTTTGTTGTAAATTGTTTAGCAGAAAACCCTAAGCTGAAACAAAGGGTTAATTAGTTGTTTAGTTAACAAAATCAGAATAACAATAAGTTTGTTAATAGGTTTGTTAGTAACAAACTAAGATCTGTTACAGATGTGCATGTATATAAAGCTATTACAGCAATGAAATAATATACAAAGAAGTTTATTTTTTCTTTTACAGTGTTCAGTAGCGTAGCCTTTCTACATCTTCTTCGCAAAGTCATCTTCTTTCTCCTTCGTCCAGTAACCGCAGCAACAGCCTTCTTCTCGCACGAACTTGGTTCCCATACGAACACCAAGTGCCTTGAATCTCCTCCTCTGAACGCTGTGTTTCACTGGTTTGTTGAAGCCAGTATAACCTGTAAATAAGAAAGAGGGATTAGGTTCGGTCAAGAAGAAAGGAAGCGCAGCAAGGAAATCAACCAGAAATTCAAGGAAGAAGAACTAGGGTTCGTAACTTAGGAGAAACCCAGAGAAGGAAAAGAGAGAGAGAAGCAAAGATTTGAATGAAGTGAATTAGGGTTTGAATTCATTTAACCCTCTTCTACGTTTATTCAGTCTTGGGTCTGGACCGGATCAAGCAAGCCCACATGTGCTAAGTGCACAGTACCTGTTCAAAAAGAAAAAACAAACAATTGGGTCGGTGTGTAAATAAACAATTGGGCCTATTTTTTGCTATTAACAACAGACAGTTTTAGTATATACACCAACAAGAAGCATATTTTCATCTTAAGAAGCTTCGACTGTGCAATATTCTCTTTTCCTCATTTACCTTTTGCATAGTCCTTACATCTCTGAGAAACATCTGTTCATCTAAAGCAGCTTCTGTTCATACTAAATTGACATCAAGTAGCTTCTGTTCATATACGTTTCATCGTAAGTTCAGTGTTTTGGAAAGGTTATTTATTGAATAAAAGCAAGTTCATCCAAAGAATACCACCCAAAGATCTGTTCCGTACAAGCTTTTGAGAATAACTGATAAGGTTTAAAACTTTAAATAACATACAAGGTTATGAAAAAGATTATGAGGGAGGTTAATTATGAGCAAATTGTGATCATTTCTTCAGTTGGGGGTTTATCGGTAGCTTCATGTAATGTGTTCAAGTGAACTTTATGCCTTTTATAATAAAATTTTTATTGGCGAACACAATTTGCTGTTATTGGAATAAGGTATTCTATCCCCATATAGCCGAATATGCAATGAAGACATATTTGTGTTGTTTACATTCTTTTTAGCCATAGAACCATTAACTTCAACTATTTCTGTTTTATTTGAAGCCGAAAATTGTTATATCTGCTCCTGATCTGATATTTCATGAGGCCACAAAGTTGATTTCTTTAATCCCCATCTTAATAACTGTGTAGAATAGGAATAATGGATTGATTCTAATAGCAACATTGATTCTAATAGCAACATTGGATATCTTTTCTTTTTTTTTTTGGTCATATATTGGTTCTGTTTTCCCAGAAAAGCGACCAATTTTACTGTCATCCATCACCAAATCTCAATCACTCCACAGAAAATATTACACATTTAAATAAGAGGTTGTTTGCAGGTTTTCTCATTTGCTACTTTTGGAAACTTTTTATACATTTATATATTTATTATGTATTGAACTTATTGCTCCGTTTTCTGTCTAATTGCATTTCCGTCTAGACAAAAATTTCCTACATTCATGAGATTCTTCCTGGAAAGATTGAATGGAAAATTTAAATCCCAATCATTCACCTTTGATTTAATTTAAGAATTCCTTGCATGGCCATTCTTCATACTTCCATGTAGCAACATCTTATGATGGCGTGTATGGCACAACCTGTGCGGAGCACGGCTCGCTGATTAAAGTGAAGGCCTACAATGATATTCGTACTAACTTGATGGCTAATGCTTTATTTAATAATAAGATTATAAATATGTTTTAAGGAATTATGTGCTAATTGTAATTGTTGTCTAATATGATGATAGTGAGGTGATTATGGCTGTGGTGGTTTGGAGTGTGTGCGCAGTAGGCAGTGGGTGGAGGTTGTGGGGGCTATTCTGGTGTTGCCCTGCTTCCTTTTTTGGGCTGTCATGGTCGCCTTAGAATATCTTTTATTAGAACTCTTTGGTTGTTTATTTTAGGAGCCTTTGTTGGGCTTTCTAGTATTGTTTTCATTGCCAAGGGTTTTGGTCTAGTCCCCCCTTGTGTTTTCATGTCTTCTCTTTATCTTATTAATAAAAACATTTAATTGTGGCTTAAAAAAAATATGATGATTGATGAATTGTATTTGATGGTCTCATATTAAATGAAAATATCATTTTTATTAAGTTGTTAGATTTGTACAGCAATAGAAATACATTAGAAAAAGGGGGTGTAATCATCAATTCATAGCTACACCTCATCATGGGCTGGCCACTTGAACCAAAAGCCCAAACCCATAGTTTTACATTCAGTTTATTGTGTTGAAGTTAAAGAGAGGAACTTCTTTTTCAAGGTTTTCTCTAGTGTTTTTTAGAGAGATTAGGTCCGCTTGGGTTTTAATATCTAAAGGGTTTTGGTAGGTTACTAACCAATGGTTAATAGCAAAGTTTGGTCTATTATTTAGTAAATATTGTTTGCTGTCAATTTTCTATAACGTTATCATATGGTAATGGGTATTACATGAAAGAAATAGTACATTTCCAGCAAAGAATCTTCTGTGGCTCAGAAAAGAGTACAGTGAGTTATTTGAAGTTTGGCTGATCTTATCATCAACATTGAATTTTCTTTGGTTGGTAAGCAAATTTATCATCACTGTTCAGTTTATTATCACAGTTTCTTAGAGTTTATGGAGTCTAAAAGAGTAAAAGTGCATAAAAGAGCTAAAGAGCAAGTTTAATATAGTCTTTTTTGAGTCAAAAAGAGCAAAAGATGCAAGAAAGAGCAAAAGAGCAAAGTTTAATTGAGTCTCTAAGTCCAAATGGATACAGTTTTTCAAACATGCTGTATCAGGTTTGGTAGAACTATCTTTGTGTCTTCTAGTAGAGTTTTTAGGTTGTTGTCTTGAGTCTTAGTAGTTGGTTGTTCAGTGGTATAGTTTTTTAACATATAGAGTGTCTAAGTATTACAAAATCAATTGTCTCAGTCTGTCAAAAGTTTCTTCTTTGGTTTTTTTCTGGTTTCAGTTCGATTTTCTTCTTCCTACTATTTTATTTCTGTTGAGTCTTCAAGTTAGCAGTTTTTCAGTGTTTTCCTGTGAATCAGTAGTTTCTTCAATGGAAATTCCTGAAGATGAACGTGATGTGGTTGTAGAGAAACTTGTACCTGCAACAAAAAATAACATTGAGTATGCTTTGAGAGCTTTAGTAGGTCAAGTTATCTCAAACAAAGTCATGAACAAGAAAGTATTTAGAAGCATTATGTTGAAGACTTGGGAGGAGTATAAAGGATTGTATATTACTGATATGGGTGATAACAAATTCCTTTTTACCTTTCCTACTGTTTTAGATGCTGAGGAGGTTCTAAATAGAGCACCATGGTTTGTTATGAGTCAGGTGCTTAGTCTACAAAGATGGGAAGAGGGTCTGCCTTTCTCTAAAATCAACTTTGATATGGTGTTGTTCTGGATACAAATTCATGGGTTGCCTAGAGAAGATGTAAACCCAGCTAATGCATCTATTCTATTGAGGAAACTTGGAAGGGCTATCAACATAAAGAAACCTCTTTGGTCTGGTTGTTGGTTACAAAAAGCTGATGAAACAAGAGTTTGGGTTCAATTTAAATATGAAAGACTTCAAGGTCTTTGTTTTAAATGTGGGGAATTTGGGCATGAGTTCAGGAAATGTAGAAAACTTATGGTTAGGGCTGCAGTTAACAAGAACATGCCTAAGTATGGTCAGTTTCTATCAACAGTTAAACCAAGAGCTTTTCAGAATCATGAATATGGAGAATCTAGTAACCAAAGGCAGAGAAACAATCAATCAACAAGCAATCAATCTAATGAAGGGGGGGCTAGAAATGATAATACAGATTCTCAGCATGGAGCATCAATGGATAATCCAAACTTCTTTAGTGATTTGAATACTAATGAGGAGTCTATTCCTTTGGCTAAGGTTGTTGTTCATAAGTTTGATTGTAGAGACTATGAATTACCTAATTTTCAAGGAGATCCTCCTTATTTTGTGGAACTACCAGAAGAAGAGTTTGAAAACTATGATCATGCAACAACTGCTATGCCTGCAAGGGTGGAGGAAGCCTTGAGTAAAAGGATGGCAGTAGGTCTTAACCTTAAGAGAGGAAGGGATATTCAGAATCTTTGTTTAACTAATGAAGAAGAAGAAAGTAGTAACAATGGCAGATTGAAGAGGGCTCGGGTGATAGCTGTTATTGATGGGTATATTATCACTGCTGCAGATATGAAGACTGAGGAGGCGGGTCTACCCATGCCCCCAAACTCAATATGACTACAATTAGTTGGAATTGTCGTGGATTGGCCGCATCTACGACAAGTAGAGAGCTTCAAGAGCTCATCAAGAATCATAAGCCGGCAATTCTTTTCCTTATGGAGACTAGGGCTCAAAAGGAAAGAGTAGAAAGGGTTAGAAGAAAACTAAAGTTTAAAAGAATGTTCTGTGTGCCAGCTGAAGGTACATCTGGTGGTTTAGGCTTGTTTTGGAATAATGAGTATGAATTGCAAGTGTTGGATTCAAGTATAAATTACATTCATTCTGCAGTAAAGGAAAAAAAGACTGGTAATTTAATAATGATGACATTTGTTTATGGAAATCCTACATTTGATAGAAGAATGCATTTGTGGGGAAAACTCTTGGGTCTCATGCCTAGGAGGGGTGAAGCTTGGTGTTGCGTGGGTGATTTCAATGAAATGTGTTCAGTTACCGAGAAAGATGGGCTTAGATCTGTTGCTCCATTGAGGATGGCTCTTTTTAGAGATTTCTTGAATTCAGGCAGCTTGATGGATATTGATTTGAAGGGTAACAAGTATACCTTTTCTAGTATTCCAAGGGATGGGATTGTTACTTATCAAAAAATAGATAGGGTCTTAGTTAATTGGAGTTGGAGATTCCTTTATCCTCATGCTACAGGTATTGCTTTACCTATTTTGAATTCTGACCATTCTCCTATTATTCTATTGCCATATCCCCCTGTTAGATGCCCAATTTTCTTTAAGTTTGAAAGTTTTTGGGTAGATCATATTGATTGTAATAAGGTGGTTGCTGATGGTTGGAATTCTAATTGTACTATTATTGATGGTTGGGAGAGTTTTAAGAATAAGTCTATGAATTGTAAAAAAGCCTTGCTTATTTGGAGCAAAGAAACTTTCAGAAATGCAGCTGTTGAAATCTCTAAGTTGAAAGCTAGGTTGCAAGTACTGACTAATGCTGGAAATTCTTTAAATAGTCTAGAGGAGATCAAATGGATCAGAATTGAGATAGATAGACTTTGGAGACAAGAAGAGCTATATTGGGGGCAAAGATCTAGACTTAAATGGTTGTCTTGTGGTGACAAAAATTCTAAGTTCTTTCATGCAACAACTGTTCAAAGAAGAGATAAAAACAAGTTTATTAGGCTTAAAGATAAGGATGGTGTTTGGGTGGAAGGGCAAGCTGATATTACTAGAGCAATTGAGGATTTTTACGATGACATCTACGTTCCTGCAGAAACTGTCTCTTCTCAGTGTCTAAGTGTCATCCCTAAGATGGTTTCTGAAGAGTTTAATTCTACTCTAATGGCTCCTATTTTGTTAGATGAAGTTCAAAGAACTGTTTTCTTGCTTGGTGCTCTTAAATCCCCTGGTCCTGATGGGCTAAATGGTTTATTCTACCAACAAAACTGGGAGATGATTAAGAATGATGTTCTTATTGCAGTAAAAGAATTTTTTGCTACTGGAAAGTTGGGAGCTGCTGTTAATGATACTTTGGTAGCTCTAATTCCTAAAATTCCTCATCCTGAGGAGATAGGTCAGCTTCGTCCAATAAGTTGTTGTAACATTATCTATAAGATCATATCAAAAATCATTGTCTCTAGGCTAAAACCTATCCTTAATTCTCTTATTTCACCTCAACAAAGTGCTTTTGTTGGTGGTAGGTTGATCCAAGACAACTTGGTAGTTGCTCAAGAAGCCTTTCATTTCCTAAAAAAGAAATCTTCTTGTGCTAATCATGGTTTTGCTATTAAGCTAGATATGAATAAAGCATATGACAGAGTTGACTGGTCTTTTCTAAAAAATGTCCTATTATCTTTTGGATTCTGCCAAGCTTGGGTGTCTATCATTATGTCTCTAATATCCTCTGTCAGATACTTCTATCAAATTAATGGTTTTAGGAGTAAGGTTGTCATTCCTAAGTGTGGTCTTAGGCAAGGAGACCCTTTGTCTCCTTACCTTTTCATCCTTGTCTTTGATGTCCTGTCTAGGCTCCTTACAAAAGCTAATTCTGTGGGTCTCACAAATGGTCTCAAATTGGCTCCTAGAGCCCCTATACTAACCCATCTCTTTTTTGCAGATGATGCTTTAATCTTTGGCAAGGCAAATTTGGAGGAAATCTATCAATTAGTGGCTATTTTAAATGATTTTACAAAGGTTTCAGGTCAAAAAATAAACCTGCAGAAATCAGGGTTTATTTGTGGTGCTGCAATTCCAGTTCATCTGAGGAATTCTTTGGTTGAAGCTCTGCATATTCCAATTTGGGAAACTCCTGGCAAGTACCTAGGGATTCCAGCTGAATGGGGCTCTTCTAGATATCAGGCTTTGGCTTGGATAAAGGAGAGAGTGCTATATAAGATACAAGGGTGGAAAGAACAGTTACTTTCACAGGCTGGTAAGGAAGTTCTAATAAAATCTGTTATTCAGGCAATTCCTTCCTATGTGATGTCAATTGTAAGATTGCCAAAGAACTTTTGTCAATCTTTGTGCTCTGCTGTAGCTGAATTTTGGTGGAGCTCAAAAGTGAGATCTAGGGGAATTCATTGGAAGTCTTGGGACTTCATGTGTGGAAATAAAATTAATGGGGGTATGGGCTTTAAGGATTTTTCTGTCCAGAATTCTTCTCTTCTCTCAAAGCAAGCCTGGAGATGCTTACATAGACAAAATGATTATTGGGCTACTATGTTGAGAGGTATCTATTGTAGTAGGGAAGATTTTTGGAATGTTAAACCCAAGGCTGGTATCTCTTGGGTGTTTAGAAGTATTTTACATGGAAGAGATTTGCTAAAACAGCATGGGTCTTGGAGGATTGGAAATGGTGATGGTTTAAGAATTTCAGAAGATAGATGGCTTGCTAATGGGAAATTGGCTATTTTGAAGGAAGGGAGTAGTGTTTCAGTGGTAAAGGATCTAATTGACAGTTCAACAAAATCATGGAATGTTAATGCTCTATGGTTAAATCTGATCTCTGATAGTGCTATTGGGGCATTACAAACTCCTATTAGTCTTTTAAAGGTGGAAAATAATTTTTGGTGGCCTTTTTCTAAAGATGGGAATTTTAGTGTTAAATCTGGGTATATTGCTATTAGACAAAGTTTGATCAATAATATTAAACCTCCTTCAGTTTCTTATTCTATTCCTGAAAAATCTTGGGGAATTATTTGGGGAGCTAGAGTTCCAGGTAGGATTAAGCAGTTTATTTGGAAACTACATCATAATGCTATTAGTTCAGCTACTAATATGGTTAAAAGAAGAATTGCTAATTCAACTCTATGTCCAGTGTGTAAGATTTCTGATGAAACTATTGTGCATTTATTTTTCTTGTTCCCTTGGACTACTTCGGTTTGGTTTGGTCTGTTCAATATTTCTCATTTTGGGGATTGGTTTGATTCAATTATTGATGCTAATTGGTGCTCAGGTGGGGAAAAACAGTTTATGATAAGTTGTGTAATGATAGCCCTATGGAATATATGGAAAGCAAGGAATTTGATGGTTTTTGAAGAAAAGGCTCCTATCCCTAATGATACTCTATTTGCTATTAAATCTAATATTACTACCTTGATTACTCCTATTTCTAGTTCTACAAAGAAAGAGGTTGTATCCTCTTGTCAAAGGAGGTCTGTGGTCAAATGGAGACCTCCAATGGATAGTGTCATCAAATTTAACTCAGATGCACACTATGATGTTAATAAAGGAAAAGGGTGGTCTGGAATTGTTGCCAGAAACGACAAGGGTGAGTTAATAGCAGGGTGTACCTCAATGATTTTCGCTTTCTCTCCGTTAGCAGCTGAAGCTTTCGCTCTTCGTGAAGCAATCATTCTAGCGTCGAGTTTCAACATCCATGAAGTGATTTTAGAATCTGATTCTCAGAGTTTGATTGACTCATGCAATGGAAAAATAAAGATGGGTGAGATTGGTACAGTTATTGAAGATATAATGGAGATTAAGAAGAAGTTTTCCTCTTGTGTTTTTTCATGGACGAATCGCGAAGGAAATAAGGTTGCAGTTTGTGTGGCGAATCTCGCTTCGACAAGATCCTTACCTCGTCTCTGGCTCTTTTCTCCTCCGTTGTTTCTTCGATCACTGCTTCAGTCTGATTCTCAAGGTTCATCTTCTTAGTTGGGTGGATCTGGTGTCTTTCGTGTTTTGCTGTTCGGGTTATAGCTTAATTTGGTTATTTCGGTTTGTTCTTTCTTGGCCTTAAGCTGTTTGTTTTTAGTTTTTGTGTGCTGGCCCTTTGTTGTTGTGGGCCGCCTTTTTAGTGGTGGTTTTTTCTAGTTGTAATTGGTTGGGCTTTGCCATTTCATTTATGAAAGCCATGTTACGTTGACCAAAAAAAAAGTTAAAGAGAGGGAAAACCCCACTCATTCCCTCACATTCTTAGCTGAACTTCAAAAAGAAAGAACATAGAGAAATAGGGAGAGAGGTGGGGAGGAACAGAGAAGAAGAGATGAAAAGGGAGTGAACTCATCTACCTTACTTCTACATCAACCTTTCATCATTACATCAAATACCTACTTACCAAAACCTTCCATTACCAAATTTCAGAATGTACATTACACAACCTCACAAACGACTTCACAAATCAGAATTTGAGAGGTCCTCTCTAACCCCTCATTTCGACATGCTGATGTTTGAAGGACTAGGAAGTGAAGCTTTAGAACTTGCATGATGCAGTTTAGAGAGTTCCTATTGGGAGGGAAATAGCAAAAACAGAATCTTGGGGTCATCTTGGTTTTGTGAAGAACAACTCTATTTGATAACAAGAAATGTGCTTCACAACCTAAATTTACACATTTCTTACATTTGGCCACATTATCGATGTTGAAGACAAATTGGTATTCCCTCGGGTCCCTATTATAAAAAGAAAATACAAAAATCATCACTACCAATAAGTTCATTTAATTGTTGTCTTTTTTAAGTTAAGTCTCCAAAATACCCTCCACTCAACTAAATAGATTTATGTGCACCACTCTCACTCACATTGAAAACTGAAACGACAAAACATTCAATGAGGATAAAATTGGTATTTAAGTAATAAATATACACTAAAAACTAGAATAGTTTCTTTTATATGACACCAAAATTAACTCCAAAAATCTTCTTATAATAGGAACCAGAGGGAGTAAAAAACTCATAAAAAGACAAAAAATCACTTTTTTCAACATTTCTCATTTTTTTACTTTTTCATTCTCTCTCATACTTTTTCAAATCTTTCTCACTCCCCCCCTCTCTCTCTCTCAACATTTCTTCTTTTATTTATTTTTTTTCTCCATAACTTTTTATCTTTACTATAATTTTGAAAATTCTACTATCTAATATAACTATATAATTTTGAAAATTCTACTCAATTTGAATACTAAACTATTCATTTCTAAAAAACTGAATTTTAGATTTTCCACCATCCTTCTCAATTTGAATTTTAAATTTTCCGCCTTTCCATATCTTCTCTCACACACTTTCACTTTTATTTATTTCTTTTGTAAAAAATGAGTGATGACCTTTTTTTTGTTGAAACAATTTAATCTCAATTTAGTGGACTTCCTCCTGGTTGCAAACCAATTAGATGTAAATGAATTTTGAAAAAGAAACTAAAACCATATGACACTGTTGATAAATACAAGGCTCGTCTTGTAGCCAAATGTTTTAGACAAAGAGAGAATATAGATTTCTTTGACACATATTCACCTGTTACTAGAATTACATCTATAAGGGTACTAATTTCATTGGCCGCTATTTACAATTTGATAGTACACCAAATGGATGTCAAAACATCATTTTAAAATGGTGAATTGGAAGAAGAAATCTATATGGAGCAACCTGAAGGTTTTGTAATTCACGGGCAAGAACACAAGGTCTGTAAGTTGGATAAGTCTCTGTACGGTCTCAAACAAGCTCCTAAACAATGGCATGAGAAGTTTTGATAATTTGATATTATCGAATTGGTTTAAAGTGAATGAAAGTGACAAATGCATTTATTACAAAACCGAAAATGACATTTGCACAATCATATGTCTCTATGTAGACGACTTACTCATATTTGGATCAAACATTCATGCTGTAAATAAAGTGAAATCACTGTTGTGCAACAACTTTGATATGAAAGACCTTGGATAAGCAAGTGTAATACTTGGTATTAAGATCACTAGGTCCGAAAAAGGAATTTCTTTGGATCAATCTCATTATATTGAGAAGATCTTAAAGAAATACAATTATTTTGATTGTAAACCTACTTGTACACCATATGATCCGAGTGTCAAACTTTTTAAAAACACTGGTGACAGTGTTAGACAAACAGAATATGCGAGCATCATTGGCAGCCTAAGGTATGCACATGATTGTACTAGACCCGACATTGCCTATGTTGTGGGATTGCTATGCAGGTTTACTAGTCGACCTAGTATAGAGCATTGGCACGCTATCGAGAGAGTCATGAGATACCTTAAAAGGACCATGAATCTCGGACTACATTATTAGAGATTTCCAGGTGTACTTGAAGGATACAGTGATGCAGATTGGAATACTCTATCAGATGATTCCAAAGCAACTAGTGGCTATATATTTAGTATAGCTGGTGGTGCTGTATCTTGGAAATCGATCTAAGAAACAGACCATATTGGCAACCGCTAGTGAAGAAGCTAGCTGGTTGAGATGCTTACTAGCAGAGATCCCTTTATGGGAAAAACCGATGCCAGCTGTGTTGATCCACTGCGATAGTACCGCGGCTATTGAAAAAATAGAGAACCGTTTTTTCAACGGTAAAAGACAACAAATACGTCGTAAGCACAACACTGTGAGAGAACGTCTCTCAAAAGGAGCTGTGAGAGTGGATCATGTACGCACTGATCAGAACTTAGTTGATCCTTTGACGAAAGGATTAGCTAGGGAGAAAGTCCAAAATACATCTCAAAGGATGGGTCTACTGCCTTTAGAATCATGAGTCACTCACGATGGTAACCCGATCTAAAAGACTGGAGATCCCAAGGATTAGGTTCAATGGGTAATAACAAGTTGTGAAGTTACGAGATGAATGTAACGCCCCAAAATAATTTAATTATTTATTTAATTAAGTTATTTAAGGCTTACAATATTTATTTAATTTAATTAAATAATTCAAGGTTTAATTTATTTTATTTTACTTATTAGGAGGTGTTGCCACGAATTGAAGTGGTGCTTGGGGGCCCATGACCCTCAAGTGAGCCCATGACCCATTGGTTAGTCATAGGAGTCGACTCACTAGGGGTCTTGGGAGTTAGTTGCAATTCACTCAAGTGGGCAAAAGAAAGAAAAAAAGAAACGTAAAAGAGAGAGTGAGAAGAGAAGGAGTTGCGAAGGGAAGAGGAGAAGAAGAGAGGGCGAAGCACTCAAGGAAGAGGAGAAGGCTCGTTGGTGACTTGCATTTCCTTGGAGCATTGTCTAGCTAATTTCGACTTCTAAGAGGTTAGGGGGTCCTCTTTTTGTTTTTAATAATTTATGCGAATTGGTGATTGCTTAGGGTTAGGGTTCTAGGTTAGTTCTATGGATGAATTGTGATGTTGATGATTAAATTATAGTATTGTGATGCTTGATGTTGAATTTCTATGTTGAAAATCGCATGATTGGTATTTGAGTGGTTGCTAATGCGAATTGGACATCATATGTTTGAATATATGACTATTTGATGCTTACTTGGTGAAATTGAGAATCATGGTGACACTTGAATCATATAGATATAATTGGGTGTTTAATGATTTTAAATTGGTGATTGAAAGTGAAAAATTCTGGTTTTGGAAGCTCCTAGGCGCCTTGGGCGCCATATGTGTGTTGCTGGATTTTTTGTGTTTTGCGCCATAGTCATGGGCGTCAGGCGCCCAGCAGTGTGCCTGCGCCAGTTTTCCCAAATTCTGTTGCCCTGTGTTGCTGTGCCTCTTGCCCTGTGTTGCTGTGCCTCTTGCCCTGTGTTGCTGTGTTCTGTGTCACTGTGCTGCCAGTTTTGGCGCTAGGTGCTTGTGTCATGGGCGCTAAGGGCCCCAATGTTCTGGTGATGGTTTTGTAAAAATTGTTTTCAGGTTTTCATATTCTGATAAAATGGCTCCTGCAAAATGATTTTGGGCAACAAAAGAGTTGGATTGCGTGTTTTCACTAGGTGCCTAGTGCATGGGCGCCTAAGATGATGTTCAGTTTTTGACAAAATTTCTATTGGGTTTTCATGTTTTGAGCATTTGGCTCGTGTAAAATCAATTTCGAAAGAAAATGAATTTTGTTGCATGTTGGCCTTAGGCGCCTAGTGCCTGGGCGCTGTGTTCCCCTGCGCCAGTTCCTGCGCCAGTTCCTGGGCGCCAGCGCCTATGCGCGTGTTGTGTTCCTGGGCGCCAGCGCCAGCGCCTGTGCGCGTGTTGCTGTTCCTGGGCGCCAGCGCCCATGCGCCAAATTTTTGTGTTGCTCCTGGGCGCCCAGCGCCCTGCGCCAAGTTCTGTGTTGCCCCTGGGCGCCCAGCGCCCATGCGCCAGTTTCAGGATGTCTAAGTATTTTTCCTATTTTGTTTTTAATGTAACTTTTGACTCGGTTATCCAAATTTAACGGTTCAAAATGCGTTTCGAAGCTAATTTCAGTGTCTATCCAATTGTTCCAATTTTATGCAAAAATAAATTATTTTACTGGTGTTTCTGGGCTGATGGTGTTCAAGTGTCCAAATGGCTATTTTTATCCATTTTCCCTATGTCGTGTCAATATCCTAAGTTGGTCTATTTGAATTGGTGTTGGTGTGAGTGGTGGGCTGAATTGGTGAATGTGATAAGGTGAGATTGGTGAGCAGAGGCTTCGGCCTAATTTTAATTTGGTGAGCTGATTAATGCACTATGGTGAGATTATAAATTAAAATGGTGAGTTGAAATGAAATGGTGATTTTGTTTAATTGTAGTGTGTTGTGATGCATTTCCATAACACCTCATGAAATCATGTGCATTATTGGTGAGCAGAGGCTTCGGCCTAGTTTTATTTGGTGAGCAGAGGCTACGGCCTATTTGTATTTGGTGACGGATCCGACATGCATGTACCCGTGGAGTTTGGGTTGCATTTCATGCATAATCATACATTGTGTAGTGCTGTTTGGAAATAGAATGTTGATGTGATTGTTTCCGTTGTTGTGAATTGGTGTGCCTGGTTTCCTTTTTCCTATGCAGTGCTTAATTCCCATATGTTATTAATTATGAAAAGAGACTCACCCTACTGCTTTTATGTTGCTTCTTATGTCGGCAACGTGCAGGTAATAACGAGTGAAGGTTTCCCTTATGCCTTCGTCTGGTAGGAAGTGTCACGCTCTGATACGTAGCACCAGGGGGGGTGTCCTATGTTATGTGTTGTTTTCATTAACCGTTAGATTTTTATTGGTGATGTATTGGTTTTTATTGTTAGAACTCATTATTATTCCGCTGCTGGTGGTGATTGAATTTAGTTGATGCGAACTAAACGTTTATTTTGTTTATGGTGCTATGTACCTTGTATTTTGAACCGGACTGTGAAAAGTGAAGTGGTTGATTTTATGATGTAAGTGTAGCACTCGCTTAAATTATTTTCAAAAAAAAAAAAAGAAACTCTGATTTTATTAAAAAGTAAGGCTATTAGAAAAGGGGTGTTACATTAGTGGTATCAAAGCAGTTTGGTCTGTCCGGCCAAGTCGTCCTGTCATAGTGTCTTATGACAAATAGAATTGTTAGATTAGTTCTAAATTTCCGTTTGTGCTGCAGTGATAGTTTGAAATGGCTGGGAGGAACGACGCTGCTCTTGCTGCTGCTTTGCAGGCTATGGCTCAAGCTGTTGGGAACCAGCAAAATGGTGCTGAAAATGCTGGGACTCGCAGTTTGGCCACGTTCCAGAGGGAGAATCCACCTGTCTTTAAGGGCAAGTATAATCCAGATGGTGCTCTAGCATGGCTGAAAGAGATTGAAAGGATATTTCGGGTCATGGATTGTAATGATGCGCAGAAGGTCAGGTATGGTACCCATACGCTGGCAGAGGAAGCTGATGATTGGTGGATGGAGGTGAGGCAGAGATTGGAAACTGCTAATGAGGAGATAACTTGGGCTGTTTTCCGTAGAGAGTTCTTGCGGAAGTATTTTCCTGAAGATGTGAGAGGTAAAAAAGAAATAGAATTCCTTGAGCTGAAGCAAGGAAGCATGTCAGTGACGGAGTATGCTGCCAAGTTCACTGAATTGGCTAAGTTTTATCCCCATTATGCTGATGCTGATTCTGAGTTCTCAAAGTGTATTAAGTTTGAGAATGGACTGAGGGCTGATATAAAGAAAGCTGTAGGGTACCAGAAGATTCGGGTATTCGCTGATTTGATCGACAGTTGCAGGATATATGAGGATGATAGTAATGCTCACTCTAAGGTCATGAGAGATCTGAGGGGCAAATTTCAGAATCGGGGTAAGCCATATGAGGTTCAGGCTGGTAAGGGTAAGCAGAGGTATGCAGATAATAAGAAAACAAGTGGGGGAGATGCCCCTGCGAAGGTTGTGTGCTACAGGTGTGGCAAGCCGGGCCATAAGAGTTTTGACTGCTCGGATAATAAATGTTTCAAGTGCGGTAAAGAAGGTCATGTGGCTGCGAAATGTGAGAAAAGGGATGTGGTGTGCTACAACTGTGGGGAAGCAGGTCATATTAGTACTAAGTGTACTAAGCCGAAGAAAGAGAAGTCCCATGGAAAAGTGTTTGCTCTCGCAGGATCAGAGGATACTAATGAGATTAGAGGTACATGTTTTATTAATGGTATTCCTTTGATTGCTATTATAGATACTGGTGCTACGCATTCATCTATTGCTGCTTTGTGTGCTGAGAAATTGGACCTTGTTTTATCTTCTATGATGAGGGAGATGGTTATTGACACTCCAGCTAAGGGTTCAGTAACTACCTCTCTTGTGTGTGCTAAGTTCCCTCTGTCAATCTTCGGCAGAGATTTTCTTGTTGATCTTATTTGTTTGCCGTTGGGATGGTTGGATGTCATTCTTGGTATGGACTGGTTAGTATATAACCATGTGCATATAAATTGTTCCCGAAGATCTGTGAGCTTCTTTCCTCCCGAGGGAGAAGAATCTGTTTTGTTTCCTGCTGGTCATTTGCATAAGGTGATGAAGGAAGGAGTTCATCTGTTTGCTTTGATGGCGTCATTGTCTGCTGAGAATCAGGCAATCATTGAAAGGGTTCAAGTAGTGTGTGAGTTCCCTGAAGTGTTCCCGGATGAAATTCCAAGTGTTCCACCAGAGAGGGAGGTTGAGTTTGCTATTGATCTTATACCTGGTACTAGGCCTGTGTCTATGGCACCGTACCGAATGTCAGCCTCAGAGTTGTCTGAATTGAAAAAGCAATTAGAAGATCTACTTGAGAAGAAATTTGTAAGGCCAAGTGTGTCACCGTGGGGTGCTCCGGTATTGTTAGTGAAAAAGAAGGACGGGAGTATGAGACTTTGTGTCGATTATAGGCAATTGAACAAAGTGACAATAAAGAACAGGTATCCGCTTCCCAGAATTGATGATCTGATGGACCAGTTGGTAGGTGCTAAGGTGTTTAGTAAAATCGATTTGAGGTCGGGTTATCACCAGATCAAGGTAAAAGATGAAGACATTCAGAAAACCGCTTTCAGAACGAGATATGGGCACTATGAGTATTCTGTGATGCCGTTTGGTGTTACCAACGCGCCGGGTGTGTTTATGGAGTACATGAATCGTACTTTCCATAGTTACTTGGATCGGTTTGTGGTTGTGTTTATTGACGACATTCTGGTGTATTCTAAAACAGAAGAGGAGCACGCAGAACATTTGAGGTTAGTGCTAGAAGTGTTGAAAGAAAAGAAATTGTATGCAAAATTGTCTAAGTGTGAGTTCTGGCTGAATGAAGTAGGTTTCCTTGGTCATATTATCTCTGGTAATGGTATAGCTGTGGACCCAGCCAAGGTTGATGCTGTGTCTCAATGGGAGAGCCCGAAGTCAGTTACTGAGATTAGGAGTTTCTTGGGATTAGCTGGTTACTACAGGAGGTTTATTGAAGGTTTCTCGAGGTTGGCACTTCCGTTGACTCAATTGACGTGTAAGGGAAGGGCCTTTGTGTGGGATGCTCGCTGTGAGGAGAGCTTCAATGAGTTGAAAAAGAGGTTGACCACATCGCCCGTTTTGACTTTGCCTGTTCCGGATCGACCATTTGTAGTATATTGTGATGCTTCCAAGATGGGTTTGGGAGGTGTGTTAATGCAAGAGGGTAAGGTAGTAGCTTATGCGTCCAGGCAGTTGAGGACCCATGAGAAGAACTACCCTACTCATGATTTGGAGCTAGCTGCAATTGTGTTTGTGCTGAAGATTTGGAGGCACTATCTGTATGGTACTAGATTTGAAGTGTTTAGTGACCATAAGAGTTTGAAATACTTGTTCGATCAGAAGGAGCTGAATATGAGACAGAGACGTTGGTTAGAATTGCTGAAGGATTATGATTTCGGCTTGAACTATCACCCCGGCAAAGCTAATGTCGTGGCTGATGCTTTAAGTCGGAAGAGTTTGCATATGTCGGCCATGATGGTGAAAGAGTTAGAGTTGATTGAGCAGTTTCGGGACATGAGTCTGGTTTGTGAAGTGACACCGCAGAGTGTCAGATTGGGAATGTTGAAGATTGGCAATGGATTTTTGGTTAGTGTTCGAGAAGCCCAAAGGTCAGATGTAAAGTTGGTAGACTTGTTAGTTGTGAATGATCAAGCTGTGAATGGAGATTTCAAGTTAGATTCCCAAGGTGTATTGAGATTCAGAGATAGGATCTGCATTCCTGATGATGCTGAGATGAAGCGAATGATTCTTGAGGAGAGCCATAGGAGCAAGTTGAGTATTCATCCAGGAGCTACGAAAATGTACCAAGATCTGAAGAAAATGTTCTGGTGGCCTGGTATGAAGAAGGATGTGGCACGGTTTGTGTATTCTTGTCTGACTTGTCAGAAGTCTAAGATTGAGCATCAGAAGCCCGCGGGGTTGATGCAACCATTGGAGATTCCGGAATGGAAATGGGATAGCATTTCCATGGATTTTGTGACTGGTTTGCCAAATACAGTGAGAGGGTTTGATGCTATATGGGTGGTTGTGGACAGGTTGTCTAAGTCTGCTCATTTCTTACCAATAAATATGACTTATCCAGTTCCAAAGTTGGCAGAGATCTACATCAAGACAATTGTGAAGTTGCATGGCGTTCCGCTTAGTATTGTATCTGATAGAGATCCAAGATTCACATCTGAATTTTGGAAAAGTTTGCAGGAAGCTTTGGGTTCTAAGTTGAGGTTGAGCTCCGCTTATCATCCGCAGACAGATGGTCAGACGGAGAGGACTATTCAGTCGTTAGAGGACTTGTTGAGGGCATGTGTTCTTGAGCAGAGAGGTTCATGGGATTCTCATCTTCCGTTGATAGAGTTCACCTACAACAACAGTTTTCACTCTAGTATTGGTATGGCACCGTTTGAGGCGTTGTATGGTCGGAGATGTAGGACTCCGTTGTGTTGGTATGAATCTGGGGAGAGTGCAGTGTTGGGGCCTGAGATTGTGCGAGAAACAACTGAGAAGGTAAAATTAATCCGTGAGAAGATGAAAGCGTCGCAGAGTCGACAAAAGAGCTATCATGATAAGAGAAGGAAGGATTTAGAGTTTCAGGCAAGTGATCATGTGTTTCTGAGAGTCACTCCGGTGACTGGTGTTGGGCGTGCCTTGAAATCAAAGAAGTTAACTCCCCGTTTCATTGGTCCGTATCAGATTACGGAGAGGGTGGGAAGTGTTGCCTATAGGGTGGCCTTGCCGCCTAATCTTTCGAACTTGCATGACGTGTTTCACGTGTCACAGCTTCGAAAGTATGTTCCAGACCCGTCTCATGTGATTCAGATGGATGAAGTAGAGGTGCGGGATAATCTCACTGTGGAGACTATGCCTGTGCGGATTGAAGATAGAGAAGTGAAGACTCTGAGAGGGAAAGAAATTCTTTTGGTGAAAGTGGTTTGGTTAGGAGCTGCTGGTGAGAGCATGACATGGGAGCTGGAGAGTAAGATGCGGGAAGCATATCCGGAGTTGTTTGATTCAGGTAATTTCGAGGACGAAATATTCTAAGTGGGGGAGAGTTGTAACGCCCCAAAATAATTTAATTATTTATTTAATTAAGTTATTTAAGGCTTACAATATTTATTTAATTTAATTAAATAATTCAAGGTTTAATTTATTTTATTTTACTTATTAGGAGGTGTTGCCACGAATTGAAGTGGTGCTTGGGGGCCCATGACCCTCAAGTGAGCCCATGACCCATTGGTTAGTCATAGGAGTCGACTCACTAGGGGTCTTGGGAGTTAGTTGCAATTCACTCAAGTGGGCAAAAGAAAGAAAAAAAGAAACGTAAAAGAGAGAGTGAGAAGAGAAGGAGTTGCGAAGGGAAGAGGAGAAGAAGAAGAGAGGGCGAAGCACTCAAGGAAGAGGAGAAGGCTCGTTGGTGACTTGCATTTCCTTGGAGCATTGTCTAGCTAATTTCGACTTCTAAGAGGTTAGGGGGTCCTCTTTTTGTTTTTAATAATTTATGCGAATTGGTGATTGCTTAGGGTTAGGGTTCTAGGTTAGTTCTATGGATGAATTGTGATGTTGATGATTAAATTATAGTATTGTGATGCTTGATGTTGAATTGCTATGTTGAAAATCGCATGATTGGTATTTGAGTGGTTGCTAATGCGAATTGGACATCATATGTTTGAATATATGACTATTTGATGCTTACTTGGTGAAATTGAGAATCATGGTGACACTTGAATCATATAGATATAATTGGGTGTTTAATGATTTTAAATTGGTGATTGAAAGTGAAAAATTCTGGTTTTGGAAGCTCCTAGGCGCCTTGGGCGCCATATGTGTGTTGCTGGATTTTTTGTGTTTTGCGCCATAGTCATGGGCGCCAGGCGCCCAGCAGTGTGCCTGCGCCAGTTTTCCCAAATTCTGTTGCCCTGTGTTGCTGTGCCTGTTGCCCTGTGTTGCTGTGCCTGTTGCCCCGTGTTGCTGTGTTCTGTGTCACTGTGCTGCCAGTTTTGGCGCTAGGTGCTTGTGTCATGGGCGCTAAGGGCCCCAATGTTCTGGTGATGGTTTTGTAAAAATTGTTTTCAGGTTTTCATATTCAGATAAAATGGCTCCTGCAAAATGATTTTGGGCAACAAAAGAGTTGGATTGCGTGTTTTCACTAGGTGCCTAGTGCATGGGCGCCTAAGATGATGTTCAGTTTTTGACAAAATTTCTATTGGGTTTTCATGTTTTGAGCATTTGGCTCGTGTAAAATCAATTTCGAAAGAAAATGAATTTTGTTGCATGTTGGCCTTAGGCGCCTAGTGCCTGGGCGCTGTGTTCCCCTGCGCCAGTTCCTGCGCCAGTTCCTGGGCGCCAGCGCCTATGCGCGTGTTGTGTTACTGGGCGCCAGCGCCAGCGCCTGTGCGCGTGTTGCTGTTCCTGGGCGCCAGCGCCCATGTGCCAAATTTTTGTGTTGCTCCTGGGCGCCCAGCGCCCTGCGCCAAGTTCTGTGTTGCCCCTGGGCGCCGAGCGCCCATGCCCCAGTTTCAGGATGTCTAAGTATTTTTCCTATTTTGTTTTTAATGTAACTTTTGACTCGGTTATCCAAATTTAACGGTTCAAAATGCGTTTCGAAGCTAATTTCAGTGTCTATCCAATTGTTCCAATTTTATGCAAAAATAAATTATTTTACTGGTGTTTCTGGGCTGGTGGTGTTCAAGTGTCCAAATGGCTATTTTTATCCATTTTCCCTATGTCGTGTCAATATCCTAAGTTGGTCTATTTGAATTGGTGTTGGTGTGAGTGGTGGGCTGAATTGGTGAATGTGATAAGGTGAGATTGGTGAGCAGAGGCTTCGGCCTAATTTTAATTTGGTGAGCTGATTAATGCACTATGGTGAGATTATAAATTAAAATGGTGAGTTGAAATGAAATGGTGATTTTGTTTAATTGTAGTGTGTTGTGATGCATTTCCATAACACCTCATGAAATCATGTGCATTATTGGTGAGCAGAGGCTTCGGCCTAGTTTTATTTGGTGAGCAGAGGCTACGGCCTATTTGTATTTGGTGACGGATCCGACATGCATGTACCCGTGGAGTTTGGGTTGCATTTCATGCATAATCATACATTGTGTAGTGCTGTTTGGAAATAGAATGTTGATGTGATTGTTTCCGTTGTTGTGAATTGGTGTGCCTGGTTTCCTTTTTCCTATGCAGTGCTTAATTCCCATATGTTATTAATTATGAAAAGAGACTCACCCTACTGCTTTTATGTTGCTTCTTATGTCGGCAACGTGCAGGTAATAACGAGTGAAGGTTTCCCTTATGCCTTCGTCTGGTAGGAAGTGTCACGCTCTGATACGTAGCACCAGGGGGGGTGTCCTATGTTATGTGTTGTTTTCATTAACCGTTAGATTTTTATTGGTGATGTATTGGTTTTTATTTTTAGAACTCATTATTATTCCGCTGCTGGTGGTGATTGAATTTAGTTGATGCGAACTAAACGTTTATTTTGTTTATGGTGCTATGTACCTTGTATTTTGAACCGGACTGTGAAAAGTGAAGTGGTTGATTTTATGATGTAAGTGTAGCACTCGCTTAAATTATTTTCAAAAAAAAAAAAAAGAAACTCTGATTTTATTAAAAAGTAAGGCTATTAGAAAAGGGGTGTTACAATGAACATGCTATTATAAGGAAAGAAGCATGATTCCTGAAACGACGTAAGGTTGAGGTAATGGAAACTCTTAATGAGATCTATACTCTGGAGTGGAGTACCTAGCTACAGGAGTACTCTTGATAGACTCACCTTTGTGAATGTGGAAGTGGGGCCGCTTCCTATGGAATCGTTGGCAAAATTCCTAGAGCGTTCACTAAACTGGGATAGACGTGATGGGCCATAAATGCACAGGCTTATAAGAATACACCCATGGAAAAGGTTGTCTGTGGTTTTAATGTTAGAGATAGAGTTCAAGACTACGAGTCACTCTTGTTGAATCTAAATCCTAACCGCTATGCAAAGGTTCAAGTCGTAAGACACCTCTGTTTATGCACAATCTTATGGAAGCGTTTGATGCTACTTCTGAAACTCCTTTTTAAATTCAAGTGGGGGATTGTAGGAACTTTCATGATATGTGTGAATTGAAAAAGTCTCACATTGGATAGAATAGACACTTTGAGAGTGTTTATAAGTGGGAAACTCACACATGGGTTTGGACCCCAAGGGGTACCCAATTTTGTGAATGGGAGAGGACGCACACAAAATGACAACCACACACGTGCGCACCGCCGCCATCCGGCTAGCCCGGATTGGCCGGGCCGGGCTTGGGCCTTGTGGTGTATATTTCCGAAAATTATTTTTTATTTTTCGCGTCTCCCAACGGTCGTATTGACCGAGTCAAAGTCTCCAACGATCATGTTGGTCGGGTCAAAGTCAAATTGTAACGGTTTTGGTCAAAAGAGCCTTGGCTATTAAATTCCTTCCAACGACTATCTCTTTTTATGCCTATAAAAGGAAGACCCCTCCTCACTTCTTACTCACACCAAACTTGATGATAAAGCATTTCTCCTCAAGTTTTCTCTCTTCTCTCTAAACTTCTTTGTTCTTCTCTAGAAAGCTTGAAGCATTTCCAAGCTAAAGAGTGGTTTTCATAACCATATTGAGGGTGTATATCTTAGAGCGAATTTTCACGGTGTAGTGAACTTTCGTAGCAGTTTTGACTGAGCTATTTTATCTTGGGGACGTCGTGGTTGATAGCCTGCTTGCACCTTAATTGGAGCAGTGCCATGAAACGTCTTAAAGAGAGCGATCTAGTCCGCGACTCATCCCAGTAATCTCTTCGGCTTGATTTTTGAAAACAGTGTTGTTTGGGGAAAGTTCTGACTAGGAAAGACTTGGTATTTAAGAGTGTCTATTGTGACCCACCTCTCTTTCCTGGGAATCTACTCGGATTAACATTTCTCGTGCATGCATCCCCAAGCCAGTGAAATAGATTCAAAATACTGTGATAGTGGGGAAATAGTAAACCAATTCACTCGTAAATCTAACTCCAAACCCCTTAGAGAAACTGCAGGCAAAAAACAAGTGTAACACATCTTCGCGATCCGCCCTACACAGTGAGCAACCCAACATTTTCTTCATTATGTATCACATGGCGCTGATATAAGAGAACTCGTGTGGGAATGGAATTCGAAAACTATCTCCATCCAAATATGAGTAATTTTGAGGGAATAGTTGTCCTCCACTCCTTATAAACGAAGACAGAATTGCTGCCATGCCCAACTCCAAATAGCCATTGAGCAGGCGATTGGAGCAAAAGCTTACTGAAAAAGATTTGTTTGATTCCAAAATCCAAATCCAATAACCGGCCTTGTCATTAATGGGAGTGATGTCCTTCAATATATCGCCAAGGATGTTTGCTTCCTCTACACTAAGGTGATCATTCAACGCCCTCCAAGGAAGAGAGACCAATGCCAACCATTAGTCCGCCAAGATCCAACATCAACGACAGATACATGCTGATGTCCACAACCTGCATATAAAAGGGGAAAAAACCAGATGCAACGACCGGTTGCCTATCCAATGATGGTACCAAAAGTCCACAGTGTAACCACCCCCCAAACCACGTCTAACACAATCTGTAAACCACCCTGTCGTGAGCACATCATTACCCAAACATATAACATCACGCCACCATAAAGAATCATTCTTCCCTCCCACTTGAAAGCTACCATTCCAATGCAAAGAAGAACGCTCACCATATCTATGTGCTACAATATCTCTCCAACAAGCGGTGGAATCAACCAAAAAGCGCCACTTTCATTAATATAAAAGAGCAATGTTGAACAACTCAAGATTTTTGATACCTAGATCACCTATTTTTTGGTTTGCAAATATTATCTCAAGCCACCCAATACATGCCTCTGAAGTCTTCCATGATTACAATCAATTTTTGATTTTCAAGTAGTGGGAGAATCATTGATTATGTATCTTTTAGAGTTTTAGGATATACTAACATTACATGCAACGTACGTAACGTAACGTATAACGAATGTAAATAATTTTTCGATTTATTTACACTTGTTAAATTACTTTGGTAAAAAGAAAAAAAATATAATTTTTACTCATATAATTTTGGTTTAAGTATCATTTTATTCCCCCACAAATATAGTGAATTTTGATTTCAATCCCAGTAAAAAATATTTTTTTGTTTTGACAGCTGCAATTTCCAAAACCATGACTTTTAGTTCTTAAAGTTTTTTATGTTTTCAATTCAAAAAAAAAAACAAAGCTTTTTATGTTAAAAATAGGTTATGTGACTTCTTTTATTACGTGGCTTGGGACTAAAACGGAAAATTCTCTATATTTGCAAAGACTAAAATGAAAATTTGTTATATTTGCATAGACTTACAAAAAGCCACAAAAACTTTTTTTAAACATAAAAAACACATCTACTATCTATCTATACCATTTACTTACTACAAAAATACCAATCTTATCATTTTCCCAACTAAATAATTGGAGGATATTTCAGTAATTTCACCTTTTCACTTTTTCAAACTTTTTCAATTTTTCACCTTTTCACTCTCTCATACATTTTTTTCAAACTTTTTCAAATTTTTTTACTTTTTCTCGCTCACACACATTTTTTCACTCTCTTCTCCTCTTTCTTCCTCTAATTCTCTCATTTCTCTATTTTTCACAATATACCTTCATTTTTCCTCTTTACTATTTTAAATTTTTTTGAATTTTGACAAAATTTTAGTATCCGTTTTTTACACGTGGTAATATTTAGGCTAATTAAATCTGCAATTTTGAAATTCTCTTGATTTTCATGGAATAATGTTCAGACCAATTAAATTTTGTCTGAGTTCATACATTACCCACTACCAATTTTTTTTTCTTCTTTTTAAATTATTATATTAAGATGTTTCTATGTGCATAACATTCAATTAAAATTCTACATATAAAAATGGTTTATTCTTAAAATTTTCTCACAACATTGGTATTTTGGACATCGTAAAAAGCTCAAAAATAGTATATTATTCAAAAAATCTTACAAAATTCAAATTTTGATGTAATTTGATAAATGAATTTTTATCACAAAAACATCAAAAAAAAGTGGATAATAATGTAATATTTTGTATACAAAATATTATTATTAAAATATTAAAGGGCCTCAGTTTACGCCTCAATTAGTGTTGGGCTAGCCCTTTCTTCACCATAATCCCTCTCTTCTCCATCTTCACCGAACACAAGCCTACTAAGAAACTCATTAATTTTGATTGTATCATGTATCATTTCAATCTCGTGGTATGAAACCAAATGGGTTTTCACATCTTAAATCAAATGCGTTTCAGATCCAAAGAAAGAAAAAAATGAACAATTGCACAAAGGAGAATGTAAAGAAATGGAGAAAGAGGGAGGAAAGCAAAGGAAAATTAATGGGTGAGAAATGTGGCTTTGTCTCCATGTGAATCTTCAATTCCGAAATTATGAGTTGAGATGCACACATAAATGATTTGAGATCTACCTCACATACCAACTCACCTTTAAAAAAAATTAAAAATGAAAAAAAGTAACACCATAACTCCGTTTGCCACATCAAAAAGTAATGAAGGAATTAACATAAGGATAAAAATGAAAAAGTGGGTGTGTGCAGGGATTTTTTTTTTTAAAAAAAAAATTGTGGGAACATAAATCAAAAACATATTTAAGCCTATTTTTTAAATTGATCTAAAAGTTATCTCTCTTAAATTTTGTTCGGTACCGTATCTCTTGCTAGGTATCCGGTCTTTGATAAGTAGACCGGTCTTGGATAAGTAGTCTGGTCCGAGATAGTTGGTACTTAAGTTCTTGGTCAGTTCCGAGTTTGAGCTCCGATCCGGGGTGGGGTGGTACCTGCAATGACACTCCGACGCTCAAGTCAATGAGTGAGTCAATTACAAGTGAGAGTATAGGAGAAGTGTGTGTACCATTAATGTTAGCAATCAATGCTTATTTATAGGTATCTGGAGTGGAGGAGGGCCATTGGATCTAGGTCTGCAATCTCCACCGTTGGATGAATTGGGTCCTTTGCTATTGGGCCTTTTTGGTGGATTTGGCCATTGAGGCCCAATCCATAACAGTAGCCCCCAAGTCGGGTCGCCTTAAGGCGAGCTAGACTTGATGTTTTAGAGTTCGTGTCGGCCCCAAACTCCGGGGTGAGAGACTCACGGTATACCGGGACGATTTGAGGGACTCAGGTTGCGTCGAGTGACTCGAGGCTGTCCGTTTTTGAGAGATTCCAGTCATGGCGGGGTCAAAGGACCGGGGCGAGCCGAGGGAACCGAAGTGATCCGAGCATAGTTGTGTCCTGATTTCTGTGCCAGCTAACGACGTCATTGATGGGACGCGTCATTCGAGGATGATTGGGGTAATCATGGCGCATGGAACGACGCGCCTGCCTAGGGGCTAGCGTTGGGAAGTGTAGCCTAGGCCCAGACCCATCTGAGGTCTTCTTGCTTCCTATAAATAGGAGGGAGGACCTCACTCACTTTGGGCTGTTTTCTGAGAATTGCTCCGCTCCCGATCTTAAAATCGTTCCGGAGTTGAATTCGCCTTTCAGAGTTGTGTTGAGTCTCGGTGAGGCCTTTGCTGTTCGTGACCTGCTTCAAGTGTTCGACGAGCTTCTTTTTTCACAAGGTTAGTTTCTTCCTTTTATTTATTGCTTCCGGCTTTAGATCACAGCCGGGTTCTCTCAGAACCCGTATTTATAGATACAGAGTGGGGGTCGTCAGGTCGGGTTCCGACTTGGTTGTGGACCCACTGTTTAAGTATCAACCTGACTTGTCAAGCCCCCATTTCTGCAGGATCGGTCTGGCGAGGACAAAACAAACCCGTCGGGTCGCTAACTCAGATCTCCCTAGTCTCGCAAAAGTAATGGCTTCCGGTACTGGAGAGTCGGTGGGAGTTCGCACTAGTCCCCCCGGGTCGGTTGTTCCTGAGGTTCAAGATGACTTGGGCTCTGCTCCTTTGAGTATTCACGCTGAAGACCGCTCTCCTGGGGTTCCCAGCAACGAACCGGCGGATGAAGATAATACCGAGGTAGTGATCCTTGACTCGGAGGATTCTGACGCCGAGCCTGACTGTGAAGAACAGGGAAGTACTAGCTGGAGCTCGGATGAGAGCGAAGCGGAGGTTGCTGATAGTCGCAACAATGAAGACGGACTTGGACATTGCGGGGACCCCGCGCATGAGGGAGGTGATTCCGATCAATACCCACGAGCCGGAGTAGGGCCGGTCGATGTTCTCTTATCCCAACCTCTCAATGTTCCTCGGGAGTATTCATGGGTGTCGGAGACGTTGAGGGGAATTCAGTCCCTCTACAGGACCGGGGATGATATGAGTTTCTTTGTCAATCGCCTTTCCCGGAAGGATCAGATCTGGAACGTGGAGGGAATGGCTGAAGACCAACACGTAGCTGTCTAGCCTAAAGCTTTGAAATTTGTCATGTATGGGGTGACAATCCTTGATATGCATATTAGCCCCCCTTTCACCCCCTTTCAGCAAGAGGCCTTGGAAATCTTGAACCTCGCTCCTTCCCAACTTCATCCCAACTCATGGGCGTTCCTTCGGGCTTTCGAGTTGATGTGCATTCATTTGGGGAGGCCAATCTCTTGTGACCTGTTCTTCCACCTTTTTGAGGTCAACCGGAGGCATGAGGATGGCACCGAGGATCGGTGGGAGCACGTGAGTTTCCGGGCTAGGAGGGGCGTAAAGATTTCCATGCCCTATTCCGATTCTTTGAAGAACTGGAAGAACAAGTACTTTTTTGTCGAGCCCGTGAACGAGGAGGCAGTGAGGCACGTTGGTCAATATTCTGCGGACGGGAAATCATTGGAGTCCACTAAGTTTCAACTAGGGTGGTCTCTTTCTCATTTTAACCGGCGACCTCACTCCTACACCGTCAGCTTAGGGCGGCTATCCCCGGTTGATCAGGACTCACTGGCGATCTTGACGAATTTTGCCGACCTGATTGTCTACCGGGATCCCAAAAAATTCGGGGTTGACGTAGCCCGATTGGTTGGGGCCGGATCGAAGTCTCAAGTGGCCGACGTTCTTGGTAGGTTTTTGATAGATAATCCCGCCCATAACTTTTTGACTGCCGTTTCTTTTAACATTGTTTATTTCCCTTATTTTGCAGATAGCATGGGACCTGACAAGTTCTCCCGCTTGGTGGCTCTTGCTGAAAGGAAAGCCGGGGTTCAGCAGGAAAAGCCCGTTGCTGTCGTTCCGATCAATACAATCCCGGAGGCCAGTTTGGCAGGTGTAGAGGGTCAGGCTGCTGATCTTTTACATCGGAAAAGGGAGCGTCCCTTGCCGCAAACAGACCCTGCTTCTACTTCACATGCTCCGGAGCAGCAGGGACCGCCCGGTCGAGCTGGTTCCACCCGGGCTTCTAAGAAAAGTCGTCATGGGAAGCACCGAACTTCTAGGTCTTCCGGTATTTCGATTGACGCCGATTTCTTGCAGAAGCACGTGGAGGATTCCCGGGTCGACCCGGTCGAGGTGGCTCTCAGGTTATTTCGGTATCTGGCCGATGTGTCCAAGCTTCAGAGGGTCGAGGCTGAGAGTCAGGCAAAAGGTGACACCAAGTTCCGAGGTGTACTCTTTGATTTTTCTTTTTGGTTACTTCTGTTCCTGACTTCCTTGTTTCCGCTATAACAGGGGCTCTGGTAGAGAGGGACAATGAAAGGAAGGCCCGGGAGGAGCTTCAGGCAAAATATGAGGTGCTGTCCTCAACTCTCTCGAAGTCGCAAGAGGACCAGACCGCGCTCAAGGCGGTTGCGGATAAACTTGAAAGGGAGAGGGACTCTGCCCTTAATCTGTGCATGGAACATGAGGTCCGAATCTCAGATCTTGAGAGTCAAGGGAGGCGGTCTGAAGAGGTGGTTTCTTCCATGAAGGCCCGGATTTATGTACTCGAGGCCGATCTTGTGAAAGCGAGGCAGGCCCAGGTCGGGTCTGGCGTCGATTCCTCGCCTCGGATTGCTGAATTGGAAAAAGAGCTCCAAGAGGCACGCGCCAAAGCCGAGGCCGTGGAGAAGGAGATGTTGGAGGTGGCCCAGATGGCTGTGGAGGTGGCTGGGGAGAGTTTCGAAAAAGCGCTTGCTCAGGTGGCTATTATCCATCCATCTCTGCCTTTGGACCGGGGGATTCTTCGTTTGGAGCATACTGTAGAAGGCGGGCGTGTTGTCAAGCTCCATCCTGACTCTGAAGCGTTTGAGGTCATTTACCCTCCCCCTTCCTTGCCGTGACTATTGTTGATGGGATAGCTCTGGATTAGCTGTTTTTTGGGTTCCAGGTGGAACCGGTGGGGGAGAAAAGCCCCGGGTTCCGGGCGGAACCGGAATTTGTAATATGTCACCACCTTTTTTGAACTAGAGGACCCGGCCGTATCCGGGGTGATTTGTAATAGAAATGTATTTTAATGTGCCTCCGGTTTCATTTACCTCGGTTGAGTCTTTATACTGTTATTTTACATTCGTGCACTTGCGTTTGATTCGCTCAAGTGGTAAGCGTCCCCTTAGGGGCAGTTTACCGGGACTCGGCCCAGATCGAACTCGTCCCTTAGGGTTGTGGCAACCTCGGTCAACTAGTTGTTTTACGTAACGATGACCGCCTTCGGGGCAGTTTACCGGGACTCGACCCAGATCGAACTCACCCCTTAGGGTAGCGACAACCTCGGTCAGCTAAAAGAAGATAAAATAGGTGATAAAATCGGTAGACACCGCAAAAATAATCGATAACATCGGTATACACCGTTCTTTAGATAAGATAATTTATACCATCGGTATACACCGTTCTTCAGATAAAATGATTTACAACATCGGTATACACCGTTCTTTAGATAAGATAAGAATAACGTCGGTATACACCGTTCTTCAGATAAGATGAGAGTCAGCTGTAGTACTTTTTTAATTTAGTGGCGTTCCAAGTTCTTGGGATCGCCTTCCCGGCCAAGGTCTCCAATTCGTAGGCACCTCTGCGAGTTTTAGATAAAACTCGGTAAGGTCCTTCCCAATTGGGGGCGAGCTTGCCCTGCGCGGCGTTCTTCAAACCGACGTTGGCTCTTCGTAAAACCAAATCACCGACCTCCAAGTCTCGGGGGATTACTTTCGAGTTGTACCGTGCTGCTACTCTCTGTTTTATTATTGCTTCTTTAAGGGAAGCCTGGCCTCGGACCTCATCGACGAGGTCGAGGTTTTCTTTCAACGCCTGGTTATTGTCCTCCAGAGGTTTCGGGTGGAGTGTCCTCCAGCTCAGCTCCCCGATCTCTACCGGGATTACCGCCTCCGTCCCGTACGAAAGCCGGAAAGGGGTCTCCCCCGTTGAGCTCTGCGGGGTGGTTCTGTATGCCCACAGTACGTAGGGTAGCTCTTCAACCCAGTTTCCTTTTGCTTCATCGAGCCGCTTCCTCAGTCCATTGAGGAGGACTTTGTTGGCGGCCTCAGCCTGTCCGTTCGTCTGTGGGTGTTCTACCGAGGTAAACCGGTGTTTGATCTGGAGATCGGACATGAGTTTTCTAAAACCTCTGTGGCCTCTTTTTCATACCGAGGCTTGCTCGTTCTGAGGTCGGCGTCTGATTTTCTTGCAACAGCCCCTTCTTCATGATCAATGTATTTCTGAGATCGCTGGAGGAACTCGGCAAGCGACTCAGTTTGGTTGATACCGACATCAATCTGAAATAGACTTCCTTCCCGAAGACCGGCTTCCATGAAGAACAGTCAAAACGAATCGTCCAAGTTCCGGACCTGAGCCGCTTCCTTATTGAATCTTTCGATGTAGTCTCGGAGAGACTCGTTCCTTGCCGGATGGCTTGTAAGACTTTTCGAGACTTTGGCTTCATTTTGGAGTGGGCGAACTGGGCCGAGAGCAGCTTTGCAAGCTGGTCCCAAGATGATATCGAGTTTGGCTTGAGGGCTCTGAACCAGTCCAAAGCCAATTTCTCTAGGGTAAGAGGGAAGATCCGGCATTTGATCTCCTCTGGGACCTTCCGGTATTGCATCATCGTGTCGAAGTAATCTAGGTGTCGATCGGGATCGCCAGTCCCGTCATGGATCTTTAAACCCTCCGGGGGCTTCTCTAAGTGCTTGAGCACCGGAAAATAGTCGATTTTCGCTGTAAAGGGTCCCTTCCGCGTCGTGGACCTTTCCCTCGGAGGAGGCCTCCCGATAAGGCGTCGGACAGGGGATCCGGGAGACCGAGGGCGCCGACGTTCATGCCTCGGGGGACTTCCCCGGCTTATAGAACGCCGCCTTGGGGACGAAGATGCTAATGATGAGCTTTGGTGAGTTGAGTCCCCAGGGTAATAAGTCTCGTCCTGAGTCTCGCTTGGGGGAGTTCCAGATCCTCGCCTCCCTCTTCGGCGCGGTGGCGAGCGATGGTGGTGCCTCCTCCAAGCAGGGGATCGGTGATGTCTTTTACTGGAGGTTCTTCTGCTAGGAGAGTAGGTTTGAGGGGAAGACCGATCCGGGATATCTCGGGCCCGGACTTCGGCCATCTCGGCCTCCAGCTGGGAGTAACGCTGACTCCTTTGTTCAGCCTCGGCCTGCCTTGTCAGCAGTTGGATGAGCTGTTGAACAGCATCGACCGGTACCGGGACAGTCGGGGCTGGAGGTGGAAACTGGTTCCTAGCGGAGCTTATAGGAATCATCGCCCTGGATGAGTTCCGGCCGTGGGCCGAGCTGCGAGGGAGAGTAACCGCTACTCCCTCAGGGGTTTCTTGCTGCTGGTCGGGTCTGACCACGACGCTGGACACATTTCTCTGTTGTAATTCCGGAGCCATTGCTGACCAAGGAGGTTGGGGGGAAAGACTAGAGTATAAGGCTCTCCCACTGTGGTTGCCAATGTTCGGTACCGTATCTCTTGCTAGGTATCCGGTCTTTGATAAGTAGTCCGGTCCGAGATAGTTGGTACTTAAGTTCTTGGTCAGTTCCGAGTTTGAGCTCCGATCCGGGGTGGGGTGGTACCTGCAATGACACTCCGACGCTCAAGTCAGCGAGTGAGTCAATTACAAGTGAGAGTATAGGAGAAATGTGTGTACCATTAATGTTAGCAATCAATGCTTATTTATAGGTATCTGGAGTGGAGGAGAGCCATTGGATCTAGGTCTGCAATCTCCACCGTTGGATGAATTGGGTCCTTTGCTATTGGGCCTTTTTGGTGGATTTGGCCCTTGAGGCCCAATCCATAACAAATTTTATTTGTGATTTATTGTTTGAGTTGATTTTTGTGTATCTAAGACCAATTTAATTACACATTTTGAATTCGGATGAAGTTGCTTCCTAAGTATTCTATGACTGGCAGATAAATAATATCGTTGCTATTAGGTTAATCTAATACATTTTTAATAATTATTGAGTTTATGCTACCTTAATTAGGAGAATTGTGTTTGGGTTACCTGAATAGTTATCTAACAATATTTGTCTTAATATTACTATTTTTAAAATAAAAAATTCTAAATAGAAAATGCAAAACAATTCTACATACTCTCTTTCTTCTATGTATCGCATGGGTCAAAAATCCAGATTTTCTGATAGAAATCTCAGTTTATTTTACTATTTGCATAATTCAATACAACTAGGAACATATTGACAATGGAGAAGTAGCCACTCTTACAAGTATTTTCTATTCCTATGAGAACAATCTAATTTTTTCCGATAGGAAACCATATTGGTTTTTTATTTTTTTAAGAGGAGAAACTATTCTTTTTGTTTCTTAGCTAAACTTTTATTTTCACCTACGGGCAGAATTATTGAGTATCTATCTTTTCATTTGTAAGTTACGTTTACGTGCAATGTAAGTAAACAATGTTTGATTTTTTGTACTTGTTAAAATATTTGCTTTTTTTTAGAGGGTTAAAATATTTGCTTTTTTTTCTTGGTAGAAAAAATTTAGGGTGAGGGGATGACGCCCCAGTCCAAGACAGGGAAGACCTTCGGGCTTTTTGAGCACTTACGTAGGTAATTACATTTACCTCACCCCAAAGGGACAAGTGGGGAGTTGGACCCGAGACCTCTTGAATACAACTCCTGTCATGCTCCACTAGGTCAACTCCTTGGGGTTAAAAAAACATATTTGCTTTGATAGTATGAAAAAAGTTATATTTTTTATTCATATAATTTAACTAGTGTATTTTTATTAAGTGGTGCCATTTATTAAATAAAATTTTTGAATAAATTGAACAAATTCTTTTGCTCAGAAAGGAATATGCAAGTCCCAGGAAGGTAGCTCAGTTGGCGAGCTAAGGGACACGAAGGAGTTGCAAGAAGGAGTTGGCGGAAACTGAGTTTGGAGAATTAACCAATTAGTTGCTTTGTTGAATTATGTGCGGACTCTTTTCGTAGCAATAATAATATTTTCCATGTATTGATAATTATTTAATTAAAATTTGAGTATTTATTAACTAATACATGGTTAATGATTAATTATTGTATTTTTTTCTACAATTAATTATTTTTTTTATATATGAAAAATCTTATTTTAATAATGGATTTTAGATATAATTAACAACTTCATAAGGATTTTTTGATAAAATATTTTATAAGTAAAATTTATTACAATATATTTGAAATACATTAAGATTTTTACGAATATTTTAGGAAATATATCCTTCAAATTCTAGATGTTTTTTTCCTTTATCTTGTTGATATTCCTTGTATATTAATTAATTGTAGTTTTTTTTGTTGACAAGATTAATTGTAGTTTAAAAATATATTTACTGTATATATGTATTTACAAAAAAAGTAGAATTTAACTTTTTTTAACATAGAATTTAACATCAAATTATAATTTCGTAGGACTCTCATTTTTTAATTTAAGCATTTATACCTTTATTTATTTTAAAAAAATAACACTTCTAAGGATTTGTCATGTCTAATAATCACACAAGGTTTGGCCTTCCCCATGGGGCGTCCATAGCATGTTTTTAAGTGAGGTTTGTTTAGAAATTAGAGATATAGTAAGGGTATAATGGTCTTTACCCCTTGTCCACTCCAAATAAAATAAAAGGAAAAGAAAGGGATAGAAGAGAAAGAGATATTCGAGAGAATGAAAGAAAGAAAGAAAAGAGAAGAAAAGAGAGAAGAGGGAGAAGAGAAGGGCGAAGGGAAGGGGAGAAGAGGGAGGAGGAAACTTTCATCGTAAGTTCTTTTTCTTTCTTCCATTAAACTTAATTTTCAATTTCCTTTCCATTCATGCAAAAGTCAACACCTATAGTTCACTCTCTCACTTTCTACCATTTTCGAATTTAGTGAAGAAGTTGAGGGAATCTTGAGTTTTCTTCTTCTTTCAAGTGTTTTGGAGGTTTGGGAAGTTCAATTAAGTGTTTGATTGCTAACTTGGAGTGAGGAAATCAAGTTTCAAGGGTTAGGGTTTTTGGAAGCTCAAAATTAGGGATTGGAAGGTGGAAGCTCAAATTGGAGCTTAGGAAGAGTGGTTAGAGGTTCATAGATGTTTATGCGTGATGGTGAAGTTCTTAGTAGAAGTTCAAAACTTTGAAAATCAAGTTTGGTGTTTTGGGATGAGCTTGAAGCCATAGGAGCATATTGTTGGTGTCTTGGGTTGCGAAATTGATGCTTCGAGTTGAGATTTCTCACGCTTTCGTGTATTAGAATCGACAATCAATGTGAGTTCTTCGATTAATTTAAAGTTTTGTTTGAAGTATTGGTTGTTGGATTGTTGTTTTTCATGGTTGGTTTTTGATGATTGTCAATTGATTCATTGGGAAGCAATAATTATGTTTGATGTGTGTTATGTGATTGAATGTATTGACACCAAGTTGATTTGATTGCAAACTCGATGTTTGATTATTGAAATTCATGTCGAATTGGGTGTTTAAATGTGTTCTTAGTGCTGTTATAAATTGTGGTTAAGTTAATAGTCGAGTGGAACGAGTATCAGAATCGATCGCAATAGCGGATTACATAAAAATGGCAAATTTTCCAATTAGAGTCAGAGCCAAAAACATGCCCATGTTTTAAAAACACAGGAAACCGTGTTTATTTCTGGTCTTTGAGCAAAATTTTCTTAAAAACTAGAACACGGGTGTGTTTCAAAAACACGGGTGGCCGTGTTTTCTTTTGTCACCAAGTTTGTTTTCATGGTTTTACACCTTCAAATGCATTGTTTAACAACTCTAACTCAGTCTCTTATGAAATCTATGATGTGTGTAAACATATGATGGTTAATATTACGGTTTAGAAAACAAATCGGGTATTGTTGTATCGAGTGAGGAAAAGGATTTAAGTGTCAAGTAATAGACCTAACTGTCTAAGTTAATGTATAAAACACCATGGGGATGACGATCCCAAAACCATTGTAGCATACCGAGCGGAGGGGAGTCATGAATCTGAAGCTAGGGCCCTAGCATTATTCGGTATAACTATACGAATTGGGGTATCCGTTGAAATTGGGTATTCTAGAATACCTAGCATTATTTCTCGGATTATGCTAATCCACAGACATGATAATTCACAGACAAGAATAAGGTATGAGCAAGAACAGCTCATTAGACAAGGAAAACACCGAGAGAGAAAATGTGAGGGGGTGCGAAAGAACTCACTGAGATTTGTAATCTAATTGTTTTTATGTGGTGTTTTCAGATGTGCAGGGTAAAGCAAAGAAAATTGAGGAGAAGTAGCAGAGTCTTATGATGTATTTTGCTTTTTTTCCTTCTCATGTATCATTAGGTTTTAAATCCTTTAAGTTTAATCAAGGTCATGTAGTATTCTATCCGTGTCTTGTAAATGGACCATAGCACTACAAGAATAATGGGATTTTCCGGCGGATTTTAGGACTTACCGGCGGATTTTATTCGCTGCAAACTTTTCTGGCGGATTTTGGGGTATTTGCGGCGGATTTTTTGGCATTTGCGGCGGATTTTTTAAAAAAAAACAGCCGCAAATTCCAAAAATCCGCCGCAAAAGCCAAAAAAATTTTTTTTTTTTTTAAAAATCCACCGCAAATGCCAAAAATCCGCCGCAAAAGTAAAAAAAAAATTTTTTTTTTTAAAATCCGCCGCAAATGCCAAAAAAAATTTCAAAAAATCCGCCGATAATTTCAAAAACCCGCTGGAAAATTCGGAGGGAAAAAATTCGCCTATAAATAAAAATTTCTCCTACATTCCTCTCATTCTCTCATTTCACTCTTTATTTCATTCTCATTCTCTTCTATATTTCTCTACATATCTCTCTTCTATATTTCTTATACTCTCATCTCCATAAATTTCTCTACATATCTCTCTTCTATATTTCTCCTTTCTTCTTCATTCTTTTTCATTCACTCCTTAATTCTTATCTCTTCTATATCATTCTCTTCTAATATTCTCTTTCATTCTAATTCCTTCCTACTTCTACATTCTCATTCATTTATTTATTTTCATTCTTTTCTATATCATTTTTTCTCATATTCTACTTCATTTTCATTTTTTCTTACTTTTTATTAAAATACAAATTAAACATTAAAATTCGAAAAAATTGAAAAAAAAATTCAAAAATTCAAATTTTTTACCGCCGGATTTTTTTAAATTTTTTTTTTGGATTTTGCGGCGGATTTTAGGCATTTCCGGCGGTTTTTTAAAATTTTTTTTGGCTTTTGCGGCGGATTTTTGGCATTTGCGGCGGATTTTTATAACAAAAATTTTCTAAAAAAAATTTTTTTTTTGTAACATTTTTTTTTTTTTAAAATCCGCCGGAAATGCCTAAAATCCGCCGCAAAGTCCAATTTTGCGGCGGAAATATGGCTTTTCCGGCGGATTTTGCCCGCCGCAAAGTCCAATTTTGCGAGCTGGCTACCGACGGCAAAAATCCGCCGCAAAGTCCAATTTTGCGGCGGAAATATGGCTTTTCCGGCGGATTTTGCCCGCCGCAAAATCCTGTTTATCTTGTAGTGTAGTTATGTTTTGTTTATCAAATTTGTACCTATTGAGTACTTATTTCGGAAGTGTATTTGAGAAATTTTATCTCAAGGTTATGTAAGTGGTTTTAATCCGCTTTAGTTTATTATTTGGTCCATTATTATGAGCAGGTTATACTCTGGTTTTTATGATTATGTTAATGCCTTTTTGATCACTATGTGATGAAATTTAAGGTGTTACATTTTTTGGTATCAGAGTCGTTCGACCTTGTCGGGCTTAGAGACCTAACGGTCAAAAGAATAGATAGATTGAGTCAGCTAGGGACTTAGACAATTGATTGTCAGAACCTTTTAGTATCTTGTGTGAGACATTGAGCCCGGATCCACTCATATTTCATGCAACGTATTGAGAATAATGACAATTAGTTGTCTCGGCCTCGAAAATGTCCAAAACCATAAACCCTAGGATTCCTGGACTTCTCGTTTCATCAGAGCATGCAACGGAAGTAATGGGCATCCGAGTTGGTTCGAGAAATTGTGGCGACCGTTGTGTCATCACGTAAATCATAGAAGGCCATCTAGAGAGTTATAGGCTGTGAAACCTTCCGGTAGAAGAGGTATTTGTGTCCTAGATTTATTCAGGACTAGTGAACCCCGTAAAACACAGATTGTTGTCTGACCAGTCTCTCAGCTACTGAGATGGCGGCTAGTAGTCAACTCTGCTGTATAGCATAGATTGACTCTAAATTATGGTTCAGCCAAGTCAGATCCTTCGGGATAGTCATGGTTCTCGAATAGGTTTCCTTTCCTAAGAAACACCTTTTCCAAAGCTATGAAACCAAACTAGAAAGTTATCATTGCACTTGCAGTTTTGATAAGTAGTACCATCCAGTGTTTATTAGGCTATTACCTTATCAAAACTCTGAGTTGGGTTCCTATCAAGAAGGGACTAGTAGTTCATGTTAAGGAAAGTAGCCATATCACGATTCTCCGAAAGGGAGCATGTCAGTTTATATCTGTGGGAAATTTTCGCTAGTCTTCCAACTTGTTTTATCCATAACTTTTGATCCGGAACTTCGATTTAGGTGTTTCGGGATACGTGTGGAAACTAACGAAATTGTCTATACATGCCAATGGATTTTGGACTTGGTTTTATCCTGATTCCAGAAAGTACTCCTATTCTACCTAAGCTCTTAGGCTCTAAGTGCTAGTAGAAAGTAAACTATAGATTGGCATACGAAGTAGGTAGTGAATCCCCAACGAGTAAGACTAAGAAGGTAAGACCCAGATTAGGAAAGATTACTTTTGGCGTCGTAAGGAGGCTATTTTTCGAAAATGGCCATTAGCAGTTATCCCTTCCCTTAGGAAAAATCTTAAGACGTAGTGAAAGTCCTAAATCATTAGGCACATAGTTGAAGGTTGAAAAAGGGGAGAGTTTGGTTTATCTAGTGTCAAGTGTTGTTGATGGTCTATGTGAAGGACAAGTTTTCGGGTTTGGTTGATTACGATAGTTGAACTTATTTCGTCTGTATTGTGTATGGAATTCGGAAAGATGAAGGACCTAAGGAATGTTCAAAATAGTTAGAATTCGTTTTCCGAATCAATATAGGAAGCACTACTTGTGCGCCTGTTTGATTTCTTAAAGGAACTCTTCTATTTTCTCGTTTCTTTGATGCTACAACTATCCCAATACCGTACGGAATCCAAATGTAAATGATTACACCTAGATTAGTTAACCATCCATTATGATAAGATTAAGTTTTTAGGCTTTTAGCGAACCCTACTTTTAGGGAAGTCGTTTTGCCTCACCAGTGAGATCCCTATTGTAAAGAGATTCTCGTACTCTACGGTAAGGGTAGTTGAATCCCTAAGAGGGATATTGGGCCGAAAGGATAATTGATAGATTCTCAGACAAGTTCTATTAAAGAAGATAGTCAGTTTTGTAGGATTTCATCTCGCTAAAAGTTTTCCACAAAGGTCCTTGCACTAGTTTGTAATTTAGAATTTTAAGTTTATTGAGTCTAAAGCTCAATTGATGAGTTTCGGAGATTCGCTCACACTAGTAATTTGGGTTAGTTGGTAGTGTTGACTCTGATAGGTTGTGGCAAAAATTATTTTTATAAAAATCCTATCAATATGTGAGTCATTGAGACATTATTGTCAACTCCGATAGGTCATGGAAAAAGTATTTTTAAAAATCCTATCAATACGTGAGTCATTGAGACCTTATAGTCGACTCTGATAGGTCATGGAAAAAAATTATTTTATAAGATCCTATCATTATATGAGTCATTGAGACAATATAGTCGACTCAGATAGGTCATGGAAAGATTATTTTATAAAATCCTATTACTACATGAGATAATACGAACATTTATTGTTCTCGAGTCTAGCCCAAAGTACTAGATGTATCTCCAATAGGATCAAAAGGTAATGTCCCAAAATTTTCTTCCGGAGCGAAGAAAATTTTGTTAGTGCATTGACTAATAAGGGAAAAATAGAGGTTTTAAGGATTTGAGTTAGACATTAGTCCATGAGCCATGGTGACTACGCAAGTTTCCACTATGGTAGCAAGGTTTTAGTGTGTTAACCTCTAATTTAATGAAGGTTAACAATTAGATTGTATTTATGTGACTTCTGTTTGATAAGTCAAACACGAATACGGTTATGAAAAGTGATGTGACTGCTGACTGTGTTTCATGTTGTGAATAGTCATCAAAAGGTAAATTGATTGAACTACTTGCAATTGATTGAAATAGATGTGTAATTAAATGTTGAGCATGTTGATGGTAGCATAGAGTACAAGAATTTATGAAATAATGACATGAGGTTTGTTTTTGAGAAAATGCATTGTATTTATGGATAAGTGGATTGTAACTGATTTTTTTTTAGGTAAGGATTGATGTATTGAAATGATTTGATTTTATGAAAAGGTAGTACAACTCATGTAACTTTGAAAATTTACATTCGATGTTTGTGTTATTGAATTCTGATGGACTGTGATGATTTACGTGAATTAGGACAAAGAGAAAGACTGTTTTAACAAGTTAGGACTTAAGGTATAACTTAAGATAAGAGTGGTAACAAACAGAATGTACAGTTTCGAAGTAAAAATTTGATTTGGTGAACTGATCAAAGAGCTCGGACTGTGCACCACAGAGGCACGGACCGTGCGAGATTTTCTGCCACCCTCTTTACAAATTAAGTCCAAATCATTCCGTTTCGATACCATTGCTTGCCCAACCTTATCCTAAACCTAAGTTGAGATAATTCGCATTAAAATCGACTGACTGGGTTATGTTTAGTATTTCAGGAGTATTAAATGGTTTACTAGTACGTGTAAAGATAGAATTTAAGTAGTGAGAACCAATTAGATCATAAGGTTATGAGATAACTTAGCATGATGTAGAAATGTCCTTAAGTTCAATTAAGCTAAGGAATAGGTATTGGTTACACTACGAAGAGGAAATGTTATTTTGAAAACAACTCTAAAGTAATTTTGATTGTATTTCAAAAATTATGTGGAGCCATCATGGCCCATTTCTATGTTTAAGGTAAAGGTTTTTAATAAACCCTCATCTCATCTCTTGAAATAATTCTATTTCGAAAACTTGGGAATGGGTGAGGAGGTTATTGCATGGTATGTTACCTTATTGATTAAGGAGTTCACGGTTGAATTTTTCTGTCACATATTTTCCATTGTGAATAAGAACTGTTATGTATTTTAAAGGATTTGTTAAAAATGTGTTTGCACCCTTCAAGGAAATCATTTTTCTCTTGCCTCAATCGAGGAATTCGAATATGTGAACCTTATTTTCAAACGTGTATTTCCATTAAGTGCCAAATATTACATGTTTTGAATTAAGATTAATCAAATTTGGGGTGTAAACCAAACTAAGGGGTAAAGTTTCAAGTTATTCTACTACAAGTTCAAAGTTTTGGTACTCATCTCTTTTTTTTCAAGATTGTTTAGGATTTGTACCAAAGAGGAAAACGAATTTCAAGTTAATAAAACTGTTTTCCGGTAGTTAGGATCCTTCTCAGAATGTATATTCTCGGTTAGCAAGTCGAAAAAACTTAAACAATTTTTTAGAACAAAAATTCCCAAATTGGGTTGTAATGTAACACCCCCAAAATAATTGTTTCAATTATTTTAGTTAGTTAATTAATTATTTAACTAATTGGGTGTATGATTATAGTTTTAGAATTTGTTTAATGGTTGCTAATATTGAATATGGTTTTTAAGTGAGGTTCGTTTTGAAATTAGAGATATAGTAAGGGTATAACAGTCTTTACCCCTTGTCCACTCCAAATAAAATAAAAAGAAAAGAAAGGGATAGAAGAGAAAGAGAGATTCGAGAGAATGAAAGAAACAAAGAAAAGAGAAGAAAAGAGAGAAGAGGGAGAAGAGAAGGGCGAAGGGAAGAGGAGAAGAGGGAGGAGAAAACTTTCATGGTAAGTTCTTTTTCTTTCTTCCATTAAACTTAATTTTCAATTTCCTTTCCATTCATGCAAAAGTCAACACCTATAGTTCACTCTCTCACTTTCTACCATTTTCGAATTTAGTGAAGAAGTTGAGGGAATCTTGAGTTTTCTTCTTCTTTCAAGTGTTTTGGAGGTTTGGGAAGTTCAATTAAGTGTTTGATTGCTAACTTGGAGTGAGGAAATCAAGTTTCAAGGGTTAGGGTTTTTGGAAGCTCAAAATTAGGGATTGGAAGGTGGAAGCTCAAATTGGAGCTTAGGAAGAGTGGTTAGAGGTTCATAGATGTTTATGCGTGATGGTGAAGTTCTTAGTAGAAGTTCAAAACTTTGAAAATCAAGTTTGGTGTTTTGGGATGAGCTTGAAGCCATAGGAGCATATTGTTGGTGTCTTGGGTTGCGAAATTGATGCTTCGAGTTGAGATTTCTCGCGTGTTCGTGTATTAGAATCAACAATCAATGTGAGTTATTCGATTAATTTAAAGTTTTGTTTGAAGTATTGGTTGTTGGATTGTTGTTTTTCATGGTTGGTTTTTGATGATTGTCAATTGATTCATTGGGAAGCCATAATTATGTTTGATGTGTGTTATGTGATTGAATGTATTGACATTGCAAACTCGATGTTTGATTATTGAAATTCATGTCGAATTGGGTGTTTACATGTGTTCTTAGTGCTGTTATAAATTGTGGTTAAGTCAATAGTCGAGTGGAACGAGTATCAGAATCGATCAGAATAGCGGATTACATGAAAATGACAAATTTTCCAATTACTGTCAGAGTCAAAAACATGCCCATGTTTTAATAACACGGGCAACCGTGTTTATTTCTGGTCTTTGTGCAACATTTTCTTAAAAACTAGAACACATGCGTGTTTCAAAAACACGGGTGGCCGTGTTTTCTTCTGTCACCCAGTTTGTTTTCATGGTTTTACACCTTCAAATGCATTGTTTAACAACTCTAACTCAGTCTCTTATGAAATCTATGATGTGTGTAAACATATGCTGGTTAATATTACGGTTTAGAAAACAAACCGCGTAATTGTTGTATCGAGTGAAGAAAAGGATTTAGGTGTCAAGTAATAGACCTAAGTGTCTATGTTAAAGAATAAAACACCATGGGGATGACGATTCCAAAACCATTGTAGCATACCTAGCGGAGGGGAGTCATGAATCCAAAGCTAGGGCCCTATCATTATTCGGTATAGCTATACGAATTGGGGTTTCCGTTGAAATTGGGTATTCTAGAACACCTAGCATTATTTCTCAGATTAATGTAAGCCACAGACAAGACTAAAAGACAGACATGATATTTCACAAACAAGAATAAGGTATGAGCAAGAACAGCTCATAAGACAAGGAAAACATCGACAGAGGAAATGTGAGGGGGTGCGAAAGAACTCACTGAGATTTGTAATCTCAATGTTTTTATGTGGTGTTTTCAGATGTGCAGGGTAAAGCAAAGCAAATTGAGGAGAAGTAGCAGAGTCTGTAGCTACTCAGTTAGAGGGAAGATCCTTTGGTGATCTTTATGATGTATTTTGCTTTTTTTCCTTTTCATGTATCATTAGGTTTAAATCCTTTAAGTTTAATCAAGGTCATGTAGTATTCTATCCGTGTCTTGTAAATGGACCATAGTTATGTTTAGTTTATCGAATTTGTACCTATTGAGTACTTATTTCAGAAGTTGTAATACCCTAATTTTGTCCTATCCAAAAATAAGAAATTTTATTTATTTTTAAAAAATAGTTATTTTATTTTCATGCCATGTTTTATTTTAGTTTGCTACAAGTTTTAATCTTTGAAAAAAAATAATAATTAAGAGTATCAAAATAAAATAGGCAAAGGGGCATATGGGGGGGGGGTCTGTTAAAAAATATATAAAGTGCAATCAGGATTGGGCCATCAAAAACTCAACCCAACAAAAAAGGGCCAGCCCAATTCGCATAACCCATATCCTAACCATAATCCAACCCATGACCCATAACCTAACTCACCAAAACCCTAATTTCCCTCCTCTCCTAACCCTAAGTCGACCTCACCCCCTTTTACCCCAAAAAATGTCCACATTCACTCTCCCCCTAGCCCTAAAAAATGTCCACATTCATCCCCAAACCCTAGCCTAGAAATCCGCCCCCATTCCCTCTTTTCCCTCCTTGGAACTCACAATCCCACTTCCACACACTTCCCACTTCCCCACATCTCCTTTCCCCATACACTCCACCCTTCCCTCTCTCCTCCCCAACGGCTCTCTCCCTTTTCCACGCCTCTCTTTCTCTCTCCCTCACACATCACTCAACTCACTCTCTCTCACACACTTCCCCTTCCAAACCCTAAAAAAATTCGGCACTCAACCCTCTCTCTCCTCTCCCTCACGCATCCCTCACACTCTCCTATCATACTCACTCTCATCTTTTCACTTCACACACTCAATTCTCTTTCTCTCTCTCTCATACGCTCCCACACTCCATCAAAGAAAAGAAAAAAAGCAAACATCACCTCCACCTCTCTTCCCTAGCCGTCCACCCTCCTTTCTCTTCCTTTCATGCTTCCTTTCACCACCACTCACGAAATCACCATTTTTTGGTGCCCCCCCTTTCTCTCCTCTCTCACGAAATCGCCATCTTTGGGCATCACCACACAAGAGGCCGTTGGTCCCTCCAAAGCTCACGGATTCATCCAAGGAAACGTGTTTTCCATTTCGTTTTTCTCAAGGATAGCACGCAAACGGATCTATACACAAGGCTTGGTGGAAAAACCGAAAAACAAAGCACACAACTACAAGATCAAGTTTTGGTATAAATAGGAGTTACGGTTTTGAGGCAAGGGGGACGATTTTGGAGAGAGGAGAGTGTGAAGGGTCGAAAGCTCGAAGGAGATCCAGAAGCGAGAGGAGCAAAAACGGTTCTTGAGATTGCTTGAGTGAAAGAACGAGAGAGCATTATTCAAGGTCTGTACTTATATTTTCCCCCTTATGTTCCTGTTTGTATGATGATTTATAGTTAGTTTTGACATTCTGTTTTTTTTTTAAAAAATAGTTATCTCATGAACTCATTCATCTCCATGTGTTTGAAATTTCTTGAGTTTTAGTGTATTGTTAATATGTTTTGTCTCTTTGATTATTCTTCTGTGAATGTCACGATGGAGGTCATTTTTTTTTTTTTGCTGGAAGATGATGGTGTTAGTTTCCTAAAAATAATGATAATTATTATCTAGATAACAAAGGTGGTGATCAGTGCATTTTAATGCACTCTTTATAGCTTTGCACTTGGTATTTTTGATTGTGTTCTGTGTCTAATATTTAAGTCTTAGCGCGTTTCTAGATTTTGGGTCTTATTTGAGCAATATAGTAATTTCACGATTAATTCTTGTTTTATTGCATATTGACCCCTATCTACTCTGAAGGTCATAACTTTGTCTGTGGTTATCCGATTGAGGCGTCCGAGCATGCGTTGGAAATCTAAGGAACAGAGCTACAATTCTTCTGTTGAGCTCGAAACCCAGTTCTGAAGTATTGAAGGTGAAAACTGCGAATTACCGAAGCAGTACTGTGTAAAACGGGTTTTGGACCGAATATTAATTTGTTAACGGGCTTTTATCCAATAGCCCATTTAGTGATTAGGTATTTCGTTTTAGTCTTATAGATTTGGCTGGTCAGCAGCCGTTTTATCGATCTTACGCATTATCATATACTTTACAAAACTTTTGTGCTCTAGCCTCCATGGAAGCCTAAATTCCTAAGTTGATTCATCGGTGAAAGGCTGTCGTCTGCGGATTTTGAGGTTCGGTGTCTAATGTTAATTCGTTTATTTCGCTTTTAGTTTTCAGTTCTTTCTTCTCTATCAATTCCACATTTGAATTCTTTGTTTGCAAATTTTCGTCTTTGTGTGATGCTTAATTACCCAGATTACGCTTATTTGCAATACGCGAATCGTTTATATATGACGCTTGTTTATATGTGAATCTGTTTTTCGCAACTCTTAACTATTCGGGTTATTTAATCGCTTGTTTTATTTAATTCGAGTAGGAATTGATAGAGGATTGATTGAATTCAGTTATGATATTGATTGTGTTTAGTGGCGCTTGTTCACCATCATGATTGATTGAACATGTTGTTTTGACGCTTGCTTTAAAACGGTGCGAATTCGTATAAACTAATTGACGCTTGCTTGATTAGTTTATTATCAATCAAGAACTGAAACCTTGAACGAGTCTTGCACGAATATTTGGAACCAATGATAAATCCGAGATGCGTAGCCGGAAACCGGTGAATCGATTGTCACTTTAAGATTGTTAAACACCTCAAACACAAATCGTTTTCTTCATAAACAAAACCCCCTATTTTATTGTTAATTTTGTTCCTGATTCTGGTAATCTTAGTATTAGAGATCCTTGTGAGACGACCAAGGTTTCTCACCTTGTACTACATTCTTAATCCTTTTCAAATATTTTGACCCGCGTACGACCGCTGATCAAATTGGCGCCGTTGCCGGGGATCTCTAATTAGGGATTGCCAACTTCAGGATCCCACTAACAGTACTAACATTTTAGTTTGTGTCTTTGTTGAGTTTTCAGGTTTTGTTACAGGTCGTAGGCATTCTGCTGAATTCTGGTTTTTTAGGTAAAAAAAAACGATTTTCAGGTGATCTTGTCAGATTGCTCCGAAAATTGGTCAGAAAATCCGAAAAAAATCAAGGAGTAGGACTCCCTTGGCAATTTTTAATTTTAATTAATTATTCGAATATTTTATAATCTCAAAAAAATCTAAAAAAATTTTCATAATCTTCTTTTGATTTTATTAGATTTTTAGTGCAATTTTTATATTTTTTAGATTATCTTTGATTCGTTTTTTATTTTCTTCCTTAATTTTAGCATAACTTATTTGATTTTAACTCTAATTCTGATTCAGTTGATTTAAACATGGTTGTTGTTTATGAACCTTCACTGGAGGATCTCATTAAAGAGATGGCTATTCAAAATCTCCAATTCCAACAAACAACAGATTCCACACTTAAGGAATTGGAGATAATAGTTGGACAATTAACCACTGCAGTTAATCAGATACAGGCCCAGAGATCAAACGAACTGTTTGCCCAGGAAGTAGTGAATCATAATGTCCCAAATCCTCTCATTGTCAGTGCAGTTACTCTTGTTGAAACTCTAGAGGTTGATACACTTTACATAGCTGATGTTGTGGATGTGGTTGTTGCTGCTATTGAGCAGCCACATGTTGTAGAGCTCAAACCACTCCCTGAAAATTTGAAATGCGCATATTTAGGGGGAAGTGCAAATTTGTCTGTGATTATTCCAGTTAACCTTGAATCTGAACAGGAAAAGTTATCGCCAATTCTAAGCGAACATAGGAAAGGTATTGGATGGACCTTGGCGGACATTCCAACCGAGGAAGTATGGCAAACACGGCAACAAATTAATCCCCTTATTCTGGAAGTGTGGAAGAAGAAGGAGACCAAACACGTGTGCAGTAACCATAAAGGAGGTTTCTATGACAAATACCATCCACCTGCAAGCTTCAAATTCTCCACCTTCAAGAGGGGGTTTTCTTTTCTTATCCTTAAGTTATACTTGTTTCTTACATCGAGGACAATGTGTGATTTAAGTGTGGGGGTGTGTGTTTTAGTATTTATGTTTCTAAATTTTAACTATAAAAAAAGGAAAAAATTGTTATTTTTGCATGTTTTTTCCATGAATTCTTAGTTTGTATAAGTTGTGGGTGATTTTACTATTCTTTGACCATAGGTGTTGTGACATGATTTGATTGATTTCTTGTTGCTCTGGGTTTAATAAGTTGGATATGAGCACTAAATTTTGCATCATTTGTGATAGTCATTGTCCCTGGTGAGAATTAAGCCTTTTATTGGATGACCTACATTTTGTCATTCTCTCCTTTCTTGTGTGTGATTCACTCATGTTTGTTAGTTACTCTAGAACTTGACTTGATTCTTGTTGAAACACTTGTTCACATGCATGTTTGAAATGATCTAGGCAATTCTGTTTTTTTAGCCACTAGCCAAATAAGCCTACCCTAAATTTATCCCTTTGTGTAAGCCCCTTTGAGCCTTTTTATTTCATTCTTTGTTTTATAGCTCATCACAAGCCCAAAAGTGAAAAACAATGTTATTACCCAATCTTAGAGGGTGAAGGAGCTTTGAATTGAGAATTGTTAAATCCATAAGTGTGGGGGTGTCCAAATTGTGCAATTGTGGTTCTCACTTGGGTTAGTTCTTGGGTTCTCAAGGGAAAGTCTGGCAAGTTTATTTGTATAGAAAAATATTCCCCAAAAAGAAAAAAAAAATGCAAAGTGTATATATCTTTTTATCTCTGTATCAAGAAGAGTGAAAGTTGTGTGGAGAGAGTTATGTGGAGAAGTATATCAAAATAGAGAAATTCATCATACCTAATTGAAGTTGGACCCCTTCATGCTCATTCTACAATTGATTTTCATTGCTTCTTTATCCTCTTTGATTCTTTTTAGTCTAGTTCCCCCTTAGGATTATCCCACCTTGACCTTGGCCCCATTACAACCCTTATAAAGACCTTTTGATCTTATGTGCATGTGTTCTTAAGTGTGGATGTCAGAAGCTTGTCAAGCATATGGTAGTGCTAACTTTCATTGATGTGCTTATTATATATATATATATATGAGAGTAAACACAAGCCTAGACACTTGAGTGATTGAGAGCATTACTTATACATATCCTGTGAGGACTCATCACTTATGATTCACTCTCTAGTGCTCTATCATCTTGTTTGCCTTGATTGTAATTAAGTGCAGTCTTTGATTGTCGTTCTCCTTGAAGCCTAGGAAAAGTATTTCTCTTATGACTTTGCATTCTTTGGGTTCATTGGAAACTCATGCATTGTTTTCGTGTCTTGTTTTGTGTGTTTTGCCCGGAGTGCAAAAGCTTAAGTGTGGGGGAATTTGATCAGTGCATTTTAATGCACTCTTTATAGCTTTGCACTTGGTATTTTTGATTGTGTTCTGTGTCTAATATTTAAGTCTTAGCGCGTTTCTAGATTTTGGGTCTTTTTTGAGCAATATAGTAATTTCACGATTAATTCTTGTTTTATTGCATATTGACCCCTATCTACTCTGAAGGTCATAACTTTGTCTGTGGTTATCCGATTGAGGCGTGCGAGCATGCGTTGGAAAGCTAAGGAACAGAGCTACAATTCTTCTGTTGAGCTCGAAACCCAGTTCTGAAGTATTGAAGGTGAAAACTGCGAATTACCAAAGCAGTACTGTGTAAAATGGGTTTTGGACCGAATATTAATTTGTTAACGGGCTTTTATCCAATAGCCCATTTAGTGATTAGGTATTTCGTTTTAGTCTTATAGATTTGGCTGGTCAGCAGCCGTTTTATCGATCTTACGCATTATCATATACTTTACAAAACTTTTGTGCTCTAGCCTCCATGGAAGCCTAAATTCCTAAGTTGATTCATCGGTGAAAGGCTGTCGTCTGCGGATTTTGAGGTTCGGTGTCTAATGTTAATTCGTTTATTTCGCTTTTAGTTTTCAGTTCTTTCTTCTCTATCAATTCCACATTTGAATTCTTTGTTTGCAAATTTTCGTCTTTGTGTGATGCTTAATTACCCAGATTACGCTTATTTGCAATACGCGAATCGTTTATATATGACGCTTGTTTATATGTGAATCTGTTTTTCGCAACTCTTAACTATTCGGGTTATTTAATCGCTTGTTTTATTTAATTCGAGTAGGAATTGATAGAGGATTGATTGAATTCAGTTATGATATTGATTGTGTTTAGTGGCGCTTGTTCACCATCATGATTGATTGAACACGTTGTTTTGACGCTTGCTTTAAAACGGTGCGAATTCGTATAAACTAATTGACGCTTGCTTGATTAGTTTATTATCAATCAAGAACTGAAACCTTGAACGAGTCTTGCACGAATATTTGGAACCAATGATAAATCCGAGATGCGTAGCCGGAAACCGGTGAATCGATTGTCACTTTAAGATTGTTAAACACCTCAAACACAAATCGTTTTCTTCATAAACAAAACCCCCTATTTTATTGTTAATTTTGTTCCTGATTCTGGTAATCTTAGTATTAGAGATCCTTGTGAGACGACCAAGGTTTCTCACCTTGTACTACATTCTTAATCCTTTTCAAATATTTTGACCCGCGTACGACCGCTGATCAGGTGGAAATTAAATATATTCTTTCTTTTAAAACAAAAAGATTTAAGGTAAAAATATCCCTATAATAATTAGAAGATCTTTTCAAGTTAGTTCTTTTTTTTAATAATCAAACAATTCCTCTCTTTTAACAATGATGACAATGATTTATTTATTTATTCTATTTTAAAAAAAATAATAATACAAAATGTTAATCAGGTTAATAATGTTTTCGTCCATGAAAAAATGTTAATAATATAGTCATTAACCATGAAGCTCATGTTCTTTTAATAATACAATTTTCTTTTTTAAAAAAAAACATCAGACTGCTACTTGCACCCCTGTGTTTCTAATGACACTACCTCTGTTTCTTTTAAATTCTCAGACTGCTATTTACACCCCCCAGATTCAGGCATAAGCCCCTTTTGTCACTTAAGCCCAGTTTCGCTAACTGGGCCCTCCCATGCGAACTGGGCTTCTTTTTTTTCCACACCCCTAATTTTGATAACTTAACCCCTTTGAAAGAGCCTAGCATTTACACAGCCCATTGGAACGATTTCTTGATCTCTGCACCTCCTCTTTTTTTTAAAATGCAACCCTCCTCGCTGTTTACACCCCATTTTTAATAATACAGCCCTCCTTTTATTTGCACCCCCATTTTACTATTGCATCCACTGTTTCTCCTTTAAGAAAAAATATATTTCCTTTCCCTAAATAAATATTTTCTGACATCGAAAACAAATATTTTCAAACGTCGAAATCAACGAAAACACTTTTCAAAAACAAATCTTTTCAAACGTCGAAATCAAAATTAATCATCACTGATGATCACTCGCGCCGTTGCCGTTTGATTGTGGGTGATGATTTCATCCCTGTGGGAGCTAATAGTGTGGCCACTCTAAACCGTTGTTGTTTGGTCCTCACAAACGCTCTCCTTCAATTGCGAAAACCTTTTCAATGCTCAAAATAAAAACCGATTATCATTAATCATCACTCGCGCCGTTGCCGTTTGGACGTTAATGATAATTCATTTTCATAAGAGTTAGTAGTGCGACCACTCTAAACCATTGTTGTTTGGTCACTGCGAACGCTCAACCCCTTTGCGAAAAACTCCAAAAGGATTAAAAAAACAAAACCTTTTCAAAAAACCAGAACTACGTAGCTTTGAATTCTCCATCGCACCGGGAGATACGTAGGAGCGGATATCCTCCGTCAAGCACAATAAACTAAAAACATTTTTTTCCTTCCTTAAAAAAAACAAACACTTTCGCCAAAAATAAAAATTTTCATTAAGTCTTTTCATTCTCTTTTCGAAAAAAGGGCAAATTTAAGTATTTTCCAAATCGGCACTTAAAACCACACATTTAATTAAAGGTTCCCTTTCGGTAGAAAGGAGGCGTAGGGTGCTAAAACCTTCCCCATGCCTAACCGACCCCCGAACCCAAATTTTCCGGTTTTCCAAAAGGCCATCCGCTTTCCAAAAGGTTTTTCTTCAATATTTTCCTGATAAAAAATATTGGTGGCGACTTCATTGATTTTCAAAAAGTTGTAAACGAAGAAAGATTCCCTCAGGGACTTTTTCGGGCGCAACAGCTGGCGACTTCACTGGGGACTTTTCTTTTTTTAAGTGGGTCAAGCCTAACTAATTAAATGTGTGGTTTAGTGTGCTATCGATGTGATTTGGATACTTTGTTTGCTTCTATCCCTTTTCGGTTTGCTCTTCTTATCATGTTGTATGCATGTGCATTTGTTTTCTCTCCTTCCATGTTTATTTTTCCTCGTCTTTGCTTATGTGCTTAGTACCCTCATGATTTTCCCCCCATCTTGTTATGTTCCCCTCTTCTTGGCCCCCTTTCTTGAGGTAAGCAAAGCACTTGATTATTGTTGAAATCCTAGGCTAGCTTATTTGATATTGAACCCTAGTGTAGACAACATGTTATCGCTTGCTATTGTCTGGACTGTTCTGGGTTTTCCTTCGCAGGTGGGGATATATGTGGGAAGTTTTAGGCGGTATGTCCCCGCTACACACACTCACCCCCTTATGATTATGTGCTTTGAGAGAGGCCTAAAACCCAAGGTCTGAAGAACACCTAGGAGAGTGGAAACGAGTAGTGACTGCCAATTGGACCGATGTCCTTCTGCTCTCACGAAAGTTTCAGCCAGAGTATGCTCTTTTATGGTACCTCACACCAGATGGCATTCCATCGTTGTGGGTGTTATCGTGAGAGAGATTTAGCTCTGGTAGCCTTTGCGAGGGAGTGAATAGAGCCACATGGGAGGATTACCCTTTAAATTGCCCTAGATCGTAGGTCTCACCTCTTTTTAGGTCACAAGGGCTTTCCAAATTGTGTGCTGCATTGTAAACTAGGCACGTTTTCAAAAAGAAAAGGAGATTTTTCGAAAAAAGAGAAAATAGAGAAAGAGTTGCCGTTGTAACCTTTCTTTCGCCGGTCTGTACGAAGTGACATATGAACCACTTTATTTTAAAAAGAGGGGGTGAAAGAGTTGCCGCTGTAGCCTTTCTCATACCGGTCCATATGGAATAACGTACGACCCGCATTTTCTAAAAAAAAACTTGAATCACTGCCAGTAAGGGCTGGTCTCTGAGTTACATAGAACATCATCCTTTGCATAAAACATACATTTTCATTAGTTTTCGCATGCATCTTTGCATTTCATCATGGTTTGCTTGCCGAGAATCCCAAGTAATGAGAAATTTTTGTCATAGATACGACATGGAATCTAGAAGGGAAACAGTGTATACTCCAAGGTACCCCGCTGTAAACAAGGTAGATGTGACTAGTCTGAAAAAATGTGTTGACCTGATGGGACCTATTGAAAAGGGATCGTTTGACAATGCTTATGGGAACCTCCAGAAGTTGTTGTTGCTAGAGGTGCAGACTGAGGCTATTGTGGCTTTGAGTAGATTCTATGACCCAGAAATCAGGTGCTTTCTTTTCAAAAAATTTCAAATGGCCCCCACATTGGAGGAATATCAGCAGATTTTGGGTTTCACTCATACAAAAGCTGTCCCCTACCGGTATCAAGAACAGTACTACACAGATGAAGGGTTCGCTGCATTATTGCAAGTGAGTGTAGAGGATCTGAAGCTCCAAAAGCAGAAGAGAAACAATGTGATAGGTTTCCCGCAGAGCTACCTTGAAGGTTTAATGGGAGCCTATGCTAGAAGTAAAAATTGGGTTGTCTTCAAGCGAGTTTTGGCCTTAGCAATTTTTGGGGTTGTTCTCTTTCCGCAGATTGAGAGGTATGTGGATGTGACTGTTATTGGTATTTTCCTAGCTTTTCAGAACAAGAGGAGCCCCATTAATCCAATTCCCGCCATCCTTGCTGACACTTATTCTGCTTTTACTCATCATTGTGACTTAAGAAGGAAGAAAATCTCTTGCTCTTCTCACCTGTTGTATGCGTGGCTTCTCATTCATGCCTTCACCAACCCAACACGAGTGGAAAAGTTGATTAGCTACGCTGTAACTTGTGAGGTGAAAGCTATGAGTATTCAAGAATGGATCCAGTTTCTAGGGGGTCTAGATGAGCACTCGATCCGCTGGTATCTCTCATCTTGCTGGGAAGATAGGCCTAAGGTAGTCTTCCGCTGTGGTAGTTTTCAAAATGTCCCGCTAATGGGCACTAAGGGATGCATCAACTACAACCCGTCCCTGACTCTGAGGCAATTGGGGTATCCGATGAGGAATTCGCCTACTGAAGAGATGATATTCCCGCTTTACATCTTTGAAGGAGGACCAAAAGATGACAGTTTGCTTAGAAAGGTCTTGCAAGCCTGGAGTACGGTGGTTCGCATGGGAAAAGTAGAGCTTTCTCAGAGGACTAGTGGTATCACATTCGCTCAGTGGCTCGGAAAAAGAATCCAGAATGTCCAACTGCCCTACCAAAAAGAGTTGCAAGTCGAGAGGGAAGTAGTAGACGCCAGTGTCCCTGTTGTCGAAGAATTAGGCGAGGTTAAGTTGGCTCTGATGAAGGCAGAGGAAGAGAAGAAATCTTTGCAAGCTGAGATAGAGAAGATGGCTCTGAAGAACAAGAGGTTGAAAGAAGAAAATGCCCTGAAGTCTGCTACCATTGAGAAGTTCAGTCAGAAACTGAAAGGGGAAGAGGAGAGCAAGTTAGAAGTTCAAAGGTATCTGCAAGGAGCCAAGGAGGAAATCAAGAGGCGAAGCTTGAAAGAGAAGAAGGCCCTGGAAGAAGCCAATCAGTGGAAAGAATTGTGGGATGAAGCAAAAATGGAAGAGAGAGCTGCGAAAAGCTTGCTTGCCAAGTCAAAAAGAGAATCCCGCATGTTACAAGCTGAATGGGAGAGTAAGTTAGACAGTGTTGTGCAAGAGAGAGACTCATTTGAGAACATCCTCAGAGAATATCAGCGGGCCCTAAAAGCAGAGCAAGAGGATTCTGATGAGTTGAAGAAGCGCCTTTGTCACATCAGCGATGCGTACCGGCAAGTGAGGGATGAAAGTCAGTATTGGGAACATCGCTATGTTGAGCTGCTCGGTAGGATTGAAGAGCAGGCAGTCATCATTGAGCTGAGGGATGAAGTTCAGCACTGGAAGGATAGGTTCTCCAAGCTATCAGAGTTGGTCAACCAGGCTCTTGCGGATATGCCCAGGAAATTAAGAAAAGCCGAAACTGAGATGTATCCCCTCAACACCCCGCTGGAGGTGTACAAATTTGTGGAGTACTGCAGAGCCCTAGTTGAGGAAGCCAAAGGAAAAGCCGGAAATGCCTCTACCAACAACAAAAGGAAAAAGAGTGGAAATGTCAAAGCTCTTTGTATTTGAGCTTCTTTATTGTAATTTCCCATTTTGTTTTATTGTACCTTTCTTTTTTAATCATTGTATCAGAATGTCGTACTTTCGGATTCAGATTTTGAAGTATTTTGTTTAAATACACCCGTTTTGTTTCCAGATTCCAATTTCAGTATGATCCAAAGAAAGTGATATAACAAAAATAATCAAGGATTTACCTGCGTATCTATGACAAGACATAATACCATGCGATTCTCGGCAAGACAAACTAAACACGCATTCATTCGCATTGCATTCATTTATTCGTTCTTGTGTTCATAAGCGTGTTCCGTCAACAGAAAATTAGGCAAGCTGGTTAATCATCGCTATTGGACGCGTCTGCAAGCAAGAAACATGGAAAACAATCAAGCCAACCCTGATCAGAACGATCCGCAGCCACATCAGGATGACGGAATTCCAGAAGGTCTGAATCATAATGGTCAGGGTCAGCATGGTCAGAATCAGGGGAATCAAGTCATTCAAGCTGAGATGGAAGTTCTAAAGGCTCAAATGGCGGAGGTCATAAGAGTGCTAAGTGCCTTAAGAGATGTTGGCACAACTGAAACCGCTGTTGCTGGGACGAACAATCCTCCTCCCCTTCCTGGGTCTGGGATCTCTCAAACCCTTCAAGCTGTGCAATGGCCTCCCTATGGTCTCCCATTGGGCTATACGCCTCATGCTGCTGATGCAAACCCTGGAGGAGATCCTTCAGGAACCACGGGGCACGCTCAGTCTAATACAGTTGTGAATGAAGTTGGAAGAGGGACGCATCGAGCCCAGATTCAGATCCCAATTCCTGTTATTGCTCCAGGAACTCCAGCAGGTTTCAATTCACCAATAATGGTTCATCCACACGTACAGGGCCCAGTCCCTCAGAATATTGCTCACCGACACATGACCCCGGTCGCGGCATCGATGAATAACCCTCACTATGGTGCCGGCGGTTTCCCACAGAATTACCCTGCCGAAGCTAGAAGTCAGTATCAGATGCTGGAAGAAAGGTTAAGAGCTGTTGAAGGGGCAGGTTCCCGAGCCAGGAATGCCCATGAGTTGTGCTTGGTTCCTGATCTAGTCCTGCCGCCCAAGTTCAAAGCACCAACTTTTGACAAATACAGAGGAACAACTTGCCCAGTCAGCCATGTGACAATGTACTGCCGAAAGATGACTGCCTATGCTCGTGATGATAACTTAATGATGCATTGCTTCCAAGAAAGTTTAGCTGGAGCTCCCCTTGACTGGTACATGCAGTTAGAGCCAACTAATATCCGTTGCTGGAAAGACATGGCGGATGCCTTCATGTGTCAATACCAGTATAACAATGATTTGGCTCCAGATAGAACTCAGCTACAATGCATGTCTAAGAGGGATAACGAGTCGTTCAAAGAGTATGCTCAGAGATGGCGGAACCTTGCGGCTCAAGTAAAACCCCCTCTGCTGGACAAAGAAATGGTCCACATGTTTATGGAAACCCTTCCTGCGGTGTATTATGATAGGTTGGTTGGCAGCGTAGCCTCAAACTTCTCTGAGATGGTGGTCATAGGGGAAAGAGTAGAGAATGGTATGCGGAGCGGAAGAATAGCTCAGGGCCCGACACCTCCTGCCGGTCAAAAAAAGCCATTTTTTGGGTCTCATAAGAAGAAAGAAGGTGAAACTAATGCAGTCATCGGAGCCAGTGGTCCGTCGCACAGCAATCCACCGCAAGCTATTTCGGTTCCTCCTCAGGCACCGCTGACACAGCCTTTTCAATCAAATTATCAGTACCGGAACTATAATGAAAGGAAGCCTGCTGTCTTTGATCCCATTCCCATGTCCTACACGGACTTGTTTAATTATCTCATCACCAACAAAATAATCAGTACTCGTCAAATGAAGCCATATCAGCCTCCCTATCTGTAACATCCCTAAATTTTAAAGACGCGTATTATGATGCCTAGGACCGATTATTATTTGTGGGAATAATTAGTCGTGTCTCGGGGATTATTATTAGAGGAAAAGTCCAAGGAAATTCCATTCCGAAATTAATTACGACTTAGTCATGGTTAAGTGAAATATTTAAGCTGAAGGGCATTATCGTACTTTCACACCCAACCATTTGGTAGCTGACCCCTTTTAACACTCAGCCACACTCCCAAGTACTTAACCATTCCTCCAAACTTCAGAAAAATAAAAGCTGGAAATAGAAGGGGGAAGAGAGGAGGAGGGGCGCGAAGGGAAGAGAAGAGAAGGGAGGAAGGGATCATCAAAATCCTTGTTGCATGTAAGTTGTTTCTCTTCCATCCTACTCCATTTTTGATTCTGAATCCAATGGTACCACTTTCAAAGCTTGATTCTCACTCTTTCACTCATCTCCATTGATACCCATGAAGCTCCAAGTGGTGAAAATGGTGGAGCTATGTGTTGATGGCTTGCATGTTCAGTTTTGCGGTTAAGAGGGGGAAATCCCAAGCTTGCATTTCGATTTGGGAAGGTTGTGAAAGATTTGGGTTGCTGTTCTGAAGTATCAGTTGGTGCTCTTCGGTGCCGTTCGTGAATTCTCTCGTTTCGGTCATCGCGCGTTCATCGGAACTCCTAGAACGATCGTCAACGGGTGAGTCCTACTCACGATAGGGTATTTTGATATTGTGAACATGTTTTCGACATGGAATCCCTTGGTCATATTTTCTGTTTTCAAAAGTCTTAGAATCGAAAAGCGTTTTTAAGTCAAAACGGTGTCTTACGGTTTATTGAGAATTTTAATAAATCGTTGAAACGAAATGAATTGTGTACTACTAGAAATATATATTTCTGGGAATTTTCTGAGTTTCAGGTGATTGAAATTAGAAATCGAATCGGACGAGAACGGAGAGCGAAAATGAAGAAAGTGAGAAATTCTGGTAACAGACACAGGTCGCACGGACCGTGCGCCCCTGGGCACGGATCGTGTGCCTGCTTCGGGTTGGAAATATTGGAAACAGAACGGGACGCACGGGTCGTGCGCCCCTGGGCACGGATCGTGCGCTTCCCTCTGGTAGATGGGTCTTGAGTAGTGCACCACGCACGGGTCGTGTGCCCCTGGGCACGGGTCGTGCGTGTAGTTCTGTTACCGGCTTCCGTTTTCTCGTTTTGTTGCTCCGTTTGATCCCGAACCTTTTCTAATTTCTTTCTCAACCATTCAAAAAGGGATTGCCTCACTGAAAACCTTATTTCGAACTTGTTCAACTCATGATTTTGAAAAGAAGTTGAAAGGTATATTGATCGAAAAACCGAAACCCTAGTATACGTGTGGGTACACCGTCTGATGGATAGAATGAATATATATTTATATATATATATCAACTGTATATGATTATAATGCCGGATGTCTATAGATTCATCAAAACGGGTTATAAGTCAATAATACATTACAATATGATTATAATGCCGGATGTTTATAAATTCATCAAAACGGGTTATAGATCAATAAGATATAAATTATCTAAAAAGATTATGTGATTGATCCTTTGGTGATCGGAAAGATATATATTATCTAACTCTCGAGAAATCGTTATGTATTGTCATACATAAATCGCGTTGGGTGACGACCCGACAAGTAGCATACTAGGGAGGGTAGTCATGACCCCTTACCTAGGCCCTGAATGTGTTTTGGCGTGGTCAACTCACGGGTTGCCGGGATTAGCAGAGGTGCAGTCGGCTTGTGCTAAGTTAATGGTTATAAGTAACATTGCCGGGATTAGCAGTTGTGCAGTCGGCAGATGTTAAGCTGTAGCTACCGGGATTAGCAGTTGTGCAGTCGGTTGAGCTAAGCTATTAAAAACATAAAAGAGAACACGATTTGCTTGGCATTTCGATTATGGCTATTGGTAGCTAATTAAACATTGTTAGCGGTTTAATAATTGAACCGAGTGTCAGTGAGGGGGCACGGTAGGACTCACTGAGATAATGTTATCTCACCCTATCCATATTTGTTGTTTTTCAGAGAAGCAGGGAAAAAGGAAGACTATAGTGCACGAGTAGTTGATATACTCTTGGAGGTGCTGAAGACTTAGTCATTTTCTCCTTGTTCTTTTGTTGTCCTATTGGTTGTATAAACTTGTATTGATTATGAGTTATATGAACCGTTTATGTTTCTGTTCGGTATTTGGACTTGGATATTGTAATCCACTCGGTATGGAACCGATAAACTTCTATTTTACGAAGTAATGTTATTTCCGATTATGTTTTATTTCGGAAAAAGTTTGTATGTCCAAAACTTAAACAGGAACTGTGTCCTCTGAATTTCCGTAATCTGTGCATCTTTCGGTCTCTCTACATGTTAGAAATACCGGGGTGTTACAATTGGTATCAGAGCAGTTCGACCTAGTCGGACTTAGAGGTTAAGAGTCTTTTACGTCTTCTAAGTCTGATTTTTCTTGGTATGCTATTAGACATTGAGCCTGATCAACTTAATACTTTGTGCATACTTCGCAGAATCATGGCAGGAAGAGGTAGGAGAAACCCACCTGTTGATCCTCATCAAGAATGGATGCAGAATGTCATCGAGACACAGCAAAAGATGATGAATGACATGATGCTAATGCAACAGCAACAGATGGCTCAGATGGCTCAAATGCAGCAGATGCACCAGATGCCTCAACCACAACCAGCTGAGCCAGTCAATGTGCCAACACCTGAGGATCCCAACAGGGTGTATTTCCGGTTTCTGAAGATGAAACCCCCAACCTTCAAAGGAGGATCCGAGGCAATGAAAGCCCATTTCTGGGTAGATGCCATGGAACGGATCTTTGATACTTTGCAATGCAATGAAGGAGAAAAGGTAATTTGTGCTGCTAACGCTCTGGACGAGGATGCTCACACTTGGTGGGTTAACGCTCGTAGAATGCTTCAAAATCAAGGAACTCCTCTTGAGTGGGATAACTTCAAGGAGTTGTTTTTGGGTCATTATTTTCTCGACTCCCAAAGACTTGACAAGCAGATGGAATTTCTGGGTTTGAAACAGGGAGAGATGACAGTTGGGGAATATGCTGCAAAATTTGAGAGATTGTCACAATTCTATGAATTGGGGACCACCGCTCCTGATGATAGGTGGAAGATGGTGATGTTCAGACAAGGTCTTAGAGGCGATGTGAATCAAGGTCTCAGTTCGTATTCCCTGACCACTTGTCCTGCTTTGGTTCAACAGGCTCATTCAGCAGAAAGCGATCTGAAAAGAATGTATGCTGAGAGGAAAGATTTTTGGAAGGATAAGAAGAAGGGCAGTGGGTCAACTTCTGCAAACCCGAGGTATAGAGGGAATCTAGACAAGGGAAAGCAGATTCAGACAAACAACACTTCTGGGCATCGCCGGTGTGAAGTGTGCAAGAAGAATCATCCAGGAAGGTGTCGATCAGAGACAAGGTCGGATCAGTGTTATCTTTGCAAAGAAGTGGGCCATTATGCTAATAATTGTCCGTCAAGGAAAGCTTTCTTAGAGTCTCCTGATGCTCCGAGACAGGCTCGAGTCAACACTCTGGATGCTAAGACCATCAAGCCAGCTGATAATCTTATAAGGGGTACAGGTTCTATCTTTCATCAAACTGTTAATATTCTGTATGACTCTGGTGCTACTCATTGTTTTATCTCTGAAGCATGTGCGGAACGGCTAGGATTAATAATATCTCCTATATCCGAACCAATATCTATCCTTACTGCGGCAAAGGGTCGTGTGCGAACCCAATCATTATGCCTTAATTGTCTGCTCACCATAGGAGGCAGGGACTTTGTTGTTGACTTTATCTGTCTGCCTATGAGAGGAATGGAGATCGTGTTGGGAATGAATTGGATGACATCCAATCACATTACGATTGATTGTTTCAATCGTGCAATTAATTTTCCTTCTGAAGTAGCGGAGCGTTCACTACCTGTAGATGATGGTGTTATTTCATTCACTTCAGCCAGCCAGTCTCTATTCCAAGGTGCGGAAGCTTTTGTTATTATTTTGTCTACATCAACTGAAGATGATCTGGATTTATCATCTACTCAAGTTGTTAATGAATTCTTAGATGTTTTTCCCGAGGAAGTCTCCTCTTTACCTCCAGAACGAGAGGTAGAATTCTCTATAGATTTGGCGCCTGGCACAGGGCCACTATCCATAGCACCTTATAGGATGTCTCCTCTTGAACTGAAAGAATTGAAGTCCCAACTTGAGGAATTAATTTCCAAGAAGTTTATTCGACCGATTGCTTCTCCATGGGGTGCTCCAGTATTGCTAGTCAAAAAGAAGGACAGAAGCATGAGATTATGCATAGACTACCGTCAGCTGAATAAAATCACGATCAAGAACAAGTATCCATTGCCAAGGATAGATGATCTACTTGACCAACTTCGAGGTGCTAAAGTTTTCTCCAAAATTGATCTAAGGTCAGGGTACCATCAAATCAGGGTAAGAGCCTTAGACATTCCGAAGACTGCCTTTCGTACGAGGTACGGACACTACGAGTTTGTAGTGATGCCTTTCGGATTAACTAACGCTCCAGCCGTATTCATGGATTATATGAATAGAGTATTTCATTCTTACCTAGATCAGTTTGTGGTCGTCTTTATTGATGATATCCTGGTTTACTCCAAGTCAGTTGAGGAGCATGCTCAGCATCTCCGATTTGTCCTAGGAGTACTCCGAGAGAAGAAACTCTATGCTAAACCATCAAAGTGTGACTTTTGGATGCCTGAAGTAAAGTTCTTGGGTCATGTAATTTCCCAAGAAGGGGTTGCAGTTGATCCTAGCAAAGTGGAAGCAGTGTTGAACTGGGAACGACTAACGTCAGTGACTGAGATCAGAAGCTTTCTGGGTTTAGCCGGTTACTATAGAAGATTCATTGAAGGTTTTTCGCAATTGGTACTTCCGCTTACTCGATTGACTCGCAAAGGTCAACCGTTTACTTGGGATGCCGATTGTGAAAAGTGTTTCCTCGGATTGAAAGAAAAGTTAACTTCTACTCCAATCCTAATTCTTCCGGATCCGTCATTGGGATTTCAGATTTACAGTGATGCATCTGGGAAGGGTTTAGGATGTGTTCTCATGCAGAATCAACATGTTGTGGCCTATGCATCGAGGCAATTGAAGACGCATGAACGGAATTACCCAACTCATGACTTAGAGTTGGCGGCTATTGTGTTTGCACTGAAAATTTGGAGACATTACCTTTACGGTTCTCGTTTCGAGGTTTTTAGTGATCACAAGAGCTTGAAATATCTATTTGACCAAAAGGAGTTGAATAACAGACAGAGAAGGTGGACCGAATTTTTGAAGGACTGTGACTTCGAATTGAAATATCACCCTGGGAAAGCCAATGTGGTAGCGGATGCTCTGAGCAGGAAGTCTATCCACACGGCAAGGTTAATGGTTCACGAGATGGCTTTGTTGGAGTCATTCAGAGACTTGAAACTCAAGGTGGTAAGAAAGAGGGATCGCGTAGTGCTGCGGCATATACGGATAGCCAGTGTGCTAAGGGAACAAATCCGCGTAGCTCAAGGAGCTGATATAAAGTTGCAGTCTCAGAAGGGATCGCCAGATTTCACTGAGGATAGTGATGGCATGATTTGCTTTAATAGGAAGATTTGTGTTCCCGACGATGATGATATCAAAAGACAAGTATTGGAAGAAGCTCATAGGAGTCAGTACTCTGTACATCCGGGATCCACTAAGATGTATCGAGACTTGAAGCTAATGTATTGGTGGCCTGGGATGAAGGCCGAGGTTGCAGAATTTGTTTCTCGGTGCTTAACTTGTCAGAAGGTTAAGGCGGAACACCGAAGACCGGGTGGTCAGTTACAACCGCTAGAAGTACCAGTTTGGAAGTGGGAAGATATATCCATGGACTTCGTCATGGGTTTGCCGAGGTCGCAGACAGGCAATGATTCTATTTGGGTAGTAGTAGACCGATTGACTAAATCCGCCCACTTTATTCCTGTTCGGTCGACTTATAAGGTTTCCAAGTTAGCAGATGAATATGTGAGGAACATTATCAGACTGCATGGAGTCCCAACGAGCATTGTGTCAGACCGAGATCCAAAGTTTACTTCCAGGTTCTGGAGAGCATTGAATGAAGCTTTGGGAACAAGGGTGCTGGTTAGCACTGCTTATCATCCTCAGACTGACGGTCAGACGGAGAGGACTATCCAGACCCTTGAGGACATGCTTCGAGCTTGTGTGCTCGACAGTGGGAGAAAATGGGAGGATCACCTTCCGTTAGTAGAATTCTCCTACAACAACAGTTACCACTCTAGCATTGGAATGGCACCGTTTGAAGCACTTTATGGTAGAAAGTGTAGAACTCCATTGTGTTGGTGGGAGATTGGTGAAGACAAGTTTTTGGGACCCGATATGGTTCGCGAGACTACAGAGAAGGTCAAGTTAATTCGAGAAAGGATGAAGGTTGCTCAGAGTCGGCAAAAGAGCTACGCTGACAACCGAAGGAGACCGTTGGAGTTTGAGGTTGGTGATCATGTGTTCTTGAAAGTTTCGCCAACCATAGGCACTGGGAGAGCCTTGCGAGCGAAGAAGCTCAGTCCTCGATATGTTGGACCTTTCCAAATCATCGAGCGGATTGGGCCAGTTGCCTATCGCCTCGCATTGTCTCCGGCCCTATCAAATCTCCACGATGTGTTCCACGTATCTCAGTTGAGAAAGTATGTTCCCGACTTGCATCAGCCGTTGAGAGTTGATACTATTGACCTGCGACCGGATTTGTCATTTCAACCTTATCCAAGGTATATTTTGGAGCGTGGTGTGAAGACTCTGCGCTCTAGAACGATTCCTATTGTCAAGGTGGTCTGGGATGGCTTTTCAGACGAAGAGGCTACCTGGGAACTGGAAGAGGACATGAATGCTCGATATCCCTATCTCTTTCAGTAAGGTATGTTTCGTCAATTTTGAGGACAAAATTTTTAAAAGTTGGGGAGATTGTAACATCCCTAAATTTTAAAGACTCGTATTATGATGCCTAGGACCGATTATTATTTGTGGGAATAATTAGTCGCGTCTCGGGGATTATTATTAGAGGAAAAGTCCAAGGAAATTCCATTCCGAAATTAATTACGACTTAGTCATGGTTAAGTGAAATATTTAAGCTGAAGGACATTATCGTACTTTCACACCCAACCATTTGGTAGCTGACCCCTTTTAACACTCAGCCACACTCCCAAGTACTTAACCATTCCTCCAAACTTCAGAAAAATAAAAGCTGGAAATAGAAGGGGGAAGAGAGGAGGAGGGGCGCGAAGGGAAGAGAAGAGAAGGGAGGAAGGGATCATCAAAATCCTTGTTGCATGTAAGTTGTTTCTCTTCCATCCTACTCCATTTTTGATTCTGAATCCAATGGTACCACTTTCAAAGCTTGATTCTCACTCTTTCACTCATCTCCATTGATACCCATGAAGCTCCAAGTGGTGAAAATGGTGGAGCTATGTGTTGATGGCTTGCATGTTCAGTTTTGCGGTTAAGAGGGGGAAATCCCAAGCTTGCATTTCGATTTGGGAAGGTTGTGAAAGATTTGGGTTGCTGTTCTGAAGTATCAGTTGGTGCTCTTCGGTGCCGTTCGTGAATTCTCTCGTTTCGGTCATCGCGCGTTCATCGGAACTCCTAGAACGATCGTCAACGGGTGAGTCCTACTCACGATAGGGTATTTTGATATTGTGAACATGTTTTCGACATGGAATCCCTTGGTCATATTTTCTGTTTTCAAAAGTCTTAGAATCGAAAAGCGTTTTTAAGTCAAAACGGTGTCTTACGGTTTATTGAGAATTTTAATAAATCGTTGAAACGAAATGAATTGTGTACTACTAGAAATATATATTTCTGGGAATTTTCTGAGTTTCAGGTGATTGAAATTAGAAATCGAATCGGACGAGAACGGAGAGCGAAAATGAAGAAAGTGAGAAATTCTGGTAACAGACACAGGTCGCACGGACCGTGCGCCCCTGGGCACGGATCGTGTGCCTGCTTCGGGTTGGAAATATTGGAAACAGAACGGGACGCACGGGTCGTGCGCCCCTGGGCACGGATCGTGCGCTTCCCTCTGGTAGATGGGTCTTGAGTAGTGCACCACGCACGGGTCGTGTGCCCCTGGGCACGGGTCGTGCGTGTAGTTCTGTTACCGGCTTCCGTTTTCTCGTTTTGTTGCTCCGTTTGATCCCGAACCTTTTCTAATTTCTTTCTCAACCATTCAAAAAGGGATTGCCTCACTGAAAACCTTATTTCGAACTTGTTCAACTCATGATTTTGAAAAGAAGTTGAAAGGTATATTGATCGAAAAACCGAAACCCTAGTATACGTGTGGGTACACCGTCTGATGGATAGAATGAAAATATATTTATATATATATCAACTGTATATGATTATAATGCCGGATGTCTATAGATTCATCAAAACGGGTTATAAGTCAATAATACATTACAATATGATTATAATGCCGGATGTTTATAAATTCATCAAAACGGGTTATAGATCAATAAGATATAAATTATCTAAAAAGATTATGTGATTGATCCTTTGGTGATCGGAAAGATATATATTATCTAACTCTCGAGAAATCGTTATGTATTGTCATACATAAATCGCGTTGGGTGACGACCCGACAAGTAGCATACTAGGGAGGGTAGTCATGACCCCTTACCTAGGCCCTGAATGTGTTTTGGCGTGGTCAACTCACGGGTTGCCGGGATTAGCAGAGGTGCAATCGGCTTGTGCTAAGTTAATGGTTATAAGTAACATTGCCGGGATTAGCAGTTGTGCAGTCGGCAGATGTTAAGCTGTAGCTACCGGGATTAGCAGTTGTGCAGTCGGTTGAGCTAAGCTATTAAAAACATAAAAGAGAACACGATTTGCTTGGCATTTCGATTATGGCTATTGGTAGCTAATTAAACATTGTTAGCGGTTTAATAATTGAACCGAGTGTCAGTGAGGGGGCACGGTAGGACTCACTGAGATAATGTTATCTCACCCTATCCATATTTGTTGTTTTTCAGAGAAGCAGGGAAAAAGGAAGACTATAGTGCACGAGTAGTTGATATACTCTTGGAGGTGCTGAAGACTTAGTCATTTTCTCCTTGTTCTTTTGTTGTCCTATTGGTTGTATAAACTTGTATTGATTATGAGTTATATGAACCGTTTATGTTTCTGTTCGGTATTTGGACTTGGATATTGTAATCCACTCGGTATGGAACCGATAAACTTCTATTTTACGAAGTAATGTTATTTCCGATTATGTTTTATTTCGGAAAAAGTTTGTATGTCCAAAACTTAAACAGGAACTGTGTCCTCTGAATTTCCGTAATCTGTGCATCTTTCGGTCTCTCTACATGTTAGAAATACCGGGGTGTTACACTATCCCAGAGGGTACAACGCAAATGCCACCTGCGCCTTTCATTCTGGGGCAGTAGGTCATGTGGTGGAGGATTGTAAAGCATTCAAATATGTGGTGCAAGAATTACTTGATACGAAAAGCATATCATTTCAACAACCCAATGTAGCCACCAATCCGTTGCCAGGGCATGGAGGATCTGCTATTAATGCCGTCGACCATCAGGGGGGTCAGTGTTTGGTTAGAAAAGTTGATTGCATTCAGATGCCTTTGAATTTTATCCATGCTGAATTATGCCGTTTTGGTGTCATCAAAGAAGGATGTGCTAGGAAAGACGCCTGTGATAACCCTCGCTGCATCGGGGCATGTGAAGGCTTTAAACCAATTCTCCAAGATCTCTTAGACAGACACCTGGTCCAAGTGGGAATCCAGGAGAAAGAAGAAAATGTATTTACATTGCAATCAGGCAATGGAGGCTTCAGGAGACCGATTGAAATTCCCTGCAATCTGAATTCCAGCCTAGTTGTGACGAGACCCTCGACTGTTGTTATTCCAGTACCTGCTGCTACCCCTAGTGGGGAGACTAGGATGACTCCATGGAGCTGCAATGTGCAAATGCAAGCGGAGGTCCCTAAAGGCACTCTGGATATAACAAACATTGCTGGAGGTAGTTGTATCACGAGGAGTGGAAGGTTGTATACTCCTGAAAACCTTAGAAGAGAGCAATCCAAGGGAAATGAAGAAAGGGCCCGTAAGGGAAAAGACAAAGAAGCTGTAGAAGTCAGGGATGTGTCGGACAAAGAAGCTCAAGAATTCCTGAGAGTAATGAGACAGAGTGAATATCGGGTGGTAGACCAGCTGAATCAAACTCCATCCAAGATCTCGATGCTCTCTTTGCTGCTTAGTTCAGAGGCACATCGTGCTGCACTGCTAAAGGTCCTGAATGAAGCTCACGTCTCCCATGACATTACAGTAAACCAGCTTGATGGTATTGTTGGCAGCATTGTAGCCTCTAATTACTTGACCTTCTCAGACACTGAGCTGCCTCCGGCAGGAAAGAGTCATAATCAAGCTCTTCACATCTCAGTCAAGTGTGGGGACCATATACTTGCCAGGGTGCTCATTGATAACGGTTCATCCTTGAATGTGCTGCCTAAGTCTACAATGGATAAGCTGGATGTAGACTGTTCATATCTAAAACCGAGCTCCACCTTGGTCAGAGCATTTGATGGGTCGGGGAAGGAAGTTTTTGGAGAAGTAGAAATGCCGCTGCAGGTAGGCCCTGAAGTATTTTATGTCGTCTTTCAAGTGATGGACATCAATTCATCCTACAGTTGCCTGCTGGGACGTCCTTGGATACATGCGGCTGGGGCAGTGCCATCCTCGCTTCATCAGAAACTCAAGTTTGTGGCTAGGGGAAAGCTGATAGTGATCTCCGGAGAGGAGGAAACATTGATAAATCGATCACTACCTGAATATTATGTGGAAGCAGCAGAAGAGTCCTTTGAGACTGCTTTCCAAGGATTGGAGATTTCAAACGCTGTCTTCGTCGAAGGGGAGCCTCGGTGGAAGCCTAAGTGGTCCAGGGCTGACATGATGGCTGCAAAGGTGATGCTGGGACATGGGTATCAGATTGGTAAAGGCTTAGGAAAAGCTGCTCAAGGAATTGTAATGCCTATCCAGTTGAGGGGTAATATTGAGAGGTTCGGTGTTGGGTACATCCCAAGTCTTGCTGATCGGGAGAGGCTGGCATCTGACAGGAGGGAGAAATGGCTGGCCAAACTCAGAGGAAAGGCACCCAATCAGGGGAGAATGGTCATCGCTAATCTTAATAGCAACTTCCGGAGTGCTAGTATGCTGAACCCTGACCATGTTAATGTGGTCGAAGAAGGATCAAGCTCAAGTCGCCGTGCTGTAGGTCTGGTGCGCTGCTGTGCGGTTGGAGAGAAGCTGCAAAACTGGGAGATCATGGATTTCCCCGTATTTTCCAATTTAAAGTAATTATCGTTGTAATGCAGATCCCTCGGCTCTGCCCAAGGCCTTGGGATATTTCATTCGGGCACACATGTTTTCGTCGAAAATCATCAATCAATAAAGTGTTATTTTGAATTTTCAATAAAATTTCTGTCTTCATCTTTTATCTGTGTTGCTTTTTCTTTGTTTTTATTCGCCGCTCCATTCTAATGCAGATCAAAAATAAACTCTGAAAATAATAATGCCCATAACTCATACTGTGATTTTGATTACCCGGTTAATCAAGCCGAGGAAGATGTTGAGAATGATTGGGATACTCCTCCAGAAATCATGAGAATGGTAGAACAAGAAGAAAAGGTCATCGAACCCCATGAGGAGTCTACAGAAATGGTCAATTTGGGTACTGAGGAAGACAGAAAAGAGATCAAGGTTGGTACCGCAATGGAGGATAAAGAGCGCAAAAAGTTGATTCAGCTCCTGTTCGACTACGCTGACGTATTCGCATGGACATATCGGGACATGCCAGGGTTGAGCACAGATATTGTTGAACATAAATTTCCGGTGAAATCAGAATGTCCCCCGGTGAAACAGAAGTTAAGGCGGATGAAGCCTGAAATGTCTTTGAAGATCAGGGATGAGGTCAAGAAACAGTTTGATGCAGGGTTCTTAGCTGTGGCAAAATATCCTGAGTGGGTAGCAAACATTGTTCCAGTCCCTAAGAAAGATGGAAAGGTCCGAATGTGTGTCGACTACCGTGACTTGAACAGAGCAAGCCCTAAAGATGATTTCCCTCTACCCCATATTGACGTTTTGGTAGACAGTACTGCTCAGCATTCGATGTTCTCCTTCATGGATGGATATTCAGGCTATAACCAGATCAAAATGGCTCCGGAGGATATGGAGAAAACCACCTTCATAACCCTTTGGGGAACTTTCTGTTACAAGGTCATGCCTTTCGGGTTGAGGAATGCCGGGGAAACCTACCAAAGAGCGATGGTAACCCTATTCCATGACATGATGCATAAGGAGATCGAAGTCTATGTGGATGACATGATTGCCAAATCAAAGACTGATGAAGAGCACGTGGTTAACCTGCAGAAGCTGTTCGAGCGTCTCAGAAAGTACAAACTCAGGTTGAACCCCGCTAAGTGCACCTTTGGGGTTAGGTCAGGGAAGCTGTTAGGTTTCATTGTTAGCCAGAAGGGAATTGAGGTGGATCCGGACAAAGTACGAGCAATCCTGGAGATGCCGGCACCTAAAACAGAGAAAGAAGTTCGTGGCTTCCTGGGAAGACTAAATTACATCTCTCGATTCATCTTCCAGTTGACTGCAACTTGCGAACCAATTTTCAAACTGCTGTGCAAAAACCAAGAGATGAAGTGGAATGATAAATGTCAAGAAGCATTTGAGAAAATCAAGGCGTATCTTCAAAATCCACCCGTCCTAATGCCACCTGTGTCTGGCAGGCCCCTCATCTTATACCTCACGGTGCTAGACAACTCTATGGGCTGCGTGCTGGGGCAACACGATGAGTCAGGAAAGAAAGAACACGCGATCTACTACATAAGCAAGAAGTTCACAGACTGTGAGGCAAGGTATTCATCATTGGAGAAGACTTGTTGTGCTCTAGCCTGGGCTGCGCATCGACTGAGACAGTATATGCTGAATCACACTACCTGGTTGGTGTCCAAAATAGACCTTATCAAGTACATATTTGAAAAACCTGCGCTCACAGGTAGAATTGCTCGTTGGCAAATGCTTCTGTCAGAGTACGATCTCGTGTACGTAACCCAGAAGGCGATAAAAGGTAGCACACTGGCAGACTACCTGGCGCATCAACCGGTTGAGGATTACCAATCAATGCAATGTGAATTCCCAGATGAGGACATTATGGCATTATTTGACGCAGGGAAATCTCAAGATGATGAAAGGTGGAGAGTGTTGTTCGACGGTGCCTCTAACATGTGGGGGCACGGGATCGGAGCAGTGCTGATCTCCCCAGACAACCGCTTTATACCAGTCACCGCCAGACTAAGATTCTATGTCACAAACAATATTGCAGAGTATGAAGCGTGCATCTTGGGTATCCAGGCAGCTCTCGATCGGAAAGTCAAGAGGCTCGACGTATACGGAGATTCAGCTCTAGTTGTCCATCAAGTGAAAGGAGACTGGGAAACAAGAAATTCTGATTTGATTCCTTACCGTGACTACATTCAAGAATTAATCAAGCCCTTTGAGGAAATCACTTTCCAGCACATACCCCGCAGCGAGAATCAGTTGGCAGATGCCTTGGCAACTTTGTCTTCTATGTTCAACGTCAGCTGTGACAAAAGTCTGACGATTGTCAGAATCCAGCACAGAGAACAGCCTGCTTATCACTACTGTATGACAGTCGAAGAGGGATCAGATCGTAAGCCTTGGTACCATGACATCAAGCGATATATCACAAACAGAGAGTATCCTCCCGGAGCTACAGAGAATGACAAGAGAACCCTCAGGAGGCTGTCAACAGGTTTCTTCTTGAGTGGAGACGTCCTTTACAAGAGAAACCATGACCTGGTACTCCTCAGGTGTGTAACAGGAGAAGAATCAGTAAAGATTATGCGAGATGTTCATGAAGGCTCATTTGGGGTTCATTCCAACGGGCACGCAATGGCTAGAAAAATCCTAAGAGCAGGATACTACTGGCTGCAGATGGAATCAGACTGTTACAGTTTTGTGAGAAGATGCCATAAATGCCAAATCTATGCAGATCACACCCATGTACCTCCAACGTCTCTGAATGTTTTGAGCGCACCATGGCCATTCTCAATGTGGGGCATGGACATCATTGGTCCCATTGAACCCAAAGCTTCCAATGGTCACCGTTTCATTCTGGTTGCTATTGACTACTTCACTAAGTGGGTGGAGGCTGCTTCTTATCCCAATGTAGCGAGCTCAGTGATCGCTAAGTTCATCAAGAAAGACTTGATTTGCCGCTACGGCCTTCCAAACAAGATTATCACAGACAACGGTAGTAATTTGAACAGCAGAGTGATGAAGGATTTGTGTAAAGACTTCAAAATACAACATCACAACTCTTCTCCCTACCGCCCAAAGATGAATGGGGCAGTTGAGGCAGCTAACAAGAATATCAAGCGGATAATACAGAAGATGGTCGTGACCTATAATGATTGGCACGAGATGCTCCCCTTTGCCCTGCATGGTTACAGAACCTCGGTACGCACCTCAACAGGGGCAACCCCTTACTCCCTGGTTTATGGGTCAGAGGCAGTTCTCCCCATTGAGGTTGAAATACCATCCCTGCGGGTGTTAATGGAGACAAAACTTGATGAAGCAGAATGGGTTCGGTCTCGTCTTGACCAGTTGAATCTCATTGATGAAAAACGGGTGGCCGCAATGTGTCATGGACAGTTGTACCAACAGAGGATGAAGAGGGCTTTTGACAAGAAAGTCCGTCCTCGTGAATTCCAAGAAGGAGATCTTGTGCTCAAGCAGATCTTGCCGATTCAGACAGACTCTAGGGGGAAATGGGCTCCCAAATATGAAGGACCTTATGTGGTGAAGAAGGCATTCTCAGGAGGAGCTTTAATTCTGGCAAACATGGACGGAGATGAGATCCCAAATCCAGTGAACTCAGATGTGGTCAAGAAGTATTATGCCTAGAAAAATAGACGAAAAAAGAGAAAGATAAGCCAAGGAAAAATCAGCTCGCTAGGTTGAAAACCCGCAAAGGGCGACCTAGGCAAAATCAGAGTGGCCCGGTGGATTGAAAACCCGCAAAGGGCGATCCAGGCAAAAATTAGGGTCAGAAAACTTGGGCTTGAGAAAAGAAAAAAGGCAATCAGCGCTCCAAAGTTTCGGATAAGGGGGTGATCAGTATTATGAGTATGGACGGTGGGCACCGTTACTTCAGAGACGAAATCACGAGATTTGTTCCTTTTTGCTTGTATTTTTTGTAGTTTAAAAGAAAGATTGCAATGCACTTTCGATTGGCGTGACTTTCTGCACGTCCAATTTCTATATCAATAAAAGTCCAACTTTTCTTTCATATGTGTGCTTTTTGTGTCTCTGCTTTCATCTATTCAGTTTCTTTCAAAATAATAACTTTTATGATTGATGAAACCGAATTGCAAAACATGTGCACATTCAGAGCATTACAGGATCATTACGAAATCTTTGAAAAAAATACGGAAAGAAGTGATTCCCCAAGTGAATAAAATTGCGAAAAAGGCAGTCGTGACGAACCAGTGTGCAATCCTCGCAGATCACCGTCCTAGAACAGCCTTCGCCCGGCAGATCGATTTAACCAGCAAAAAAAGAGTGCCAAAGAAAAACAAATAAGCAGAAAAAAGAAAGCTGCTTAAAGAAAACAAACAGAGTAAACAAAAACAAATAAGCAGAAAAAAGAAAGCTGCTTAAAGAAAACAAACAGAATAAACAAAAAACAAAAGAGAAAATCACAGAAGACGGAACATAAAAGAACACAACATCTTCATTCATCATACCATCCATACCATTCGTCATCAAATAGTGGTGCATTACACTTTCAAATTCGCATCTCAGAAGAGCGAAGAATAACAAAAGAAAAAGAAGTGAATGGGGAATCAAACAGAAAAAGCATCCCACCAAAATCAATCATTGCATTCATGTGCATCCAAATACCCAAATGCATGCATTTCATGCACCATCCAAGAAGTTGCTTCGGACCAGGGAGTCCCAAAAATCACATTTTTTAGAAAATCACCATCAGCACCGAGTTAGTAAACTCCATCAACCCAGGGTTAGTAAACTCCATCAACACAGAGTTAGTGAACTCCTTCCACAGATCACAACATTGTGTACGAGCACGCGATGGATCCATCAGACTTCGTTAAGTCCTTCGGATTAGTTGTGTCAGCCTAAGGCATAGCGTAAATCCATTGATCAAATCAGTTCCGGACCTGATGTTGATCGGCTGCTCGAAAAGGCCACCCCCAAAGCTCGGACTCGACCAGAGTTCGTTAGAAGGTTTTTAGGCAACCTCCGAATCCCCAATTTACCGCTTTTTCCAATTCACCGTTTTTCCCAATTTACTGCTTTCCCGTTAATGCGACAAGTGTTAACCCCCCTTTTCTCAAAAGGAAAATAACAAAAAGAAAATTTGAGCTTTTCTGGAGCGGACAAAATTAGTGTTATTTCTATATCTTTATTTCCATTTCACCAACAAATATGAAAAGGCCAAGTCATATTTCTTGGCGAAATGTGAAATAAAGAGGGGCAGCTGTAATACCCTAATTTTGTCCTATCCAAAAATAAGAAATTTTATTTATTTTTAAAAAATAATTATTTTATTTTCATGCCATGTTTTATTTTAGTTTGCTACAAGTTTTAATCTTTGAAAAAAAATAATAATTAAGAGTATCAAAATAAAATAGGCAAAGGAGCATATGGGGGGGTCTGTTAAAAAATATATAAAGTGCAATCAGGATTGGGCCATCAAAAACCCAACCCAACAAAAAAGGGCCAGCCCAATTCGCATAACCCATATCCTAACCTTAATCCAACCCATGACCCATAACCCAACTCACCAAAACCCAAATTTCCCTCCTCTCCTAACCCTAAGTCGACCTCACCTCCTTTTACCCCAAAAAATGTCCACATTCACTCTCCCCCTAGCCCTAAAAAATGTCCACATTCATCCCCAAACCCTATAATAATTAGAAGATCTTTTCAAGTTAGTTCTTTTTTTTAATAATCAAACAATTCCTCTCTTTTAACAATGATGACAATGATTTATTTATTTATTCTATTTTAAAAAAAAAATAAAATAATACAAAATGTTAATCAGGTTAATAATGTTTTCGTCCATGAAAAAATGTTAATAATATAGTCATTAACCATGAAGCTCATGTTCTTTAAATAATACAATTTTCTTTTTTTAAAAAAAAAACATCAGACTGCTACTTGCACCCCTGTGTTTCTAATGACACCACCTCTGTTTCTTTTAAATTCTCAGACTGCTATTTACACCCCCCAGATTCAGGCATAAGCCCCTTTTGTCACTTAAGCCCAGTTTCGCTAACTGGGCCCTCCCATGCGAACTGGGCTTCTTTTTTTCCACACCCCTAATTTTGATAACTTAACCCCTTTGAAAGAGCCCAGCATTTACACAGCCCATTGGAACGATTTCTTGATCTCTGCACCCCCTATTTTTTTTAAAATGCAACCCTCCTCGCTGTTTACACCCCATTTTTAATAATACAGCCCTCCTTTTATTTGCACCCCCATTTTACTATTGCATCCACTGTTTCTCCTTTAAGAAAAAATATATTTCCTTTCCCTAAATAAATATTTTCTGACATCGAAAACAAATATTTTCAAACGTCGAAATCAACGAAAACACTTTTCAAAAACAAATCTTTTCAAACGTCGAAATCAAAATTAATCATCACTGATGATCACTCACGCCGTTGCCGTTTGATTGTGGGTGATGATTTCATCCCTGTGGGAGCTAATAGTGTGGCCACTCTAAACCGTTGTTGTTTGGTCCTCACAAACGCTCTCCTTCAATTGCGAAAACCTTTTCAATGCTCAAAATAAAAACCGATTATCATTAATCATCACTCGCGCCGTTGCCGTTTGGACGTTAATGATAATTCATTTTCATAAGAGTTAGTAGTGCGACCACTCTAAACCATTGTTGTTTGGTCACTGCGAACGCTCAACCCCTTTGCGAAAAACTCCAAAAGGATTAAAAAAACAAAACCTTTTCAAAAAACCAGAACTACGTAGCTTTGAATTCTCCATCGCACCGGGAGATACGTAGGAGCGGATATCCTCCGTCAAGCACAATAAACTAAAAACATTTTTTTCCTTCCTTAAAAAAATCAAACACTTTCGCCAAAAATAAAAAATTTCATTAAGTCTTTTCATTCTCTTTTCGAAAAAAGGGCAAATTTAAGTATTTTCCAAATCGGCACTTAAAACCACACATTTAATTAAAGGTTCCCTTTCGGTAGAAAGGAGGCGTAGGGTGCTAAAACCTTCCCCATGCCTAACCGACCCCCGAACCCAAATTTTCCGGTTTTCCAAAAGGCCATCCGCTTTCCAAAAGGTTTTTCTTCAATATTTTCCTGATAAAAAATATTGGTGGCGACTTCATTGATTTTCAAAAAGTTGTAAACGAAGAAAGATTCCCTCAGGGACTTTTTCGGGCGCAACAGAAGTGTATTTGAGAAATTTTATCTCAAGGTTATGTAAGTGGTTTTAATCCGCTTTGGTTTATTATTTGGTCCATTATTTTGAGCAAGTTATACTCTGGTTTTTATGATTATGTTAATGCCTTTTTGATCATTATGTGGTGAAATTTAAGGTGTTACAGTTAATCAAGAGAGTTTCTTGAAACAAAGGATTCTGAAAGCGAAAGAGGATGCGAAGAAACAAATGAAGCATAACAAGGAGCAGGAGATGACCATGTTCATGTTTTAGTGCCTTGCTGCAAGTAAGTTTGTTGATGATAATATGTCTATGGGTTACTTGAATAAACTTTCATGGTTGATTGAACAGAAGCTAACCGACATTTGTAGAAGGATAGAAACATTGGATAAGAATACTCAACTCGTGGCTCCAAGCCAAGTCCACTTGGCAGCACCTGCACAAGCTTTTGTACCAACACATAGAGAGTCAAGATTTTAAGTTCTTTTTGGAAGCTATGGAGGTGGTGGAGCCAGCTAGTTTGGGTAAGAAGTTTACGTGGTTTCAACCAAATGGTCCGGCAGCGAGCAAAATTGATAGATTAGTATTGTCACAAGAGTTGGTGGAGAAGTGGGGAATCAAAGCTCAGTGGATAGAAGATAGAGATTTATCGGATCACTGTCCGGTTTGGCTTCTCTCTTCTAATAAGAATTGGGGTCCTAAGCCATTTAAGTTTATTAATGGGTGGCTTCAGCATGAGGAAGGAAATAAGTTTATGTAGGAGAAGTGGAAGGAGTGTCAGGTGGAGGGATGGAAGGCTCACATTGTGAAGGAGAAATTGAAATATCTTAAGGAAAGCTTGAAGGAATGGAATAAAAAGGTGTATGGACTCAAGGATCTCAAAATTGAGGGTATCGTGAAGGAACTCAATCTTATGGAACAAGAGGTTGTGTATGAAGAAGGGTTGGATGGAGAGAAGTGGAAGGGGTTAAATTTAGAATTTTGGACAGAACTAAAACATAAGGAGTCCATTTTGGCTCAAAAAGCTAGGGTGAATTGGATACAACAAGGAGATGGTAATACAAGATATTTCCACAATGCGGTAAAATTGAGGGAAAGAAGGAATCATATAGAGAGGTTAAGAGTTAAAGATGTGTGGCTGCAAGAGGTGGAGGAGATAAAAGAGGAAGTGAGAAGACACTTTCAACAACACTTTAAGGCGGTGAATCTAGATCGACCGAGGTTGGATGGGATAGAATTTAAAAGAATTTCGATGCGAGAGGCCCAAGGGTTGACATCACCGTTTTCTATTGAGGAAGTGGAAGAAGCAATATGGAGTTGTGAAGGAAATAAAAGTCCGGGTCCCGACGGTTTTAATTTCAACTTCATCAAAGAGTGTTGGGATACAATTAAAGAGGATGTTATGGGAGTTTTTCATCAATTCCATTCGAATGCAAGACTTCCAAAAGCCTTCACTTCATCTTTTGTGGCATTGATTGGAAAGAAAAAGAATCCTCAAGAGCTAGGAGACTACCGGCCTATATCACTTATTGGAAGTATGTACAAGATTATTTCAAAGGTGCTGGCAAGGAGATTAAAAGAGGTGCTGCCCGGGATTATTTCTACTAATCAAACGGCTTTTTTGCAAGGGAGGCAAATTCTAGATGGTGTCTTGGTGGCAAATGAGGTGATCAACTATGCAAAAAAGAAGAAGAAACCACTTATGCTTTTTAAAGTGGACTTTGAGAAAGCATACGATTCGGTAGATTGGAGCTTTTTGGAATATATGATGACAAGAATGGGATTTTGCAATACATGGAGGTCTTGGATGAAGGCATGTATCTTTTCGGGGCAAGTTTCGGTGTTGGTAAATGGAAGTCCAACTAAGGAGGTTAATATGGAGCGTGGACTCAGGCAAGGAGATCCCTTAGCACCGTTCTTATTCCTTATGGTGGGGGAAGGGCTCTCGGGTCTAGTGAAGAAGTGTGTGGATCAAAGGTTTTTTGAAGCTTTCTCGGTTAGTGAAGGGTTATCCTTTCCGATCCTTCAATTCGCGGACGACATTTTGTTCATGGGGACCAAGAATAAGGAGAATTTTTGGTGCTTAAAGGCGGTACTACGGATTTTCGAATTAGCATCGGGGTTAAGGGTTAATTTTCATAAAAGTTGCTTAATTGGTGTGAGCATGAAGGAGGAGGAGATCAAAATGGGTGCGAAATTTCTTTATTGTAGGACGGATAACACACCCTTCAAGTTCTTAGGAGTTCCGGTGGGGGCCAATCCGAGATTGAGTAGTACATGGAAACCGATCATCAAGAAGATGAAAGATAAGTTGACATCGTGGAGGAGTAGGCAACTATCGATGGGGGGAAGAATTACTCTAATTAATTCGGTCCTTGCTAGTCTTCCGCTATACTACTACTCCTTCTTTAAGGCTCCAAAGAATGTAGTAAAGGAGATGGTGAGGATTCAAAGGAATTTCCTTTGGGGGGGAAATGAAGAGGTTAAGAAAATGGCATGGATTAGTTGGAGTAGACTTTGTTTACCAAAGGAGAAAGGAGGATTGGGAATAAGAAGTATGGAGATATTTAATTTGGCTCTCCTAGGAAAGTAGAAGTGGAGAATGCTTGTAGAGGAGGATAATGCGTGGGTGAAACTGTTGGAAGATTTGTACGGAGAGGAAGGACAGTTAAACCATTCTCAAAGATCGGTGTGGTGGAAAGATTTGCAACTTATTGACAAGGTCCAATCACTTGGGAACAATTGGTTTCAAGACTCAACAAAGTTAAAATTGGGGAAGGGTGATAAGATTAAATTTTGGCAAGATTGTTGGTGTAGTCAATTGTCTTTGGCAGAAACTTTCCCTCAAATTGTGCAGCTGTCTGCGTTACCGGATGGAAAAGTGGAGGACTTTGGTTGCTGGGAGAACGATGTTTGGCGTTGGGACCTCCATTGGACACATCAATTATCATTAGAAGAAGAGGAATTAGTTGAAGAATTAGAGGAGCTACTGCTGCCTCTGTGTCCGAACCGAAACCAAGAGGATAGGTGGATGTGGCTGCCGGAGAAAATGCATAAGTATTCGGTCAGCTCAGCTTATAAACTGTTGTTGCAGCGCAATGAGGAGCTGATGGTGACAGAATCGGAGAGCAGAATTCTGCAGAAGTATTGGCAAACCGATGCTCCATCAAAATTTCTAGTTCATGGCTGGCGCGTGTTGATCGATCGATTGCCTACACGAGCAAAGTTACAGCAGAAGGGCATTATTGCAGCACAGGACAGCAGCTGCTGCGTTTTCTGTTTCAGGTTTGCAGAAGATTCCGAGCATCTTTTCTTCAACTGTATCACGACGGCTCAATTATGGAGGAAGACTGTCAGCTGGTTGGGTGGATCTTTAAGGAGAAGCATGGGAGCACTTGATTAATAACCAATTGATAATAGGAGGGAAGTACAAGAAGAAAGTGAGATTTTTGATTTGGGTTGCAGTAGTGTGGGTAATATGGATAAACCGTAATAGAATAATCTTTAGGGGGGGAATCCCAAATATTCAACAAATGTTAGATCATGTGAAAGGGCTCTCTTGGAGTTGGATAGCTAATAGAGTAGGTAGAAAAATAGCTCTAGATTTTGAGAATTGGAACAAAAATCCGTTGGATTGTATCAACCGTTTACATCAATTGTAAATGGGTTGTGGCACCCCTAGTGCCCGTGTAATAAAATTCTTTGACTTATCAAAAAAAAAACATGCACATCCAATGGCCCAAAATGAAGAAATGCCTTTTATGGATCCAACACATGGATTGGGTATGAATGCTGACACCATGCAAAGTTCGTGGTTTATAGATTCTATGATCAATGGTAATGGGGATGAGACAATTCCATTTTGAGAAGTTAACCTTCAAATGGGCTATTTGCCCAACCTACTACTTTGAACACAAGAAAATCATGTGCTTGGTTTGTAGTCCTTTTGTGGAATTAATCTCTTTTAATTCTTAGTCTGATATCATAATGTTTAGGTTTTTATTTTGTGGTGTAGATGTGAAGTCATAATCGTATGTAATTATGACGATCTAATCTTCACATCTTTATGTCATTTATAGTTTTCATGCGAATGAGCCGCTTTACTACTTAAAATGGTTGAATAAAATTTGAACTTTATTGTTGTGGCTTTCAATACTTTTGGATTCCAGTCAAAAATAAATACCTTTGCGTTTGGGCTTTGTTAAGCATGTTTATCTCATGGTATGCCACCCATTTTAAAGTATCATTATTTATTTCAACAATATTATAAAATATATAATCACACGTTATTCGCTATGATAGGCTGTAGTGAAAATATATTATATAATCACACACTCATGTTTATCTTAGTTCACAACAATTGTTGCTACATCTAGTCCACCCTTTTTTCGGAGTGACATCGCCTTAAACTTTAAAGGACTTAATCTACTAGAAATAAATATTTTTTTGCCTCTCCGGCCTTTACAAAAGAGTATTTCTCATTGTCTCTCCTGGCTCCATATGTATTATTTCTTCAAGCCTCATCAGGCTCTACGAATGTTTTCTTTCATCAAGCCTCATCAGGCTTTACGCATGTATTTTTTCTTGAAGCCTCATCAGACTCTGCACATATATTCTTTCTTCAAGCATGACCATATGCTTTCGAGTATTCTTTACCTACCTCTCTAGGCTAAACCACAAGAAGACCTCTCAAGTCTTTTCAACATCCTAGCAACCGCCATTGAGAAACAATGTATTATTTCTCCAAGCCTCAGCAGGCTTTAGAGTATTTTAAGATGCCTCTCCAGGCTAAACCACTAGAGCACATCTCTAGTCTTCTCAACGTCCTGGCAACCTCCATTGAGTAACCATAAATTGTTTCTTCAACCCTCACTAGGCTTTACTGTATACTTTTTTTGGCCTTCCCCAACCTCTAGAGCATTCTTTCTTTGAGTTTCGCCAAGCTTTAGTGTATTCATTCTTCAAGCTTCACCAAGCTCTAGTGTATTCTTTACTCAATAGAGTCTTTGCTGTAAGATTTGTCAACCAAATGCTTCCTTACAGACAAGTGCTTTTATATCTGAGGGACAAAAGCGGGGTTGGATGTTGTATAAAAAAAAAAAGCAGGGTTGGATGCTTGGAGGTGAGTTTTTTTAATTTATAACCAAAGCTTCTGTAAAAAAGGATTTCCACAACAAGGGTTCTTGAAGATTTAACAAGGCCCCAAAAACCCTTGTATATGGGTTGGAGTACCCCTTGTGCTCCCCTATATATATAAAAGTCTCTGCTTATCAAAAAAAATATCAATCACGTTGTTGATGCTTTAAAAGTTAAAATTAGGAATGTTAAAATTAGGAGATTTGTTTATGGAATCTTTTATATAGCATGGATGCGATTCACATTTTAACATATCACTATTCACCGTTTTTATTGTTTTTTATGTGCATTCCATAATTTAGAAAATAACATGTAAAATATATGCAGAATATCGCCCTTCGAGACTACAAGGTAGCTCGTCTATATTTCCTATCAAAACTTATTACCAAATTCATGTAATTAGTTAGTGTTCTGGAGTCAACCAAGAGGTCCAATTAGCAATACCAGGGGGTGCGATTAGCAATGAGATATGGATCAGCCCAACCGATTCAGCCCATATCCACCTCATGCGAGCCCAACATGTTTGGACGGTCAAGTTCGACTCTACTCATCCAACGATCCACGAGAGGGCACGATTTCCTATAAATACAGGCAAACTTTGCCCTAAGAAAAGTTCAATCTCTAATCCTTAGTACATTCACTCATATATTCGATATACTGACTTGAGCGTCGGAGTGGCTTGCAGGTACCCCCCCGGGCGCTCACTGACCTACTGCCACAACAGCAAGAGACCTACCATTCTACCAACAGCAGTCTACCAAAAAATTGCTCGTTACAGAACAGTTACCTATGGAGCTATAACTGATTACCTACGTCTTTAAAATGGATTAGCACAAATCAAAAAACAACACAAAAACAAATACAATTCAATTTCATTAGCTTTTTTAGTTTACCTACTAACCAATTGCTTTACTTTTCTAAATCACTCCTATCTGGAACAGGTTGGATTGGATAGATTTTAATTATTCCTAATGGCTGATTCTTTAATTAACTTTTTTATGAGATATTTAATATTCAAATTACATAATATATTCATATATATATATATATATATATATATATATATATATATATATATATATATACACTCCTACATATATATTTATGCAAATACTAATTTAAAGCATTGAAATTCACACCTCATGCATTCATTTTAGACAAAAAAACACTTAGGCGAGGTCACATCTATAGAATTTTTACTGGGTTAATAGCCATTTTGGTCTTTGGAAGTGTAACTTGCTGTCAATTTGGTCCCTCATTCGAGCGAAAATGCAAAAAGGTCCCTCAATGTGTAATTCGTCTGTCACGTTAGTCCCTTCCGTTAATGTGCTTCGTTAACTCCGTCAATGTGGCACGTTTATCTCATTTTAGTCCCTGAAAGATGTCACTTACTGTCATTTTAGTCCCTCCTATGTTTCAGGGACAAAAATGACAGTAAGTGACATCTAAAATGAGATAAACGTGCCACATTGACGGAGTTAACGAAGCACACATTAACGGGAGGGACTAACGTGACAGACAGATTACACATTGAGGGACCTTTTTGCATTTTCGCTCGAATGGGAGACCAAATTGACACGAGTTACACTTCTAAGGACCAAAATGGCTATTAACCAAATTTTTACTTGTATTTTATAAATTATGGTATGTTGGCATATTTTATTGTTTTTTATCATTATTTAAAATATAAAAACTATATGATATTCATAAGAAAAAGTAATTCAAAGTCAATATATTTATACATATATATATATATATATATATATATATATATATATTAAAGTATAACAAAATCCATGAAAATAATAATTTAAAACCCTAAAGAATTTTATAAATTTATACTCTTATAAGGCGCGCGCCCACACACAAACACAATTTGAATTGGCTCAATTCGACTTTCAATTTTTTAATATGAAAATCAATTCAATTATAATATTGGAATGGATCAATTTATGTTTTACTTTCATGCAGGCCTATCATAGCGAATAATGCGTGATTATATATTTTTTAAATATTGTTAAAATAAATCATGATATTTTAATTGGATTACATAACATGAGATAAACATTCTTGACAAAGGTTTAATGCAAAGGTATTTATTTTTTATTGGAATGCAAAAGTATTGAAAGCCACACCAATAGACTTCAAATTTTATTCAACCATTTGCACCACAAAATAAAAATAAAATCATCACAAGATTAACTTGAGACACAAAATTGCTAGACTCCCCCAACGGACTTCAAACCAAGCACATGATTTTGTTTTGTTCAAGGTAGTGGGTTGGGCAAAGAGCCCATCGGAAGATTGACATATCCAAATGGAACTTCCTCATTCCCATTACCATTGCTCATCAAATCCATAAACGACCGGCTTTGCATGTTATCAACATTCAAACCCAGTCCATGTGCTTGATCCATTAAAGCCCTCTCTTCATCATATGCCATTGTCGGTGCAGCTGCTAGTACATGTTCTGCTATATGGAGTTGGCTTGGAGCCATGATCTGAACATTGTTGTCCAATGTTTCCATCCTTCTACCAACATCCTTCAAATTCTGGTCAATCAACCATCCAAGTTCTTTTAAATCAACCATGGACATATTGTCATCCACAATCTTACCTGCAGCAAGACATTGAAACATGAACATGGTCATCTCTTTCTCCTTGTTTTCCTTCCTTTGTTTCTTCAGTTGCTCTTTCACCTTCAGAATCCTTTCTTTCAAGAAAGCCTCTTGATCCACCATTTTCTTCGTTTTCTCTAGTTCAGGCATCATCTGGAACTTTGAGAGCACGCTTTGGACTCCTTGTGGGGAAGGCCAAACCTCGGGTTGATGATCATGGGGACTATACACGATAGCACAAGCGTCAATGCCACAAAGGGTGCTGAGTTCATCCACCTTTTTCAATAGACTCTTCTTTCTTTTCTTGTAAGCTGCCTTCCTTGCTGAATCATTGACTATGAAGGCTAGTTTCACCTTTTTTCTAACCATTGAGGACAAAAAAGATAAATGATAAGAAGTGCTTTGTTGTGATTTTTCTTTTCATGAAACCTCTTGGTATATATAGGCCAATTTTGATACATGTGGTCTGTTTTATTGATAACATCTTGTTATGTGTGACTAATTGCCAACTGGAATTTTACAATAAAATGCCACTTTAATGTCATTCCTTTTATGTATGGATCTAGAAAATCAAGCATTTCTAGAACATTCAAGCTATAAATTTACAATATGTTTGTAATTTTTGTGATTGGATTGGTATGAGTGAGTTGGATATCCAAATTCTTATTCTTATTCTTATCAGAATCATGCCCATAGATTTTATAGGTTTTTAATTTTTTTTTTGATAAGTCAAAGGATTTTATTAGAGAGGGCACTAGGGGTGCCTCAACCCAATTACAATTATCGAGTCCGATTCATACAATTCATAGGGTCATTGATCCACTCCTCCAAATCTAAGGTATTTTGCTTTCCCTTCCTATGAGCTATCCATCCCCACGATAGTCCTTTTACATGGTTTAACATTTGTTGGACATTTGGTACCCCCTTTAAAAATTACTCTATTTCTATTGATCCATATGATCCATAACACAGCTACCCATACCAGAAACCTTATACGTTTGTTCTTATTGTACAGTAGATTACTAAAATATCATTAATTGTGTGATCAATATATAGACATGACAGATCCTTAGAAATGTTCCTTTTTAATGTAAATAAAGGTATAAATGTTCAATTGAAAAAAGGAGAGTCCTACAAAAATTATTGTTTGATGTTAATTCTTTTATTTATATAGAAACAAATACAATAAATATATTTTAAACTGAAATTAATTAATATACAAGGAAAATTAACTAGATAAAGAAAAAACATCTAGAATTTAAAGGATTTATTTCCATTTGTGATCCTAAAATATTCGCAATAACTTTTTTGTATTCAAGTTATTTAAAATATGTTGTAATAAATTTTCCTTATCAAGTATTTATCAAAAAAAGTCCTTATGCAATAGTTAATTTTATCTAAAAGTTAGTAAAATAAGATTTATCATATCTAAAAGGAAATAAATAATTGTACAAACAAAAAATATAATTCAGCATTCACCAATATGTATTAGTTAATAAAAAAACGTAAACATTAATTAAATATCTATTGGAAAATTATCAATACAGTTGTTATCTTTACAAGAATATTCCGCACAAAATTCAACAAACTCACTCATTGTGTACTCTTCCACGTAGCCAAGTAACCAGAAACAGGGGAGGGAATAGGCCAGAGTGATCAACAGGGGCCTACGGCTCAGCTTACGTCAGGCCAGACTAGGCCAAGCTTTTTCTTTAAATAGATAAGGTTTAGGCTTTTTTAAAACCCTATTATTTATCTAAAAATGCCAAGCTACAGGCCACTGAAAAAGCCTTTTAGGCCTACCCGTTGGCCTATTTAAGTAAAAATAAATAGTCATAATAATAGTGATATTATTATTATTATTATTATTATTCTATTAAATTTATACTTCGTGTTATATCATAAAATTACTAATATTTATGTTAATTTAAATATATTGACTTACATCAATTTTAAAATATTTAAAGTTATTTTATTTATTTTATTGAAAGGAGATCAATAGTGTACTCTAATTTTTAAAATATTTAAAGTTATGACTCAAACCCACAATTATTTAAATATATTGACTTATCATCTGGCTGCACTTTGTAATACCCAAAATAATTTTAATTTTTTTGCTTAATTACACTTTATTCCTAAGGTTTATAATATGCATTTTAAGTGTCTTAATTGGGTTTGAGGTTTAATTGAGCATGTTGTGTGGTATGATGCATAAAATAGTTGCTTGGTTACTAATAAGTTTGGGGGGTGTAAATAGAAATCTAAATCCACTAGAAAATCAGCTGAAGTTCACTTAAACTCAACATTTCCCTCTTCTCTCATTCATTGCACACTATAGAAAAGAAAAAAAACAAGAAGTATGAGAAGAATAAGCAAAGTTTTATAAGCACACCCATCATAATTGGATAATTCATCTCATCAATTGCAGAAGTTTTATAATAGTCAACAGAAACCAATTCAAATCCAAATGGTGTAGCTGAAATGAAAAAAAGCTGCACAAACCTAATAAAGCTAAAATGAAGGCCTCAGTCATCGAGGTTAACACCACCACGATCTTGAGAGCATATTTCTGCAAATGCAAAACGAAAATTATTTCATCTACAAACAAAAATATGAACCGAATAAATAAAATCTTATAAATTTACCTTCATCAAATCAAACGATCTCCTCAGGGTCCTCATCATTAAATAGATAGTGAGGTTGCCCTTTCAACCAATCTTGCAAGCAAACAAGCCCTTCTAACATTGTGTGCTTTAAACAACAACGATGGACGCTGAGTACTCTTCCTCCCGTGGTGAATGCACATTCGGATGCCACTGTTGAGACGGGAATTACCAACACCTCTCGAGCTATCACTACAACAGATTTGGGGATTGGGAGCGCTTTGTCTTGGCCATCAGTAGCGCTTTCGGGCGCTCCTAAAGCTTGCGCTCCTGTTGCCAATCCGCCAAAGGTAGCGCTCGAAAAGCCCTACCAACAAACAGGCAAGAGGAGCGCTTTTTAGTTTAAGCGCTCCTTATTCCCGGGTGCGCTTAGACCATAGGTAGCGCTTTTTGTATCAAGCGCTGCTTATGGTCTTAGCGCATGTAACCAAGAGTAGCGCTTTCTTGTAAAAGCGCACCTTATGGTCTTAGCGCATGTACCAAGAGTAGTGCTTTCTTGAAAAGCGCTCCTTATGGTGTTAGCGCATGTAACCAAGCGTAGCGCTTTCTTGTAAAAGCGCTCCTTATGCCTAATTCTTTTCTAAAGAATTTCTTGTCTGCTTCTTCTATATTACCAATTCCCAGCTCCCTGCAACCAGAAACCAAATAACAAACAACCAGCAACAACAACAAACAACCAGCAACCAACAACAAACTTCCAAATAAAATTCCAAATCAAAAACCAATTTCAAATCAAATTCCACCTAATTTATAAATCCAACATATATATATATATATATATATATATATATATTTATGAACATATGTGCCAACAAAAATTACATAACTCCTCATGTACGAAAAGATCAACAAAAATTACAACATATATCCAATGAGGTAGGATATCCAAAAAAATTACATCAATTTCGATTTGCATGAATAAAACCGGCAACATGACGACACCACTCTCCTTTGAGCTCAGTAAGTTCCTCATCAGAAAATTGAGCTCCACGCACATATTCAGGAAAATACTGAAAAAATAAAATAAAATGAACTTAGAAATATATCAATATCAATTAGAAATTGAATTACTTGTCAAAAAACAAATTAACTATCAAAGTACATACATGGATTGGGATTTCCATTTGGTTGTGAGTGATGATGTCCTTCATAAACTTCATTACATAGTACCCGCAATCATTGCCGTTTGGTTGTTTGGGACTCTATAAAACAAAAGATTACTTAGTTATTAAATTTAATTAATTACATATGCATAAGAATATTGATTATAAACTTACCTTTATTGCTATCCATTTTGTAGAAGATGATGATTGTCTGTACGCAGTCCTAACATCATGCAATCCCCAATAAGTTGCCAAGGCACTGAAACAACATCATATATATAACTATATTAATCCAAATACATACATAATTTAAATTATGAAATATGCGAGGGATCTAAATACACACCTATTAAATACTCCCACCAACTTGGGGTAGTTGTTGTAATGACCTTGCCGTGAATCCAAATAGAAAATCACATCTCTTTTGGGATCAACAACCAACAATATCCAATGGGTCCTATAAATTTTTTGAATAATCAAATTAATGACAAATATTTCACAAATACATGTTATATACGATTGATATATAGATTAAATTACTCACCCTAAGTTGATGGGTGCCAAAAACAAAGTATCACAGCTTAATTGATGTGCTAGTGCCAAGCGCCGATCGATATTGGCTTTAACATCTACCTTGCTTCTTTCCGCTTGTGCCTTGAATTTTTCTATATGATCTTTTGACATTGTTTTATCCAGGGGGATATTAAGTAGAAAAGTACTTTCGGGGCATAAGAACAGAAATCTTTGTGTTTGTTTTCTTGGGACCAATATCTCATGGTACAAATACCTTTAATTAAAATGTATACAAATTATAATAATAATAATAATAATAATAATAATAATAATAATAATAATAACATATACCACTGAAATAATAAGATAGATACATACCTGATATATGCTCTAATAGTAGTCGCACTTGCCCACTCGTGCTCATATACCACTGCGAGTTCCTCTAGATTCAAAGTCAGTGTTTGCTCCTCTCCAAAAATTTTTGTATCCATCAATGACTCTATTATGGTTGCACTACCCATGTGGTTTGACGCATGGATTTTTAAATAACAGATGAACTCCATGGGATTATTAGAAGATCTGCCAGCAATAGACGAGGAAGGTCGGGATTCAATCTCTTTCCCGCTAGCTATTTGCCGAGACACTTTTGTCTTGCCAGCAATAAAAGGGGAAGGTTTGGATTCGCCAACATTCCCACTAACTTTGTCACCCTTTCCAGCAGTAGAAGATAAAGGTCGAGATCTTCCTTTGCCAACATTCCCACTAACTTTATATTTTGCCCTTTGAGTTACCTATATATTTGGAAGGATAATTAGTTGGTAACAAATATAGTTGGAAAGATAATATATGACATGAGCTAATAAATTACTAACAAATATATTGTCACTTACATTGATAAGGTTTACTGGCCATGCCACAAAGGTACCAATTGCATCATTCACAGTCATGATCCCTATATTGTTTACTGGTACAGCTCAACTGCAGTAACTGGGTTTACATAACAACACCGTAAACAAGGACATTTGAATTTACAAGAAGTTCCCAATCGTCGAACAACAAAGTTAACAAAATATTCTACTCCATCGACATATTCCCTCGAAAGACGATTTGCAAACATCCACTTTCGATCCATATTTAACCAAAATAGATAGTAAATAGGAACTATGATTAAGATGAGAGTTCAATAAGCCCTGCAACGCATACACTTATCACATTTCTTGTAGAAATCATATTAATAAAATAATCAAAAGATGATATTTCTCATCATCACCAGTACGCACAACTCACTAGTTAAAATCTAGTTCCTAATAAATACCCTGAACTTGTTTCGCAAATAAGATCAAAATGAAAATACACATTGCTTAAGTTTCAACTAGCTCACAAGTTACAGTCACAGAATTATTGGAACACAACATCAATGTATAATACTAATGCATCATAACCAGCCAGCCAACAAAATTGAGTTAATCTAAATTTGTATTTTATAAAGCATAGTGATTGCTAACCTTTATAAGTGGGACAAGAGGAAACTGAATGGAAGTTGGATAACAACCAGGGTTTGCGACAAGGCTTGCAGTCTTTATTTCCTCTCTTAAAACCTCTGTCAATCTATGTACAGCTTCTTCCTGTTACACATAACTAGATAAACTCAGCAGCCGTTTCCTCATCAGCCAACAATGGAACAAAATCTGTTTATTTGTTTCCTCAACAGGGAGGACGACGTGGAAGTTGAATGGAAGTACGGCGTGGTCGCAGCAAACGCGGAAGGACAGCGCAGGGTTGAGAGCGTACGCGGCGGAGGGAGGAGAGGCGAGGGTGGAGGCGTGGTCGAAGGAGAGCGTACGAAGGAGAGCGTGGTCGAAGGAGAGACGGTGTGGTCGAAGGAGAGCGTACGAAGCTCTAAGGCGGCGCAGGGTGGAGGAGGGAGGAGAGGCGAAGGTGGAGGCGTGGTCGAAGGAGAGCGTATGAAGGAGAGCCTGGTCGAAGGAGAGACGGCGTGGTCGAAGGAGAGCGTACGAAGCTCTAAGGCGGCGGCGCAGGGTGGAGGAGGCGAGGGTGGAGGCGGGGATTTTGGAACGTTTTTGCGTTTCTGTACGGGAAGGATGCGTGAGAGGGTTTTTGGGTTTCTGCAACGGGAAGGAGATACAACGTGTGAGGAAATAATATTTTAGAAAATTGAGCATAGGTAGCACTTTCTAAAAAGTGCCCCTGATGGGGTATGCGAGATTTTGAATGAGGAGCGCTTTTTAGAAAGTGCTCCTGATGGGGTAGCGTGTTTTTAAAATAAGTAGCGCTTAATAGGAAAGCGCTCCTGATGGTATGCGAGAGTTTTCAATTAGGAGCGTGTTGCGACCGAAAAATTCGATAGGAGGGATTCTTCGTTGTTTTTGAACAATGGAGTCGCCATCAATATTTATTTTTAGGAAAACCATTGAAAAAACCTTTGTTTTTGGGTTCAGGGGTCGATTAAGTGCGGGGAAGGTACTAGCACCCCGCAACATCCTAAAAAAGGTTACCTTTTAATTTAATGTGTAGAAAAAGTTAGCTTTAAAAGAAGATATTTTGCTTACCCATTTCGATTGTTTGCGAAAATCGGAAGGGACGACTTAATAAAAAAATTTTAGTTTTTTTTGGCGCTCGACAGGAGTGGGCCCCTGCTCCTACGTATATCCGGGTGCGATGGAGAAATCAAAGCTACGTAGTTCTCGGGTAGAAAATATTTGTGTGTTGGTATTTTTTTTATTTATTGAATGATTTGCGAAAACTAGAGGCCGTTCATGGTGACCAAACAGATAAATCCAGAGTGGTCACCACTAATGGCTTATTCGAAAAAGAAAGTGTTTACAGCGTTCAAACGAGCTGGGCCCAGAGTGAACGCTATAAATACTCGGTTTGCGATCGAGCGTTTTGTTTGAAAAAATGCTTACTGGGAAGCGTGATTTTTTTTTTAAAAAAAGGGAGTTGAGATTACGTTTGTATTCTATTAACTGAAAATTTCTTGAAGTTTAGGCGGGTGTTTGCGATGATCAAACGAATAAATTCAGAGTGATCACCGCTACTAATCCGCTTGGAAAAAAAAAGAAGGTTAGCCCTATTGGTCAAACAAGCTAAGCTCAGAGTGACCATTAGTAACAACCTATTTTTACACGAGTTTGATTGTTTGAAAGAAAGAAAAAAACGGTTTGGAAACATTATGGTGTAAATAAAAGCGGAGTGAGTTATAATTAAAAAGGTGGGTGTAACTAACAGGGGTGTTGTATTAAATGGAAATGGGTGGTGGGCTTAGTAGCAGCCCAAAATGGAGTATTTGGGTTTTTGGATCCTTGCGCGAAAATTGGGCTGAAAGTGGGGAGTGATGTATTACTAAAATGTGGGGGGTGCGAATAGCGGTTTGACGCTAAAAAACGATTGTTTGACTTTTCCTTTTTTACCATTTCATTAACTTACCCTAAAACATATAATTCTGAAGCGCTCCTTTTTTAAACACCTAGACTAATAAGCATTGGATTTGGAAAAGATTTACTCATTTATAAAGAAATGCCCCTTTTAATTTGAAAATAATTGTCATGTTTATTATTTTAAAAGGTGCCTTTGCTGTTTTTTTTTTTTGGGAAAATAAATATTGCTATTATCTCTTTTTTTTTTTACCAAGGTAGTGGTACTAGTAACCATTTATTTTGGAAGAAAAAAAAACATTTTTTTTAAAAGGACTTTATTTTAATTCGAAAATTACAGCCTCATTTAAAAATGGTAACAATTTAAATAAAAAAAAAAACAGCAATGATATGTATAGAAAAAAAATTACAGCAACAATTTGCATAAAAAAAAAAGAAACAATTAAATAAAGAAAAACAGCAACAAATATATACAAAAAAAACGATTTAATAGAAAAACGGCAACAAATTAATAAAAAAAAACAGCAACAATTAAATAAAGAAAACAACAACAAATATATACAAAAAAACGATTTAATAGAAAACAGCAACAAATTAATAAAAAAAAACAGCAACAAATAAAATCAAGAAAACAGCAACAATTAAATAAAGAAAAACAGCAACAAATATATACAAAAAAAAAAACGATTTAATAGAAAAACAGCAACAAATTAATAAAAAAAACAGCAACAAATAAAATGAAGAAAACAGCAACAATTAAATAAAGAAAAACAGCAACAAATATAAAAAAAAACGATTTAATAGAAAAACAGTAACAAATTAATAAAAAAAAACAGCAACAAATTAATAGAAAAAAAACAGCAACAAATAAATGAAGAAAAACAGCAACAAATATAAACAAAAAACGATTTACTAAAAAAAAACAGCAACAAATTAATAAAAAAAAAACAGCAACAAATAAATGAAGAAAAACAGCAAAAACAGTAACAATATATTGAATCCGAAAATTACATTACAGTACCTTAAGAAAAAAATCTGGAAATGTTGGGGACACGAATTCCTCCTCGGATCTCTTTAATACAACGGAATTTAAACTAAAAAAAAAAATTTGGAAGGAGAAGGAATTTAAACTAAAAAACAGTGAACAAATCTCACTGTTTTTTTTTGAAGATCTAAACTCTCTTTTTTTTGCTCCGAAAATTTTCTTTTTTCCTCTAATAACTTCTTCTTTGAAAAACTCTTTTTTCGAAAATCTTCTCCTCCTCCTCCAAAAACCGTCCTCTCTTCAAAGTTATGGCCCATATTTATACCAAAACGTTCCATCTTGCTTTCTCCTGCTCTTTACCATACCTTGTTGCTTCTTCTTTGCTTTGAGACTGGCTTGACATGATAGAGACAGCAGAAATTTCTGAGGAGGAAAGAGGGCATGGTGTCTTAGGGTTTCGTGAGAGTGGTTGGTGAAGGGAAAGGTGAGAAGAGGGCTTGTGAGAGGAATTCGAAGGGGAGGTATGGGGGTGTGAAAGGAGAGGTATGGAGGCATGTGGGAGAGAAGGTGTGTGCAGAGGAGAGAATGATGATTTTGTGTTTTGGTGAGGGAAGAGAAGTGATGGATGTGTGAGGGAATGGGGAAGGTATGCGTGAGTGTGTGAGAGTGATGTGAGGGAAGAGAAAAAAATGAGTGTGTGAGAGGAAAGAGAGATGGGGGCCGTAGGGATGGGGAGAGAATGAGAAAGGAAAGGTTGAGTGTGAGTGGGAGAAAGAGAGAGAGGTAGCGTGAGATTGAGGAGAGAGAGGGATGGGAGCCGTGTATGGGGAAGAGGAATGTGGGGAAGTGGGAGTTGAGAAAAAAGAGGAGAGGTGGAGTGTGGGAGAGAAAAAATGCAATTTTCAAGGAATGGGGAAGTGGGAAGGCAGCCGAAAATTAAGGAGGGGGGGAGTGGGATGGCCGAATTTTTTTTTAGGGTTAGGTGAGGAGTTGGGTTATGGGTTGGTTGGATGGGTTAGGGTTTGGTGGAGGAGATTTAGGGTTAGGCGAGTTGGGCTAGCCCTTTTTTGTTGGGTTGGGTTTCTGATGGCCCAATCCTGATTGCACCTCCATTCTTTTTTGGCAGAACCCCTCCATTTCCTCCTTTGTTTATTTTTTGTTTCTTCACTTCTAATTAATATATTTTTTGGTTAAAAACTTCTGGCAACTAAAATAAAAATAATACATGGCATGAAAATAAAAATGATTATTATTTTTATTAAAAATAAAATCTCTCATTTTTGGTCGGACAAAATTAGGGTATTACAGCTGCCCCTCTTTATTTATATTTTGCTAGGAAATCGGAGGGATTCCGAGTTTCTCGAGGAAAATAGAAATAAAGATAACAAGACGCTAATTTTGTCCGAACCGAGGTTTTTTTTTGGTTTTTTTTTTTGAAACATATGAAAGCAGGGTTGATTCAGACAGAAAGTAAATAGGGATCGCTGGGGATCTGAAGGATCGCTGGGGATCTGAAGGAGCACTGGGGCTCTGAAGGTCTAGTTCAAAATCAATGCTTGGCGCATCGACTTGCGTTCGACTGAGGGACCGTCGGGGTCTGAAGGGCATTCCTATGCCTGAGGGACCGATGGGTCTGAAGGAGCGCAACTAGCTTATGGTACTAGTAATACGGTCTGGGGGTGGCCTCTTTTCGAGCGGCCATTAGGGTTAATCAGGTCCGGAACTGATATAACCACGAAGGACGTGCACTGTGTTTTTTTTTTAGGCGGGCACAGCTAGTCTGAAGGGCCTGGGGCCGGATGATCCGTCGGTTGCTCGATAACGCGACGTGCGATCTGGATTGAAGGACCATTGTTGGTCTGAAGGAGCGCCTGGGCTCTGAAGGACCGTTGGGGGTCTGAAGAAATGGTGCTAACGATACATACTAAAATTATCTCAACAGTCACTTGCAATGAATGATGCATGCGTGCATGTAGTTAAGTAATTGATGACATGATGAATGGAATGTGGAATGATTTTATTTTTGGCTTTTGTTCTTGGCCTTCTTCTTTTTTTTTTCATTTTCTTTTCTTGCTCTTTTGCTCTTTTTGCTCTTTAGCTCTTTATGCTCTTTTGCTCTTTCTTGACTTTGCTGGTATCATCAACTCGTGTGACTCTCGATGTCGGATACGAGGGTTGCCTCAAGCAGCGGTGCCAAAGTGCGGGTTATTAAGATTTACTGATGAGATTATGCATTTGTCCTTTTTGCAACTTTATGAGAGATCATCTCTTTTTTGTGATTTTTAGAAATTTCGCAATGATTATAATGCTTGTGATCATGCACACGTTTCGCAATTCAGTATCGTCTACCATGAACGTTATTTTTATGATAATAGGGAAATGAGAGAATAAAGGAAGTGTTTAATATTCAAATGGAAAACAAATGCGCAGAAGGTCGCGCTGGCTGAAAATTACATTGGGAGTTTAAACTACAAAAAAGAAAGAGAAGAAAAAGAAAACAAGGAAAGCTGATCTTTTGATTGTTTGTATCTTTGAAGTAATAACGCCAATCGCCCATTAACATAACTTTGAGCATTCATTATCCAACTTTCGGAGGTATTGACTGCCTTTGTAGCTCAAAGTCCAACTTCTGACCCTAATTTTTGCCTGGACTGCTCTTTAGAGTTTTCAGTCCACCGGGTCGCTCTAATTTTTGCCTAGGCCGCCCTTTCGGGTTTTCGACCTAGCGAGCTTATTTTTGCTTGGCTCATCTTTCTCTTTTTTCCATATATTTCTTTAGGCATAGTACTTCTTAACCGCGTCTGAGTTCACTGGGAGTGGGAGGTCTTCACCGTCCATTTTTGCGAGAATCAATGCTCCTCCAGAGAATGCCTTCTTTACCACATAAGGTCCTTCATAGTTAGGGGTCCATTTTCCACGGGAATCCTTTTGGATAGGCAACATCTTCTTGAGCACGAGGTCTCCTTCTTGAAACTGGCGGGGGCGCACTTTTTTAACATAAGACTTTTTCATTCTTTGTTGGTACAACTGCCCATGACACAAAGCAACTACTCTCTTTTCTTCTATGAGGTTCAGCTGATCCAGACGAGCTTGAACCCATTCTGCTTCCTCCAATTTTGTTTCCATTAGCACTCGCAGGGAGGGTATTTCCACCTCGATGGGAAGAACTGCTTCCATCCCATATACTAGTGAGAATGGTGTTGCCCCTGTTGACGTGCGGATAGAGGTCCGATACCCGTGCAAAGCGAAGGGCAACATTTCATGCCAGTCCTTGAAGGTCACTACCATCTTTTGCACGATCTTCTTTATGTTCTTATTTGCTGCCTCAACTGCCCCATTCATCTTTGGACGGTATGGGGAGGAATTATGATGCTGGATTTTGAAGTCGTCACACAACTCTTTCATCATCTTATTGTTCAGGTTGGTCCCATTGTCCGTGATGATCTTATTTGGAAGACCGTAGCGGCAAATCAAATCTCTCTTTATGAACCTGACAACCACTGATTTTGTTACACTGGCGTAAGAAACGGCCTCGACCCATTTGGTGAAATAATCAATAGCGACAAGAATGAAACGATGTCTGTTTGATGCCTTGGGTTCGATGGGACCGATGACATCCATTCCCTACATTGAGAATGGCCACGGTGCTGTTAGGACAATCAGAGAGGCAGGTGGTACATGGATATTGTCGGCATAGATTTGACATTTGTGGCATTTTCTGACGTAGTTGAAGCAGTCAGTCTCCATTGACAACCAGTAGTAGCCAGCCCTTAGGATTTTCCTTGCCATGGTGTGCCCATTAGAATGGGTGCCGAACGAGCCTTCATGGACATCTTTCATAATTCTTTCTGCTTCTTCTTCTGCTACACATCTGAGGAGGACCATATCGTGATTCCTCTTGTAAAGCACTTCCCCATTTAAGAAGAAACCCATTGACAGCCTCCTAAGTGTCCTCTTATCATTCTCGGTGGCACCAGGAGGATATTCTCTGTTTGTGATATAGTGCTTGATATCGTAATACCAAGGTTTACTGTCAGGCTCTTCTTCGATTGCCACACAATGATGTGCTGGTAGGTCTCGATGTTGGATTCGGATGAATGTCAGACTCTTGTCGTTATTGATGTTGAACATTGATAACAAAGTCGCCAAAGCATCGGCCAACTGATTCTCTTCGCGAGGGAGATGATGGAAAGTGATCTCTTCAAATTGTTCAACCATCTTTTGGATGTGATCATGATAAGGAATTAATTTGGAATCCCTGGTTTCCCAGTCACCTTTTGTCTGATGGATGACTAAAGCTGAGTCCCCATATACATCGAGTCTTTTGACTTTCCATTCAAGGGCTGCTTTGATGCCTAGGACGCACGCTTCATATTCTGCAATGTTGTTGGTGCAATAGAAATTCAGTCTAGCGGTAAACGGTACGAAGCGGTTATCAGGAGAGATCAGTACAGCTCCGACCCCGTGCCCGTATAAATTAGAAGCGCCGTCGAATAACATTCTCCACCTTTCGTTGTCCGGAGGATTCCCTTCTACGAATAGAGCCATTATATCTTCGTCTGGGAAATCGCACTGCATTGATTGGTAATCTTCAATGGGCTGGTGTGCCAAGTACTCAGCCAATGCACTACCCTTGATTGCTTTTTGGGTGACATATAAAAGGTCGTATTCAGATAGTAGCATTTGCCAGCGAGCGATCCTCCCTGTGAGTGCGGGTTTTTCAAAAATCACTACAAAAAAAGCTGGACTTTGCGGCGGGCGAAATCCGCCGCAAAAGCCAAATTTGCGGCGGATAATTGGACTTTGCGGCGGAAGTTTTTCGCCGGTAGCCAGCTCGAAGCAAACGCGTTGCGGCGGATTATCCGCCGCAAGTTTGCGGCGGATCTAGTGGCGCCGCAAAATCCAACGCAAATTTGCGGCGGATAATCCGCCGGAAAAGGGGACACATTTTTGACGCAATATATCCGCCGGAAAGTACCTAATATCCGCCGCAAATTATCCGCCGCAAAGTACCCCTTATCCGCCGCAAAACACCCGTTTTATTTAAAAAAAAATGAATATAATTTTTTTAAAAAAACATTTTTTAAAAAAAAAATTTTAATTAATATTATTTTAATTAAAAAAAATTATTATTATTTTTAAAAAATAAATGTTGTTTTTTTATTTTAATAATTATTATTATTTTAATTAAAATTTTTTTTTTAATTATTATTATTTTAATTAAAAAAATTTATTATTATTTTTAAAAAATAAATTTTATTTTTTTAAAAAAATCGTTTTAATTAAAAATAATATTATTTTATTAATTTTTTTAATTATTGATAAAAAAATAAAATCCAATAACTAATTAATTTTTAATTTAAAAAAATAAAAATTGGGAAAAACAGTAAAAATATCCATACAATTAATAAAATATCCAGACAATTAATAAAATATCCAGACAAATAAATAAAATAATCTAAAGCTACTGGGGTGCCTGCCGGTCAATGTCATCAACATTATTATAATATGTATCATCTTGAAGTAAAGCACTGAGCGATGACATTTGGACATTAAGATCAATGTCCAGCGGGGGTGACCGCTGCTGGGGGTACTGCTGGTTTGGCTGGATCAGGGGTGACTGATGTTGGGGCTGCTGGTATGGCTGGCGGGGTGACTGATGTTGCTGCTGGTATGGCTGGAATGGCGGTGCATACTGCGGTGTATACTGCGGGGGATATTGGGATGCATACGGCGGGGGATACTGGGGTGCAAACTGCTGCTGGTAGTACTGCTGCTGTGGCGGCGGCGGGTAGGATGCTGATGAGGATGGCCTCGAGCTAGACACCATCTGATCCTGCAAGAACTTAAAGCGCTCCTCCATGCGCTCCTCAGCTACCCTAGCCTGCTCCCGAATCGCCTGAATTTCCCGCTCACTTCGATCCCGAATCGCCTGAATTTCCCGATCGCTTTGCGGCTGCCGCTCGGCAATCTGACGCTGAGCCTCGCTCAGTTGCTGCGTCAATTGCCTAACCTCATTCAACTCACCAGCATTGGGAACATAATTGCGACCAGTCGAGGATCCAGAATGTGACTCTGATAGACTCGGAATAATGCTTGTTCGAAAAGCAGCCGGTCCAATACCACCTGATCCTACCAGACGATTAGTCTTTTGGGGACCAACTGCTCTCTCCCAAACATCACGAGCTACTCTAGCCTCCTCCATTGGATCGACAGCTGCCCCACTGCCCTGTTGTGACTGATGGTACTCAGCCATCCCACCCTCGAAGCTCTCCTGAAAAAATAACCCAACAAATAAATAACTAATTATTAATATAAATAATAAACATTAATTAATATATATAATTGTAAAAGTAGTTTTACCTGAATACGCCTCGCCCGATCTGTAACGTACTCACCAGTCTCCTCCACCATATGCATGTGGCAATGCAACTCAGGCAAAGTGATTTGCCTTTGTTCCCTCTCCACCTATATATATATATATACATAAATATATATATTATTAATTAAATACACATATTGAAAATGACTAGTTAATTATTATAAATAATTAATTAATTAATCAAGTAATAAATTAAGTAATAAATTTACCAAACGTATGTAATGCGTTGCAGTATTAACACTCCCCCCGTGTGTGTGCAGCCACCTTTTTCAGAAGCACGGTTCTTCTTGGCTTTCTCACAATAATTCTTAAATCCTTCATCTTTCTCCCAATACTCATTAAACTCAGCCCAAGTTGAGTCTCCCATATAAGATGGCTTCGTACGCGTATTGCGCGCCCTCCGCATCAATTCAGAATAGCGATGAGAACATCTCTTATGGAACACTCTCTCAACTGCGGCTTGCTCCCCTGGATACCATGTACATTTTTCCTATTTAAGAAATTTACAATAATGTTGTTAATTATAAGGCAATAATTAATTAATTAATCAAGTCAATATAAAAGATAATACAGTACCAAATTAATTATTTCGTAGAATCGAATAACTTACCAAAAATGATCTTAACATCTTCTTATTTGCATCCTTATCTTTTCTAACTTCTGTCCAGTTCTTCCAGCTCTTGGTAAAATTCTCCTTGATTGTTTTTGTGATGGCGGTAGCTGAAGCCTTCGAAGGAATAAAACTGCATTAAAAAAAGATGAATTTTGTTACACCAAATATAAGTTATATATATATATATAAATGGCAACAAAAATAAATTAATAAATAATAATATAGATATATATATATATATATATATAGACTTACGAATCGCCAACAATCTGCAATATGATACGCCCATCAGGTGTAACCCTAATCACCTCAGTCCCATCAATGAATGTGCGTACCCCATCCGCATCAACATGTGTCGGGGATAAGCCCTCAGTACCAACAGGAATCGATGGGCCCCCTGCAGTACTAGTACTAGCACCATCCTCAGACACAGGTGGTGGCAAATATCCGCCAGTAGTAACAACAACACGCGCAGGCTGAGTACGGCGCCCTAGGCGAGTAGATGTCTTCCGCCTGCTAGTGCTGGCGGCATCGGGAGGTGGAGGAGGAACATATGCGCCGTCATGATCGGATCCCGAGTCATCATGAGATGCCATATCTGTATAGATCTAGCTAAACATATACATTTAAACAAAACAAACATATACTAAACAAGGTTAACATATATAAACATATACAAAACTCATGCATTAAAATAAATAATTTGAATCCCATTCATTCTCAAACAAATAACATCCTTCATTAAAAATAACATCTTCATTAAAAATAGAATTGTTGAAACATAAATTACATGCATTCTAATTTGAATCCCATTCATTCTCAAAATCATCATCATCGGAGGAGTGAATTCTTGATACACCAATGTGGTCTGTTGCATCATCACCATCAGCATCTTCGTCATCAACAACTTCATCGCCGGTGTTTGGCTCATCACATAAACGAACAATGGGTTCAACTTGAATCACTTCATTTACATTAGACATCTCTTCCATTTGATATGGCATAATATCTTCCACCGTTTCATCATTTGTCTGATCAATGCGACCTCTTGGTTTTGTTTTAATTGCGACACACCAACCACGCCTATCAGTCCGCATTGATGGATAAGGGACATAATAGACTTGTCTCACATTTTGTGCAATGACGAACGGATCATACGGTCGATATCTACCATTCATTTTAATGTCCACTGTATTTGACTTTGGATTCACCTTTGTTCCTCGAGCAGACGGATCAAACCAATTACAATAAAAAACAACTACCTTTGGACTAAAATCTAGATGGGGGTACTGAAGTTCATATATGTGTTGAACCACACCATAAAAATCATCTTCACCTCCTCCAGTGACCCCCTTCATGCACACTCCACTATTGACTGTCTCTCTGCCCTGTGTCCATTCATTGGTGTGAAATTTGTATCCATTGACAAAGTATGTGTGCCATTCTTTAACACATCTTCGAGGACCGTCTGATATGTTCCTCAAGTGTTGGTTGGTAGGATTTGGCGGGAGGGAATACACATATTGACTAAACCACATTGGAAAATGCGCATGAATATGAGCAGAAGATTGGTCTTCACGTACTGCCTCTGATGACAAGAACTCCCTAAAAAGAAATAATTTAATTGTTACACTTGTCTACTAGTATTAACTAATTAAGATCGATTGTTAATGTTGAGGAACATACTCAATAAATGGTTGCACCTCAGTACAGTTTATCAACACATGAACATGTGCTGAACTTAACTCTTCATCTGTTAGCCAGTGAGTTGACTCCTTCCCAGATGGACGACCGGGTAGACAAAAGACAGACAAAGCCAAAGGATGTCGCCATTCAGTATCCACTTCATTTCGACTGCTTCCAGGAGCAAACTGATTCTTGAAATAATGAGAACAAAAATGTGTTGTTTCACGGTGTAGGTAAGAAGAACATATCGATCCTTCAACTCTAGCTTTGTTTTTCACCGATCTTTTTGAATCACCCATGAACCTAGAGGAATATGATATTAATATATTAATAGTCATATAATATTTTAATTTAAACTTGTTTCTTATATTATTATAATTAAAAATTAGCTGACCTTTCAAACGGATACATCCATCTGTATTGGACAGGTCCGCCAAGTTTAGCTTCATATGCGAGATGCACCGGTAGATGCTCCATAGAATCAAAGAAACCAGGTGGAAATACTCTCTCCAACTTGCATAAGATAAGTGGGATGTCTTGTTCCATTTTTGAAAGATCATCAGCTTTTAGCGTTGCAGAACACAAATTCTTAAAGTATTGACTTATTTCAATGAGCGGATTCAAAACGTGTGTTGGCAACGAACTAAAAGCGATAGGAAGTAAGCACTCCATGAATACGTGACAATCATGACTCTTCATCCCATGCAACCTCCCATTATCCACATCCGCACATCTAGATAAATTGGAAGAATAACCGTCTGGCATTTTCAACTCTTTTATCCACTGATAAACTGCTTTCGCTTGTTCGGTAGATAAAGTATAATTGGCTTTGGGTTTCAAAATCCTAGTACCTTGCTCAACCAACAACAAATCCTTTCGTCTACAGAAATGATCTATATCCTTCCTAGCTTTCTCATTGTCTTTCGTTTTGCCTTTCACGTTCATGACAGTGTTAAATATGTTGTCAAAAAAATTCTTCTCTATATGCATGACATCGAGATTGTGTCTCAATAGATTATCTTTCCAATAGGGAAGTTCCCAAAAAATACTTTTTTTTGTCCAATTGTGCCATTGTCCATAGCCATCTGGACGAGAAACAACACCGGCTACGACTTCCACAGGAGGGATATCCCTAACATTATTCCAAACTTCCTCTGGTGTCAACTGACGAGGAGGTCCAGCTGTTTCAACATTTCCCTTGATGAACGCATATTTCTGCTTTCTAAATGGGTGATCCATAGGTAAGAACCTACGGTGCGAGTCAAACCATGAAACTTTTCCTCCGTATTTAAGACTAAAAGCCTTTGTGTCAACCATGCAAATTGGACACGCCATCTTACCATGTGTCCCCCATCCAGACAACATTCCATAGGCAGGGAAGTCATTTATGGTCCACATCAAAGCCGCCCTCATCACAAAATTTTGTTTGCGTGCCACATCATAAGTTAAAACACCATTCCACAACCTTTTTAGGTCATCAATCAAAGGTTGCAAATAGATGTCAATACCAGCTGTTGGATTACTTGGCCCTGGAATAATAGAATTTAAAAACATGTATGGTTTGGACATACACATTTCTGGAGGAATGTTGTATGGGGTAACAATAACTGGCCAACATGAATACGGTGTTGCCGAGGCTTGAATATATGGTGTGAAACCATCAGAGCACAAACCAAGCCGAACATTGCGCGGATCACTGGCAAAATCTGGATGAACACGATCAAAATGCTTCCAAGCTTCACCATCAGATGGGTGACGTAATTCACCAGAATTATTTCTATTTTGATGGTGCCATGTCATTTTACCTGCGGTCTCCATTGAAGTAAACATCCTCTGTAGCCTTGGAATAAGAGGCAGATAGAACATTGATTTTCGTGGAACCGGTTTGCCTCTGCTCATCCCTGATCTACTGACACGATAGCGTGGTTGTCCACACAACTTGCATTCCGACAACTCTCCATCATTTATGCCAAACTCATTGTTATAATAGAGCATGCAACCAGACACACAACAATCAATCCTTTTAGATTTTAAGCCAAGCTTCGATACCACTCTTTTAGCTTCATAATAACTTTGCGGTAAACTCCCTCTAATGGGGGTTGCATCCAACATCATTTTGGTCATATATTCCATGCACAACTCAGCAACATTAAATTGAGACTTAAGACCCAACAACCGAACACACATTGATAATTTTGAGTCTGTAGATCCTTCAAATATGGGTTTATTTGTCTCACTCAAATACATGTAAAACCTTTGAGCTTCCTCATTTGGAACTTCGTCAGCATCTGGTTCTTCAAAATCCAAATTTACTCCAACAGCGTCAGATATCATTCCCTGATAAACATCTAACGGTTGTATTCCCCATCCTTCAGATGTCGTAGTCACTGGATAACTACTTGATGTGTGATCTACTACTTCAACCGGAACATTAACCGCAGGAACTGCAGCTACCCCTGGCGCTCCTTCCCCGTGACGGCTCCATGTCCAATAATTTGGCCTAAACCCATTATTGTACAAATGAAGTCTAACTTCATGTTCATTTATTATAGCTCGAAATGAACATTTCAAGCACGGACATCTAATACCGCCTTGTCGCCCAAATTCTTCATGATCAATGTACTTAGCACAAAAAATAAACTCTTCTACTCCTTCTACAAAACGTCGTTTTACACCAGTTCTTCCAGGATACAATCGATCATACATCCAACTACGATCCATTTTCAAGAACTATACGTATACTACACTACAATATAAATAAAATAAACTATCAATTATTTCATATTTTGATATATATATATATTTATTACTCATTTTATTTTGATATTTCAATAATTAAACTACCAATTAATTACAAGCAACAGAATGAATTTTTTAATAATGTTATATACAAATAATTTAAACATTATAAATAATAATTCCAAATTTAATTTTAAATTTCAATTTTTATAAGACAATATATGTTAATAAAATTTATAAGTGAACTTAATAAATAAGTTTTTTCAATATAAATTAATTTGTATTATTATTGCAAACAAAATACTAAACAAAATTTTACTAAAAATAGTGAAGTAAGTAATATTTTATTAATTACTTTAACAACTAACCGTAGTGAAGAGAAGGCTCTGGCTTGAAGCTTATCCTGAACTCAAGCAGAGAGGAAAAAGAAGAGAGGAAAAAGGAGGAACCCAAACAATACCTAAACAAAAAAAACAACACAATTAGTAACAAATTCATATTATTATAAAATAATTTAAAAACGAATATTAAAAAAAAAAAATTAAAAACTAAAACTATTAACTAATATCAAAAACATACCTTGAAGAAATTTCCCAATAAGAGCAGAAGACAATTCGTAGGGAGGAAGCGCTACACTTCAAAAACAGATTTAGTAGAGAATGAGAGAATTTGGGAGAGAGTAAAAGAGAAATTTTAAGAAGAGAATGGGAGGATTGTTAGAAGTGTGAAGAATGAGAAGTGGGGAATGGATATATATAGGAAAACGCAGCCCAACGGTCAAAAGGGATTTGCGGCGGATTTGGACGGTTGCGGCGGATTTTGAAATTCAATATCCGCGGGGTTTTTTTTTTCGGTGCTTTGCGGCGGATTCTGGACGGTTGCGGCGGATTTTGAAATTTAAAATCCGCGGGTTTTTTATTTACGGAGGTTTGCGGCGGATTCGTGGTACTTTGCGGCGGATATTCAAATTAAAATATCGCGCCTTTTTTTTTAAAAATACCAAATAATCCGCCGCAAAAGCTATAATCCGCCGCAAAGATCCGCCGCAAATGCTCAATATCCGCCGCAAAAAACACAAATCCGCCGCAAAGTACCATTTTTTTTTTAAAAAAAAATTATTCTTTTTTTTAAAAAATTATTATTATTTTTAAAAAAAATTTATTATTTTTTTTAAAAAACTAATATTTTTTTTTAAAAATAAAAAATTATTATTATTTTTAAAAAATAAATTTTATTTTTTTAAAAAAATCGTTTTAATTAAAAATATATATTATTTTATTAATTTTTTTAATTATTGATAAAAAAAAAATCCAATAACTAATTAATTTTTAATTTAAAAAAATAAAAATTGGGAAAAGCAGTAAAATATTATCACCAAAAAAATATACATACAATTAATAAAATATTTTAAACAAAAAAATAAAATAATTAAAAGCGATAAAAATTGGGAAAAACAGTAAAATATATATTTAATGTCTGCTACCCCTAAACGGAGACCTACGCCATTATCTTGATATGACACTCTCTTGAGCATTGTCGGCAGCAGCTCCATTACAGTGGCGTATGTCTCCATTTCTTTGTAAAGAAATTTCCACATTGTCGTGAACACTCCTTCATCTTTTTCGTTAAAAGTAACCCATTTATCAGCAAAAAGCTCCTCCTCATTATTTCACCACAAGTGACATATACGTTAATCAAACGCTCGGTATCATCCTTCAACTTAACAGCCCGTCCTTGCAGTTCCTCAAACTTTTTATTTAGAGATTCAACCATATTTTCAAAATAGAAAGTTTCACAAGAAACCATCTTTTGAAAAGATCATGATTGAATCTCTAAATAGAAAGTTTGAGGAACTGCAAGGACGGGTTGTTAAGTTGGAGGATGATACCGAGCGTTTGATGAGCGTATATGTCTCTTGTGGTGAAAATAATGAGGATGAACTTTATGCTGATAAAGGGGTTACTTTTAACGAAAAAGATGAAGGGGTCTTCATGACAATGTGGAAATTTTTTTACAAAAAAATGGAGACGTACGCCACTCTATTAGAACCCCGCTGCCGACAATGCTCAAGAGAGTGCCGTATTAAGAGATCGAGTGCCGTATCAAGAGAATGAGAGTATTGGTAGAGGTGTGAAAAAAGAAGAAGGGGAGAAGGGGTTTATATAGGTGAAACGAAGTCAAACGGTCAAAAGGCAAGATCCGCCGGAAATGGAAGTTACCGGCGGATTTAGGGGTTTGCGGCGGACATAAGAGATTTGCGGCGGACGGAGGTGCATTTGCGGCGATTAATTAAAAGCTCGTAAAAAAAAAAAAACTGTAAACCAAAATCCGCCGCAAGAACCGTTAAATCCGCCGCAAAATCCAAGACGAATTTTAATCCGCCGCAAATGTCAATTTTTCCGCCGGTAACTTTTAGGCGGACTAATTCCGCCGGAAATTCGTAGATTCCGCCGGTAACTTTGCGGCGGATCTGTATCCGCCGGAAACTCCTGGCCGGAAAAACCAATAATTCTTGTAGTGAATATACTTGACTGGGTCCATTTTAGATACCAACCAAGTCGTGTGGCTCAGCATATACTGCCTCAAACGACGTGCAGCCCAGGCCAGAGCACAACACGTTCTTTCCAACAATGAGTATCTTGTCTCGCACTCGGTGAATTTCTTGCTTAGATAGTAGATGGCATGTTCCTTCTTTCCGGATTCATCATGTTTCCCCAGTACACAACCCATTGATTTGTCTAGCACTGTTAGATACAGGATGAGAGGTCTGCCCTGCTCGACTATGTTGGGGTCCAGTCCAGGCATGTCTTGGTATGTCCATGCGAAGACGTCAACATAGTCAAACAACAACCTAACCAATTTCTCTCGCTCGCTGTCTTTCAATGTGGTGCCAATGTTGACTTCTTTTTTGTCTTCTTCCGTGCCTAAGTTGATCGTTTCAGTTGATTCCTCGTGGGGTTCGATTATTTTTTCTTCTTGTTCCATCATTCTCATTAACTCTGGAGGGGTTTCCCAATTATCCTCAACATCCTCCTCAGTTTGATTGATGGGGTGATCAAAGTTACAATATGGATTATTGACGTTGTTATTTTCAAAGACATTTTTTTCGGATCTGCATTAGTGTAAATTAACGGAATAAAAACGAATGAAAGAAAATAAGAAGCGAATGTAAAAAGAAAAGGAAAACATGGGTTTATTGGGAACTGAAATAACGTTGCATTGATATTAATACTGAAAGGAAAACATGCGTGCTCGAATGAAATATCCTAAGGCTTTGGGCAGAGCCAGAGGATTACATTATAGAAACATTACTTTGAACTAAAAACCACAGGAAAATCAATGATCTCCCAATTCTCGAGCCTTTTGTTTGCAGGACAAGGGCGTACAAGACTGATGACACCTTCTTCAGCGCTTAGATCGTCCTCAACTGCGGCGATCTGATTGGGGTTCAACATTCCCGCACTCTGAAAGCTTTCCTTGATGTCGCAGATGATGATCCTCTTCGTATTTGGCACTCTGCCCTCAAGCCTGGCTAACCTCCGCTCCTTATTTTCCTCCACAATCCTTCTCTTGTCAGTGCGATTGGGTCGATATCCTATCCCATGCCTATCTTTGTTCTCCTTTGGCTGTATTGGCGTCAGGATCCCGTGTCCGGTCTTTCCCAAGCCTCCTCCAGCTTGGTAGCCTTTTCCTATCATGAACTTAGCAACCATCACGGCAGTCTTGGATAGCTTGGGTTTTAACATAGCAGATGTATTGGCGATTTCCAATGCTTGGAAGGCAGTTTCAAAAGACTCTTCAGCAGCCTCAATGTAACGAGTGGGAGAGGACCTATTTATCAGCATTTCTTCCTCACCGAAAATAACCACCAGCTTATTGTTGGCTATGAACTTGAGCTTCTGGTGTAAAGAAGAGGGAACTGCCCCTGCAGAGTGGATCCACGGCCTCCCCAAGAGACAACTGTAAGATGGGGCAATATTCATTATCTAGAAGGTCACCACGAAGTGTTCCGGACCTACTTTCACAGGTAATTCCATTTCTCCGATGACTTCCCTTTTCGATCCGTCAAAGGCCCTGACTAATATGGGCCTTGGTCTCATGTATGAATAGTCCACATCTAATTTCTCCATGGTTGATCTGGGTAATACATTCAAAGATGAACCATTGTCAATAAGTACCCGAGCAAGAGAGTAATCTCCACACTTCACAGATATGTGTAGGGCCTTGTTGTGCCCTATTCCTTCAGTTGGAATCTCATCATCAGTAAAGGTGAGATAATTACTTGCAACAAGGTTTCCGACGATCCCATCAAATTGGCCGACCGAGATGTCATGAGCGACATGGGCCTCATTCAATACTTTTGTCAATGCTGCACGATGGGCATCGGAACTGAGCAGTAATGGCAACAGAGATATCTTTGCGGGAGTTTGGTTCAGTTGATCAACCACCTTATACTCGCTTTGTCTCATAAGCTTCAGAAATTCACTGGCTTCTTGCTCGGATAACGTCTTCTTTCCTGCATTCTTATCGACAGGTTCCTGCTCTATGCTTTTGCCCTCACGGGCTCTTTCCTCCCCTTCTTTTGCTCGGTCCTCACTAGGCCCTCCAGGGGTATAGAAACGCCCACTTCGAGTCATCCCACCGGTCCCTGAGATGTTAATGACATCAGGGGTAGTCTGAACTTTCACATCGTAACTCCACGGGACTGCATTGGTGCTTTTAAAGGGAAAAGGGACTGGCACTTGAATAGTGATTGGTTTAGGCACAGCGGTGGTTAGCTTTGTGTCCTTTTTGTAATGGATTTCTAGTGGTTTCCGGTCTTGCTCTGGTCAATGCTTGACTGGAGAGTCGACACGCCTTCCTCTTTCTTTTGAAGACCTATTTGTATTATGTGTCGGTCTAACAAGTCTTGCAGGACTGGCTTGAATGCTTCACAGGCCCCGATGCAAAGGGGATCAGCACACGAGCCCTTTCCGGTACATCCCTTCATAATGATTCCGAAGTGACACAAATCAGCTTGGATGAGGTCTAGGGGTGTGACAATGTCCTCCACCTTTCTGACCAATAATTGCCCCTCAACATTCTCAATGGCATTGACGGAGGGTTTCCCGTGCCCCGGCAGAGGGTTAGTGGCAACATTCGGACCATCTTCCGCGAAGCTTAACTATTTAGATTCAATTAAGTCTTGTACCACATATTTCAATGCCTTGCAATTTTCTCTTGAATGGCCAACTGCCCCAGCGTGGAATCCACAGCTAGCCTCTGGGTCATAGCTCCTAGGGAAAGGAGGTTGAAGGGGTCTCATTGGACGGGGAGTGATCAAGTTGTGACTGATGAGGTGATTGAATAGGTCTGTGTATGACATGGGTATTGGGTCGAAATTGGCGGGCTTTCTTTCTTGGTAGTTTTGTGGTCTATAGCCTGGGTTGACTTGGTGAGGTGGGGCTTGTGGTGTTTGAGTAGGTATTTGTAAAGTCTGTCGGGGGTTGTTGTAGGGAGGCTTTCCGGATCCAGAGATGGCATTAGCTTCGCCCTCCTTCTTTTTAGGAAAACCTGAGAAGGGCCTTTTCTGATTGCTGGTTCCAGTGGAGCTATATGCAATCTTCCCGTTTCTCCATCCATTCTCTAATCTTTCTCCGATGACGATCATATCTGAAAAGTTCGAAGACACGCTCCCAATCAACCTGTCGTAAAAAGGTGATTGAAGGGTATCCATGAACATGGATACCATCACCTTTTCTAACAAAGGTGGTACTACCTGTGCAGCCAACCCTCTCCAGCGTTGGGCATATTCTTTGAAGGACTCATTATCTCTCTTCGTCATGCTCTGCAGCCGTGTTCTATCGGGAGCCATGTCAATGTTATATTTGTATTGCCTCAAAAATGCATCGGCTAGGTCTTTCCAGCATCTGATATGGGCACGTTCTAATTGCATGTACCAGCTCGAAGCTGCCCCAGACAGACTATCTTGGAAGTAGTGGATGAGCAATTTGTCGTCGTGAGCAAACGCCGCCATCCTCCTGCAGTACATGGTTAAGTGGCTTACAGGGCAAGTCGACCCTCTATATTTGTCGAAGTCTGGCACCTTAAATTTTGGAGGGATGACTACGTTAGGGACGAGGCACAAGTCATAAGCATCTCTCGCACCAACAATTGGATCCCTCGACTGCTCTCAACCTTTCCTCAAGCATTTGTAGTTTGTCTTTGGCTTGAGGGTTCTCCATAGAGTAATTGTGAGGGAGCCCACTCATACCATAGTAAGGATGAATCATCGGAACTATGGCTGGGTTCACATTTGGGGTATGTGAATGAGTGGGATTCCTGAGGTCGGAACCCTGAGCTTGAGCGTCAACTATCGGCGGTGGAGGGTAGCCAAGTGGGAGTCTTTGTGGTATGACGACGGGGGTCGGGTTTTGAACTTGTGGTGCCCCCGGATTACCATCGTGACCCGTTGGTGTAAGCTGTTGTTGGCCCGCGACTCCTGAGGGACCGTCTTCTGGACTAGCATCGACTGTCGGAGGTGTGTAACCTTGTGGAAGTCCGTAAGGAGGCCATATGTAACCCTGGTCGTTAGTCCCAGTGGGGGGCACTGTATGCGGGATCTCGAGTCCATTGGGAGGAGGAGGGTTGGTAACTTGATTTTCCATGTTCCCCGCGAAGACATCTTCGCTTGTGTCTTTGCCCTTCAAAGCTTGTAAAACCTTTAAGATTTCAGTCATCTGTTCTTTCATCCCATCTATTTCTGCCCTAAGCTCTTGATTGCCTAGGTCCTGAGGTGGATTGCCTTGATCCAGGTTATCTTGAGGCGGATTGTCCTGATTTTCTTCCATGTTTCTGGCCTGAGAACGAGTCCAATAGCGATGTTGACGCACCAGCTTGTCTTTTACTTTCTGTTGGTGGGACACATGGTATGAGTATATGTATGAGTATATGAATGGATGACAAGGCGAATGATGCATGTGTGCATGAGTCTTATTGTTTTAGGTCGGGAATTGCAAGCGCATCCTGATTTGTCATAAGTACACAGATTAAAGTTCCACAATATTTTCAAGATAAAGGATCAGCATGTGAGACAAACAAACTTCATTGATGGAGGAAAGTACAACATTTTGGAAATAAAACTTCGATAAGAAAAGTACAATGTTCTTTAAATTTCACTCAAATACATATGGCTTTCATTTTTCCACTCCTCCCTCTTTTTCTACTAGTAGTGCTGCCAGCCTTCTCCCGGAGTTCGGCAATCAGAACCTCGCAAAACTCCATGAATTCGGAAACTTGGACCGGGGTGTTAAACGGGTGCATTGCCGCGTTAGCCTCCTTTAGACGTTTGGGGATTCCCGTGATAGCTCGATTGGCCAGCCATGCCAATTTTGAGAATCTGTCTTTCCAGTATAAGCTTTCATTCTTCAACTCTATGAAGGCTTCATGTTTTTCTATCCTGCTGACCAACTCCACAAAGCGGTTCTCCCAATAGATGCTTTCTGTCTTCAACTGGTGGTAAACCTCCTCTTGATATCTGATATGGTCGTTCAGCTCATCAGATTTTTCATGCTCCCTTCTCAAGGCTTGTTGGTATTCTCGGAGTATCTCTTCAATGGTATCTTTATCCTGCTTGATACTTTTCACTTGCTCTTCAAACTCGGCTGCCATCATCCGGGACTCTCTTTTTGATACCATTAGCAGGCTCTGTGCGGTCTTTTCAGCAATCATTGATTCTTCCCATAACTTTTTCCGCTTGTATGCATCATCGATGGCTTGGTTCATTTTCAGGTTGCGACGTTTTATTTCCTCTTTCGCCCCTCTTAGGTACTTTTGAACGTCTAGTTTGTCCTTTTGTTCAATCTTGAGCTGCTTGCGGCTGTCTTCAATGGCCACTGACTTACTTGAGTTCTCCTCCTCCAACTTCTGGTTTTTTAGGAGCACTTTCTCTAACTCTGCCTGCAAGCCCCTTCTTTTCTTCCTCGGCCTTTGACAATGCCATTTTAAGCTTATCTAAATCTTCGACAGTGGGAAGGGTAGGTTCAGGTATTTCTTCCTCCACCCGTAGTGCACTTTGGTAAGGCAATCGGGTGTCTTGGATCCTCTTTTGGAGCCATTGAAGAAAGGTGGTTTCCTTATCGCCGCTCCTCTTAGTAAGCTCTTGTCCCTTGCGGACGACTATATCCCACGCTTGAGAAATCTTCCGAAGCATGTCAACCTCTTTTGGGCTTCCCTCATGGAGGTAAAAAGGGATTAACATGTCTTCGGTGGGCGGATTTCGCATGGGGTACCCCAGCTGTCTTAGAGTTAGAGAAGGATTGTAATTTATGCATCCTCTTGTCCCCATGAGCGGGACGTTTAGAAAGTTTCCACATTGAAAAACTACTGCGGGCCTATCTTTCCACCATGATGGGTGCCAACGAACCTTGTATTCATGAAGGCCCCCTAGCACTTGCAACCATTCACTAGTGTTCATTGTCTTCACATCACACCCTCTGGCGTCTTCAATTGGGCCTTCTACTCTGACTTTGTTAACGAAAGCATGGGTGAGAAGCCAAACATACAAGGCGTGCAGGCAGCAAGATATCCTCTTTCCCCTTAGCTCACTATAATGAGTGAAAGTACAGTAAGTGTCAGCGAGCATGGCTGGAATCGGATTGAGTGGGTTTTCTCCATCCTTGAAGGATAAGAAGACACCAATAGCTGTTGTGTCCACATATCTTTCAAGGCGTGGAAATAGGACAATGCCAAAGATGGTCAAAGCTAACACCTGCTTAAAAGGACCCCAATTTCTAGCGTCGGCGAAGGATTTCATTTGGCTTTCCAGATACTCTTGTGGGAATCCTGCAATGCCATTTCGATTTTTCTTCCGGAGCTTCAAGTTCTCTTTGCTAGTTTGTAACATTGAGGCGAGTTTCTCATCTGTGTAGTATTGTCCCTGATACTGGTAGGGTCCATTGTCTTGTTGAGGAAAGCCGAAGATCTGTGTATATTCTTCCAGGGTAGGTGCCATCTGGAAATTTTTGAAGGTGAAGCACCTTAATGAAGAGTCGTAGAACTGGCTCAAAGCGGCAATGGCCTCCGTTTGCACGTCCAATTGTAGTAACATAATAATCTTCCCATACACTCTATCAAAAGACCTGCGCTCGATGGGCGGCAATCGACCAGCACATTCCCTTAGACTTGTCAGATTAGGCTGTTTTACTATAGGGTAGTTCAGAGTTTGGATTGCTTCACAGTTTGATCCCATATCGCCTTGCTTATGACAAAACTTTCGAGCCTCTTACAATTCCCGGCAAACCTAAATGAGATGAGTAGCATGCATGTGAGGATTTTTTTGTATATTTTTTTTTGAAATAACAATGATGTATGATGAATTAAAGAATGACGTTACAGAGAAAATTTTGGTGATTCAAATTTTGAGAAACATTAACCATGTCACATAAAATATACGTAAAGGGCAAAAGGAGTAAATGGTTTTCATTATTTGATTTTTTTTTTTGAAAGATAAAAAGTTTTTGCGATGATGCAACGGGTAGGTGAATTGCCCTTGTGTCCTAAACAGGTTAGGTCTTATATATAGGTCACGGTCTAGGGCTACTTGTGTGATCAATCTCTCAGGTGGCTCTAATCACGTCCTCACAAGGGTCTCCAGAGCTGAAATCTCTTTCGTGATATGACCCACAACGATAGCGAGCTACCTGGTGTGGGATACTACGAAAGAGCGTACTCTGGCTGAGGCTTTCATGAGAGTCAGACAGATAAAATCCAGAATGACTGACACTAATCGTCTCCGCTCGTCCTAGGTTTTTTTTAGACCCGGGTATAGGGCCCCGTTCAAGAGTGTGTGCAATAAACAAGTGTAATTGATGTGTGTGATATAAGCAACCTAAACTACCCATGCTGCAAAAGAAATACAGATAATAGTGCAAAGGTTTTCTACCCTAAGGTTCAATAAAGCAAATAAATAGATAAGTAAAATAGACATGCGAATAAAAGGGCTACGGGTAAAAAAGTACTAAACTAACAAATATCTACACATTTAACTAAATTAGGCTTGACCCTCTTAAATAGTCCCCAGTGGAGTCGCCAGCTGTTGCGACCGAAAAATCCGATAGGAGGGATTCTTCGTTGTTTTTGAACAATGGAGTCGCCATCAATATTTATTTTTAGGAAAAACATTGAAAAAACCTTTGTTTTTGGGTTCGGGGGTCGATTAAGTGCGGGGAAGGTACTAGCACCCCGCAACATCCTAAAAAAGGTTACCTTTTAATTTAATGTGTAGAAAAAGTTAGCTTTAAAAGACGATATTTTGCTTACCCATTTCGATTGTTTGCGAAAATCGGAAGGGACGACTTAATAAAAAAAATTTAGTTTTTTTTTTGCGCTCGACAGGAGTGGGCCCCTGCTCCTACGTATCTCCGGGTGCGATGGAGAAATCAAAGCTACGTAGTTCTCGGGTAGAAAATATTTGTGTGTTGGTATTTTTTTTTTATTGAAAGATTTGCGAAAACTAGAGGCCGTTCATGGTGACCAAACAGATAAATCCAGAGTGGTCACCACTAATGGCTTATTCGAAAAAGAAAGTGTTTACAGCGTTCAAACGAGCTGGGCCCAGAGTGAACGCTATAAATACCCGGTTTGCGATCGAGCGTTTTGTTTGAAAAAATGCTTACTGGGAAGCGTGATTTTTTTTTAAAAAAAAAGGGAGTTGAGATTACGTTTGTATTCTATTCACAGAAAATTTCTTGAAGTTTAGGCGGGTGTTTGCGATGATCAAACGAATAAATTCAGAGTGATCACCGCAACTAATCCGCTTTGAAAAAAAAAAGAAGGTTCGCCCTATCGGTCAAACAAGCTAAGCTCAGAGTGACCATTAGTAACAACCTATTTTTACACGAGTTTGATTGTTTGAAAGAAAGAAAAAATGGTTTGGAAACATTATGGTGTAAATAAAAGCGGAGTGAGTTATAATTAAAAAGGTGGGTGCAACTAACAGGGGTGTTGTATTAAATGGAAATGGGTGGTGGGCTTAGTAGCAGCTCAAAACGGAGTATTTGGGTTTTTGGATCATTGCGCGAAAATTGGGCTGAAAGTGGGGAGTGCTGTATTACTACAATGTGGGGGGTGCGAATAGCTGTTTGACGCTAAAAAACGATTGTTTGACTTTTCCTTTTTTACCATTTCATTAACTTACCCTAAAACATATAATTCTGAAGCGCTCCTTTTTTAAACACCTAGACTAATAAGCATTGGATTTGGAAAAGATTTACTCATTTATAAAGAAATGCCCCTTCTAATTTGAAAATAATTGTCATGTTTATTATTTTAAAAGGTGCCTTTGCTGTTTTTTTTTTTTGGGAAAATAAATATTGCTATTATCTCTTTTTTTTACGAAGGTAGTGGTATTAGTAACCATTTATTTTGGAAGAAAAAAAAACATTTTTTTTTAAAAGGACTTTATTTTAATTCGAAAATTACAGCCTCATTTAAAAATGGCAACAATTTAAATAAAAAAAACAGCAATGATATGTACAGAAAAAAAATTACAGCAACAATTTACATAAAAAAAAAGCAACAATTAAATAAAGAAAAACAGCAACAAATATATACAAAAAAACGATTTAATAGAAAAACAGCAACAAATTAATAAAAAAAACAGCAACAATTAAATAAAGAAAACAGCAACAAATATATACAAAAAAAACGATTTAATAGAAAAACAGCAACAAATTAATAAAAAAAAACAGCAACAAATAAAATGAAGAAAACAGCAACAATGAAATAAAGAAAAACAGCAACAAATATATACAAAAAAAACGATTTAATAGAAAAACAGCAACAAATTAATAAAAAAAAACAGCAACAAATAAAATGAAGAAAACAACAACAATTAAATAAAGAAAAACAACAACAAATATAAAAAAAACGATTTAATAGAAAAGCAGTAACAAATTAATAAAAAAAAACAACAACAAATTAATAGAAAAAAAACAGCAACAAATAAATGAAGAAAAACAGCAACAAATATATGCAAAAAACGATTTACTAAAAAAAAAACAGCAACAAATTAATAAAAAAAAACAGCAACAAATAAATGAAGAAAAACAGCAAAAACAGTAACAATATATTGAATCCGAAAATTACATTACAGTACCTTAAGAAAAAAATCTGGAAATGTTGGGGACCCGAATTCCTCCTAGGATCTCTTTTATACAACGGAATTTAAACTAAAAAAAAAATTTGGAAGGAGAAGGAATTTAAACTAAAAAACAGTGAACAAATCTCACTTTTTTTTTGAAGATCTAAACTCTCTTTTTTTTGCTCCGAAAATTTTCTTTTTTCCTCTAATAACTTCTTCTTTGAAAAACTCTTTTTTCGAAAATATTCTCCTCCTCCTCCAAAAACCGTCCTCTCTTCAAAGTTATGACCCATATTTATACCAAAACGTTCCATCTTGCTTTCTCCTGCTCTTTACCATACCTTGTTGCTTCTTCTTTGCTTTGAGACTGGCTTGACATGACAGAGACAGCAGAAATTTCTGAGGAGGAAAAAGGGCATGGTGTCTTAGGGTTTCGTGAGAGTGGTTGGTGAAGGGAAAGGTGAGAAGAGGGCTTGTGAGAGGAATTCGAAGGGGAGGTATGGGGGTGTGAAAGGAGAGGTATGGAGGCATGTGGGAGAGAAGGTGTGTGCAGAGGAGAGAATGATGATTCTGTGTTTTGGTGAGGGAAGAGAAGTGATGGATGTGTGAGGGAATGGGGAAGGTATGCGTGAGTGTGTGAGAGTGATGTGAGGGAAGAGAAAAAAATGAGTGTGTGAGAGGAAAGAGAGATGGGGGCCGTAGGGATGGGGAGAGAATGAGAAAGGAAAGGTTGAGTGTGAGTGGGAGAAAGAGAGAGAGGTAGCGTGAGATTGAGGAGAGAGAGGGATGGGAGCCGTGTATGGGGAAGAGGAATGTGAGGAAGTGGGAGTTGAGAAAAAAGAGGAGAGGTGGAGTGTGGGAGAGAAAAAATGCAATTTTCAAGGAATGGGGAAGTGGGAAGGCAGCCGAAAATTAAGGAGGGGGGGAGTGGGATGGCCGAATTTTTTTTTAGGGTTAGGTGAGGAGTTGGGTTATGGGTTATGGGTTGGTTGGATGGGTTAGGGTTTGGTGGAGGAGATTTAGGGTTAGGCGAGTTGGGCTAGCCCTTTTTTGTTGGGTTGGGTTTCTGATGGCCCAATCCTGATTGCACCTCCAATCTTTTTTGGCAGACCCCCTCCATTTCCTCCTTTGTTTATTTTTTGTTTCTTCACTTCTAACTAATGTATTTTTTGGTTAAAAACTTCTGGCAACTAAAATAAAAATAATACATGGCATGAAAATAAAAATGATTATTATTTTTATTAAAAATAAAATCTCTCATTTTTGGTCGGACAAAATTAGGGTATTACAGAGCGCTTTTTTGGAAAGCCCTTGGTGTGGTTATTTTAATATATGCAAGTATACATAGTCACACAAGAAATAAAGTGATAAGAAAGGTCGAACCCACAGGGATTATGTATTGTAAATTTTTGTAGTTCAAAGTGTACACTTAGTGTGTCTACACTATTCAGTATTTTTGGTTTGGAGTTTTCAAAGTAAGTAAAAATAGTAATAAGCAATAAAATGTGTGAGAAATCAGTGGAAAAAGTAGTTGAGATGTTTTCACCAATTACTTTACTTCTAAGTGTTTTAATGGAGTAGGTAGTGTGGGAACACTGGATGTAGGTGCATCAGTTTGTGCCTTTCAGCACTTCTCTTTAGAGTTTCATTACAAGCTCTTATGATCTTTGTTTTTTACAGTAAAGAAAGGTTTGTCAATTCCTCCCTTGCCTCCTAACAATGATCCAAGTTGCTAAATAGGTTCACTCTTGTAATTTTATTATCCTAAGGACTATGCTATCCTATGTCTAGGTTTTAGCATGTATTTAACAAAGTTTCCTTTATTAAATACTTGTCCCTATTAACTCTTGAGTTCATAAATGTAGCCCATGTCTGCTGCTACAAGTTTTACCTATTCTAAAGTGATCAATTCCAGAATAAGTTGAAAGAAGTATTATGCAAGAGTTTAAAGTGTTTACACTACATAAACCATAATAACATATTTAGAAGTTCATTACAAGGTTAGAACATCTCAACTTAAGGGAATTTAGCTCATGTTACTCATGTTATAAAGCAAAGAATATACAAAGAACATAAGTAAATGAATAATAAAGCAAAAGAACTTAAAAGAGTAGAGATTACTTGAATAGAAGATCTTTTGCATTAAGTTCCCAAGTTGAAGTACAATAAAGATTTCTTACACGAATTTCTTCAAAGTAGAAGTGAAGGGAATGGTTGTCAAGCACTTCCTCACCTTCCTCTCCTTAGAAACTTGAAATGAAAATAAACTAAACCTAAACTAAGCGATCCTTTCAGAAAACAAAATGAAGAATTACAAATGAAAGATGAAGGATTTAAAGATGTAAAAGATGATGGATAAGTGACGATATGGCTTCTATTTATAGGCTTGAAAGCTTTCCTCTTGCAAGGGGTTTCCTTTGGCGTGAAAGATCAGCTGAGGGGACCAAACATGGTTAGTTGTAGACAACCAATCAAGCAAGCTGCACAAGTTTGGTCGCTTGCATGCATAACAAAAGATGAGGTCTATTGGAGAAGTGCCACATGTCTTTTAGATAAGTTGAGTCTTGCAACTTGATTTTTATGTGTATCGCCGACTTCTGCAAGTGGCTCAGCTCTAGGTGACTAGGCATGACATCACAAATCAAGTGTGGAAGCATTGAGATGGTCTTTGGATGTTTTGGTATAAACTGCAGAATTTAGCAGGTGTTGGCAGTGTTTCCACTCCTGGTGTTGGCAGTGTTTCCACTCCTGCAGTAGCTGCACTGAACAAAAACATCAAACCTAACAAGATTTGTGCATTTTGCCTAGATTATTGCCCTTTATCCATTTGAATATTTAGAATGTTGTTCCTTGATAAATAAGCTATAAATATATATAAATGTTCTTGAAAATAAGCAATAACTCAAGCTTAATTGTATGAATAACTCTATATAAAATAGAGTTATCAGCGCTACTGATTTTTTAGCGTGATCAAGAATAAGGAGCGCTTTTCAGAAAAGCGCTACTGATGTTGCTAGATAAGTAGCGTTTTTTTAGAAGCGCTACTAAAGGGTGCGCTATTTTTTTTAGCTTTTGGCGTTTATATGCTTGCAATGATGGGGAACCTTGCAGAATTGACTTTCCACCAACCCAAAATATCAAAACTTACATGTTTGTTGTAAGTTTCAGCTTCTTCCTTTAAATACTTATCAATTTCTGACTGTGGATCAGTTCTACGCCCAGTTGTTTTTAGATAGAGGTACATCGGATCATCTTCATCATCATCATCATCCGGCTGTGATTCTTGTTGGCTACTGAGCTCTATACCTTGATATTGAGCATAAAGTGATTTTAGGGAAGTCATCACTTTTAGCTTCAACTCGGTGGCCTTCGAAGCATCAACACATAGAATACCAATATGATACTCCACAAACGAATACTTCATCCTAGGATCAAGGACAAGAGCAATCCATAGCAAAATATTCATTGAGTCAGGATCTCCCCAATATTTGTCAAACTTGGTTTTCATACTATTTGCCATTTTCTTTATGCACTGGTTGCTACTCTCTAAATATTTCCGGATCTTTGTCCCAATACCAAAAACCTCTTTCATGTAGAGATTGCTAGTGACATAAGAGGTTCCGGACATACTTTTAGTAGAAACCATAAACATTTCCAAAAAAAGGTACCACAGCCCTAGCATGATCCCAGTCTTCTTTTACAAGTAGGCCCTTGTTTTTCTTTTCCACATCATGTTTAAATCTCTTGTCTCTCAATTGCAACAAAGAAAAGGCATTTTGATATTTTAGGGCCGACCCTAGCATGTAGAACGTAGAATTCCACCTTGTATCAACATCAAGAATAAGAGCAGTTTTTTCGGTAATCCTCTCTTGCTCTGCACACTCCATGAATTTTTTTTCTCTTGCAGGAGTAACTGTGACATATTTAATAGCAGCCCGAATTCTCATAATGGAGTAATCAATCTCTTTTACTCCCTCCTTGACAATTAAGTTCAAGATATGCGCACAACATCGCATATGGATATAATTTCCCTCTAGGACAAGGTTGTCCCAGGACTCCATCCTGCTCTTCAAGTATTTCAAGCCAGCATCATTTGCAGAAGCATTGTCAACGGTTATGGTTAACACTCGTTTTAACTCCCACCCTTTCAAAAACTCCTCAATATACCTCGCAATGGCCTCTCCTGAATGCCCCGTAATTTGACAGAAGTTTATAATTTTCTTTTGAAGCTTCCATTCACAATCAACATAATGCGCAGTCAAACTCATGTAAGTGAGATTTTGAGCCGAAGTCCATGTGTCTGTTGTAAGACAAACTCTCTCACAATGTTTTGAGAGAATTGCTTTCAACTTCTCCTTCTCTTCTATGTAAAGATTCCATATATCACGTCTCACTGTAGATCGTGATGGGATGTCAAAACGGGGTTGCATGAGGTTCAAAAACTTCTGAAATTCTTCATTCTCCACAAAACGAAATGGGAGTTCCGCACTCACAATTGTCTTCGCAAGCTGAAGTCGGCATGCTGCTTGGTCAAATTTCGAGTAACTTGGCGAAGAAGCTACTTGTCCTTCTGTGGCATTTGGAGGGGCTTGCCTTTGTCTTTTGTTTGATCTATTTGGAGGGTACTCCTTGCATCTAGTCAAATGGGTCTTCATTGCTGTTGTCCCACTCAAATACTTAATTAAGTCTCCGCAATAGTGACATTTGCCATACATTTCATCACCGGGTTGTTTAGTAAAGTGGTTGATGACTCATCATCATATGTATATTTTTGTTCAGTTTACAACCGAAATGTTGGTGATTTTATGTTTGATTCAGCCAATAGTTAGGGTTTTGGCATAATTTTAGTTCTATGTAGTAAGTGTGGAGTTGTAACAAAATGCATGAGAAATCCTTCATTTTGATGTGACGTCTACTAGCGAACCAGACACTTGCCTAGTGACGAAACAGAGAAAAGAAGGAAGGAAAAAGATCGAACAGCTTTCGCACCTACGGCCAAGAAGATCGCGCCACAACCATGCAATTCTGCAAGAAGTCGCGACGCGACCCAGGCCCATAGCAACGCGATGCGTGGCTGAGAGTGCTATATATATTTCAGTTTTGTGTTTTTCAGAGCTCTCTTCGGCTATGAAACGATGATGCAGGTATTGTGAATTGAGTGAATACCCTAAACACCTCAAACAGAGAAACAGTAGTGAGATGTGTGAAAAGAGAGGACTTGGGATTGCTTGCCTGCTTATGATCTTGTGTTTTCCAATTCAATTGTATTGTCACTATATTATGTTGGATGATATTTTCTGATGTGCTGAAGGGTCTATTGGTGTGTGAAATATGTGAAAGCTGGATATCAAATAGCCACAGCCTGAATTGGGTGATTGCTTGAGGACAAGCAAAAATCCAAGTTTGGGGTTGTGATGAGTCATCATCATATGTATATTCTTGTTCAGTTTACAACCGAAACGTCAGTGATTTTATGTTTGATTCAGCCAATAGTTAGGGTTTTGGCATAATTTTAGTCCTATGTAGTAAGTGTGGAGTTGTAACAAAATGCATGAGAAATCCTTCAATTTGATGTGGCGTCTACTAGCGAACTAGACACTTGCCTAGTGACGAAACGGAGAAAAGAAGGAAGGAAAAAGAACGGACAGCTTTCGCACCTGCGGCCAAGAAGATCGCGCCACAACCCTGCAATTCTGCAAGAAGTCGCGACGCGACCCAGGCCCATAGCGACGCGATGCGTGGCCGAGAGTGCTATATATATTTCAGTTTTGCGTTTTTCAGAGCTCTCTTCAGCTTGGGAACGATTTTAGGGTTTGGAGCAGCAGTTGGGGGCGAATTTGGGGCCTTCCCAACACCTTGGGAACAAGGATTTGAAGGTTCTAATGGAGGCCTAATGGTGTGAACTTCTTCTACTCATGAATTCTATTCCTAATATGCCATGTAATTAGTTCTTTTGATTTGGGAGAGATGACTCTTCCCAAAACTATTATGTGAATGCTTTGTTATGGCCAAGTCAGTTTTTGTTCAATTTATCCATTGCCTTTATCACTATGCTTAATGCTTTACTCTTACACATGATAATTGTATTGATCTAGGTTTATGATCACCATAGAAATATGGGTTTGTATGCTAGAAATTGGGGATCTAGGTCACATATGCGATCACCATAGGAATCTGGGATGGGTGTGTGAATTCTCTATTTCTCATGTTTAATGCTTTGCCTATTGGCATGAATCACCTAAGGAATTAGGGTTTCTCATTAGGTAAAAGGGGTTTTGAGGCAAGGGATTGTCCTTAACCTAATTTAGTGAATTGAATCAGATAATTTGGATAATTACTTTGATATTGGTTGAAGGTCATATGATAGCATACGGAAGATGAATCAATCCCTAATCGCTTTTATCTTGCTTTATTTTCAAACGCTATCTTTCAGTTAATTAACAAAATCCCAAAAATATTATCTTTCTGTTTTTACCTCTAAGAATTAATAAACTTGCCTAATTAATAATGAAACGCAATCCCTGTGGATACGACCGGTTCTTACCGTTTTTACTATTACTTATAACGTTTCGGTACACTTGCCGAAATTCGAACAAGTTTTTGCCGCCCTTGCCGGGGATTGTTGATTTCGTTGTTAACAAGGCAATGAGTTAATTCTTAGTTGTTTTTATTTTATTTTATTTATTCCAGTATTTTATTTTGTTTTATATATTTAGATCCTTAGTTATTGTGTTGGACCTTTTGACGGTTTGTTTAGTGTTTCAGTGAGCTGTTTATGCGGGGGGAAAAGTTCGCAAGAATTGTTGTTTGACCCCGAGATTGAAAGAACAGAAAAGGCAAACCGGAAGAAGTTGCTTTTTGCATTTTGGTTGTACTGCTGTCTAACTTTTACATTGATTATGATACACCACAATCTTGAACTTATTCTCTGTGGTGGTTGTTTAGCTCTAACATGTTTTGCAGCTACCATGTGATTTCTTCCAAATCAGATTTTATCCTCAGATAGTATCAGTGGCCAAGTCAAAGGTTGAGGAGGATCTGGATCATCTGTGGGCAGGTTCTCTCGAGTTTCATCTCTTAAAATCCCAGCCGTGAGGTTTGAGCCCAAACACTTATTTCATTGAATGTGTGAATATTCCTTGCTTGCATTAGTCTGCAGAACTTGAACTTGTACTTAACTATCTTACATGCATTTTACATACACACTGAGGGAAATTTGTTTGGAACCCCTGAGCCTTTCAAGCCACCTAATAAGTGTTTATCCTTTGTTAGCCCGTCTGAGCCTAATTGTTTATTTTTATATTTTTCTGCAAATCATAACCCAGTTGTTTCTTAACTTGGAGTTAGGTAGACAAAAGTATGAGTGTGGGAAAAATTCTAAGTTTGGGGTTGCTCATGGAATAGCGACATTCTAAGTTTGGGGTGGTATACAAGAGAAAGGATCATAGAAAAAAAAGAAAATAAAAAATAATATATATATATATATATATATATATATATATTTGGGGTTGCTCATGGAATAGCGACATTCTAAGTTTGGGGTGGTATACAAGAGAAAGGATCATAGAAAAAAAAGAAAATAAAAAATAATATATATATATAAATAATTCCTTCTCTTGTGGAATGCTTTGGGAAAAATGGTGAGGAAGTGAGATTGTTGACATTGACAAAGAGAGAAGTAGGCCTAACTCCAAGTTGTAACCTACTTATCCAAATACTATCCACCCTTACCTAAGCCCCATTATAACCTTTAAAGTCCTCAAATAGTGTGTATGCATTTCATGTGTATAGATTTGTACAGAACTTGTTCAAGCCTATGAAACGATGATGCAGGTATTGTGAATTGAGTGAATACCCTGAACACCTCAAACAGAGAAACAGTAGTGAGATGTGTGAAAAAGAGAGGACTTGAGATTGCTTGCCTGCTTATGATCTTGTGTTTTCCAATTCAATTGTATTGTCACTATATTATGTTGGGTGATATTTTCTGATGTGCTGAAGGGTCTATTGGTATGTGAAATATGTGAAAGCTGGATATCAAATAGCCACAGCCTGAATTGGGTGATTGCTTGAGGACAAGCAAAAATCCAAGTTTGGGGTTGTGATGAGTCATCATCATATGTATATTCTTGTTCAGTTTACAACCGAAATGTCGGTGATTTTATGTTTGATTCAGCCAATAGTTAGGGTTTTGGCATAATTTTAGTCCAATGTAGTAAGTGTGGAGTTGTAACAAAATGCATGAGAAATCCTTCAATTTGATGTGGCGTCTACTAGCGAATCAGACACTTGCCTAGTGACGAAACCGAGAAAAGAAGGAAGGAAAAAGATCGGACAGCTTTCGCACCTGCGGCCAAGAAGATCGCGCCACAACCCTGCAATTCTGCAAGAAGTCGCGATGCGACCCAGGCCCATAGCGACGCGATGCTTGGCCGAGAGTGCTCTATATATTTCAGTTTTGCGTTTTTTTCAGAGCTCTCTTCGGCTTGGGAACGATTTTAGGGTTTGGAGCAGCAGCTGGGGGCGAATTTGGGGCCTTCCCAACACCTTGGGAACAAGGGTTTGAAGGTTCTAATGGAGGCCTAATGGTGCGAACTTCTTCTACTCATGAATTCTATTCCTATTATGCCATGTAATTAGTTTTTTTGATTTGGGAGAGATGACTCTTCCCAAAACTATTGTGTGAATGCTTTGCTATGACCAAGTCAGTTTTTGTTCAATTTATCCATTGCCTTTATCACTATGCTTAATGCTTTACTCTTACACATGATAATTGTATTGATCTAGGTTTATGATCACCATAGAAATATGGGTTTGTATGCTAGAAATTGGGGATCTAGGTCACATATGCGATCACCATAGGAATCTGGGATGGGTGTGTGAACTCTCTATTTCTCATGTTTAATGCTTTGCCTATTGGCATAAATCACCTAAGGAATTAGGGTTTGTTAAGAATTCAGCAAGTGTACTGAAAACGTTGCAAGTAATAAATTTACGGTAAGTACCGGTCGATTCCACAGGGATTGCGTGTTGTAATAATAGCAAATTTTATTAATTCTAGATTGTGAAAATTGGTTTGATTTGTAATTAAGTAACTCTAAAGTGAAAACTGTTGTTGAAATAATGAGAGAAAGCGATTAGGGGTCGAATCCTCTCCCCTCACCTATCTTATGAACCTTCAACTAATTACAGATTAATTGTTGAACTACCAGATTCAATTCACTATAGTAGGTTAAGGACAATTCCTTGCCTCAGATCCCCTTTTACCTAATTGAGTTACCCTAATTCCTTAGGTGAATCATGCCAACCGGTAAAGCAATAAACTTAAGAAATAGAGAATTCATGCATCCAACCCCATATTCCTATGGTGATCACAAGTACATGATCTAATACCCCATATCCAGCATGCAACCCAAATACCTATGCGATCACATAACCTAGATCATTATAATTATCATATGTAACTATAAAGCATTACAATCAGAGGCATAGACTTATGATAATTCAAACAACTAATTGTATTAACCATAACAAAGTATCCATAACATAGGTTCGGGGAGAATCATCTCTCCCTAATCTTAGAAAATTAGTTACACATGGTGAATAGAGACATAACTAGAGTAAAGGAAGCAATACAAGTAAAGATAGACATAGGAACCTTCAACCCTCGTTCCCAAGTGGTGAAAAGCTCCAAAATCGCACTTCCCTCTACTCCCAGACGTCTGGCTGCGCTTCAATTACCAACACCCCTTGAAAAAACGCAAAATTGAATTAAAACCCTAATTTTCAGCAAGCCATCGCGTCGTGACACGAGCCTGTCGCGACGCGAAATCACACAGAACCAAATTCCCTTCTGCTTCATGCTTCCTTCGCGACGCGAACCCTCCTGGTCGCGACGCAAAATTGGACAGAAGCTTAAATCTTCCCAATTGTTCTGCATCTCCGGGCAAGTGTCTGCTTCGCCGAATGATAACACACAAATTGGAGGTCTTCAAGTACAAAATACTCCAAAAATGTAGGAATGGCTTACAAAAGGATTTCCTACTACAAATTTCCTAAGCTAAATCCCCAGATAACGACTACGATACAATCAAAAACCCGCACAATTAGTCCTAAAATTGGACAACTTACATCATATGACAGAGAGTCAACACAACCCCATACTTAAACTTTTGCTTGTCCTCAAACAAACATTCAATTCAGGCTGTGGCTACTTTTTTTATTTAGCTGTCACACATTCTACACAAACCAATAACTACACGGTATATCAAAAATCATCATCAACCTAATGCAGTAGCAAGACAACTGAATTAGTAAGACACAAGATCATAAGTAGGCAAGCATTCTCAAGTTATCTCTTTTCACACATCTCACCGGTGTTTCTCTCTTTGAGGTGTTTAGGGTATTCACTCAATTCACAGTCCTGCATCATCGTTTCATAGGCTTGAACAAGTACTATACAAATCAATAAACAAGAAATACACACACACTTTTTGAGGACTTTCAAAGGTTGTAATGGGGCTTAGGTAAGGGTGGATACATTTGGATAAGTAGGTTACAACTTGGAGTTAGGCCTACTCCTCTCTTTGTCAATTCAACAATCTCACTCACTTACCCATTTTCCCAAAGCATTCCACAAGAGAATGAATTTTTTACTTATTTATTTATATATAACTTTTTTGTTTTTTTTCTTTCTCTTGTATACCACCCCAAACTTAGAATGTTGCTATTCCATGAGCAACCCCAAACTTAGAATGTTTCCCCACTCTCATGCTTTAATCTACTTAACTCCAAGTTAAGAAAAATTAGGCTATGATTTGCAGGAAAATTACAAAAGTTAAACAATAGGCTCAGAGGGGCTAACAAGGGATAGCAATTAGAGGGTTGGCTTGAAAGGCTCAGGTTTTCAAAAATTTGCCTCAGTGTGTATATAAATCACATGCAAGATAGTTAAGTACAAGCTCAAGTTCTGCAGACCAATGCAAGCAAGGAATAATCACACAATGAATAGAATAAGTGTTTGGGGACAAACCTCACAGCTGGGAATTTTTTAAGAGATGTTACTGGAGAGAATGCCCACAGATGATCTCAGTCTGCCTCAACTTTTGGCATGACCACTAGCAATACCTGATGATAAAATTTGACACACTAGCAATCACAAGGTAAAATGTAAAACATATGAAACTAAATACCACAAATCATCATAATTGAAGCTGCTTCCAAAAATTTTAAGATAGTGGTGCCTCAATATCACAATATAAGTTGTAAAAATATAGTACAGACCAAAGTGAAAAATAAAGTCAAAAGGGGAAAGTAAGACTAAAAATGCAAGATAAAATGTCTGAAAATAATAGTAAAAGATAAATGAGCCTCCTGCTCAGGGAAAAGAAATGTGATCATCAATGTACTCATCCCCTGAAAGTAGGGGGTCCTGGGAGTCTGGCTGCTGCTCTGCTGGTGGTGCTGATGAAGATGCACCTACTGCCCTGTTCTCTGCCATGTACTCCTGGGCAGTCAGGTGGACTCTAGCTGATGCAAGGTAAGAGGTGTATATGCCCTGCTGCTGTAGTAGCATCGACGTCCCGCACCAGTTGGCCATATGGAGGTCATACTGGAAGGAAGGGTCGCTGCCATACATCTGACGGTAGGATGGGCCTGCTGGCTGCTGCTGTGCTAGAGGTGCTGGCTGTGGGGGTGGAACTGCTTCATCCATAGGCCCCTCGGGCTGCTTCATGATCCAGGCTGCAGTGATGGGCTCCCTAGGATCAACTAGCAAGTCATCAGGGTACTCAGGACAGCCCTGCTGTATACATAAGGCATGAATCACAGAGGCATGCCCCAATCTAGCCCTAGGACATCTCACTATCTCTGCAATGCTCTCAGATATGGCTCTCCCCAGGTTCTCCCTCTGGCCTCTCATAATGGCCAATAGCCCTATGGCCACCTTGACCTTCACATCAGTAGAGTTGGAACAAGAGATGATCGACTAGTTGAAAAATGCATTCCAGGCCTTTGGGATTGGCTTCAGTCCCATGTTGCAAAAGCAGCGTGGAAGGTTCTGGGATCCGGCCCATTTTGCCCCTGGACGACACAGCTCTCTTATAAATGTCCCATCATAATCAATCTTTCTGGGGGCAACTGCAGCGTAGCACATAGCACAGTAGGCATCTGTAGGTAGGCCAAGCAGGCTGTTGATGCTGTCCGAAGAGTAGGACACAATCTTGCCTCTGACATAAACTGATGTAGACTTGTCCTTCTCCTCCTCCCAATAGGCATTGGAGTAGAACTCCCTGACCAGGTTCTGGTTCGCCTGCTTAATCATTGCATTGAGTGGAAGCCACCCCTACTCCCGCAGTGTGGAAGTGATGATCGGGAACTCATCTGTGGAGAGGTCAAAGGCCCTCTCAGGATTTATCTTCTTGCCTTTGACCACCCGCTGGTACCGCTCTTCGTGCTCGGGGGACTTGAATCTGTCAACCTCAACTGAGGGTCCCCCTCTCCTTTTCTTGGAGCCAAACCGTAGTTTCTGCACACCAAGTCATCTACCCTAAGGTTTAGAAATATTTGCAGAATTAAAACAAGGCTAGCAACCAAAAACAGAATTCACTTAGGCATTTTTACAAACAGTTGGGTTGCTTAGCCAAAACTTACTTGGGCATTTTCACAAACACCTTGGCCACACAAAAATTTTCATTCAGGCATTTCATCAAACACCTTGGCTACACCCCAAAATCAACTTAGTTCTTACCCCAATTCAACACTCAGTCCCCAAATTCAGAAATCAACATTAATCATGCAATGTACTACAGTGGGGAACAATTTCCAACTCATAATTTGTCCTCCAAACCCCAAAATTTGTAACCCCAAATTCAACTCAACAACCATCAATCAAATAGAAATTTCTACTCTAATTGAATTACAACATTAAACTCAATACCTGGAGATGTTTGGTGATGATGATTTCGTGCAAAGTAGGAAGAATCCACGACGAAATTAGAGCAAAAACGTAATGGGGAGGGGGATTTGCATTGTGGGCACAAGAGAGGGAAAAAGAGCAATTTTAAAAAAAATTGTGTGTGTTCGGTCTGCCTGAAATCAGGCTAAAAAGTCTCGCATCGCGACGCGACGCGTCTCTATCGCGTCGCGAAATCAAACATAACTGTTTTTCAATTAAAAAATTTTAACACGTCGCGACGCGACACCCTTATTTCGCGACGCGAAATGACACAGAAACGGTTTTTCTTTGAAATCCTTCTCATTCGCGAAGCGAAATTGACCGAACACAGTTTTTGCCTGAAACTAACCCAAAATTAAAATTTAATTGAATACTTAAAATTAAACTAAAATAAATACTTGGTACCTCACAGTGGGTTGCCTCCCACTCAGCGCTTCTTTAACGTCACTAGCTTGACGGTTGTCAGAAGATGACTTAGTTTGGCTCCGGTGGTGCACTCAGCTTTTTCAGTGCCTCTTCCAGCACTCCCTTGGCATACTCCACTTCCATCTTACAGTTCTTACCAGATGTACTTGTAGCTTCCTTCAGGTCCTTCCAGACAGCAGGTGGCTACTCACGGGTTGGGTGGTAGATTTTTTTCCCAACCTTTGTTAACTGCATAATTTGAAGTATTCTTTGAAGGTGTTAAAGTCCTTGTCATTGTCAGGAAGGGTCTTCCCAGAATGAAAGGAATGTCATTGTCTCCATTCACGGAGCTTTTGATGTAACACCCAAAATAATTTAATTAATTATTTGATTAAATTATTTAAGTGTTGCGTTATTATTGTTATATTAATTTATTAATGTGTTATTTTTATTTAAATTGAAGGGAGTGGTGATGGTAATTCCGGAGTGTTAGGATTGGCCCAAGCCCAAGCCCATTGACTTAGGCGTAGGCGAATTTAGCAAGGGTTTGAGACAAGTGTCTCATTTGTGCAAAAAGAAAGAAAAGGATTCGAAGAGAGGAGAGAAGAGAAGAGGAAAGAAACTTGCGAAGAGGAGAGTGAGAAAGAAGGGGCGCGGCGGTGCTAGGGCAAAGGAGGAGGGTCTTCGCGTGGAGCCTAAGGAAAGAGGAGAGCTTGGATTGTTGGTGAATTTCTAGAGGCCTTGCGAGTTCTTCAATTTCCAAAGGTTAGGGGGCTCTCTCTTACGTTTATAATAGCCTATATGATTAGTATCCTCCATGAGTTAGGCTTTAGGATGATTTCTTGAAGATTGATATGTTGTCATTGTGTTCTATATCATGTTGAACTTAAATTAGTGAATCTATGTGAATTGGCGTGACTATAGGTTGCTAGATGTTGAATGGTTGTGAGACTAAGTATGTACGTGATGTGTTTGATGTGTTGACCCTATGAAAATTGAGAATGAAATTATGATGATGGATAGGTGCTTGTGACATTGTATGAGTGGATTGAGGTGTGTGTAATAGGTGTTGTGTTGTGATGTTGATTGGTGTGTGCATAGGTGTGGCGTAGAGCATGTGTGAGTTATGATGGTGTGTGTGTGTTGTGTTTTGGTGTAGGGCTGTTGGGCGCCTAAGGGCTGTCCCATGGCGCCTAGTGGCGCCGGTGTTGTTGTTGTTGGGTGTGTGTGTGTGGGTGTGTCATGGTGAGGGGGCGCCAAAATGTGGCTGCCCCATGGTGTGTTGTGGTGCTTCGGTGTGAGGGCGCCAAGATTGGCAAGCCCCTTGTGTGTGTGTTTGCTTGGTGTGTCTTGTGCAAGGGCGCCAAATTGACATGCCCATGTTGCATTTTGTGTTCGGTGTGTTGCTGGGCGCTGGGCACCAGGCGCCAGGCGCTGGGCGCCAATGGCGCTGTGTGTTGCGTGTGTGCTGGGCGCTGGGCGCCAAGGGCGCTGTGTGTTGCGTGTTGCGTGTGTGCTGGGCGCCAGGCGCCAGGCGCTGGGCGGCAAGGGCGCTGTGTGTTGCGTGTGTTGCGTGTGTGCTGGGCGCTGGGCGCCAAGGGCGCTGTGTGTTGCGTGTTGCGTGTGTGCTGGGTGCTGGGCGCCAAAGGGCGCTGTGTGTTGCGTGCGTGTGGGTGTGTCTTGTTGCTGGGCGCCAATTTTGGCTGCCCTGCGTGCTAGTTCTTATAATCAGTTGGTGAGACAAAATAAAATTTATTGGTGAGCTGAATAAAATTTATAGTTGAGTTGATATAAAATTTATTGGTGAGCTGAATAAATATTGGTGATGTGATATAAAATTTATTGGTGAATTGCTATAAAGTTTATTGGTGAGCTGAATAAATATTGGTGAGCTGAAATATTATTGGTGAGCATTTTCATGCAGAATTATGGTGATTTTGGTGTGTGTGACTGCATTGTACATGGCGTCTCATAGGCATATGCATTGTCAGGTGAGCAGAAGGCTTCGGCCTTATTATAAATTGTTGGTGAGCAGAAGGCTTAGGCCTTATTTGGTGAGTGCCCTCAAGGCAAGATATTGGTGTTGATGGATCCACATGCATAGGCCTTAGGAGTTGGGTTGCATTGCATGCATTACATATATTTCGGTGTTGTCTGTTGATTTGTATAAAATAATGGTGTGCTATTATCGCTGTGTATTGGTGTTGCTAGTTGCCTTCTCTAGTATGATGCTTGTCTTACATGTTATTATTTATGTAAAGAGACTCACCCTACTGCTTTTATGTTGCTTCTCATGTCGGCAACGCGCAGGTGATAGCGAGTGAAGGTGATCTAGTACCTTCTTCTAAGTTGGTTGAGTCAGCTCTGATACGTAGCACCGGGGGGCGTCTTAGTTTACTCATTTTATTTATTTGATGTCTTTAGACTGTTTAATTGGTGATGTAATTGAATACCTTGAGATTCGATGCTATTCCGCTGCAATGGTTTTTATACTGTGTTGATGTAAACTAAACAGGATGTTTATGCTGGCTGTGGTGCTATGTATCACGCACTTTGTGTCTTTACGAATTATTTTTGGACTTATTATACGTTGTTGTTTTTGAAATGTGGCACCCTCTTGCGGTTGCACTGAAAGTTTTGGAAACTCTGATTTTAAATTAATTAAATAGTAGTTATTAGAAGGGGGTGTTACATTTGACATCCGTATCCCCATCCAGTTGCAAAATTATAAAGTCTACTGGGAAGAGGAATTTGCCAACCTTGACCTGGACATCCTCCGCAACCCCATAAGGGTTCCTGATAGACCTGTCAGCAAGACGCAAAGTCATGGTGGTTGGTTTCACTTCTCCTCCACCCAGTTTCCTCCACATGGCTAAGGGCATTAAGTTTATGCTCACCCCCAAATCGCAAAGTGCTTTATCAACCTTTTCTTCACCAATTTTGCACGGGAGGGTGAAGCTCCCAGGATCCTTCAATTTCTGAGGAAGCTTGTTTTGGATTATGACACTACACTCTTCAGATAGAGCCACAATTTCATCATCCTTAAACCTCCTCTTTTTAGTCAAGAATTCCTTCATGAACCTTGCATACATGGGCATTTGCTTTAATGCCTCTGCGAAAGGAATGTTGATCTGGAGACGCGAGAAAATTTCTCTAAACTTGGAGAATTTCTCCTCCTTCTCTTTCTTCTTGGGTAATGGGGGATAGGGCAATTTCATGTATGATGGGATCTCCTGGATCTTCTCTCTGGCCCCCCCTTGTTTTTCTCACTCCCTGTTTCTTTTTCTTTTTCAACCACCTCGTTTTCTTTTTCCAATTCCTCACTAGGCTTTGCTTGGCTACCTCAACGTGTCTCAACTCTTTACCACTTCTCAGCGAGATAGCATTGCAATTCTCATTCTTGGGGTTATCCACAGTGTTTGCAGGGAAACTACCATTGGACTTCTCAGCTAATTGCTTTGACAGTTGGCCAATTTGGGTCTCCAAGTTCTTCATGGATGCTTCATGGATCTTTCCCATGTTTATCATTACCTGTTATTTGGACTGGAAGGTGTTTTTGGTCATCTGCATAAACTGCGTCAACGCATCTTCTAACCGAGAAGGGGATTTTTGTTGTTGATTAGGTGCCTGAGACTGTTGTTGGGAACCTGAGGCTTCATTGTTTTTCCAAGAAAAGTTGGGATGATTCCTCCACCCAGGATTGTAGGTGTTGGAAAAAGGGTTCCCACCTTGTTTTTGGAAATTTCCCATATAATTGGCCTGTTCCATTGCCTCTCCTTGGGCTGCACAATCCCCTTCATGAGCTTCTCTGCCACAATAAATGCACCCACCTATTTGCACTGCTTGGGCGGTTGCTTGGCTTTTTGACCCAACCTCACAAGCTGCAGCCAATTGTTTGGTGAGGGCCTCAATCTGCACAGACATTAATTTCTGCTGGGCTAACACTGCACTGTTTGAATCTAGCTCTAGCACACCCTTTTTACCTATACCTCCCCGATCATTCTGAATTCTGTACTCATTGGAGGCCATGTCTTCTACTAGCTGCTTTGCTTCCTCCCAAGTCTTTGTACCCAAAGATCCTCCAACTGAGGCATCTAGCATCATTCTTGTCTGAGGTCTCAAACCATGACAGAAAGTTTGCAGCTGTAAGAAGTCATCTATACCATGCCCGGGACACTTTTTGAGCAACAGTTTGAATCTCTCCCAAGAATCATACAACGACTCTGACTCCCCTTGAGTAAAGTTAGATTTTTCAGCTCTTTTCCTTATAAACTTGGAGACAGGGAAGAATCGCTCCAAGAACTTATTCTCGAGGTCATTCCAAGTGTTGACGGTCCTTGAAAGAGTGTTCAACCAATATTTCGCCCTGCCCGATAGAGTGAATGGGAACAGCCGAACCTTCTTTGCATTATCAGTCACCCCCTCAGGGTGTGTAGTACCACATATCTCATAAAATTGGAAGAGATGTTGGTTGGGGTCTTCAGCATCAGACCCAGAGAACTGCTCTGATTTAAGGGCAGTGAGGACAGAAGATTTGATGTCAAACTGGCCACCGCCCACTGGTTGAAATGCTAAAGCTTGGGCACCTAGATTTCTTCGCCCGAAGTCACCTAGAGTACGTCTTGGTGGAGGTGGAGGATCAGCCATTTCTTCCTCTTCACTTGAAAAATCTTCCGGTACCGAGGTAGAAGTTGATTGTACCTGTGACAATTCCCTTACTTTCTGTTTGGCAAGCTTAGCCTTTCTTCGATTTGATTTTGCTAGTTTTTCAATTTCCAGGTCAAACAAGAGTTCTTGTGGACCCTTGCTCCGCATGCACAAATCTCTGAAACACTTAAGCAAGCGTCAACAAGTTCAAGAAAACCCGACAAGCAGCAAAATTAAGTAACTATAAATAAAACAAAAACTAAAAATCTAGAATCAACTCGTTTTCCTTGTCGACAACAAAGTCAACAATCCCCGGCAACGACGCCATAAACTTGTTAAGAATTCAGCAAGTGTACTGAAAACGTTGCAAGTAATAAATTTACGCTAAGTACCGGTCGATTCCACAGGGATTGCGTGTTGTAACAATAGCAAATTTTATTAATTCTAGATTGTGAAAATTGGTTTGATTTGTAATTGAGTAACGCTAAAGTGAAAACTGTTGTTGAAATAATGAGAGAAAGCGATTACGGGTCGAATCCTCTCCCCTCACCTATCTTATGAACCTTCAGCTAATTACAGATTAATTGTTGAACTACCAGATTCAATTCACTATAGTAGGTTAAGGACAATTCCTTGCCTCAGAACCCCTTTTACCTAATTGAGTTACCCTAATTCCTTATGTGAATCATGCCAACCGGTAAAGCAATAAACTTAAGAAATGGAGAATTCATGCATCCAACCCCATATTCCTATGGTGATCACAAGTACATGATCTAATACCCCATATCCAGCATGCAACCCATATCCCTATGCGATCACATAACCTAGATCATTATAATTATCATATGTAACTATAAAGCATTACAATCAGAGGCATAGACTTATGATAATTCAAACAACTAATTGTATTAACCATAACAAAGTATCCATAACATAGGTTCGGGGAGAATCATCTCTCCCTAATCTTAGAAAATTAGTTACACATGGTGAATAGAGACATAACTAGAGTAAATGAAGCAATACAAGTAAAGATAGACATAGGAACCTTCAACCCTCGTTCCCAAGTGGTGAAAAGCTCCAAAATCGCACTTCCCTCTGCTCCCAGACGTCTGGCTGCGCTCCAATGACCAACACCCCTTGAAAAACGCAAAACTGAATTAAAACCCTAATTTTCAGCAAGCCATCGCGTCGCGACACGAGCCCGTGGCGACGCGAAATCACACAACCAAATTCCCTCCTGCTTCATGCTTCCTTCGCGACGCGAACCCTCCTGGTCGCGACGCGAACCCTCCTGGTCGCGACGCGAAATTGGACAGAAACTTAAATCTTCCCAATTGTTCTGCATCTCTGGGCAAGTGTCTGGTTCGCCGAATGATAACACACAAATTGGAGGTCTTTAAGTACAAAATACTCCAAAAATGCAGGAATGGCTTACAAAAGGATTTCCTACTACAAATTTCTAATACTAAGCTAAATCCCCAGATAACGACTACGATACAATCAAAAACCCGCACAATTGGTCCTAAAATTGGACAACTTACATCATATGACAGAGAGTCAACAGGGTTTCTCATTAGGTAAAAGGGGTTTTGAGGTAAAAGGGGTTTTGAGGCAAAAGGTTGTCCTTAACCTAATTTAGTGAATTGAATCAGATAATTTGGATAATTACTTTGATATTGGTTGAAGGTCATATGATAGCATACGGAAGATGAATCAATCCCTAATCGCTTTTATCTTGCTTTATTTTCAAACGCTTTCTTTCAGTTAATTAACAAAATCCCAAAAATATTATCTTTCCGTTTTTACCTCTAAGAATTAATAAACTAGCCTAATTAATAATGAAACGCAATCCCTGTGGATACGACCGGTTCTTACCGTTTTTACTATCACTTTCAACGTTTCGGTACACTTGCCGAAATTCTAACAGCTAACAGTGGTTCCACACATCGGACTGAGTTTTACGCTTAGAAGATCTAGGAAGAGGTGGTAATGTAGTTTCCGGGGCAAATGGTGTGTGAACCTCTTGCTCTTCAACATTTTCCAGCAATGTAAAGTCTAAGATTTCATCCTGCGTTGACATGGAGTACAGAACTATCATTGCAGTAACAAATTTCACAAAACTAGTGAAATTTCACAGTAACGGGAATTTCACAAAACTATCATTGCAGTATCAATTTCTCAATTTCTTAGATAACCCAGAAAAAATTAATCATCTAAAACCCAGATCAGGAAAGCAACAAGTGAATCTAAAATCTTGTAAAAACCAGAAAAAGTGTGTTGATTAAAGAAAACGATACACAACCAGAAAATTATGTAAAAACGATACACAACCAGAAACGTGTGAATCTAAAATCATGTAAAAACCAGAAAAAGAAAACGATACACAACCCAAAAGCACTGATTAAAGAAAATTACCTAACTGAGAGAAGATTTGGGTTTGCACCGTTCTTCAGTTCGTTCTTCAGTTCTTTGGTTCACATGGTTCTTCAGTTTTTCGCAGAGATTAGAGTTCAGTTCGTTCTTCAGTTCGCACACTTTATTGATTCACAATCAGGGGTTAGAGTTTCCAATCAAGGATTAGGGATCTATAGCTGTTCGCACTTCGCAGAGATTGAGACTTGAGAGAAGAGAGTGAGAGAGGAATCACTGTTCAAGTTCGCGTAGAGTGAGAGAGGAATCGCAAACACAGAGAGTCAGAGAGTGAGACTAGAGTTCGCGTGGAGTGAGGAATCACAGTTCGCAGACGTTCGCGTGGAGAGAGGACGCTGAGAATTGAGATGTTCGCGTGGAGTGAGACTTAACCCATCACTTAACCCTTAACAGTTTTTAGTTTGCTAACTGAACTGGTTCTAACAGTTCGGTTAGTGAACTGTGTTGAATAAAGGTAGTTCGGTTCAGAACTGTTACTAAAAGTTCGGTTTGTAATAGTTCGGTTCGGTTCGGCAGTTCATTTCAGTTCGGCAGTTCAGTTAAGTTTTCCAGTTAGTTTGAACAGCCCTACCTACGGCTCAGCTTACGTCAGGCCAGACTAGGCGAAGCTTTTTCTTTAAATAGATAAGGTTTAGGCTTTTTTAAAAGCATATTATTTATCTAAAAAGGCCAAGCTACAGGCCATTGAAAAAGCCTTTTAGGCCTACCCGTTGGCCTATTTAAGTAAAAATAAATAATCATAATAATAGTGATATTATTATTATTCTATTAAATTTATACTTCGTGTTATATCATAAATTTACTAATATTTATGTTAATTTAAATATATTGACTTACATCAGTTTTTAAAATATTTAAAGTTATTTTATTTATTTTATTGAAAGGAGATCAATAGTGTACTCTAATTTTTAAAATATTTAAAGTTATGACTCAAACCCACAATTATTTAGATATATTGACTTATCATCTGAGCTGCACTTTGTAATACCCAAAATAATTTTAATTATTTTGCTTAATTACAGTTTATTCCTAAGGTTTATAATATGCATTTTAAGTGTCTTAATTGGTTGTGGAACTGTTTCCATGTGTAGTCTCTGTGAAGCAGAATATGAGACATCATTGCACCTTTTCTGTGAGTGTTCTTTCGCTAAGCAGCTCTGGGACTGGCTTAGTGGTAAGCTTTCAATTAATATTAAAGTTTCCTCCCCGGAGATGATTTTTGAGGTTTGTCAGCGCCCTTGGTCTGCCCAGGTGCAAGATGTTGTTACCGCCGCTGTTATTAACGTTTTTTGGGCTATTTGGCACTCTCGGAATCAGATTCGATTTGACAACAAGAAGATCTTGCCAACTCACATGAAGAACTTGATCACGGCAAATGTGAGCATTTTTGGTAATCTCAGCAAGGGCTCCACGTCGAACTCCATGCATGATTTTTTGGTTCTTAAGGCTTTTTCGGTTGATTGCAAGCCTCGTCAGGCTCCTACAAATATAGAGGTTATTTGGAAACCCCCTCCTTGCTTGTGGGTTAAGTGTAATACAGATGGCGCTGCTAGGGGTTCTCCTGGTTTAGCTGCTTGTGGGGGTATCTTTCGCGATAGTAATGCTGAATCTCTTGGTAGTTTCATGCTTCCTCTTGGTACAAATTACGCTCTTCATGCTGAGCTTGTTGGAGTCATGGTAGCCATTGAAGTGGCTTTCCATAAAGGTTGGCATCATTTATGGATTGAGAGTGATTCTCAGCTTGCTGTTATGGCCATTTCGTCTCATTCCATAGTGCCTTGGAGTATCCGCAACCGCTGGCTTAACTGCATGGGTCTTCTAAAATCCATGACTTTCAGTTGCACTCATATTTTTCGGGAAGAAAATCACTGTGCTGATAAGCTTGCGTCTCATGGAATTACCCTGTCTGGCTTCCAATGGTGGAATGCTATTCCCCCTTTTATTCAGGATGATTTTAACCGTAATAGGGTTGGTCTTCATTCTTTTCGTTTCAGACAAGAATTTTTGTAATTTTTGTTTGCAGGGGTTTTGGTTCATGTCCCCCCTTGCTTTTTGTATTTTGCTTTTTTCTTTAATGAAATAGGGAGGAGTACTCTTTCCTTCTTGGTGTTTTTATCCCTAAGGAGGGTTTTGCATCAGAAGGTTTTAACGAGGCTCCTTACCTTTTTGTTTAAAAAAAAGTATCTTAATTGGGTTTGAGGTTTAATTGAGCATATATGAAGCCCAGATACGGGATACGACACGATACAGATACGGGGATCCGGGAAAATTTTGAAAATCAAGATACAACACAGCTGGGATACTTTAATAAAAAATTAAATTAAAATTTAAATATATAAAAACATAAGAGAAAAAATAAAATTGAAAAAAACAAAGATGAAAAACTGAAATATTGCATTTTATAGATATGAAAAAAACCCTGCCTAAATAGATAAAACAATCAAACAGAAAATATATAGATGAAAGGAAGAGGACAACCGACAAACCTATGATTGACTAGTCATAAAAAGTAAGGGTGGACAAGTAACTGAGACCACCCGAAATCGTATAATTCGAATAGTCAGTGGAAAAAATAGATGACTTTTTATAGACTAAGATATTCATATTAGTACATTGTTGCTCAATAAAACATAAGTATATCATTATTCAATATATGATCATCGCATTGCAGAAATAAATACTTGTGATCATATCAAATAGATATATAGTTACATATATTTATCTCACCCATATCACAATGTAATATTTCTTCTATTATTGTATTATGAAAAACATATAATTGTGTCTTTTAGTTATTGAGGTATTAAAGTGTATCATATATGAGTGACAATCATGTGCTTAGTTGGTAAGAGGTATCGAAAAAGTATCTGAGAAGTATCATTAGTTGGTAAGAAGTATCAAAGATGTACCTGAAAAGTATCGAGTCAAATATTTTTTAAAAAGAATAAAAAAATTATTGGATACTCTTTGGGTACGTATCGAGAAGTATCGGGTGTGTGTCGGTATCGGATACGTATCCGACACGGGTACATTTTCATTTTTGAAGTATCAGGGCTTCACATAGTTGAGCATGTTGTGTGGTATGATGCATAAAATAGTTCCTTGGTTACTAATAAGTTTGGGGGGGTGTAAATAGAAATCTGAATTCACTAGAAAATCAGGTGAAGTTCACTTAAACTCAACATTTCCCTCTTCTCTCATTCATTACACACTATAGAAAAGAAAAAAAAAACAAGAAGTAGAGAAAGTGAGAGTGTGGAGTCTAGAGGGAGAGAAACGGAAGGGAGAAAGTGGAGGCTCTTCTCCCATTATTATTTCCTTGAGATCCTAGTATTTTGTTTGACTCATCATCTTCACCTCAACATTTCCTTCTCCTTAAACACCAAACCACAACTCTTCTCATCACATTTCCAACACCACGTTTTGAAGATTACATGTGAGTTAGAAAGTGGGAAAATCATTCTTTGAGCTGTGCATGTACATTTGGGTGTTTGATTTGAAGATATGGAGCTGAAATTGGAACTAGGAGTTGCTAAGAAAGAGTGCTAGGAGCTGGTCCTTACATTTGGAAGTTGGAGAGGCTTGTTGTGTTGTTAGCTAGGAGCTGAAAATCTAACATGCATTGTGTTGTCCTACTCAAACAAGTGAGTCCTTTGCCCTATTTTCATGTTTTCAAATGGTAAATTCTGGTTCTAGGTTGTTGATGATGTGAACGAAGGAATGCATGTTGGTTTGGATTGTTGGTTTGCTGAAATTGTACTCATAAACAAGCTATAGGTTGGTTTGCATGTGTGTGATTCAAGAAATGGTTGAATTGCTGGATGGATGTTGAAAATGTTGTTTTGCACATGTTTTATCTTGATTTTACATATATTGAGATGTATTTCGGGTTGGTTAAGGATTTGGGGTCGAGTTGGTGCTCAAGGGATGCTTAAACAACCTTTAAAAATGGTTTTCTGGTGCTCCACGGGAAGCACGGGTCGTGCATAGGTAAGCACGGTCCGTGCATGTCCTTCTGGTTGACAGTTTTTTTCGATAGCCTTTCGATTGTTTTCTTTGTATCTTTTGATCCAGAACTCTGATTTGAGTGTTCTTGGATGCGTTGGAAAGCTAATGAGAAGAACTACAACTATAATCAAACATTGAACTTAATCAAAAAGACACCCAAATTTACCTTAGCTTTTAACATTTGATGCATTGAATCTATCATATTCTCCATTGACCTTGTTGTAAAATTAATTAGAGTGAATTGGATTGTGATATGCTCAATTGCTTGTGATTGACTCAACATAGATGTGTTTTAGAGTTGAGGATTCATTGATATTGTGAATGTTGTTTGGTAATTGTTTTGGCTTGAATTTAAAGTGTGATGTTGCTTTGTAAGTTGAGTTTTAAGTTTGGGTCGAATTGGTATCACACGTTGTAGCGACCGAAAAATCCGGGTGAGGATTCCTCGAAGGTTCCAAGATGAAGCCGCCACCAAAATTTAGTTTAAGGGCAAATATTGGAAAATCCCTTTGAGTTTGGATAAGGGTCCTTGAGACCAGATTTGGGTTCGGGAGTCGGTTATGCGTGGGGAAGGTATTAGCACCCCACGACATCCTTCCTAAGGAAGGTTACCTGCTAAATAGTTGTAGGAGCGAAAATTAATTTTGAAAACATTTATTTTTACCCTCTTATTGTGAAGAAAGAAGAAAATTGATACTTTATTTAAGAAGATGATTATTTAGGAAAAGGACTAAAAAGGTTTTTTATTAATGCAATTGACAGAGGTCGGCCGCCCTCCGCTCCTACGTATCTCTTGGTAGAGAATCAAATCACACGTAGTTCTTGGTAGAAAAATGTTTGTTGGTTGGTATATTTTAATATAGAGATCTTAGGACTCCTGAGTGATCAGTTCATTTGTCCTAAAACGATGACTAACCTGACTGTACAGTCGGCTTAGTCCCCTATTTTGTGAAAATGGGGTTTTTGGAGTTTGGAAAATGATTTGAAGTGTGTTGGTTCGATTTTATTTGAATAGGGGTTTTAGGACTCTTGATCCGTACGGTTCATTCGTCCTAGAACACTGACTAACCCGACTGTACAGTCGACTTAATCCCCTATTTTGAAAATTTGATTTGTGAAAAGAAATGTGTTTGTGTTTATTTTAATGTAGAAATTGTTTGTTTTAAATAGGGATTTTAGACCATGATCCGTAACGGTTCATTAGTGACCTAAAAAGCAAACTAACCCGACTGTACAGTCGACTTAGTCCCCTATTTATATTTTTTGAAAATGAAGTATTTATTTATTTTTATAGTTTTCTGTAAAAGAAATTATTTTTGAAAAGAAATGAACGAAAGGGGGTGGAATAGTAAAATGGTGTTGCGTTTAGCTGCTTGGGGTTGCATTAAAAGAATGGGGGTGTGTTTAGCAGGCCAGCCCGTTTGTTGGTGATCTGCCTGTGGATAATGGGCTTGCGTAGGGGGTGTGTTATTAAAAAGGGCCGGTGTAAATATTAATCTGATATTTTAATTTTAATTTAAAAAATAAAACAAATAATAAATGGGTGGTATAAGAGGAACCCTAATTGAGAAGAGAAGACCTAATTTTCCTTCTCCACTCCCCCCAGCGCCGCACGAACCAAATGAGGGAGAGAGAAGAAAGACGAAATCTCCGGCGAGAGAGAGGGAGCAGATTTACGGAGAGAGAGAGAGAGAGAGAGAGAGAGAGAGAGAGAGAGAGAGAGAGAGAGAGAGAGAGAGAGAGAGAGAGAGATCCATGTGAGAGGGAACTGATTTCGGGTGAGGAGGAGAGCTGATTTTGCGCGATTGAAGGAAAAGAAAAGGGGGTGGAGGAGGTTGCGACGGCTCCGGTGAGGTTTTCTCACGTGACCGGCCGTTCCTTGGCCGAGGAAGACAGCGGTGACGATGGTGTTCGCGACAACGACGGCGTGGCTGCGGAGCGACGACGCGAGGAAGAAAACCCGTACGGTGACGGGCTACTTGCGGTGGTGCAGAGGAGCTTTACGACCGTGTTCGTGGCGAAGGGGAGGAAGATGAGTGACGATGGTGACTGCGGTGATGCGAAGGGGATAACGGCGGAGATGACCACCGTACGGTGGTCACTTGCTTCTGGTTCGGTTTCTACGGCTGGTTAGAGGGGGAGCACGGCAGCGACGGTGGTGATTCACGGCCAACGACCACCGTCTACGGTGGTCGGAATCTGAAAGGTATATTCTACTATTTTTGCTTTTCACGGTTCTAATCTCCTTCTTTTATTCCATTCTCTGGCTTCTGATACTATTAATTTTTAAGAGCTACTATTTTCTGGTTCCAAGTTTTGATTCTAAACCCGTATTCTGCTTCTATAACAAATACAACAGAAACTCCTAATCACTAATTCCTATTTGTTTTGTACTCTGATTCTATATTCTGATATTTATAACTAATCTGTTTACAGTATTTTACCCTAATCTATTTACAATATAAACTGAAAATACTCTATTTTCCTTAGTTCATATATTGATACTGATCTCAACACAAATTATTAGCAATTACATGTCTAAAAAGGCCTATTATGTACAAAATGAGAAAAACGAAATTTGTTGTTAGTTATTACCAACCTTTATTCCAGCATCTGATGTACTCCTTATATTTGCTTGCTGGTAATCGTTTCTTTCGTTTTGCTGCTGACTGCTGCTGTTTCTGGATTTTGATGCTTTGTTATTAGGGTTTCAGCGTGAAACCCTAATTTTGCTCTGAATTTTTCTCAACTTTCGTATCTGATTTTTCTTCCTCTCTTCTCTCTGGATTCAGCTTGTTTATATAGGCACCAATTTAGGGTTTTTCTGATCCTTCTCCATATTTGTTTCCTTTTTCAGGTATTGGGCTTGGATTGGAGAAAACTTGCTCACCAAGTTGCTGGTTGGGGAGGTGAAGCCTTGGCGCAGCTGCTGTCTTTGGGCTGATAGGCTCTTATTTTATTTTTGTATTTTGTGATTTTCGTTTTTTTTCTGATTTTTGGTTATTATTTGTATTTTTTTGGGCTTTTTTGTACAATTTGGCATTTTTAAGATTTTTTGGATTATTGTAAATTAAATTTTATTAATTCTGATTTTTATTATATTTTGGGATGTTTGTAAACTGCTATTTTGGACAGATTTATTGTTTTTTGGCAAAGATGGAAGAGAATAATTAAATTGGGCCAAGCCCAATCAAAACATAGGCCCAATTAGAACAAAGGCTAAAATAAGGCCCAATTACGCGAGCATAGGTCCGATTAGACAAAAAGGCTTCTCGGCTCGATTGAAAAAACTACTAAGCGTTGGCCCAAATTAAAACGAGAGCCCAAAAACTTTTCTCGTAATAATGTCTATGACACGCGGACTAAATTAAAATAGTTGCGAAAAAAGCGATCGGACAAAATTGGGGTATAACAGCTGCCCCTCTTTATTTATATTTTACTAGAAAAAGGTGAATGATTTTCAGATTTTCGTAGTAGAAATAAAAATAAAGATAGAATAGACGCTAATTTTGTCCGCTTAGGGGGAAGATGAGTTAGGGAAAAGGGGGACGATTAACACTTGTCGTGTTAACCGGGAACAATAAAGAAACGATCACTTGGGATCTGGCAGAGCACTGGGGCTCTAAAAGAGTATTTGGGCTCTAAGGGAGCACTGGGGCTCCAAGGGGTTGCCTAAACCCTAAAGGATCAATTGGGGTCCGAAGGTGCACCGGGGCTTTGAAGGACCGCTGGGGGTCCAAAAGAGCACAAACTAGCAATGGTACTAGTAAAATGGTATGCTCGGGGGTGGCCATTTTCGAGCGGCCGGAGGGGCAAGATCAGGTCGTTGACCTAATTTGCTCACCTCCAAGGACGTCCACCATGTCTTAGGCTGACACAGCTAGTCTGAAGGACCTGGGGTCGGATGATCCGTCGCGCTCAGTGGCGACATAGTGATCTTGAGGGTAGAGTTCGAAGTCGTTGCTTTGACATACTCGGTCGAACTGAACTGATGGACCTGGGGTCGGATGATCCGTCGGTTGCTCGATAACGCGACGTGCGATCTATAATGAATGACCATGGGAGGTCTAAATTAAGACAGCGCTGGGGCTGCGAGGGACTGCTGGGGTCCGAGGCTTTGAATTGTGATACGAGACCAATGATTGGAGCACTGACTTTGAGGAAACAAACTACTGGGTTTGACACATGGCGTACTTCTCTAACACATACACAATGAATGCATTTACCTGAGAAGGGAAAAACTATCTATATTTGGCACGTCTAAGAATGCGATGAATGATGCATGCATGCAATATAGGTGTGTGAAATGGTAGGTGTCCGATGGGATGAATGAAACGTATGTGAATGCATGATGGAATGATTTATGCTATGTGGAGGATTTTTCTTTTTTGGTCCTCCTTTTTGCTTTTCTTTTGGGGGCTCTCTTTTTGCTGGTCCTTCAACTCGCAGGACTCCCGGCATGGGGTTACGAGGCTAGCAAGTGTATTCGTACTCCTAAGTCAACTGCACATTACCGGGACTTATCATTTGAGATGATCGCGCATTTATTGTTCTATTCCCGCAGTTCCTTTCTTCTTTATAAGTGTTTTAATGAAAGACTATACCTCTTCTGTGATTCTCGGAAATTTCGTAATGGTTGTAATGCTTTTGATTATGCCACATGTTTCTCAATTCAGTATCAATTATCACAAAACATCATTTCAAAAATAGACGGAAGTGAAAAGAAGGGAAAGTGTTTGATATTGACATTGGAGGCCAAATGTGCAGAAGGCACACCGACTTAAGATTACGTCAGGAATTTTATTGAAAGAATAGGAAAGCTGAAATACTAAGCAGACTTCTCGGTAGTTAGTGCCCTTGAAGTAACGGTGTCGGCCACCCATGTTCACGACCTTGATCACTCATCATCCGACTTTTGGAAGTGTTGACTGCCTCAATGTTTGTTTAGTCCAACTTCCTGACCCTAATTTTTGCCTGGATCGCCCTTTAGAGTTTTCAATCCATCGGGTCGCTCTAATTTTTGCCTAGGCCGCCCTTTCGGGTTTTCAACCTAGCGAGCTTATTTTTGCTTGGATTTTCTTTCTCTTTTTTCATATATTCCCTTTTTTAGGCATAGTTCACCGGGAGTGGGAGGTCTTCCCCGTCCATTTTTGTGAGAATTAAGGCTCTTCCAGAGAATGATTTCTTTACCATGTAAGGTCCTTTATAGTTCGAGGTCCATCTCCTGCGGGAATCTTTTTGGGTATGACTTTCTTGGGCCCCAAGTCTCCTTAAAATTGTTGAGGAAAGACTTTCTTCTGTTAAGTTTTCTTTATTCTTTTCTTGTTAAATTTTCTTTATTCTCATAAGACCACCGTTCTTGTATTTGGCGAGGTTTAACGCAAGTACTACTCCCATCGAACGGGGTTGCCCCTGTTGAAGTATGAACAAGATCTGATCTCCATGTAAGGTGAAATGTCACTATCATCCCTGATATTCTTTGTTTATTGTCGCAACTGCCCCATTTTTTGGGCGGTATGGGGAGGGATCATGATGCTCGACTTAGAGTCCTTACATAGTCCTTTCACTATTGTCCATGACGATCTTTTTAGGAAAGCCGTAACGGCAGACCATAGTTCTGGTGAAATGTCACCATCATCCCTGATATTCTTCATCTGTTGCTGCAACTGCCCCATTTTTTTTGGGCGGTATGGGAAGGGATCATGATGTTCGACTTGGAGTCCTTACATAGTCCTTTCACCATTGTCTGTGATGATTTTTTTTTAGGAAAGCCGTAACGGCAGACCAAGTTTCTCGACAATCACGGATTTGTTACACCAGTGGGCGTCTTATGTCAGACAATGTGTTGTAAGCGAACTTTCTTGATTTGCTATCCTTTTGGTGTGATGTTAATTTTAACACTGTTTTGTCTTCTTCTGTGCCCCAGTTAATCATTTCGTTTGATTCCACGCGAGGCTGGGTCACTTTATCCTTTTGTTCCGTTATTATCATTACCTCTGGAAGAGTTTCCCAGTTATCTTCAACATGTTCCTTGGTTTGATTAATGGGGCGATCAAAGTTATGACATGAATTACCGACGTTATTTTCAAAGACAAGTTATTTAAGTCTGCATTAGTAGAAATTGAAGAAGGATAAAAAGAAAAAGTAAAGCGAGCAGATGAGTAAAGAAGGAATTTATCGGAGAATTCAAAATGCTATTTTATTAATATTGATACTGGAAAGAAACATGCATGCCCTTATTGAAATGTCCTAAGGCTTTGGGCGAAGCCATAGGATTTGCATTACGTAACATTACTTTGAACCGAAAATCACAAGAAAATCAACAATCTCCCAATTCATAACTGCTACAAGTGCAGGACAAAGGCGCACAAGGTTGATGATGTTGTTTTTAGCCCTTTGATCGCCTTCAAAAGCATTGACAAATGACTCCTCATGCCCCTGGCAAAAATTTAGCGCCTCCGTTCGGAGCATCCTCATTGAAGCTCAACCAATTGGATTCGATCAGATCCTGAACCACATGTTTCAGTGCCTTGCAGTTTTCTACTGAATGCCCAATTGCGCCTGCGTGAAATTCGCAAGTGGCGTTCGGGTCATAGCCTCTCGGGAAAGGAGGTTCAATGGGCCTCATCGGGCGGGGGGAGATTAGGTTGTGACTAGTGAGGTGGTCGAACAGATCTGAGTAGGATGCGGGAATTGGATCAAACTGTACATGTCTCCTTTCTGGGTAATTTGGTGGTTTATGGCTTTTAGTGGTTTGGGTAGAGAGGTGCAGGGCTCGAGGATGGTTTTTGGAAGTGTAAGAGGCTTTCACTGATCTTGTTATGGAGTTGGTTTCCCCTTCATTACCTCTGACAAATCCTGCGAAGGGCTTCCTTGGGTTATTGGTTTCGGCTGAACTGTAAGATATTTTCCCGTTCCTCATTCCGCTTTCCAACCTTTCCCCTATGGTGATCATGTCCGAGAAGTTAGAGGATATACTCCCAATTAATCTGTCATAGAAGGGTGATTGCAACGTATCTATGAACATGGATACCATCTCTTTCTCTAGCAAAGGTGGGGCTACTTGCGCTGCTAACCCTCTCCAGCGTTGAGCGTACTCCTTGAATGATTCGTTGTTTCTTTTCACCATATTCTGCAGCTGTGCTCTATCAGGAGCCATATCAATGTTGTATTTGTACTGCTTTAAGAAAGCGTCGGCCAGATCTTTCCAACATCGAATGTGGGTGCGTTCCAACTGCATGTACCAGCTTGAGGCTGCCCCGGTCAAGCTGTCCTGAAAGTAATGGACGAGCAGTTTGTCGTCGTGTGCAAATGCGGCCATTCTTCTACAATACATAGTCAGATGGCTAGCGGGACAAGTTACCCCTCTGTATTTGTTAAAGTCGGGAACTTTGAACTTGGGTGGGATAATCACATTAGGGACGAGACACAGATCGTATGCATCCCTTGCGCCGACATTGGATCCTTCAATTGCTCTCAGGCGTTCTTCTAGTATCTGATATTTGTCATCGGGCTGAGAGTCCTCCATTGAGTAGTTATGAGAGGGTCCTCTCATGTTGTAGTGGGGAGGAACCATTGGCATTGCAGCGGAGTTCGGTGTAGGAGCATGATTAATTACTACTGGTGACTGAGTATAACCCTGTGGAATGACCTGTGGTGCAGTCGTAGGACTTGAGAAGTGAACTCGCGATATTTCTACATTTGTATTTTGAGCTGATGGTCCAGCGACTCCCGAAGGTCCTTCCTCTTGATTGGCTTCCATGGTAGGAGGAGCATAACCAGCTGGGAGACCGTAAGGAGGCCATTGGTAGCTCTGGACGTTCACTCCAGCGGTGTATGGAGTCTCAGAGCTGGGAGGAGGAGGGAGACTTGTAGCATTGTTCTCAGTATTCCCTGCCGAAACGCCTTCATCTACATTTCTTCTCTCGAGGAGTTTCACGAATTCATACATTTGATCTTTCAGCGCCATCATCTCGGTCATTTGGTCTTTCAATACCATCATCTCGCTCATTTGATCCTTCAGCTTTGCAATGTCTTCTCTCAGAGCCTGATTGTCCTCTTCGGTCATTTTTCTTGTTTGGGAATGAGTCCGGTAGCGATGTTTGATGAACCAGCTTGCCCTTTTACTCTCTGTTTATTTTTCAATTTTTCGTAAGTACGTGAATGAATGAATGAATGAATGTGCATGAAATGACGCCGGGGAAATTGTAAGTTTCTGTTTGACGCAGGACTGAAAGAGACTTAAAACTTATTAATGCAAAATGTTTGATCTATCTTGTCAGAAAGAAAGTCTTACAATTCCCTGGCGGTTATAGAAATGTGCAATAATTAATTTTTTTTATGCCATGCAAAAGGGAAAGGTAAAAATGCATGAGGTATGCTAAAAAATAAATTGCCAAAATAACACATGATTTTTTGAGAATTTTTTTTTTAGAAGGCCGAAAAATGTATCAGTGTTTGTTTGAGTGCAGGGGTATGAGGCTCCTTTGTGTCCTACAATGATTCCCTAGAGAATAGGTCTAGGGCTCGTCTATTGAGTGAATCTTTCAAATGGTAGCTCTAAAGAGTCCTATATAAGGTTCCTAGAGCCAACGACCCCAATTAAGAACACTGATCAACAACAATAGGCAAGCTATTAGGAGTGCCAGCATTCTCAAGAGGGACCAAACTCTAGGTGAGACTTTCGTGACCACCCAACAGGACGCACATCCAGTAGGCTATCACTACGCAGTCTCGTTCTAACTTAGGTTATTCTCCAGTCCGGGTATAGGACTATTCTCACGTGTGTGAAAAAGCGTGATAGTGGAGTGTGCGAAGGAGCAAAATATCAATAATACCCCCCAACCTGCAAAACAAACAAACACATATACAAAAAGTGGTCTTCTATCCTAGGGTTTTCATATTACAAAGAATAATATGCAATGAAAATAAAAGACAGAAATGGAAGGGTAAAAAATAACATTAAATTAACAACCAATCCTACAACTAATTAGACTAGGCTTGACTCGCTAAATTGTCCCCAGTGAAGTCGCCAGCTGTAGCGACCGAAAAATCCGGGTGAGGATTCCTCGAAGGTTCCAAGATGAAGCCGCCACCAAAATTTAGTTTAAGGGCAAATATTGGAAAATCCCTTTGAGTTTGGATAAGGGTCCTTGAGACCAGATTTGGGTTCGGGAGTCGGTTATGCGTGGGGAAGGTATTAGCACCCCACGACATCCTTCCTAAGGAAGGTTACCTGCTAAATAGTTGTAGGAGCGAAAATTAATTTTGAAAACATTTATTTTTACCCTCTTATTGTGAAGAAAGAAGAAAATTGATACTTTATTTAAGAAGATGATTATTTAGGAAAAGGACTAAAAAGGTTTTTTATTAATGCAATTGACAGAGGTCGGCCGCCCTCCGCTCCTACGTATCTCTTGGTAGAGAATCAAATCACACGTAGTTCTTGGTAGAAAAATGTTTGTTGGTTGGTATATTTTAATATAGAGATCTTAGGACTCCTGAGTGATCAGTTCATTTGTCCTAAAACGATGACTAACCTGACTGTACAGTCGGCTTAGTCCCCTATTTTGTGAAAATGGGGTTTTTGGAGTTTGGAAAATGATTTGAAGTGTGTTGGTTCGATTTTATTTGAATAGGGGTTTTAGGACTCTTGATCCGTACGGTTCATTCGTCCTAGAACACTGACTAACCCGACTGTACAGTCGACCTAATCCCCTATTTTGAAAATTTGATTTGTGAAAAGAAATGTGTTTGTGTTTATTTTAATGTAGAAATTGTTTGTTTTAAATAGGGATTTTAGACCATGATCCGTAACGGTTCATTAGTGACCTAAAAAGCAAACTAACCCGACTGTACAGTCGACTTAGTCCCCTATTTATATTTTTTGAAAATGAAGTATTTATTTATTTTTATAGTTTTCTGTAAAAGAAATTATTTTTGAAAAGAAATGAACGAAAGGGGGTGGAATAATAAAATGGTGTTGCGTTTAGCTGCTTGGGGTTGCATTAAAAGAATGGGGGTGTGTTTAGCAGGCCAGCCCGTTTGTTGGTGATCTGCCTGTGGATAATGGGCTTGCGTAGGGGGTGTGTTATTAAAAAGGGCCGGTGTAAATATTAATCTGATATTTTAATTTTAATTTAAAAAATAAAACAAATAATAAATGGGTGGTATAAGAGGAACCCTAATTGAGAAGAGAAGACCTAATTTTCCTTCTCCACACCCCCCAGCGCCGCACGAACCAAATGAGGGAGAGAGAAGAAAGACGAAATCTCCGGCGAGAGAGAGGGAGCAGATTTACGGAGAGAGAGAGAGAGAGAGAGAGAGAGAGAGAGAGAGAGAGAGAGAGAGAGAGAGATCCATGTGAGAGGGAACTGATTTCGGGTGAGGAGGAGAGCTGATTTTGCGCGATTGAAGGAAAAGAAAAGGGGGTGGAGGAGGTTGCGACGGCTCCGGTGAGGTTTTCTCACGTGACCGGCCGTTCCTTGGCCGAGGAAGACAGCGGTGACGATGGTGTTCGCGACAACGACGGCGTGGCTGCGGAGCGACGACGCGAGGAAGAAAACCCGTACGGTGACGGGCTACTTGCGGTGGTGCAGAGGAGCTTTACGACCGTGTTCGTGGCGAAGGGGAGGAAGATGAGTGACGATGGTGACTGCGGTGATGCGAAGGGGATAACGGCGGAGATGACCACCGTACGGTGGTCACTTGCTTCTGGTTCGGTTTCTACGGCTGGTTAGAGGGGGAGCACGGCAGCGACGGTGGTGATTCACGGCCAACGACCACCGTCTACGGTGGTCGGAATCTGAAAGGTATATTCTACTATTTTTGCTTTTCACGGTTCTAATCTCCTTCTTTTATTCCATTCTCTGGCTTCTGATACTATTAATTTTTAAGAGCTACTATTTTCTGGTTCCAAGTTTTGATTCTAAACCCGTATTCTGCTTCTATAACAAATACAACAGAAACTCCTAATCACTAATTCCTATTTGTTTTGTACTCTGATTCTATATTCTGATATTTATAACTAATCTGTTTACAGTATTTTACCCTAATCTATTTACAATATAAACTGAAAATACTCTATTTTCCTTAGTTCATATATTGATACTGATCTCAACACAAATTATTAGCAATTACATGTCTAAAAAGGCCTATTATGTACAAAATGAGAAAAACGAAATTTGTTGTTAGTTATTACCAACCTTTATTCCAGCATCTGATGTACTCCTTATATTTGCTTGCTGGTAATCGTTTCTTTCGTTTTGCTGCTGACTGCTGCTGTTTCTGGATTTTGATGCTTTGTTATTAGGGTTTCAGCGTGAAACCCTAATTTTGCTCTGAATTTTTCTCAACTTTCGTATCTGATTTTTCTTCCTCTCTTCTCTCTGGATTCAGCTTGTTTATATAGGCACCAATTTAGGGTTTTTCTGATCCTTCTCCATATTTGTTTCCTTTTTCAGGTATTGGGCTTGGATTGGAGAAAACTTGCTCACCAAGTTGCTGGTTGGGGAGGTGAAGCCTTGGCGCAGCTGCTGTCTTTGGGCTGATAGGCTCTTATTTTATTTTTGTATTTTGTGATTTTCGTTTTTTTTTCTGATTTTTGGTTATTATTTGTATTTTTTTGGGCTTTTTTGTACAATTTGGCATTTTTAAGATTTTTTGGATTATTGTAAATTAAATTTTATTAATTCTGATTTTTATTATATTTTGGGATGTTTGTAAACTGCTATTTTGGACAGATTTATTGTTTTTTGGCAAAGATGGAAGAGAATAATTAAATTGGGCCAAGCCCAATCAAAACATAGGCCCAATTAGAACAAAGGCTAAAATAAGGCCCAATTACGCGAGCATAGGTCCGATTAGACAAAAAGGCTTCTCGGCTCGATTGAAAAAACTACTAAGCGTTGGCCCAAATTAAAACGAGAGCCCAAAAACTTTTCTCGTAATAATGTCTATGACACGCGGACTAAATTAAAATAGTTGCGAAAAAAGCGATCGGACAAAATTGGGGTATAAAAGATGGAAGAGAATAATTAAATTGGGCCAAGCCCAATCAAAACATAGGCCCAATTAGAACAAAGGCTAAAATAAGGCCCAATTACGCGAGCATAGGTCCGATTAGACAAAAAGGCTTCTCGGCTCGATTGAAAAAACTACTAAGCGTTGGCCCAAATTAAAACGAGAGCCCAAAAACTTTTCTCGTAATAATGTCTATGACACGCGGACTAAATTAAAATAGTTGCGAAAAAAGCGATCGGACAAAATTGGTGTATAACACACGTGAAACTCAAAATTTATCGAAAACAAGTTTTATTGAACTGAACAGGGAGCACAGACCATGCGCCTTGGAGCCCGGTTCGTGCGAAGGTCACTGGCAGTGGGGCTTGTTCACTCGCTAGGAGGCCCGAACTGTGCGCCCTGGAGCCCGGTCCGCGAGAGACCTTCTTTCACCCCCTTCCAAAACACCTCATTTTCACTTCCTTTTGGTACCAATGCTCGCCCATTCATAATCTCAACCTAAGATAATGCATTTGATTTGTATTTGAGTAATTGTAATGTGATTGGAAGTGATGGTTGAATGGTTTTGTGTCGAATTAAATATTTTTCAAAATACGAGTGAGGAAAACTATCTAGTACCCATATAAGTATACCATAAACAAATTAATGAATGGATGATGTACTTGGGGTGGTGTCATGAACTATCTCAAGGCCCAAGGGGTTTTAGGCTAAGGTTTTGCTTAATTATATATTGAGTGCGGGTTTCCCATAGTGTACGTTGTAGCTTTTATATTATATAAAGATATTCGGGGCGTATTATGGTAAGGAGTCTCGAAAGGACTCACTGAGATTATGTAATCTCACCCCTCATATTTGTTATTTTTTACGTAAGCAGGTGAAGGAAGGCTCAGTGGAGAAATCCAATTAGTAGTGGATTTGAAAGTCTTGGAGTTAGCATAGGTTTTGGAGTAGCTCCAATAGTAGGACCGTTCGTGATTGTCTATGTTTAAGATAAAAACTTGGTTGTATTGCGTTTTAATTGTTGGAATAATGGCATTCAAGTGTGATGGAGTTACAAAATATAATTTTATTATTAACAATAAATATTTTATTTTTCAGTTTTCAAATATTTTTACAATATAATTATTGTAATTTAATTATATATTATTATAATCTTTATTTGCCACAAAGGCTTGCAACGTTATTTTTATTTCCGTTGGTGTATGAGTTATTACCAATTAAATTGGTATTGAATTCATTGAGTGAGTAACGGACAAAAGCAACATATTTATATTATGAAAAACTTGGTTAAAGAGAGAGTTTTGAGAAAAAGAGATAAGAGAACCGAAAATTGTTTTTCTTGATTTGGCTTCATTTTGTTGTTATTTTGGGGCATTGTTTGTGAGGCTCCAACGTGATTCTGGCCTCGAGTGCACGGGTCTAGACACGGTGCTGTGAAAACCTTGGGGAGAAAACCGGATATTGGGTTGCATCGGAGGTCCACCGAAATTTGCTTTCAAGGTAGTGGTTTTTGCCACGTCACAGCTTCTTCTTCTCCTTTTATTTTGTTAACAATATTTATTTTCTCCAATATTTCCAACATTAAGTACTTATGTATTTATATTTGGATTAAGTTATGTGTCGGCTCCGATAGATGATTTTGCACACATGGTTTACCTTGTATTTGAACTAGGTTTTAATTTGATGAAAAACCCTATCATTATGAGTCATTTAAGGTTGTTATTGTTCTGTACCAAGCAGCTTTTTGGTCGGCTGCTGTTGGTAGGTCTCTTGCTGTCCTGGCAGGAGGTCAGTAAGCGCCCGGGGGGTACCTGCAAGCCACTTCGACGCTCAAGTCAGTATATAGAATATATGAGTGGAGGTACTAAGGATTAGAGATTGAACCTTTCTTAGGGCAAAGTTTGTCTGTATTTATAGGAAATCGTGCCCTCTCATGGATCGTTGGATGGGTAGAGTCGATCTTGACCGTCCAAGCATGTTGAGCTTGCATGAGGTGGATATGGGCTGGATCGGTTGGGCTGATCCATATCTCATTGCTAATCGCACCCCCTGGTATTGCTAATTGGACCTCTTGGTTGACTCCAGAACAGTTATATTAATCCAATTTATAAATGCGTACTCTGAAGGATCTAAAAGGTAACGCCCCGGACTTTATGGTCGGCTAAAATCTAGGATGTTACTCACTTCGTTATCGACATATTTAAAGTTATTATTATAAAATAGAATTTAAATTAGATGTCCACTAGTGGAAAAATGACATTATTAAGCATCATTTAGTGTCGGGTATTTGAAAACCCGACACTAAATGTGTGACCGGTGGCATTTTTGCAATTAAATTGAAGATTCCATTTTTCGCGCCTACCTTTAGTGACGGGTGTTTAAACAACCGACGCTAAAAGTATTTGCTTTGGACATTTAGTGTCGGTTGTTTACACACCCGTCACTAAATGTCCAAAGCAAGTACATTTAGTGTCAGTTGTTTAAACACCCGTCACTAAATGTCCAAAGCAAGTACATTTAGTGTCGGTTGTTTAAACACCCGTCACTAAATGTCCCAGTTTTAATTTTTCGCACAAAATACGCTCTTCTCATCCTCACAGAAACACGCTCTTCTCTTCCGCACAAAACACGCTCTTCTCTTCCTCACAGAAACCCTTCTCTTCCTCACACAAGAGGCGCTCCATTCGCGAACTCCGTTCTCCTCCCCGCCTCGCCGTGCACTCCGTTCGCGAACTCGTCGCCACCACTCCACCCTCTGTGACGGTTTAGGGTTTTCATCTTCCCTCTCTCGCTTCCTCACAGAAACCCTTCTCTTGCTCACACAAGCGGCGCTCCATTCGCGAACTCTGTTCTCCGCCCCGCCTCGCCGTGCACTCTGTTCGCGAACTCGTCGCCACCACTCCACCCTCTGTGACGGTTTAGGGTTTTCATCTTCCCTCTCTCGCTTCCCTCTCTCAGTCGCGAAAACAATGTATCAGTCCCCAATTTCTTAGTGAATCGCGAGCTTTCTTTTTCAGTTCTTCTTCTTATCAGGTTAGATTTCTTCTCCTCTTCTTTGATGATTGTTTGATTTGGGGAAAATTGTTCAATTTCTGCGTGAATTGAAAACCCTAATTTCTGATTTTTTAAATTTGGAATCTCTGATTGTTGCTTCTGATTTGGGTGTTTAATTTGATTGTTTAATTGTTTATTTTCTGATTGTTGCTTCTGATTTGGGTGTTAGTTATCAGTTATCAACTAGCTTTGAGTTCTAGTTTTGCTGAATGAGTGTTAGTTATCAGTTATCACTTATCACTATAACAATTTTTTGTTAATTTTCCAGAAACCTTGTCGAGAGCTACTCTTCATCTGTGGTTAAACAATAAGATGTTGTTCTTGAAACATAGTGTCTATCTTTCCAGATTTTTCTTTCTGAGGAATGTTCTGTAAAATAAGGTATTTGGTATTAGCTTTAGTATTTAACCTTAAATATCACTCTTTGTCGCAGAAGCTGGTGGTACTGAAAAGCTAGATGGAATATATTGTTATGTACTAAAATTAAGGGGAAATTGGTACTCAAAGACTTTGATATTGAAAGAGAAGCTGGTGGTACTGAAAAACCAACTGTGAAGACCTTTAATGCTAGTGTCACAGAACATACTTTGAAGATTCACTTCTACTGGACTGGAAAAGGAACCACTGGCATACCAACAAGAGGAGTTTATGGATCTTTAATATCTGCTATTTCAGTGGATCCTAGTGAGTCACATCCTGCATCTTCCTGTTACATAGCCATTATCACTTTCCTCTTATTCTATCTATCATGTTTTTGAAGATTTTACTTGTTTCAAATTGTTTGCCATTTAATTTTATTTCACTAATACTTTAATTTATTGTTATCTCAAATAACAGAAAATATGTAACAGAAATGATAATCTGTCCACGTAGAAAAAAGTTTGTGGGGTCTGCTGGTTTGAAGTTGTGGTGGTTGCTTAAGGGCTAGGGTATAGTCTTTGGTTTTGAGTTATTGCTAGCCTTGTGTTTACTTTTTAGTGTTCTCGAGTTGATCTTAATCTTAGACCATAGTAGTGCTTCGTTCTTTTGTTATATAGTTTCTTTGCTGATTTTGAAGACATGATTTTGACAATTAGCAACTATACAAATCTATTTGTTTATTGTGATTGAACTAGTTTTGGATTGTAATTAAACTAGTTTTGGATTGTGAAGATGACATTTGGGGGTTATTGACTGATTTCATTGTAATTAAACTAGTTTTGGATTATGATTCCTTAAGGGAACTTTAATTCTTGTTTTGGATTGTGATTCCTTAAGGGAACTTTGAATTTGTTAACTGCATAATTTGAAGTATTCTTTGAAGGTGTTAACGTCCTTAATCATTTCATAATATCATTTTGTAGTACTATTAATTTATCCAATATTCATAATTTTCATGCAGGTAAGTTGCAACTGATATTCCAAGTGATTTTTTAGATCAAATTGGATTTCTAGAAGTGGAAAGCTGAGTACAGTGGTATACGAATAGCGTGAACCGGAAATCGCCGTTGCTCGGACGGGTCAACCCGGGAAGTTCACTGTCAAACCCGCTTCTCACTCTTGCATATGCTTCTCGGTATATTACTTATTCAATTTCTTGTCTAGATTAATCATTTGAGTTCATTCCCTGATCAAAATTATGTTAATATTATTAAATACTAGTAACAATAGTAACATGATTAAACACTTGTCCGTTGTGTTTTGTGGGCTGATTTTATTGTTGCACTAGAGCATATTAGTATGTGGAGTTGTTGGAGTTGTTGTTCATGTTTCTATGAAGAATCATGCTATAAAAAAGAACCTTATTAATGAAGCTTTAAGTTTACTATGTTGGTTTGATGTTATACATTTATATTTTTACTTGTTTTGATTTATGAATTTATTTTTACTATCTTGGTTTGATGTGATAGTTTGATTTTGATTTATGAATTTATTTTTACTATCTTTGGAGCGTAGCGATGGATCGTAGATGGATACATTGTAATCGTCTGAGTGATGACTATGCGAAAGGAGTCGAAGAGTTTATAAACTTTGCTCAAGCAAATCTTCGCAAAACTGATGCTCCCAAAACTAATGTTCCCGAAACTGCTGTAACTTATTCATGTCCTTGTTGTAATTGTGTGAATCGAACCCCACAACCACCAAGTGTAATACGGGATCATCTCTTTGTTCATGGGATCTTACCCAGTTATACCACATGGATATGGCATGGTGAATCAAACGGCAACCCAAGTGTGTCCAAAAGTGAGAAAGTCGATGAAGATATGGATGATCGAATGGAGGATATGATACGTGACATTGGTCCTGAATCTTTTAAGCGGGCGCATGAATATGATAATTTGTGCAAAGACACAGATCAACCTTTGTATTTGGGTTGCACAAAATACACCCGGTTGTCTGCGTCGTTAAAATTGATCAATCTGAAGGCGATAAATGGGTGGACTGATAAGGGATTCACCGAATTGCTTGAGCTGTTGGAAGACATGCTTCCCATTGGTAACACATTGCCAAAACGAACGTATGATGCAAAGAAGATATTGTGTCCGATGGGTGTGGAGTATCAGAAAATACATGCATGTCCCAAAGACTGCATATTGTATCGGAAAGACTTTGAGAAGTTGCATAACTGTCCTACGTGTGGTTGTTCGCGCTACAAATTGAAGTCGGGTGAATCTAATTATGACGACAACAACACAAAGGGTTCCCCTGCGAAGGTTTTATGGTATCTTCCAATAATACCTAGGTTCAAACGCTTGTTTGCTAATGCAAATGACGCGAAGAGCATTAGATGGCATGCAGATGAGAGGAAATGTGACGGGCAGCTTCGCCATCCGGCTGATTCTTTGCAATGGAAGAAAATTGATAATTTGTATTCGGATTTTGGCACTGAGTCAAGAAATCTTAGGCTCGCACTTGCTTCAGATGGGATGAATCCATATGGTAACTTAAGTACGAATCATAGCTCATGGCCTGTTCTCCTTTTAATTTACAATCTATCTCCATGGTTGTGCATGAAGCGCAAATATGTGATGCTATCCATGATGATTTCTGGCCCGAGACAACCTGGTAATGATATAGATGTTTACCTTAGTCCATTGATTGAAGACTTGAGAAAAATGTGGGATGAAGGTGTGGATGTGTTTGACGGGTATTCTAATGAAACTTTCAAGCTGCGAGCCATGTTATTTTGCACGATCAATGACTTTCCTGCATACGGAAACTTGTCTGGGTATAGTGTCAAAGGTCATAAAGGTTGTCCTATTTGTGCAGAAGACACGTGTCACCATCAACTCATACATGGAAGGAAGACTGTCTACCTTGGGCATCGGAAATTTCTCAAACCTAATCACAGATATCGTAAGCTTAAAAAAGCTTTTAATGGGTGCTCGGAAAATGACATTGCTCCGAATGCCTTGACCGGAGAAGAAGTCTATCAAGTGGTTAAGGACATCAAAGTTGTATTCGGCAAAAAGCAGAAGTAGCCTAAGGAAAAAAGCAAGTGGAAAAAGAGGTCGGTGTTCTTTGATCTTCCGTATTGGTCCAATCTTGATGTAAGGCATTGTCTTGATGTTATGCACGTTGAGAAAAACGTTTGTGATAGTGTCATCGGGACCCTTCTCAACGTTCAAGGGACAAAGGATGGTATAAAATCTCGACTAGATTTGCGTGAGATGGGCATAAGAGAACAATTACATCCAGTGGAACGAGGTAAAGGCACATATTTACTTCCAGCATGTTATACCTTATCAAGAAAAGAGAAAATGAGCTTTTGCGAGTGTCTACGGGGAATCAAAGTCCCACATGGTTACTCGTCAAATATAAAGCGACTGGTTTCAATGAAAGATCTCAAATTAGTTGGCTTGAAGTCTCACGACTGCCATGTCTTGATGCAACAACTACTACCTGTGGCAATTCGTGGCATCTTACCGAAAGATTTCCGATATACCATAACTAGGTTGTGCTTATTCTTCAATAGTATATGTGCTAAAGTCATCGACCCTCAAAAATTGGACGAGTTGGAAAATGAAGCTGCTATTATCTTGTGCCAATTGGAGATGTTTTTTCCTCCCTCATTCTTTGATATCATGGTTCATTTAATTGTTCATCTGGTTAGGGAGATTAGATTATGCGGCCCTATTTATTTAAGGTGGATGTACCCAATCGAGCGATACATGAAGATCTTGAAAGGGTATGTGAAGAACCAATATCGTCCTGAAGCATCCATTGTTGAAAGGTACGTCACAGAAGAAGCGATTGAGTTTTGTTCTGACTACTTGTCAGAAGCAAAATCTGTGGGACTACCAAAGTCTCGTTATGCAGGGAGAGGTCAAGGTAAAGGTACACATGGTATAACCACTAAATGCATGGGTCGAGCTGAAGTGCTTCAAGCACATTTGTATGTTTTGAAATAATACAGATGAGGTATTACCTTACTTGTCTCTCCATAAAGAGATAGTAAAAGCCAAAAACCCTCGAATGAAAGAAATATTGTTATTGAACGAGCATAACAACACATTCATAGATTGGTTTAAATCAGAGATTAAGAAAGATGTGAGTGCCTCTGAGACTTTGAGATGGTTAGCACATGACCCTCACTTTAATGTCGTATGTTGGAGCGGGTACGACATAAATAGGTTTTCCTTTTACACAAAGTCAAAAGATGACAAAAGCACCATGCAAAACAGTGGAGTTATGGTCATGGCTTCCGCGATGCACTTCTCTAGTTCAAATGATACAAATCCTGTACTCGCATCTATTGCTTACTTTGGTGTCTTTGAAGAGATTTGGGTTCTTGATTACTGTAAATTTAAAGTGGCTCTTTTTAAATGTAAGTGGGTTAACAACAATAGTGGTGTACGTACTGACGAAATGGGATTTACACTAGTGGACCTTGACAAGGTAAGTTATAATGATGAACCATTCATCATGGCTGACCAAGCAAAACAAGTTTTCTATGTCAAAGATCCTTCTAACAAAAAGTGGTCAGTTGTCATGCAAGGAAAAATAGGCAGTGATGAAAATGAAGATTCAAGTCTTGCAATTTCCGAAACACCTAGTTTGTTAACACAAGTGCCTACTTCAGTTGATGACAATGAAGTTGACGATGAACATGCCACTCGCAATGATCATAATGAAGGAATTTTATACGAAGGAGTTTAGATTTGTTTTTTTGAACCTATGAAATTGTAATTTTGAACTTAGTGACAATGATGGTATGTAATTTTGAACCGATGTTGTATAATGGAACTTGTTCTATATCTATCTTCTTTTTGTTGGTGAGCTTGTTCTATATCAATCTTCTTTTTGTTGGTGAGCTTTGTTCTCTATATATATATATATATATATATATATATATATATATATATATATATATATATATATATATATATATATATATATATATATCTATTTTGCACCTATGTTGTATAATGGAACCGATTGACCTATTTTTCAGTTTTCTAACCAGTTTATATGCTATTGATGATTTGCTCAACTTAAGAGATGGTTCCTTATTAATGACATTGTATGGACATGTACCACCAATTATAACATCTTATTTCTTTTCTTATTTATAACATCTTATTTCTTTTCTTGATTGTTTCCTTTGTTTAAGTTCAGCTATCATGTCTTCAAAAAAGAATACCAGACGTCCAACTTCATTAAAAAAGTTCACTTCTAGGTGCCCAGATGGCAAAAATACAGAGTGGAAATTGATAGTAAAGGCGGTCTTATTGGTCCTTATGCTAACAAATTCAAGACCTATTTAGGGGTGGTTGCACGAACAAAGATAAGCATATTGCCAATGAAGTGGAGTGATGTTGACGAGGAGACAAAAACGATTGCTTGGGATGATGTAAAGCTAATATTTGATGTTCCCGAGAGTAATGAATTCAAGAAATCTTGGATGTCTCATATCTCTCTTTGTTGGAGACAGTTCAAGACAACTCTCACCAGAACATACGTCTTTGGTAGTGGGGATAATGATGGTCAAAAAAATCCATGTCACAAGTACAGCAACATATCTCTCGAGACATGGGCTGCATTTGCCAACAGTCGCATTACTGAGGAGTTTGTGGTATTGTTTTAACTATAACTATTTTAGTTTCTTAAACATTAATGATATGTTGTAAATATGGTGGTGTTTTTGTTCTTTGTAACAGGCTAAGAGAGAAGCTGCCAAGAATATTCGAAAAAATAATAAATACAACCACACAATGGGGCCAGGTGGTTATACAAAGTTGAAAAAGAATTTGAAAGAAGAACAAATCAAAAAAATCAAGGAGGAGTCTGGTGATCCTGATTTGGAGGTGGAGCCTACATCTCCAGAGCGTCATGAGCTGTTGAAGGCTGGCCGCCAAAGCAAGTCTGGATCTTATGCATGCCAGTCGTCAGCATCTGTTGGATCTAAGATTGTAAGTATAATATTGTGTGGTGTTTCTATAACATTGTGTGTGAATCTAAGATTGTTAAATTGTAACATGTGAACATGCTTTTGTTGCAGGATGAACTTGCGGTTTTGAGTAGCCAAGGATCTTTCGTTCCTCAAGGAAAGAATGATATTTTGACGGTTGCCATTGGAACACCTGAGCATCCTGGTCGTGTTCGGGGAGTTGGAAAAGGTGTTGGGATAAAGAGATACTTTGGAGGTGTGACACGTACTAGCCCGGGTAGCTCACAAGTTGTCAAAGCGGAGTTGATGAAAGAAATTATGAAGGACGTGGAAGTGATGGTGCAAGACCGAGTTCGCAAAGTGTTGGAAGAGGTATATGTTTATATTACTAGATTTGTTTTATTATTTGAATCAATTCATAAATAATAGCTTAATTTATACTTATGTTTTAATTTTTCAGCACACCATCTCACTAGTGCAAAAATGAGATTAGAATTAGACATTTAAAGTCAGGCGCTCAAATGCCTGACTACGTAAGTAGACACGGTGGCAAACTTGTAATTAAGAGGCAAAACTCGCGAGTTTTAAAGTCAAGCGGAATACACGCCTGACTTCTAAAGTGAAAAAATAGGAAAAAATTAGACTTTAGAAGTCAGGCGTGTAAGGGGTGAATTTTTTTTCTGCTGTTCTAATAGGAAAAAATTAGACTTCTAATGTGGCAAACTTTAGAAGTAGACACGCCTCACGTGAACGTTGCGCAGACCTTGGAATGCGTGAAATTCCAAATCCGTCGCTAATTCAATTTTCTGTCGTTAATGCTCCGTCGCAACCCCCTGACATGACCATTAAGCAAACCTTTGAATGCGTGAAATAGCCAATCCGTCGCTAATTACTGGATCCGTCGCTAAATTCACTTAATTTTTTAACACTGAAACCTTCTTCTTCTTCTTCTTCTTCTTCTTCTTCTTCTTCTTCTTCTTCTTCTTCTTCTTCTTCTTCTTCTTCTTCTTCTTCTTCTTCTTCTTCTTCTTCTTCTTCTTCTTCTTCTTCTTCTTCTTCTTCTTCTTCTTCTTCTTCTTCTTCTTCTTCTTCTTCTTCTTCTTCTTCTTCTTCTTCTTCTTCTTCTTCTTCTTCTTCTTCTTCTTCTTCTTCTTCTTCTTCTTCTTCTTCTTCTTCTTCTTCTTCTTCTTCTTCTTCTTCTTCTTCTTCTTCTTCTTCTTCTTCTTCTTCTTCTTCTTCTTCTTCTTCTTCTTCTTCTTCTTCTTCTTCTTCTTCTTCCTCTTCTTCTTATTAGAACAGAAGAAAAAATTAGACTTTAGAAGTCAGGCGTGTAAGGGGTGAATTTCACGCATTCCAAGGTCTGCGCAACGTTCACGTCAGGCGTGTCTACTTCGCGTGTAAGGGCTGCCACATAGGAAAAAATTAGACTTTAGAAGTGACACGGTGGCAAACTTGTAATTAGGGGTGAATTTTTTTCTTCTGTTCTAATACTTTAGACGTCATGCTTCTATTCGCGCTTGACCTCTAAAGTCCAAAAATAGAAAGAAAAAAAATCACTCTCAGAGCCTCTCACTCTCATTCTCAAACATTCACTCTCACAATCTCACGAACACTCCTCTCCTCTCCTCTCCATTATCACTCTCACGGAACCCTAATCCTTCATCTTCTCTCTGATCCTTCATCACTACAGAGAACTCAGAACTCCTCTCCCTCACCGTTTCCTCTCCCTCACGCACGCCTTCTCACTCTCAGAGATCACCGTTTCTTCTCCCTCACCGTTTCCTCCTCACCGTTTCCTCTCCCTCACGCACGTCGTTCTCACCGTTTCACGCACGTCGTTCTCACTGTTTCCTCTCCCTCACGCCGTTCTCACCGTTTCCTCTCCCTCACGCCGTTCTCACCGTCGGCGTCGCTGTTGCTGTTGCCGTCGCCGTCGTCTCCGTCGCCGTTCTCAGCGAAGGTCTCTTCCAACAGAACGAACAGGTATAATACTTCTTCCTTCTCAAAACTCTTCTCTGCTTCTCACAGTTGAAAACCCTAATAATTTTTAAACACTGATTTAACCTTTTTCAGTTTCGGTTTCGGTTTTGCTACGAACACAAAACCCTAACCTTCTGAATCTTGATTCTGATTGCAGATCTACGAAGATCTGCTTGTGGAGAGGTGATTTGCAAGTTTGCTGCATTGCCATGGAGATTAGGCCTTCAAAGTGTTCTCACTGCTCTTAAAGATTCCCTTTGTCGACTAGGAATGACTTCAGTGGATCTATATCAGCTTCATTGGTTTGTATTTTATGAGCTTTTTTTTAATGATTTTAGATTTTATTGAAGAATGAGTTTTTGATTAGGTAATGTACTGTTTTTCAGGCCTGGAGTGTGGGGAAATGAAGGTTGTCTAATCATTGAAGAATTCACTTAATATAGTCAATTCATAATCAGTTTAAGAGAATTCTTAGTTCACAAATGAAGGCTGCTAGAGCTGCTTTCAATGCCAGTATTGATGGAGGTCTAACCTTTATTGACACTGCTGAAGTTTACGGCTCTAGGGTGAGTATGAATCATATCGATCTAGGTTTCTTTCATAGCTGTAAATTTATTAATGTGTGCCTTTGTTCTGTTTTTCATCTCGCTTTCGGTGCCATAAATTTCGAGACTCTTCTTGGAAGGTACCTACTTATACTTTTGGTATAATTTTCATATGCAGTGTGCAAGTAAGGTTAAGATTAATGCTTCAATGTTTGTCATCTGAAGATATATTAGGGAAATAAAAGAAATGGAACCATTGCTATTCAGTCGCCAATTTACTGTGGAGAACTTCTTCAGTATATTAGCCATGGTCTCACCATTTATGTGTTTATGTGCCTGTAGATTGACAGTCATTCAAAGCTTGTTTTTTAAAAGCTTTTATCTGCAATTGTTCCTTGTTGGTTGTCTAAGACAGATGATGTGGAAAAATTACTAAAGGTTGGCTTTTTCATGAAATTGCTTTTGGGTATTCATGTCTCTCCTACATGATTGAAAGCAACTCTTTGCATATCCATCTTCTGATATGTTATTTCTTCCTTCAGATTTTTGTAGATATATTGCCAGATATGGTTGAGCACAGAAGGCTGTCAATTGTTTTGTATCTGCTAAGGTATTTTCTACATCATGATCCTAATGTTGTAACTTAGCCATTGTTTTTTTGACCACCATCTTACAATGGGGGTTGTTTTGCAGAACTTTGGGTGAGGGTAAGAACTTGGCCTCATTGCTTATCCTGCTATTCTCTTCATTAGTTTCAAGGAAAGCCACCCATTTCCTCAATATTTTAACTCCAGATGCCTTAACATTTTATACCACAGAGTGGGAATATAAATTAGCAGTGCAAATTTGTGAACAGTGTACAAGTATGAGTTGGCTTCCTTCTTTAGTTACGGTGCTTGAACAGAGGAGAAATAGAGACATTGATCAGGCTCTGTTTCTGGAGTTGTTTCTGGCAATGCAGTTTGCTTTGCAGAAATTGCAAGATCCTGAATTTTTATTTAAACTGGAATCCGGAGATGACACAGTTGTCATTCAGGTATAGATAAATCCAGATCAGATAAATGATGCAAGAATTTTTTATGCCTTTTTATCGTCTTATAATATTCAGTTCTATTAGGCAAAGTCTTGATGTAATTTAAATCATGAATTTTATTAAGATCATCAATTTTTTTTTGCATGACCATTGCCCAGTAATGTGTAATTGACACAATATCTTATCCCACTCCCAGTGACATAATTGACAGATCAAAATGTCTTAGTTGATGAATTAATATGAAGTATGACATGGTGAAATTGTTAACTAATGACTTCCTATTAGTCCCCAATACACCTTGAGTAGCTTCTTTATAGATGTAGTCAACTCTCAAACATGCTCATGATTCTTGTGATTTGCAGGAAGCAGCAGCAAATGGATTGAGGAGATTATTCACCTTGTGGAACTCCTACTGGGCTTGATGCTAGAGACCAATATGATCTTCAACTTGGTAATTATCTTGCTTAATGCTTTAACTAACCTTCTATTATGTTGTCTTTTTAGTCAAACCTTTACCTAACTATTCTTAACATGTTTTTTTTGCATGTGTTTTTCTAGGAGGGAGAATGTTCTACAATACTCAAGACATGTTGTGGAGGAGGAAACTAGCAATTACATAACTTCATGACGCATTTTAGTTTGTTTCTTCCCCCAAATATCAGTTCAAAAGATGAGTGAATTTGGTACAGTTTCATTTTATTTTGTTTTGAAGTTTAACTGTGGTGTGTTGTGTTAATTTTTGAGTGATATACGCCTAAGCTTTATGCAACTTCTCTTCCCTTAAGGCGCTTGTCTGTTTTTACATTTCCCCCTTTTTAATTTTTTGATCCTCATCACATGCATTCAAAGTTTCTTTGTGCTTGTTGCCTGAGAGATTACTGAAAATCGACTTCCACCCATGCAGCTAGTAGAAGGCAAATCCCACCACTTTGTGTATTGGTCTTTTCTAATGATTCTTTCTTTCTGTTTTCTTTTTGTTGTTTGCTTTGTTTCTTCTCATTTTCATCTACAGACTTATGTTCTCAAAGTGATTATTCACTGTGATGGCTGTAAGTAGAAAGTCAAGAAAATCCTTCAGAGAATTGAAGGTCACTTCCTTTTCCTTATCCTCTCTTCTCATTGTTACTATTCTCTCATTATACCTCATTATTATTACTATATAGTAGTAGTACTATCTTTTATTTTTTTAATTTCCAAAAGCATACTCAATCTTAGTGTAGTAAACTATTTGCTGACAGAGAGTTAATTAAAGTGAAATAGTTAACACAAACGATTTTTCTTGTTTAGTAGACAGATTAAATAAAGCTCTACTAATACTTTTCATTCGGAAGTTCAGGCTTTAGAAAGTTTGGTATTTTTTAACGTGTAGCGGTTTTCTTATTAATACTAATGTTCTAGTTTGACTTATGGATAATGTGAAGAAATTCAATAATATTTAGGATTACTTATACTTACAGAAAAAGGACAGTTAGAACATTTCTTTTTCCTATAATATTTTTAGAGTTTATCTTTTGATTTTTTGATGTGCTTGGAATTGACATTTGGGTCCCTTGTTTGTTCTAATAGGTGTTTATCAAGTTCAAGTAGATGCAGAACAACAGAAGGTTACAGTTTCAGGTAGTGTGGATTCTGCAACTTTGATCAAGAAATTGGCTTAGAAAGCAGAATCAAACTACTCAAAGAGATTGCTTCTGAGAACAATATTATTCTGCAGCTTGAACAAGTTTCAACTGTTATAGATAAGGTAATGCAGCAAAATTTTTACAACAATATTATTGTTTGATCACACTTGTTAAAAATATAGTTAATGAGTTTGTTGTCAATGCAGGAACAAGAAACAAATAAGGAAAAGCAAAAGCAGCAAGAGACTGAGATAAGGGAAGAGGAGCTTCAGAAAGAGGGGATTCTGCCATTGCTGCAGCAAAGACATTTTATGTTGCTCCAGACAACCTCAATGGTTCCTTCAAGTGAAACAAGGTTAATTAATAAATTTGTACATGATGTTTTCTTGATGATGATAGATAAGGTTTTTAATTTTTTCTGGCATATTAAAAAGTTGTTAACTAATGAACCAAAAAGCAATAGTTATTTGAGGATTGAGTAAAATGCTGTGTTAGTTTTATTGGTCATTGAATTTATGGAATATATAGCTAATAAATTTGGACTTAGCAAGAACATGATGTTCACTTAAGGGGGTGTTTTATGAGGACTTCAAAGTTCTTGTTCTGGAATTGCTTCATCCTGTTCAGTTAGGTATATTGTCCTTTTAGTAGGATTTTAGTTGTCGCAGGATTCTTAATCAAATTCTGAGTCAATTTTTCAATAAGCCACAGGGATTCTGAATCGATTTGGTTGCCGTAGAATTCTGTATTTTGCTTAATATCATGTCTATAAAAGCTATCAACCATTCTGCTATGCTAGGTTAGTCTATGATTTAATTTCCTATCGTATGCGACGGGCCTGCTGATGGCTAAGGGTTGTTCCCAGGTGATGTTGGAGACTGATTCTGCTCAGATTGTTGAGGTTCTGCAGCAAGACAAGCTTGGTAGGACTGATTCTGCTCAGGTTGTTGTGTTAACTAATCTGCTTATTTGGTTTTGAAACATTGCAATTGAGTGCATAAGATTTGGTTTACTTAGATATTGAATTCTTATACGTAATTCAGGTGGATTCCTTATAAGTGAGAAGAAGTTCAGTTTATCAAAAAAGCTTAACAGGAGTGGAGAATGAGTCAACCTAAAATCAAGAGAAGAGTTGGTAAATATGAGGTTGGTAGGACAATTGGTGAAGGAACATTTGCAAAGGTGAAATTTGCAAGGAACTCAAACAGGAGATGCTGTTGCTCTCAAAATTCTTGACAAAGAGAAAGTCCTCAAGCATAAAATTCTTGTCAAGAACTGCTAGCATTGTGATGTTGGTTGCATATTTTGCTTACCTTGAAATTGTTCTCTTTCTTTCTTTAATAATTTGACAATCTATTTTATAATATCTTATAATAGTGCACTTTTCATATTCTAATGTATTGATTGTATTCTGAAATTTTATGATTTAGATGCATAGTGTGTCATTACATGTTGGAGTGGGGTTTTCCCTTTATTCTGTTTCATGTGTGGAACTGCCTTATAAAGAATAGATCCTTTGATTGGCAAAAACCAGCACTGATATATGACTCCATGGCCCAATGGATAAGGCGCTGGTCTACGGAACCAGAGATCTGGGTTCGATCCCCAGTGGAATCGCTTCTTTTTAACGAAAAATTTGTATAAGCAGGGTGTATAGATTAAACCAAATTTTTTAAAAAAAAAAACTTTTAAGGTCAGGCGCAATAATGCTTGACCTTAAATCATACATACGAAGTCAAGCAATAATAAAAGCTTGACCTTAAATAATACTTACGAAGTCAGGCAATAATTAATGCTTGACTTTAAATCATACTTACGAAGTCAGGCAAGAATAAATGCTTGATTTTAAATCATACTTACGAAGTCAGGCAAGAATAAATGTTTGACTTTAAAACATACTTACGAAGTCAGGCGCAATAAATGCTTGACTTTAAATCAGACTTACGAAGTCAGACTATCGCTTGACTTTAAAACTCCAGACATACAAAGTCGACTTAATAAAAGTCAAGCGCCCGCCTGACTTTAAATCCCCTTTTCGCCTGACTTTAAATCCCTTTTTTGCACTAGTGTCTCATGTGGAGGTCTTCAACATGCTGGTGTTCAGGTTCCCTCTCCCAATACAACGGTTGGATCTAAGGCAAGCCACTCACCACCTCATGCGGAGGAGGAGGTAAATATTGATTGGATGAAAGAGATGCTTGTGGTGGGGTATGCCGATAAGAGACATGCCAAGATAATGTTGGAACACGAAGCTCATGAATGCTTTGTCTCCTTCAAAGAGATCCTGGACATGGTTTCCGGTGAAGAGTGGCTTGAGATGAGCCATTTGGCCTTATGGTCCACGTAAGTAGTAAATTCTATTTCATTATATAAATTTCTCACATTTTTACATATATTAATCGATTTGATAGTTTTTCTTACTTGCCACTAGATATTTGCACCGTCAATGTCTTGAAAGAGGTATTGGGGACTTATATGGATTTGTGTGTCCATACAAGCTTAACTTGAAGCATTACTCCATAAATGTTGTCCTTCAAAACATTCAAGAGAAATTGATGACCACCACTACGAGAGTATATATTACTCCATTTTGCCATAGGTACGTAACAGCAAAATATTTCAACTAATTGGTGATTCATTTTTCTTTGTGTGTTGGTTAATTTTAAGTTTATCAATGTTGCAGTGGACATTGGCAACTAATTATCTTAATCCCAAATCAAAATACTGTGGTCTGGATGTGTTCTTTAGGCCGCAAACCAAACAAAGAAATCAAAGGCATGCTTAGCAAGTAAGTTTTTATTTTTTATCATGGTTTAGATTGTAGTATTTGAATTAAGTTGGGTTGAGGACTTATAAGTACTTTTATATTGTTATTAGAGTTGTCAAAGGTTATTCTACATCTGCCCCCACATGGTTGTACCCTACAGTAAGTAATTTAAAATATTGAGTTGATTTAATTTAAAATTGGTCATATATGATATATATATATATATATATATATATTCTGTTTATGTTATTGAGTTGATTTAATTTGGAGTGAATTCATTTGTGTAGATGCCAATACAACGGAATGGTTATCATTGTGGCTATTATGTGATGAAGTTTATGCTGACCATTGTGAATGCTGATATTGTTGATAATTGGGAGCAGGTATAAATTTTTGGTTAAAATTATACTTTACACATTTATTTGGAATTAGAATGATTGAATATAATTTGTTTCAGTAATTTTTAAACTTGTAGGTATTTGATGACTCAAAGGCATACACTGAAGAGGAGATTTTTGAGGTTCGTCTGCTTTGGTCAGAATTTTTTATGAAGATTCGCACGGAGCAAAAAGATACATTGTTTAAAATTCTTTGATTCTGTTAATTTGTATACTGTCTGTGATGCATACTTTTAATAGAATTGGTCGTTTCTGTTATGGTTGCTGTCTGTGATGCAATCTGGTAATTTGTACAGCTATAGATTCAGTTTAGTTGCTGTCTGTGAAGTGGTCAGTTTTGGGATTGCAATCTGTGAATTGGTCTGTGAATTGGTCTGTTTTGGAATTGCTGTCTGTGAATTGGTCTGTGAATTGGTCTGTTTTGGAATTGCTGTCTGTGTAATTTGTACAACTATAGAATGGAATGGTTTTAGAATGAATTTTTCTGTTTTGGAATTGGTCTGTGAATTGGACTGTTTTGGAAATGGTTGTTTCTGGGAATTGTCATTTCTGGGATACAACAGGTTTCGTAAGGATCAAAAAATGAATGAAACTAAAATGTGTAAAATGACATTTAGCGTCGGTTGTTTCAAAAAACCGACGCTAAATGTCATTTCTGTTGACGTTGAGAGACATTTAGCGTCGGTTGTTTCAAAAAACCGACGCTAAATGTCATTTTTAAATGACGTTTAGAGACATTTAGCGTCGGTTGTTTCAAATAACCGACGCTAAATGTCATTTTTAAATGACGTTTAGAGACATTTAGCGTCGGTTGTTTAAACCAACCGACGCTAAATGTCCCCTTTGATACATTTAGCGTCGGTTGTTTCAAATAACCGACGCTAAATGTCATTTTCAAATGACGTTTAGAGAGATTTAGCGTCGGTTGTTTCAAATAACCGACGCTAAATGTCATTTTTAAATGACGTTTTGGAGACATTTAGCGTCGGTTATTTAAAACAACCGACGCTAAATGTCATTTCTGTTGACGTTGAGTGACATTTAGCGTCGGTTAAATAAGCGACGCTAAATGTCTAACATTTAGCGTCGGTCGATTTAGCGTCGGGCGGTAACCGACGCTAAATGTCCAATTTAACCGACGCTAAATGTCTTTTTTCCATTAGTGGTCATATAAAATTGAATTTTAATCTCACTAATTATCTATTTAGTCCATTTACAAAAAGCATGCATCACTTAAAGATTGTAGGCTTTTGTTAAAAAATTGTGAAATAGGGTTTTAATGAGACTTTCTGACTCTGTCAGACTTTCACAAAGGTCAGGCCAGACTAGTCTGTAAATTTCTTTCTAAACAAAAGTGTTTGTTCAATTCATGTTTAGTTTCTTAACAAATAGCACTATTGATAATAAAAATACAACAGTTAAAACTTATATGAATAAAAATTATATAACTTTCATATTACCTAAGAGAATAATTTAACAAGTACAAATAAATCAAAAGAATGTTAATAAATGTTTAATTAAGAGACGAAAAAAATATAGTTTCCTATGAGAAAACACTAGAGTTTTTGTGATAGGAAAAGAAAAATTTCTATCTATCGACCTTTCTCCTATCAGGAAAACTAGATTTTGGACCCGTTCGATATATTAGATAAACAATGAGAATAGTTTTGCATTTTTTATTTAGAATTTTAGCTAAATTATAGTTTTGGTCCCCTTATTTTTAAAAATTCAGATATTTGATCTTTTTATTTTAAACTCATACATTTAGTCTCCATATTTTTAAGAATTCAGACATTTAGGATATGTTTGGATACTTTAAACTTAACGGAACGGAGCGGAGTGGAAAGGAATAAAATTCCCATTCCATTTTTTGGCAGTTTTCCGACGGAATGGAACAAAAATTCCATTCCATTTTTTGGACAATAGATGGAATGGAATGAGTTTTAATTTTTTTATTCCTTTTTTACCCTTTTTAATAACATTATTAATAATTGAACTCTTATATACTTTTTTATGATAAGCATAATTGAACTCTTATATTTTGATTTTAAGTATGTTTTATTTTATTAATATATTGATTTTATATTTGGTAAAAGAACAAGATTCAACAAAAGTTATATTTAACTCTTCTTTTCAATTGATGTCGTAGTGGTTATATTCATCGCAACGTGTGATTACATGGGTGTTTATTTTCAATTTGATGTGGTGCGTCGTTCTTTTCTTTTTTATGGAAGGGAAAGTTGAACAGTAACTAGTGGAATGACCCGTGCGATGCACGGGGTCAAAGCTTTAGAGACCGCATAATCATTATAATACTAAAATTAGCTTAATAGAAATGAAAGACAAATTCTAACAATTAAAATGTGCTTAGTAGATTCAAAAGGATAGAAACCAAAGAAAAAACGAACTTAAGCCCTAACGGAAAAGCACATGTTCAATGTGAAGAAACTGCAAAGAGAATTAAGGAAAAACAGTTAGTAAATAGATCAAGAGGCAATGACTAAAAGCTGCCAAAACATGAGATATAAAGGGATTACTTTCCTTAACAAAAGAAGATCTTTCATCAAAGAGTGGTAAAAATGGACAGTATCAATGAAAAGAAATTCATCCTTCTCCTCATCAATAATACTCATTGGGAGGTCAGGTTCTCCAAGACCAAACTTCTGAGGAGGAAATGTACACACATTTTGAAGGTGATACCCTGCATAAATTTAAGAGTAATCCAACCACCACTAAACAAATTGTAAACCTCCCCAATGCAAGTAGAACCATGATTTAAGTACACACTGCTTGGGCGATGTTTGATGGAGATGACAAAAACATTCCCCAAGGGATCCAAGAGGCGAACAATGGTTGGCATATCATTATAGAAGTCTGCCAAAAAAAGAACCGGCAGTGGCTGCCTAGACTGAGAAAAGTGGGGAACACAATTAGGAACATAACACAGATAAAAATCAGTTATTTAAATGGAGAGATAGGGGAACTCACAAAAAGCCGGGAACAAATTCAAATTCATAAGTGTGGTATTTGATAAGGCACTCTGCAAAATATGGGTCATTACCAACAGCATCCAGGGAACTCAGCTAACCAAAGGCAGAGCACCACAATCAAGATAAAAGAATAGATTAGGGTAATTATAGTAAATCAGGATCCAAAACAAAAACAGAAACCTTACTATATTACTTGCATGAAACAAATAAAAGATCAAGTAGGTACTAAAACTCAGTAAACAATGTCACTCAGTTCTGGAAATATGGCCCAAGACATTTGCTGAAATCGAAAACAACCAATTATGAGGCAAATTTACAATCACTTTAGGAAAAAGCCAACGTACAGTCTCAAAAATAAGGAATCCAAGTTGGTTTGTTATAGCTTAATAGGTTTTAAACAAAAAATTGATAGGCGAAGTACACCAGAATTTTCATAAACAGCAAGTAAGACCTAATATATCTACTCAAATCCAACACAACCATATATCATCACTTATGAATAGCTAAGGGGAGAAGAGTAAAAACTTATAAATTTCATTAGAATAAAGTGACAAATTCATGTCCAACAAATGAAAAAACAGCAATGTCAATGACTAATAAAAAATTTTATTTTGAACAAATGGTAAATCAGTAAGATAATGAACCCAAAAAGTTGAGATACATAAGTTGTAGGTTGCATGAGAGAAATGAAAGTTCAACTGAATGTATGAAGAAATACAAAAAAAGCATAGGCAATATTAATAGTTCAGATACAATTTAACTGGTATGTTTTAAAAAAAGAGCATAGGCAAATGTTAGAAGTATTTTCATAAACAGCAAATCAAGTAAACACATTAAAGAACCAAAAGTGTATAGAGGTAAAGTTATGCCATTGCACAGGACATAAGGAAAACCACAGATAAAAAATAATTGTTAAAATAAAACTAAACCAAACCAAAGCAAAATAAAATTTAGTAACCTATATCAGACAAAAATCAATTTAAGTTATGCAAATTAAAAAAAGAAGAGCAACAACTCAAAGGTTGCTTCAGACTAAAATACGAAGGAGCTGATCAAAAAGACTAAAATACGAAGGAAAAACATATAGTATAAAGAGGAGTGAAAGAACCAAACAATAATGTCACAAAAGCCAAGCATTAAGAACTTAAAGATCCCAAGTAAAAGCCAATAATAGAATAGAATACATGGAGCTTAGTTCAAAAACTCACTCTTCCTTCAACTAAGATGGCTCGGTCATCTACAGTCCTGGCACAACAACGTTGATAAGCTTACTGCATTAACCGTGACATATAATAAAACTATCCACCCAAAATTTTATCCAATATAAGAAGACAAATAATTATAGAACTCACGTAGTGGTTTTGTGGTCCTGTTGCGGGGGCGAGGGGGTGCATAAAAAGCATTGGAAATCCCCATAACCCCTGCTCTAGGAAAAACCCAAGAGATAAAGTATAGAGATATAAGAAGATGGAATTTAACAGATGAATGTATGTAGAGGGGAAACACGTGCCTTGGTATTTTTTCAGCTTGCAAAGCTGAAGGACAATGACTGGAGCTGATGAAGATGATGCATCATTGATATTAGCAGCTATCAACTCAGACAATTCACTCCAGAGAGTACAGTTAACCATGTTGAAGCTAAAAAAGAAAATTGGGTAAAATTGATTAGTTGAAGATTAAAGGAATGCATCATAAAAGATGAGAGGATATAATAAACAATGGAACTTACTCCAAATCTTCGAGCACCAAATTAATCAACTTAAAAACCTCATCGTTGGTCTGCTTTTCTTTTAATTCACTTTTCTCAACCACATGGCCTATTACATCCGAGGAAAATAAAAACAGGCAAGGGATAAAGGATCCAAGACAATCATGAGGAAAAGGGACAAACCAATAATCATATCATCCTTAGGAGAGGCCAAGATATCAATAAAGGGAGTGAAGACAAAATGATGCAAAGGGATTTGGCTACTCTCCAACCTACGACAGCTTGTAACAATCATGAAAGTCGCCTTTTACTTGTTGTTAGTTGTTTGAAATTTTGAATCATTAAGACCAACGTTGAGTTTCTCAATCCTGTAACTGTTGCGTTCCTTCAAGACAGCTTGGAAAGTCACAATGAGAGCATTTTTGACAGAACAATGGACCCTATCAAGCTGGGGAAAAAATGGACTGTAAACAAAAGGATTGATACAAAGGGAAGACCACGAATATGACAATAAAAGATAGATAACTTGCCTTTTCATCCAGCAGAATCATTTCGATTGTGCTTATGTTCTGAGGATTCCTATATTCAGGGAGAGTCCAAAGCCGTATGACACTCTTCCAGGAACAATTTCAGAAATGAAGTTAACACGTGATGCCATTGGATCCCTACAACAAAACAGAAGAAACAAACAATAAAAAAGCTAGTTGTCAAGTGCATGGAAAACTGGTTCATTGTTGCAATGTGGAATAAATGTAGGATAAGGGAAAACATATGGATGGAAAGCAATGAAACAATCAAAATGAAACAAAAGCAAGCAAGATTGAAAACTGGTCAGGGAAATGCAAAGCCTTTAAAATGTGAAGCATACCTGTTAAAAGCAAAAAGCAGATATCAAAAGGGAATGAAAGCAATACATGTAAGGAAGAAAGAGTTCAAGAAAGTGGTGAGTGAGAACATGTGCAAGATGGTTTAAATAGAATACCTAGAGGGGCATGATAGGAAAAAAAGAATTGAAGAGACAGGCTATCCAACAAACCAAAGAAGGATAAGATTAAGAAATAAGAATAAGAAAAAGACCTATAAGATTGATCTACTTGTGAGAAGGAAAAAAAGTGCAGGGAAAGGAACGAAAGTGCAACAGGGTTACTAATCAAAAACTACAATTTTCAATGAGGAAAATGGGAAAACTGATGAAACAATTTATGTAATCAAAGAAGACATGCTCTAATGGACTACGGCAGTACATGAGATAAGGAATATCTCCATTTTTAGCTATAAATGAAAGAAATATTCACCCCTCCGCCCAAAATATAACTATAAAATACTCTAGAGCATTCACTCATGTTTTGAATTTAGGCATGACAACTATTGAATGTTCGAAACAAAATCATCGTCAGCTAACCTGAGTTTGTGGATAACAGTTCCCAGAGTTAGTAAACTACGATTTATGTGGCAACCCTCTTTCAATCTTGTGCCAGCTGAATTGGTTTGGGATGCCCTCTCACTTCGAGGAAGATCAACAAAATTTTGAAGCAGAGAAAATAATTATCATCTTATTCCCTAAAGAGGTTCTTTAACACGATAAACTGATACTCAAAATATATTGCTAAAAGATGAGAAAATCATTCATACCACTGAAGCAGAAAGAGAGCTACACTTGTCATTTCCAAGGAATTCACGTGCAAAACTTTCAACTGTCTGAAAACCACAGTATTTAGAAAATGTAAGAGAAGATGAGCCATAAAAGTTCACAAAGTTCATAGCTCTTTGTAAAAAATAATAACATATAATACCAGTCTCAGAATCTGATGAGATCTGGAACTTGCTTCATTCAGTGTTGTCTCCCCTATTTGCCTTTGAGCTGCAAAAATGCAAATCAAAGGATAAGTATAATATTTTATCAAGGAAAAAATAATAAAACATAATGAGTTAAATCATTCAAATCCTTACTTTCACAGAAAGAAATGAGTTCTGTAAAATGGTTCCAGTCTCTCACAGTTTCCTCAACCAGTTTCTCAACAAGTGTTCCTCTCTGTTAAATCAACAAACCATAAGTAAATAGGGGAGACAAACTGTTCCTCTCTGCACATTTACTACCTCTAGAAAAATGATGAAGCTATTTAGTTTTTACCTCTGGATCATCAAGAAGTCTAAGAGGAGTACAATCTGGACTAAGGAGGTCCCTTACAGGTTCATTATAAATCTATATTGCCGAAAACTTCAAAACAAATTCCCTCTCCGAGTGCTATAAAAAACAGTAAAACCAAATCAACAAATGGTTTTAAGAAAAACCAAGTAATGCAAATGCAGTGGTGTGTTCATACATATATAAATCTCATTTACCTTTTCCATATAGTTAAAAATGTCAGCCATAGTGTACTCAGTTATACCTGATAGTGTATGTCTTTCCACTGCTTGTTTTTCCATATGAAAAAATGCTTGCTGATGAATTAAAACCAAGAAGCGTTTAAGGGAAATTGTTAACATGGAATTTCCATTTCTGATAGAGAAAAAAAAAGATGCCACTAACAAAAGAAAGGGCAACTTCTTTAGCTGCTTCTTCATACACTTGCCTTGTTGAGCAATGAGTCCTATATACTCTATCTATAGCCAAAAAAGAAAGCAATCAAAATCAAAAAAAAGAATGAGGATAGCATTGATCAAACTATAATCACTTGATCAGTCACTTATAACAAACTTCAAAACTATAATAAGGAATTCAAAATAAGGATGTCAAGTGGGGAATCATGCGCAAATAAAGTGGGCATAAGCCAAACATCTGTGAGAACATCATCATAATAAATGCCACTAAATAGGGTTGGCATAACACCAAATTCCTGCAAAACAAATACTGAAGAAAAAAAGTAGGCTAAAGTGCTCACGGGGTCCCTTATCTTTATTTAAAGTAACGAATTAGTCCTTTATGTTTTTTTTGTCCCAAATAAGTCCTTTATCTTTCAAATTTTTGACACATAAATCCTTTTCCGTTAACAGTGCAGATTTATGTGTCAAAAAAAAGGATTTATGTGTCAAAAATTTGAAACATAAAGGACTGATTTGGGACAGAAAAGGATTTATGTGTCAAAAATTTAAAACATAAAGGACTGATTTGGGACAAAAAAAAGATAAAGGACCACATCGTTACTTTAAATAAAGATAAGGGACCCCGGGAGCACTTTAGCCAAAAAAGTAAGAGGCAAAGAAGGGAATCAAAGATAACCAGTTGAAAAAATAAATTAAGGCCACAGCTAATCAGGGAAAGAAAGAACCACCATAGCTGGATCAAAGTTCACAATGAAAGAGTTAAATCTCATATCAAGATTGACGACAAAGGAACCAAACCTCAAGCAAAGGGCCAAAATCTATCTAGTTTAAAAGAAATACAATAGTTAGTTAAACACAATGTAGATAGAACAGAAACATAAACCAAATAATTTGTAACACAAACAAACAACCTGTCCAAACAGGAGAGGCACCTAGAAAGAACCCAAACAATGGAGAAAGGATAGGCTCCAACCCATGTAACCATTCTATAATACATAGAACTGCTGGGAAAAGAAAAGAAAAAAAATTAATTAGTACAACCAGGTAATTAAAACAGCAGGCAATGATGATTATCGGCTTGCAGCAATTTATCAGTTTTTTGAAAGACAATTGAGAAGGAGAGATGAAAGAAAACCTAATTAAGATTAGCAGGGCAGGCTAGCAAGGCGGGCAATTATTACAACCGATTTGAAGCAAGGCATGAGTTTATTGAAAGAGGGCAGCGTGAAGCAAGGCATGAGTTTGTACGAAGAAATCATAACAAAGTAGGAAACGTAAAACGGCGGTTGAAAAATTAATGGAGAAGACCAGAAAGCATGAGTACAATCGAATGGCAAGAATAAGGTTACCTGGTAAAAGAAAATCGAGATGAGGAAGAAGAATGGGAACCTGCGATGGAACTGGAGGGTCTTCGCGAAGGTGGGGGAGAACTCGCCGGTAGGTGGCGGTGGAGAAGGATGGAGCGTAGGTTATGAGTTGGACAGAAACGCGAAGACAGAGTGAAGGAAGGATACGAAAAGAGAGGTTCGTGGTGAACGGCGCTGCGGCGAAGCTTGACCATCGGAGGGGTGGAGGCGTTGAGCAGATCTAGCTTAACACCTCCAGATTGAACCCAAACATACCCACGTGAAGGCATTTTTAGTGGTTCGCATTTAAGTTGGCGATGGTGTTCGGTGATATGGAGACAGCGACGATCAACGATAGCTGCAGAGTAGAGGAATGGAAGGATGGATGAGGTTGGACCAGGGAGGGAAATACGATGGGGTGGGGGGTAGGTGTGAGGGGTAGTGGTGAGGGAACAGAGAAGGTGAAAGGGGGGAGGCATGGGAAAGAAAGAAAGGAGAAGAGTGCGAGAGAGGTGATGCCGTTGATGATGAGAGAATGGGAGACGTGTTGGGCATGCAAGAAAAGAAAGGGAAAGGGATACACGTGGTGGACACATGGCAGCGATTAAGTGGCCGAAAAATTGGAGGGAAATAGGGGGGCTTTGACATGGAGACTACCATGGATGTTTATTCTTTGATGAAAAACAATGTTAGAAATAACGTTATACAAGTTTGTGAAATAACGTGGAAAGTAACCAGGTGAAATAATGTCGTATTCCTGAAAAAGAAGAAACGTGTTTAAAAAATGCAGGGCAGACCTTAATATTTTAACGAAGAAAATAAACAAGAGTCTATGTATAGTGGCGACTTGACAGAGTGAAAGAAAATAGAAAGAAGATGAGGACGTTATACTAAATTAGGGTACGTTTGGGAGGGGGGGTTTGGGAGGGGAAGGGAGGGAAAGACTTATTTTTCAATTCTAAATTGAGTAAGCTATAAAATGTTAATAAGCATAAATGAAATGTGACTAAAATTGTTATATTGTTATTTATCATGTTATTCTTTTACTTTTTTAAAATCTCAAATACATATTAAAATATAGACTAATCTTTTCTAAGCCTTCCCCTCCCCTCCTCTCCCAAAACCCGCTCTCAAACATACCCTTAATGATTAGCAAATAAGTTCAGATGTGGTTCCATTCCATACCCCCCAAATTGGAGGGGAAGCAAAATGGGGGTAAACAAAGGAATGAGATGCAATACATTCCATTCAGTTCCATCACATTCACTCATTTTTTTTAATATCCAAACAATGGAACACCATACCATACCATTCCATCACATTCCATCACATACCACCAATCCAAACGTACCCTTAGTCTAAAGAAGAGTTTTTCAATCTTTTTTGCTGAGTTGGATTCCTGCCAAACAAATACTGACGTGGCGCTCATTAAATGACGTGGCAGCTGATGCAGCTTCCACACGTCATTTAATGATCCCACATGTTGCCACCTCATTATTTATTTAATAAAATATTAAAACTAAAAACAAATTAAAAAAACTAAAATTACATTAATATCAAAAACACTCTCTTTTTCCTCATCCTCTATGTTCCATCGTTCATTTTCTTCTCTTCTCTTCCTTTCTTTTTCTTTCCATCAAGCAACAACAACAGATGTCAGACATAAAAAAATATTTTCTTCTTCTGATGATAAAGACTCATGCATCAAGAATTTCAACAACAATGTTTCTTCTTCTTCTTCTCAAATAAACCCAGAAACCAAACCCTATTGTTTTCTGTGTTCTTCTCAAATCAAACCCACAAAACAATAGTGTCCCATTTTATGTTAATGCAAAACATTCTGAAACATTTGAGTGTTGATCGCACGAACGATTCTTTCCCTACGCGACGAGTTCGCAGGCGGCGATGCAGAGAATAGGACAGACATGCTTACCGTCGGCTAGGAGAGAATAACACATGGCTTTGTGAATCTTGAGAGGTTTCGTGAGACCTTTGAAGAGATAGAGAGTTTGGGATCTGGATCTCTCTTAGTAATATTTGATGGAATGGCTTACGGTTTGGGGATTTGGGTTTGACTGTGACTATGTTGTTTTCTGGTGACTGTGTGCGGCGGTGATGGAACCTGTTTCTGGGATCATAATCTTTAACATGAAGGAACCTTCCAAAGGAGGAAGATGAAGTTTAGGTTTTTCTTAATTTCAGAGAATGCACAGAGGAAGAAGAGAACAATAGAATGCATTTTCTGTATATTACTTAACTGAATGTAAAACTCTTACATGAGTGTATATACATTGTTCTACAATCTAACCGTAAACTAACTGCTTTAGTTAAATAACAACCAACCACTAACCATAGTTTAACTAACTATACATCTAGCCTAACTAAATATTATTTACAGCCAGTATTTACAGCTAATATCATTAACATCTCCCCTCAAGTTGGACTTTCTATATTACACATGCCCAACTTGGAGACAAAGGAACGAAATGATGTAACATGAAGTGGTTTTGTAAACACATCTGCTAGCTGAGATTCTGATGGTACTGGCAGCAGGTGTATCACCTTCTTTTGAGTCTTTTCTCTCACCACATGACAGTCAATTTCAATGTGTTTTGTTCGTTCATGGAATGTGGGATTATGTGCTAGATATATAGCAGATTTGTTGTCACAATACATAGCTGAAGGGCTAGTTTGAGGAAGTTGCAGGTCTTTAAAAAGATAGTGCAGCCACTGCACTTCACAGACAAGGCTTGCAAGAGCTCTATATTCAGCTTCTGATGAAGACCGAGAGACTGTGTTTTGCTTCTTTGACTTGTAGAGGGAGAGGAATCAGGGCTGATGGGTTCAATTGTTGAGGGAACATTTGCTGCAGAATCGATAGAAGCATCAGTATCTGCAGAGGTTTGGTCTAATGTGGACTTTTCTTTGTGAATTGGAGTGTTTGTTGTGCTAAGATCTGTTGGGTCAAATGAGAAGGTGGGTTGTTGTGTAGGTTCAGTGACAGTATTTGGTGTAGGTGAGTTATCATGAAATGGAAAGTGGTTTCCATAGAAGATCACATTTCTAGATTGTATTAGTTGGTGGGAGAAGAGGTCATAAAGAATGTATCCTTTGATACCCTCTTTAAAACCCAAAAAAAAAAACTGTTTTTCTGGCTCTTGAATCAAACTTTGTACGATTGGTAGTTATGGTGGATGCATAGGCAAGGCAACCAAAGGTTTTTAAGTGTACAAGTGAAGGTGGTTGGTTATGAAGTTTTTCAAAGGGTGAATTATTGTGAAGGATAGGTGTAGGTATTCTGTTAATCAAATGCACAGAATGCTGAACAGCAAAATTCCATAGTTTGTGGGGTAATTTGGCTTGAAAGAAAAGGGTTCGTGCAACATTTAAGATGTGTTGATGTTTTCTCTCAACAAGGCCATTTTGTTGAGGGGTTTCAATGTATGATCTTTGGTGAATGATGCCTTTGCTAGAGTAAAAATCATGCATGCGGGGTTTCAATTGTTGTGGAAAATCTAAGGAGTTGGAATGTACTAATTTTGAAGGTTTTGACAAGTTTGTGGTTTTGTATTTAAAACAAGGAATTGGTAGTATTTATACTACTTTGGAAAAATGAGGTTTGAGGAGATGTTATGATATTTATTATGTTGAGTATGGCTCATATTGGGCTTGGCCCAAATTGTTTGGGGTGCGCTGGGGGTGTGGGGGGCGTCAGCCCACAACGGTAGGATTCAGGGGTATTGTTGTAATCTTAACTAAGTTATTATAAGTACCTATTGTAACACTGAAACCCTAATTGATTCCAGCAATAAGATGGAACTACAGCTGCTCTGTAGTCGTAGACGTAGGAAAAAGATTGGCAGAACTGCGTGATCAATATCATGTCTCCTATTTCCGTTTTTCGTTTCTATTATTATTTCTTTGTTTACTGTTGTTGTTACGACAATTGGTATTAGAAGATGTCTAACTTTGGTGCAAAATTCGAAGTGGAAAGGTTCGACGGGACGGGCAATTTCGGATTATGGCAAAGGAGGGTTAAGGATCTGTTGGCTCAGCAAAGTTTACAGAAGACGCTGCTGATGGCAAAAATTGGCAAGTGTACCAAATCGTCGCAAGTAATAAAAAAACGGTAAGACCGAGTGTCGAACTCAAGATCGAATGCAAATACCAATAAGCGTTAACAACAACTAAATGAACACAAATGAAACGAAGTTTGAGTGATATTGCAAAGTAACGAGAACTTTTATAGCGAAGACAATAAACTGTTTTTGTATTTTTGATAATAGAAACCGAAGAACACTTTGAAAAGATGAGGTGATAAAAGATGTTGGGGATGAACTCCTATTGATTCCACACTATTGCAACTGATTTGTATTGAAAAGTTACTCTCTCTCTTTAACTTTGCTACTAAACCCACAACAATAATGAATCCCTAATTCCTTAGGCAACTAATCCTTTACTAAAGACCCTAATTCCTTAGGTGATTATAGATGACAACAACCATTTGAATCAAGAGTTTGCAAGATACAACAGCTTAAAGATTATTCCTAAGCTAAAAGTTGAAGGTATTCAATCTCAAGCATTCAAGTATAAAATTTTCATTCCATAAATGAACCATAGATCATTCCATGGTTGATCAAATCATGAAAAACATTATGAACAGTGTAGCGACCGAAAAATCCGGGTGAGGATTCCTCGAAGGTTCAAAAATGAAGCCGCCACCAAAGTTTAGTTTAAGGGCAAATATTGGAAAATCCCTTTTTGAATGGATAAAGGTCCTTGAGACCAGATAAGGGTTCGGGAGTCGGTTATGCGTGGGGAAGGTATTAGCACCCCACGACATCCTTCCTAAGGAAGGTTACCTGCTAATTAGTTGTAGGAAAGAATATTAATTTTGAAAAAAGTTTATTTTTACCCTTTTATAGTGAATTAAAAAAGAAAGAAGAAAATTGATATTTTATTTAAGAAAATGGTTATTTAGGAAAAGAATAAAAAGGTTTTTTATTAGTGCAATTGACAGAGGTCGTCCGCCCCCTGGTCCTACGTATCTCCTGGTAGAGAATCAAATCGCACGTAGTTCTTGGGTAGAAAATGGTTGTTGGTTGGTATTTTTTAATATAGGGGTTTTAGGACTGTGTGATCTGTGTTGAAGGACCACTGGAGGTCTGAAGGAGCGCTGGGGCTCTGAAGGGCCGCTGAGGGTTGAAGGAGCGCTAGGGCTCTGAAGGACCACAGTTCACTTATCCTAAAACGATGACTAACCCGGCCGTACGACCGGCTTAATCCCCTACTTTGAAAACAAGATTTTTTGATTTTTGAAATGAAAGAGATGTGTTTGTATTTTTTTTAAATTAGAAATTATTTATTTTAAATAGGGATTTTAGGACCTGATCCGTAACGGTTCATTAGTGACCTAAAAAGCAGACTAACCCGACTGTACAGTCGACTTAATCCCCTATTTATAATTTGTGGGTTTTTTTGGTAAAAAAAAAAAGAATTAAGAAAGAAAGATAATGGAAATTGTTTATTTTTGCGCTTGACAGGGGGTGTGGCCGTGCTCCTACGTATCTCCGGGTGGAGAATCAAAGGCTACGTAGTTCTAAGTAGAAAAATTTGTTTGTTGATGTATTTTATTTAGGGAAATGATTTTCGATGAGTAAAATGTTGTTGGTAGAAGGAGAAAAATAAACAAAAAGGGGGGTATTTTTAAAAGAAGGGTGCATAAAGCAGTAGGGGGTTGTGTTGTTGAAACCGGGGGCGCGAAAAGCAGCAACCCAGTTTTTTGTGAATGGCCTGGATTGCCAAAATGGGCTTGCGTAGGGGGGAGTATAATGGAACTGGCTGGGTGCGAATAGCAACCTGGTTAATTAAAAATTAAAAAACAAAATCAACAGCAAGTAAAACCTAGACTATATAAAGGCAAATGTAAAAAAACAAAACCCTAATTTATGTTCTCCTCTCACAGCGCCGCGGCAGTTTTTGAGAGAGAGAAAAACAGAAACAAGTTTTTGGAGAGAGAGGGAGGATTTCGAAGAGAGAGAGAGAGAGAGAACTCACAGAGAGAGGGGGAGAACGAAAGAGAGAAAGGGAAGATGGGAGTGACGAACGGAGAGAGGAGAAGCGAGAGGGAGGGAGGAAGACCGGTGATTCGCGACAGTGAGAGAAAGGACGCGAGACGGTTGAGAGAGAGGACGCGGAGGTATGAGACATCGTCTTCGTTTTCTGGGTGAGCAATGACGGTGACAGGCGATTCGATGGAGGGAGACGGCGTTGGTGCGCCGTTAGAAGGAAACGGTGAGGGAGAGGCGATGGCGAGGGAGCGGCGACGGTGTGTTTGGTCAACGGTGGTAATGGAGGGTGGTGTTGCGAAGAGGATTTGTCACCGTAGTAGTCACATCGGTGATGGGAGAGATTAAGAGAGAGGGTTTGTCCGCGGTGAGCGGTGTGGTGGTCGTCGGAGATGGTGGTGGCGGCTCACGGTGGTTCGCCGAAGGTAATGATTTCCTCTCTCTCATTCCTCTTTTGTTTCTGCTACACATGGTTTTGTTGTGGTGAGATTGTGGTGAGGTTGTGTTGATGGTGCTAGAGTGAGAGGGAGGGTTCTGTGGGTGGAGAGTTTGGTGGTTGTTAGTGGCTATTTGGTGTTTGCTGGTGGTTCGGTTGAGAGAGGGAGACATGGGGGAGAACGAAAGGAGGGAGGATGATGGAGGTGCTAGTTTTGGGTGATGGTGATGGTTTGGGGTTCTGACAATAGGGACGGCGGCGGTTCACGACGGCGACCACCATATGGTGGCCGGAGCTTCAAGCTCCTCCTTTTGTTTTCCTTTCCTCTCTGATTATTTGATTTTGGTTTTTGATCCCTTTCTTTTTCTGTTTTTTGCGTTTTCAGCGTGACTGTGTATGCTCTCCCCCCTCGAAATGTGTGCCACTGTTTGGTATTTATAGTGCTGCTGTGGTGTAGGGCTGAGGAGGATTTAGGGTAAAAGGACAGCATCAAAATTCAAAGGAAAAAAAAAGGACAGACAACAATTAGGGCAGAAAAAAAAAGGCAGCAATTGGGGAGGAATCAAAAGGACAAAGGACAATAGGTGGCAATGGGCTGGTAATGGAGGACAGCATAAAAAACAAGGGAACAACCCTAACCCTAAATGGGCAGCGGCAAGCTGCGACTCTTCCCTTTCTTTTTTCTTTTTTGAAACTTTGTATTTTTAATTTTGTACTATTTATTTTGCTGTCTGTTTTTTGGGTTCATATATGTAAAGAAAGAACTATATTATATGACAAAAAACTTTGACTATTCCGCTTCTTTATTTATTTCTTTGCACAAATAACAATGGACTAAATAATAACAACGAAATAAAAAAACGAGCATCAAACAATCGTTGTACGAGGGTGCCAAAGACACGCCCGTGTAAAACGATAGGTGGCGCAACTAGCATAAAACTTTTTTGGATTTTGGATTAGCCGGACAAAATTTGGGTATGACAAACAGAGATTAAACACACAAAGTAAGAGAGAATATGACATTAAGAACAAACAAAATCAGTTATAATAGTGATTCATCAATATTCATTCATCTCTAACAAGATTTAGCTAGACATAGTAGAAAAAAGGGAAAAAAAATTACAACTTAATGGAGAAGATGAACTCATTTGAAGCTCCAAATCTTGTTCCCAAGCCTTGAATCTTCAATAGAGCAGATACAATTCACTTTCGCTCATAGAACCACGTTGATCGCTAGCGTACCCACACGGGTCTATAGCGTACCCACACGGGTCTATAGTCATTCCTTTTAACAAATCAAATAGCCATTTTTGCTGCATTATTCCCTTTCTTAAATCGCTCCAAACTTCACCCTGCCTTCACACTTTGTTCTACAACTCAATCTAGTTCCTGTGCACAAAAATACAAGAAAAACCGGCATAACCACTGCACGAAACTAGATTTACAAATTCACAAAATCTACTCAAACTTTACTGGTTTTCATTAAAATCTTCATTCAAAACACAGTTTTTAACATTCGAAACAAGCATGTGATATGGATTTATCACAACCCCAAAATTAAATATTTGCTTGTCCTCAAGCAAACTCAATGCAAAATAAGGGTTGGAATAAGACTACTAGATGTGACTCCAGTGTCCACAATCATAACTAGCTCAAAATCAATTAACTTTTTGCAGTTGTCAATGAGTGACCTAACATGCCTTCTTGTATCCTAAAATCAACAATTCAAACTCCCCAAATTAGAATCTCGAGCAACACATCATACAATCATCAATTGTACTCATTTTCACTCAAGTTCCTCACAAGCATGTTTCTCTCTCACACAAGTGTTTGTAGGGTAATAAACTCAATCACATCACAAGCAACACACTACCATAGGCATGACATAATTCTACGACAAACAATCACACACAAATACCACACACATCATGAGGACTTATTAAAGGCTGCAATGGGGCTTGGGTAAGGAAGGATAAATTTTGGAATCTAGGCTTTCTTGATTGGAATTGAGAGATGCCATTTTCACTTATGAACCTTTCCTACTCTTACCAACTTCACCAAAGAGTTCATGTGCACAAAAATACAAGAAAAACCGGTATAACCACTACACGAAACTAGATTTACAAATTCACAAAATCTTCTCAAACATTACTGGTTTTCATTAAAATCTTCATTCAAAACACAGTTTTTAACATTCGAAACAAGCATGTGATATGGATTTATCAGCTGCGTGAGACGAAATCGGCAGACATGGCGGACGACGATTGGGCAGAGATGAAGGAGAAGGCCGCGGGATTGATACGTCTATGTGTTTCAGACGAAGTGATGTATCATATCCTAGACCTTACGACTCCGAAGGCGGTTTGGGATAAATTGGAGAGTCAGTATATGTCGAAGACGCTGATGAACAAGTTGTTCGCGAAACAACGACTATACAGCTTGAAGTTGCAGGAAGGATCTTGTAACATCCCCAATTCGGTTAAGTTCGACTAACGAAATTAACTAGCGTTGTTTGCTAATTTGATTACTAATTTAAGTCAGTGAGTATGTTTGAGTATATTATAGCAATGTTTAATTGCTAAAGTATGTGAAGTATATGAATTTGTGATTGATTGTTTGTTTGTTTGGAATTTGGGTTTTAAGTGGGAATTGAGTGTAAGGGTAGATTTGTCTATACCATTGTATTTTTCCTTTAGCTCACAACCCAATCACTAAAGTCACACTAACTCACACACAACACACCACAACACTTGAAAACACAAATCAGTTTTTTTCGAAAAACAAAAAGGGAATAGAAAGAGAGAGAGGGAGAAACCGAGAGGAGAAGAGAAGGGAGAGAGCGAGGGTCAAGTGAAAGAAGAAGAAGAGAAGAAGTGAAATCAACAATGCATGTTCCATCACCTTACACCTTTGAAATCAGCTTCTCTTCCTCTACACCATGATACTCATATCATCATCCACTTCATCATCTTCTTCATTTCACCATTGTGGGAAACTCAAAGGTCAAAATTAATAAAAATAGAGTTTTGGGGTTTTTGAGGCATTGCATGTCCAATTGGAAGCTTATTTAGAACCAAGTAGTAGTTACATTGGGGTTTAGAGTCATCAACATGGAAATTTGGAGCTGGGGTCGAATTTGGGAAAGTTTGGGAGTGCTAGAAGCCTTTGTCGGTGATGAGAGTTGAAGATAACAAACTCTACAGAAAACAGTTTTGAGCGTCTCTGGTATTTCCTCAATAACTCTTTACACAGTTATCATTTGAAGTTAATTTTTAATTCTATAGAAACAAGACACAAAATCCTTCAATATAGGCACAAGAACCACCTGATTTGACTGAGTATTGAGGGAGACAAATTAGTTACAAGTTTCACTTCAGTAACAGTAACGATTTTGAACCAGTCACCGTATTTTAGCCGTAACTCCCTGAATACTCATCGTATCAGTTTTGGACTTGAACCATAGGAAAATAGACAAAATTATCTACACATTAGGCACTAGTTGGAATGGTTTTGGCTACGATTTGAATAAGATGTGCTCATTCCAAAACTACTCACAGATGCTGTCCAAGATAAATTCGGTTCGGGTAGAGCATGATCGTGTCTTTCGTTTATTCGTATCGTTCGTCACTTCGGGTGAGTATTACTCATGTTTAGGAACTGATATGTTTCTGAATTTGTCTGCCACTGTGATTGGTTAGCTTATATTTATTCGTTTCGAAAGTTTAAGAGTCGAAAAATTACGTATTTTGGCGTCTCGTAATGAATGATTGAATCGATGCATTATTTCTTGTTGGACTTTGTTTTGGTGAGTTCCCCATCTTGTATGTTCCGTTCTAATGTGATATATGTATTGGGTGTTTTGTTTCAAAGTGATGGTTGCTGGAAATTAGTCAAAATTGATGATAGAATTCCACTGTTGAAAATTTTTTGGCTATGTGTTTTGTATTTTGACTGTTGCGTGAATTCTGGTAATCACAAAATTTTGTGTCATAGGCTTCACAAGTTAGGGTAATATTTTGGGTCAAAGTATAGCTCAATATTGGAGTTGTAGGTCATATATAGGCTTCACAAGTTAGGGTAATATTTTGGAAGCATTCTGTATATAGGGCCAGTGTTTTGGGTTTTGTGCTCTCAAGTGAACTCCGTTTTAAACGATTCTTGTCCCAATAGAAACTAGACTCAATTTTATTCTTTTTAGGTTCAAGTTTCGTGCCATTTGGTTAAGTGTAGGTCATTTGAGAGTGATTAGAAGTTGAAGGACAGAAACTGTTCAGTCTAGAAACCATTTAGATTGTTTCTAAAAACTGTAATAATTGGCTCATTGTTTTGGAAAATAAAAATCATATGAAGAAACAAGACTTAGAGAGCTCTCTAATGAATGGTTGTTTGTACAAATCCGATGTCGTTTGCTATTTTAAATAATTCGCCGAAGCAGATGTACTACTGCAGAAAACTTTGCACCTCTGCTGTGTATTGAGAAATGTGATTGTGACACTATAAATCTTGCAATGTATTGATCGATACTTGGATTGTATGAACTGATATTGTCTGATAAATGTCTGTTTTGAGGTTGAGTTGTGATTGGGTTATACAAGTTTAATAAAAACCGTATGACTAGTTTAGCGAGAGTGTACACGGATATGTTATAAATAAGGAACTATGAGTTCAAATTAACTTTAATACATGAGAATGGGATGAACAAATAGTTCATCAAAAACTGATTGATGTTCCGATATATAATTTATATCGAGTATGGGTGACAACCCAAAGAGGTTAGCATACTAGGCGGGGAAGGTCATGAGCCTTTAACCTAGGCCATGTAAATTTTATCATTAGGGAAAGTGCTAATGGGAAGGGGGTTCACCTGGATTAGCAAGTTGGCCGTCGGTGTTATGTTAAAAGTTAAGTGCACGATTCACCGGGATTAGCAAGTTGGCGGTCGGTGTTGTGCTTAAAGTTAAAGAGGCGTAGTTTATAAGTTAAACTACGACATTGTAAAAAGGCACGTGGTTTATAAATTAAACTACGAGACGAAAAGAATGCATAAGTGAATCGAGAGTGTAGTTGGGGGTCTCGGCAGAACTCACTGAGATTGTATCTCACTGTTTATATGTTGTTCTTTTTACAGAGAAACAGGGAAAGATGAAAGCGAAGAGGCACGGCTAGGTGACGTGCTTGAAAAGAAGATTGATGGCTTAGTTCTTTTATCTTTTATATTGAGTTTCCTTGTAACTCGATAGTATGACTTGAATTTGTTTTAAGTTATGTAATCGTTTCCACTTTTCTTGTGATGGTATTGAACACTAGGTTATGAGGATATTGAATGACATGGAACCGATATGGTTTTCAATTCAGTTATGAAGTGTTAAGACTGTTTGATGTTAGTCATCAAAAAAATTTAGTTGTGTTCAATATCTAAACAGGAAATATATCTTTGATGTATGCAAAATTGTGCATTTTAGTATTTCTACTTGTTATAGATATTAGGGTGTTACATTTTGGTATCAGAGCAGTTCGACCTTGTCGGACTTCGTGACCTTATGGTCAAGAGGTTAGATCGAGTCAGCTAGGGACTTAGACGATTAAATGTCAGAACCTTTCAGTATTTTGTGTGAGACATTGAGCCTAGATCCACTCGATATTTCATGCAACATACTGAGAATGATGACGATTGGTTGCCTCAGCCCCGAAAATGTCCAAAATCCTAAACCATAGGATTTCTAGCCTTCTCGTTTCATCAGAGCACGCAGCAGAAGCAGAGGGCTACAGACGGCATTCCAGAGCAAAAGATGGGTATCTGTATTGGTTCGAGAAAACTATGGGCGACTGTTCAGTCATTGAAACTGGTGCAACCATTGAGTTGCAGCGTAAGTCATTGCGGGTCGTTCAGGGAGTACAAGCTAAGCAAAGACTTCAGGCAGTAGTAGTGTTAGTGCCCTGAGATCTGTTAGGATTAGCTGACACCTTGAAACCCTGACCGTTGCTAACCAGTCTATCAGCTACCGAGATACTGTTTAGCAGTAAACCCTGCCTAGAGGTACAAGCTAACCCCGACTTATGTCACAGTTAGAGAATCCTTTCGGGTAACCACAAGTCAAGATCAAGATTCTTTTTCCGCAGAGCCACCTTCCGAAATGTGATGAAGCCAGTTTAGTAAATGATAGTCCATCCTCATCATTGGCAAGCAGAATTACCCAATGTTGATCGGATTAGTTCTCGATCAAGATCCATGAACCAAGTCCCTTTCAAGATGAGACTAGTATGTGAGATTAACAGAAGTAACCCTATCACAATCCTCTGACTTAAAGCATGCCTGTCTCGGTTTGTGAGAAATTTTAGCTAGTATCCGACTTGTTCTGTTTATAACTTCTTATCCGGAACTCCGATTTTTAAGTTGAGATCAGTTGGAAAGCTAGCGAAAATGTCTACACATCTGAGTAGGTTTTGGACCGTGTTTCAAAGTTGTGTTCTGAAGGGCCCTACCCTATGTAGTTAAACCCTAAAGCGTTCGTAGAACATAACCCTCTAGTGACACAGGAAGTTGGAAGAGAATTCCCAATCATTAAGATCAAGTCCTTAGACACCAGATTAGGATAGTATTCTTGCAACTCTAAAAAGACCTATCTCCTAGAAATGGTTATTAGTAGTTATAGCTCTTCAGCAAACCGTAGAGTCTCTTGTCCTACCCCAGTTGTATGCCAAAAGAGAATAAAGTTCAAATCTACCTAAGTGTTGAATGTTTTGTCGTTCTATAAGTAAGACGAGTTCCGAATTGGTTGATTACGATAGTTGTAATAGTTACGTTTGTATTGTTTATGGAATTCGGAAAGATGGAGGACCAAAGGAATGTTCGAAATAGTTAGGATTCGTTTTCTGAATCAACACTGGATGCACTAACCGTGCGACCGTTTGATTCCTTAAAAGAATCCTTCGATTTTCTGGTTTCTTTGATGCTACAATTATCCCAACTCCGTACGTAATCCAAATGTAGCCGTTTACACCTAGATTAGTCAATGATCCCTTATAATAAGATGAAGTCGATAGGTTTCAAGTGAGCCTCCTTTTTCCAGGAAAAGCCGTTATGCCTCTCCAAAGAGATCCTTATTGTCTAGATCTCCTCATACGTTGGTGTTTAGGGATTAGAGACCTTAAGAAGGATAGTTGGTTTTGGAAAAGTCGTTTGACTTATAAGTTTCCGAAAAGCCCGTGCCCCGTGTAAGGCTATCAAGTGTTAGGGTTGTAATTCAAAGGCCGGTTCATGAGGTTTGAAGACACACCTTGCTAGTATTTTGGGTTAGTGATGAGACCGACTCATGTGGGTATGTGAGAAATTGTTTTATATCTAAACGTTTTCAAGCAAGATTTTTATAAAATCCTTACCCGATTGTGAGTCAGTCATGAACAGTATTGTACCGAATTTAACTCAAAACACTAGCAGTGTCTCTAAGAAAACCAAAAGGTAATGTTCCACATTTCAGTACCGTGAGGGGTGGAACGCGGAACGAGTATGCTAGCTTAGTGACTAGTAATGAGAAGTAAGTAGTAGGCAGTGTAGTGAAATAGTCCTTTAACCCTTATGTTCAAGCAAGTCTCCGCTACGGTGGTAGAATTCCCATTGTTAACCTCAGAATCATTAAGATTAACAGTAAGTTGTCGCTGTCGCAACTTTAGTCTATTTGACTAGTCAAGGCGAGATTTCAGTTTCAAGTATCTCATTGGTTAGGTGCCAATAGGTTATGCATGTGCTAAATGTGGTGTCGTTCAAATCTTAGCACAAGTTAGGGGATCGATTATCTTAGAAATTCAGTGATACGGATAGGTTGATAATGAGTCTTCCACTTGCATTGTTTTGCTTGAATTAGTGATTGTACAATGTGTAATAAAAGGTGTGAATAGAGGTAAGTATGACTGTATGATTGGGCCGTGAATGTGTAGAGTGCAAGAGCCCTCGATAATGAGTTATTTAGCCTTTTTAGTGTAATTTAGTGACTTTATGAATTGAGTGAATGATGCTCCGAGATTGAAGAAAAAGCATGTATCCTAGATTGGTTTGAACTTGTTGAATAATGAACTTTGTCGGCTAAATTTGTGTTTGAAATGAAGTGTCACAAGAATGAGTAAAATGTAAACTCTATTTGATGCTTTGACAATATGTTGGTTGCCTAAATTGATTGTTGAAGTATGTTCTAATGTGGCTATGAACTGTGGTTGAGTCAAGGATCGATGGGAAAGAAATCAGAGCGAACGGAGTAGGAAATCTTGATAAAAACAAAAAGTTTGGAGATAGGAGGAACTTTTTTCCACTTTCCGTTCAACGCGAGTTCCTTCCCATTACTTTTCTCTGATTTAACCTAAGTTACTCTAACCCTAATGGTGCTAAGTTAAAGCATAATTGGTGAAAACGAATGAGATTTGATTACGCAAATAATTGATTTTAACCAAACTTGTATTTCCTAGTTCTCTTTTCACCACTTTATAGAAAGGATGGGCGTGAGTAAGAATTGTTTTAAGTTGGTGTGAGTCGATGTGCATAAGGGTAATGTTTTTAAAATGTCGTTGGATGGAGAACTAGCAAAAGAATTTCTACCGTCCTAAATAGAGTCTCTTTTACGTTGTCTACCAAATTTTGGAAATGATTAGATGTATTGACGCATGCCTCAAGATTTTCTTTTCGGTTCAACTCTTAAATTGAGTTTTCTTTAAATCCCTAAATTGAAAGAGTTAATTTACTACAAATCCCAGGTTTTAGATTGAATAAAGTACAAGAGGATCTTTCCTTCATATCGATTATTGCTATTTTACAAAACTTTTAACCCTAATGAATATATTTCCAAATTCGGCTTTAAGCTTAAGTATAATCATAGTGAGTTCCACGCTTTGTTGTGGTTACGTCTGTCTGGGATTAGTAATTGATTAAAACTTGAACAAATTTTGAGGACAAATTTTTTCAAGTTGGGATGTATTGTAACATCCCCAATTCGGTTAAGTTCGACTAATGAAATTAACTAGCGTTGTTTGCTTGTTTGATTACTAATTTAAGTCATTGAGTAAGTTTGAGTATATTATAGCAATATTTAATTGCTAAAGTATGTGAAGTATATGAATTTTTGATTGATTGTTTGATTGGAATTTGGGTTTTAAGTGGGAATTGAGTGTAAGGGTAGATTGGTCTTTACCATTGTATTTTTCCTTTAGCTCACAACCCAATCACTAAAGTCACACTAACTCACACACAACACACTCACACCACAACACTTGAAAACAAAAATCAGTTTTTTTTAAAAACAAAAAGGGAATAGAAAGAGAGAGAGAGGGGGGGGGGGGGAGAAACCGAGAGGAGAAGAGAAAAGAGAGAGAGAGGGTCAAGTGAAAGAAGAAGAAGAGAAGAAGTGAAATCAACAATGCATGTTCCATCACCTTACACCTTTGAAATCAGCTTCTCTTCCTCTACACCATGATACTCATATCATCATCCACTTCATCATCTTCTTCATTTCACCATTGTGGAAAAGTCAAAGCTCAAAATTAATAAAAATGGAGTTTTGGGATTTTTGAGGCATTGCATGTCCAATTGGAAGCTTATTTAGAACCAAGTAGAAGTTACATTGGGGTTTAGAGTCATCAACATGGAGATTTGGAGCTGGGGTCGAATTTGGGAAAGTTTGGGAGTGCTAGAAGCCTTTGTTGGTGATGAGAGTTGAAGATAACAAACTCTGCAGAAAACAGTTTTGAGTGTCTCTGGTATTTGCTTCATAAATATTTACACAGATATCATTTGAAGTTAATTTTTAATTCTTTAGAAACGAGACACAAAATCCTTCAAGATAGGCACAATAACCACCCGATTTGACTGATTATTGAGGGAGAAAAATTAGTTACAAGTTTCACTTTTGTAACAGTAACGATTTTGAACCAGTCACCGTATTTTAGCCGTAACTCCCTGAATACTTATCGTATCAGTTTTGGACTTCAGCCATAGGAAAATAGACAAAATTATATACACATTAGGCACTGGTTGGAATGGTTTTGGCTACGAATTGAATAAGATGTGCTCATTCCAAAACTGCTCACAGATGCTGTCCAAGATAAATTCGGTTCAGGTAGAGCTTGATCGTGTCTTTCGTTTATTCGTATCGTTTGTCACTTCGGGTGAGTTTTACTCATGTTTAAGAACTGATATTTTTCTGAATTTGATTGCCACTGTGATTGGTTAGCTTATATTTATTCGTTTCAAAAGTTTAAGAGTCGAAAAATTACGTATTTTGGCATCTCGTAATGAATGATTGAATCGATGCATTATATGTTGTTGGACTTTGTTTTGGTGAGTTCCCCATCTTGTATGTTCTGTTCTAATGTGATATATGTATTGTGTGTTTTGTTTCAAAGTGATGGTTGCTGGAAATTAGTCAAAATTGATGATAGAAATCCACTGTTGAAAGTTTTCTGGATATGTGTTCTGTATTTTGACTGTTGCGTGAAATCTGGTAATCTGAAAATTTTGTGTCATACATTTTTGAAAACTAGACTTAAGTCTATTTAAATTGGCATTGGTTTCATCAAAATTAAGTTGTATAGCTCAATATATAGGCTTCACAAGTTGGGGTAATATTTTGGAAGCATTCTGGATATAGGGTCAGTGTTTTGGGTTTTGTGCTCTCAATTGAACTCCGTTTTAAACTATTCTTGTCCCGTTAGAAACTAGACTCAATTTTCTTCTGTTTAGGTTCAAGTTTCGTGCCATTTGGTTAAGTTTAGGTCATTAGACAGTGATTAGAATTTGAAAGACAGAAACTGTCCTGTCTGAAAACCATTCGGATTGTTTCTAAAAACTCTTATAATTGGCTCATTGTTTTTGAAAATAAAAATCATATTCAGAAACTAGACTCAGAGAGCTCTCCAATGAATCGCCATTTGTACAAATCCGATGTGGTTTGCAATTTTAAATAATTGGCCGAAGCAGATGTACTACTCCAGAAAACTCTGCACCTATGCTGTTTACTGAGAAATGTGATTGTGACACTATAAATCTTGCAATGTATTGATCGATACTTGGATTGTATGAACTAATATTGGGTGATAAATGTCTGTTTATAGGTTGAGTTGTGATTGGGTTATACAAGTTTAATAAAAGCCGTATGACTAGTTTAACGGAAGTGTACACGGATATGTTATAAATAAGGAACTATGAGTTCAAATTAACTTTAATACATGAGAATGGGATGAACAAATAGTTCATCAAAGACTGATTGAGGTAACGATATATAAATTATTTCGAGTATGGGTGACGACCCAAAGAGGTTAGCATACTATGCGGGGAAGGCCATGAGCTCTTAACCTAGGCCGTGTAAATTTTACCATTAGGGAAAGTACTAATGGGAAGGGGGTTCACCGGGATTAGCAAGTTGGCAGTCGGTGTTATGTTAAAAGTTAAGTGCGCGATTCATCGGGATTAGCAAGTTGGCAGTCGGTGTTGTGCTTAAAGTTAAAGAGACGTAGTTTATAAATTAAACTACGAGAAAGTAAAAAAGGCATGTTGTTTATAAATTAAACTACGAGACGAAAAGAATGCATAAGTGAACCGAGAGTGTAGTTAGGGGTCTCGGTAGAACTCACTGAGATTGTATCTCATTGTTTATATGTTGTTGTTTTTATAGAGAAATAGGGAAAGAAGAAAGCGAAGAGGCATGACTAGGTGACGTGCTTGAGAAGAAGATTGAGGGCTTAATTATTTTATCTTTTATATTGAGTTTCCTTGTTGTCTTTGTAACTCGATAGTGTGACTTGAATTTGTTTTAAGTTATGTAATCGTTTACGCTTTTATTGTGATTGTATTGAACACTAGGTTATGAGGATATTGAAGGACATAGAACTGATATGGTTTTCAATTCAGTTATGAAGTGTTAAGACTGTTTGATGATAATCATCGAAAAAAATTAGTTGTGTTCAATATCTAAATAGGAAATATATCTCTGATGTATGCAAAATTGTGCATTTTAGTATTTCTACTTGTTAGAGATATTAGGGTGTTACAGATCTGATTCGCAACAACATGTCAATACCTTCAATAACATAATCACTGATTTGGTGAGACTAGGGGTGAAGATCGATGACAAAGACAAGGCAATAATTCTGTTGTGCTCGTTGCCGGGTTCCTACGACCACTTGGTGACTACTCTTACCTACGGGAAAAACACTATCACCCTCGATACAATTACTGCTACACTATTGTCTCATTCTCAAAGGAGACAATGTGTAGAGGAAGGAAGTCAATGTGATGGTTTGTATGTGAAGGGGAGTCAAGATCCCGGCCAGAACAAGGGTAAAGCAGGTTCTAGAAAGAGAAAATCTAAATCCAAGAATAGAAAAACATTAGAGTGCCATATTTGCAAACAGATTGGGCATTGAAAGAAGGATTGTCCAAACAGAAAGCAGGCCGCATCGAGCTCTGCAAACGTGGTTCAAACCGATGATTCTGGCAGTGAAGGGGATGTTCTTTGTGTTTCATCTAGCAAGTGCACAAATGCGTGGATTCTTGATTCTGGATGCTCCTATCACATGACGTCGCACCAGGAGTGGTTTACAACATTCAAGTCAGGCTATTTTGGGTTTGTTTATTTGGGTGATGATAAAGCTTGTGCTATCACAAGAATGGGACAAATCAATTGCTATGGACGATGGTGGCGTGCGAATGTTGAACGATGACAGATATATTCCAGAACTGAGAAAGAATTTGATTTCTTTAGGTACTCTGCAGGAAAATGGTTTTTCCTACAGGTCTGATAGAGATAGAGACATCATGAAGGTCAGCAAGGGTGCATTGACAGTGATGAGAGCATAGAGGACTGCAGGTAACATCTACAAACTATTGGGCTGTACTGTTGTGGGTGATGTTGCGTCAGTTGAGTCTGATAATGACGCAACTAAGTTCTGGCACATGCGTTTGGGTCATCTTAGTGAGCGTGGGATGATGGAACTTCATAAGAGAAATCTATTGAAGGGTGTTCGCAGTTACAAGCTAGATTTGTGCAAGTATTGTGTACTTGGGAAACAGTGTCGTGTTCGGTTCAAGACAGGGAAACACAAAACAAAGAGAATCCTGGACTATTTGCATTCTGATGTGTGGTGCCAAGTATTTTGTGACTTTTACCGATGATTTTTATCGCAAGGTTTGGTTGTATTTTCTAAAGCATAAATCTGAAGTATTTCACAAGTTCAAGTTGTGGAAGGCAGAAGTAGAGAATCAAACGGGCAGAAAAATCAAGTATTTGCGGTCAGATAATGGGACTGAGTACACTGATTCAAACTTCCAGAAATTCTGTGTAGAACATGGTATTAAGAGGCATTTTTCAGTTCGGAAGATGCCACAGTAGAATGGTGTTGCAGAAAGAACGAACAGGACGCTAACTGAAAAGGAACGATGTCTCAGGTTGAATCTTGGATTATCAAAGGGTTTCTGGGCAGAGGCAATTAACATGGCTTGTTATCTTATCAACAGGTCACCACAGGCTTCATTGGACAAGAAGGTTGCAGAGGAGGTATGGACAAGTAATCCTATTGATCTTGAAAATTTAAGATTTTTTGGTGTCCAGCTTATGTGCATATATCTAGTGAAGATCGATCCAAATTTGATCCAAAGTCAAAGGAGTGTGTCTTCGTCGGTTACTCAAAAGGTGTAAAGGGGTTCAAGTTATGGGATCCACTTTCAAAGAAGATGGTACTCAGTAGAGATGTTGTGTTTGATGAGCAGTCCATGTTGAAGCAGTCAGTTGCAACTGATGTGTCAGCATCTGAAGGGGAAACTTCCAACAATAAGGTGATTCAGGTGCCTATTGAGCCGTCACCAGCGAGCAATATGGGTCGGTACCTGAACCACAAGCCGAACCAGACTCTAATACTGAAATTGAACATGGAACTAAAGATTCAGGTAGAGTTCATGATTACTCTCTAGTACGTGATAGAGAGCATCGTCAGATCAAGCCACCAGTTAAATATGGGTATGAAGACTTGGTAGCTTATGCACTTCTTACTAGTTCTGGAGATCCGTCCACTTTTAGAGATGCTATAGCTAGCAAGGAGAAAGATAAGTGGATGGGTGCTATGGTGGAGGAGATAGAGTCCTTGAAGAAAAATGAGACATGGGATCTTGTTCAGCTTCCTAAAGGAAAAAGGGCTATCGGTTGCAAGTGGGTGTACAAGAGAAAACCAGCCGTAATAGAAAAAGAAGGGGAAGAATTCAAGGCTCGTCTTGTCGCAAAGGGATACTCACAACAGAAGGGGAATGACTATGATGAGATTTTCTCTCCGGTCGTCAGACATACCTCTATCAGGGCAGTGTTAGCCTTGGTAGCCAGTCAAGACATGCATTTAGAGCAGATGGATGTGAAGACAGCTTTCCTCCATGTAAATTTAGGATCTAACCAAGTGAATTTCTTGAATCAAAAATAACAAACAAGATAAAAGAGAAAAGCGAAAAAAACATATAAAATGGATTAGGCAAGAAGATGGAGAAATCACCACATCCAAGAGGATGATAAGATCAAGGTAGAATCACCATAAGAGTAAGAGGCTCTTGATAAGAGTCAATTTTGGTTCTAAGAACCCTAGAGAAGCACCCGCTATTCTCACAATTCTATTTTCATCAAATTGCGAAATTAGGTTACAAAAGTTCCTTAAATACCTAGGGTTGTGCCTAAGCTACACCTTACACACCATGGTGCCTATGCCAAAGGTGCATACACGCAAACAACAAAAATCCTTTAATGTCAATATAAACTAAAATAAAATCCTCTTAAAATAAAATAAACTTCATTCTAATTTATATAAATCAGATTCTCTTAATTCTCTTAGGGATCTTGTTCAGCTTCCTAAAGGAAAAAGGGCTATCGGTTGCAAGTGGGTGTACAAGAGAAAACCAGCCGTAACAGAAAAAGAAGGGGAAAAGTTCAAGGCTCGTCTTGTCGCAACGAGGTACTCACAACAGAATTGACTATGATGAGATTTTCTCTCCGGTCGTCAGACATACCTCTATCAAGGAAGTGTTAGCCTTGGTAGCCATCCGAGACATGCATTTAGAGCAGATGGATGTGAAGACAGCTTTCCTCCATGGTAATCTAGAGGAGCAAATTTACATGCAGCAGCCAGAGGGTTTCAGTGATACTGAACGGGGAAGACTCGTTTGTAAATTGAAGAGGTCTCTGTATGGTCTAAAGCAGTCTCCAAGACAATGGTACAAGCGCTTTGATTCATACATGCTTCAGATTGGCTACAAAAGGTGCGAGTATGATTGTTGTGTTTATGTAAGGAGCCTTGGTGATGGTTCTTTTATTTTCTTGCTACTATATGTGGATGATATGTTGATTGCTGCTAATCATTTACATGACGTAAATGAATTGAAAATCATGTTGGGAAAAGGGTTTGATATGAAAGCATAGGTGCTACTAAGAAGATTCTTGGGATGGAAATTGACAGGTATAGGAGTGCTAGAAAATTATGGCTCTCTCAGAAAAGCTATGTTGAAAAGGTGCTGGACAGATTTGACATGAGCAATTCGACGGCTGTGAGTACTCCATTGGCGAATCACTTTAAGCTCTCATTGGATCAGTGTCCAAAGAAAGATGCAAAAGCTGAGTATATGTCAAAAGTTCCTTACGCCAGTGCTGTTGGTTGTTTAATGTACGCTATGGTCTGCGCTAGACTAGATTTAGCACAAGCTGTAAGTCAAGTGTGCAAGTTTATGTCCAAACTGGGAAAGCATCATTGGGAAGCAGTCAAGTGGATTTTCAAGTACTTAAAGGGTACAACAGGTAATGGTATCATGTTTAGTAGTGAAAGAGGTGATCCTTCAGTTGTGGTATGTTGATTGAGACTATGCTTGTGATATGGATGATTGGAGGTCTACAACGGGATATGTCTTTACTCTTGCAGGTGGACCCATCTGCTGGAAATCATCAGTTCAATCCATAGCTGCAATGTCAACAACTGAAGCAGAGTACATGGCAGTAGGTGAGGCTGCTAAAGAGGCTTTATGACTGACAGGGTTAGTGAAGGAATTTGGTGTTGAGCAAGGTGGAGTTCAGTTGCATTGTGACAGTCAGAGTGCTATTTATTTGGCAAAGAATCAAGTGTATCACGCTCGGACTAAGCATATTTATGTGAGGTTTCACAAGATTAGAGATCTACTTGCTTCCGGACAGATAATACTTGAAAAGGTTCATACTTCAGAGAACGCAGCTGATATGTTGACCAAGGTAGTCACCAGTGACAAGTTGAAGCCTGCTTGTACTTGTACTTGTTACATGTTTCTCAGTGTTAAGCGGGAGCTCTACCCCCAACACCAAGGATGTGGACACCATGCAGTAAATCTTCATAGGGGTTTGATATTCGCCAAGGTGGAGATTGTTGAGTATGGCTCATATTGGGCTTGGCCCAAACTGTTTGGGGTGTGCTGGGGGTGTGGGGGTGTCAGCCCACCACGGTAGCGTTCCGGGGTATTATTGTAATCTTAACTAAGTTATTATAAGTACCTATTGTAACACTTAAACCCTAATTGATTCAAGCAATAAGACGAAACTACAACTGCCCTGTAGTCGCAGACGTAGGCAAAAGATTGGCCAAACTGCGTGACCAATATCGTGTCTCCTATTTCCGTTTTTCGTTTCTATTAATATTTCTTTGTTTACTGTTGTTGTTACAACATATTAATTTCTCCTTAGATTGTGTCTTTTTGAAATGACTTTATGGGATAATGTGTTCATGTGAATTTATAGAAACACGGGTATGTATATTTGGCTATTTGGTGAATTTTATTAGTTAGATGTAATGACTGTATGATTGGGTGTTAATTAATTGAATCTCTTATATACTATTGGTTAGAACTATCATAGATAGAATAGAAATATATTAGAAAGAGGGGGGGTTGTTTTCATTAATTGTAATTGCACCTTATCTGGTAGGCACATAGCCTAATCCAGTTGCCCAAAACAATTCCAAAAGGCTGACCCATCTTGTTTTAAAAGAGGGAAAAACCTCCCACACTCAGTTAGGGGTGGACATCGGGCGGTTTTGGGCGGTTTCGGGCCCAAAACCACCGATCCGACCAAAACCGCGGTTGATAAAAACAGGACCGTTTCCGCCCATATATTAACTCGGTTTGTTTGGTTTCGGATTGACGGGTTTGACGGGTTTTGCGGGTGGGTAGGGGCGGGTTGAGCGTAGAAGAGAGGCTGGAGAAGATGAATGATGAGTGAGATGAAATTAACGAATGAGAGAGGAAGATGAAGGTTCAACGAAGGAGAGAGAGAGAGAGAGAGAGAGAGAGAGAGAGAGAGAGAGAGAGAGAGAGAGAGAGAGAGAGAGAGAGATTAACGATGATGAAATAACAGAGCGAAGGGAGATGAACAAACAAGGGAAACTGGAAAGAGAGGGGAGAAGACGAAGGTTCAACGAAGGAGAGAGAGGGAGAGAGATGAACAAATAATGGTTTTTAAAAAATAATTACTTTCTTGAAAACAAACGTGAAGAGCAAATGATCCGGTCAAAAAAACAAAGCAATGATGACAAAAGTGACTTTTGGAATTTTAATTTTAATAACTGTGGACTTTTTATTAAAAACTTTGAACTTTTGATATAGTTAACTGTGCAATATACAGAGAGAGAATGTGGTGATGCAATGTGTCACTGCTGCAATTACATTTCACTGATGCGATGGGACATTTATTGGGTGGGTTGGGGTACCGATGGTTTCGATTTTTCTATCCGGACCCGCCCATTGCAATCCGTGTAGACCCCCTTTTGTCTCTGTCAGAGCCCGATCAACCGAATCGGACCGACCCGGGCACGTTTTTTTAATCGGATACTGCGGGTTGCGGGCAGGTCAGGAGAACTTGTCCACTCCTACACTCAGTTACTTCTTATTTTTCAAAACCTTCAGCTAAAGAAAGGAAATAGAGAGAAAGAACTTAGAGTGAGAGAGAGAGATTTCGAAGAAGGGGGAGAAGGGAGAGCATAGTTTGATAAAAATGGAGCATTCTTCCATTATTTAGAAATTCCTTCACATTTAACACCATCAAAACAGAGTTTTGATGATACCCTTTCTAGACCACTATGTTGAGCTTGCATGTGATGTTTGAGACTTGGATTGAACTCTTAGAGAGTTGCATGTGGGTTAGGGAACTCACGGGTGGAGTCTTGTAGCTGGCATTGTTGTTTTGGGAGTATGGAAGTTCAACTTAACTTATGGAAACGATAACCTAGAGTTGTTCTCCAAGAAAATCGTGTGGCAGTGAGAAGCTTCAAAAGGTGAGTTCCTCTAACCCCTTTCTTTGATATACCTAGGGTTTTGAGTACCAAATTGGTACTCAAGCTCTACTTGCTTTTGAATTGAAATTTATATGTCTTTGAATGTTCAATTAAACATTAACGTGCTGAGTCATTAAGAGGGGAAGCATTGTTATATATTAAACTCACATATTATCTTTGTGATGTGTTTGTTATGATGGTATGCTTAAATTGGAACTTGTAAAGATGCTTGTATATTTTCTTTTTTAGTTAAGCAATACTTCATTGAATGAGCACTAGGAGTGCTCAAACCCAAACAAACAAAGGAGTTACATATTGTTTAGGCAATGAAGAGGATCAATCCACCAAGTGGAGATATTAAAATTGAAATTACAACCGACTCTATAAATCAACCAACTCTACGTTAAGCTCTTGATGCGAGTGACAATTGAAACGATGTTAGGTTCTTCGTTCTTGAAAATAAAGGCATTCTTAGCCAACCAAATGCTCCAACAAGTTGTCAACCAAATCATATATTTAGTTCTCTTTGCCTTGTCAACCAAAGATGCTTGTATGTGTCTGAATTTGGTGAATTATAAATTGTAATGTGATTGAATGTTGGTTATGATAGGTTAGAGGTACTTGGATTAGAGTTAAAAGCACAAAAATAGGAAAACTGGCTACTGTTAAACCAACACAGGTCGTGTTGCACCAACACCGGCATCCGTGTTGGTTTCGGTTTAGCAATTTTTTTTTGCAGCCTTACAACTTGTTTTGTTCATAATTTTTGATCCGAGAACTCGATTTTGGTGTTCTTGGATGCGATGGAAAGCCAACAAAAATATCTACAATTGTCAACAAAGATTGATTGTATTTTTGATTCACTCCAATAATTATTATTAACCTATTCCAACCCCTAAATGCTTAAGGTGTAGTGCATATGTCCTTCTGCAATCAATCCTTGTTGTATGCTTGAATTATATGATATCTGATGTGAACTGCAATCTGTACATGTTGATCCATCATGTTACATCATGGTGATCGTTTCTTTTGGAAACCCTTGAGAGAGCTATATATATATATATATATATATATATATATATATATATATATATATATATATATATATAATAAATGGACTAAGGAATGGTTAGTGCAAGTAGAGAGGGAAGTCATAAGTTTAAGTCTACTACCCAGTCGGGCACCCTTCTATATTGTTGGGTAATGGGAAGTGACTCATTTGCATAAAAACCTAGAAATAAAATAAAGATGTGAAGATTATATCATAATGACTTCACATTTACACCACAAAAGAAAAATCAAATCATTACAAGATTAATTTTAGACCCAAAATAGACTTTACGAAGGACTACAAAATAAGCACATGATTTTCTTTGGTTCAAGGTAGTAGGTTGGGAAAATAGTCGCCCAGTGGAAGATTGACATCTCCAAATGGAATTACATCATTCCCGTTACCATTGCTCATCGAATCCATAAACCATTGCCTTTGCATGGTGTCAACATTTAATCCCAGTCCATGTGCATGATCCATCAAAGCCCTTTCTTCATTATTAGCCACTGTCACCGGAAGTGCTGGTATAGATGTTGCTACATGGACTTGGCCTGGTGCCATGACCTGGAAATTCTTATCCAATGTCTCAATCCTTCTACCAACGCCCTTCAAATTCTGGTCAATCAACCAAGAAAGTTCATTCAAATCAACCATAGATATATTGTCATCCACAATCTTACCTGCAGCAAGGCATTGAAACATGAACATGGTCATCGCTTTCTCCTTGTTCTCCTTCTCTTGTTTCATCAGCTGCTCTTTCGTCTTCAGAATCCTTTGTTTCAAGAAAGTCTCTTGATCCAACATCTTCCTGCTTTTCTCCAGTTCAGACATCATCGTAAGCTTCGAGATCACACTATGCACTCCCCCTGGGGAGGGCCAAACTTCAGGCTGAGGATCATATGGGCTATACACTATAGCACAAGCGTCAATGCCGCAAAGGGTGCTTAGTTCTTCCACCTTTTTAAATAGACTCTTCTTCCTTTTCTTGTAAACTGCCTTCCTTGCAGCATCATTGACTATGAAGGCTAGTTTCACCTTTTTCCTAGCCATTGAGAGGAAAAAGAAAAATGATAAGAATTGTTTTGTTGTGGTTTTTCTTTTCATGAAATGTCTTCGTATATATACCAATTTTGATAAATGTGGTCTGTTTTATCGATAATATTTACTGTTGTGTGGCTAATTGCCAACTGGAATTTTACAATAAAATGCCACTTTAATGTCATTCCATTTATGTATGGATCTAGAAAACAAGCACTTCTGTGACATTCAAGCTGTAAATTTACAATATATTGGTACCTTTTTGAATTTATTGGTATGAGTGAGTTGGATATCAAAATTCTTATTCTCATCAAAATCATTGACGTAGATTCTATAGGTGTTTAATTTATGTTATCGTATAGTAGATTGCTAAAATATTATTAACTGTGTGAACAATAGACATGACAAATCTTTAGAAATTTGCTTTTTTAATGTAAATAAAGGTATAAATTCTTAAATGAAAAAAAAAAAGAGTCCTACAAAATTATATTTTGATGTTAGTTCTTTTATTTATACAGATGTGAATACAATAAATATGTCTTAAAACTACAATTAATTAATATACAAGGAGAATATTTTTTAAAAGATAAAGAAAAATAAAAAAAATTACGAAATAATATACAAGGCAAAATAATATACAAGGAAAATAATATACAAGGAAAATCAACAAGAAAGGAAAAAACCATCTAAAATTTGAAGGACATATTTCCATATGTGATCCTAACATATTCGCACTAACCTGATATGTATCAATTTATTTAAATAACATATAAAACCGATTTGCAGTAGTTAATTATATCTGAAAACAATTATTAAAAATATATTTATTATATCCGAAAGGAAGTAATTAATTGTTAAAATAAATAGTATAATAAAAATACCAAAAAAAAGTATAATAATTAAGCATTAACCATGTATTATTTAATAAAAAGCGTAAATATTAATTAACTATCAATTGAAAACTTATCAATATAAGGAAAATTATTGTTTTCACAAAAATATTTCACTCAAAATTCAAAAAACTAATTGATTGGCTAATTCTCCAACCTCACTCATTGTGTATTCTGCATCTTACCTATTTTTTTCAATAATTTGTAGAAATTATAATTAAAAAGACATTTACTTCAACATCATTTTCTTTCTAACAAAAACAAAAGCATTTATTCAATTCGTGTTTCTTAACGGATAGCATTGTTGTTTTTTTTTAATCTAGCATTGTTGTTAATATGAATACAATAGTTAAAAATTATATGAATAAAAATTATATAACTTTTTTCATATTAACAAAGAAAATATTTTAACAAGAACAAATAGATCAAAACAATGTTTAGGTAGATTGCACGTAAACGTAAGTAAATAATAAAATATACATTATCAATGATTTTTCTCGTAGATAAACATAAATTTTTAATTAAGAGACAAAAGAAATATAAATTCACTCCTTGAAAAAAAACAAAAAACCGATATGATTTTCTATCAGAAAAAAGAGTTTTTTTATAGGTGTTATGGTAATTAGAATTTCTGCTATTTACACCTCCTGCAAGGCCCAATGCTTAGAGGCCCATTACATAAAAACATGGTCCATTCATCAATGGCCAAGATCACTTTGCAAGATCGGACGGCCCAAAACCACCAAGACAAACACCACTAAAACTCTATAAATACATCATTTCAATGCTCATCAATGGTAAGCAATCTTTACAACTTAGACTCATACTCAAATACTGACTTGAGCGTCGGAGTGTTATTGCAGATACAACCCCGCCACCTCAAGATCGACCACCTCAAGACCGATCAAGATCGACCTCCTCAAGATCGACCATCTCAAGGCTGAACAAAGTCGACCTCCTCAAGGTCGACCTCCTAAAGATCGACCACCTCAAGACCGATCAAGATCGACCTCCTCAAGATCGACCACCTCAAGACCGATCAAGATCGACCTCCTCAAGATCGACCACTCAAGGCTGAACAAGGTCGACCTCCTCAAGGTCGACCTCCTCAAGATCGACCACCTCAAGGCCGAACAAGGTCGACCTCCTCAAGATCGACCATCTCAAGGCTGAACAAGGTCGACCTCCCCAAGATCGACCACCTCAAGGCTGAACAAGGTCGACCTCCTCAAAGTCGACCTCCTCAAGATCGACCACCTCAAGGCTGAACAAGGTCGACCTCCTCAAGATCGACCATCTCAAGACCGAAAGACATAACCAGAATCAAGGATAAAACATCTACTAACTGCGTAATACCAATCACTAATGTAACACCCCATTTTAGCTATTAATCTATGTGCATATATTAGTAATTATGTGATAATTTTGTGTGTGCCTATGTTATTATTAGTGTATATTCAAATAATATATTATCTTAGTGATATATTACTTATTATTATTATTATTATTATTATTATTATTATTATTATTATTATTATTATTATTATTATTATTGTTATTGTTATCATTATTGTTATTAACTAACATCACCTCATCCGAAGTGATGAGGCCGGCGTGAAATTTGGAAAAGGGAGGGGTAGTTATTTAGGAAGGAGGGAGTGCCAATTGGGCTTGGTCCATTGGTTTTAAGAGAGCAAAATAATTCAGCCCAATTCCTTTTATACTAGTAAACTACCTAGGTTCTGTTCATCATCGTTGCAATCATATTCACTTCCGCCAGAAGCCGTCCCGCAGCCACAAAAGCGTGAGCCTCCAACCTTCTTTGTTCCTGAACTCACTAGTTAAGCCACTGTTTTTGGTCCCAAACTTCACCACCCCACACGAAATTACCCTCTGAACCCGTTTCCAACCTCCGTTTTATCAAAGGAAGCACCATTTGTTGCGTATTTTAGCACTGGGCGAACTGTTTTTCCCACTTTCCGGCCACCACTGTTTCCGGTTGGAAAAACGGACGCCGTTTACAGATTCTACGCGTCGAAACCTTTGGGAAGCACTAGTCTCTTTTCGTTTCGGTGAAGTTGACGTCGGACTCCTTTTTCGATGAGACAATTACCGTAATTCAATTTTTCTTCCGTTAGACTTCGTTTCAGTTTTAGAAATTCCAAAATAATCAGTTTATAATTACTATTGTTTTTGTCCAACCATATTTCACTCTGTATACAACTTGTGAATTTTACTTCGCGCCCGTTGAGTGTTGAACTGTCGCTACCGGCACATTTTCTTGCTCTTGTTGATACCGCCGATTACTCTTATCGAGGTAAGGGTGGAGTTCTAATTCTATAACAGGGTACATGAAAGATTATATGTAGGAATGGGAATTTTATGAATTGTAACTGTGTATGATTGTGTTGTTTGTAAGAACCAAAAAATGATTCTTGTTGAACTAATTGTTAGTAATAACTACTTGAATGGTTTAGGCACATAAGCCAAGATTAATTGGGATGTAAAAGTGATAGGATTGGTACATTTCTGCTAGTGATAGTGCAACAAAGACGACACTAATAATCGGTATGATAATTGTCTAGCAATAGGATCATTTTGGTAGCAGAGCAATTTAGTAGTAGAAGCCGCAAACGAGTAGCCTAATTATTTTGACAGGCGCGACTAATAACCAGTGTAGACTTTAGTAATAATGTAGGATAGAATCAGCAGTACCGGATAGAAAGAAATTAGAAGGTGATTAATTGACCGGGTATAGTCGAAGATGGCCCGAATAACTATGCGTTTGTTTGTAGTTTACGTTGGTCAATTTGTTAAGTTGTGTACTGTGTCGAAAGTGGTGAATTTGCAGGTGATGTCGTATCTGGTTGGATTGCCTCTACTTATTGGCAAAATATTAAGTTGTAGGCCTATGGCCAACGTGGGATTCCTTTTGTTGTTGTATTGATATGTAACTATTATTATTGATTGTTTGAGCATTCACTTCGCGTCGCATACATAGCATTCAAATAAGTTGGCCTGGACTGGCAAATTAAGTTGAAGGCTTATGCCTTGTTGATGCCACTATTTATTGGCAGATTTTTAAGTTGGGAGTTCTGCTCCAATGGTACCACATGCATGTGCATGGCATTGAGTCGCATTCCGTGTTGCATATTTAAGTCGTCAGGTTGATGACTCGTGATGGTTGAAGTTGTTTGATAGCTGTGAAGTGGTGAATTTATATTTCCTGAATCTAATATATTCTTTTTCATATGTCCTATTATATCATTCGATATCTCACCCCTTCTGTTTGAATGTTACCCCTGTTGGTAACGTGCAGGAAATCGCGAATGAAGGCTGTTTACCTTCATTAGTTCGAGTCGGTGTCGTCGCTCTGATACGTAGCACTCAGGGGGGATGAACGCGCGTTTTCCTTACTCTTATGTTATTTTATCGTTGGAACTTAAAGTTGTTGTTACTAAGAATTTTTCTATTTCTGAGTTGTCCTAAGTTGGATAAAGATGCCACAACTACTTTGAATTGAACTTTTTGTGAGTCCGCTGCGTAGTAATGAAAGTTGACTTATTTTTCTTTAAGAGTAAACAGAATGTTTATTGGTTCATCCAAATCAGAGTGTTATGTATCTGATTTAATAGGCGATGTGATTATGTTTGTTTTCTTTTAAGTCGAAAGTGTAACATTCCATTTGTTTGTTGGAAATTTTTGCAACTCTAAATTTGTAATTAATTACCGGGTAGAAATGGGTGTTACAACTAAGATCGGAAGCTAGTACCGAACATTGGCGACTCCGCTGGGGAGGATCTTGTGCTTTAGTTCCTCTCCCATCTCCTTGGTCAATGATGAACATCTCCAGGATCTTCATCCAAGGTCGGCAAGGTCGGAATTTGCCTCCAGGATCTTCAAGTACTTAAAGGGTACAACAGGTAATGGTATCATGTTTAGTAGTGAAAGAGGTGATCCTTCAGTGTTGGGATATGTTGATTCATACTATGCTGGTGATATGGATGATTGGAGGTCTACAACGGGATATGTCTTTACTCTTGCAGGTGGACCCATCTGCTGGAAATCATCAGTTCAATCCATAGCTGCAATGTCAACAACTGAAGCAGAGTACATGGCAGTAGGTGAGGCTGCTAAAGAGGCTTTATGACTGACAGGGTTAGTGAAGGAATTTGGTGTTGAGCAAGGTGGAGTTCTGTTGCATTGTGACAGTCAGAGTGCTATTTATTTGGCAAAGAATCAAGTGTATCACGCTCGGACTAAGCATATTGATGTGAGGTTTCACAAGATTAGAGAGCTACTTGCTTCCGGACAGATAATACTTGAAAAGGTTCATACTTCAGAGAACGCAGCTGATATGTTGACCAAGGCAGTCACCAGTGACAAGTTCAAGCCTGCTTGTACTTGTTACATGTTTCTCGGTGTTAAGCAGGAGCTCTACCCCCAACACCAAGGATGTGGACGCCATGCAGTAAATCTTCATAGGGGTTTGATATTCGCCAAGGTGGAGATTGTTGAGTATGGCTCATATTCGGCTTGGCCCAAACTGTTTGGGGTGTGCTGGGGGTGTGGGGGTGTCAGCCCACCACGGTAGGGTTCCGGGGTATTGTTGTAATCTTAACTAAGTTATTATAAGTACCTATTGTAACACTTAAACGCTAATTGATTCAAGCAATAAGACGAAACTACAACTGCTCTGTAGTCGCAGGCGTAGGCAAAAGATTGGCCAAACTGCGTGACCAATATCGTGTCTCCTATTTCCGTTTTTCGTTTCTATTAATATTTCTTTGTTTACTGTTGTTGTTACAACATATTAATTTCTCCTTAGATTGTGTCTTTTTGAAATGACTTTATGGGATAATGTGTTCATGTGAATTTATAGAAACACGGGGTATGTATATTTGGCTATATGGTGAATTTTATTAGTTAGATGTAATGATCGTATGATTGGGTGTTAATTAATTGAATCTCTTATATACTATTGGTTAGAACTATCATAGATAGAATAGAAATATATTAGAAAGAGGGGGTTGTTTTCATTAATTGTAATTACACCTTATCTGGTAGGCACATAGCCTAATCCATTTGCCCAAAACAATTCAAAAAGGCTGACCCATCTTGTTTTAAAAGAGGGAAAAACCTCCCACACTCATTTAGGGGTGGACATCGGGCGGTTTTGGGCGGTTTCGGGCCCAAAACCACCGATCCGACCAAAACCGCGGCTGATAAAAACAGGACCGTTTCCGCCCATATATTAACTCGGTTTGTTTGGTTTCGGATTGACGGGTTTGACGGGTTTTGCGGGTGGGTAGGGGCGGGTTGAGCGTAGAAGAGAGGCTGGAGAAGATGAATGATGAGTGAGATGAAATTAACGAATGAGAGAGGAAGATGAAGGTTCAACGAAGGAGAGAGAGAGAGAGAGAGAGAGAGAGAGAGAGAGAGAGAGAGAGAGAGAGAGAGAGAGAGAGAGAGAGAGAGAGAGATTAACGATGATGAAATAATAGAGCAAAGGGAGATGAACAAACAAGGGAAACTGGAAAGAGAGGGGAGAAGACGAAGGTTCAACGAAGGAGAGAGAGGGAGAGAGATGAACAAATAATGGTTTTTAAAAAATAATTACTTCTTGAAAACAAACGTGAAGAGCAAATGATCCGGTCAAAAAAACAAAGCAATGATGACATAAGTGACTTTTGGAATTTTAATTTTAATAACTGTGGACTTTTTATTAAAAACTGTGAACTTTTGATATAGGTAACTGTGCAATTTACAGAGAGAGAATGTGGTGATGCAATGTGTCACTGCTGCAATTACATTTCACTGATGCGATGGGACATTTATTGGGCGGGTTCGGGTACCGATGGTTTCGATTTTTCTATCCGGACCCGCCCATTGCAATCCGTGTAGACCCCCTTTTGTCTCTATCAGAGCCCGATCAACCGAATCGGACCGACCCGGACACGTTTTTTTAATCGGATACTGCGGGTTGCGGGCAGGTCAGGAGAACTTGTCCACCCCTACACTCAGTTACTTCTTATTTTTCAAAACCTTCAGCTAAAGAAAGGAAATAGAGAGAAAGAAAGAACTTAGAGTGAGAGAGAGAGAGAGATTTCGAAGAAGGGGGAGAAGGGAGAGCATAGTTTGATAAAAATGGAGCATTACCATCTTTCTTCTCTTTAAAACTATATTTCACAACTTCATCTCATCACCATTCTTCCATTATTTAGAAATTCCTTCACATTTAACACCATCAAAACAGAGTTTTGATGATACCCTTTCTAGACCACTATGTTGGGTTTGCATGTGATGTTTGAGACTTGGATTGAACTCTTAGAGAGTTGCATGTGGGTTAGGGAACTCACGGGTGGAGTCTTGTAGCTGGCATTGTTGTTTTGGGAGTATGGAAGTTCAACTTAACTTATGGAAACGATAACCTAGAGTTGTTCTCCAAGAAAATCGTGTGGCAGTGAGAAGCTTCAAAAGGTGAGTTCCTCTAACCCCTTTCTTTGATATACCTAGGGTTTTGAGTACCAAATTGGTACTCAAGCTCTACTTGCTTTTGAATTGAAATTTATATGTCTTTGAATGTTCAATTAAACATTAACGTGCTGAGTCATTAAGAGGGGAAGCATTGTTATATATTAAACTCACATATTATCTTTGTGATGTGTTTGTTATGATGGTATGCTTAAATTGGAACTTGTAAAGATGCTTGTATATTTTCTTTTTTAGTTAAGCAATACTTCATTAAAGGAGCACTAGGAGTGCTCAAACCCAAACAAACAAATGAGTTACATATTGTTTAGGCAATGAAGAGGATCAATCCACCAAGTGGAGATATTAAAATTGAAATTACAACTGACTCTATAAATCAACCAACTCTACGTTAAGCTCTTGATGCGAGTGACAATTGAAACGATGTTAGGTTCTTCGTTTTTGAAAATAAAGGCATTCTTAGCCAACCAAATGCTCCAACAAGTTGTCAACCAAATCATATATTTAGTTCTCTTTGCCTTGTCAACCAAAGATGCTTGTATGTGTCTGAATTTGGTGAATTATAAATTGTAATGTGATTGAATGTTGGTTATGATAGGTTAGAGGTACTTGGATTAGAGTTAAAAGCACAAAAATAGGAAAACTGGCTACTGTTAAACCAACACAGGTAGTGTTGCACCAACACCGGCATCCGTGTTGGTTTCGGTTTAGCAATTTTTTTTTGCAGCCTTACAACTTGTTTTGTTCATAATTTTTGATCCGAGAACTCGATTTTGGTGTTCTTGGATGCGATGGAAAGCCAACAAAAATATCTACAATTGTCAACAAAGATTGATTGTATTTTTGATTCACTCCAATAATTATTATTAACCTATTCCAACCCCTAAATGCTTAAGGTGTAGTGCATATGTCCTTCTGCAATCAATCCTTGTTGTATGCTTGAATTATATGATATCTGATGTGAACTGCAATCTGTACATGTTGATCCATCATGTTACATCATGGTGATCGTTTCTTTTGGAAACCCTTGAGAGAGCTATATATATATATATATATATATATATATACATCATGGTGATCGTTTCTTTTGGAAACCCTTGAGAGAGCTATATATATATATATATATATATATATATATATATATATATATATATATATATATATATATATATATATATATATATATATATATATATATATATATGGACTAAGGAATGGTTAGTGCAAGTAGAGAGGGAAGTCATAAGTTTAAGTCTACTACCCAGTCGGGCACCCTTCTATATTGTTTGGTAATGGGAAGTGACTCATTTGCATAAAAACCTAGAAATAAAATAAAGATGTGAAGATTATATCATAATGACTTCACATTTACACCACAAAAGAAAAATCAAATCATTACAAGATTAATTTTAGACCCAAAATAGACTTTACGAAGGACTACAAAATAAGCACATGATTTTCTTTGGTTCAAGGTAGTAGGTTGGGAAAATAGTCGCCCAGTGGAAGATTGACATCTCCAAATGGAATTACATCATTCCCGTTACCATTGCTCATCGAATCCATAAACCATTGCCTTTGCATGGTGTCAACATTTAATCCCAGTCCATGTGCATGATCCATCAAAGCCCTTTCTTCATTATTAGCCACTGTCACCGGAAGTGCTTGTATAGATGTTGCTACATGGACTTGGCCTGGTGCCATGACCTGGAAATTCTTATCCAATGTCTCAATCCTTCTACCAACGCCCTTCAAATTCTGGTCAATCAACCAAGAAAGTTCATTCAAATCAACCATAGATATATTGTCATCCACAATCTTACCTGCAGCAAGGCATTGAAACATGAACATGGTCATCGCTTTCTCCTTGTTCTCCTTCTCTTGTTTCATCAGCTGCTCTTTCGTCTTCAGAATCCTTTGTTTCAAGAAAGTCTCTTGATCCAACATCTTCCTGCTTTTCTCCAGTTCAGACATCATCGTAAACTTCGAGATCACACTATGCACTCCCCCTGGGGAGGGCCAAACTTCAGGCTGAGGATCATATGGGCTATACACTATAGCACAAGCGTCAATGCCGCAAAGGGTGCTTAGTTCTTCCACCTTTTTAAATAGACTCTTCTTCCTTTTCTTGTAAACTGCCTTCCTTGCAGCATCATTGACTATGAAGGCTAGTTTCACCTTTTTCCTAGCCATTGAGAGGAAAAAGAAAAATGATAAGAATTGTTTTGTTGTGGTTTTTCTTTTCATGAAATGTCTTCGTATATATACCAATTTTGATAAATGTGGTCTGTTTTATCGATAATATTTACTGTTGTGTGGCTAATTGCCAACTGGAATTTTACAATAAAATGCCACTTTAATGTCATTCCATTTATGTATGGATCTAGAAAACAAGCACTTCTGTGACATTCAAGCTGTAAATTTACAATATATTGGTACCTTTTTGAATTTATTGGTATGAGTGAGTTGGATATCAAAATTCTTATTCTCATCAAAATCATTGACGTAGATTCTATAGGTGTTTAATTTATGTTATCGTATAGTAGATTGCTAAAATATTATTAACTGTGTGAACAATAGACATGACAAATCTTTAGAAATTTGCTTTTTTAATGTAAATAAAGGTATAAATTCTTAAATGAAAAAAAAAACGAGTCCTACAAAATTATATTTTGATGTTAGTTCTTTTATTTATACAGATGTGAATACAATAAATATGTCTTAAAACTACAATTAATTAATATACAAGGAGAATATTTTTTAAAAGATAAAGAAAAATAAACAAATTACGAAATAATATACAAGGCAAAATAATATACAAGGAAAATAATATACAAGGAAAATCAACAAGAAAGGAAAAAACCATCTAAAATTTGAAGGACATATTTCCATATGTGATCCTAACATATTCGCACTAACCTGATATGTATCAATTTATTTAAATAACATATAAAACCGATTTGCAGTAGTTAATTATATCTGAAAACAATTATTAAAAATATATTTATTATATCCGAAAGGAAGTAATTAATTGTTAAAATAAATAGTATAATAAAAATACCAAAAAAAAGTATAATAATTAAGCATTAATCATGTATTATTTAATAAAAAGCGTAAATATTAATTAACTATCAATTGAAAACTTATCAATATAAGGAAAATTATTTTTTTCACAAAAATATTTCACTCAAAATTCAAAAAACTAATTGATTGGCTAATTCTCCAACCTCACTCATTGTGTATTCTGCCACTTACCTATTTTTTTCAATAATTTGTAGAAATTATAATTAAAAAGACATTTACTTCAACATCATTTTCTTTCTAACAAAAACAAAAGTATTTATTCAATTCGTGTTTCTTAACGGATAGCATTGTTGTTGTTTTTTTTATAATCTAGCATTGTTGTTAATATGAATACAATAGTTAAAAATTATATGAATAAAAATGATATAACTTTTTTCATATTAACAAAGAAAATATTTTAAAAAGTACAAATAATAAAATATACATTATCAATGATTTTTCTCGTAGATAAACATAAATTTTTAATTAAGAGACAAAAGAAATATAAATTCACTCCTTGAAAAAAAACAAAAAACGGATACGATTTTCTATCAGAAAAAAGAGTTTTTTTATAGGTGTTATGGTAATTAGAATTTCTGCTATTTACACTTCCTGCAAGGCCCAATGCTTAGAGGCCCATTACATAAAAACATGGTCATTCATCAATGGCCAAGATCACTTTGCAAGATCGGACGGCCCAAAACCACCAAGACAAACACCACTAAAACTCTATAAATACATCATTTCAATGCTCATCAATGGTAAGCAATCTTTACAACTTAGACTCATTCACTCAAATACTGACTTGAGCGTCGGAGTGTTATTGCAGGTACAACCCTGCCACCTCAAGATCGACCACCTCAAGACCGATCAAGATCGACCTCCTCAAGATCGACCATCTCAAGGCTGAACAAGGTCGACCTCCTCAAGGTCGACCTCCTAAAGATCGACCACCTCAAGACCGATCAAGATCGACCTCCTCAAGATCGATCACCTCAAGACAGATCAAGATCGACCTCCTCAAGATCGACCACTCAAGGCTGAACAAGGTCGACCTCCTCAAGGTCGACCTCCTCAAGATCGACCACCTCAAGGCCGAACAAGGTCGACCTCCTCAAGATCGACCATCTCAAGGCTGAACAAGGTCGACCTCCTCAAGGTCGACCTCCCCAAGATCGACCACCTCAAGGCTGAACAAGGTCGACCTCCTCAAAGTCGACCTCCTCAAGATCGACCACCTCAAGGCTGAACAAGGTCGACCTCCTCAAGATCGACCATCTCAAAACCGAAAGACATAACCAGAATCAAGGATAAAACATCCACTAACTGCGTAATACCAATCACTAATGTAACACCGCATTTTAGCTATTAATCTATGTGCATATATTAGTAATTATGTGATAATTTTGTGTGTGCCTATGTTATTATTAGTGTATATTCAAATAATATATTATCTTAGTGATATATTACTTATTATTATTATTATTATTATTATTATTATTATTATTATTATTATTATTATTGTTATTAACTAACATCACCTCATCCGAAGTGATGAGGCCTGCGTGAAATTTGGAAAAGGGAGGGGTAGTTAATTAGGAAGGAGGGAGTGCCAATTGGGCTTGGTCCATTGGTTTTAAGAGAGCAAAATAATTCAGCCCAATTCCTTTTATACTAGTAAACTACCTAGGTTCTGTTCATCATCGTTGCAATCATATTCACTTCCGCCAGAAGCTGTCCCGCAGCCATAACAGCGTGAGCCTCAAACCTTCTTTGTTCCTGAACTCATTAGTTAAGCCACTGTTTGGTCCCAAACTTCACCACCCCACTCGAAATTACCCTCTGAACCCGTTTCCAACCTCCGTTTTATCAAAGGAAGCACCATTTGTTGCGTATTTTAGCACTGGGCGAACTGTTTTTCCCACTTTCTGGCCACCACAGTTTCTGATTGGAAAAACGGACGCCGTTTAGGGATTCTACGCGTCGAAACCTTTGGGAAGCACTAGTCTCTTTTCGTTTCGGTGAAGTTGACGTCGGACTCCTTTTTCGGTGAGACAATTACCGTAATTCAATTTTTCTTCCGTTAGACTTCGTTTCAGTTTTAGAAATTCCAAAATAATCAGTTTATAATTACTATTGTTTTTGTCCAACCATATTTCACTCTCTATACAACCTGTGAATTTTCTTCGCGCCCGTTGAGTGTTGAACTGTCGCTACCGGCACATTTTCTTGCTCTTGTTGATACCGCCGATTACTCTTATCGAGGTAAGGGTGGGGTTCTAACTCTATAACAGGGTACATGAAAGATTATATGTAGGAATGGGAATTTTATGAATTGTCACTGTGTATGATTGTGTTGTTTGTAAGTACCAAAAAATGATTCTTGTTGAACTAATTGTTAGTAATAACTACTTGAATGGTTTAGGCACATAAGCCAAGATTAATTGGGATGTAAAAGTGATAGGATTGGTACATTTCTGCTAGTGATAGTGCAACAAAGACGACACTAATAATCGGTATGATAATTGTCTAGCAATAGGATCATTTTGGTAGCAGAGGAATTTAGTAGTAGAAGCCGCAAACGAGTAGCCTAATTATTTTGACAGGCGCGACTAATAACCAGTGTAGACTTTAGTAATAATGTAGGATAGAATCAGCAGTACCGGATAGAAAGAAATTAGAAGGTGATTAATTGACCGGGTATAGTCGAAGATGGCCCGAATAACTATGCGTTTGTTTGTAGTTTACGTTGGTCAATTTGTTAAGTTGTGTACTGTGTCGAAAGTGGTGAATTTGCAGGTGATGTCGTATCTGGTTGGATTGCCTCTACTTATTAGTAAAATATTAAGTTGTAGGCCTATGGCCAACCTGGGATTCCTTTTGTTGTTGTATTGCTATGTAACTATTATTATTGATTGTTTGAGCATTCACGTCGCGTCGCATACATAGCATTCAAATAAGTTGGCCTGGACTGGCTAATTAAGTTGAAGGCTTATGCCTTGTTGATGCCACTATTTATTGGCAGATTTTTAAGTTGGGAGTTCTGCTCCAATGGTACCACATGCATGTGCATGGCATTGAGTCGCATTTCGTGTTGCATATTTAAGTGGTCAGGTTGATGACTCGTGATGGTTGAAGTTGTTTGATAGCTGTGAAGTGGTGAATTTATATTTCCTGAATCTAATATATTCTTTTTCATATGTCCTATTATATGATTCGATATCTCCCCCCTTCTGTTTGAATGTTACCCCTGTTGGTAACGTGCAGGAAATCGCGAATGAAGGCTGTTTACCTTCATTAGTTCGAGTCGGTTGTTAAGACTTTGGCAAGTGTACCAATTGTCGTCGCAAGTAATAAAATGCGGTAAGTAACCGGTCGATTCCACAGGGATTGTGTTTTATTATCAATAGGCAAGTAAATTAATCCTTAGACGTAATAGTTGGACGAAAGTGAAGTAACGGTAAAACAAAGCAAACGTCTGTAAACAATAAAATAAAAGCGATTAGGGGTCGAATCTTCTCCCCTCACCTATCCTATGATCCTTCAGTTAATCTCAAATTGGTTGTTTAAATTACCAGATTCAATTGACAAAATTAGGTTAAGGACAATCCCTTGCCTCAAAACCCCTTTTACCTAATTGAGAAACCCTAATCCCTTAGGTGATTCATGCCAACAGGTAAAGCAATAAACGCAAGAAATAGAGAATTCACATATCCAATCCCATATTCCTATGGTGATCACAAGTATGTGATCTACTACCCCATATCAAGAATGTAACCGATATCCCTATGTGATCACAAACCCTAATTCATTACAACTAGCATATGTAGAAGTAAAGCATTACACAAAGAGGCATAGACTTATGATAAATTAACCAAACAACTGAATCAACCATAACAAAGTAATCAATAGATAGGTTTGGGGAGAGTCATCTCTCCCTAATCAAAACAAACTACATGGACAACATCACGGAAAGAGAAGATAGAAATAAGGAGAAGTTACACATAGAGGAATCCATGAGAAGTCTTCAAAACCTTGTTCCCAAGTGATTAGAAGCTCCCAAAAACGCCCCCAGCTGCTGCTCCAAAGTGTGGCTCCGATCCCAAGACGAAGTCCCTTGAAAAATTGCTGAAACTGCTTTAAAAACCCTAATTTTCACGCACCATCGCGACGCGGCCCGTGTCTGTCGCGTCGCGAGACAGAAGCATCAGGCATCGCAAAACTGCTTCAGGTCGCGTCGCGAACCCTCCTGGTCGCGACGCGAAAAAAAACAGAAAGTTCTGGCTTGCAAAATTCCTCCTGGTCGCGTCGCGAACCCTCTTGGTCGCGACGCGATATTGAACAGAAATCAATTCCCTCCATTTTGCTGCATATCCGGGCAAGTGTCTGGTTCGCCGAATGATGCCACAACCAATTTAGAGGTCTTCAAGTCTCATTTAGCTCCGAAAGTGAAGGAATTACTTACAAATGAACTTCCTACTACAATTATCTACAACTAGGCTAAATCCCCAGATAATGACTGTGATACAATGAAAAACCAGCACAATTGGTCCTAAAAATACATAACTTACATCATATGATTGAGAGTCAACACAACCCCAAACTTAAACTTTTGCTTGTCCTCAAGCAAACAATCAATTCAGACTGTGGCTGTTTTTCTATTTAGCTGTTACATATAATACATCAACCTTAAACACATCAGCACATCAACTATCATCATCAATCTAATACAGTGGCAGGACAACTGAATTGGAAATACCGAATCATAAGCACGCAGCATTCTCAAGTTTTCTCTGTACGCACATCTCACCAGTGTTTCACTCTTGAGGTGTTTCGGGTATTCACTCAATTCACAGTACCTGCATCATCGTTTCATAGGCTTGACAGAGTTCTATATTATTCTAGACAAATGAATTGCATACACACATTTTGAGGACTTTAAAGGTTATAGCGGGGCTTAGGTAAAGGTGGATACATTTGGATAAGTAGGTTGCACTTGGAGTTAGGCCTACCTCTCTTTTTGTCAATTTCACGCAATACTCACCCATTTTCCCAAAGCATTTAACAAAACAAGAGAAGGATTTAATTTATTTATTTTTCTCCTTTTTTTTTTGATATGTATATATATATATATATATATATATATATATATATACATATATATATATATATATATATTTTCTTTCTTTCTTTTCTTGTTCCTTCTCTTGTATACCACCCCAAACTTATATTGTTGCTATTCCACGAGCAACCCCAAACTTAAAAATTTCCCCACTCTCACAGATTTTGTTACCTAACTCCAAGTTAAGAATTAACTAGGCTATGATTAGAGAAACAGCATACAATTTTTAACAATAGGCTCAGAGGGGCTAGCAGAGGATAAACAATAATTAGGTGTGGTTTGAAAGGCTCAGGGGTGCCAAAAGAAATGCCTCAGTGTGTATGAAAATCAAATGCAAAAAACAATTAAGCACAATGTCAAGTTCTGCAGACAAATGCAGGCAAGGAATACACGCAATATATATAAGAACGTGTTTAGGCTCAAACCTCACAGTTGGGATCATAGAGATGGAACTTGAGAGATGCTGCTCACAGATGATAAAGAACTTCCGCAACTATTGTCATGACCCCTGCTATTACTTGATGATAAAACTTGACGTGCGAGTGTCCAAAGGAAAAATGCAAACATGCGACCCCAAATGCCACACATCATCACCATTGACGCTGCTTTAACAAAACAAAAACAAAATATAGGGCAGTGGTGCCTCAATATCACAGAGTAAGTCAAGATTATAGAGTACAGACCAAAATGCAAAATAAAGTCAAAAAGGGGAATGAAAAATAAAGACTCAAAACAGTAAATAGTGAACCAATGGGTTGCCTCCCACCAAGCGCTTCTTTAACGTCACTAGCTTGACGTTTGTCATTCCACTATCAAGGTGCCTGATATGACACAAAGAACACATCATCCTTCTTCTTTCGCGTCTGGGGCAGGAACATCATGAATTTGAAACATAGTTGTAGATGCTTCCATACCCTTTTAAGGTGAAGGGTGATGAATAAGGCATAGAAGGAGTCTAAGTATATGTCAATCTCCTCACTTGTATCCTCCTTGCTACTTGGAAGAATAATAGGAACCATGATTTGTTGGGTTTTTTCTTGTTGGGTTTTCACCCCTTCCCCACATTGGGAGCTTTGATCTTCCCTCCAAACTACATGCTCCTCCATTTCAATCTTTTCTTCTTCCTCATCTTCCTTATCCTCCCCAGATTCTTCTTTTGTTGGGGCTTGTTCTTCTTGTTCCTCATTGGTAGTGCATAGCCATGGGTAATTTTCTGATATAGTTACCCACTCGTCCTCACAGTTGCACTCCACAAGATACTCCCCACAAGAATCGCAAAAGGTGCGTGTCACACATTTTCCATTCAAGTGGGGTTCTTCACAAAAATTACCGCTAAGTGAGGGTGGCACGGACTCTATCATCACTTGCTGTTGGGGTTGGAAGAGGGTCTCGGACATTCGCATAAACTCGGACAAAGCATCTTCCAACCGAGAAGCTTGCTCTTTAGGCTGGAAGATAGTCTCAGTCATTTTCCTAAACTGGTCCAAAGCATCTTCCATCCGAGAAGTGGATTCCATAATTTTTTTTTTCGGGACAAACAGCAATTCTTTCGAACTTTGCCCCTGCTACACAGTTCACTGAAACACTTCAACAAACCGTTAACAAGCCCAACACTATACAAAGTATCTAAACAAATAAAACAAAAATAAAATACTGAAATAAATAAAATAAAATAAAACAACTAAGAATTAACTCAAATGCCTTGTTGACAATGAAATCAACAATCCCCGGCAACGGCGCCAAAAACTTGTTAAGACTTTGGCAAATGTACCAATTGTCGTCGCAAGTAATAAAATGCGGTAAGTAACCGGTCGATTCCACAGGGATTGTGTTTTATTATCAATAGGCAAGTAAATTAATCCTTAGACGTAATAGTTGGACGAAAGTGAAGTAACGGTAAAACAAAGCAAACGTGTGTAAACAATAAAATAAAAGCGATTAGGGGTCGAATCTTCTCCCCTCACCTATCCTATGATCCTTCAGTTAATCTCAAATTGGTTGTTTAAATTACCAGATTCAATTGACAAAATTAGGTTAAGGACAATCCCTTGCCTCAAAACCCCTTTTACCTAATTGAGAAACCCTAATCCCTTAGGTGATTCATGCCAACAGGTAAAGCAATAAACGCAAGAAATAGAGAATTCACATATCCAATCCTATATTCCTATGGTGATCACAAGTATGTGATCTACTACCCCATATCAAGAATGTAACCCATATCCCTATGTGATCACAAACCCTAATTCATTACAACTAGCATATGTAGAAGTAAAGCATTACACAAAGAGGCATAGACTTATGATAAATTAACCAAACAACTGAATCAACCATAACAAAGTAATCAATAGATAGGTTTGGGGAGAGTCATCTCTCCCTAATCAAAACAAACTACATGGACAACATCAAGGAAAGAGAAGATAGAAATAAGGAGAAGTTACACATAGAGGAATCCATGAGAAGTCTTCAAAACCTTGTTCCCAAGTGATTAGAAGCTCCCAAAAACGCCCCCAGCTGCTGCTCCAAAGTGTGGCTCCGATCCCAAGACGAAGTCCCTTGAAAAATTGCTGAAACTGCTTTAAAAACCCTAATTTTCACGCACCATCGCGACGCGGCCCGTGTCCGTCGCGTCGTGACAAAAGACAGAAGCATCAGGCATCGCAAAACTGCTTCAGGTCGCGTCGCGAACCCTCCTGGTCGCGACACGAAAAAAAACAGAAAGTTCTGGCTTGCAAAATTCCTCCTGGTCGCGTCGCGAACCCTCCTGGTCGCGACGCGATATTGAACAGAAATCAAATCCCTCCATTTTGCTGCATATCCGGGCAAGTGTCTGGTTCGCCGAATGATGCCACAACCAATTTAGAGGTCTTCAAGTCTCATTTAGCTCTGAAAATGAAGGAATTACTTACAAATGAACTTCCTACTACAATTATCTACAACTAGGCTAAATCCCCAGATAATGACTGTGATACAATGAAAAACCTGCACAATTGGTCCTAAAAATACATAACTTACATCATATGATTGAGAGTCAACATCGGTGTCGTCGCTCTGATACGTAGCACTCGGGGGGGATGAACGCACGTTTTCCTTACTGTTATGTTATTTTATCGTTGGAACTTAAAGTTGTTGTTATTAAGAATTTTGCTATTTCTGAGTTGTCCTAAGTTGGATAAAGGTGCCACAACTACTTTGAATTGAACTTTTTGTGAGTCCGCTGCGTAGTAATGAAAGTTGACTTATTTTTCTTTAAGACTAAACAGAATGTTTATTGGTTCATCCAAATCAGAGTGTTAAGTATCTGATTTTATAGGCGATTTGATTATGTTTGTTTTCTTTTAAGTCGAAAGTGTAACATTCCATTTGTTTGTTGGAAATATTTGCAACTCTGAATTTGTAATTAATTACCGGGTAGAAATGGGTGTTACAACTAAGATCGGAAGTTAGTACCGAACATTGGCGACTCCGCTGGGGAGGATCTTGTGCTTTAGTTCCTCTCCCATCTCCTTGGTCAACGATGAACATCTCCAGGATCTTCATCCAAGGTCGGCAAGGTCGGAATTTGCCTCCAGGATCTTCATCCAAGGTCGACAAGGTCAGAAGATCGGAATTTCCATCAAGGATCTTCATCCAAGGTCGACAAGGTCGGAAGATCGGAATTTCCATTTAGGATCTTCAACCAAGGTTGGAAGATCGGAATTTCCATCGAGGATCTTCATCCAAGGTCGGCAAGGTCAGAATTTACCTCGAGGATCTTCATCCAAGGTCGGCCAGGTCGGAATTTGCCTCCAGGATCTTCATCCAAGGTCGGCAATGTCGGAATTTGCCTCCAGGATCTTCATCCAAGGTCGGCAAGGTCGGAATTTGCCTCCAGGATCTTCATCCAAGGTCGACAAGGTCGGAAGATCAGAATTTCCATCTAGGATCTTCATCCAAGATCGGCAATGTCGGAATTTGCCTCCAGGATCTTCATCGAAGGTCGACAAGGTCGGAAGATCGGAATTTCCATCTAGGATCTTCATCCAAGGTCGGAAGATCGGAATTTCCATCTAGGATCTTCATCCAAGATCGGCAAGGTCGGAATTTGCCTCTAGGATCTTCATCCAAGGTCGACAAGGTCAGAAGATCGGAATTTCCATCTAGGATCTTCATCCAAAATCGGCCAGGTTGGAATTTGCCTCCAGGATCTTCATCCAAGGTTGACAAGGTCGAAAGATCGGAATTTCCATCTAGTATCTTCATCCAAGGTCGACAAGGTCGGAAGATCGGAATTTCCATCGAGGATCTTCATCCAAGGTCGGCAAGGTCGGAATTTTCCTCAAGGATCTTCATCCAAGGTCGGCCAGGTCGGAATTTGCCTCCAAGATCTTCATCCAAGGTCGGCAATGTCGGAATTTGCCTCCAGGATCTTCATCCAAGGTCGACAAGGTCGGAAGATCAGAATTTCCATCTAGGATCTTCATCCAAGGTCGACAAGGTCGGAAGATCGGAATTTCCATCGAGGATCTTCATCCAAGGTCGGCAAGGTTGGAATTTGCCTCGAGGATCTTCATCCAAGGTCGGAATTTTCCTCTAGGATTTTCATCCAAGGTCAGCAATGTCGGAATTTGCCTTCCGGATCTTCATCCAAGGTCAGCAAGGTCGGAATTTGCCTTCAGGATCTTCATCCAAGGTCGACAAGGTCGGAAGATCGAAATTTCCGTCGAGGATCTTCATCCAAGGTCGACAAGGTCGGAAGATCGGAATTTCCATCTAGGATCTTCATCCAAGGTCGAAAGATCGGAATTTCCATCTAGGATCTTCATCCAAGATCGGCATGGTTGGAATTTGCCTCCAGGATCTTCATCCAAGGTCGACAAGGTCGGAAGATCGGAATTTCCATCTAGGATCTTCATCCAAGATCGGCAAGGTCGGAATTTTCCTCCAGGATCTTCATCCAAGGTCGACAAGGTCGGAAGATCGGAATTTCCATCTAGGATCTTCATCCATGGTCGACAAGGTCGGAAGATCGGAATTTCCGTCGAGGATCTTCATCCAAGGTCGGAAGATCGGAATTTCCATCTAGGATCTTCATCCAAGGTCGGAAGATCAGAATTTCCATCTAGGATCTTCATCCAAGATCGGCATGGTCGGAATTTGCCTCCAGGATCTTCATCGAAGGTCGACAAGGTCGGAAGATCGGAATTTCCATCTAGGATCTTCACCCAAGATTGGCAAGGTCGGAATTTGCCTCCATGATCTTCATCCAAGGTCGACAAGGTCGACCTCTTCAAGATCGACCTCGACAACATCACGATCTCGACGATCATCGTTCTCCCCCACACCATCAACGAGGGAATGGTTTCCGTTCTCCTCCGACCTCGACAACATCACGATCTCGACGATCATCGTTCTCCCCCACGCCGTTAACGAGGGGATGGTTTCCGTTCTCCTCCAACCTCGACAACATCACGATCTCGACGATCATCGTTCTCCCCCACGCCGTCAACGAGGGAATGGTTTCCGTTCTCCTCCGACCTCGACAACATCACGATATCGATGATCATCGCTCTCCTCCACGCCGTCAACGAGGGAATGGTTCCCGTTCTCCTCCGATTGGGACCGATCTTAAATGATCTCCCCAAGCGGCCAATCAAGGTCGCAAACTCTTTGAGAATCAGTTAAATCTGAGCCGAGTCTCAGTAAACTATCTCAAAGAGACCAGGTCTTCAAGGATCTAAACGTCCTAAGAACGACCATTGGCCACAGCTGCCGATACCCCTACAGGGCGAGTTAAATCTGGGCCGAGTCCTGGTAAACTGCCCTATAGGTTCGAGCCAGGTAAATCGAGTTCCTTATTTACCGACGTTCTTTCATCGTACATATCCACCTCGAGTCCCTCAGGTGCGAAACGACATACATGACATGCAGAATTAAAAAAGCATTCATAAAGCTCGTAACGAGGTCCAAAGTTTCAAGATCGGCATCAGTTCAGAACTAAAGGAACATCTACTCAAAGAGCCAAAAACGCAAGGCTGCATCATCTTATCAAGTCAAGATCTCTCCTCAAGCGACCAGACTTGGGGGGCCACTGTTATGGTAATTAGAATTTCTGCTATTTACACCTCTTGCAAGGCCCAATGCTTAGAGGCCCATTACATAAGAACAGGGTCCATTCATCAATGGCCAAGATCACTCTGCAAGATCGGACGGCCCAAAACCACCAAGACAAACACCACTAAAACTCTATAAATACATCATTTCAATGCTCATCAATGGTAAGCAATCTTTACAACTTAGACTCACTCACTCAAATACTGACTTGAGCGTCGGAGTGTTATTGCAGGTACAACCCCGCCACCTCAAGATTGACCACCTCAAGACCGATCAAGATCGACCTCCTCAAGATCGACCATGATCAACCTCGTCAAGATCGACCATCTCAAGGCTGAACAAGGTCGACCTCCTCAGGATCGACCACCTCAAGACCGATCAAGATCGACCTCCTCAAGATCGACCACCCCAAGGCCGAACAAGGTCGACCTCCTCAAGATCGACCATCTCAAGGCTGAACAAGGTCGACCTCCTCAAGGTCGACCTCCTCAAGATCGACCACCTCAAGGCTGAACAAGGTCGACCTCCTCAAGATCGACCACCTCAAGGCTGAACAAGGTCGACCTCCTCAAGGTCGACCTCCTCAAGATCGACCACCTCAAGGCTGAACAAGGTCGACCTCCTCAAGATCGACCACCTCAAGGCTGAACAAGGTCGACCTCCTCAATATCGACCATCTTAAGACCGAAAGACATAAACAGAGTCAAGGATAGAACATCTACTAACTGCGTAATACTAATCACTAAGATCGGAAGCACAGTACCGAACAATAGGAATAAAAAAAACTTTCAAGAGTGACTACTTTTCTATTTATCAATATGTTCCTAGCTAGTTGTATTGTTTTCCATTAATGGGAAACTGAATCGAGCTCTCCTATCAAAAACTAGATTTTGGAAATGTGCGATACATAAGAGAAATAGAGTTTGTGAGAATAGTTTTGCATTTTCTGTTTTTTTATAGGCAATGTTGGTGCACTCCTTCGATATCCTTTAGCTCGCCAACTGAGCTACATATGAAGAGTTGTATTTTCTAGCATTTTTCATCTTAAAATAGTGATATTAATAAAAATATATTGTTAGAAAGTTACAAATGTAATCCAAACACAATCCTCCTAATTAATAGCACCAAGTCAATAATTATTTTGAGATGTATTACATTAACATGCTAATAGAAACAGTATTATCTCCTAGTGTCAACGAATACATAGGAAGCAACTCTTCATAACCCAAATGTGTAATTTTTTTAAAAAACAAATTGGGGAAAGGGAGAAATTGTTATTAATCAAAGTGGCACTAATGACCATTTTACAACTATCTCCGAGAGGATTTGAACTCAACACCTTGAGGACACAAGACTATGCTCTTACTACTGAACTAACACCTCAAGGGTTAACCCAAATGTGTAATTAAATTGGTGTTACGTGCATAGAAATGCACACCACCAATAAATCAAAAATCAAGTTACTAGAAATAACTCTTAACAAACATAAAAAAACATTACGATGCAGGTACTATATTAAGTTATTTTTTTATCAAAACTATATTAAGTTATTTGCAAATGTATGACATCCATGTATTAATATGATTTTTTTATCAACAACAAGAAAACTCTATTAAAATATCATCACATTTCTTGGCTTGTAAATTTGGATCGGTTCCATTCAAGTTCTGAGCAGTACCGGTAGGAGCTAACCCAAGAAGATCATGTACGTGGCAGCCTATTTATTCCATCAAAGCAAGACTTAATAGTTGGAAGAGCAATCAACTCTCTATTGGAGGAAGAACAATCCTAATCAACTCAGTATTATCCTCTTTACCTCTATGTTTCCTTTCTTTCTTTACACTACAAGAATAATCAAGATTAGCTACCAATGTTTCTGACGGACTTTTTGTTTGTCACTACTGTTTACGGTTTCCGACGGATTTCTGACGGATTGCGTCGTCACTACGATTTCAACGTATAAGACTTGCATTTCCGATCGTGTTTCCGACAGAACTAAAATCCGTCGCTACGTTTCAACGGAAATAGTCGTCGCTATAGCCTGAAAATCCGTCGCAAAGCGTTTAATGTAAATTTAAAGAAACGAAATCCCTTTGACTCTCTTTCATTCTCACTTCTCACTCTAACCCTCAACGCTCTCCGATCCACTCTCTGGCACCACCACCACCCACTACCGCCACTTTTGCCTCCCCATCGCCGGCCAGAACCGCTCCCCCTCCTCCTCACTTCCACTCCCTTCGTGCGACCCACCCAGCCCAAAACCTAGAACCCATCGCTCCTCTTCCACTGCTGGCCAACCATTCTACTCCTTCTTCTTCATCTATGGTAAGTATTGTACTTCTATTTTACTGTATCCTAATTAGAACCCTAATTTTTGATTTACCGAAAACCCTAACCTCCTCTTCCTAATTTTACAGCTTCAATCCGAACCCTAAGCCTCAATACTCTCTAGTTCTTCTTCCCCTACGGATCCTTTTTCCCGATATCAAGCTTGGAATAAGCATTCAGTGGCTGTCCTTGCACTTTGAAGCTTCGAAGTAAATAGGTTCGTTCCCTAGTTCTGTATTTCTTTGTTTGAAGTTTGAAACATTTGAAGTGTATTTCTTTGTTTGCTGCTGGCTCCTATTTGGTGGTTGTGGTTCATTCTTTTTCGGTAAACTAGAATTCTTTTTTCTTTTACTTGATTACATTACCTTTAATATTTTTATGTTTGATTAGATTATCATTATGTTTTGTCTTTAGTTGTCCAATAATTTCTGGAACTTATCCCTAATTTCTAAGTTAATGCACAAATAAGGACTTTTCCTGATTTTTAATCATGTTTATGTTTGGTTAGCATATTTATCCGTTGGGGTTACGTATTGGGAATAAAATGATACAAGGTCGTGAAATCATGTTAATATTTGAAGCTCATTTATTGTTGGTTGGGTTGGTCCTCAAGGTTGCAGCCATAGAAAGGAGTTTTGTTTGTTGTCATACCATGAAGTGAGTGAGGTTGAAGTTGGAAGAGGGATTGATCGAATATATCATTGTCTAGATAGTTATGTGTAATGGTCATTTTTAAGGATGGATGCAATATTTGAGCATGAGTATATAACTATTGATTGAATTTATTAAGTAACTTGATTTATTCTATATTTGCTTTCTTTAATTTGTAAAGTTGCTGAGATATATTCTGTTGCTCTCATAATTTTCTATTCCATCTATATCACCCTCCTTTATTTGCCCGTGGTGCACAAAAGTGTCGTGTTATGTATAGTTTATTATTCATTTGAGGGGCTGTCTTGCAGGACACTTAATGTAAAATTGGAATCTATAATTTGAGAGGTTGTCTTGTTTTTGTTTGTATACTTGTATTTGTATAGAACAAAAAGACTACTATTATTGAGGGGTGACTACAAAATCTTCAGCATTTAGAGTTGGTGTTGGAATCCCCGTTGCCGTGAAGAAGTTGAACCCCGATAGACTCCAAGGACTCCGAGAATGGCAAGTTTTAGTTTCTTCATTACTCATATCTAGTTTTGTACTTTAATTTATTGATTTCAATAGTGCTTCCTTTTTTGATTAATTGCCAAGGATCCTCATAGACAAAAAATTGCATGCTGGCCTGATGATTGAATTGGTCACCAACAGAACCTTGATTGATGAACGATATGTGCGTAAAATGGATATTAAGAAAGTGATCAGCAGAGAGAGACCACATTACGATTCCTAATTACTAGTATTAAACCAAACCATATCAATGATGCACATTTAATCTTTTTAATGTTGAAAGTAGTATTTTGCTTAGACTGAACATTTTTTTTTGCTTGAGCTTCTTTTTTATACTTTCAGCAGTTTGAACTTTGGACGAGCATTTGGTGTAGGGGAAGTTCTCTCATCCAAATTTGTGAAACTACTTAAATACTGTTGGAAGGAAATTAAATTAGTTCTTACTCATCTACAAGCAAAACGGCAGCTTGGAAAGCCACCTCTCCAGATGTCAGAATTAATTGCCTGTTTATTTTGTTAAGTTTATCTTGCTTTCAACTTGATTGTATAGTGATTAATGACATTTTATGTTTTTAACTTTTTCATATCAATGGTTATGTATGCCTAACTCTGACTATTCATAAGTTTATAAGTTTACGTTTGACTCTAGCTGCTTCAGCTTTGTAATTTATATCCAAGTCATTCTTCCTAGTAATTTTGTTATTTGCATTTCGAAGCACATGTGTTGTCTGAAAAAATTTATACTTAGCTTTTGATGGTTTTAAGTTAGTGACTTATATCACTATTAACCAGTAATTTGGATGTATGATTTAATTTTTTTTAATGTGAATTAATATTTCAGACGGATTTTCGACGGAAATTTGCAACGAATTTGCGACGAAAATTTCCGTCGGAAACAGTTTGCGACGAGGCATTTTGAGACGGAATTTGGTCCGTCGGAAATGATGATTTGCGACGGGTTTTCCTTTATTCGCGACGGTTTTTTCCATCGGAAATGAGCGGATTTATTGTAGTGTTAAGCCCCAAAAAAAGTGATAGGAGAAATCATAAAGATGCAAAGAAGGTTATTGTGGGGTGGGGATGACGAAAATAAAAGGATGGCTTGGGTTAATTGGGATCTTGTGAGTACACCAAAATGCCGATGAGGTTTTGGAATATAAAATCTTGAAGCTTTTAATTTAGCTCTAATTGCTAAATGGAGATGGAGATTTTTACAAGGAGAAGACAATGCAATGTGGGAGAAATTATTAGCTGCACGATATGGTGGAGGGATATAGCATATTTGGGGGTAGGTACAATTCTTGATAAAGGGTTGTTTTGAGATGTTGTAAAGAAGAAAATGGGTAAGGGAGCCTTTAAATGTATTATTTCCTTCGTTATTTAACTTGTGGGAAAATAAGGATGTCTCGGTTGCTGTTATGGGCTGCTGGCAGCAGCATGAATGGTCATGGGATTGGTTTTGGACAGCGGATTGCCTCAAGAAGAGGCTCAAAACATTGCCGGGCTTAAGGAATTGTTGATGGGGGTTGCTTCGTCAGCAAATGTAGATGACATATGGTGCTGGCAGCTGGATACAGAAATGGTTTTACGGTTAAAAGTTGTTATATTTAGCTGTGTTTTCATTTTGCAGGTAATGGGGAGAAAATGGACAACTCAAAAGTTGAAGCATGCAAGATGCTATGGAAAAATGTCATACCTTCGAAAGCAACGATTTTCGCGTGGAGACTCATCTTGGATAATATTTATATAGCAACTCGCGAAGCTCTACATAGACGCAGGATTTTGACTTCTAGTAGGGACTTATGTTGTGTGTTTTGTTTTGGAGTAATAGAATCAACCTCTCATTTGTTGTGTGAATGTGTAGTGACAAAGCAAATATATATGGAGTAGTATTTACTCATGGTTGGGAATGAATGATGATCTGCAGAATGATGTTGTGAGTAACTTTCTGAAATTCGGTGAGAAAATTAAAGGGAAGAGGTGAAGAGGGATCAAGCATCTCATATGGATAGCTGTGGCTTGGAATGTTTGGTCAGCTAGAAACAAAAGATTATTCAAGGGAGAGATAGCTGATGTTGAATCTGTTGTAAATGCTGCTATTTATACATCTTGGGGCTGGTTCATAGCTAGGAAGGGGCGAAATTGTTAAATTAGTATTTCCTTTATTTCCTTGATTTCTTAAATTTGTTAAATTAGTATTACCTAGTATTTCCAATATCTCTGCCAATGTGAATGGCCAATGAGTCGGTAGCAGAGACATCTCTAGCATAGAAGAAATAAGAATTGAGGTCAAGAATCACTTCCAAATGCAATTTGAGGAAGAGGAGCAGAATAGACCGGTTTTGGATGGCATTAATTTCAAACAGAATTCTAAGGAAGAATACTTGAATTAATCGCACGCTTTTTAGTAGAAGAAATTGAAGACGCGGTTTGGAGTTGTGAGGGGAATAGAAGCCCGAGACCAGATCGTTATAATTTCAATTTCTATAAAGGACGTCGGTTCTTGTGAATGGTTGCACTACTCCAGAGTTCGTTGCGAAGAAAGGTTTGCAGCAAGGTAATATCTAAAGAGGTATCTTTCTCCCTTCTCAAATTTGATGATGATTTTATAATGTTGTTTAAACCATCATGGGATAATTTGTGGGGGTATAAAGGCAATATTGAGGAGCTCATGAGTTGGGCCAGGCTGGAGGACTAATTTCTCCAAAAGAAGCGTATTAAGAGTAAATGTTAGTGATCGTACCTGATCAATACGATGAGTTGTTGCTGCCTGATGATGTTGCTCGGTCGTTGGGATGAAGGACCGAGTTGAGCCGCACGCGGGTGGTACCTGCAAAGGCACTCCAACGCTCAAGTCAGAGGTGTTTCAACGGGCAGGTGGTCACAAGGTGAGTAAAACATACCTGAAGCCACATGATGGTGTGGTATATATAATGTTGGCGTTCTAGCCGTTGTGGTTTTTGCGGGGCCGGCCGCATCTTGCGGAGCAAGTTAGATATTGGGCCGCGATGGGCCTACTGTACGAAATTGGCCTTCGAGCCCACTCCAGAACAGTTGCCCTCCAAGCCTAAGTCGCCTGGAGGCGGGCTGAGGTTTGATTCCTTGCCCCCCAGCGTGGTCACAACATCAGCTCGCTCGCATCCAGCTTGCTCGCATTCCGCTCGCTCGCAACATCAGCTCGCTTCCTATTCCAGGTAACTACGACCGCTTTTCCTTTATTTGAGTTTTTATGTTCCACCTGATGGAAGGGGTGTCAGGTCTGGGGACGACCACGTCGCCCCTTCCCACGCGCGAGTAAGACCTTGACCGTTATTCCCCTCCACAGGTTCATTCTGGCGCGGACCAAACAAACCCGCCGTATCTTTGGAATCCCGGCCGTTTCTCTTGCGCACAACATGACCCGACCAGTGGAGCAAAGTTCTGCGCTCGCCCGGTCGTCTTCTTCCAACGACGAATCTTCCTCTGGGTCTTCGACTCAGAACTGGTCTTCCTCTAGCGAATCCGGAACTCGGCCGGACAGAAGTGGGGCGCCGTTCACCGAGGCTGTAGTTGATGACACTGCAGAAAGCAACGCGCGGGTTGCCAGCGATGAAGGTATTGGCCAGGCTGCGGCAGACGACACTGCATCGGCCGACAGAGGCCAACGAAGTGACCAACGAGAAGATCCTGAGGTCGCAGCTGCGAAAGATATGTCTTGGGTTTCTCTTAACCTGGGAGGTCAACGCAGGAAAATTCAACAGGGAAGCTAGGACCTAGAGTATCTGGTGACCTAGAGTTTCTCATAGTGACAAAACAAATTGTTGTTCCTGAAACGATTAACACAAAGCAAACCAGCAGCCAATTCCAGAGAAATCAAAAACGCAAACAGAATTGAAAAACGCAATTAACGAATAAATGCGAAAAACAGAATTAAATGCGAAAAACGAAATTGAAAGAAATTGCAAAAAACGAAACCGAAATTAAAGAAAGGGAGAGGAGGAAGAACACAAGAATTTGTTAACCTAGTTCGGATTTCTCCTACATCTGTGGGTCTGAATCCGAGCAAGAATCCACTATGATGAACAATGATTACAAACAAGATTTCGATTTCTTCTCTCTGAAACCGATTCGGGTCTTCACTGATACAACAAGAACAGAAACGCATAAAATGAAGAAGCAGCGATTTACACAATGGAAATCTCTTCTCTCATGCGATTCTCACTTCTGAATCTTCGCCCCGCTTCGTTCTCTGTGTATCAACGAACTCGCTTTCACTCTCTCTATTTTCTGGAAAAACGATCGCGAGAGAGTTGAAGAAAAGGACGCGAATTCGCTGGGTTAAACTCAGCTTCTGTTTTGTTGAATAAAAAGACCCGGCCCACAAAACAGTGGCCGCAGCGAGGCCCAACCAGTTAACACACAGCCCAATCACCATTATTTGATATTTGCACCCCATCAAAAATGATTTTGCACCACACACCACAAATCTCCACCTTGGTGCAAACTCCATCATAGTAGAAAAACTTTACCGCTCAAATTCAAAGACCATGACATCACTTACTTGATGTCAACACCAAGCAAGTCTAGGCAATGCCTAAACTTACTCACGGGAACCGGTTTAGTCAGCATATCTGCGGGGTTCTCACTTGTGTGAACCTTGACAATTTCCAGTTCCTCTTTCTCCACAATGTCCCTAACAAAATGGAACCTAACATCTATGTGTTTGGTTCTCTCATGGTACATTTGGTTTTTGCTCAAGTGAATTGCACTTTGGCTATCACAAGATATACATACAAGATCATCACTTATGCCAAGCTCACTCACCAAACCAACCTTTGTTGTCCCTTTCAAGTACCTTAGAACCCATTTGACCGCTTGCCAATGATCCTTGCCAGGATTTCCCATAAACCTGCTTGTCACACTCATTGCTTGAGCTACATCCGGTCTACAACAAATCATAGAATACATTATGCTACCAATTGCATTGGCATATGGAATTGCCTTCATGTATTCTTTGTCCTCCTTATTTGTAGGAGCTTGAGTGCTAGACAACTTGAAGTGTGGTGCTAAGGGCAAAGAGGTAGCCTTAGCATCACACATGTTGAACCTTTTGACCACTTTATTCAAGTAACTCTCTTAAGATATGACTATCTTCCTTTTGTCCCGGTGCCTTGTTATCTCCATACCTAGAATCCTCTTAGCCGGACCAAGATCCTTCATATCAAACTCACTTTTAAGTTGATTCTTCAATTCTACAATAGGAGTCATACCCTTGCTTGCAAGCAACATATCATCAACGTACAATAACAAGTAGATACCATTATCATGAGATAGATGTTTGAAGTAAATGCAACAATCAAATTTACTTCTAACATACTTATTCTTTGTCATGAAAGAAGGAAACCTTAGGTACCATTGTCTAGGAGATTGTTTGAGTCCATATAAAGACTTCTTTAGATGACACACCCAATCTTCTTTCCCTTTGGCTTCAAAACCTTCCGGTTGTTGCATTAAGATACTTTCCTTCAAGTTTCCATGGAGAAATGCGGTTTTTACATCCATTTGCTCCAATTCCATGTCATGGTGAGCAACCATAGACAAGATGATTCTAATAGAGGAATGTTTGACTACCGATGAAAAACTTTCGTTGTAATCCAAACCTTCCTTTTGAGTGTATCCCTTTGCAACCAACCTTGCCTTGAACCTTGATTCTTCAACTCCCGGAATTCCCTCTTTTCTCTTGAATATCCCCTTGATACCAACCACCCTAGCTCCTTTTGGCTTAGGAACTACTTCCCATGTGTTGTTCTTATCCAAAGAATTTATTTCTTCGGTCATGGCAACAACCCATTTATCACTATACTTGTGATTAATAGCTTCATTGTAGTTCCTTGGTTCTTCATTAATAACCTCTTCCGCGGTATAGAGAGCACAACTTACCATATCTGCATAGCCAAACCTTTGGGGAGGTTTCACCACCCTTTTGCTTCTATCTTTGACTAAGTTGTAATCCGTGAGATCTTGATCACTGTCTTCACCATCTGTTTGATGTCCCGGATCCAGCTCCACTACCTCTTGAGTTTGGGGTGGGGCATTGTTAGTGGCTTCATGCTCCACCTCAAGCTCAAAGCTCTCTAGCTCTTGCTTGTCTTCAACTAGCTCTTGATTGTCTCTAGTCCCCTTGAACAATTCTGCTTCTTGGAACTTCACATCTCTACTAATGATGCACTTTTTGTCTTCTTGACTCCAAATCCTATAGCCTTTCACGCCTGCAGGATAACCAACAAAATACCCTTTTCTTGCCTTAGGGCTTAGCTTTCCTTCCTTCACATGATAATAAGCAACACAACCAAAAACTTTCAAATGATCATAACTAGGAGTCCTATTTAACCAAACTTCTTGAGGTGTTTTTAGTTTGATAGCGGTGGAGGGGCTCAAATTAATTAAATAGCAAGCCGTATAGACGGCCTCACCCCAAAATTTAATAGGCATCCCAGAATTGGAGAGAAGGCACCTCATTCTCTCCAATATGGTCCTATTCATCATCTCAGTAAGGCCATTTTGCTGAGGTGTGTGCCTAACAGTTCTATGCCTAGTGATTCCATGTTGTTTACAATAATTTGTAAACACATCATTACAATATTCTAAGCCATTATCTGTTCTTAGCACCTTAACATTTCTATTGGTTTTATTTTCAACTAAGCTTTTCCATTCCTTAAAAGTTTTAAACGCTTCATCCTTAGTTTTCAAAAGATAAATCCATACATTCCCACTACAATCATCAAGAAAAGTAATGAAATACCTATTTCCCCCAAGAGTGGGAATCCTTGCCGGTCCCCAAATGTCGCTATGCACATAGTCCAGCAAGCCTTCTGTATTGTGTTGTCTCGTGTTGAACCTCACCTTGTGCATCTTGCCAAATACGCAATGTTCACAAAAAGGTAACCCTCCAAGCTTGTCCTTTCCGAACACACCAAGCTTTTCCAATATTTGCATACCCTTAGAACTCACATGCCCGAGTCTTTGATGCCACAACCTTGCCCTTTCGGAATTCACCGATTCTGTGCTTGAGGTAGCCACATCTACACTACCGGTAATTGTTGTACCTTTGAGAATGTATATGCCATGATCCCTATATCCTCTCATAACCACTAGAGAGCCTTTGACCACCTTCATAATACCATCTTCCCCCTTAAAAGAACAACTCGCCGCTTCAAGCATACCAAGAGAGATTAAATTTCTCTTTACACCAGGGACATACTTCACCTCCGGAAGTATCTTTATAGTGCCATCATCCATTCTAAGTCTTACAGAACCTATCCCTTCAATCTTGCACACTGTGTTGTTTCTCATTACTACTTGTCCGCCATTCACTTGCCTATAGCCAATCAACCACTCCTTATTGGAGGTCATATGAAACGAACAACCTGTATCCAACACCCAGTGATCCTTGTTGATGGATGAAGAGGCCATCAACACATCACCATCACAATACCCTATAACTTCGCTTCTTGAAGTTATATGTTGACCAAAGCCAGAGTCCAAAATCCATACCTCATTTGTGGAATTTGACCCAATGACTTCTTCCGCAATCAAAACGTCTCCTTCATAGTACTCAGAAGCAATTGAGACGCTTCCTTCATCATCAGTGGAATCACCCTTTTTCTTGGATTTCCATTTTGGACAATCCTTCTTCCAATGACCCTCTTTATCCCATTTCTTGTTCGTCTTATTCTTGCCTTGCTTTTCAAAATTCCCTTTCACAAATAGACCTTCATTCTGTTCTTCCTTAGTCTCGGATTTCCTCTTAAGTTCCTTTGATATTAGTGTGGATTGCACATCATCAAGGGTTAATGTTTCCTTACCAAAAAGTAGAGCATCGGTGAGATGTTCATACGTTTTAGGTAAAGAATTTACAAGTAAGATAGCCTTATCCTCATCATCAATCTTGACATCAATATTTTCGAGGTCAAGAATGACTTTGTTGAATTTGTCAATGTGCTCTTCTACGGACTTTCCCGGTTGCATCTTGAAGGTGTAAATCCTTTGCTTCAAGTACAAACGAGTGGCAATTGATTTTACCATATACAAGTCTTCCAATTTCTTCCAAATAGCTGCTGCCGTGGTTTCTTTTACAACTTCCCAGAGAAGCTTGTCACCAAGACTCAAGATTAGCGCACCATGTGCCCTCTCTAAAGCCTCCGCCTTTTCTTCCGCAGACATCTTTACCGGCAAGCCCCTTTCTCCAAGTAGCGCACCCGCGAGACCTTGCTGGCCTAGCACTGCTTTCATCTTGACGCGCCATAACCCGAAGTCGTTCTTCGCATTGAAACCATCGTTTCTTGATCGCGAACCAAAGCTCTTGATACGAATTGTTGTTCCTGAAACGATTAACACAAAGCAAACCAGCAGCCAATTCCAGAGAAATCGAAAACGCAAACAGAATTGAAAAACGCAATTAACGAATAAAAGCGAAAAACAAAATTAAATGCGAAAAACGAAATTGAAAGAAATTGCAAAAAACGAAACCGAAATTAAAGAAAGGGAGAGGAGGAAGAACACAAGAATTTGTTAACCCAGTTCGGATTTCTCCTACATCTGGGGGTCTGAATCCGAGCAAGAATCCACTATGATGAACAATGATTACAAACAAGATTTCGGTTTCTTCTCTCTGAAGCCGATTCGGGTCTTCACTGATACAACAAGAACAGAAACGCATAAAATGAAGAAGCAGCGATTTACACAACGGAAATCTCTTCTCTCATGCGATTCTCACTTCTGAATCTTCGCTCCGCTTCGTTCTCTCTGTGTATCAACGAACTCGCTTTCACTCTCTCTGTTTTCTGGAAAAACGATCGCGAGAGAGTTGAAGAAAAGGACGCGAATTCGCTGGGTTAAACTCAGCTTCTGTTTTGTTGAATAAAAAAGACCCGGCCCACAAAACAGTGGCCGCAGTAAGGCCCAACCAGTTAACACACAGCCCAATCACCATTATTTGATATTTGCACCCCATCAAAAATGATTTTGCACCACACACCACACAGATATATATGGAGTAGTATTTACTCATGGTCGGGAATGAATGATGATCTGCAGAATGATGTTGTGAGTAACTTTCTGAAATTCGGTGAGAAAATTAAAGGGAAGAGGTGTAGAGGGATCAAGCATCTCATATGGATAGCTGTGGTTTGGAATGTTTGGTCAGCTAGAAACAAAATATTATTCATGGGAGAGATACCTGATGTTGAATCAGTTGTAAATGCTGCTATTTATACATCTTTGGGGCTGGTTCATAGCTAGGAAGGGGCGAAATTGTTAAATTAGTATTTCCTTGATTTCTTAAATTTGTTAAATTAGTATTACCTAGTATTTCCAATATCTCTACCAATGTGAATGGCCAATGAATCGGTAACAGAGACATCTCTAGCATAAAAACCTTCATTAATGTCAAATAGAAATTGAGGACGACCATTCCGCTTCAATAACTAATGGCTTGAGCATAAAATTTCAAACAAGGTAGATGAGTTTTGGAATAGTGAATGTCTAAAGGGTTGAAAGCTGTATACATTGAAGGAGAAATTGAAGCAACTCAAAGACAAGTTGAAGAGGTGGAATAGAAAAGTCTTTTGAAAGAGAGACTTACAGATAAACGTTATGGAAGCGTTAAACGAGCTAGATGGCAGATTGGCTGCAGGAGAACTTGTAGGTCCAAACAACCTAAAGGTTTTATCAAAGCAATTTTGGGATCAGATTAATGCAAAAGAGAGCCTCCTTCATCAAAAATCAAGAGCTAGATGGATCAGAGAAGGTGATAGTAATACAAAGTATTTTCATGGATGCATAAAGACAAGGATGAAACGCAATTCGCTAAAAGCTCTGAAAGTTGGAGCTAACTAGATAGAGGGCTAGAAGAAATAAGAATTGACGTCAAGAATCACTTCCAAATGCAATTTGAGGAAGAGGAGCGGAATAGACCGGTTTTGGATGGCATTAATTTCAAACAGAATTCTAAGGAAGAATATTTGACATTAATCGCACGCTTTTTAGTAGAAGAAATTGAAGACGCGGTTTGGAGTTGTGAGGGGAATCGAAGCCCGAGACCAGATCACTACAACAAAAAAAGCCTTCAGGGGCGCTTTTTTTAATCCATTAGGGGCGCTTTTGGGCGCCCCTAAATCTGGCGCTGCTATTGCCAAACCTTCTATAGGAGCGCCCAACAAGCGCCTCTAATTATTAGGCAACAGGGGCGCTCGCAGTAAAAAGCGCCCCTATTGGTCTTAGCGCGTTTGACAATCAGGGGCGCTTGCAGTAAAAAGCGCCCCTGTTGGCCTTAGCGCGTTTGACAATCAGGGGCGCTTGCAGTAAAAAGCGCCCCTGTTGGTCAGGCCAACAGGGGCGCTTCTAACTGCAAGCGCCCCTGATTGTCAAGTGCGTTAAGACCAACAGGGGCGCTTTTTACTGCAAGCGCCCCTGATTCTATGTTTTTTTTAAAAAAAAAAATTTGTTTTCGGTTCCAATTCTATTCTTATTCCTCGCCCTTTTCGGTTCCAATTAATTCGTCCCTAACACTAAATCCAGTCCAATGCCTCATCATACCATTCGTATTTCCAGTCACAAACAATTAAATCAACAAATGCATCAATCATTAACAATTATAAAATGAATTCCCAAACAATCAACACAAACATCAAATTTTCACGAAAAGGGTTTTTCGCACTCATCAAATACGCCTTTGCACAGAAAACCAGTACATGTAACCTCATAAAATCAACACGAAACTGTAACCAACGTGAATAAAAAAAATTCGAAAATCTAAAGATTAAAGTGAGGAAAACTCACAAGTCTCGGAGTGAAGGCGTCGTTCACGGAGGAGGGAGGACGGAGTAGCGCCGTTCAGGGAGGAGGGAGAAGCAGCGCCGTCGCTCACGAAGGAAGTCAGCCCCACAATCATACATAAATAGTGAACCTATGTTATACGATTTTCTGCAGAATTTTTGATTTACAACTAATTTAAAATACTTCTCACATTCCTTTATTAATCCAATCTATTCCATGTTTAATACAACATATAAACACAATAGATAATCTTCAAAATCTAATCAGTGGCACATCTTCAAAATCTATTCCAAGTTTAATACAACATACAACTAATTTTTGTTTTTCATCAATCAACATTTTAATACAAAAAACATCCAAATACAAATCATTTCAGCACTCACATCAGAATCTAATCTTCAAAATCATATGACTCATGAAAGGAATGAAACTATGGCTTGTCAAAAAAAAAACGAAGGAGGGATTGTGCATCGTTTACCTTCTGAGTTTTCACGTTCACAGAGGAGGGAGGAGGCGTTGCTTCGTTTTCACGGAGGAGGGAGGAGGCGCTGCTTTGTTTTCACGAAAGAGAGAGAAGGCCTTGCTTCGTTTTCACGGAGGAGGGAAGGCCGTTCACGGAGGAGGGAGGAGGGAAGGCGTCGTCGCTCACGAAGGAAGGAAGGAGGGAGAAGCTGCTTCGGTTCACGGAGGAGGGAGGAGGGAAGGCCGTACGTTCACGGAGGAGGGAGTGAAGCTGCAAAGGTTCGCAAATGGAGGCTACTGTGTGTGTGAAGTGTGAGGGAGGCGCGGTTGTGTGAATTTTCGCAAATAATGAGAGGGAGTAAGGGTAAAAGAGAGAAATTGGGCATCAGGAGCGCTTTTCAAAAAGCGCCCCTAAAGGCCTGAGCATCAGGGGCGCTTTTTAAAAGCGCCCCTAAAGGCCCTGCGTGTTCTGGGCTTCAGGGGCGCTTTTTAAAAAGCGCCCCTGATGCTCAAAACACGCAGGGCCTTTAGGGGCGCTTTTTAAAAAGCGCCCCTGATGCTCAAAATACGGAGGGCCTTTAGGGGCGCTTTTTAAAAAGCGCCCCTAAAGGCCCTCCGTATTTGGGCATCAGGGGCGCTTTTTAAAAAGCGCCTCTAAAGGGTGCGCCCTTTTTTTGCAATTCTGTTGTAGTGGATGGTTATAATTTCAATTTCTATAAAGGATGTTGAGGGGCTTTGAAATAATTTCAAAGGCTTGCCAACCATCTGAGTAAATCTCTCAGCAACATTATTTCCCCTTTGAAATCAGTGATTATTCCAAACAGGTAGATTCGGGATGGGGTTTTGGTGGTAAACAAAGTACTAGACTGGACAAAGAGAAGGAAAGATCGGTTCTTATTGTTGAAAGTGGTGGACTTTGAAAAAGCATATATATGACTTAATTAACAAGAGTTACCTAAGCTATATGGTGAGAAGAATAGGATTATTTCACACTTTGGTCAAGTGGATGAAGGCTTGCGTATTTTCTAACTCAACGTCGGTTCTTGTGAATGGTTGCACTACTCCAGAGTTCGTTGCGAAGAAAGGTTTGCAGCAAGGTAATACGCTTGACCATTTTTATTCTCCCTTCTCCAATTTGATGATGATTTTATAATGTTGTTTAAACCATCATGGGATAATTTGTGGGGGTATAAAGGCAATATTGAGGAGCTCATGAGTTGGGTCAGGCTGGAGGACTAATTTCTCCAAAAGAAGCGTATTAAGAGTAAATGTTAGCATAGATATTATGCAGTGTTTTTGGGTTGGAAGGTTGGTGCTATTCTCTTCAAAATCCTAGAATTGCCAGTACGTTCTAATCCTAGAAGGTATGCTACTTGGCAACTGCTGATTGAGGCGATGAAGAAAATATTATCGACCAGGCAAAAGCTGAAACAAGTGAATGTGATAGCTTTATTTGTGCCACTGCCACTATCAATTTTTTAACTTTTCAGTGACCTTTGTTACTCATTGTTCTTACTATTTTCTCAGGCTTGTTAGCATAATTCTTTATCGATTAACTTGTCCAGTGATGAGTTTAAAATGTAAATGCAAGAATAGATCAGGTAGTTGTGCTAGTTTCACCTCTTCTAAGCCTGGAAATTGTTAACACAATTAATGTTTCAGCAGGTGCCTCCAGATAGTATAATTACAAAAGTTATATCATCAAAACATAGAAAAGCCAGTGAAAATTTTAATTCATATTTTAGTGGTTGCGATATGAATATGAATGTTTCTTGTGAGGAGTCAAACACAACTCCCCAAAGTCCAAACTATGAGCAATCTTTTCGAGAGGGTTATAGTAAAGCATGAGTTTATTGTCACGAATCAACAGAAGTTGCTGCTTCTGCAGATCCTAGTAGTCCCTTTGGTAGGAAGGAATGTGATGAATATGGCGATAATGATGAACATGGTTGGTGGAACATGTAACACCTTAAATTCACAACTAGGTGAACCAAAAGTATTAACATAATAATAAACAATCAGAGTATAACCTGCTCATAATAATGAACCAAATAAAAAATTAAAGCGGACTAAAACCACTTACTTCACTTTGAGATAAAAATTTCTCAATTACGCTTCCGAAATAAGTACTCAAAAAGTACATATTCGATAAGATAAACATGACTATGGTCCATCTACAAGACAATGTTACAAAATACTACGTAACCTTGATATAATTCAAGGATTTAAAACTTAATGATACATGAGAAGGGAAAAAGCAAAATACATCATAAAGATCACCAAAGGATCTTCCCTCTAACTAAGTAGCTAAGGCCTCTGCTACTTCTCCTCAATTTTCTTTGCTTTACCCTGCACATCTGAAAACACCACATAAAAACAGTGAGATTACAAATCTCAGTGAGTTCTTTCGCACCGCCTCACAATTCCTCTCTCGGTGTTTTCCTTGTCTATGAACTATTCTTGTTCATGTCTGCCTTTTAATCTTGTCTGTGGCTTAGCATAATCCGAGAAATAATGCACGGTATTCTAGAATACCCAATTTCAACGAAAACCCCAATTCGTATAGCTATACCGAATAATGCCAGCTTCGGGTTCATGACTCCCCTCAGCTAGGTATGCTACATGAAACTCGGGATCGTCATCCCCCTCCATATCTTTTATTATTATCTCGGACATTAAGTCTGTTACTCGACACGAGGTCGTATTCTTTCATCTTATTACATGAACTTAGACGCTTAGGTCTATTACTTGATACTTGTGTCGTTTTCTCACTCGTTAGTAAACTATAAGTTTAATAACAACAATTATAATTCAACCGTTAATCAATTTGCATCTCAATCATAAACATAAATGAAGTATTATCATTCATATATCATTAGGGAAGATTGGGAAAAAGATTGGGAGAGGTTTGGAACCAAAAGGAAGAGAAATAATTTTTTTTAAGGGGGGTGCATCAGATGGTGGCACGGTCCGTGCCACTTTTTGGCACGGTCCGTGCCAGTTTCTCAGGACCTCCAAAACTGCGTTTTTCGAGTAATTTCCTCACCCTTTTCGGTTCCGATTCGTCCCTAATGCTAAACCCAGCCCAATGCCTCATCATACTAGTCATAATTAAATCAACGAAACAAGCAACTTTGGGCTAGTTTTCACCAAAATTCGTTAATGATTCGGTTTAACGGTTTTTCAACAAAATCACTATATACAATCACACATCAAACTGAAACAACAACTCAACATACCAAATTTCATCAAATGGAACATATAACGGAGTAAGAACTCACCTTCAAACGGCGAGAACAACGATTGAACGAAGAAACTCTTTTTGAGTATTTTCAAGAAGATCTCTGCATTAAAATAACGCGACATCTCTTCAATTTTTAGTGTCTATGGCAACCGTTTTGTATTGTTGTATTTGATGGTTCTAAGCAACTGTTTGTATTTGGCAACAATTTTTCACTATTGTCCTAGATAGCAATGGTTTTATACTGTTGCCATAAAGTAGAAGAAAAGCGTTGTCTTTATCTACCAATAGCAATGATTTTTTGTTGGCGTTGCTTTTGCTAGCAAAAACCGCGGTTTCAAAACCGTTGCCGAAAGTAAAGGAAACGGTTTTTTAACTTTATGCAACGGTTTTCAGGCATTGCTGTAGGATAAAAATGTTGTAGTGATGAACAAACAATTGAGGCTATGGGGAACACAGTAAATGTATAGCACTAAAAGGAAATTATTTATACAGTAATTTTAAATCTCTATGGATCTTAGGAAAGTAACAGTGTTCTTGCAGATAACTCAAACTTTTGAATTGACATTAATCAATAGCATTTAAAGAAATAGACGATATAGCAAAAGGATGGGAAGGAATTTAATCTTGTAGTGTGTAGCTGCTCTCTCACTTGAGCTAGGGTAAGTTCAGCTGTATATTTAAAGAGCTCAACAAAGTTGGTGCCAATAAAAATATCACCATGAACCACTAATTTCCTTCCAAGTACTATCCAATCAGATGTAAAATGTTTTACAGCATCTTCACACTCAGCCTTAAAAATTAGTACTGACCAATAAAGAATCACATTAACTTCTTCACTATGGAAATGCCTATGTATGATGTTTATTATATGATTAAATATGATTACTTGTTTATGTTTTTTCAATTGGTGTTCTTTTTCACATAAGTATTTCTTGTGATAATGTTTAGTGCCACACTCAATGACTAATGAAAGTCTTTTTATCTCAAAAAAAATCATATCCAACACTGTTACCCTATACCCTTGCACAGATGTAAAAATGTAACCTGAAAAAAAAATTACTTTTAGTAAAAGAAGCTCATAATAACCCTGAATAAAATCTAACCAGGAATTGTTAGAAGCTTCAGGAAGATCTTGGATTAATACCCCAAAAATAACCTTTCATTGAAAGCAACTACGAAGCTTAAGGATTGGGGTGACAAGGCAGATTTAGGGTCATACCTTTAGTTGAAGCCACTACAAAGATTTAGGACTTAGGGGTATGTATCACAAAATTGAAACATGGAAAGGTTCAGAACCTTACCTAAATGGCGACGTCACCCTGTATGGTGGAGTTCCCAGGGTTTGCACAACACACGGAGGTGAGACGAGTACGCAGAGAAGTAGTGAGAAGAAGACCACGCAGAGAAGCAACGACACGAAGACCACACAGAAACTAGGAGACGAGTAGAGGAGATGAGGACACCAGACACTATATTTCGCAAAGAGAGAGGGCAAAGAGTGCGTACATAAATAAAAGAACACGCAGTATTTGAAAGAAAAGAGTTTTGAAGCGGGAAATTGAAACCGAAAAAGACGGACGTAAAATGTTTATTTACAGTTCGGTTGAGAAGATTACAATGTCTCTATTATGAGTGGCATGTTGCCCCATTACTATTGTATTAGACAAATAGTTATCAATTATAGATTTTTTTTCTTTTGCTCCTTAAACATGGGGTTAGGACACCCATAGTGTCCTGATTTTAATAAATACACATATACGTCCTTTTGCTTTCGGAACATTACCCGACTTTAAATCTCTGACTTTCTAAGTCGTCTTGATAGAAGTCGGACTCGCATCCGACTTTAAAAGCCCAAAATATCCGACTTTAAATCCTATTTTTCCACTAGTGCCACTAAGTCTTTGAGGTCTAATCCTTGAGCCTTGAAGTTTGAAAGATGTGAGAAGCTGAAAAATGAGGAAGGCATGTTGGTGTTCTTGCATCCTTTTTGCATCCTTTCTTCGAATAATACGTTGTACCAAAGGTACGTGTTAACCATGATAGAGTAAATAATAGGTCACATTGTATATTAGAAGTATACACATTGTAAGCTAGATTTGTAACTACACCAGTTAGTATCTTACCACCCATGGTTAAGTCAAGTAACCATAGCAGTTAGTAGATTAACTGCATATATATTCTGTAATCACTGTTGTGTAACAAACTCAGTTTTCATAATCAACATTCATCTCTCTCTCTCTCTCAGACGATGATTTTGTACATGGTATCAATCGCCAGTAAACATGCTTCTCCGCTGCATTTCGTCTCCATCCACCATCAACTTCCTCTTCTCACTGTGAATTGCACAGAAACTGTGCGATTTCACATTTTCCCCAAATTTTACACTTCAAATCCCTAATTTCATTGTGTTCTTCGCGTCATCTCCTTCAATGGCACACGTTCCGAAAACAGGTCTCAACATTTCGTCACCGTAGAGCGCTACTGAGACGACGACGACAGAGACACCGGCGCCGGAGGCTTTCCGGTTCAAGAAGGCACCTAAACTGGCGCTGAAACTTGATGAAAAAAACTTTCTTCTCTGGAATCAACAGATCGAAGGCGTGGTGAAGTCACACAAGATCCAGAGGTTTCTTTTGAATCCCGACATTCCACCGCAGTTCACCTCCGACGAAGATCGCCGGAACAGAGTCCTCTCCGACACCTATGACCAATGGATGGTTGATGAATCCCCATCACATGATGTTTTTCACTGCAAAAAAGGGGAATTTTACTTGATAATTTGATGAATGAATGGAAAGTGTTAGGAGAAAATTAAGGAGTTGTTCTATTTGGGATTTAATTGCTTTGCAGTGTTTATACTGGGTTTTGTGGTGTTTTTGTGCCCAGGGACTAGGCGAAGAAAAGAACGAAGAAATGCAAGCAAGCAGTCTCAAAAATACCAAGGAAGTGAGCATTCGCCAAAATGCGCTGTAGTTGCGCACGGAGCGCAAGTGGGGCGCAGAAAATCAGAAGTCCCTGCCAAATTGCGCTGCAGTTGCGCGCGAGGCGCCACTGAGGCGCAAAAACTGCACTGTAGCATCCTCATCTGCGCTTAAGTGGCACTGGGAGCGCGAGTGAAGCGCAAAATACTGGAAACACATTAAAACAAGGGACAGACGCGTTTTTTGAAGGCGGAGGGATTTTTGGACGAATTTCGAAGCCCTAGCACACGAAAGAGAGCTCCTACCTACTGACGGCTACCGAAGAATCAACACTTGGGAACAAGGATTGACGATTCAGATGCCTTCATTCCATCTTTCATCTCGTAATTATTCCCTTTCTTCTACTTTAATTATGTGGAACAAATTCCCCTTCGTTAGGGATGATTGAACTTTGATGTAAAACTGTGGTTATTGATTTAATTCAGTACCTTTATCGTTTTCTCTCTTCATTTGTGAATCAAATTTCTATTGTTATATGTTTATGTTTGGGAAAGCATAAAATAAAATCTGTTTCAATAATTTAAATGGGAATTTGGTTATTGAATAGCTTGGAATTCGATTCCTTCAATTTCGTCGCTTAGGAATAATCGCCGTTTTGATGTATGTGTATGAATTATGGACGCTTAATGCTTGTTATGATTAGAAGCACCTAAGGGACTAGGGTTTGCATGAATTAACAAAGGCTAATCACCTAAGGGATTAGGGTTTAGTAAAATAGTGAATTCTATAGCAAACAATAGAGAGAAACTATCTTTTAAGAATGAATCAATGACCATAGTAGAAATCAAAGGGCCTTCATCCCTAGCACCTTCTCATCGCATATCTTTCAACCTTTTCTTCGTGCTATTATTATAAACAAACTACAAAAAAAAAACATTTTTATCGCTTTACTTCGAGCTTGATAGCTCAACAATTATCAAACAAACCCCTTTCAATTTGGTTTCTATTAGCTGTTGTTAACGTCTTAGTAAATTAAACTTCGATCCTTGAGGACGATATCCCGGTACTTACTGGTTTTATTACTTGCACGATTCGGTACACTTGCCGAATAGTTACCAAGTTTTTGGCGCCGTTGCCGGGGATCGAAATTACATTTACTAGTAATTCGAAGGCAACTGCTAATTCGAACCCGTACATATTTACATTCACTTTAGTTTTATTTCTTTTATTTTTGTTATTGTATATATATTACACAGTTTGCTTTGACACTTGTCCGAGTTTCTTGTGTTCTCAGTGAACTGTGTAGCAGGGGAAAAGTTCGAAAGAATTGCTGTTTGTCCCGGGAAAAAAAATCATGGAATCCACTTCTCAGTTGGAAGATGCTTTGGCCCAGTTTAGGCAAATGACTGAGACTATCTTCCAGCCTGAAGAGCAAGTTTCTCGGTTGGAAGATGCTTTGAGCCAGTTTAGGCAAATGACTGAAAATATCTTCCAGCCCAAGGAGCACATTGATGCATTGCATCACATGGAGTCCATGCCACTCCCTCCTCGTTGTATTCGTTGTGAAGAACCCCACTTGAATGGCAAATGTGTGACACGCGCCTTTTGCGATTCTTGTGGGGAGTATCTTGTGGAGTGCAACTGTGAGGATGAGTGGGTAACTATATCAGAAAATTACCCATGGTTATGCACTACCAATGAGGAACAAGAAGAACAAGCCCCAACAAAAGAAGAATCTGGGGAGGATGAGGAAGATGAGGAAGAAGAAAAAATTGAAATGGAGGAGCATGTAGTTTGGAGGGAACATCAAAACTCCCAATGTGGGGAAGGGGTGAAAACCCAACAAATCACGGTTCCTATTATTCTTCCAAGTAGCAAGGAGGATAGAAGTGAGAATATTAACATATACTTAGACTCCTTCTATGCCTTATTCATCACCCTTCACCTTAAAAGGGTATGGAAGCATCTACAACTATGTTTCAAATTCATGATGTTCCTGCCCCAGAAGCGAAAGAAGAAGGATGATGTGTTCTTTGTGTCATATCAGCCACCTTGATAGTGAGTGGAATGACAAACGTTAAGCTAGTGACGCTAAACAAGCGCTTGGTGGGAGGCAACCCATTGGTTCACTATTTACTGTTTTGAGTCTTTATTTTTCATTCCCCTTTTTCAGTTTGTTTTGCATTTTGGTTGTACTGCTGTCTAACTTTTACATTGATGATGATGCACCACAATTTTGAACTAGTTCACTGTGGTGGTTGTTCAGTCTAACATTTTTGCAGCTACCAGGTAATTTCTTCCATTTCAGATTTTTTTTCATCAGATAATGTCAGTGGCAAAGTCAAAAGTTGAGGAAGACCTGGATCATCTTTGGGCAAGCTCTCCAAAGTTCATCTCTTATCCCAGCTGTGAGGTTTGAGCCCAAACACTTCCTATATTCATTGTGTGATTATTCCTTGCCTGTATTAGTCTGCAGAACTTGAGCTTGTACTTAACTGTCATACATGTGATTTATACACACACTGAGGCAAAATTTTTTGGCACCCCTGAGCCTTTCAAGCCAACCCATTAATGTTTATCCTTTGCTAGCCCCTCTGAGCCTTTTTGTTGTTTTTGTATTTTTTTTTCTACATATCATTGCCTAGTTTTCTTAACTTGGAGTTAGGTAGACAAAAGCATGAGGGTGGGGAAAAATTCTAAGTTTGGGGTTGCTCATGGAATAGCAACAATCTAAGTTTGGGGTGGTATACAAGAGAATGGAACATACAAAGGAAAAAAAAAAGAGAGAAAAAAAAAGAGAAAAATGTTTCAGTTCTGGTTTCTGTCTATTTTCGCGTCGCGACAGCATGCCTTCACGTCGCGATGCTATATATGTTTCAGTTCTGGTTTCTGTTTATTTTCGCGTCGCGATAGCATGCCTTCGCGTCGCGATGCTATATAAATAAATATATATATATATATATATATATATATATATATATATATATATATATATATATATTGTATGAAATTCCTTCTCTTGTGAAATGCTTTGGGAAAATGGTAAGTGAGTGAGAATGTAAAAAATTGACAAAGTGAGAGGTAGGCCTAACTCCAAGTTTTAACCTACTTATCCAAATTTTACCCACCCTTACCTAAGCCCCAATATAACCTTAAAAGTCCTCAAATAGTGTGTGTGAAATTCATGTGTATTGATTGGTATAGCACTTGTTCAAGCCTATGAAACGATGATGCAGGTACTGTGAATTGAGCGAACACCCAAAAACACCTCAAAGAGCGAAACAGTAGTGAGATGTGTGAAAAAGAGAGGACTTGAGATTGCTTGCCTGTTTATGATCCTGTATTTTCCAATTCAATTGCTTTGTCACTATATTATGTTGGATGATACTTTCTGATGTGCTGAATGATCTATTGGCCTGTGAATTATGTAAAAGCTGAATGTCAAATTGCCACAGTGAATGGAGTGATTGCTTGAGGACAAGCAAAAGTTCAAGTTTGGGGTTGTGATGAATCCCCATCACATGATGTTTTTCACTGCAAAAAAGGGGAATTTTACTTGATAATTTGATGAATGAATGGAAAGTGTTAGGAGAAAATTAAGGAGTTGTTCTATTTGGGATTTAATTGCTTTGCAGTGTTTATGCTGGGTTTTGTGGTGTTTTTGTGCCCAGGGACTAGGCGAAGAGAAGAACGAAGAAATGCAAGCAAGCAGTCTCAAAAATACCAAGGAAGTGAGCATTCGCCAAAATGCGCTGCAGTTGCGCACGGAGCGCAGAAAATCAGAAGTCCCTGCCAATTTGCCCTGCAATTGCGCGCGAGGCGCCACTGAAGCGCGAAAACTGCACTGTAGCGTCCTCATCTGCGCTTAAGTGGTGTTGGGAGCGCGAGTGAAGCGCAAAATACTGGAAACACATTAAAACAAGGGACAGACGCATTTTTTGAAGGCGGAGGGATTTTTGGACGAATTTCGAAGCCCTAGCACACGAAAGAGAGCTCCTACCTACTGACGGCTACCGAAGAATCAACACTTGGGAACAAGGATTGACGATTCAGATGCCTTCATTCCATCTTTCATCTCGTAATTATTCCCTTTCTTCTACTTTAATTATGTGGAACAAATTCCCCTTCGTTAGGGATGATTGAACTTTGATGTAAAACTGTGGTTATTGATTTAATTCAGTACCTTTATCGTTTTCTCTCTTCTTTGTGAATCAAATTTCTATTGTTATATGTTTATGTTTGGGAAAGCATAAAATAAAATCTGTTTCAATAATTTAAATGGGAATTTGGTTATTGAATAGCTTGGAATTCGATTCCTTCAATTTCGTCGCTTAGGAATAATCGCCGTTTTGATGTATGTGTATGAATTCTGGACGCTTAAAGCTTGTTATGATTAGAAGCACCTAAGGGACTAGGGTTTTCATGAATTAACAAAGGCTAATCACCTAAGGGATTAGGGTTTAGTAAAATAGTGAATTCTATAGCAAACAAGAGAGAGAAACTATCTTTTAAGAATGAATCAATGACCATAGTAGAAATCAAAGGGCCTTCATCCCTAGCACCTTCTCATCTCATATCTTTCAACCTTTTCTTCGTGCTATTATTATAAACAAATTACAAAAAAAAACATTTTTATCGCTTTACTTCGAGCTTGATAGCTCAACAATTATCAAACAAACCCCTTTCAATTTGGTTTCTATTAGCTGTTGTTAACGTCTTAGTAAATTAAACTTCGATCCTTGAGGACGATATCCCGGTACTTACCGGTTTTATTACTTGCACGATTCGGTACACTTGCCGAAAAGTTACCAAGTTTTTGGTCAGCTAGAAGGAGCTCTCCGCGTGCTAGGGTTTCCCAAACGTCCAAAAACTTGGTAACTTTTCGGCAAGTGTACCGAATCGTGCAAGTAATAAAACCGGTAAGTACCGGGATATCGTCCTCAAGGATCGAAGTTTAATTTACTAAGACGTTAACAACAGCTAATAGAAACCAAATTGAAAGGGGTTTGTTTGATAATTGTTGAGCTATCAAGCTCGAAGTAAAGCGATAAAAATGTTTTTTTTTTTGTAATTTGTTTATAATAATAGCACGAAGAAAAGGTTGAAAGATATGCGATGAGAAGGTGCTAGGGATGAAGGCCCTTTGATTTCTACTATGGTCATTGATTCATTCTTAAAAGATAGTTTCTCTCTCTTGTTTGCTATAGAATTCACTATTTTACTAAACCCTAATCCCTTAGGTGATTAGCCTTTGTTAATTCATGCAAACCCTAGTCCCTTAGGTGCTTCTAATCATAACAAGCATTAAGCGTCCAGAATTCATACACATACATCAAAACGGCGATTATTCCTAAGCGACGAAATTGAAGGAATCGAGTTCCAAGCTATTCAATAACCAAATTCCCATTTAAATTATTGAAACAGATTTTATTTTATGCTTTCCCAAACATAAACATATAACAATAGAAATTTGATTCACAAACGAAGAGAGAAAACGATAAAGGTACTGAATTAAATCAATAACCACAGTTTTACATCAAAGTTCAATCATCCCTAACAAAGGGGAATTAGTTCCACATAATTAGAGTAGAAGAAAGGGATTAATTACGAGATGAAAGATGGAATGAAGGCATCTGAATCGTCAATCCTTGTTCCCAAGTGTTGATTCTTCGGTAGCCGTCAGTAGGTAGGAGCTCTCTTTCGTGTGCTAGGGCTTCGAAATTCGTCCAAAAATCCCTCCGCCTTCAAAAAACGCGTCTGTCCCTTGTTTTAATGTGTTTCCAGTATTTTGGGCTTCACTCGCGCTCACAGCGCCACTTAAGCGCAGATGAGGACGCTACAGTGCAGTTTTCGCGCCTCAGTGGCGCCTCGCGCGCAACTGCAGCGCAAATTGGCAGGGACTTCTGATTTTCTGCGCTCCACTTGCGCTCCGTGCGCAACTGCAGCGCATTTTGGCGAATGCTCACTTCCTTGGTATTTTTGAGACTGCTTGCTTGCATTTCTTCGTTCTTCTCTTCGCCTAGTCCCTGGGCACAAAAACACCACAAAACCCAGCATAAACACTGCAAAGCAATTAAATCCCAAATAGAACAACTCCTTAATTTTCTCCTAACACTTTCCATTCATTCATCAAATTATCAAGTAAAATTCCCCTTTTTTGCAGTGAAAAACATCATGTGATGGGGATTCATCACTGGTACAGGACCAAACAATCTTCACTTGGCTCCTATCTACGTTATCTGATATGGGGCTTCCGAAGGTGTTGAACTACCAACACTCATGGCAGATTTGGGACAAGATCCATGGCCACTTCCAAGCACATTTGAAGGCAAAGGTGCGACAGTTGAAATCTGAGTTGAAATCAACCAAGAAAGGCACAAGATCCATTGCTGAATATGTTGCACGAATTCAAGCTCTTGCTAGTTCTCTTGTTGCCACTGGCTCTGTCATTCCGGAATCAGACCTTTGTGACATCGTTTTGGATGGATTACCAGAAGAATTTAACAGCTTCGTGATGATGATGTATGGACGTCCTGAATCCCGTGACCTCACTGAGTTGGAGTCTCGCTTCCTGGTTCAAGAAGCTCAGCTTGAAAAATTCAAGCAAGAACTGTCCATTGCGAATGTCTCTGCGAATGTTGCTTTCAAGAACTCTGGTAACTCCAGCACTGGGAATTGGTGTGGCAATAACAGCCACTGGCATGGCCGTGGTCGCTCTAACCGTGGCAGAAGGCGTGGTGGAGCTCCTGGTCGTACCTCCGGCGACTACCCTACCTGCAAACGACCTACGTGCCAGCTGTGTGGTAAGTATGGGCACGCTGTGGCTGACTGTTGGCATCGGTTTATTGAGAGCTTTGTGGCACCGGAACCTCAAGCCAATTCGGCCTCTGCTCAACAAAGGGAAAAACAGCAAGGTGAATCACCCAAGACTGAGGATGATGCTGATACTGCCTTTCTAGCCTCCACTGAAGGCTCAGGTAACGCTTCTTCATAATCTATATCTGAGTGTGAAAACTGGAAAATGGACACCGGTGCTTCTCATAGTGTGACTCCTAATGCTACTAATTTGCAAGAAAGTAAACCATATGATGGAACCGAAAAGGTACATGTAGGCAATGGAGAAGGATTACCTATCCAATCCGTTGGCTCTACTAGTTTTACTTCTCGTACCTCACCAAACAGAATTTTTCATTTGAAAAACTTGCTTCATGTGCCACATATCACACATAACTTGATATCTGCTTCTAGATTCACTGCTGACAATAATGTTTTCATTGAATTGCATCCTACTAAGTGTGTTATGAAATCACAGGACTGTAGTGCACCTCTCTTGATTGGCACCCGTGGAGCGGATGGACTCTACAACTTTACCGGTTTCAAACACTTACCAAGGACTCATACGATACCAAGGAGTTGTCTTGCAGTTGGCATTGTGCATTCTAGGGTGAATGAAGTTCAGTCAAGCTTAGGAGAAATTAGAGTTGCTGTCATATAAAACACATTGTAGTGAGAAGCTTCAAAGGTGAGTTTTTCATTCTCCAATCTCGATAAAATTAGGGTTCTAAGTACACTTTGGTACTTATACCCTCTTGTTACTAAAATGTAGCAAATGGTGAACAATGCTATTGATTGAGTATGTGTTTTCTTTGTTGGAAATGAATTACATGTTATGTTTAAATTGTTTGCACTCACATGCAAACCTTGAGAGAATGGATGTTTAATGATGCATGTATATGTGGTAATTGAGTGATTTATTATGTTTAATGTGATTGATGGTTACGATAGGTTAGAAGCACTTGGATTTGTTAAATGCACAAAAGCAACAAAACTGGTCACTATTAAACCAACACGGGTCATGTTGACCCAACATTGGTACCATGTTGGCTTCGGTTTGACAGATCATTTTGTGCAGTCTTTCAACTATATTTGCCATAACTTTTGATCTTTGAACCCGATTTAGGTGTTCTTGGATGAGTTGGAAAGCTAACAAAAAGACCTACATTTATAAATAAATATTGAGTTGTGTTTTTAACTCTTTCTAAGAAACCTTCTTAACTCATTCTAACCCTTACGTTTGACACATAGAAAATATCTTGTTTTACATTAATCTTTGACGTTTGATTGATTAGTGTGATTGTTGGTGAGTTGTATGACATTGTACCCAATTTATTGATGTTTGATGTGCTTATTTACAATCATGATTAATTATGTTCATTTTAATGATTGAACGATTGTTTATGCACAATTGATGGATAAATGATTATCCATGTTAATTATGATTAAATTTATTGTGATTGAAGAACCTTGAGAGAACTATATCTATTATAATGAAACAGTGAGGCACGTGATTTTTGGATACAAACTCATCAATGAGGTGTGGTACATGGTAGCAACCTGGGTGGGTGTTTTGGATGTACCCCATGAGGACCCCCGCAAAAAAATTTACAATATGCATGGAGGTTTTGTATATGGTTAGAAGAAGCAGGGAGTAAGGTACATATTTAATTTGGCTAGCAACCTCTTAGGTCATTTGGGGCGGCAAAGAATGATGTTATTTTCAAGAGGTTAGTAGTAAATAGGGATGTGCGTGGTACATAAACCACACCATACTGTACCATACCATTCTTAAAATTTGGTTTTGGTTTACTACTTTGCATATACCAGTTTAAATAAGTGAACTAGTTTTAATCCAGTTTAAAACCGGTAAATAACCGGTACAAATTATTAATGAATTAGAGAATTAACAATTTGTAAAAGGCTCTAGAAAACTTCAGTTCATTAAGCAAAGCAGAGAGAGACGCGTGCAAGGGTGGGAGAGAGAGAGAGAGAGAGAGAGGATGAGGTCAGTGGAGGATGAGAGAGAGGCGAAGCCAGCAGAGGATGAGAGAGAGAGGCAGACAGATCTGGGAGAAGGAGAGGCCAGCAGAGAGAGATCTGGAAGAGGGCGAATAGGATTTGAGAGAGAAGCAGATCTGGAAGACAGTGGGAGGAGCGATGAGATGAGGTGGTGCGAAGTTCCTGCGATAGGCGGTGATGGTTTCCTTGGGCAGCAGGTGGTGAGACATGATGAACGATGAGAAAAACAGAGCTTTGCACATGCGGTGAAGATAATAACAATTTTTTTAGTTACAGTAGACTGATGAGAGAAAGGAAGGTGATGAGACAAGGGATTTGAAAGAAAGCTAAATGACAGGAAATGCTTATTTTTGATACACCAATAAAGGTACCGGTTTTGAGAAATGGATTACCGGTTTACCTAATATTTTACCACAAAAAATGGGATGGATTTTTTAAAAAGTAATATGGGCTTTTTTAAAGAGAATGGTATGGTTTTCGGTATGGATATAGTGTCCCGGTGTTTTTACACACCCCTAGTAGTAAATAGCACAACTCTCTTTAATCGCATTAATGGTGTCGTGGTATTGGTTCAATTAAATGGTTGGTAGGCATACAAAACTGTTGTTTGTGAATTGGCGTTCTACCTCTTTGTCATGCTTCAGTTCGGTGTGACACTTTTGTAGAAGGGTTTGAGTACCCATTGTCCTCATATGAATGAATTATTTTGATTATAAAAAAAATTATATAAAAATCAAAAGTTTTAGGTTTAGTCGTAAATTTGGTCTCCATACTTCTTAAGTTTGGTGATTTTGTTCTCTATTTTATTTCTAGCCATTTTTGTCTCCCAATTTTTCAATATAGCGTGGTTTTTTTAGAAATTAAATTTGTCTACTGTGTAATCAATATTTTAAAAGATAAATACTTTTATACTTTTATACTTGTATAGCCCAAAATTAACTTTTTTTTAGATTAGTACGTTTTTTTTGTTTATATATTGTTACGGTTAAACCACGTCAGATTTTTTCTTGTATTTTGTTATGGAAGGAGTATCACATAATCTTAATGTCAAAAGATGTTTTTTCGCCCCCACAACCACGCATCCTTGCCATCCGTGAGAGAGTTTTCAAGAGTTAAAGTTGCAACTTTTTTGTAGTGTTATCATTCGAACTCATACTAATTAAGTACATATAATATTACTTCAAGTTAGTCAAAATTAACATATGAGCAACTTTTTTTATAAGATATGAGGAAGTTAATCTATACAGGAATATGCTGATTTAGTGTCTCCTAATTACCACTACAAGAATATTCTGATTTAGCTACCACATATTTCCGAGGGATTTATTCTGGTCGGTAATACGTTCTTTTCCGACGGATAATTCCCTCGCTACGTGTTTAGTGTGTTTTTCACTTATCTTTCCGAGGGAATTTATACCCGTCACTAATTTCCGAGGGAAGTTTCCGTCGGAAACGCATACATATCAGTCGGAACCGTTTCTCACCTAAATCTAAAAGAACGTTGGGAACCCGTGAACGAGTCCCACCCTCACTTTCACTCTCACGCTCTAACCCTAAAGTTCCCTCTCCACTCTCAGCCACCACTCTCCACTTTCACTGTCGCATCCGTTGGCCACCACCACTTTCCCTATCGCGTCGCCGGCCACCACCACTCCTTCTCCTCCTCGCGAAACCAAACCAGACCCGACCCACACCCTTCTTTCTTCTTCCTCGCGACAGATTTGCAGCAGAAACCAAATCGAAGATCCACCGTGAACACCACCATGGTTTCGCCACTACTCGCTGGGAACCCGTACCGAAATTTCCGTTCATCTCTCTCGCGTTCACCACCGTCCACTACACTGTTTCGCGTCCAACAACCAGGGAGTTCCATTTTTTTATTTTTTTTTTGTTTTTCCTTTCCTTCTGCATGCTTAAAATTGTGATGGGGGGCAGAGAGAGGATGCCAAACAAGCTATGGTTTGCACTGCCAATGATTTACAAAAATGCAAAGATTTTCCAAAGGGACTTAGGGTTCTCCTCGTTGATGGAGACAATGATTCTGCATCCGAAATAAGAACAAAGCTTGAAGCTATGGACTATAATGATAAAGCTCTTTGGTTCCCCTCTTTGTTCGCTTCAAATTTTTGGTCTAGCAATTTCCACTTTTCTTAAAATAAAAGTGGTTAGAGTTGGTCCCCTTTTCTTAAAATAGTTGTGAATTCATTTTTCCGTTTACCTTTTTTCCTTTACATGATTTGTGAATGTTGCTTTCTTTTGTTTTATGTCATTCATCAAACTGTTTCTCCCGAGGCTTTAAACAATTGAAATGGATGGATGATTTTAACAAAAGGAACGTGACATGCTGAATATGAGACAAGTTCTTTTCTCCCTATAAATTTTCTAACTATGTTAAGGGCAACTTTCTGTGTAGTGATTTCGTAAGGTCCGTGGCTTTCCCCAAAGTTCATAAACTTTTATTAGGGTTTTACTTCTTTTAGCTTTGAGATTAAAACAATTAGTCCCAAAAATTTCTGCAAGCTTTCACAGGATTTATAAAGTTTCCCTTTCTCACTCTATCTCTCACCCCAATCGTTCGTGAATGTAGGGCCAGAAAGAAGTTTTGGAAAAATGTCACATTAATTCCCACTTATCGATTTGAGAACTGTCAGATCTGCTTTCTGGTAGTGCATTTGAGTTTGTTTGTGGTTGTTGATTCTGTTTTGTATTTTGTTATGCTTGGTGGCTTTCCTCTTATATGTATCGAATGAATTTCAATGAGTTTGTATTTTTTTATGCTTGGCGACTTTCCTTTTATTTTGTTATGCTTGGTGTCTTAAGTAATTTGTTTGTTATGTTTAAACTTTTTTTGCATTAACAGGTCATTCTTGAACATCCAAGGATTTGAACCAGAAAGAAGGAAACAAAGATGGAAGCATTTGTAAGTAATGGATGGAAGCTTTGTGTATAATAAGGGAAAGGTATGCACCATATTCACTATTGCTACTTTTCTAAATTGCAAGCTTTACATTTCATGAAACCTTCTGCTGCATATTGAGAAAAATCTTACAGCGGAATATCTATATTTATTTTTAGATTTACAAAGTCCCAGCTACATATGTTGTAGCACTGAAGTCACCTTTAATGGGACTATTTGAGAAGCGTCGAGCTCGGAAGTTCTTCATTTATGTTCAAGATTATGAAGCAAATGATCCCAAATCTCATGAAGGACTTGATCTGACCCAAGTTACAGCAAGGCATCTGATATCGTATGTATCCACTTCCTTTTCTTTTTGTTCTTCTCCTCATTACTTGATTCTACATCCCTTTAAATCCGACCTCAGTTTTTAATGATTTCTCCAAATATAGGAAATATGGATTTGAAGATGATACAATTGACTTTATTGGTCATGCCTTGGCACTTCACCTTGATGATAATTACCTGGACTTGCCAGCCAAGGATTTTGTGGAGAGTTTCATATGCTTCTGCATAATGTGAAGGACTCTCAGCTGCTAAAACTATTTCCTTAGGTTTCTTTGTCACATGTTGTATTGTTGTCTGTTTTATACAGGTTTATGCAGAGTCCCTAGCACGCTTCCAAGGGGGTTCACCTTACATATATCCACTATATGGACTAGGAGAATTGCCTCAGGTTTTCCATATCTGTCTTTTCTTTTAAATTTAATATGCTTATTATTATTATTATTATGAAACTAACTTCCATACCTTTGATTTTTGAAAGGCCTTTGCACGTTTGAGTGCTGTGTATGGTGGAACTTACATGCTGAACAAGCCAGAATGGAAGGTAGAGTTTGATGGTGACGGGAAATCCATTGGTGTGACTTCAGAAGGAGAAACAGCAAAATGCAAGAAAGTTGTCTGTGATCCATCTTATCTCCCTGATAAGGTATCCCCTACTAGATTTCTAAGGGTAGAAGTCATTCTGCCACAGAAGCAACTTGGTCGTAAATCAGACATGTAAGCATTTATGTAAATGTTTCCACGAGTTTATGAAAATAGTTCATGACATGTACATATATTTATGCAGTTGCGCGCAAAGGATATCCGGTTTATACCAAAATGTACATATATTTATGTGATTGATATTGCGTTGCAGGTATCTCTTCTGCTGCTCATATGCTCACAATGTAGCACCAAAAGGGAAATTTATTGCTTTTGTTACAACAGAAGCAGAAACTGACCAACCTGAGGTGGAATTGAAGCGTGGAATTGACCTTCTTGGACCTGTAGATGAGATATTCTATGACATTTATGACAGATTTGAACCCTCCAATGATCATGCTGCTGATGGTTGTTTCATCTCTACTGTAAGTAGAATCTTTCACAAATATTTTCTTTTTCTTTTGTTGTCTGTTATTTCCTAACCAACCTGTTCTGTTGTTTCATCTTTTGTTTGTCTGTTATTTCCCAACATCCAATGTATTATGGAAAATTTTACCTTAATATTTTTATCTTTGAAAATCAGTTATACTAACTGGAAATTATGTATTGCAGAGCTATGATGCTACCACACACTTTGAAACCACAGTAAAAGATGTGGTTCAGATGTACAGTAACATCACTAGAAAGGTTTGTAATGTTTAATTACTATACAATTGAAATTACATATTGAATACGTTGCTACACTTTTAAATACACATTGTTTTCTTGATCATATTCTTTCTGTTGGTTTTTGTAGGTTCTGGATCTTTCTGTTGATCTGAGTGCTGCAAGCGCCACTGCTGAAGAATGAGATTTCATGCAATTAATATATATGACCATGCCTAAGTATTAGAAAGAAAGCCTGATTTTTTTATTATCATTGCAATTGTTTGTGTTTAGATTACTTGATGGGAAGATTAAAGGCATTTGTATTTGTTTATCAAAAAACATAATAATTTATATCTTACCTCCCCTTTTGATTCGTCCATCTCTCGTTGCCAACATAAAAGACTAAAATGCTTCTAACCCCAAAAGTTAAAACTACCGTTCCTGTAATACCCCAATTTTTTCCGCCCAAGTCAAAAAAATATTTTTCAGAAAAATGGAAGCAATAAGGTAATTCATAATGTGTGGAAAACAGTGGATTGGTGCATTTATGTGTGTTCGTCCCCTATTTCACATTTTTATTTGAATTACGCGCGCGCGCCAGTAGTAACTGCGTGAGCTGCCCTGTGCCCCCGTCATTTGGCACGTGTCTGTATTTTCATAAAAAAAAGGCCATTTATTGATCATTATTAATTTTTGGCACCCAAAAACATTTTTCTTAATTTTTAGGAATTTTAGGAAATAAAATAGTGCATATTTTTGCATTTTTGGGCATTTAAATAAAAGCGAATTAATTATTTTTGGACCAAGACCGGGTCAAGGACGTGGCATACATGTTACTCTACCAAGGGTAATTTTTGTATAATTTTTGGAAAGAAAGTCCTAGTCCAAAATAATTAAAAATGCATTTTCCCCATTTTTAGTGCATAAAAAACCCAAAAAAAGACCATTAAATATTCCCCAATTACTAAATGACAATTTTTCTTGCCTAGAATAATTAGAGGGAATATTTTATGGTGCTCAAATATATATGACATTTTTAATAGGTGCACATTCACTTCCATGCCCAAAATTCAAAACTCAAAAAGAATGAAGTGTCATCAATAAGACAAAAGACCAAAAACAAGTTTTTTTCCCCTCCTCTCCCTCCACAATTTCGACTTCCCTCTCTCTCTCTCTCTCCCCACAATTTCTTCCACACTCTTCTATTGTACAATTATTCCTTAAGAATATGCTTTGTACTATCCTTAACTTTTCCCTTTTTGGTGACCATCACTCACTCCCACATAGATTTTATGCCCTCTTTTGTAAATTATCCCACCCATTTATACTCACATCTTCACAAGAAAATACAAAATTACTTCTTTGGTAACATTCCATCTCAATTATACCCTTAACCCTATTTTTACCTCACATCACATATGAGCCTCCATTCCCAAAATAGGACAAGTTTTTTTTCACACAAGCTCTCCCTCACTCTCATTTTTGTGTTTTCTCACTACCCACAATCCAAGTGATCTCTAATCCTAGCCCTTCATTCAAATTTAAAACCCAATCCTAGAGCACCTAGTTAAGAACAATGACCTAATTACCCCTAGACCTAGAACAACTCTATAAATACCCTCTCATTTCTACACATGAGCAATCTTTTGCTTCTCATTTTTCCTACACTAAAACCCTAGCACACAAAAATCTCTCCCTCTCTCCTCTCAAGGCCGTAGCCTCCTCTCCCTCTCCTCCATCCATCTTTTTCATTTCCTTCCACCCAAACACCACCACTCCACCTCATTTGCATCCCTCTTTCGCATACTCCCTCCATTTCTCATTCAAAGTTCAAGCATCATCACCAAGTGGGTTTGATCATCATATTTGCGTGGGTATTTCTTTGAAGAACCTTGGAGTTTTGTTGATTTGTGTCTAGTTTCATCTTCTCATCTCACTTTCTAACTTGGAGTTAAGGTAAAATCCTAAAAACCTTGCATCATATTTGAGTTCTTGCCTCAAAAATGTAAAATCATTCATCCTATCATCTTCATATCCTCATATTGTTGATTGTTGTTGGTGAGAAGTGTCATAAGCACTTTGACAAGCACTTAGGGAGGCTTGGGTGCTTATGGTGCTTCTCACCCTTGAATGATTGATGATTTGTGTTGATTTGGATCTTGACCCTTGCATTTCATGAAATAAAATGTTGTTTTATGGCATATTATGTTTCGCATACTTGTAGAAAAATAGGGTTTATGTTAGTTTTGTGCATTTCTTTGCCTAATCACATGAACCTTTACCAAAAATTGTAATCTAGCTCGTTTTCTCATATTATCTCACTTGCTTTCAAAAATAAATGGGTTCTTGGTTATGTATTTGGGTCGCTTATTGTGAATAAATAGGGTTTCTATATGTTTGCTTGTCATTTTAAGTTGATGATAGGCAATATGACTCTCACTCGTGCCTAGTGCACCTTGCCTAAAGTGATGAGGATTGTTCTATATGATTCAACCCTTTTAGTTTAGGTTGTCCTAATCTTGATGCATCCTCACTTGCAATTGTGGTGTTGGTTCTTGGAGTTTGTGTAGGTTTTGGCAAGGGATGGACTAACTCTAGTCTTGATGCACATGTGTTCTTATTCATTTATACTTGTTTTTGTGCTTGTTATGTGATTAAGTATTGAATTGGTGTTCACGATTTGCTTGCTTGTTTTGATGATCGCATTGACTTTGTAATCCGACTTCAAAGTTCAAAACCTTTGTTACTCGTTAGTAACACCTCAAAACCATGTCGCATTCAAATTATACTACAATTTGTTACTCGTTAGTAACATTTACCATTTCAAATCTTTTTCATAACCAATAACACTTTCAAACATCAAGAAGCCATCTCACAAACCAAAAATCAATTCGATTGCGAAAACCCTTTTGATTACCTAAAGTAAGAACCAATTATCATTAATGATCACTCGCGCCGTTGCCATTTGGTTGTTAACGATAATTTCATTTTCAAAGGAATTAGTAGTGTGACCACTCTAAACCGTTGTTGTTTGGTCTTCATGAACACTCCAACTTTAATAAAACCGATTATCATTAATGATCACTCGCGCCGTTGCCGTTTGGTTGTTAATGATGATTTCATTTTCAAAAGAGTTAGTAGCGCGGCCACTCTAAACCGTTGTTGTTTGGTCATCGCGAACACTCGAATCAAAAGCAAAACCGATTATCATTAATGATCACCCGCGCCGTTGCCGTTTGGTTGTTAATGATGATTTCATTTTCAAAAGAGTTAGTAATGTGACCACTCTAAACCGTTGTTGCTTGGTCATCGCGAATCCTCATTCCTATTGTGAAAACTCACCTAAACAAGATAAAAGACAAAAACCTTTTTTCAGGAAAAACAAGAACTACGTAGCTTTGAATTCTCCATCGCACCGGGAGATACGTAGGAGCGAGCGGCTAACTCTCGTCAAGCGCCAAAAATAAAAATTTTCATTAAGTCTTCTCATTCCCTTTGAGGCAAATTTAAGTATTTTCCAAATCAACACTTAAAACCACACGTTTAATTAAAGGTTTCCTTTCGGTAGAAAGGAGGTGTGGGGTGCTAATACCTTCCCCATGCCTAACCGACCCCCGAACCCAAATCCTCCGGTTTTCCAAAAGGCCATCCGCTTTCCAAAAAGGTTTTTCTTCAATATTTTCCTTATAAAAAATATTGGTGGCGACTTCATTGTTTTAAAAAGTTGTAAACGAAGAAAAATCCCCTCAGGGACCTTTTCGGTTGCAACAGTTGGCGACTTCACTGGGGACGTTTCCTTTTTAAGTGGGTCAAGCCTAATTAATTAAATGTGTGGTTTGTGTTATTGATTTGATTTGGATACCTTGTTTGCTTCTATCCCTTTCAGTTTCCTTTTCTTTCTTATCATGTTGTATGCATGTGCAGTTGTTTTCTTTTCTTCCATATTTGTTTTTCCTTCCTCCTCCTTGCTTATGTGCTTAGTACCCTCATGCATTTCCCTAATCCCAATCATGTTCCCTTCTTCTTTGCTCCCTTTCTTCAAGGTAAGCTCATGCATTTCTCCCCAATTCTATCATGATCCCCTCTTCTTGGCTCCCTTTCTTGAGGTAAGCAATGCACTTGATTGTTGTTGAAACCCTAGGCTAGTTTATTTGATATTAAACCCTAGGGTAGACAACATGTTATTGCTTTCTTTTGTCTGGACTGTTCTGGGTTTTCATTTGCAGGTGGGGTGATATGTGTTGGGTAGTTTTAAGTGGTATGTCCTTGCCACACACACTCATACCCTTATGATTATGTGCTTCGAGAGGGGCCTAAAACCCAAGGTCTGACAAAACTTAGGAGAGTGGAAATGATTAATGACTGGCAATTGGACCATTGTCCTTCTGACTCTCACGAAAGTTTCAGCCAGAGTATGCTCTTTTATGGTACCTCACACCAGATGGCATTCCATCGTTGTGGGTGTTATCATGAGAGAGATTTAGCTCTGGTAGCCATTGTAAGGAAGTGTTTAGAACTACATGGGAGGATCCCTTTTGAGTTGCCTTAGAGCCTAGGTTCCCCCACCTTTTGTAGGACACAAGGGCATAAAATTGTATGTTGCATTGTAGTTTAGGCATGTCTTTCCTAAAAGAAAAAAGAAGAAGATTTTCAAAAGAGAAAAAGAAGAAAGAGTTGCCGTTGTAGCCTCTCTTTTGCCGGTTCGTACGAAGTGACATATGGCCCACTTTATTTTCAAAAAAGGGAGAAAGAGTTAACGCTGTAGCCTTTCTCTTACCGGTCCATATGAAATAACATACGACCCGCATTTTCCAAAAAAAATTTCACTGCCAATAAGGACTTTTCTCTAAGTTGCATAGGCATAAAACATCATCATCATTTGCATACATCCTTTGCATAAAACATACATTTTCGACAATTTTCGCATGCATCTTTGCATTTCATCATGGTTTGCTTGCTGAGGATCATAAGTAATAAGAAATCTTGTCATAGATACGACATGGAATCCAGAAGAGAAACAGTGTATACTCCAAGGTACCCAGCTGTAAGCAAGGTAGATGTGACTAGTCTGAAGAAGTGTGTTGCATTGATGGGACCGATTGAGCGGGGATCTTTTGATAGTGCCTTTGGGAATCTCCGGAAGTTGTTGTTGCTAGAGGTGCAGACTAAGGCTATTGTGGCTCTGAGTAGATTCTATGACTCTGAAATCAGGTGCTTTCTTTTCAAAAATTTTCAAATGGCTCCCACATTGGAAGAATATCAGCAGATTTTGGGGTTTACTTAGACAGAAGCTGTCCCTTACCGGTATCAAGAACAGTACTACACAGATGAGAGGTTTGCTGCATTGTTACAAGTGAGTGTAAATGATCTGAAACTCCAAAAGCAGAAGAGAAACAATGTGATAGGTTTCCCGCAGAGCTACCTTGAGGGTTTAATGGAAGCCTATGCCAGAAGTAAAAATTGGGTTGTCTTCAAGCAAGTCCTAGCCTTAACAATCTTCGGGGTTGTTCTCTTCCCGCAGATCGAGAAACATGTGGATGTGACTGTCATTGGCATCTTCTTAGCTTTTCAAAATGAGAAGAGCCCTATCAATCCAATTCCTGCAATCCTTGCTGACACCTATTCTGCTCTTACTCATCATTGTGACTTGAGAAGGAAGAAAATCTCTTGCTCTTCTCACCTGTTGTATGCTTGGCTTCTTATTCATGCTTTCACCAATCCAATACGAGTGGAAAAGTTGATTGACTATGCTATAACTTGTGAGGTGAAAGCTATGAGTATTCAAGAGTGGATCCAAATTTTAGGGGACCTACATGAGCACTCAGTCCGTTGGTATCTTCCATCATGCTTGGGGGATAAACCTGAGGTAGTCTTCCGTTGCGGTGGTTTTCAGAATGTTCCATTGATGGGCACTAAAGGATGCATCAACTACAACCCGTCTCTGACTCTGAGGCAATTGGGATATCCGATGAGGAATTCGCCTACTGAAGAGATGTTATTCCCGTTTTACATCTTTGAAGGAGGTCCAAAAGATGACAGTTTGCTTGGAAAGGTCTTGCAAGCATGGGGTACGGTGATTCGTAGGGGAAAAGTAGAGCTTGCTCAGAGGACTAGTGGTATTACCTTCACTCTTGGAAAAAGTATCCAGAGTGTTCAATTGCCTTACCAAAAAGCATTGCAAGTTGAGAGGGAAGATGCTAATGTTCCTGTTGTCGAAGAGTTAGGCGAGGTCAAGTTGGCTCTGATGAAGGCAGAGGAAGAGAAGAGATCTTTGCAAGCGGAGATAGAGAAGATGGCTCTGAAGAACAAAAGATTGGAAGAAGAGAGTGCTCTCAGGTCTGCTGCTATTGAGGAGTTCAGTCAGAAACTAAAAGGGGAAGAGAAGAGTAAGTTAGAAGTTCAAAGGTATCTGCAAGGAGCCAAGGGGGAAATTAAGAGGCGAAGCTTGAAAGAGAAGAAGGCCATTGAAGAAGCCAATCAGTGGAAAGAATTATGCGATGAGGCAAAAATGGAAGGGAGAACTGCGAAAAGCTTGCTTGCCAAGTCAAAAAGAGAATCCCGCGTGCTACAAGCTGAATGGGAGAGTAAGTTAGACAGTGTTGTGCAAGAGAGAGACTCATTTGAGAACATCCTCAGAGAATGTCGGCGGGCCCTGAGAGCAGAACAAGAGGATTCTGATGAGTTGAAGAGGAATCTTCGTTACATCAGCGATGCATACCGGCAAGTGAGGGATGAAATTCAGTATTGGGAACATCGCTATGTTGAGCTGCTCGGTAGGATTGAAGAGCAGGCAGTCATCCTTGAGCTGAGGGATGAAGTTCAACACTAGAAGGATAGGTTCTCCAAGCTATCAGAGTTGGCCAACCAGGCTCTTGCGGATGTGCCCAAGAAATTAAGAAAAGCTGAAATTGAGATGCATCCCCTCAACACCCCGCTTGAGGTGTACAAATTTGTGGAGTACTGCAGAGCCCTAGTTGAGGAAGCCAAAGAGAAAACCAGAAGTACCTCTACCAACAACAAAAGGAAAAGGAGTGGAAATTTCAAAGCTCTTTGTATTTGAGCTTCCTTATTGTAATTTTCCATTCTTGTTTTTATTGTACTTTTCCTTTTTCAATCGTTGTATCAGAATATTGTACTTTTGGATTCAGAATTTGAAGCATTTTTACAAATGCATGAAATACACCTGTTTCGCTTCTAGATTCCAATTTCATTATGATCCAAAAAAGTAATATAATGATAAAAATAATCAAAGATCTACCTGCGTATCTATGACAAGACATAATACACTCCGATTCTCGGCCCAAAACAAATCAAACATGCATTCATTCGCATTGCATTCATTTATTCATTCTTGTGTTCATAAGCGTGTTCCGTCAACAGAAAGTCAGGCAAGCTGGTTAGTCATCACTATTGGACGCGTCTGCAAGCAAGAAACATGGAAAACAATCAAGGCGACGCTGATCAGGGCAATCCACAGCCACATCAGAATGACAGAATTCCAGGAGGTCCAAATCCTAATGGTCAGGGTCAGCATGGTCAGAATCAAGGGAATCAAGTCATTCAAGCTGAGATGGAAGTCATAAAGGCTCAAATGGCGGAGGTCATAAGAGTGCTGGGTGCCTTAAAAGATGCTGGCACGGCTGAAGCTACTGCTGCTGGGGTAAACAATCCTCCTCCCCCTCCTGGGTCTGGGATCTCTCAAGCCCTTCAAGCTGTGCAATGGCCTCCCTATGGTCTCCCACTAGACTATACGCCTCCTGCTGCTGATGCAAACCCTGGAGGAGATCTTTCAGGAACCGCGGGGCAAGCTCATCCTGACATAGTTGTGAATGAAGTTGGAACGGGGACGCCTCAAGCCCAGATTCAAATCCCAATCCCTGCTACTGCTCCAGGAACTCCGGCGGGTTTCAATTCGCCAATAACGGTTCATCCACAAGTACGGGGCCCAATTCCTCAGAATGTTGCTCACCCACACATGACTCCGGCCGTGGTATCAATGAATAACCCTCACTATGGTGCCAGTGGTTTCCCACAGAATTACCCTGCTAAAGCTAGAAGTCAGTATCAGATGCTAGAAGAGAGATTAAGAGCTGTTGAAGGAGCAAGTTCCCGGGCCAGAAATGCCCATGAGCTGTGCTTGGTCCCTAATCTAGTCTTGCCTCCCAAGTTCAAAGCACCAACTTTTGACAAATACAGAGGGACGACTTGCCCAGTCAGTCATGTGACAATGTACTGCCGGAAAATGACTGCCCATGCCCGTGATGATAACCTGATGATGCATTGCTTTCAGGAAAGTTTAGCTGGAGCTCCCCTTGACTGGTACATGCAGTTGGAGCCAACCAATATCCGTTGCTAGAAAGACATGGCGGATGCTTTTATTCGTCAATACCAGTACAACAATGATTTGGCTCCGGATAGGACTCAGCTACAATGCATGTCTAAAAAGGATAATGAGTCGTTCAAGGAGTACGCTCAGAGGTGGAGGAACCTCGCTGCTCAAGTAAAACCCCCTCTACTGGACAAAGAAATGGTCCACATGTTTATGGAAACCCTTCCTGCGGTGTATTATGATAGGTTGGTTGGCAGCGTAGCCTCAAATTTCTCTGAGATGGTCGTCACAGGAGAAAGAGTAGAGAACGGCATGCGCAGCAGAAGAATAGCTCATGGCCCAACACCTCCTTCCAGTCAGAGAAAGCCTTTTTCTGGATCCCACAAGAAAAAAGAGGGTGAAACCAATGCAGTTATCGGAGCCAGTGATCCATCACACAGCAATCCTCCGCAAGCTATTCCGGTTCCTTCTCAGGCACCACCTGCACAGCCATTTCAGTCAAACCACCAGTACCGGAACTACAGTGAAAGGAAGCCTGTTGTCTTCGATCCTATTCCCATGTCCTACACGGACTTGTTCAATTATCTCATCGCCAATAAAGTAATCAATACTCGTCAAATGAAGCCATACCAGCCTCCCTATCCCAGAGGATATTGTAACACCCCGATAAATTCTAACATGTAGAATCACCGAAATGCACTAAATGGCATACATCAGAGTAACTTCCTGTTATTGAATTATTGAACACAACTAAAACTTTTGATAATATATCAAATGGTTCTCTGAACCTCATAAAACTTCCTGAAAATGCTTAAGTTTCAAAACTTAAGACTTGTACATAATCCTGGTGTTCAATACTCAAAACATAAAGTAGCGGAAACGATTTTTACAACTTAAACGATGAAAGTTATACAATCAGTGACATAACTAAATGAAAATACAAAGGGGTTAAGCGGAAATCCAATTTCCAATAGTTCCATGAGTCGCACCAGCTAACCATGCTTAGTCGCCTTTGCTTTTCCCTGTTTCTCTGTAAAAACCACAAATATGAAGGGTGAGATAAACATTATCTCAGTGAGTCCTATCGAGACCCCTTACTAACTCTAGCGGTTCATTATGCTTTGCTTTGAACTCGTGGCCCTTAAAAGCAACCACGTGGAAATACATTAAGTTCCTGTAACCTTTATGCTCATGGCCCTCCTAAGCGACACATGAAGCATACAATATTTTGTTCCATGATATTAGCATAACACCTCAGCCTACCTATTTTATAGGCACTTCTTTGGCTTTGGTGAACCCATCCCGCTATTTCTAGTGGGGGAAACATTCTTGAGTCTAGGTTTTGGGGCTCATGACTTCCCCTCCCCTAGTATGCTAATCCTCTAAGGGTCGTCACCCTTTTCCTCTTGTATTTATTATACATTATATATCCATGTATCAATTCAGTCATGTACCGTGTATCATTTCAGTCATGTACCATGTATCATTTCAGTCATGTACCATGTATCCTTCTACGAGGGAAGACATTTTACCGTGAATTATCATTTCTTGACTTATGTTCTCTCGCGTTCTCTAAGTACGGTTTTCCGTTACGTTCATAACACACAAGTTTTCTATCAAACATGTTCAATTCCGCGATATCAGTATCTTTACCTTGTTGGGGAACCGTGGGGAATGGATTAGAAGAGGATTGGAATCATTTGGAGTGGATAAAAAGGTACTTTGAATTTGGGGATCAGAAGGTCTCACACGACCCGTGCGCGTAGGCGAACGATCCGTGCTCTGTTGAATAAAGTTGTAGAAGGTTTTCAGAAAGATACGCACGACCCGTGCGACCAAGCGCACGATCCGGGCGTTATTGAATAAAAGTTTCAGAAGGATACGCACGACCCTTGCGACTAGGCACACGATCCGTGCGTATTTAAAAATATAGTTCGTGTAGCATCAGATGGGGGCGCACGACCCGTGCACAGGGACACACGATCCGTGCGTCTCCATCAGTTTTCCCAGAAAACAGACTTTTCATGAGTTAATCCATTCCATTCCGATTCCAATTTCCCTTCCGATCAAGACCCAAACATAAACACACATTATAGCAGTATAATACAGCAGGCATATTCAATCCAATCCAGCACATTTCAACAATCAAGCACATCACTTATCGTTTAAAATCACTGTTTTAGAAAACGGTTTTCGAAAAGGTGGAGACTCAGAAAAACACACACATCCCCTAAGCGAGTTATAGAACTCACCTAACATGATGAGAATCACGCAAAACACCGAGACTTTGACGGAGGCTACGAACTAAGAACACACGAACTTCCCCGGAAACGTTCCAAAAGCTCCTAAAGCCGAAATCAGATTCTCAATCCATTCAAACCCAAACCCAACAACTGGAAATGCTCCCAAAACTACCCAATGAATGCCAAATGGTAGCTTGACTTGGTGATGAGCTCTAGTACTGCTTATGGTGCTTGAACAAGAACATGCAAGGTTGGAAACTCCATTTTTGGATACTTGGAGCTTGAGGGTTCGAAAATGGTGATTTGGAGAGAGGTTGGATGTTTGTTCAGAAAGTTAGATCAATGGGAAGAAGAAGAAAAATGGTGGAGGATGGTAGTTTTAGATTATACATGCATGAACAATGGAGGTAGGACCCCTTCCCTTTCTTCTCCACTCTCTCTCTCGAATTCTCTCCTCCTTCTCTCTACTTCTTTGCTGTTTTTCAGAAATGAGGGAAAAATGGAAGTGTGGGAGTGAGGGAGTTGACTTAGTCAGCTGAGGGGTGAGTCACTAAAGGTTGGAAAAGACCCTTATGCCCTCCTTCACTAACACTTCCTTTAATTCACTTCTAACCCAACAATTACATCTAAACTTCTATACTTAGTATGCTACATTAATCATACTTATATACTATCATTTATTTAATTCTACATCTCATAATTAAGAAATTCATGCTTAGTCAATCGACTTAACCTCTTGCTAATGTAATTAAATCAAATTAGCTAATTAGGGGATGTTACAGATATAATGCAAATGCTACCTGCGCCTTTCATTCCGAAGCAGTAGGTCATGTGGTGGAGGATTGTAAGGAATTCAAGTATGTGGTGCAAGACTTGATTGATGCGAAGAGCATATCATTTCAGCAACCCAATGTATCCACCAATCCGTTTCCAGGCCACGGAGGATCTTCTGCCAATGCCATTGACGATCAGGGTGGTCAGTGTTTGATTAGAGAGGTTGATTGCATTCAGATGCCTCTGGATGTCATCCATGCTGAATTATGCCGTCTTGGTGTTATCAAAGAGGGGTGTGCTAGGAAAGACACCTCTGATAATCCTCACTGTATTGGGACATGTGAAGGCTTTAAACCAATTCTCCAAGATCTCTTAGATAGACACCTGGTCCAAGTGGGAATTCAGGAAAAGGAAGAAAGTGTATCTACCTTGCAATCAGGCAACGGAGGCTTCAGGAGACCGATTGAAATCCCCTGTAGTCTGAATTCCAGCCCAGCTGTGACGAGACCTTCGACTGTTGTTATTCCAGTACCCGCTGTTACCCCTAGTAGAGAGACTAGGATGATTCCATGGAGCTGCAATGTGCAGATGCAAGCGGAGGTCCCTAAGGGCACCTTGGATATAACTAACATCGCTGGGAGTAGCGGCATTACAAGGAGTGGAAGGTTGTATGCTCCTGAAAACCTCAGGGGAGAGCAATCAAAGAAGCTCAAGAATTCCTGAAAGTAATGAAACAGAGTGAATATCGGGTGGTAGATCAGCTGAGTCAAACTCCATCCAAGATCTCAATGCTCTCTTTGTTGCTTAGTTCAGAGGCACATCGTGCTGCTCTGTTGAAGATCTTGAATGAAGCCCACGTCTCCCATGACATTACAGTAAACCAGCTTGATGGTATTGTTGGCAACATTGTAGCATCCAATTACTTGACTTTCTCAGACACTGAGCTTCCTCCGGTGGGAAAGGATCATAATCAAGCTCTTCACATCTCAGTCAAGTGTGGGGACTATATACTTGCCAGGGTGCTCATTGATAATGGCTCATCCTTGAATGTGCTGCCTAAGTCTACAATGAATAAGCTGAATGTAGACTGCTCATATCTGAAGCCGAGCTCTACCTTGGTCAGAGCATTTGATGGGTCAGTGAAGGAAGTTTTTGGAGAAGTAGAAGTGCCGCTGCAGGTAGGCCCCGAAGTTTTTTATGTCATCTTCCAAGTGATGGACATCAGTTCCTCCTACAGCTGCCTGCTAGGACGTCCTTGGATACATGCTGCTGGGGCAGTGCCATCCTCGCTTCATCAGAAACTCAAGTTTGTGGCTGAGGGAAAGCTGATAGTGATCTACGGAGAGGAAGAAACATTGATAAACCGATCACCACCTGAATATTATGTGGAAGCAGCGGAAGAGTCCTTTGAGACTGCCTTCCAAGGATTGGAGATCTCAAACGCTGTCTTCGTTGAAAGTGAGCCTTTGTGGAAGCCTAAGTGGTCCAAGGCTGATATGATGATTGCAAAGGTGATGCTAGGACATGGGTATCAAGTCGGTAAGGGCCTAGGAAAAACTGCTCAAGGAATTGTAACACCTGTCCAGTTGAGAGGAAACATTGAAAGGTTCGGTATTGGGTACATCCCAAGTCTTGCTGATTGGGAGAGGCTGGCATCTGACAGGAGGGAGAAATGGCTGGCCAAACTCAGAGGAAGGGCACCCAATCAGGGAAGGATGGTCATCGCTAACCTTAAGAACAACTTCTGGAGTGCCGGCATGTTGAACCCTGACCAGGTTAATGTGGTTGAAGAAGGATCAAGCTCGAGTGGCTGTGCTGTCAGCATGGTGCACTGCTGTGCTGCTGGAGAGAATGGTAGAACAAGAAGAAAAGGTCATTGAGCCCCATGGGGAGAACAAGAAGAAAAGGTCGTTGAGCCCCATGGGGAGTCTACAGAAATGGTCAATTTGGGTACTAAGGAAGACATAAAAGAGGTCAAGGTTGGTACTGCAATGGGGGATAGAGAGTGCAAAAAGTTGATTCAGCTCCTGCTTGACTACGCTGACGTATTCGCATGGACTTATCAGGACATGCCAGGGTTGAGCACAGATATTGTTGAGCACAGATTGCCGGTGAAATCAGAATGTCCCCCGGTAAAACAGAAGTTAAGGCGAATGAAGCCTGAGATGTCCTTGAAAATCAGGGATGAGGTCAAGAAACAGTTTGATGCAGGGTTCTTAGCTGTCAGAGGTCAACCTGCTTATCACTACTGCATGGCAGTCGAAGAGGAATCAAATAGTAAGCCTTGGTACCATGACATCAAGCAGTACATCATAAACAGAGAGTATCCTCCCGGAGCTACAGAGAATGACAAGAGAACACTCAGGAGGCTATCAGCAGGTTTCTTCTTGAGTGGAGACGTCCTTTACAAGAGAAACCATGACTTGGTACTCCTCGGGTGTGTAACAAGAGAAGAATCAGTAAAGATTATGCGGGATGTTCATGAGGGCTCATTTGGGGTTCATTCCAGCGGGCACGCAATGGCTAGAAAAATGCTGAGAGCTGGTTACTACTGGTTGCAGATGGAATCAGACTGTTACAATTTTGTGAGAAGATGCCATAAATGTCAAATCTATGCAGATCACACTCATGTACCTCCAACTTCTCTGAATGTCTTGAGTGCACCATGGCCATTCTCAATGTGGGGCATAGACATCATTGGTCCCATTGAACCCAAAGCTTCAAATGGCCACCGTTTCATTCTGGTGGGTGGAGGCTGCTTCTTATCCCAATGTAACGAGCTCAATGATTGCTAAGTTCATCAAGAAAGATTTGGTTTGCCGCTACGGCCTTCCAAACAAGATTATCACAGACAACGGCAGTAATTTGAACAGCAGAATGATGAAGGACTTGTGTAAAGACTTCAAGATACAGCATCACAACTCTTCTCCCTACCACCCAAAGATGAATGGGGCAGTTGAGGCAGCTAACAAGAATGTCAAGCGGATAGTACAAAAGATGGTCGTGACCTATAATGACTGGCATGAGATGCTCCCCTTTGCCCTGCAAGGTTACAGAACCTCAGTGCGCACCTCAACAGGGGAAACCCCCTACTCACTGGTTTATGGGTCAGAGGCAGTCCTCCCCATTGAAGTTGCAATACCATCCCTGCGGGTGTTAATGGAGACAAAATTTGATGGAGCAGAATGGGTTCGGTCCCGTCTTGACCAGTTGAACCTCGTTGACGAAAAACGGGTAGCCGCAATGTGTCATGGACAGTTGTACCAACAGAGGATGATAAGGGCTTTTGACAAGAGAGTCTGTCCTCGTGAATTTCAAGAGGGAGATCTTGTGCTCAAGCAGATCTTGCCAATCTAGACGGACCCCAGGGGCAAATGGGCTCCCAAATATGAAGGACCTTATGTGGTGAAGAAGGCGTTCTCAGGAGGAGCTTTAATTCTGGCGAACATGGATGGATATGAGATTCCAAATCCAGTGAACTCAGATGTGGTCAAGAAGTATTATGCCTAGAAAAATAGACAAAAAAAGAGAAAGATAAGCCAAGGAAAAATCAGCTCGCTAGGTTGAAAACCCGCAAAGGGCGGCCTAGGCAAAATCAGAGCGACCCGGTGGATTGAAAACCCACAAAGGGCGATCCAGGCAAAAATTAGGGTCAGAAAACTTGGACTTGAGAAAAGAAAAGGCAATCAGCACTCCCAAAGGTTCGGATAAGGGGGTGATCTGGGTTATGAGTATGGACGGTGGGCACCGTTACTTCAGAGATGAAATCACGAGATCTGTTCCTTTTTCTTGTATTTCTTAGTTTAAAAGAAAGATTGCAATGCACTTTCAATTGGCGTGACTTTCTGCACGTCCAATTTCTATATCAATAAAAGTCCAACTTTTCTTTCGTATGTGTGCTTTTCGTCTCTCTGCTTTCGTCTATTCAGTTTCTTTCAAAATAATAACTTTTATAATTGATGAAATTGAATTGCAAAATGTGCACATTCAGAGCATTACAGGATCATTGCGGAATCTTTGAAAAATACAGAAAGAAATGACTTCCCAAGTGAATAAAATTGCGGAAAAAAAAAACAGTCGTGACGAACCAGTGCGCAATCCTCGCGTGATCATCGTCCTAGAACAGCCTCCGTCCGGCAGATCGATTTAACCAGAAAAAAAAGAGTGCCGAAGAAAAAAAAACAAATAAGCAGAAAAAAGAAAGCTGCTTAAAGAAAACAAACAGAATAAACAAAAACAAAAGAGAAGAAAATCACAGAAGACGGAACATAAAAGAACACAACATCTTCATATCATTCATCATTCTCATATCGTCCATGCCATTCGTCACTCCATGGCATCAAACAGTAGTGCATTACACTTTCAAGTTCGCATCTCAGAAGAGCGAAAGAATAACAAAAGAAAAAGAAGAGAATGAAGAATCAAACAGAAAAAGCATCCCACCAAAATCAATCATTGCATTCATGTGCACCCAAATACCCAAGTGCATGCATTTCATGCAGCATCCAAGAGAAAAGTTACTTTGGACCAGAGAGTCCCAAAAATATCATTTTTAGAAAATCACCATGACACTGAGTTAGTAAACTCCATCAACCCCGAGTTAGTAAACTCCATCAGCACTGAGTTAGTAAACTCCATCAACCCCGAGTTAGTAAACTCCATCAGCACAGAGTTAGTGAACTCCCACCGAGTTAGTGAACTCCTTCCATAGATCACAACATCGTGTACGAGCGCGCGATGGATCCATCCGACTTCGTTAAGTCCTTCGGATTAGTTGTGTCAGCCTAAGGCATATCGTAAATCCATTGATCGAATCAGTTCCGGACCTGATGTTGATCGGCCGCTCGAAAAGGCCACCCCCAGAGCTCGGACTCGGCAAGAGTCCGTTAGAAGGTTTTAGGCAACCTCCGAATTCCCAATTTACCGCTTTTCCCAATTTACTGCTTTCCCGTTAATGCGACAAGTGTTAACCCCCTTTCTCAAAAGAAAAATAACAAAAAGAAAATTTGAACTTTTCTGAAGCGGACAAAATTAGTATTATTTCTATATCTTTATTTCCATTTCACCAACAAATATGAAAAGGCCAATTCATATTTCTTGGCGAAATGTGAAATAAAGAGGGGCAGCTGTAATACCCCAATTTTGTCCGCCCAAGTCAAAAAAAAAAATTCAGAAAAATGGAAGCAATAAGGTAATTCATAATGTGTGGAAAACAGTGGATTGGTGCATTTATGTGTGTTCGTCCCCTATTTCACATTTTTATTTGAATTACGCGCGCGCGCCAGTAGTAACTGCGTGAGCTGCCCTGTGCCCCCGTCATTTGGCACGTGTCTGTATTTTCATCAAAAAAAAGGCCATTTATTGATCATTATTAATTTTTGGCACCCAAAAACATTTTTCTTAATTTTTAGGAATTTTAGGAAATAAAATAGTGCATATTTTTGCATTTTTGGGCATTTAAATAAAAGCGAATTAATTATTTTTGGACCAAGACCAGGTCAAGGACGTGGCATACATGTTACTCTACCAAGGGTAATTTTTGTATAATTTTTGGAAAGAAAGTCCTAGTCCAAAATAATTAAAAATGCATTTTCCCCATTTTTAGTGCATAAAAAACCCAAAAAAGACCATTAAATATTCCCCAATTACTAAATGACAATTTTTATTGCCTAGAATAATTAGAGGGAATATTTTATGGTGCTCAAATATATATGACATTTTTAATAGGTGGACTTTCACTTCCATGCCCAAAATTCAAAACTCAAAAAGAAGGAAGTGTCCTCAATAAGACAAAAGACCAAAAACAAGTTTTTTTCCCTCCTCTCCCTCCACAATTTCGAATTCCCTCTCTCTCTCTCAAATATATATGATTCAACCCTTTTAGTTTAGGTTGTCCTAATCTTGATGCATCCTCACTTGCAATTGTGGTGTTGGTTCTTGGAGTTTGTGTAGGTTTTGGCAAGGGATGGACTAACTCTAGTCTTGATGCACATGTGTTCTTATTCATTTATACTTGTTTTTGTGCTTGTTATGTGATTAAGTATTGAATTGGTGTTCACGATTTGCTTGCTTGTTTTGATGATCGCATTGACTTTGTAATCCGACTTCAAAGTTCAAAACCTTTGTTACTCGTTAGTAACACCTCAAAACCATGTCGCATTCAAATTATACTACAATTTGTTACTCGTTAGTAACATTTACCATTTCAAATCTTTTTCATAACCAAGAACACTTTCAAACATCAAGAAGCCATCTCACAAACCAAAAATCAATTCGATTGCGAAAACCCTTTTGATTACCTAAAGTAAGAACCAATTATCATTAATGATCACTCGCGCCGTTGCCGTTTGGTTGTTAACGATAATTTCATTTTCAAAGCAATTAGTAGTGTGACCACTCTAAACCGTTGTTGTTTGGTCTTCATGAACACTCCAACTTAAATAAAACCGATTATCATTAATGATCACTCGCGCCGTTGCCGTTTGGTTGTTAATGATGATTTCATTTTCAAAAGAGTTAGTAGCGCGGCCACTCTAAACCGTTGTTGTTTGGTCATCGCGAACACTCGAATCAAAAGCAAAACCGATTATCATTAATGATCACCCGCGCCGTTGCCGTTTGGTTGTTAATGATGATTTCATTTTCAAAAGAGTTAGTAGTGTGACCACTCTAAACCGTTGTTGCTTGGTCATCGCGAATCCTCATTCCTATTGTGAAAACTCACCTAAACAAGATAAAAGACAAAAACTTTTTTTCAGGACAAACAAGAACTACGTAGCTTTGAATTCTCCATCGCACCGGGAGATACGTAGGAGCGAGCGGCTAACTCTCATCAAGCGCCAAAAATAAAAATTTTCATTAAGTCTTCTCATTCCCTTTGAGGCAAATTTAAGTATTTTCCAAATCAACACTTAAAACCACATGTTTAATTAAAGGTTCCCTTTCGGTAGAAAGGAGGTGTGGGGTGCTAATACCTTCCCCATGCCTAACCGACCCCCGAACCCAAATCCTCCGGTTTTCCAAAAGGCCATCCGCTTTCCAAAAAGGTTTTTCTTCAATATTTTCCTTATAAAAAATATTGGTGGCGACTTCATTGTTTTAAAAAGTTGTAAACGAAGAAAAATCCCCTCAGGGACCTTTTCGGGTGCAACAGTTCCCCACCTCACTAGTCAGTAGTCACCACCACTTTCTCCCACTCAACTCATCACCACTTTCCTCCCACTTTCCACATGTTGTTGAAATGGTTGAAATGCTTTATTATATTTATTTCATGATGAAATTGTAGAGTGGTAATTACTAGATTGCATAGTTTTGTGCATGAGTTGTGTATCCTATGGTGTTTTGTGCATGATCTGCATAAGATTTAGAATTAATAGAACCAAAGCATGCCATTTCTGATGCCTTCTTTGATGAATTTTGATTTTTTTCCCAAAGCCTCAATGTTAGCATTTGAATTTGATTACTGAATATGCTCTTGAAACTTGTTTGCAGCCAGAAGATTTCTGGATCAGTGCACCGAGGAAAGGAATTGTGGTCTTTGCATTGCCGGGGGAGCCTGGGCTGACAGAGTTGGTTGGGGACTTCAAAATTCATTTTCATGATCGACAAGGAGATTTCTACTGGTTTTTTTAAAACAGCTACTTCTTCTGGTCCTGTTATACTTTAGCTTTTTCCTCTCTAAATTAGTTCTGAAAGGGAACATGGATTTGTCAGCATCATTATGATTGGCCTTTTACCTTCATAACTATTGTATTATATAGCTTTATTTACATAGATTAGCATGGAAGTTCAGTGTCCGATCTGCCTGATGCTAGATTGCTTAATTTATTACTGCAAGTATGGATAAATTTGCTGAAAATTTTTTTCTATTAAGAAAAGATAACAAGTAGTTTTGTTCATTTTTGTTCTATTAAGAAAATAACAAGTAATTTTGTTCATTTTTTTCCTGGAAAGATAATGGTTTTAATGGCAATGAAAAGATAAATTACTTTCAAGTTCTACTTTTATAAGCTCCTTTTAATCAGTTTTGTATCCCCCACCCCAATAATGCACTTAAATGGCTTGAGTGTCTGTGAAATATATAGTTTATTTTTTTTGCTGTGAATTAATGTTTCCGAGGGATTTGCGAGGGATATTTGTGAGGGATTTCCGAGGGATTTGCGAGGGATATTTCCGAGGGAGTTTCCGAGGGATTTGCGACGGAAACGTTTCCGAGGGAATTTTCCATCGGAAATCGTTTGCGAGGACCGTTTTTCCAACGGAATTTTGTCCCTCGGAAATTCCGTCGGAAACGTGAATTAGCGACCGATTTTCCTGCTTTTCCGAGGGATTTTTCCCTCGGAAATCACCGAAATTCTTGTAGTGTACCAACTATCTCGGATCAGACTAGGCATCTAGTGTCGGATACCAGTCCAGAGGTACGGTACAGAACATTGGCGACCACAGTGGGAGGATCTTATACTTCATTTCCTCTCCCATCTCCCAGGTCAGCAATGGGTCCGGTTTTACGTCAAAGAAACATCTCAAGTGCGATAGTGAGACCCGACCCGCAACAAGAAACCCCTGAAGGGGTAGCAGTCACGCTCCCCCTCAGATTGGCACGTGGGCATAACTCGTCCAGAGCAATAGTCCCGGGAGGCTCCGTTCCGGGTCGACTTCCGCCACCTCCTCCACTAGTGGAAAAAATGCATTTTATAACAGTCATTCATATCGGTTGAAAACGACCTGATGTTAAAAGTGACGCGGTGGCAGTTTTGTAATTAAAATTATAATTTTTACATCGGTTGTCACACAAACCGTTATAGAAAGTGAAAAAACCATCTTTCATATCGGTTCCATTCCAGAAAGTGTAAAAATTTAGGCTTCCATAACGGGTCACAAAACCACCCGTTATAGAAACGAAACAAATTAGGCTTATGTCGCATCTCGCTCACCTCTCATTCGTATCTCTCTCTCCCCTCTCGCATCTTCCTTTCCTTTCATCATCTTCCTTTTCCCTCTACACCCAATCTTTGACTCTTCTTCCTCGACTCTCTCTCTTTATGGACCTTCTGTGTTTCCTCACCACCACCCCTCAGCCACGAGCTACGGCGAGCCCCCATGATCTGAGAAGACACGCACGCTACAGAGAGAACTGAGAAGACACGCAGATCTGCTTCTCACTGCGATCGTTCCCTTCTGTTTCCCTTTCGTTTTTCATTTCGTTCTTCTTCGGTTCATCTTCTTTGTTTAGGGTTTGTGGGATTTGGGATTTGAGAACTGAGTTTAGGTTTTTCGTTTTCGTTTTCCTTCATCGTTCTTCTTCGTTTTCGTTTTCGCTCCGACCCGAGAAGATCAGAATAGTGACATGGTCGGTTCGGAACACACTACAAGAATAAGCCTATATTGCTACCAATGTTTGCCACGGAGGACTTTCCGTCGCTAATTTGCGACGGACTTGCGACGGTTTGCGACGACGAGTGAGTTTGGGCGTTGGGCGCTAAAAATCCCGCTCATAATTTGCGACGGGAAGACATGTTGGTCGCTAATTTGCGACGGAAGAGTATGTTGGTCGCAAATTTGCGACGGACGATTAGTCGCAACCCCGTCGCATGCAAATTAACAATACCAATTCATTAACAAACCTCACTCTCGTTCTCTCCCAAACCTCACTCTCACTCTCGTTCTCTCCCAAACCTCACTCTCGTACGCTTTCCTCACTCTCACCCACACCCACCACCGCCCTCCACCCACACCCACCATCGCCCTCCACCCACACCCATCATCCTCCCCCACCAGCGCTCTCACATTTCCCCAAAATTTCCCCAAACCCTAACCTCACATTTCCCCAAACCGTAAACCAACTCCGGCCTCCACCGCGCGCCGTCACTGTGACTGTTACGAAGGTGACGAAGGTGACTCCTGGTATTCTTCTTACCCCTCTCTCTCTCTGTGTGTGTGATATTAACGTCTTCATCTCAAAACCTAGATAGCGGCTCCCAATTTTTCATTTTTACGCTCCATTCTTTCGTTTTGTGCAGAGAGCACAGTGTGAGGAAGCTAGGGTTTTAGGTTTGCTTCTAAATCTGCGAAAATGACCAAGTTCAGGAAGCTAGGTCGACCTACTGGTCACCGAATGTCAATGCTAAGGTTATTATGCTTTCAATTCATTGCTCTATTTGCTTTTTTTTCTACAAAGATGTGTAATTGTAGGTTCCTGAATTCAATTTGTTTTTTCCTTTTTTAGAACCATGCATGGTCTCTCAATTGGTGAAGCATGCGCGAATCGAAACTACTGTTGCCAAGGTACAAATTAAAAAAATGACTGTATGCGTTTTTGTTTTGTTTTAAGAACATGTCATTTATGAATTTCATATTTTTGATTTTTATACCATCTAATTTATAATATGTGTAGTTGTGTACTTTGGATATAGGCTAAGGAGATCAGAAGACTTGCTGATAATATGGTACAGTTTGGAAAAGAGGTATGTGCATACATGTTAATGATAATGTTCCCTGTCTGAGATGCTCCTTAAGTTTACTTGATGCCAACTTCTTCAAGGATAACAGGTAGTTTTGTTGACTTGGGAATTTTTTGTCACTCTGATGCTTGGTGGTGACTACTTCTGTTCCTTTTTTTAGGTAGAGGAGATTGCTAAGGGTGCAAATGAATTAAATATTCCAATTATAAAAGCCAATCGGGAACTTGTAGCTTCTGAAAATGGATGACTGCATTATCCTTCAGCTTTGTTTTTCAATGCTGATTGGGACCATTCATCAGCTCATTGTGCAACCAAAAGGTTCAACTATGCTTCCATCTCTGGGATACAGAGACCTGAATCTGAAGAAGATATGGCCTTTTTGAGTGTGAGTGATCCATTTCTAGGAGACCACTATTAATTTGATTATAAATGTCATAAGTTTGAATATTTTATCATTAATAGTTACTATTTCTTCAGTTGTTAGTTTGTTAGTTTGTGCGAATTCAGTTTGTTGATTCAGTTTGTGCGAGCCGCTTCCCAATTTTTGCTTTGTTAGTTTGTGTGAATTCAGTTGTTATGGGATCTAATGTTTAATTGTGAATTGATTTCATTTCATTTTGTTTCTTTGTTTGTTGATTGCTTTTGCAGCCTCTTAGACTCGAAATCAAGGTAACTGTTGTTTTAGCTTTTTGATTCAAGGTTTATTTTGTTTTTGTTTGCTGAGAAATGTTACATTAGCTAGTCAGCGAGATTTCCTGTGAATTAGATTTCTCAGCAACCGAGCACAGTGAAAGTGTTTAGCTTTCTGATTGCTAAAACTGATGTGTTTAGCTTACCGTAGAATTTTAGTAATTTATGCTTGTTTTATTAGGGAATGGATGCTGAATCAAAGCTGGTTCTACTAATATTCAGGGAGGCGTATCCTTCTTGCTTTTTCTACCATACCGTCATGGTCTCTCCGTGATCATTTTTAATTCCACAGGCTCATGCATTTTATATGTAATTATGTATATAATGGTATTAAAAGGTAACCTCTACTCTCCTGTTCCTATATTTAAATTTTGCACAAGCCTCTCTTCATAGAGATTTTCATTTTTAGTTTCTATTGAGTTTTGCTAGTGAAGTTAACTTAAATTTCTTTTATTCTATTTCAGACCATGGCTAAGTCTTTTGAGGTTACCGAGCTACCAGGTACACAAGCTTCTTTCAGTCTGTTTGTTTCTTTATTTTTATATGATATATCTACCACTTTTCGTTTTCTTAAAGCCATTTTCTTTCATTATATGTTTTATGGGTCTCATATGTAGCATGGTTTTGCAGTTAGGTCAGCCAAGTTTATTGCACGCAAACAATGGGTTGTTGCGGGAGCAGATGATATGTTTATTCGTGTATATAATTACAACACAATGGATAAAGTTAAAGTATCTGATTAGGCTAATGATTAGATAACAATTTTTCTCTTCCTTTAACTTTCTTTGCTTTGATCTCTCTAAAGATACAGAGTCTCCTTTACGTTCTTTTCCTGAAGAATCAGCATCTCTATTTCTGCTCCTCCTTCATGACTTATATTACTAAACCATCTGTCTTTGTAGGGTTGTGATTAGCTGTGATGAAGGTACTATTATGGTCAAACTTGGTCGAGAAGAACCTGTAGCTAGCATGGACAACGTGGGAAGATCATTTGGGCTAAGCATAATGAGATTCAGACTGTGAATATAAGGAGTGTAGGAGCAGATGTGGAGGTATGGGCTTATTTTTTGCAGTATTATATGCAAGCAAGAAGTGAAAACTTGATTTTCTATTAGTGACACACTTGAGTACTATGTTTTTTAGATTGGTGATGGAGAAAGATTACCATTGGCTGTTAAGGAGTTGGGCACCTGTGATCTCTATCCACAAGTGAGCGAACACCCTTTTTTATTATTATTTCCTTTCTTTTTTCTTTTTTGTATTGCTTCTTTATTGTTGGACATTTTTGCTCACATTGTACAACCCTTAACATATTTTAGGAAACATGCATATTTAGATTATTTAGCAATTCAGGTATTTTGATATTCTTCTTCTTCAAATGTTTGTTATTGTTTGGATTCAATTGGTCCTCATCTCCTTGGTCATTATCCTGTAGTATTTGACAATGAGAAGCAGTTGATTGGCTGGGGACCTGCAGATTGCAGCCGTGTTCCAAAGTCCAGAGATGTCAGCTTTTGATCATAAAAAATTCCTAATCTATGCATGCACATGGTTGGTATCATCAAGAGAGTAAACAATGTACTGCACTACTTGTATGTAAATATATGGGGGCAGGGTATAATTAACAGGTTCAATATGTAGTGTGTATTAGTAGTATTTGATACTACCTTGTGATAGTCTGATCATTGCATATGTAACACGAATGACATCATTTTATTTAGGCTCATTGGATAGTCTGATCATTCATGTGTTCTGTTGTTTATGTGTTGCTCATCAATGAAAGTCATCAGTATTTTAGCAGTCTGATCAACCATTTATTTTAATTTTTTTTTAATTTTTTTTATATTTGCGACGGATTTGCGACGGAATTTGCCACGGAATTTTGCGACGGATTTGCGACTAATTTGCGATGGAATATTTTGCGACGGAAAAATCCGTCGCAAAAAATTTGCGAGGAGCGTTTTTGCGACGGAATTTTGTCCGTCGCAAATGCCGTCGCAAATGTCATTTTGTGACGGGATTTCCTGCATTTGCGACAGATATTTCCGTCGCAAATCAGTGATTTTCTTGTAGTGACAGAGAGAACCTGCGGCGGTGAACCTCGGCCGGAAAAGGCGTGACTCGGTGGAAGAATCGGTTAAATGCGTCTCCACCAGCAATGGCGGTGGCAGTGGCAATGGTGTGGTATTTGCTCATTCAGTAATCTAAAACTAAAAACAAAATAAAAAATGATTTTGCGTAACTGAGTTTATTTCTACGAGAAATTTGTTACTATTTGTTAGTATAGTCAATGTACAAATTGGTATTAAAATATGGAAAATGGATCTGCTTATAGAAAATTGCTAGTTTTTTTATTGAATTAGTATTTGCTTTATTTTATTGAGATGTAATTGAAGTTTTGTTATTGGAGTTGAGGTTGGTGAGTTATTGTGTTGTGCAGAATGATGGTTGTGATGGAAAGCCAGCTAAGAAATCAGGGAACAAGAATGATAGCACTAAAGGTGAAACAGTAGCAGAACACAGTTCAGGAAAGGATGTGGAGCCAACTTCTGAGCCTCCTAAGCAAGACAATGTTCATGTCAGAGCCAGAAGGGGTCAAGCTACTGATAGTCATAGTCTTACAGAAAGAGTAATTTCCTCTTTCCTAATTCCAACTAACTACCCCTTTTCGCACAGGAGAAGTGTCTGATGTTTGACACGTATCTGACACGACACATGTGGATACATTCGATTCTATCATTTCCATTTTCTCAAATTACTATTGGTGTCTACGTGTCAGTGTCGTGTTTTATATCTTTGTCTGTTAGTGCTTCATAGCTTTTAACTTTGTTATGTAATTATGTTAGAATCTGATCCTAAAAGATATTACTTGTGTTATTTTGGTCTTTCAAACTTTTTTGTTTGTACAAATTGGCCCTTGAAGGGATGAAGTTTGTCAATTAGTTGCTAGCTTCAGGGACCTACCTGTATTTAGCTGAAAACTTTATGGACCAAAGCAGCATAAGTAACATCTTTCACAGATCAAATTCTACAGTTACTAAATTATGTCATTGTTTTTGGTAACTTTTCGTTTATCTATTTGTAAAGATCACTTTTCTTATTTGGGATGGTTTTAATATAGAGGCAGCAGGCAAACTCAGCTATTGGACATGTCAATGTTATGTAAAAATTCTCTCAAAAAGTTGGATTATGATTAAGAAAATGAAGCTGTTTGTAATACTAGTACCTTTATGGAAATTGAAGGAAATATTGAATAAATCTGGATGTTTTCCAATTAGATTTATTGACTTAGCTTTCTAATGGAATATTGGTGCACACTTATGGACAGGCTAGAAGGGAAAAGATTAGTGAAAGGATGAAAATTCTTCAGGATTTAGTCCCTGGTTGTAATAAGGTATGGTAAGGTTAACTTACTGCCTGTTGAATTTTGTCTCTGCTCTCACCACAGTTTTATGTAGTCCACTACAATATAATAAAAACAAGTGTCAGCAAAATGTCTATAGTAGACATCTCCTAAATTTGCCACTTGTCCAAAATTTAGGGTATTTTAGTAACTTTGCCACTATAGGAAAAAAATGTCATCTTTTTCAGTTTTTTTAAAAAAACAGCTTTTTGTCAAAATAAAAATAGTAGTGCAGTAAAATAAAAATGCTGATAGCAATAAGCTTTTTCAACTTTTTGAAAAAAACAGCTTCCTGTAAAAAAAACAGCAGTGCAGTAAAAAAATGCTGACAACAGCGCGTCAGCGCTGACACGCTGTCAGATTTATTTTTTTGAAAACATTTTAATAATTCGTTTTTTTATTACTTATTATAATCTATTAAAACTAATAAATAAGATCAATTTAAATATTACTTATTAATTAAATATTAAATTAACTACAATTTACTATTTGATATAATCTACTCAAACTACTAAAATCGATCAATTTTATCACTAACAATTGCACAGAAAAAAGTTAACCCCTAAAAAAAATTCCAAATTAACTTTTTTTTTGACAGCCAAATTAACTTTTTTTTAATAATATCATTATTTATATTATCAAAATAAATAAGATCATAATTTAGTTAAAATGATTAAATTAATATTGAATAATCTAAAATTTACTATTTTCTATAGTTGCTATGAAACAACTAAAACCAATCAGTTTAACCACTAACAATTGTCACAAAAAATTAAACACTATCAAACTACTAAAATCAATCAATTTAACCAATACCAATTGTCAAAAAAGCCATACCTCTAACGAGAGCGGGAGCGACAATGGGAGCGGCAACGGGAGCACCAAAGGAAGCGCCAACGAGAGCGCCAACAAGAGCGGCAATCAGAGCGGCAATCAGAGAGTCATCGGGAGCGGCGGAGCGCCAACGCAACGGAAACACCATTGGTAGTGCCAACGGGAGCGCCGACGGAAGCGCCAACGGGAGCGCCGACGACAACGCCAATGGAAGCGCCAACGAGAGCGCCAACGGCCTGACGCGCGTCAGTTTTTTCTAAAGTGTTTTACTTTTAAAAATTGTTTTTTTAAATTTGGCCAATAAAAAACTGTTTTTTCAATCAAACTTTTCATAAAAAAAAATCAGTCAATTTAAACTCTAATTTTTCAATCAAATTTTTCATTAAAAAAAAATCAATCAATTAAACTACAAAAATTACCAAATAAGTATTTTATAATTACTACAAAATGAGTAAAATGCCAACGAGAGTGGCAACGAGCGTCAACGGGATTGCCAACGGGACTGCCAACATTAGTGCCAACGACAGTGGCAACGAGAGCGGCAACGAAAGCGGCAAACGGAGTGTCAACGGGAGTGCCAACGGGAGGGCGAACGAGGATGCAAACGGGAGGGTCAACGGGGATGCATATTTTATCTCTAATGGCCAAATACATTATTATGAATCAATGTAGTTCTGATTGTCAATCTCCTTTAATTTCTTCGACTCAATATAATTTTTATTTGTATGTTATATGACATAATACCTATTTCTTTCCACTTTGAATTTCAAATCATACATTTTGGACATTTTTCACAACTTATAATTATCTTCCAAATTACTATTATATATGACTTCATGGCAATACACCGACCATACAGTATCACCCGTGCGTATGCACGGGTAAAATACTAGTTATGTATATAACTAAGAAGATAAATTAAGCATATAAGATGGAAAATAGGTGTTACTTGTCTGATGAAAACTAAAAACAAAATAATCAGTGGATATTTGTGTACGTAAATCTCTGGTAGGATGAGGTGAAAACATTCCTTATGGTTGGTCTATGTACTCTTTTTTTTTCTAGGAAATTATAAATTGATGTACTTTCTTTGATCCAGGTTATTGGGAAAGCATTGGTCCTTGATGAGATAATCAATTATATCCAATCCCTACAACGCCAAGTAGAGGTGTGGATTCTTTATCTTATTGTGGTGTTGTTTGTAAAATCTTATATGCTTTATAGTTGATACGTTGAAATTTTTCTTGGGAATATTAACACTGAATCTTCCTGGATGCATCATGATGCATTAGCTCCTCATTGGATTATATATCTCAAATAGTTGCCTGTATAGATTATGTGTTTTCCATTTTCCCATAGATATCATTTGGGTGATGGTTTGTCTGCACTTATAATGCTTAATTATTGTTAGTTTATTTAATTTTCAGGCATACTGCCAACCACATAATAGAGCTGTTTCCAGAAGAATCCAGAACATGGGATGGAGAGCTGATGGTGGTCTGTGGCTTCTTGTTCGTGGATTTTGAATGATCTGTGGTGGAGTTATGTATATGAATTTGAATGATCTGTGGTGGAGTTATGTAGGATAAAGTTGTGTTGGATTTTACTCAAAAAGAAAAGGTAGTCCCATAAAAGAAAGGATATTGCTTAGCATCATTCGTGGATTTTGAATGATCTGTGGCGGAGTTATGTATATGAATTTGAATGTTATATTGCTTAGCATCATTTGTTTAATGAATTTGAATAATCTGTGGTGGAGTATATGTAACAGGGTGTTTGTGTTGTGTTTCTATCATTTCGTTGCTTCTATGTACAGAGTATTGTTCCATGTATATTGCTGAACAGAAACCAGTTTTTTAAAAAAAAAAAAACCGGACTTTTCATATCGGTTCTGATAGAAAACCGATGTTAAAAATCAGTATTCATATCGGGTCCCATATAAAACCGATGTCAAATATAAGCGAAAACTGACTTTTCATAACGGTTCTAAGGGAAACCGATATAAAAACAGCTTTTCATAACGGTTCAGGAACCGATATGAAATGTCCCTATTTTTTATATCTTCTTTTTCGGCATCGGTTCCGGAACCGATATGAAATGTCAATTTTAACCGATATGAAATACCTTTTTTCCATTAGTGCTCAGACCGTCCAGGTACCGGCCGATGCTGTTCAACAGCTCGTCCAGTTGCTGACGAGGCAAGACGAGGCTGAGCAAGAAAGGAGTCAACGTTACACACAGCTTGAGATCCGTGCTCGTAACATCCCGGACCGGTCCTCTCCCAGCAGGGGGACATCTGGTCGAAGGCACCACCGATCTCTGACCTGGAGAAGGCATCGCCACCGATCACCTCCTCGGCGCAGAAGGGGACAAGGCTCGGGAACTCTTCCAAGCGAGACCTACGACGACACCTACTACCCTGAGGGTTCCCCTCGTCAAAGCTCATCTTTAGCATCCTCATCTCCAAGGCGGCGCTCCTTAAGCCGGGAGAGATCTCCAAGGCGTGGAGCTCGTAGCCCACACTCCCGAAGATCCCCTGCCAGACATCGCACCCGTCGATCTCCCGAAAGGAGAAGATCGACGACGAGGAAAGGACCCTTCACTGTCGAGATAGACTTCTTCCCTGTACCAAGGTACCTTGAGAAACCCCCGGAAGGTTTGAAGATGTACGATGGGACTGGTGACCCGGATCGCCACCTGGACTACTTCGACACGGTGATGCAGTATTGAAATGTCCCAAGCGATATCAATTGTCGGATTTTCCCTCTGACTCTGGAGAAGTTGGCCCTGGAGTGGTTCAGAACCCAGAAACCAGATTCAGTATCCTCCTGGGACCAGCTAGCCCAGTCATTTTCCGCCCATTTTGCCCACTCAAAAATGAAGCTGAAATCTCGGAAGGTCTTGTAGGCTATTCGACAAGGAGAAAATGAATCGCTCCAGGACTACATCGAGAGGTTCAATAGAGAAGCCGCCCAGGTCCAGAATCTCGATGACTCTTTCCGGCTATATTTCATGGAGGCCGGCCTCCGTGGGGGAAGTCTTTTCCAGATCAATATCAGAGTCATTCAGACTGAGTCGTTTGCCGATTTTCTCCAGCGATCTCAGAAATACATCGACCACGAAGAAGGAGTGATCGCGAAAAGGAAGGATGTCGACCCCAGAACATCAAAACCTCGGGGTGAAAAGGAGTTTCGGAACGAGAATGAGACCCGGAACGATGCCAAGCCCAGGCCTCAAAACCGTCACCAGCTTTACTTCGAGCTCAATGAGACTCGGGCTAGGATCCTTGCGAATTGCATGAATACAGATTTCAAGGAGGTTAAGTTCCCCGACCAACTCCTGCACAGACCGGGCCAATGATCTAACAAGTACTGTCGGTATCACCGAAGCAAAGGACATGACACCAGTCGCTGCAATGCTCTGAAAGACGACATTGAAGACCTAATCAAGAAAGGGAAGTTGATCCAATACGTGGCTAAAGCACCTCGGCAGGAGATAGAGGTTAAAGAAGAGAAGGATGACCCTAAAAAGAATGGGTAAAGCTCGTCAAGAAAGAGAGGAAAGCTCGGAGAACGGGCGCGATTTCCGAAAGTGGAAGGAAATTATGTGTGCTGCTTCCACCTCGGCAGTAACCTCAACCCCGGAACGGCCTCTCTTGGTAATCGGCGATCAAGACCAGCTAGATGGTAAACCCAACAAGCACGTACCTCTTTTAATCAGGGCGGTCATGGCCAATCACGAGATAAGAAGAATCCTGGTTGACCAGGGAAGCTCGGCAGATATCATCTTTATCGACCTTGTGAGGAAGCTGCAGATCTCGGAGTAGGACTTCACCCCTTACCGGGGATCGGACCTTTCGGGCTTCAATGGGTCCCGGACCAAGCCGCTCGGCTATTTGGAACTAATGGTCACCTACGGCGAAGAACCATTGGAAAGGACAGTCAAGACCAAATTCCTAGTTTTGTCATGCCCCTCGATCTACAACTGTATTATCGGAAGACCGACTCTAGGAGGGCTCGGAGCTCTAACCTCAACAGTTCATCTGAAAATGAAAATCTACTCTGTGTGCAACAAAGTAATAACCCTTGATGCCCGGGATCCCCCCAGAAGTCGCCTGTCACCAGCTGGCAGTTAACCCTGAGGCTAAGTGGGTTGCCCAGCGCAAGAGAGCTCAAAGCAAGGAGAAAGCAGCTGCTACAGCTACGGTCGTAGATGATTTAATTAAAGCCGATTTTTAAAGGAAGTCAAGTACACAACTTGGCTTTCGAACCCTGTACTTGTTAAGAAAAGCAATGGAAAATGGCGAATGTGCGTTGATTATACCAATCTTAATAAGGCCTCCCTTAAGAACGCCTTTCCTGTTCCCAGCATTGATCGGCTCATCGATAATGCTTCAGGTTTTCGTTTACTATCTTTTATGGATGCCTATTCCGGATATAACCAAGTTTCGATGTTCCCCCCCGACCAAGGAAAAACAGCCTTCATGACTGACCGCGGTAATTTCTGTTACCGGGTCATGCCATTTGGTTTAAAAAATGCGGGGGCTACCTATTAAAGAATGATGAACAAGGTTTTCCGAAAGCAAATCGGGCGTAATGTGGAAGTCTACCTCGACGACATGATCGCAAAAAGCGAAGGTGAGAACCTCCACATAGTCGACCTGGAAGAGATCTTCGCAGAAATTTGAAAAAACAATATGAGGCTGAATCCGGAGAAATGCACTTTCAGAGTCCGGGCTGGGAAATTACTTGGTTTCTACCTCACAGAAAGGGGGATTGAAGCCAACCCGGACAAGTGCCGAGCTGTGACAGAGATGCGCACCCCGTCTACCAAGAAAGAGCTTCAAAAACTCAACGGGATGATTGCTGCGCGATCTCGTTTCATTTCCAATGCTGCGTTCAAATCACTCCCTTCGTTTAAGCTGCTTAAAAAGGAAGCAAAATTCGAATGGACCCCAGAGCGGGACGAGGCCCTCTCCCAGCTTAAAAAAGCTTTGACCGAGCCACCAATCCTAACTCGGCCAAACCCGGGGGAAACCTTATACCTCTACTTAGCCATCTCGGAAGAGGCCATTGGCGCCGTGCCCATTCGGGAGACAGGGACGGGTCAGAGTCCAATATACTTTGTGAGCAAAGCTTTACAGGGATCGGAAGTTAGGTACCAGAAAATAGAAAAAATTGCCTTTGCTCTCCTCATCTCGGCACGCCGTCTCCGACCTTACTTCGTCACTCATCAGGTTGTGGTACGGACAAACCACCCGATCCGGCAGATCTTACACCAACCCGACTTAGCGGGACGAATGATTAAATGGGCAGTGGAACTCTCTGAATTCGGCATCAAATACGATACTAGATCGGCCATGAAAGCTCAGATACTTGCCGACTTTGTCGCCGAGATGACCCCCGCCGACCCCGAAGGCGAATTGTGGACGCTCCATGTAGATGGATCCTCAAATCCAAAAGGGAGCGGTGCAGAGCTAATGCTTGAAAGCCTGACGGGTGTTGTAATCGAGGTATCCCTCACTTTTGGTTTCCCTACTTCAAACAACCAGGCAGAGTACGAGGCATGCATAGCAGGACTCCGACTTGCCATAGACCTCCGAGTTACTCGGCTCTCTTTAAACACGGACTCGTTGTTGGTAGTCTCACAAATCGGGAAGCAATACGAAGCGAAAGACCCAACCTTGTAGAAGTATTTAGCCCGTGTGCGGGAATTGCTTTCCTATTTCGTGTTTCCGGAGGTTAAACACGTTCCCAGGACGGAAAATATCAGAGCGGACGTTCTTTCCAAGCTCGCCAGCACCAAAATTCCAGGAAACAGTAGTAGGGGCGTGAAGACCGGAGCTTTTTGTAGTGCTAGCGGGAATGCAAGTGAATGAATCCCATCCCCTAGCGAGTGAAGTGCTTACGCCCCTTTAGATCTCGATCGATAATCCAGGAAACGCTAAGCAAACCAAGCGTTCTCCCCAACCCCGAGCCCGCTTTTTCTATCAATGTAGTTGAAGAAAGCAAGGGTTGGATCTCGCCATTAATAGAGTATATCAAGTCGGGAGACGAGCCTCCGGACTCCCGCGAAGCCAAGATAATCAGGAGGAAGGCCTCGTCTTTCTCCGTAATCGATGGAACACTCTACAGAAGAAGCCTATCCGCCCCACTATTAAAATGCATTGAAGGAGAGGAAGCAGATTACGTCTTGGCCGAGATCCACGAGGGGATCTGCGGGCAACACCTTGGAGGTCGGTCCCTAGCTCGGAAAGCCTTAAGAGCAGGATATTTCTGGCCAACCATGGCGACCGATGCAAGAAACTATGTCAAAAAATGCAAGAAGTGTCAAATCCATGCCAAGGTCCACATAGCACCTCCTGCCGAGCTCACCAGTCTCGCCTCGCCGTGGCCTTTTGCATGTTGGGGGATAGATCTCTTGGGGCCATTCCTAACTGCCCCCGATCAGATCAAGTACCTAATAGTGGCCATAGATTACTCCACAAAATGGATTGAGGCCGAGCCTCTAGCCATTATCAACGCAAGGAACTGTATCAAGTTCTTTAAAAAGAATATTATGACCAGATTTGGGATCCCCGAGGTGGTAATCACTGATAACGGAACCCAGTTCGCTGACAAGGGATTCGGGAAACTCATCTCCGATCTTCAAATTAAACGCCGGTTCACCTCGGTAGAACACCCACAAACTAATGGACAGGCAGAGGCCGCCAACAAGATTCTCCTCAACGGATTGAGAAAGCGGCTTGATGAAGCTAAGGGAAACTGGGTTGAAGAACTACCTCATCTGTTGTGGGCCTACAGAACCACCCCGCAAAGCTCAACGGGGGAGACCCCTTTTCGACTCTCATACGGGACCGAGGCGGTAATTCCTATCGAGCTCGGAGAACTTAGTTAGAGGACCCTCCACCCAGAGTCACCAGAGGACAACAATCAGGCGTTAAAAGAGAACCTTGACCTCATCTCCCCAAATTGGGAAGGACCATACCGAGTCGTATCTAAGACTGGTAACGGTGCTTACGAGTTGGAGACCTTGGTCGGAAAAGCGATCCCAAGGACTTGGAACGTCACCAAATTAAAGAAATACTACAGTTGAGTAACGCTTTGACAAAAAATGGTGTATACCGACGTTATTATTCCTTTTATATGAAGAACGATGTATACCGATGTTATCATTCCTTTTATATGAAGAACGGTGTATACCGATGTTATCATTCCTTTTATATGAAGAACGGTGTATACCGAGAATATTAATCTACGCTTTGACAAAAGACGGTGTTTACCGACGTTATCGATGGCCGAGGTAGCCACAACCCTGAAGGGCGAGTTCGATCTGGGCCGAGTCCCGGTAAACTGCCCCGAAGGCGACATGCGTCACGTGATCAACATAAAAAACAAACGCACTAGTTGGCCGAGTTTGCCACTACCCTAAGGGGCGAGTTCGATCTGGGCCGAGTCCCGGTAAACTGCCCCGAAGGTGACGTCCACCACTTGAGCGAATTAAAACGCAAGTGCATATATAAGTATTACAAGTCACCCCGGATACGGCTGGGTCCTCAAGTTCAAAAAGGTTACAAAATATTACAAAACTCTAGTTCCGCCCGAAACCCAGGACTCTCCTCGCCACCGGTTCCACCCGGAACCCAAAAAATTAACCTACAGGAAAAACACTTCTACTCGCAAGTCTGGCCGAGGGTGGGCACGGGTAAACAATTTCACGCTCCTCAGAGCCGGATTTGACCTTAACAATCCGCCCCCTTCCACAGTGTGATCCACGCTCAGAACCTCTTGGTCGAAAGACAGAGAAGGGTGAATCACGGCGATCTGAGCAAGCGCTTTTTCAAAGCTCTCCGCAGCCACCTCGACAGCCATGTCAGCCACCTCAACCATCTCAAGTTCGACGTCTCGGATCTTCTCGCGAGCTTGCCTAAGCTCCTTTTCAAGTTCGGCAACCCGGAGCGAAGGATACGTGCTGCTCCCAGCCTTGATCTGCCCGGCTTTCCGAATTTCAGCTTCAAGCTCAGAAATGCGGACCCTCAACGAGGCAACCACCTCCTCGGCATGCCTCTCTTGGCTCTCAAGCTCGGAGATTCGAAGTTCGAGTTCCTTATTTTGATTAAGAGCAAAGCCCCTCTCCCCCTCAAGTTTATCTCTCTCCGCCTGGAGTGCAGACAGATCTTCCTGGGTTTTCACAAGAGTCGAAGACAAGGACTCATACTTTTTCTGCAGCGCAGCCTGGAGATCCCGTTCGGCATCCCTCTCCGCTAGGGCCCCTGAAATTGTGGAAATAAAGAAGTTAAGAACAGAACTACCAAAAGCAAAAAAAACAAAGTAATAAAACCCCTCTATTACCTTTGGCCCGGCTCTCAGCCTCTGCCCTTTGGAATTTGGAAACGTCGGCCAGATGCCGAAACAGCCTGGCGGCGGCTTCCACCGGATCGACCCGGGAATCCTCTAGGTGCTTCTTCAGAAACTCGCCGTCTATCGAGATACCAGAAGATCTCGAAAGCTTTATGCTTCCCATGGCGACCTTTCTTCGAAGCTCGAGGGGAACCGGCCTGCCCAGTTTGCACCCGTTTCCTTGGGGCCTGGGAAGCAGAGGCAGGATCTTCCTGCGACGAAAGGCGCTGCCTCTGATAAATAAAGATTGTTCCCACGGAGATTGTTGAGTTTACTTCTATATTTAAGTTAGTAGTTAAGCTAGTGAGAAAACAAGTAACAATAACAAGTTGTCAACAAGTATTGTGAGTAACATAAATGTAAATAAACAAGTAAAAAAAGCTCAAGAGTTCATAAAGTGAGTTGGACTGCTCTTTGCTAAGTAATTTCTCAGTAGTGAAGCGCTATAACGTTAGACGCTGTAGCGTTAAGCGCTGTAGCATATGATTTTGTGCCTTTCGGTCACTGACGCCATGGTTTTGTTACAAGACTCCTATGTCTAGGTTCTAAATAAGTCCACCCCTATACATAACGAGGAACCCACAGTATTCACCTTATGAACTATTTCTCCCCTATGTCTAGAGTTCAGCACAAGTTGTCTAAATGTCTTTAAACAACCTTTCATTCATATCAATCCTTGATTTCTATTCGTAGACCATGTCTGTACCTACGAATCTACTTATTTCAGTTGATGATTCCCAAAATATGTTTGAAAGCATTAAAGAAAAAGGGTTGAAACACAAACATCATAACGTTATATGAACAATACTAAAGAATCATTACAAAGCTTAAAGCAATCCAACTACTAAGTGTTTAGCTCATGATGAGCATCATCAACATAATACAAACCAAAAAGCTCATATTACCGAAAATGAAAAGAAGAAGCAAGGTTGCAAAAGATGCACGTAGTGGCCTCCTTCTCATGTGACGGGTTGCTGACGCTACAGCACAGCTTCACAGCACTAGAAATGATGATCTTCTCTTGAAAAATAAAAGCTTGAAGTGGAGGATTAATGGAGGAGAAGGGTGTCAAGTTTTTCTCCCCAAAAACTCTCCTTATTTCGAAATCTATGTTCTGAGGAAGAAGAAGTGTTAGATATTATCCTAATCTCATAAAGTAGCTTTACAAAAAGGGCAATGATTACAATCATCACCAAGTATCAAATAAGCTTCAATTAGGAGGCGTCAAGTGTCGTATTGAATCCACTTGGAGGCTTCAATGTCAGGCTGAGAAGAAGAAGATCAGAATGATGACTCATCAAGCAGCAAGTGGCTTCATAAATATCCAATTGGCCAACCGTCATATAGCGCTATAGCGCTTACCGCTGCAGCACTTAGCAGAAACATTAAAATACTCAAAAAGGCACCAAATGTGTCAAATGATAACAAACAAACTCCTAACCTTTCTTTCCTCTAAATAACTAATATTTACCTAATAAAGCACGAATATTACTTGAGAACTTGTGTTGATTTAAGTGATAAGAGCATAAATAACTCATATAAATATGAGTTATCACACCCCCAAACTTAAACCATTGCTTGTTCTCAAGTAATGACGCTTGACAAAAAACAAACAACACAACAACAAAGAAACAATTACATAGATTAACAGCACAAACAAGACAACAACGATATCTTTCTTTTTTAATTTATTATTATTACTTCAGAACTCGCATTTGTTTAAGTCTAGAAAGCATAAATAACTCTTATAGATAAGAGTTATCACACCTCCAAACTTAAACCGTTGTTTGTCCTCAAGTAATGACATTTTATAAGACAAACTAACTAACTTAAAATAGAACAATAACAGCATAGAAAGACAAGGTCAAATGCATCCCTAAATCAAACAATTTTTCAAAAATGTTCTTAGTGGGCCAAACTTTCAGATTCACATTCTCTCTCACACACACACACACCATTGTTTTTCACAACATCTAGAATGATTACTGCTCAATTGTGAGTGTGTGATTACTAGGCTTAGTTTATCTCCTAGCACAACAAAGGGTGGCCTTCTTTTGGTTTAGCCAAAGAATTTTTCAAAAAGGAGAGTAGACTAACAACTTCACAAAAGACTTTAGGGGCTTCAAAGCACAACAAAGGGCTTGATTAGGCATTTCAGATCTTTGGCCAGTGCACTAACTATTGATTTGGTGATTTCTCAGCGCTATAGCGTTAGATGCTATAGCACTGGTTACTTGATGAACAGATTCAGCTGCAATGCCCTCATTACTGAACTGCTTATTTGCATTTCTATCTTTTTTTATTTTTTTATTTTCTTTTTCTTCTTTTTTTATATGCATTTTTGGAACAGTTCAGCATTTTTTTCAGGCAATTGCAGCTTTTTACATAACCATTTGTACACTTTGGGTCCTATTGCACTGACCATCCTATAATCTTCATCCCTAGCCTTAATATAACCGATGCACCCCCAAACTTAGCTTCAAATGCTACTCTCAATTTTTAGTAAAAACTTGACTAAACCTTATCATTCCTAGCTAACTAGGTTCCTTGTTAAGCCTAGAGTTTTGTGTAGAAGCAGCAACAAGACTAGTCATTGTTCAAACAAGGCTACTCTACTCACAACACATAATCATCATTAAATTTAGCCCGGGAAGAAACATATCCTATTATTGAAAAACTAGGAATTGCAACTGATCATGCTTTTCATTCAACAAACATAACATTAAACACATAACATTAACATTTCACATATAACATTAAACACATTTAAGGTCCTCCCCCCAACTTAAGACCTAGCAGTGTCTCCACTTCTCATGCAATTCTAATGGGAGAGGCCTATGACTAAAACTCAACAGAATTAAAAACAACAAAAATAAAACTCTAAACATACTGTTAGATGTAAGAACAAACACTATAGCACCTAACAGATTTATTAAAAACAAACAAACAACATTTTTTTTAAAGAAGGGTTAGAGTACTGGTTTGCTAATCCAGATTTGAGCCTATTGCTTGCTCTGGTGGGCACTGTGGTGGCTCTGCTACTGGATTTTTTTTTTCTTTCCTGCCGCTACAGCGCTAGGCGCTGTAGCCTCATTTTGGGGATCCTCTGCTTCCTTGTAAGCTTTCATCTCAGCCAGCTTTTCTGCTGCTTCCCTCTCTGCAATAAGATCAAGAGTATTCTCCTCAGATGCAGGTTTGTGTGGGGACTGGGCTTTAGGCGCTGTAGCATCAGCCGCTACAGCGCTAACTGGCACTTCTTCTTGTGGAGGGTCATCTGCCAACTTGGTCCCAGGGTTTCTCCTTTGGTGGCTTCTATTCTCACTTCACAAAATTCACTCCTGCACAAAAGAAAAATTAAAAACACAAAATTGTTAGTTTAAGAACCTTGGGTTGCCTCCCAGTAGCGCTTAGTTTAAGAATCATTAGCTAGACTTGACATTCAAAACCCTTGTTAGGGTGGAAAATAGGACAAGAAGAAAATATCATCCTTCCGCTTTCTCTTTTTGGTCAGAAATCCCATGTATTTGTCATAGGGAAGCAAGTATTCCCATGCCCCAACCAATAAGCATTTGGAATTCCCTCTCTCTTGAAAAAATTGACGCTCATTTTGCAGAGGACTATTTTCATCAATTACCAAGGGTTGAGTCTCAATTGTCACGTGACTCTTTTCATACCTCAACCTTGGTTCTTCTTCTTTGTCACTATTTTTGAATTTTTCTTTTTCTACAACTACACAATTTTTTTGTTCTTCCACCATTTCCAATTGACCACATTCAAGTTCACACTATACACTCTCTTTTTCTTCCTCTTGCTCAACCAACTCAGTAGATTCAATGGACTGAGCAAAAATTTCTTTAAAATCAGAGTTGCCCAAATGATAACATTCATCTTCAAACTCTACACTTTTTTCTTTCTTTTCCTCAACCACCTCTTCAATACAACTCTCTTCTTTTAGATGCTCCAGTATAGTCTTAAAGTGAGCCTCTATATTTTTGCATGACACTTGAAAGTTGTCTTTATCCACTTTGCTATCCTCAAGAAATTGAGCTAAGAGTTTTTTTAGATCAGAGTTGTTCTCATGTAATCCTTCGGTTTGAGCTTGAGAATATGAATCTTGCTCACACAAACCATTTTCCATGCCATAATCCATATTTTGGGCTGTCATGGGCATGAAATTTGTCTCATAACAGCCCCTTTCATGTTCATCCCCATAGAAGTCATAGTTGAAACAATGTTGTTGAGCATTCAATTCTTGCATAAAGGAAAAACTCCAATGGTCCATGGCATAAAGTGGATTTTTTTTTTAAACACTAAACACAAATAACAACAAAGAGAAACACACTACAAACACAAAACACAATACAAAATAATAAAAAATTGCTGGAAAAACAGAACACACTAAACAAAAGAATCTAAACTAACTAAACTTACTAACTAAACAATAGAAATTAACTTTCACAATCCCCGGCAACGGCGCCAAAAACTTGTTGTGCGAAAAGTAGTTTGTACAAGTATACACAATCGCAACAAGTAATATATTGATAAGTAAAGGTCGTTCCCACGGAGATTGTTGAGTTTACTTCTATATTTAACTTAGTAGTTAAGCTAGTGAGAAAACAAGTAACAATAACAAGTTGTCAACAAGTATTGTGAGTAACATAAATGTAAATAAACAAGTAAAGAAAGCTCAAGAGTTGATAAAGTGAGTTGGACTGCTCTTTACTAAGTAATTTCTTAGTAGTGAAGCGCTATAACGTTAGACACTGTAGCGTTAAGCGCTGTAGCATATGATTTTGTGCCTTTCGGTCACTGACGCCATGGTTTTGTTACAAGACTCCTATGTCTAGGTTCTAAATAAGTCCACCCATGTATAACGAGGAACCCACAGTATTCACCTTATGAACTATTGCTCCCCTATGTCTAGAGTTCAGCACAAGTTGTCTAAATGTCTTTAAACAACCTTTCATTCATATCAATCCTTGAGTTCTATTCGTAGACCATGTCTGTACCTACGAATCTACTTATTTCAGTTGATGATTCCCAAAATATGTTTGAAAGCATTAAAGAAAAATGGTTGAAACACAAACATCATAACGTTATATGAACAATACTAAAGAGTCATAACAAAGCTTAAAGCAATCCAACTACTAAGTGTTTAGCTCATGATGAGCATCATCAACATAATACAAACCAAAAAGCTCATATTACCGAAAATGAAAAGAAGAAGCAAGGTTGCAAAAGATGCACGTAGTGGCCTCCTTCTCATGTGACGGGTTGCTGACGCTACAGCACAGCTTCACAGCGCTAGAAATGATGATCTTCTCTTGAAAAATAAAAGCTTGAAGTGGAGGATTAATGGAGGAGGAGGGTGTCAAGTTTTTCTCTCCAAAAACTCTCCTCATTTCGAAATCTATGTTGTGAGGAAGAAGAAGTGTTAGATAAAAATTATCCTAATCTCATAAAGTAGCTTTAGAAAAAGGGCAATGATTACAATCATCACCAACTATCAAATAAGCTTCAATTAGGAGGCGCCAAGTGTCTTATTGAATCCACTTGGAGGCTTCAATGTCAGGCTGAGAAGAAGAAGATCAGAATGATCACTCATCAAGCAGCAAGTGGCTTCATAAATATCCAAGTGTCCTACCGTCATATAGCGCTATAGCGCTTACTGCTGCAGCACTTAGCAGAAACATTAAAATACTCAAAAAGGCACCAAATGTGTCAAATGATAACAAACAAACTCCTAACCCTTCTTTCCTCTAAATAACTAATATTTACCTAATAAAGTGAGAATATTACTTGAGAACTTGTGTTGATTTAAGTGATAAGAGCATAAATAACTCATATAAATATGAGTTATCAGCCTCTTCCGGTGTTGAAGGTCGGCGGTCCGATCTTCAGCACTAGCAATGCTGGCCACGGTGACAGTGTTGATGGGGACGGCGGCCAGGGGCTCATTCCAATGAGGAGTGGGTTGGGGATCTTGCTGGACACCGGCTCTCCTCTCCGAGATTGCCTTCAAGCGGGAAAATTTGTCAGTTCCCATGCTATCTGCAAGACAATGAAAAAAAGGAATGTTAGAAGAAGTGACAATTAAAAATTAATGACATCATCGGCTATCAAAACCTACCAAGCACGGCCAACACTTGGGACCTAGAGCCCGCCCCGACCAGCCTGGCTACATCAATTCCGAACTTCTTGGGGTCCTGGTAGGGAATCAGGTCGGCAAAATTGGTCAGGATCGCCAAAGACTCCTGATCTATGGAAGTTAACCTGCTCAAGCTGACTATATAGACATGAGGTCGCCGATTGAAATGGGAGAGGGACCACCCTATTTGAAACTTGGTGGACTCCAAGGATTCCCCATCCGCACCGTACTTGCCGACATACCTCACGGCTTAGGGAATAAAAATTTTAAGGCCCCTTCTAGCCCGGAAGCTCACGTGTTCCCTCCGATCCTTAGTCCCATCCTCGTGCCTCCGGTTAACCTCAAAGAGGTAGAAGAACAGATCAGAGGAGATAGGCCTCTCCAAGTGAATGCACATCAGCTCGAAAGCCCGCAAGAACGGCCATGCGTTGGGGTGAAGCTGGGAGGGGGCGAGGTTCAGAATCCGCAATACCTCTTGCTGAAAAGCGGGGAAAGGGGGGGTGGTCTTCCTCCGACAGCTCATTGCTAGAAACCTCGATAGAACGGTCATCCGCGTGAAAACTGATCGGGGAGGAGCCCTGGCCTTCTTGAACCTCGGGTCCAACCGACCTGGGGGCACCAACACGTACTTCGACCGAGTCTTTAGGATCAGAAGCCTTCGCTTTAGCTACAACAGGGCGATTTACGTTGACAACCCGACGAGTTTGTTTTGTCCTCGCCAGATCGGACCTGCAGAAATGGGGGCTTGCCGAGTCAAGTTAATTCTAAAGCAGTGGGTCCACAACCAAGTCGGAACCCGACCTGACGACCCCCACTCTGTATTAATAGATACGGGTTCTAAGAGGCCCCGACTACAGCCTAAATCAAGAAGCGGACAAATAAAATAAGGGGGACTAACCTTACAAGATGGGAAGCTCGCCGACATTTAAATCTGATAACGTACTCCAATGATCTCGCTGAGACTCGCCGCGGAACTCTGAAATCAAACACTGAGAGACGAGATTAAGATCAGAGGTCAGAGTAGTTCTCAGAAATCAGTGCAACTGATGGAGGTCCCCTCCCATATTTATAGGGAACTGAGGGCCTCAAAGTAGGCATGGGCCTAACCTACGCGACCCATCACTAGCCCCTATGGTAGGCGCGTCGTTCCAAGCGCCATAATTACTCCAATCACCCTGGAACGACGCGTCCCATCAATGCCATCAATGACATGCGTGGAAATCGATGCGTCGTTGTAAATGAAACGCCTCGAGTCACTCGGCTCACCCCGGTCTCGGAAGCTCGCCGACTGTAATGGGAATCGATGTGTCACAATAAGTGGAAGGCCTCGAGTCACTCGGCCCCGGAAGCTCGCCTGTCGAAAAACCAGCACGGCCTGAATCTCTCACACTCGGAGGCTGGGGGCAAAACGCAAGCAGAAGCATAAGCCCGGCCTTGAAAGTTCATCACGGTCTTCCAAAAACCAACAAGTCTAGCCCGCCCCAAGGCGACCCGACTTGGGGGGCAACTGTTACGGATTGGGCCTTTAATGGCCAATCTACCTAAGACCCAAACACCAAAAGGCCAAATCCATCAGCTAACGGTGGAGATCTAAGACCTAGATCCAATGGTCCCCTTTTATCCCAAAAACCTATAAATAAGCATTCAATGCTAGCATTAAAGGTACACACTTTCCATTCACCTAACTTGCAATTAGCTCACTTACTGACTTGAGCGTCGAAGTGTTATTGCAGGTACCAACCACCCCGGATCGGAGTCAAACTTGGACTGACCAGGAACGCCATTACCAACTATCTCGGATCGAACTAGGCATCTAGTGTCGGATACCAGTCCAGAGGTACGGTAGAGAACATATACTAATTTTTTTGAAAGAGTTGTAATAAGGAGACACAAAATCAAGTGCTAGCAAAGAGGACAAAAGATAGTTCAGTTGCCTAGTTGATCGAGACATAATCCATCATACCCAAAAAAGGCGAAGTTAGTGGAAGTAAGAAAGAGGAGTTTAAATTCTATTGATCATAAACTAGCTTGAAACGATTCTTTTTTGGTAGATTATAAACTAGAAACGATTCGCTAAGACACGTGTTGTAGAAAAATAGATGCTAAGCTTATTAAATAATATGGCCGGCTAATAGATGCTACTGCACATTTATTAGGGTCCCAAAAAAATATTAGTATAGTTTGGCCTTTCATGGTTAAAAGATTGAGTGGTTGAGTTTTCGGTGATTCATTTTACGATCATTTTTTTTTTTTGAAATGGCAAAGAATAGTATATAATATATATGGTGTGACTTTACGATCATTTCTATCATAGCTTTATTAAAATACAGTGATAAACAAATAAGGTAAACAAAGGAGAGAGTTAAGAGAAGAGAACACATGATTATCCTAATTCACAACGAATGTTGCTACATCTAGCCCACCCTTTTTTTGGAGTGATTTCGCCTTGAACCTTACTAGAAATAAATATTATTTTCTTGCCTGCCCAGGCTTTACAAAATAGTACTTCTAATTGCCTCTATATGATCCATATGTATTATTTCTTCAAGCCTTATTAGGCTCTACGTATATATTCTTTCTTCAAGCCTCATTAAGCTCTACCCATGTATTTTATCTTAAAACCTCGTGAGGTTCTACGCATGTATTCTTTCTTCAAGCCTCATCAGGCTCTACGCATGTATTCTTTCTTCAAGCCTCATCAGGCTCTAGAATATTCTTTACATGCCTCTCCAGACTAAACCACTAAAGGGCCTCTCTAGTCTTTTCAACATCTTGGCAATCGTCGTTGAGGAACCATGTATTGTTTCTTCAAGCTTCATCGGGATTTAGAGTATTTTTTACCTGTCACTCCAGGCAAAACCACTAAAGGACGTCTCTAGTATTCTCAACATCCTATCAACAGTTGTTGAGGAACCATGTATTGTTTCTTCAAGCCTCACAAGGATTTAGTGTATTCTTTCTTCGAGCTTAACCAAGATATAGTGTATTCTTTCTTTGAGTTTCACCAACCTCTAGTGTATTCTTTCTATGAGCTTCACCAAGCATTGTTGTTTTATTTCTTCGAGCTTCACCAAGCTCTAGAGTACTATAGCCTATCCAGGCATCTGAGTGTTTACCTGTCTCTCCATTGTCCAGACTATTTCACAAAAAAGTGAAGGCCACTACTAGGCTGATTAAATCAAAATAGATTGAGTTTGTATCTGACATATACAAAGTCATTTCTTAGGATTCTAACTCTCATTGATAGGATATTACAACTTGAAATCCTATATCAACTCAAGTGTTTTAATAACTTAGTTGGTTTACATTTTCATCTAATATAATTCTCATTAGAGAGGATATACATTTTAACCTGCTAGATATGTTCTAGAACTTTTCTAGAACATTTCTTCTATGATAAGAACAACCTTTTTCTTCATAGACTACTAAGGCGAAAGCGAGAATTACCTTGTGTTAACGTTAAGTTCCATCATAGCGAGTAGTAGCTATAATAAAGGAATTCATTTTGAATTTCCTTTCCTTTGAGATGTCACTGCAAGAAGTAATTTTACGTCACTTGATTGACGTCAGTTGCCTAAAACTGACGCTAGAGGAATAGGAGATGGTCTTGTGACCGGCTTTTACCGTTGGTTCACAACCGTTGGGAAATACATTTTGACCAACGGGAATCAAACACTATTTTTTGTGTACGGAGCTCTTCTAGGTAGCAATTTCGTTTCCCACAAAGCTTCAACCCAAACTTTCGTTCCCCGCAAAGCTTCAACCCAAACTTTTCGTTTCCAACTTTCCATCTATCAATCTCCAACCCAAACCCTAAAGTGAACCTAGATTCAGAATCGTTCCACTCCGCCAAAGGACCAACACCCCCAATTGGTGCGCTCTGCAACCACACTAGACCTGTTGCGAATCCTACCACTCGTACCAACAACGGAGCAGGGTGCTTAGAGTAAGAATAGGATCTTCTCTTGTATTTCCTCATACTTCTTGTCTTCTATTATAGGAGATTAGAGTAAGAATATAGAAAAGATGATTCTCTGATCTCTATGAGATATTTTTTTGTTTATACTCTTGCTCTACTTCAGGTGTTTCTTCCCTTTTTCTCACTTGAGCTCTGATGCCTCTTTTCTTTTCATTTTGCGGTGCCTTTTTAGTAGATCTCTCTTTCTCACTCTTTGAAGATATAATGAGCTCTTCTTTTTATAGTCTGAGTAACACTACAAGAAAATCCTGTATTACCGGCGGTTATACAGGAATTTCTAGTAGTATAACAATTATGACAGTTGAGAAAAGAGATCTTTAATTTACATTTGTTGAATTATGAGTTGGCATGGAAGGACACCCTCTTTAATGCTTTGGATGCTCCATAAGGACGGGATGGCACTATTCAATGTATCGGTTCTGAAAGTACTTGGTATGGAAAAATTCTTCTTTTCGAAATATTTCTCTAACGCAGATTTGTCTCTTTGCCGTTTCCTTTTTGTACGTTTACTTCTAATGATAGGTAAAACCTCATTAATTTTTCTTTTAGTTTCTCCAAAGGACGCTCTTAAGAATGTCATTAACAATTCAAAGTGGATGCTAGTTCATTTTTATCCAATGGATTCTTTTACTGTAAGATTTGTCAACCAAATGCTTCCTTACAGACAGGTACTTTTATATCATAGAGAACGCGTGTTGAACTTCATGTCTTCTTACATCAGATGCTTGTTGATTTCCTTAATTAGATGCTTCCTGATTGATTGCTTTACTGGATGATGTTGCTTAATGTTATCTATCTTTGATATGTTTCTTGAATATAACATGCACACTCACTCCGCCACATTAGATTAAAATTCATTTTCTTATTATGTTATTTGTTATTTTCAAAACACCTTGTGCATGGGTTATTTCTTCTAGATCCATCTGGTTCCATCAAAAGGATCTAGCTCAAAGATCAAGATTACACCTATGATGCATCTTTTAAATAATCAAAAGGTGACTAAAACTAGCTAGTATCTAGATACAACTAGGGTAAAAAAACCCTTTACATGGTATGGAAACCAAAGGTAAACTCAATGCTTAGTGTGAATCGAAAAACATTTAGTCTCTAAGTTATATAGTTCCATAATAACATCGATCCTGGTCGAGACTCACCTTTTTTTGTTAAAGAAATTTTAGGTCGAGACTCACCTTAGTGTGAATCGAAAAGCATTTAGCCTCTAAGTTATATAGTTCCATAAAAGCATTTAGTCTCTAAGTTATATAGTTCCATAATAACAACGAGCGCTAACAGAGGTACTTATAGATCACCCACCAAATAGTTTTCACGTTAGCAGCGGAGTCACCATTTTACACCATCATTATAATATTTACATTAAATTGCTTTAAGTCACCTCTTTACCAACTAAAGCAACCTTCATTGACCTGCCGAGAGCCGCCTAATCAATCTTAAGTACTTGTACATATAATACTTACATTAAACTGCCACTACAACGAAAAAAGCCTTCAGGGGCGCTTTTTTTAATCCATTAGGGGCGCTTTCGGGCGCCCCTAAATCTGGCGCTGCTGTTGCCAAACCTTCTACAGGAGCGCCCAACAAGCGCCTCTAATTATTAGGCAACAGGGGCGCTCGCAGTAAAAAGCGCCCCTATTGGTCTTAGCGCGTTTGACAATCAGGGGCGCTTGCAGTAAAAAGCGCCCCTGTTGGCCTTAACGCGTTTGACAATCAGGGGCGCTTGCAGTAAAAAGCGCCCCTGTTGGTCAGGCCAACAGGGGCGCTTCTAACTGCAAGCGCCCCTGATTGTCAAGTGCGTTAAGACCAACAGGGGCGCTTTTTACTGCAAGCGCCCCTGATTCTATGTTTTTTTAAAAAAAAAAAAAATTTTTTCTAGTATATCCAATATTTTGCATCAACCAATATCACCGCCTGCATAAAATAGAAACAGAAACGAACCAACAACAACCAATATAAACTCAACATTCCTTTAATAATCCAATCTATTCCAAGTTTAATACAACATATAAACACAATAGAGAATCTTCAAAATCTAATCAGGGGCACTTCTTCAAAATCTATTCCAAGTTTAATACAACATACAACTAATTTTTGTTTTTCATCAATCAACATTTTAATACAAAAAACATCCAAATACAAATCATTTCAGTACTCACATCAGAATCTAATCTTCAAAATCATATGACTCATGAAAGGAATAAAACTATGGCATGGCAAAAAAAAACGAAGGAGGGATTGTGCTTCGTTTACCTTCTGAGTTTTCACGTTCATGGAGGAGGGAGGAGGCGCTGCTTCGTTTTCACGGAGGAGGGAGGAGGCGCTGCTTTGTTTTCACGAAAGAGAGAGAAGGCCTTGCTTCGTTTTCACGGAGGAGGGAAGGCCGTTCACGGAGGAGGGAGGAGGGAAGGCGCCGTCGCTCACGAAGGAAGGAAGGAGGGAGAAGCTGCTTCGATTCACGGAGGAGGGAGGAGGGAGGAGGGAGGAGGGAAGGCCGTACGTTCACGGAGGAAGCTTCAAAGGTTCGCAAATGGAGGCTACTGTGTGTGTGAAGTGTAAGGGAGGCGCGGCTGTGTGAATTTTCGCAAATAATGAGAGGGAGTTAGGGTTAAAGAGAGAAATTGGGCATCAGGAGCGCTTTTAGAAAGCGCCTCTAAAGCCTGAGCATCAGGGGCGCTTTTAAAAAGCGCCCCTAAAGGCCCTGCGTGTTCTGAGCATCAGGGGCGCTTTTAAAAAGCGCCTCTAAAGGGTGCGCCCTTTTTTTGCAGTTCTGTTGTAGTGTGCTTTCATTATTACAATCACCTACGCCCAATATTATCCTTTAATACCATAAAAGTTAATATGTGGGGTCCACTTAGTCAAACTAGCACATTGATCCTTATCATTTAAGACAACAATTGGCATTAAATGTTTCTAGTTGCTTGTAATCCATTACACTCATCATTATAATAGGTTAACAACACAACATAAGCTAATTCTCCCCTCGCAACAGTGTTTTTGCCATACCCAAGATTCGAACCCAAGACTTTGAGGTAGAATGCGAGTCCAGTTACCACTCAGATCAACCGTTGTTAGTTTTATTCTTCACTTTTAATGCTTCATATGTGTAATACATCATTTAGAAAATATCATATGTAAAATATATGCGGGTTATATCTCTTAGAGACTACGAGGTAGCTCCTCTATACTCTATCATAATCAATTATCCTTTGGATATTTATTTAACTTTTTACGAGACATTTAATAACCATATTATATACAATATATATCTTAAAATAATAATTTAAAGCATTGAACTTCACACCTCATGCAATCATTTTAGACAAAAGAACTTAGGCGAGGTCACAACTCTAGGATTTTTCTTTGTGTTTTATTGATTTTCATAAAAAATTAATTCAAAGTCAATATATTCATAAATATATTAAATTATAGAAAAATCAATAAAAATGATAACTTAATACCAAAAATAATTTTATAAATTTATACACATAAAAGGGCGCACCCACACACACAAACTCAATTTGAATTGCTTCAATTTGACTTTCAAGTTTGAATTTAAAAATCAATTCAATTATAATATTGCAATGGATCAAATTGTATTATATTTTCATAAATGCCTATAATAGTGAATATGTGGTTATATATTTTTTAAATATTGTTGAAATAAATTAAGATACTTTAAATGGGTTGCATAACATGACATAAACATTATTGACAAGGGCTTAACGCAAAAGTATTGAATGCCACACCAATAGACTTCAAATTTTATTCAACCATGTGAAGTAGTAAACATGGGAAGCGACTCATTTTCGTAAAAACTAGAAATAAAATAAAGATGTGAAAATTATATCGTAATGACTTACGGTTATGACTTCACATTTACACCACAAAATAAAAATCAAATCAAGACGAGATTAATTTTAGACACGAAATGTACTTCCCCAAAGGAGTACAAACCAAGCGCGTGATTTTCTTCGGCTCAAGGTAGTAGGTTGGGCAAATAGTCGCCCATTGGAAGATTGACAGCTCCAAATGGAATTGCTTCATCCCCATTACCATTGCTCAGCAAATCCATAAACCATTGACTTTGCATGGTTTCAACATTCAAACCCAGTCCATGTGCATGATCCATCAAAACCCTTTCTTCATTATTAGCCATTGTCGGTGGAAGTGCTGGTATAGATGCTGCTACATGGACTTGGCCTGGAGCCATGAACTGGAAATTTTTATCCAATGTCTCAATCCTTCTACCAACGTCCTTCAAATTCTGGTCAATCAACCAAGAAAGTTCATTCAAATCAACCATAGACATATTGTCATCCACAATCTTACCTGCAGCAAGGCATTGAAACATGAACATGGTCAATGCTTTCTCCTTGTTCTCTTTCTCTTGTTTCTTCAGCTGCTCTTTCGCCTTCAAAATCCTTTGTTTCAAGAAGGCCTCTTGATCCAACATCTTCCTGCTTTTCTCCAGTTCAGGCATCATCCTAAACTTCGAGATCGCGCTTTGGACTCCCCATGGGGAGGGCCAAACCTCAGGTTTATAATCATATGGGCTATACACTATAGCACAAGCATCAATTCCGCAAAGGGTGCTTAGTTCTTCCACCTTTTTTAATAGACTCTTCTTCCTTTTCTTGTAAGCTGCCTTCCTTGCAGAATCATTGACTATGAAGGCTAGTTTCACCTTGGTCCTAGCCATTGAGAGCAAAAAGAAAAATGATAAGTGCTTTGTTGTGATTTTTGTTTTCATGAAATCTCTTGGTAAATATAGTCCAATTTTGATACATTTGGTATATTTTATCGATAATATTTAGTGTTGTGTAGCTAATTGCCAACTGGAATTTTACAAAAAAAAATTCACTTTAATGTCATTCCATTTATGTATGGATCTAGAAAATTAAGCACTTCTATTCAAGCTGTAAATATACAGTATATTGGTACTTTTTTGAATGCTTGGTATGATTGAGTTGGATATCAAAAAATTTACTCTCATCAAAATCTTGCACATAGATTTTATAGGTTTTTAATTGATGTTATCGTATAGTAGATTTCTAAAATATTATTAACTGTGTGATCAGTAGACATAACAAATCTTTAGAAACTTTTTTTTAATGTAAATAAAGGTATATATGCTTAAATGAAAAAAGAAGAGTCCTACAAAATAATATTTTGATGTTGATTATTTTATTTATACTGCAGTAAATGCAATAAATATGTCTTAAGGTAAAGAAATAATATACAAGGAAAAATAATATACAAGGAAAATAACTATTTTAATTATCCAGAAGTAAATACAATCACCAAGATAAAGAAATAATATACAAGGAAAAACAATGTACAAGGAAAATAATATACAAGGAAAATCAAAAAGATAAAGAAATAACCATCTAGAATTTGAAGGACATATTTCCATATTTGATCCTAACTTATTCGGATTAACCTTTATGTATCAATTTATTTTAAATATATTGTAATAAATTTTTCTTATAAAGTATAATATCAAAAAAAATCCTTATGCAGTAGTTAATTATATCTAAAATCAATTATTAAAATAATATTTATCATATCAGAAAGGAAATAATTAATTGTACAAACAAAAAGTATAATAATTAAGTATTAACCATGTATTTGTTACCTGAAAATAAATTAAGTGACCTCAGGAGATATTTTGCCTATTCTTTAATAAAAAACGTAAATATTAATTAAGGAACCAATTGATTGGTTCATTCTCCAATCTCACTCATTGTGTATTCCGCCAGTTACCTATTTTTTTCGATATGTAGAAATTATTATTAAAAAGACATTTAGTTCAGCACCATTGACACACACTCTCCCCACCTTCTATGAAGAATTTGGGAAGGCGCCGAATCATTTGGCAGGACAAAATGACACACAAGTAGACTAGAGTTTACAGCCAAACTGTGCAGATTACAATTCTGCCACTTGCCTATATTTCTTTCTGAACAAAAACAAAAGCATTTGTTCAATAGGTGTTTCTTAACGGATAGCAATATTGTTGTTAATATAAATACAATAGTTAAAAATTATGAGTAAAAATAATATATATCAGCCAAAAAAACACTACTAAAATATCATCACATCACATAGTAACTTAATAATGGTTCTGGATTTTTGAGTAACTTTAATAGTCCATGTAGTTTGAAAATGTACGACATATACTGTGAAAAGATATTAAAAATTTGAAAGATATTTTACACATGCCGAAACTACCAGTATAAATCCTTTTTTTATTAAAATTCTAGCATAAATTTTGATGATTCTAGAGTTATGGGTTATAATAGCTCATTGATAAATCTTACTTATAAGATTTATTTATACTCTTTAGGCTTAAATTAATGTGAGTTCTTAAGCAACTGTGTTGTTAAATTTGTAAATATGTGTTAAGAAGTGTTAATGAGGGTTACCAACTAACATGTCTAGCACTTTTGGTGCCTTTGTGATAATTTTAATATGTTTTTTCAATGCTACAGCAAGGGATGCTATAACATCAGCGTGTCTACGTCAGTAAGAGAGAAAACTAAAAAGTGCAATTTTGGCGCTCCCACTTTATGTCAAGTCAGCGCTTCCCAATTGGACAGCCTAGCTAAAGTAGCCACCAACCAAAGCACTTTATTGGGACACTTGTCCACTTGCGAATGGAGGATCACTTTTGGTTGGTGGCAAGAAGTGAATCTTCTTCTCCAACACACTTCCTGCTCGCTGGTTCGAATAGAGAGAGTTTTTGACACATTCTTCCCTACATTTTCGTTCAAGCTTTCTCACAAAACTCAGAAAAAATCCTACACCTCAATGTTGCGAAGCGATGCTACAACATCACTAGACTGATTTATGCAAAGGAGTTTGAGTAATATATCTTCTATGCTATTTTCTTTTCTTTGTATTTTCAGTACTATGAATATGGGTCCTATCCTTGTTTTGTATTTTCTTGTTGATGTTCATCATGAGCTAAACCTTTTGTAGTTGGGATACTTAAAGCTTTGTAATGACTTTTTAGTAGTTCTAATGTAATGTTTTGATGTTTGCATTTTAATCCTTGCGTGAAACTTCTTTCAAACTTATTTTGGGACCGGCCAACTAAACCTAAGTATATTCGTAAATTCAAACATGGTTTATGATTAGAACTCAGGGGTTAATGTGGGTGAGTAGTTGTTAAAAGACACTTTAACAATCAATGCTTAAACCTAGACATAGAAAAACATAGTCCATATGGTGAATACTGTGGGTGATTAATATATAAGGGTGAACCTAATTAGAGCTTAGACATAAACCCTTGAACTGAAACCCTGACGTTAGTGACTGAAAGGCAAACATCATCTTAGTGAATGACATTCCAACTATCTTTTTACATTGACTCAATTACATGCTAATCTGACCCCAAATCAGCAATGCATGAAATCTCATGTAGATAAGAAGCGAAGTGAAGTTCAATTTACCGTGGGCGATAATGTTTTGGTGAAATTGCAGCCATATCATTAACATTCAGCATCTCTCTAAAAACATAACAAGTTGTCCATCCGTTATTTCGTTCCTTTTAAAGTGTTAGCCAGGATTGGTTCAGTTGCTTACAAGCTGAATTTGCCCGATACAACAAGAATTCACCCGGTATTTAGAGGTGTTGCTTCAGACCCTTACATGCCACTGCCATTACTCACATCTGTGAAAGCACCGTTGTTGAACCCTACTGTTGTGCTATGCAACAGAGTGAGATTGTTCGCAATGACAAACGGTTTACTTAGTGGCTGATTCAATGGGAAAGTTGTACAGGAGCTGAAGAAACTAGGGAGGATTCAAAAGACATTCAAAGTAATTATCCAAACCTTAACCTTGACAGATAAATAAAACTATACAATTTTCAGGCTCTATTGTGTCTTCCTTATTTTTCTGCTCATTATTCTTACTATTTTCTCAGGCTTGTTTGCATCGTTTTATTTATGGATTAACTTGTCCAGTGATGAGTTTAAAATGTAAATGCAAGAATAGAGACGTAGTTGTGCTACCATCACCTCTTCTAAGACTGGAAATTGTTAACACAATTGATGTTTCAGTAGGCGCTTCAAATTTTGCGGATAGTATAACTACAAAGGTTGTATCATCAAAACATAAAAAATCCAGTGACAGTTTTAATTCATGTTTTAGTGGCTGCGATATGAATATGAATGATTCTTGTGAGGTATTTGACTTTTTTAAGCAAGGTCTAAATCTGAAACAGTTAAGCTTTTGATTTCAACCAGATTCTTAGCTTCATTTTTCCTTCTAGTTTCCCTCTCATTTGGTACAAGTAGATTAAGGTCATAGAAATAGAAAATGGAGCAGTCATAAAAATATAAATTGAAGTAGGACTTTTGGCTTAGGTAGCATATTAGGCTGCTACTATTCTTAGATTTCAAGGAAATTGGGTTTAGTTACATTTACTGGAAATTTGGTTTTTGATAGAGTCCAATGATGTTGAATGATCCAAGTAGATAGGCCCATGTAGTGTGGAACAACTTAGTTCTCTATTTTTTCAATGTTTAAACTTAAACATCCTGATTGTGCTATTTCTTGTTCTTTAATTTTTACCAGTTTGTATATGAGCATTGTTTAATCATCAAGTAATGATGGTGTCCGTACACTAAGTAAATATATCCTAGTAGATCAACAATTGAGGCTCCATTGACTATAAGAATGAATGCTGAGATTGGGGAAAACACGTCTATCTGGGTGAGTATAACGATATAAGAATAAGAATGATTATTTATATGCATGTGTATGTGTGTGTGACACTTATTTCTTTTTTTTTTGTGATCTGGTCTTGAGGAGTCAATGAATAAAGTCTTATTGAGAATTTTCCAGAAGATCTCCAGATTAACATAACGCGTCATCTCTTCAAATTTATTAAAAGAGAATGTACTGGAATATTTTTGGCATATGTGACTAGCTATAAGTAGTTTCACAATTGTAGAGCCTAGGAACTATGAGATTTGTATCTCCTTCTTATTTAGAAGACTATATAGAAATTTAAGTGATATGATAATTTTTTGTTGGGAAGGAATGAAATTGACCTCTCTAATCTATTTTTATATTCATTTTTTTACATTTTTTATTGTCCATGGCAACGGTTTTGAAGTGTTGTATTTGGTGGTTATAGGAAACGGTTTTTCACTGTTGTCCTAGATAGCAATGGTTTTATACTGTTGCCCTAAAGTAGGTAGAAGAAAAACAGTTGTCTTTGTCTTTCAAAAGCAACGATTTTTCATTGGCGTTGATTTTGCTAGCAAAAAGCCGTTGCCTAAAGAATAGGTAATGCGCACAAAAACCTGTTGCACCCGAAAAATCCGGAGAATTTCTCGCGTTTAATGACGTCGCCATCAATATTTAATTATAAGAGAAAATATTGAAAAATCCCTTAAAAACGAAAAACGACCTTGAAAACCAGATTTTGAGTTCAGGAGTGGATTATGTGTGGGGAAAGTATTAGTGTAACGCCCAAATAATTCAATTATTTATTTAATTAAATTATTTAGGTATTTTATTGGTATAGTCACATTAAAATAATAATATGGTGTTTCATTTAAATCAGGGAGTGGTGTTTAGTAATTAAGTTGAGTAGTAGAAGGAGGCCCGTGATCCAAGAGCCCAATGGCATAGGCGCATAGGTGAAGGCATTGGCTAGGGTTTGGATATTTGCGCATTTTTGAGGAAAAAGAAAGAGAGATTGCGAAGAGAGAAGAGAAGGGTGGAGGCGCAACCAAGGGGAAAGAGGAGAGGAGCTCTTGTTGCTGTGGTTCTTTGGAGTTTTCGTGCAAGGGGATCTCGTATTCGGCAAATCTAAGGTAAGGGTGGGTTCTATCTTTATAATAGGGTGTATGATGGGTGTTATGTGGGAGATAGGCTCTATGTTGTCCCTTTGATTTTGTTTGGTGTTTATTTGGTGATGTTTGAATGTATTCATGTTGATTTCAATGGTGATTGATTATGGTGAAAATCAAAAAAAAAAATTGATCCCTAGGCGCCATGGGCACCATTGATGTTGTCGCATGTTGCTGTCTTGGTTGCTGGAAGTGGCGCCCTAGGCGCCCAGTGTTGTTTCGGTGTAACTGAGAAAAGCGCCTTAGGCGCCCAGTGTTGTCCCTGTTGCTGAAACTGGCGCCCTAGGCGCCCAGTCATTGTGTTCTGTCTTTGGTTGTTGCTGGGAGTGGCGCCCTAGGCGCCCAGTGTGTTTCTGTGTTGCTGGAAGTGGCGCCCTAGGCGCCCAATGTTGTTTGGTGTGGTTCTGTGTTGCTGAGAAGGGTGCCCTAGGCGCCCAGTAGCGTTTCTGTGTTGTTGGGGAAGGCGCCCTAGGCGCCCAGTGATGTTCCCATGTTCTGCTGTTGCCGTTTGATATTTCTGCTTGCTGTGTGCGTATAGGATGTTGGTGCCCTGCCACTAGGCGCCTGACCTTGAATTCTGTTGTTGCATGTTGGCGCCCTGCCACTAGGTGCCTGATTCTGCTGGTTGTTGTTGCATGTAGGCGCCCTGCTCCTGGGCGCCATGTCTGTTGTTGTTGCTGTTGGGCTAGGCGCCCTGCTCCTGGGCGCCATGTCTTTTGTTGTTACTGTTGTGCTAGGCGCCCTGCTCCTGGGCGCCATGTCTGTTGTTGTTGCTGTTGGGCTAGGCGCCCTGCTCCTGGGCGCCATGTCTATTGTTGTTACTGTTGGGCTAGGCGCCCTGCTCCTGGGCGCCATGTCTATTGTTGTTACTGTTGGGCTAGGCGCCCTGCTCCTGGGCGCTAGTTCCTGCTGGATGATGTTGCCTGTTGGCGCCCTGTTGCTGGGCGCCAGTCCCTGCCATGTCTGTTTTCTGAAGAAAAAAAATGTTGCTGTTGCTGAAAATAAATGTTGCTGTTTTCTGAAAATTAATGTTGCTGTTTCTGAAAATAAATGTTGCTGTTTTCTGAAAATAAACGTTGCTGTTTTCTGAAAAATAAATGTTGCTGTTGCTGCAAATAAATGTTGCTGTTGCTGAAAATAAATGTTGCTGATTTCTGGAAAATAATTGTGTGTTGTTTTCGGTGAATTATTGTTGCTGTTTTTCTGAAAACTATTGCTGTTGTTGCTGTAAGCTATTGTTGCTGTTTGTTGTAAACTAATGTTGCTATTTGCTGTAAATTGGTATCGTCACTGGTGTCGTAAATTGTCGTTGTTCTCGGTGTTGTTAAATTGTTGTTGCCATTGACGTTGTAAATCTATTGGTGTCTTTGGTGTCGGTGGTTGTTGATCAAGTTGTTAGACGTTCATATAGGTGTTAGCGTTATTGGTGATGATTGGTGTTATTGGTGATGATATAACAGGTGATGTGCCTATTTTATTGGCTAAGGTGATAGGTGATGGGTCTATGACCATTTGTTGATATTGGTGTTGTTGTGTCACTTAGATGATTATTGTTGTTGATTGTTTCTGGTGCATTGTTCATGGTGTCGCATACATTTCATATGCATTATTTTTTACGATGAAGGCTTCGGCCTTGGAGCTATAGGTGATGATGATGATGATGCTTAAAAATGTGGTGATGATATAGGTGATGATGCCCTTATTGGCTATTTTATTGGTGATGATTGGTACCACATGCATATACCCGTTGGTGTGGGTTGCATCTCATTCATTTACTCATGACATTGGTGATGATTCTTGGTGATTTGCAATTTGATGTTGTTGTGAAGTGGTAGATATAGTTGTCATAACTCTAGCATATTGCCTATCATATATGCTATTATAATATTAGATATCTCACCCCTTCTGTTTGAATGTTACCCCTATGCTGGTAACGTGCAGGTGATTTCGAGTGAAGGCGTGTCTACCTTCGCTAGTCGAGTCGGTGTCGTCGCTTTGATACATAGCACTCGGGGGGATGAACGCTAGGCTTTATTAGTTGTCCTTATTATTTAGTTGCTGAAGTTTTATGGTGATGTTATGAATATTCATTTGAACCTTTATTTTTATTCCGCTGCGTGGTGATAGAGTTACTGTCATGTGGACTGAACAGGTGTTTTGGGAGTTCGTCCCATTTATGAAGTGCTATGTATCGTACTATTTTTAATGGTGAATTTTCATATTGGCGTGTGATGTTTTAGTGGTGTAAATGTGGCATCCCTTGTGGGTGTAGTGAAAAATGTTTTTTGAAACTCTGATTTTTGTTAAAAGTTTACCGGGTAGAAAAGGGGTGTTACAATTAGCACTCCACGATATCCTTTCGAAAAAGGTTACATCTGATTAACTGTGCAAAACTATATTAACTTTGAAAATATTTATTTCCCTTTAAATTGAAAAAATGAGTGAAAAGATTTAATGAAAATTATTTGTTTTTTGCAGTTTTAATGAGAGCCAACAAAAAAATGTTTTAAAGACTAAAAAAGATTTTTTATTATTGCACTTGACTAAAGTGGGCCCCCTCTGCTCTTACATATCTCGGGGTAGAGATTCAAGGGCTACGTTGTTCTTGGGTAGAAAATATTTGTGGGTTGGTGTATTTTATTATTTGAAATGATTTTTGAAATCGAAGGGCTTCGTAATGACCAAACGGACAAACCTAGAGTAGTCACTACTAATTGTCTATTTGAAAAGTTAAAGGTTCTCGCGATGATTAAACAAGTTAAACTCAATGTGTGGTTGAGCGGTTGGGGCGCATCGTCCCTTAACCAAGTGTCGAGGGTTCGATCCTCGCCTTGGGTATGGAGCAGCTTTAAATCCCTGGGCCAGCTGTCCCACCCTTCGAGGTGCCTCCATTCAGGCGAGGGGATTAGTCACTGGGTTCGGCGGTGATACCTGGTATATAAAAAAAAATGATAGTTGCTTATATAGGGTGTCGAAAAAACATAGTCACTAACATAGCTTATCTAAAGCAAATAACAAACGTAACTAAATGAATATTTTTTTTAAAAAGGGAAAACAAATATAAAAATAAAGGGATGGGAAGTTTCGAGAGTCATGAGAGTGGTTAATATAAAATGAAGGAAAGGGTAGTGGGTTGTGTGCACCCTACACATGTGTAGGCTGATGGTAATATATTTTTTTATAGGCAATGTTAGTGGGGTGGGGGAAATGTTAGTTTCCTGAGTTTTAACTCGGGAACTCCTTATTGCACTCATTTGGTGCACTCTTTCGGTATTCCTTAGTTCGGCAACTGAGCTACCTTCTTGGGATGCTACTGGTAATATATGACTTAAATATATGTTTGGGCCCTGCAAATATGACCATAATCCAGTTAGGCCCCTGTAAAAAAAAACTTTTAAAAAGACCCTTGTAAAAACAAAATACTTTTAGTTTGGTCCCTCTGTTAATTTTCCGTCTAAAAAAGATGATGTGGCTAACGGTGATGACGTCAGCACTGACGTAGGTGCCACGTGTCAACATTTAATTGGGCCTCAGTGCCACGTGGAACTGGCGTGCCACATCATCACCTCATGTCACCACTACCACGTGGCACTGACATGTGTAACGTTAGCAACTAATGGATGGCTGCCACGTGGCGCTAGCATGGAAAAGTGGGAGCACATTGTTACTTAAAAAAATTAAAGTTTTGGTTACCAAGGGGATAGAAACAACAAAACACAGAATCTGAAATGTGTAGTATTTGCTAACTAGATGTGTATTTTTCAGTTGCAGGAGGTGCAAATATCAGAAAACAAACCCAAAATTCAGGCCCAGTACAACTTGACCAAACCCAATTTATCCAATGTATCCCAAGACTCCTTAGAGGACTTTATCCCTCTGACTCTGTCAAAGTTGGTCTCATCACACCCCAGGTGGATGAGATACAATGCCTTCCAATCTTTCTGCTCATTCTCATTGAATGCAGTAGTTTGTGCTTCAGTTGGGCTTTCATCCAACTGTTCAAAGCCATTATTGACTATTCTCAGCACACCATGGAAGCCAAATATGTCTTCCATTTGTAGGGACCACCTGTCCCAGGTTTTACCATTTAATTTGGGAACCTGTGTAGACAGGTTTGCATTTGCCATTGTGTTTTAGAAACCTGTATTCAGAAAACACTAAACTGTCAAAGTATACACCTATACAGTCATTGTATAGGCAAATTAAAAAGAAAGAATTTAAAGAACAGCAAAGAACTTTGAGAAAAAGCTTGTAGAATGGCCCTAGGATCGTTAGCTCTGAGATACCATGTAGAATATGCTAACCGAGTGTGTATTTTTCAGTTGCAGGAGTTGCAAATATCAGAAAACAAACCCAGAATTCAGGCCCAGTCCAACTTGACCGAACCCAATTGATGAAGCGGGTTAAAGCGGAACCCAGAAACCGGTCACTGTTTAAACACGCGGATCCTGGACTGGATATGAATCCAACCCGAAACTAGAGTATAAAACCCAAAAATTAGGGTTTACTCCGTCATTTCTCTTTTCTTTTTCTCTCTCTTCTTCTTTCTTTTCTTTCTTCGTTTCATTCTTTCTCTTAATCTTCTCTGCTAGGGCTTCACCAATTTGTAACCAATCTTGCAGATTGAGCACTGGAATCACACCAATGCAACAGCGCGAGTGTTTCTGCACAGGTATAGCTGAAAACCCCTTTTCTGCAAAGGTATAGCTGAATGACCCGACTCTTAGAAAAACTTGTAGAAGAAAGTAACAGAAGAGGAAAAGAATGTTGAAGACTTAGGGTAAAGGAAATACTTGTAAATTCATTCATTGTAAGAAAATATGTACATAGAGTAGCTATATATACATTATGATGTAACGATTAGTTAGTTGTTTAGTTAGTTTAATTAGTTGTTAGAAACAGGCTTGATTTGTTTCCAACAAACTATTTAGTTTAACCAACTTAACAGTTTTGTAATGGACATTATAAACTCTATACTTTCCTACTAACGGCTAGATTTTTGAATTTAAAAATTAGTCATTTGTAATTAAAGTGTTGGTTTAGGACTTTGATTAAAATCCAATAAAATGATGAAACGAACTGAATCCAGATCTAAGATGTAAAACGAAATGAACTGAATCCAGATCCAAATCTGTTGATGAAGATCGCGTTTATTGGTTGATGATGATTAATTTCGTTTTCCATGAGTTGTTGATGATGATTAAAACGAAACGAAACTAACAGATTTATCTATTTTAAAGATAAATCTGTTTTGGGAAAAAAACCAAAAATGGATTTATCTTTTAATTAGATAAATGGGTTTAAGGAAAAAATTCATAACGGATTTACCCCCACTATAGATAAATCCGTTATTAAAAAATAACAAAAACGGATTTATCTATTCATCAGATAAATCCATTTTGGAAATATTCAAAACAGATTTATTTAATAAACAGGTAAATCTCTTGTGTATTTAAAAATAATTTTTTTTAATTTTTAAAAAATGGTTATAAAATCACTACTGAGAATCCGTTAAAGAGTCAAAACTAATCTAAAAATTATAAAAACACCACTAAAAATCTTGTAAAACTAAAATAAGGTTATGAAATATTTTTTTTAGATTTTTTGTAATTTATGAAAAAATCAAAAAATTAATAAAAAATAGTAAACGATGGAATTTGAGATTTTGAGCCCCGCAGTCCCAAAAGAAGTGACTTCTTCGGGAATCTAGATGCCTGATTTTTTTCGGATTTACTGGCTGTGGTTTCATTATAATCGGAGAACAACATCGTCACGTGTTAACAAATATCTACACAGTAAACGGAACAAAAAGACAACTAATATTCATTTCTATTTTATTTTTTTAAAAAAAATGTATTTTAATTTTTTAACGGATTTATCACTTTGATTTATTAATTTTTTTACAAGACGGATTTATCTATTTATTAGATAAATCCATTTTTAAAAAATTAAATAATAATAGATAAATCCGATATCAAAAAATAACAAAAACGGATTTAAGTATTTCCTAGGTAAATCCGTTTTGTTATTTTTGATAACCGAATTTATCTAATTAAATATAAATCCGTTTTTGGTTTTTTCCAAAAACGGATTTATCTAATTAAAAGATAAATCCGTTTAAGTGAAAAAACAAAAAACGGATTTATGTTTAATTAGATAAATCCGTTAAGTGGGTTTACTGAGGGGTATTCTCGGAATATCAAATTGTGTGGGTATAGGGGGGAACTGTGGGGGTACAAAAAAAACCAAAAAGGAGCCCATTACTTTCAACAATAAAGAAGAGCCCATTATGCCAAACCCTAAAATGAAAAGGTGTTTTCTTCCTCCTTCCTTTACTCCTTGCCGCCGCATCTCCATTACCAAAATCAGCTTCTCCCTTTTTTCTTATTTCTTTTTCTCTTCTTCTTTACACATAAAGTTCCTCTTCACGTTTATTTTCCTTATACTCTACATAGATTTAGATGGAAATTATTTGCTGACTTGCAGAAATCCATGGAGAAGTCCATGTTGCAGAGAGATAAAAGAGGGGGCAAAACTGGCAAAACCGATAAATCAAAACAGAGAATCGATTGTGCAGAACGCAGAAGCTACTATTTGTTGCTTCAGTTTTGCCGTGGTTTTTCGCTGCTGCCGTACCATAGAAATCGAGTTGGAAGAACACCTAAACAAGAAAGAAGCACTTTGGATATCACGGACGTGCGTTTGTGTTGCTCTACCGCCAAACCAAACACACTATGAATTTGCCGGACAAAATTAGGGTACAACAACCATGGTTTTAAAACCGTTGCCGAATGTAAAGGAAACGGTTTTTTGGCATTACACAACGGTTTTCAGGCGTTGTTGTAGGATAAAAATATTGTAATGGTGCACAAACAATTGGAGCTATGGCGAACACATTAAATGTATAGCACTAAAAGGAAATAATTTATAGAGTAATTTCAGATCTCTGTTCTCGCAGATAACTCAAACTTTTGAATTTACAATAATCAATATATAGCATTTAAAGAAAAGACGATAAAGCAAAAGGAATGGGAAGAAATTTAACTAGTTAATGAAGGTCACCTTGCAGTGTCAAAAGCAATCTTCGTCCTCATATGCCAAGTCAATGCAGAGGCATGGGAAGGTCCTACACACAATCTGTTAGAATATTGACCATTGAAATCTTATCAACCACTATAAATACACTACAACATTTTTGGTTTTAGGCCACGCCAACCATTACCACGGGTAGAAACATGTGGCCTAAACATCATAGAGTCTACGATTTTAAAACTGTTGAAAATGAGATATGTATTAGTTCATGTCTGCACGCTTGTATAACCATTGCCTTTAAATATTTATTAGGCAACACTTAAAACCGTTGGGTAAAAGTATTAGTTCGTTGCCTTTTCTTATAGGCAATTATTAAAAAATCGTGGAATAATAGTGGTCACCATTCTTGTAACATCCTAGATTTTAGTCGACAATAAATAAAGGTATACTGTGGTCACCGTGGACTAATAGTGGTCACCGTGGACTAATAGTGGTCACTGTGGACTAATCTGAAATGTCACTTTTGACCTTTCAGAGATGCAGTGTAAATTTGGAATAATAAGCGGTATATAAAAATTCCCGAACGACTCATCAAACGTTATGACATTCCATAACCATATTACCTCTCACTAATAAAATAGTTCAAGGTTCACATAAGAGTTATACATAACTTTAATCAAAATTCCCAGAATTTCAGTACATCAACCTATCATAACTATCATAACTGAGATATATACTAGTACATAATACACAATATCCAACTACTCAAGTTGACAATTCTTGAGTAACCAAAAGGGGTCTTCAACCTAACATCAAGACTCCTTCTCCTATTGCTTATCAGCGGATATCTTAACCTGCTTATCTGAAAAGGCACAACAAATAAATGATGTGATTACAATAATATCAGTGAGTTCCTCGACGTTACCTCACTATAAATATACTCCTGATATCTTTTAATGCCTTTTAATGTCTTTTAAAATTCGTAGCATAATCCAAAAGAGATTCAGGCAATTACCAACCTCAACGGAGAACCCCAACCCAGCAATCACTGCCGAGTAATGCTAGGGCCTTGGACTCGGGATCATGACTCTCTCTCCAAGTATGCTACCCTTTTTTGGGAGCGTCATCCCGTAATTGGTTGTATATAACCATCCTTTGATCCTTATAGGATCTTTTATTAACGTTGTTGAGACCTTTCTCTCGACTCATTATCCAAGATGTATCCAATAATATGTGTATATATATACATAATATAGTTCTTCCTTTCTCATCTCATAAATCGATCTCTCCGATACTCAAACACACCATGAACAAGTCATATAAAAGGGCTAATTCTATATAAATTAGTGTTACTTATATTAGGGAATGAGTTGGATGGAAATTGGTACACAAAGAAGTAAGAAAACTGAAGTTTGGAAAAGTTGCACAGATTCGGGCGCAAGGGCTGTGCACTTGGACGCACGGACCGAGCCTGTTCAATTAGAACTGTTCGCCCACTGATAGAACCAGGCGCACGGTCCGGGTGTCCCCTGCTGCAACATAAATTTTGACAGTTTCAATGTGTTTTTGAGTCTTCCAATGGTACCAAATCCATCCTAAAACTTCACTAACCTCAAAGTACACTAATTTACCTAGAATCAACATCCATTTCAGTACCATTTATTCTCCAAAACAATCACTATCCCAAAGAATCAATCAATCAACATGCATAACCAAAACTCATCACAATTTGAATCACATTCAAAGTACAATTTCACACTACTAAAAAAATCAAAATTAGAGAGGGAGAAAATCCGTCACTAAACCATCAAAAATCCATCACTAACGATTTTAGCGACAGAATTTGTGACGAACCCAGATTCGTAACTAATTTTGGCGTCACTAAATTTTTAGCGAGAGATTTTGAAAATCCGTCGCTAATAGAGAGGGAAAAATTCTCTCTCTATTAGCCACGGAAATATCCATCTCTACTACCGACAGATTTTTCCCTCTCTATAGTGACGGATTTTCCCTCTCTAATAGTGAGGGAAAAATCCGTCGTAATAGAGAGGGAGAAATCCGTCACTAAACTTAAAAGTACTACAAACACAAAATTCCACCAATTCATTAAACTTGAAAGTTATACAAATTTCTTAAAAGTACATGTTTCTCAATGTGATTAAAAACGACTCCACTAGGGATCGAACCCAGAATCTCTGGTTCCGTAGACCAGCACCTTATCCATTGGGCCATGGAGTCAGATTTCAAGTTTTAGGCATTAACCACACATGAGACCAACAAACCAAAGTTAGCAGCTTGTAATTAATGGACTGGTTTTCATTAAATGCATATATCATTTGAATAGCAAGCAGAACAACTATTGCATATAAAAATTTGCATCTGATGGCATACATGAAGTCAAGCCCAAAGTTCACTAGTTGTAGTACCCGTGCGATGCACGGGGCACGCTAGTATAAAAATAAATTAGAAACTTGCATAAACGTAGAAATAAATTAGCAAAGTTAATAAAAAAAGGGTACAACTCAAGGATAACTTCATACAAAACACAAGTAAAAAGTCTAGAAGTTTAAGGAATACAACAATCATCCTAGGAAAGAAATCATAACATTATTATAATTGGATCATCAGCAGTTTCTCCAACTTCATCATGAGAACAGAACTTCCATAGAGAATATTACTTCTTGAGACTTGAGTAAATATGATATTGTCATCCTTTTGTATGAAGCAAGTCATCAGTTAATGATAGAGCACTTTAACCATTCTACTTGTAAAATAAAGTGAAAATAAAAAAGTAAAATTAACTACGGATACTATAAGTAATTATTGAAATTAATAGAAAGATCACAACATAGAAGAATGTGTTCCCCTGTCTTTGGATTCTTTGATCACTGCCAGCAAGTCGGCATTCAGTATTCAGCAGCATAGCTGCAGTCCATTCACTCCTGCAAGCCCAATTCTAACAGGCATGCAACCAGCTTTTGACATTTAACAGCAAGCAAAAGAGAAGTAATTTTTGGCCCTTAATTTCAACACGATGGCTCAAAAAATGATCAATTTTAAGTCATTTAAATACCTGAAGCACAACTCAGGATATGCACACAATCGTTTCAGGAACTTGAGGTATCTTCTATCTAATCAAGATCATAATACATTAATCTACACTCAGGATGTAACCTGCTCATGGTATGCACACATCCTTGAAATCAATTACTACTCAATATTCATGGAATATTTAACCTTCAAACATATCAATTATCAAAACAATTGAATACCAATAATAAATACCCATCCATTTGCCAAACCCATGTACTATTCGGGCAACAGAACAAAATATACATAATCAATTAATCATTAAGTATAACTCAGACTATTACAGCAAATAAAGGAGGCTTAGTCGAAAGAATAGGTTCTTACATTAGTAGCTACAATATCGAAGAGTGCCCCAGACAAAGGCTTTGGCTAGGATCCATGGAATCACTCTCTTGAAACTGTTGAAATTTTCTGCATAAGACTAATCACTCTCTTGCATCAAATGTTCTTCCTTCCTGCCATCAATAACAGACATCAATATTGAAAAGAAAATACCCAAATTGAAACCATCAAAATTGTTCCTTTTGAATCTGCATCTTCATGCTCTAAAGTTGAATTGGAAGGCCGCATCAGTTTTACCACTTGATTAATTTGTATAGTGCCAAACTTAAGACTACTCTGTACAAATACAAAGTAACTCAATTGGTTAGCAAAATTTGTCTCTTTTAGTTCTTTTTTAAGTGTTCTTGTAGTATTATCTTTTTATATACCTTTTCAAAGCAAAACAAAGAAAATGATAACTATATAACATGCCTCCAATAATATATAACGTACCTCCAATATCAAGGCTTCCTACACCCGAAGTCCACTACCAGACTCCCATTTTCCATAAAGCCAAATAGAAACGATTCAAGCTTTTGTTGGGAGATCGATATTAAACAAAATGTGATATCAAAGGCATTATGTTTATGACTTAAGAGTAACCTAATGCAGCAAATGATGAAGTTCAGTGACCATTTCCTCTTCCCATCCAAATGATATTCTTCTCCATTTAATGATCCATTCCAAACACTCACCATCCCATCGACCCATTGTTGGAACCATAACATTCCTGTCAACTGCAGCAATGTAAAGTCTTGGAAATTGAACTTTAAGAGCTATTGGACAACACCATACATCACCCCAAACATAAACATGCAATGGGAAGAACATATATTGCCACATCTATTTAATACATGATAACACAAAGACAACAATCCTTTGCCAAAACCCTACTACTTGCTAGAGATTGAAACCAGATAACACAAATAAGAATTAATTTTGGATGAATAGTGAACAACCAAAAAACCAATTAAATTATAACAAAGGTGAATCTTTAAACAAATAAATTCAAATTACTACTACAACTTTTAAACATAAACATATCCTTTTTTGTGACAAACTTAAACTGTATTTTTGTGAGAATTTGAACCTGTATTTGATGAAACAGTTTCCCATAACAACAAAACTATACCTATTATCAAAGAAAAGGATGTAATATCTAAAGATGAACACCTCCAGGAACTAAAATCCCACAGCACCTTGCAAGACAAACCATTTGGGGAACACCTGAAGTTAACACATTTGAATGAGTTTAAATCAATGCATTTAAATCAAATGCATTTAGTGCATAAAGACCAAATAATGAAAAATAAATACCTTCAAAAGACTCCAAGCAGCTTCATAGGCATCAGCATCCTCTAAGAAGTAAATTAATAATGAACACCAAAAAAAGCTTTATAATTGTCACTTTGAGACATTGTAGTAGACCCCATTGTTTGACCAGTAGCATTTTCAGAAGTAGCCACATAGTGCTTGAACTATTGGTGTTTCTGATAAGCAACTTGAATTGCTAAATACTAAGAAAGTAGATTACCATTGGAAAGTTCAACTATGCATGCACATGTTGCGAATCTTGAACTCTTATCAAAAGGAGATCCTTCTATTTAAACACCATGACAGATCGAAGAATGAATAAAATGGCACCTGAAGACATCTTATATTTGGTTATCAACTTGCCACTAAGGTAGTAATAAACAAATGGACAAATTTAAATCAACTTACCCCTAAGAAATAAGAATAATAAGAGAGAAGGCTTGAATGAGAGCGGTCTTATACTCAGCAATTAAAATCATCCAATTGAATATTTATTTTGTAGAGACCCAATTGAAATTTGCTGCAAATACGATGATACACACACTAAACCTTACATCAGTTACAGTGCAAACACCAATAACTTGGGGCATAGATTCAGGTAACTATAGAAAATTAGGGAAAATCAGAAATGGGAAAATCACAACATCAACATCAAGAGATTCAATAGATTCAACATTTAGGTAAAATCAGAATTGGGAAAATTGGGGAAAATCACAGCATCAACGTCAACAGATTCAACATTGGGAAAATTGGGGGAAAACCATAAGAGATTCAAGATCAACAGATTCAATATCAATAGAATATGAATTAGGTGTAACACCAACTATCCGTGCTTTGTCGCCTTTGCCTTCCCCCTGTTTTTCTGTAAAAACCACAAATATGAAGGGTGAGATAAACATTATCTCAGTGAGTCCTATCGTGACCCCTGACCAACTCTAACGGTTTGTTATACTTGAATCTGAACTCGTGGCCCGAGTAAGCGACCACGTGAATACATGATGATTACTCGTAACTTGTAGTCCTAATAAGTGACTACTTGTTACATTTCTGATTTCTTTCCTGATGTAGCCCTAATAAGCGACTACAGATCATATTTTAACATGAACTTAGCACAACCCGAGATATAATGCTAGACAATCTTGATTGCCCAATATCTACGGAAACCCCAATCCGAAATTCTATCCGAATAATGCTAGGGTCCTAGCTTTGGATTCATGACTCCCCTCCACTAGGTATGCTAATAACTGGAGGATCGTCATCCTCGATATACACAAGGTATACCATCTACCTTTCCCCGATGGAAAGTAACTTGATTTGTGTTTACATGAATTGAGAGTTTTTATGTCTTTATAGACTTACAATCAATTAGCTTTCATGACATGATGAACTTGAAGTTCGTTATCTTAACATGATTGGACTCAAGGTCCGTTAACATTTCTTGACTTGTGCTCTCACGCGTTCTCTAAGTACGGTTTTCATCACATTCATAACACACAAGTTTTCTATCAAACATGATTAATTCCATGATATCAATCTTTACATTGTTGGGGAACCATGGGGAATGGATTAGAAGAGGATTGGAATCCTTTGGAATGGATAAAAAGGTACTTTGAATTTGAAGGTCAGAAAGTTTCACACGACCCGTGCGTGTAGGCGCACGACCCGTGCGACTTGAACAATTTGTAGAAGATTTCCAGAAAGATACGCACGACCCGTGCGACTAAGCGCACGATCCGGGCGTTATCCCATGAAATTGTAGAAGTTCCAGAAGCATACGCACGACCCGTGCGACTAGGCGCACGATCCGTGCGTGTTTAAAAATCCAGTTCTTGTAGTATCAGATGGAGGCGCACGACCCGTGCTCGTAGGCACACGATCCGTGCGTCTCTATCAGTTTTCCAGAAAACAGACTTTTCATGAGTTTTTCCATTCCGTTCCGATTCCAAAATCCGTTCCGATTCCAAAATCCCTTCCGATTGAGACCCAAACTTAAACACGCATTAAAACAGTATTTTATATCAGTCTCAATCAAATAACCCCCAAACAATCAATCAACAATTTATGATTTAAAACGCAATCCTCTTGAGAAAACGGTTTTTAATAAGTTTCCTTTCGATAACAGAAGCGCGTGACCATAGTTTTCGAAAATAAAACTCAGAACGCAAACACATTCCCTAAGCGAGTTATAGAACTCACCTATTTGCGATGAAAATCGCACAACCCTGAATTTACTACGGTCACGAACAAAAGAACTACACGAACGGTCTCCGACTTCGCTCGTAGTGCCACCGAAACTGAACAATCGAACCCAGCTTCATCCCCTTCGAATCCAGCTACTCAATCTTTGTTCCAACAATCTGTATGGAGCTCTATTGCTGAGTATTAACCTTCAGTTGCAACATGCAGCAGCTGTTCCACACACTTAGAGTTTGAGGTCCTTTAATGGTGTTTGGGGAATGGGTGGGTTGCTGTAAACTGAAGTGGTATCAAAATGTAGAGGGAGAAGAAAGAAGAACAGTGGTGGGTTCAGATCTCACATGCACCAAGTTTCCATGGAACTCTCTCTCTTCAAAACCCTCTCTCTCTCTCTCTCGCGACCTCTCCTCTTTCTCTCTAACTCCTCACTTCAGTTTTTTCTGAAACTCCACAATTAAAAGGGTAAGGAGGACTTGGGGGTCAGCTGGTCACTTAGACTAGGGAATTTATCCAAATACCCCTCAGCTACTAATTCTATTCTTTGAGACATCTTATTACCTATGAAGCTTAACTTAACTCATTTTAACTTAGAACTTAGGCACATTACCCCTAGCACTTAATCAAACAATTATTCATTTATTAAACATAATTATTCGAATATTATAGTAAATATATATATATATATATATATATATATATATATATATATAACTTCTCGCTAATTTTCAATAATTGAAATTAGCTAATTAGGGGATGTTACAATCACCCCAACTTTTAAAAGTTTGTCCTCAAAATTGACAAAACGTACCTCAATCGAACAGATAGGGATATTTCACCCGCATGTTCTCCTCTACTTCCCATGTCGCTTCGTCAGGTGACGCACCGTCCCAAAGCACCTTGACAATAGGAATTGATCTCGTCCGAAGCGTCTTCTCACCACGTTCGATGATCCTAATTGGAGTAGGCTGATAAGATAAATCTGGTCTGATGTCAATCGCTTCATAACTTAATGGTTGATTTGGATCATGAATATATTTCCTTAACTGCGATACATGAAACACATCATGTAATCTGGACAATTCTGGAGGTAATGCAATGCGATACGCTACCGGCCCAACTCCCTCGATAATTTGGAAGGGTCCGACATACCGAGGACTGAGCTTCTTCGCTCGCAAAGCGATACCGGTCCCGATGGTTGGAGAAAGTCTCAAAAAGACATGGTCTCCCTCTTCGAATTCTAACGGCCTTCTTCTCTTATCCGCATAACTCTTTTGTCGACTCTGCGCGGCTTTCATCCTTTCTCTTATTTGACGGATCTTCTCCGTAGTCTCACGGACCAAATCCGGTCCCAACAATCTCTGCTCACCTACATTCCACCAACACAATGGTGTTTTGCACTTCCTTCCATACAATGCTTCATATGGAGCCATCCCAATACTAGAATGGAAGATGATCCTCCCATCTTCCTCCACTATCGAGTACACAAGCCCTCAACATATCCTCCAATGTCTGGATTGTTCTCTCAGTCTGCCCATCTATCTGTGGATGGTAAGCGGTGCTAAAACATACTGTCGTCCCCAACGCCATATTCAATGCTCTCCAAAATCGAGATGTGAACTTGGGATCTCGATCACAGATGATACTTGTAGGGATTCCATGCAACTTCACAATATTCTTGAGATACTCATCTGCTAACCTAGCAACCTTGTGAGTCGAACGCACTGGAATAAAATGAGCGGACTTGGTCAGGCGATCCACCACTACCGAAATAGAATCATTTCCGGCTTGGGACCGTGGCAATCCCATGACAAAATCCATAGATATGCTTTCCCATTTCCATTCAGGTACATTCAACGGTTGTAACTGGCCACCTGGCTTCTGGTGCTCTATCTTAACCTTTTGACAAGTCAAGCATCGAGACACAAACTCTGCAATATCCATTTTCATACCCAGCCACCAGTACAATTGCTTCAAATCTCGATACATCTTGGTAGACCCAGGATGTATTGAGAACTGACTCTTATGAGCCTCCTCTAAAACTAGCCTCTTCACATCCTCATCATTCGGCACACAGATTCTGCCATCAAAACAAATTACACCATCCCCGTCTTCGGTGTAACTCGGCAATCTCTTCTGCACTTGCATCTCTACATCACCTTCTTGGGCTGAGCGAATTAGATCTCTCAAGGGACTTGAAATCCGAATGTGACTCAACACCAACCTGCTCCTTCTTGACTTCACTCTCAAATTGAGGTCCCTGAACGATTCCAACAAGGACATCTCGTGCATCATTAACTCTGCAGTATGGATAGACTTTCTACTTAAAGCATCGGCCACAACATTAGCCTTACCAGGATGGTACTTCAATTCAAAATCGTAATCCTTCAAGAATTCTACCCATCTCCTCTGTCTGTTGTTCAGCTCCTTTTGGTCAAACAAATACTTAAGACTCTTGTGGTCACTAAAGACTTCGAAACGAGACCCATACAGGTAATGTCTCCAAATCTTTAGGGCAAACACAATCGCCGCCAACTCTAAATCATGAGTTGGGTAATTCTCTTCATGCGGCTTCAACTGCCTGGAGGCATAGGCAACTACTTGTTGATTCTGCATCAGGACACATCCCAAACCCTTACCAGAGGCGTCGCAATAGATTTGGAATCCTACGGACGGATCTGGAAGAATCAGGATAGGTGCAGAAGTCAAACGATTCTTCAATTCCGTGAAACAATTTTCACAATCTGAGTCCCAATCAAACGGCTGACCCTTGCGAGTTAACCGCGTGAGTGGAAGAACCAGCTGGGAAAATCCTTGAATGAATCTTCGATAATATCCAGCTAATCCCAAGAAACTTCTTACCTCAGTAACCGTAGACGGTTGCTCCCAGTCTACTACAGCTTCGATCTTACTGGGATCCATTGCAACACCAGTCCTAGATATCACATGGCCCAGAAACTTAACTTCGGGCATCCAAAAGTCACATTTGGACGGCTTAGCATACAACTTCTTCTCTCGGAGTACGTTCAGAACAATTCGGAGATGTTGCACATGCTCCTCAATCGTTTTAGAGAACACCAAGATATCGTCAATGAACACTACCACAAACTGATCCAGATAGGGATTAAAATCTGATTCATATAATCCATGAATACGGCTGGAGCATTGGTCAAACCGAAGGGCATCACTACAAATTCATAGTGTCCATACCTCGTACGGAAAGCGGTCTTCGGGACGTCCAAAGCTCGCACCCTGATTTGGTGATAGCCGGACCTCAAATCAATTTTTGAAAATACAGAAGCTCCCCTCAACTGATCCAGCAAATCATCAATCCTCGGTAGAGGGTACTTGTTCTTGACAGTTACCTTATTCAACTGACGATAATCGATACACAATCTCATACTTCCGTCCTTCTTCTTGACAACCAACACTGGAGCACCCCATGGTGAGGCACTCGGCCGGATGAACCGTTTGGAAATTAGCTCTTCCAGTTGCACTTTCAATTCCCTCAACTCTAATGGCGACATTCTATACGGGGCTATAGAAATAAAACTCAAAACGCAAACACATTCCCTAAGCGAGTTATAGAACTCACCTATTTGCGATGAAAATCGCACAACCCCGAATTTACTACGGTCACGAACAAAAGAACTACACAAACGGTCTCCGACTTCGCTCCTAGTGCCACCGAAACTGAACAATCGAACCCAGCTTCATCCCCTTCGAATCCAACTACTCAATCTTTGTTCCAACAATCTGTATGGAGCTCTATTGCTGAGTATTAACCTTCAGTTGCAACATGCAGCAGCTGTTCCACACACTTATAGTTTGAGGTCCTTTAATGGTTTTTGGGGAATGGGTGGGTTGCTGTAAACTGAAGTGGTATCAAAATGTAGAGGGAGAAGAAAGAAGAACAGTGGTGGGTTCAGATCTCACATGCACCAAGTTTCCATGGAACTCTCTCTCTTCAAAACCCTCTCTCTCTCTCGCGACCTCTCCTCTTTCTCTCTAACTCCTCACTTCAGTTTTTTCTGAAACTCCACAATTAAAAGGGTAAGGAGGACTTGGGGGTCAGCTGGTCACTTAGACTAGGGAATTTATCCAAATACCCCTCAGCTACTAATTCTATTCTTTGAGACATCTTATTACCTATGAAGCTTAACTTAACTCATTTTAACTTAGAACTTAGGCACATTACCCCTAGCACTTAATCAAACAATTATTCATTTATTAAACATAATTATTCGAATATTATAGTAAATATATATATATATATATATATATATATATAACTTCTCGCTAATTTTCAATAATTGAAATTAGCTAATTAGGGGATGTTACATTAGGGATTTAGGGTTTTGAGTGATAATCAATTTCTGACCTTAAAGCTACCAGCAATGGCAGAGGCGGCGAACGGGACGGAGGGAAGAGGCGCCCACGGCGAACGAACGGCGGCGAAGTTCGAACGGAAGGAAGAAACGCGATTTCACAAAGCTGCTGGCGTCACGAACGAAAGCTGCTGGTGCGATCGCAGGGAGCTTGCGGTGGAGGGAAGAGGCGGCCGGAGGGGAAGGAGGAGGAGAGCTTGAGTGTTGAGAGCTTTAAGCTTGATTGTTGAAGGAACAGAGAAGAGGAACGGGAGGGAGAAAGAACGCGAGAAGCCGAGAACAGAACACGGGGAAAGAGAAAAGTTTTTTTTTTTGAAAATGAGAGAGAAAATTGAGTGTGGGAGTGTTGTGTGAGTGATATTGAAGCGTTAATGGGAGGGAAGTGAAAACAAGAGCGCGCTCATTGGGAAGGAAAATTTTTGGTCAGCGGCGGATTAGTTATTCCTCGCTATTAGTGAGGGATTCCTTTCCTCGCTATTAGTGAGAGATACATTTCCTTCTCAAAATCCCTCTCTAAACGTCTTTTGAACGTTTTGTGACGAATTTAGCTACGGAATTATTAGAGAGGGATATTTTTGGTCTCTATTTCCATCACAAACGTAAGTCAGCGCTTTTCGTAGTTAAATCCCTCACTAATAGCGAGGGATACTAATCCATCGCAAAAATCCCTCTCTAAAAACAACTTTTCTAGTAGTGTCATTCAAATAGAGTTTGAGACTTAACAACAAGTCCAAACCCTAACTATCAAAAGGGATTTCAAGTAGGTTAGTACTCACAACCCAGAATATATGAAAGAGGGAGGAATGGAACACACATTGACCATAGGATTTCTCCATACTTCAAATTTTACACTTCAAAGCACCAACCAATAAATTCCTCAGCTCCTATTTGCTCGAATCAGTACCCAATAACCCCCAAACAACATCCTACTTGCTTTCTAACCTCCATTTCGCAGAGCTAAACCCACATGCAACTCCCTTTGAGCATCCATAACCTTGGAAACTCACATGCAAAGCAACTTGTTGACTCTAGGTGATGATGATGATGATGATGATGATGATGATGATGATGATGATGATGATGATGATGATGATGATGATAGAAATGAGAGGATTGAGTGTTTCTAATAATGGAAGTAAATTTGAGGATGAAGATTTGAAGAAGACCTTTCCCTTCTCCCTTTCAAACTTTAGCATTTATGTTCAAATTATTTTGCTTGTGTTGCTCGCTCATTATGAGCTAAATACTCATAGTTGGAATGTTTGGATCTGTGTAATGAAGTTTTAGTGCATTTAATGAAGTGTGTTTGATGTTTAAATATTTTATCTTTTGCGAAATTAATTTTTCCATTTTAAATTACAAATGGCCAACTAATTTCAAGTAGCATTTGTAAATTCTGAAAAGGTTTATGAATAGATCTCCAAAGATAATATGGATAGTGAGTATTAAATGATACTTTAATACTCCTTGCTTAAACCCTGGACATAGGAGGGAAAAATACATAAGGTGAACACTGTGGATGCGTAAGTAGCCTAGGGTAAACCTTTTTTGGGCTTAGACATAAGCTCTTGTAGCAAAACCCTAGTGAAAGTATTTGAAAAAATAGCAACTGTTGCGACAGCATCTAATGCTGCAGCATTAGATACAACATTAGTGCATTTTAATGGATTTACATAGTGAAAACATTCCAACTCATTCTCAGCTCTGATTTTCATACCCTTTACGTAAATTGTTATTCAAAGATGCTTTCAAAAACTTGTGTCAATTTATTTTCCCTCACTAATTTGCTAGCCAAATTAAGCACGAATTAGACTTCAATCCTCGTGAGAACGATATTTATTTATCACTTACTACTTGTTGCGATTGTGTATACTTGACATCACGTTTTCACACAACATGCATGCTGAAATATAGTTTTAGTAATTCGAATCTCCTTCTTGATTGTCAAGTTATTGAATGAGTAACCGTTTGCAAGTTTGATGCTTTGAAAATTTGTCAAATTAATATTGTATACGCGATTTTTATAATGTTCATGTTACAGTTAGCACGATAGAATGTCCCATTTGTTATATGATTGATGATTATGATAAGGGCTGATGAATTGTTCGTAAGTTGGATTTCATAACATTATTCCGAATTTACACAATTGAACATGAAAATGAAGTTCTTGCTTGTACATGTTATTAACTATCAGTTGTTTGATTGGAAATTCTCATGACTAACAGTAAAATGTTTACCAAATTTGGACGTTCGGTTTATTTAAGTCCATGTGTCAACTCTTGTTGATTATGGCATAATGGATTGTTCTGAATCACTTCTAGGTCTATGTCCTTGATTGTCGCTGTTTTGAGATTTGATTGGAACCGTTATCTTTGTTAAGTCTCTTTCATATGTCCCAATTTCGAAAATATGTTTTTCAATTATGTCTTTCCATCTTATCCGATTTAAATCATTGGATCATTTAGTGACGGTGCTTAGGATCAAATAATTTATTGGTCAGGGTATCTTGTGAAAGGTTAACTCTCAATAGACTAAATCACTAGTGGAAAAATGACATTAGAAAGCATCATTTAGCATCGGTTGTTTGAACAGCCGATGCTAAATGTTGAACCGGTGGCATTTTTGCAATTAAATAGAAGATTTCATACTTCGCGCCTACTTTTAGCGTCGGGTGTTTCAACGCCCGATGCTAAATGTATTTGCTTTAGACATTTAGCATCGAGTGTTTAAACACCCGATGCTAAATGTCTAAAGCAAATACATTTAGCGTCGGGTGTTTAAACACCCGATGCTAAATGTCTAAAAGCAAATACATTTAGCATCGGGTGTTTAAACAACCGATGTTAAATGTGAACATTTAGTATCGGTTGTGACAACATCCGATGCTAAAAGTCTGAATCCACTTAATTTTTTTCTTTTCCTTCGTACCCTAAACATTCAATCAACTTGCATTCTCTTCTTCTCTTCGTGCTCTCTTCCTCTCCCTCCCTCTAACTCTCTTCCTCTCTTCTCCCGGCTCTCTTCGCATTCACTAACAAGGGAAGAACGAAGCGAGTTGATTTTATTTGTTTCAAGGGAACAACGATTTGCAACTCGAGCGGGTTAACGTTTACTACAATGAAGCGAGTTGCGGACGATTTGTACCTAGAGCTGTGCTCAAGGATCTGGAGCCAGGGACCATGGACAATATCAGATCTGGTCCCTTTAGCCCTTCATTCTCAGAAGTTCCTCTTCCTCGCAAAATCTATAATCTGCGACCTAGATGTTGTCTCGACTCTTCCCCAAAACCCTAACCTTAACTACCAGCTACTCTCGCTCCCTCTCCACAACCACCTCCGCCATCTCTTTCCTCGATAGTTATATCAAAACACTTGCCGAGATTGTCGGAAGGTAAGTGCCGTTATAATTAAATCTTAGTCTTCACTCACTTGTTTCTTTCAATTTCCAAAATTAATCAACCATCTGTTCTTCCCCTGTATTTTTGCGATGTCATTTTAGGTTACTGTTATTTCCCCCAATATAATAAATGCAATATGCGCTTGTAAGAGTAAATGATTGTGTTTTGGTCCTTATCATTTTGTTTGTTTGAGTGGTTTATTTGTTGCAGTGAAGAAGAAGCCAGGATGATGGTATATGAATTTAGCATAACTCCCCACTACTACTATGTATTTGGGACACTTATACCTGAAGAGCATTCCTACCGAATTGAACGTATGTATATAATCATCATGGTTATGAAACGCAAACTTTCTTTTAGCTTCTATTTGTCTTTTATACAAATACAAATTATGGTTTCAACTTGTTTCTTTTTCTTTTTCAATCTGCAGTACTTCCCAGGGTTTCTCTGGTACTTTCTGATCCTTATCCGCTTGTGAATATTAAGAATAAAGTCTATGGAGGTAATGTTAATATTTTTTGTTCTGTTATCTGCAATTTAATCACACTATTCATTAAATATTCAGGACTTTTCTGTTTAACTCACACCAGGTGTCTAAGTTTATTAAAAATATCAATATTACACTTCAGTCAATTATTTGTGAGAATTTCAGAATGATCGGCAAAATGTTAATGACTTGTGTTTTCAGGTGGAGCCAGCTGGGTTGATTTTGTTGATCACTTAAATGGTATCAAATCAATGGCTAACTTTTGGCCTTTTGTAGCATCTCTGATATCAATGTATTCATTCATAAGCTGTTTTCATTAAATTCATAAATTGGCCTTTTGTTGATCACTTAAAGAGGCACTCATCTTAGCCACTCAATTCATTCGTACGCTGTTTAAGGAAACTATAATTAAACTTCCCTCAACACATCATTTGTATTCATTATTGTTGTGTTATACTCCATCCTAAGGATTTCTGTAACAATTTCTGTTCATGGTGGTGTGAAAGAAGCTAGAGCAGCACAAAACAGGTGACATTAACATTGATTAAAGCTAGAATTAGAGGCATTGATTAAATAAATATATTTAGGCTTTATGATATAGGATGTCATGTATTGTTTTCCTATGATCCTTATCTTGAATGATTAACAAGTGAGGTTGGTACACATGGGATGGCACATTGCTGGCTCTTATCCATTTTTTGTTTGTCTTATATGGAGAAGACAAAACAATGTAGACTTGAATTTACTTAAGGGATCCTCTTCCCTTTTTTTCATTTTGGAGAAGGGTTGCAACTCATCTATAACTATTTTTTCAGTATTTGTTGCACAGGCAAAAAAATGGGAAATCAAGAGTATGCTCAAGCTAATCAAGAGTATGTTGGTAAGAATCTATGTACATTTGCTTTTTTCTTTTTATGTGCTATCATTTGTTTGATTCTTAATATGGAAATGCAGCTGCCCAGCTTTAATGGAGATGGAAATGCAGAAAGTGATGCCCCAATCAGGTATTAGCTGATTCTGTCTGTCTGTTAAATCTGTTTTGAAGCACTAATTCATGTAGTACCTGGACGTGCTTTGCAGGAGAAGTTATATCTAGTGTACTATCCCACTATTCAGCAGATTGGGCTCAAGAAGGGGGTGATCCATGTTTACCTGTTCCGTGCTCGTGGATCCGCTGAATCTCATATCTACGGCCAAGAATAGTTTCAATGTAATTTTTTCATATTTTGAGGCTTTTGTTTTGTTTATACAGCAGTCTTATTCCTTCTCATATCCTCAGCTAATATGACAATTATGCTAATATGAATCATGTTACTTTGATTGCTTAAACAAATTATGTTGGTATCTCTCAGCTAATATGACAATGTGTATTCAGTACATTTTGACATTCTGGATTTTTTCTCTCTTTTAATATTCCCTTTTCCCATTGATCCTATATATTTTATTCATGTATTCCCTTGTTATGTATCTTCTTCATTTTAATTTATGCCACCACTCTCTTTGGGTTCATATAACCTTCTTCTTAGTTTTATTACATAGACTTGTTCATAAATTGGGTTCATATAACATGGTCTGGAACTTTCATCATTACTCAGCTGCTCCTTATCTCTTTACTTTTTTATCCCTTTTCTTATTTTCTGAGATGCAGATATGGACCAAAGGAAGGCAGAGATGGCTAAGCATTCAGATGCCTTTATTGCCTTACCAGGTTAGCCTTAGCTGAGAGTAGTTTGTTGTATCAGGAAACATCATAGTGCTTCTAGCTTTCTTATGTTGCATTGACCATATCTCAGTCTTTGATGGTTTCAAGAATAAGCTGTGAAACTTGTTTTTTAAAGATTTTTTTGACTTAAACAATACTAAACGGAACAACAGAATGTATGTGTTTGTGTGACAGAAGTGCCATCAAGTTTAATGAAGAGGTATTGGGAAGGAATGTCAATTTCGAATTTTGTAATTTATAAAAAAGAAATGGGAGACAAGGCCAAAATCCTACATGGTTGTGAAACTGTTAAACATTTCAAAAAAATTAAGAGGATATTGCTTTTAGTTGTTTGCTGGCATTTTCTACTAATGAACAGGATGCTAATTAAGTATGAACCCCCATACTCAACAATTTCTTTGTGACAGGATTACTTGGAAAGTTGGAATATCCATGCTCTTGGATGGATGTGGTTCTCTGCATTTCTTTTCTAGAATGTGGATCACAAACAACTATTAATCCTTCTGAAGTTGGATCCCTGCCTACTTTGAAAGGTTTGAATTTGTATATATACATTTGTGTTTATGAAGTTTATTATAGATGGTTGCATTAGCATATATGAAAACATGCTTTAGAGGTTTTATTATTTATCTTCTAAGATGGATAACACATGACATACTGATGTTTCTATTTTCTTGTATCAATGCTATGCTAGAACATTTCACTACAAAGGGGTGCTACATTTACTTGTGATGAACACAGTTCTATTACTGGCCATACTTGAAGTCAACAAATTAAGTATGCGCTTTTTTTTTTGCTTAGTATTTTGATGAGATGAGAAAATATAAATACTAAAGTAGTTGAATGCACTTTTCACATAATTGGCACTTATATTGACTTACAAAATACTAAGAAAATATAAATACTAAAGTCATTCTACATGTGGCATTCATGCTTTTCTTTTTATCCATCTTATATTCTTTCAAATTAACCCTTTCCTTATATTAAACATGTTCATTTATTTATTGTCATTGCTGTAGAGATTTGAGTTTCAATAGCATGAGCCATTTTTGTTGTCCTAAATTTTCAAATGCTTTTTATTTTCACATTGTAGGATATGACTCAAGCAACCCCAACTCAGGAGCTTGCAGCAAAGGATCTTCATGGATATGAGTGGAAGTTTAAGCATATAAATAGAGGTAATTTGGCACTTATAATGGAAGTTTACGGCCGGCTGGAGCACATTTGTCATGTCGAAAAGATTAGTTGCTGGAGATGCTTTTGTTTTCCTAAGGGGAGAACATGGACAACTGAGAGTTGGTGTTAGGCGAATGGCTAGACAGTAAAGTACTATGCTTTCATCTGTGATATCAAGCCAGAGCATACATCTTGGTGTGCTTGCTACAGCGTCCCTTGCTGTCATTAGCTTATGATCACAAGCATACTCCTTTTCCCTTTTTGTAATTACCATAATTCTTGTTCAGTTTGTGTTTTCAGTTTTTATATGGCTATACTTGTTCTCTTCTTGAATATTATTCTAATTGTTGTAGACTGTAATTACCATAGTTCTTGAATATTATTCTCTTGAATGAATTGATGTTGTAAGTGATGTTTGTGAGGCATGTATAAAAAGAAACTAGACATTTAGCATCGCTTGTTTCAAACAAGCGATGCTAAATGTCTTTTTTTTATCAAAAAAATGACATTTAGCATCGGTTGTTTCAAACAAACGATGCTAAATGTATCAATAAATGACATTTAGCATCGGTTGTTTGAAACAACCGATGCTAAATGTCATTTTTTTTATCAAAAATGACTTTTAGCATCGGTTATTTGGAACAACCGATACTAAATGTCACTTTCATGAAATTTAGCATCGGTTGTTTCAAATAACCGATGCTAAATGTCACTTTCAGGACATTTAGCATCGGTTGTTTCAAATAACCGATGCTAAATGTCATTTTCAGACAGCAAAAACAGTGATGAAATGGACATTTAGCATCGGTTATATGAACACCCGATGCTAAATGTGACATTTAGCGTCGGTTAAATAACCGATGCTAAATGTATGACATTTAGCATCGGGCGATTTAGCGTCGGGCGATAACCGAAGCTAAATGTCCAATTTAACCGACGCTAAATGTCTTTTTTGCACTAGTGAATTAAGAATAAGGAAGAGGAGTTGAGTTGTCTATTTTCTGATTTTAGGTAATAGATGGGACTTGAACAATTTTTGAGGACAAAAATTTTCAAGTTGGGGTGAAATGTAACACCCAAAGAAATTTTTATTTCTTTGATTGCTAAGTAAATTAATGATTCGTTGATTGGATTGATAATTGCATGATTTAATTGATTAAATGGGATACTTGTATGCATGTTGTTTTTGTTTGATTAATTAAAAGTCGCCTTAGGTGAAGACATAGTAAGGGGATTTAAGAAATATTGAGACAAGGGCAAAGTAGGAATTTCCAACCCAAGTATTCACTAACTTCCACTCCCTCTCAGCTGAACATAAAAACACATATACACCCACTTTCATTTAGTTTCCAAAAATAAAAGAAAGAAGAGAGAGTGGAGAGAAAGAGAGAAAGTCGAAGAGGAGAGAAAGAGATAAAGCCATGGAGGGTTTCCGTCAACCCTAGCTACCCTTGAATACCCACTTGATAAAGCCATTCTTCTCTTCTTTTCATTCTCATTACATCATGGAAGCAAGACCAAGAGCTCATTTGATTCAACATCTACCTTTTTCTCCAAATCCATTTCGAGTTGCATGAGGGTGAAAGAGCTAGATTGTGAGATTTTGGTTGTTACATGCTTGTTTGGGGAGCTGAAATGGAGCTTAGGGAAGCTACATTCTGGTTCTAAGGGTCAAACTAGAGAGTTGGGAGCTGAAATCAGAATTTGGGATTTTAGGAGCTTGCTTTATTGAAGAAAACTTCACCATCTTACTTATATTCTCAAATTTCTGCACTTATTGTGAGTTCCTTGCCCTATTTTGTGTTTTATGAACTTGTGTTCTATGAAATGAGTTTCTATTGAGCTTAAATGATTTCCATGTGCTTCTGGTTGGTTTGTTATGCTTGATTGAAAAGTGGATATATGTACAAGTCACATGGTGAGTGAACTATATATTGAACAAAGATTGTTTGGAATACTGATTTATGTTTGATTGCTGTTATAATCGTTGTTTCGAACATGTTTTGGACTGAATTTAAAGGTAACAATGTTGTATTGTGAGTTGGGAATGAGTTTGGGTCGAATTGATATCAAAGGAGTAAGCACAAAATTGAGAAAAACAGAGTTTTTGTGAAACTGTAGACTAGGCCCGGTCCGTGCGTCCTGCATTGTTGGCAAATTTTGTTTACTCGCCATGAGGCCCGGTTCGTGCGCCCTAGAGGCCCGGTCCGTGCCGAAGTTTCTGCCACCCTCTTTAAAAACTTAAGATTTTAATTCATTTTGATACCAAACCCCCTCCATTCCCATTTCCAACCTATCCTATGGTATTACAACCAAGTATGAGTTATTTTTCATGATGTTATATTATGAAGTAATGCAGTTTGACGTTACGGTTTATAAATTGAATCGTGTACTATGTTGCCGAGTGACAAAACCCAAAGTGTCTTAGTAGTTAAATGCATAATATACGAGGGGGATGACGATCCCAAGAGGTTAATAACACACTTGGTGGAGGGAGGTCATGGGCCCAAAGCCAAGGCCTAGCATTACTCAACAATAGCTATAGTTGGGCTGGGTTCTCCGTTGAATTAAGTAATTGAATTCTCGGGTTGTGCTAAGAGGATAAGAGGAAAAGATAAATTAAAAGAAAACAGCGAGAGGATAGATTTTGGAAAGAAAACACCGAGGGAGGTCATTAATTAGAAATATAAATCATCATTTAATGAAAAGGGCAATTTTGAAAAGATATTGAACTTTTAGCCTTTTAAACTGAGAATAGATTCTTTCAATGTAATTGTTTGGTCCGTGTGATGTAAGAGTTTGTTTCTTATATTGTAAACCAGAAGTAGTATTTGATTAATATTTAAATTTTATAAACTAATACATGATTAATGCTTAATTATTATTACTTTTGTTTGTACAATTAGTTATTTCCTTTATATATATATATATATATGATAAATATTATTTTAATAATTTATTATAGATATAATTAACTACTTGATAAGGTTTTTTGATAAAAAAATTGGTAGGGAAAATTTATTACAATATATTTAAAATATATGTAATCAACAATAAATCACATATGGAAATATATCCTTCAAATTCTAGATGTTTTTTTTCTTTATCTTGTCGATTTTCCTTTTAAATTAATTAATTGTAGTTTTAAAATATATTTACTGTATTTACTTTTATATAAATAAAAGAATGAACATCAAAATATAATTTCATTGGACTCTTTTTTTTATTTAAGCATTTTTTACCTTTATTTAAATTAATAAAACAACATTTCTAAGGATTTGTCATGTCTATTTATCACACCATAATAATATTTTAGGTTTCTACTATACGATGACATCAATTAAAAACCTATGAAACATATCAGCATGAATCTGACAAGAATAAGATTTTTGATATCCAACTCACTTATACCTATCCAATCAAATATATTGCCAACCTAATGTAAATTTACAGCCTGAATAACTTAGAAATGTTTGATTTTCTAGATCCATACATAAATAGGATAGCATTTAAGTGAAATATTATAGTAAAATTCCAGTTGGCAATTAGTCACACAATAAAAATATTATCGATAAAACAGATAGCATGTATTGAAATTTGTTTATATATGCCAAGAGAATTCATGAAAAGAAAAATTACAACAAATACATAGTTAATTCTTAATTATTATATTTTTTGTATGTACAATTAATTATTTACTTTTATAAATGATGAATCTTATTTCTGGAGTTGGTTTTAGATATAATTATCTACTTCATAAGGATATTTTCCTAAAATACATTAAAAGGAAAGTTTATTACAATATATTTTCAATAACTTGAATAGATAAAGCTTCTTGGCAATATTTTTGGATAACATATGGAAATATATCCTTGAGATTCTAGATGTTTTTTTTCTTTATCATATCGATTTTCCTTGTATATTAATTGATGGTAAGTGTAAAATATATTTACTGTATTTACTTTTATATAAATAAAATAATTAACACCAAAATATAATTTTGTAGGACTCTCCTTTTTTCATTTAAGCTTTTATACCTTTATTTAAATTTAAAAAAGAACATTTCTAAGGATTTGTCATATAAGATCTACTATACGATAAAATCTTTTAAAAACCTATTAGATCTATGTGCTTGAATCCGATAAGAATAAGATTTTTGATATCCAACTTACTAATGCCAATCCAATCAAATAAATTCCCAACATACTTTAAATTTACAGCTTCAAATACATAAAAATGCTTGATTTTCTAGATCCTTACATAGATGGAATGACATTAAAATGACATTTTATAGTAAAATTCAAGTTGGCAATTAGTCACACAACACAAAATATCAAGAGAACATACCACGTGTATCAAATTTGGTCTATATATACCAAGAGATTTCATGAAAAGAAAAATTACAAAAAATCACTTCTTATCATTTTTATTTTTCCTCTCAATGGGTAGGAAAAAGGTGAAACTAGCCTTCATAGTCAATGATTCTGCTAGGAAGGCAACATACAACAAAAGGAAGAAGGGTCTGTTGAAGAAGGTGGATGAACTCAGCACCCTTTGTGGCATCGAAGCTTGTGCTATAGTGTATAGCCCATATGATTCTCAACCCGAGGTTTGGCCTTCTCCACAGGGCGTCCAAAGTGTGGTCTCGAAGTTCAGGATGATGCCAGAACAAGAGCAAAACAAAAAGATGGTTAATCAAGAGATATTCTTGAAACAAAGGATTATGAAGGCGGGAGAGCAACTGAAGAAACAAATGAAGGAGAACAAGCAGCAGGAGATGACCATGTTCATGTTTCAGTGCCTTGCTGCAGGTAAGATTGTGGATGACAACATGCCTATTTCTCATTTGAATGAACTTTCATGGTTGATTGAGCAGAATTTGAGAGACATCGGTAGAAGGATGGAAACAATGGATAAAAATGCTCAGGTCGTGGCTCCAAGCTATGTCCATGTGGCAGCACCCGCACCTACACAGGGAATGGCCAGAAATGAAGAAATGGCTTTGATGGATCCAACACACGGATTGGGTATGAATGCTGACACCGTGCAAAGGTCGTGGTTTATGGATTCGACAACCAGTGGTAATGGGGATGGGGAAATTCCAATTGGAGATGTCAATCTCTAAATAGTTTATTTGGTTTTTATTTTGTTGTGTAAATGTGAAGTCGTAATCATAAGTCGTTACGTATGATCTAATCTTCACATCTTTATTTTATTTCTAGTTTTTATGCGAATGAGTCAATTCATATGTTTACTACACACAAGGTTGAATAAAATTTGATGTCTATTGGCGTGGCTTTCAATACTTTTGAATTCTAGGATCAAAAGGAAATACTTTTGCATTAAGCCTTTGTCAAAAATGTTTATCTCATATTATGCAACACATTATTTATAGTGCCATTATTTATTTCAACATATTTAAAAAATATATAATCATATGTTATTTGCTATAGGTCTTCGTGAAAATATAATATAATTTTATTAATTCCAATATTATAAGTGAGTTGATTTTCATCTTCAAATTTGAAAGTCAAATTGATCCAATTCAAATCGAATTTGTGTGTATGCGCACCCTTTTATGAGTATTTTTTTCTAACATCAAATAGTATATATTATATATGATTGTGTTTCTAGAGAATGTACTACTTTTATTCTCTGGAGATGTAATCCAAAGGTTTCACACACCATTCATAGAAAAGACAGTGACTAAACTTGACCTTATCTTAAGGATAGATCCTTAAGGTTGATTAGACGAAAACTGTCTCATTCTGGAGATGTAATCCAAAGGTTCCACACACCATTCATAGAAAAGACAGTGACTAAACTTGACCTTATCTTAAGGATAGATCCTTAAGGTTGACTTTATCTCGGAGAGGCAAAAGGTTGATTAGACGAAAACTGTCTCATTCTGGCTTTCCCAAGTCACCCAAAGGATGGAGTGACAAATCAATCTTAGGTCCACTCTACCTCCCCTAGGACTTACCCCTACGTAGAGGATAGAGAATAACGTCGGAAGATCAGACGAGAGCACCACTACTGTAGTAGCCCGAAACGTGACCTTCTATCTTAAGGATAGATCCTAAAGTAGGATCAATGGAAATTCATGGATTTGTAATTGTACTAGAAATTTAGTACAATTGTTATGGAATAATAGCAAGTCTTGGGAAAACAAGAAATTTGAATGTACTAATATTGTACATCTATTATGGTTTGGAAGTATTTATACTACTTGGGATAGATGGAGATTAAGGAGATGTTATGTTATTTATTTATTTCTCCTTATATTGTGTAACTTTGAAAATGACTTTATAGGATAATGTGTTCTTTTGATTTCATGAAAGCATGATGTTATGTGCTTGATTATGCAATTGTTGAAATGTTTCATTTAATTAAATATTATAATGATTGTTATGGGAATATTATATTTATATGAACCTAGACTTGACATGGATTAGGAGTAGAGAAAGGAAGAAATAGAACCCATTTTAAAAGGGGGAGTGTTTTCAGTAATTTCTAGAAGCACCACCTTATGGGTTGGGCCATGACCCAACCCAAAAGGCCCAAACCTATTAGCCTTGTATTTGAGATAAAAACAAAAGAGAATTGAGAGGGAAACACTTCCACTCTATTTTAACCTCTTAGATATGTTCTAGAACTTTTCTAGAATATTTCTTCTATGATAAGAACAACCTTTTTCTTCATAGACTACTAAGGCGAAAGCGATAATTACCTTGTGTTAACGTTAAGTTTCATCGTAGCGAGTAGTAGTTATAATAAAGTAATTCATTTTGAATTTCCTTTCCTTTGAGATGTCACTACAAGAAAAAAGTAATTTTACGTTACTTGATTGACGTCAGTTGCCTAAAACTGACTCTAGAGGAATAGGAGATGGTCTTGTGACCGGCTTTTACCGTTGGTTCACAACCGCTGGGAAACACATTTTGACCGACGGGAATCAAACACTATTTTTTGCGTACGGAGCTCTTCTACTCAAACTTTCGTTTCCCGCAAAGCTTCAACCCAAACTTTTCAACCCAAACTTTCGTTTCCCGCAAAGCTTCAACCCAAACTTTTCGTTTCCAACTTTCCATCAATCAATCTCCAACCCAAACCCTAAAGTGAACCTAGATTCAGAATCGTTCCCCTCCGCAAAAGAACCAACACCCCCAATTGGTGCACTATGCAACCACACCAGACCTGTTGCGAATCCTACCTCTCGTACCCACTACGGAGCAGGGTGCTTAGAGTAAGAATAGGATCTTTTCTTGTACTTCATACTTCTTATCTTCTATTATAGGAGATTAGAGTAAGAATATTGAAAAGATGATTCTCTGATCTCTATGAGATATTTTTTTGTTTATACTCTTGCTCTACTTCAGGTGTTTCTTCCCTTTTTCTCACTTGAGCTCTGATGCCTCTTTTCTTTTCACTTTGCGGTGCCTTTTTAGCAGATCTCTCTTTCTCTCTCTTTGAAGATATATTGAGCTCTTCTTTTTATAGTCTGAGTAACAATTATGACAGTTGAGAAAAGAGATCTTTAATTTACATTTGTTGAATTATGAGGTGGCTTGGAAGGACATCCTCTTTAATGCTTTGGATGCTCCAAAAGGACGGGATGGCACTATTCAGTGTATCAATTCTGAAAGTACTTGGTATGAAAAAATTATTCTTTTCGAAATATTTCTCTAAGGCAGATTTGTCTCTTTGCCGTTTCCTTTTTGTACATTTACTTCTAATGATAGGTAAAACCTCATATTAATTTTTCTCTTGGTTTCTGTTCGGTACCGTATCTCCTGCTACGTATCCGACCCGGGATAGGTAGTCCGGTCCGAGATAGTTGGTACGTGTATCCTTGGTTGTCCGAGTTGGTGCTCCGGTCCGAGGTGGGGTGGTACCTGCAATGACACTCCGACGCTCAAGTCAGTGAGTGAGTCAATTACAAGTGAGAGTAAGTGAGAGATGAATACCATTAATGAGAGCATTCAATGCTTATTTATAGGTATCTAGGAAGGAGGAGGGCTGTTGGATCTAGGTCTGCAATCTCCACCCTTGGATGAATTGGACCCTTTGGTGTTGGGCCTTTTTGGTGGATTGGCCATTGAGGCCCAATCCATAACAGTTGCCCCCCAAGTCGGGTCGCTTTAAGGCGAGCTAGACTTGTTGTTTAGAGACTTCACCGGGCCTGAAACACTTTATGACCTACCGGGCCGATCTGAGGGACTCAGGTCGCGCCGAGTGACTCGAGGCTGACCGCTTTGAGAGATTCCGGGCACGGCGGGGTCAAGAGACCGGGGCGAGTCAACGAAAACGGAGCGTTCCGGTCATAGCTATGTCTTGATTTCTGTGCCAGCTGGCAATGTCATTGATGGGACGCGTCGTTCGAGGAAGATTGCGGCAATGATGGCGCTTGGAACGACGCGCCTGTCTAGGGGCTAGTCTTGGGAAACGTAGCCTAGGTCCAGGCCCATTTGTGGCCTTCTTAATGTTCTATAAATAGGAGGGGGGATCCCCCTTACTTGGATTGTTTTTCTGCGAATCGCTCTGCTTCCGGTCTTAAAGTCGTTCCGGAGCTTGTTTCATTCTTCCGAGTTGTGCTGAGTCTCGGTGACGCCTTTGCTGTTCGCGACCCGCCTCCAGTGTTCGACGAGCTTCGATTTTCATAAGGTTAGTTTCCTCTTCTCTTTGTTGCTTTTTCCTTTAGATCACGACCGGGTTCTTTCTGGACCCGCATTTGTAGATACAGAGTGGGGGTCGTCAGGTCGGGTTCCGACTTGGTTGTGGACCCACTGTTTACGTATCAACCTGACTCATCAAGCCCCCATTTCTGCAGGACCGATCTGGCGAGGACGAAACAAACCCGTCGGGTTGCTGACACAAATCGCCCTCATTTCGCGCAAACAATGGCTTCCGGACTTGGAGAGTCTATGGAAATTCGTGCTAGTCCCCCGGGGTCAGCTATTCCCGAGGTTCAAGACGACTTGGGTTCCGCTCCTACTCAAGCTGAAGACCGGTCTCCCGGGGTTCCCAGCAACGAGCCGGTAGATGAAGACAACACAGAGGTGGTGGTTCTTGAATCGGGTGATTCTGATGCCGAGCCCGACCGTGAGGAACAAGGCAGTACTAGTTGGAGTTCGGAGGAGAGTGAGGAGGAGGTGGCTGAGAGCCGAAACAATGAAGATGGTCTCGGGCCTTGCGGGGAGCCCGCATATGAAGAAGGTGACTCTGACCAATATCCCCAAGCCGGAGTAGGGCCGGTCAATGTTCCCGTGTCCCTGCCTCTCGCGGTTCCCCGGGAGTATTCTTGGGTGTCGGAGGCGTTGAGGGGGATCCCGTCCCTTTACAGGACCGGGGACGATATGAGTTTCTTCGTCAACCGCCTTTCCCGGAAGAGTCAGATCTGGAATGTGGAGGGAATGGCTGAAGACCAGCATGTGGCCGTCTGGCCGAAAGCTCTCAAATTTGTTATGTACGGGGTGACGATCCTTGATATGCACGTTAGCCCCCCGTTCACTGCTCTTCAACAAGAGGCTTTGGAGATCTTGAACCTCGCTCCTTCCCAACTACATCCCAACTCATGGGCGTTCCTCCGGGCCTTTGAGTTGATGTGCATTCATCTGGAGAGGCCGATCTCCTGTGACCTATTCTTCCACCTTTTTGAGGTTAACCGGAGGCACGAGGACGGAACCAAAGATCGGTGGGAACATGTAAGTTTCCGGGCTAAGAGAGGGCTAAAGATTTTCATGCCTTATTCCGACTCTCTTAAGAACTGGAAAAATAAGTATTTCTTTGTGGAGCCCGTTAATGAGGAGGCAGTGAGGCACGTCGGCCAATATTCTGCGGATGGGAAATCATTGGAGTTCACCAAGTTTCAACTGGGATGGTCTCTCTCTCATTTTAACCGGAGGCCTCATTCTTACACCGTCGGCTTAGGGCGGCTATCCCAGGTGGACCAGGAATCGTTGGCGATCTTGACGAACTTTGCCGACCTGATCGTCTACCGTGATCCCAAGAAATTTGGGATTGACGTAGCCCGATTGGTCGGGGCTGGGTCGAAATCTCAAGTAGTCGCCGTTCTTGGTAGGTTTCTTGGTAGATAACTCCGCCCATTCATAATTTTTTGACTGCCGTTTCTTTTAACATTTGTTTATTCTCCTTTCTTTGCAGATAGCATGGGGCCGGACAAGTTCTCTCGCCTGACGGCTCTTGCAGAAAGGAAGGCCGGGGTGCAAAAGGAAAAAACCCGTTGCTGCCATCCCGATTAGCACCGTCTTGGAGGTAGTCTCGGCTGGAGCAGAGGATCGGGCTGCGGATCTCTCGCACCGAAAAAGGGAGCGCCCCCTAACGCAAGCAGACCCTGCTTCTACCTCCAATGCCCCGGCTGCTCGGGCTTCAAAGAAGGGGCGTCATGGAAAGCACCGGACTTCTAGGTCTTCTGGTCTTTCTATTGACGCCGACTTCCTGCAGAAGCATTTGGAGGATTCCCGGGTCGACCCGGTTGAGGCGTCTCTCAAGTTATTCCGGCATCTTGCTGACGTGACGACGCTTCAGAAGGTCGAGGCTGAGAATCAGGCGAAAGGTGACCCCAAGTTCCGAGGTTCACTCTTTGACTTTCTTTCTTGGTTATCTCTGTTGTTGACTTCCTTGTTTCTATTATTACAGGAGCCCTGGTGGAGAGGGACAATGAAAAAAGAGCCCGGGAGGAGCTGCAAAAGAAGTATGAGACTCTGGAGAGGGATCAGGCTGAGCTCAAGGCCGCTGCGGAGAAATTTGAGAGGGAGAGGGACTCTGCCCTTAACTTGTGCATGGAACATGAGGTTCGGATCCAGGATCTCGAGAGTCAAGATAGGCAGTCTTCCGAGGTTATTTCTTCCCTGAGGGCTCGGATTCAGGAACTCGAGGCCGACCTGGAGAAGGCGAAGCAGGCCCAGGTTGGGTCTGGCGTTGATTCTTTGCCTCGGATTGCTGAATTGGAAAGGGAGCTTCAGGAGGTACGCGCCAAAGTAGAAACTTTGGAGGACGAGGTGGTGGAGACGGCTCAACTGGCTCTGGAAGTGGCCGAGGAGAGCTTTGAAAAAGCCCTTTCTCAAGTTGCTGTCATCCATCCATCCCTTCCTCTGGAACGGGAATTTATTCGCTTGAACCATACCGTAGCTGATGGGCGTATTGTCCGGCCCTATCGTGACTCTGATGCACTCGATATCATTTACCCTCCCCCTTCCTGGTCGTGATTGCTGCTGATGGGAAGGTTCTGAATTTGCTGTTTCTTCTTTTTTGGGTTCCGGGTGGAACCGGTGGGGAAATAAAGCCCCGGGTTCCGGGCGGAACCGGAATTTTGTAATATGCCATTACCTTTTTGAACTAGAGGACCCGGCCGCATCCGGGATAATTTGTAATGAAAATGTAATTTAATGTGCTTCCGGTTTCATTTACCTCGGTTTTTAGTTTTTATACTGTTGTTTTTCGTTTGTGCACTTGCATTTGATTCGCTCAAGTGGTAAACGTCGCCTTAAGGACAGTTTACCGGGACTCGGCCCAGATCGAACTCGTCCCTTAGGGTTGTGGCAACCTCGGCCAAATAATCGTAAAATGAACGCCTTCGGGGTAGTTTACCGGGACTCGGCCCAGATCGAACTCACCTCTTAGGATAGCGACAAACCTCGGTCAGCTAAAGGAAAATAGAATAGGCGATAAGATCGGTAGACACCGCAATCATATAGGATAACATCGGTATACACCGTTCATTAGATAAGATGAGTTACAACATCGGTATACACCGTTCTCCAGATAAAATGAATTACAACATCAGTATACACCGTTCTTTTAGGTGAGATGAGCGTCAGCTGTAGTATTTTCTCAGTTTAGTGGCGTTCCAAGTTCTTAGGATCGCCTTGCCGGACAAGGTCTCCAATTCGTAGGCACCTCTGCCGGTTTTAGATAAAACTCGGTAAGGTCCTTCCCAGTTGGGGGCGAGCTTGCCCTGTGCGGCGTTCTTCAAACCGACATCGGCTCTTCGTAAAACTAAGTCACCGATCTCAAGATCTCTGGGGATCACTTTCGAGTTATACCGTACCGCTACCCTCTGCTTTATTATTGCTTCTTTAAGGAAAGCCTGACTTCGGACCTCGTCGACGAGGTCGAGGTTTTCCTTCAACGCCTGGCTATTGTCCCCCGGAGGTTTCGGGTGGAGTGTCCTCCAGCTAAGCTCCCCGATCTCTACCGGGATCACGGCCTCAGTCCCGTAAGAAAGTCGGAAAGGAGTTTCCCCTGTTGAGCTCTGTGGAGTAGTTCTGTAGGCCCACAGCACGTAAGGTAGCTCTTCAACCCAGTTTCCCTTCGCTTCGTCGAGTCGTTTCCTCAGTCCATTGAGAAGGACTTTGTTGGCGGCCTCGGCCTGACCGTTTGTCTGAGGGTGCTCTACCGAGGTAAATCGGTGTTTGATTTTAAGGTCTGACATGAGTTTCCTGAAGCCTTTATCGGCGAACTGTGTTCCATTGTCCGTGACTACAACCTCGGGGATCCCGAATCTAGTCATTATATTTTTCTTGAAGAATTTGATGCAATTCTTAGCGCTGATGATGGCCAGGGGCTCAGCTTCAATCCATTTGGTGGAGTAATCCACCGCTACTATGAGGTATTTGACCTGGCCGGGGGCAGTTGGGAATGGCCCTAAGAGATCTATTCCCCACCAAGCGAATGGCCATGGCGAGCTTAAGCTGGTGAGCTCCGTAGGGGGTGCTATGTGGACCTTGGCGTGGATCTGACACTTACTGCACCTCTTTACGTAATTTCTTGCATCGGTCTCCATGGTTGGCCAGAAGTATCCCGCCCTTAATGCCTTTCGAGCCAGGGATCGACCTCCAAGGTGTTGGCCGCATATTCCTTCATGGATCTCGGCCAGGACGTAGTCCGCTTCTCCTCCCTCAATGCACTTCAACAGTGGTGCCGACAGGCTTCTTCTGTAGAGGCTTCCATCGATTATGGAAAAAGAGGAGGCCTTCCTCCGGAGGATCTTGGCTTTACTCGGGTCCGGAGGCTCGTTCCCCGTTCTGATATAGTCTATTAGTGGAGCGATCCAGCCCTGGCTTTCTTCTACTACATTAATAGAAAGACTTGCTTCCGGGCTCAAGATTACGCTCGGCTTGCTCAGAGTTTCCTGGATTATTGACCGGTGATTTCCCGGAACTTTTGTGCTGGCAAGCTTGGAAAGGATGTCAGCCCGGATATTCTCCGATCTTGGAACGTGCTTCACTTCCGTGAATGTAAAAAGGGAGAGCAGCTCCTGCACTTGGGTTAGGTACCTTTGCAAGATCGGATCTTTAGCCTCGTACTGTTTCCCGATTTGGGATACCACCAATAATGAGTCGGTATTTAGGGAAAGTCGGGAGACCTTGAGGTCGATCGCAAGCCGGAGTCCAGCTATGCATGCCTCATATTCCGCCTGGTTGTTCGAGGTAGGGAAACCAAATGTGAGTGATACTTCGATTACGACGCCCGTCGGGCTTTCGAGCATCAACCCGGCACCACTTCCCTTTGGGTTTGAGGACCCGTCTACGTGCAGAGTCCACATCCCGTCATCCGGGTCGCCGGGTGCCATTTCTGTGATAAAGTCGGCAAGTATCTGGGCTTTCATGGCCGGTCTTGTTTCGTATTTGATACCGAACTCGGAGAGTTCTACTGCCCATTTGATCATTCTTCCCGCCAAGTCGGGTCGGTGCAAGATCTGCCGAATTGGATAATTCGTCCGCACCACGATTTGATGGGCGACGAAATAAGGTCGGAGGCGGCGTGCTGAGATGAGTAGAGCAAAAGCGATCTTCTCTATTTTTTGATATCTCACTTCTGGTCCATGCAAAGCTTTACTCACGAAGTATACCGGGCTTTGGCCGGCTCCGGTCTCCCTGACAAGCACGGCTCCGATGGCCTCATCTGAGATGGCTAGATACAAAAATAGATCTTCCCCTGGGATCGGCCGACTTAGTATGGGTGGTTCGGAAAGGACCTTTTTCAGCCGGGAGAGTGCCTCGTCCCGTTCTGGTGTCCATTGGAAAGTTGCTTCTTTCTTAAGCAGTTCGAACAATGGGAGCGACTTGAAGGCGGCGTTGGAAATGAAGCGAGAAAATGCGGCTATCATGCCGTTGAGTTTCTGGAGCTCTTTCTTAGTGGACGGGGTCCGCATTTCTGTTACCGCTCGGCACTTATCCGGGTTGGCTTCAATGCCCCTTTCCGTGAGATAGAAACCCAGGAATTTTCCAGCCCGGACCCCGAAAGTGCATTTTTCCGGGTTTAGCCTCATGTTATTTTTTCGGATTTCAGCAAAAATCTCTTCCAGATCGGATATGTGGAGGTCTTCCCTTTCGCTCTTGGCAATCATGTCGTCGAGATAGACCTCTACGTTTCGACCGATCTGATCTCGGAATACCTTGTTCATCATCCTTTGATAAGTGGCCCCCGCATTTTTTAAACCGAATGGCATGACCCGGTAGCAGAAGTTACCGCGGTCAGTCATAAAGGCCGTCTTCTCTTGGTCGGGGTGAAACATCGGAATCTGATTGTATCCGGAATAGGCATCCATGAATGACAGTAAACGAAAACCTGAAGCATTATCGACGAGCCGATCAATGCTAGGAACAGGGAAAGCGTCCTTAGGACAGGCTTTATTAAGATCGGTATAATCAACGCACATTCGCCACTTTCCATTGCTTTTCTTAACAAGTACAGGGTTTGAGAGCCAAGTTGTATACTTGACCTCTTTTACAAAATCAGCCTTAATTAAATCTTCAACGACCTTAGCCGTAGCAGCTGCCTTTTCCTGGCTTTGAGCTCTTTTACGCTGGGCGACCCATTTTGCACCGGGGTTCACCGCTAGTTGATGACAGGCGACCTCGGGGGGAATCCCGGGCATGTCCTTTGCTGACCACGCGAAGAGATCGGCGTGGGATTTGAGGCAGAGGGTGAGCTTTGCTTTTATCTCGTCGGGGAGATCGGACCCGATCTGGACAAATTGGGTCGGGTTCTCTCCCAGCTGGACTTGTATGAACTGTCCATCAGGTTGAGGTCGCCTAATTTTCTTCTTTAGCTCTCGTGCCAACTCGTCGTCGCTTTCCTCTTCAGAGCTGTCCGGGTCATATCTTGCGTCGAGGTCCGTGACATTGACCTCGGCCGCTGGACCGGCTCTCTTCTTCTTTGGGCTCCTCTGAGTCCTAGCTGCTATGGGGGGAACCCCCTCTTCTGAGGCCTGCCTGTCCGCCTTGACATGAAGATAGAAGCATCTTTGTGCGGACTCTAAGTCGGCGTCCAGAGTGATAACTTCGTCGCTCAAAGAGTAGAATTTCATCTTGAGGTGAACCGTTGAAGTTACGGCTCCCAGCCTCCCAAGGGTGGGCCTCCCGATGATACAGTTATACACCGAGGGGCATGGCAAAACTAAGAACTTGGTCTTGACCGTCCTTTCTAATGGCTCCTCTCCATAGGTGACCATCATTTCCAAATAGCCAAGAGGTTTGGTCCGAGACCCGTTGAAGCCCGAAAGATCCGATCCCCGGTAAGGGGTGAAGTCTTCCTCTGAGATCTGCAGCTTTCTTACCAGGTCGATGAAGATGATATCGGCGGAGCTTCCCTGGTCAACCAGGATCCTTCTTATCTCGTGGTTTGCCATGACCGCCCTGATAATGAGGGGTATGTGCTTATTTGGCTTGCCATCCAACAAATCTCGGTCGCTGAAGGCCAAGGGCGGGCGTTCCGGGCCTGAGCTGATTGCAGAGGTGGAAGCAGCACACATGACTTCCTTCCATTTTCTTTTCATGGTTTTGCCCGATGCCTCGTCGGGATAGCCTCCAGATATCATCATCATCACAGGTCGGCCCTTTGATTTCCGATAGTCGCGCTCGTCCTCTGAGCTCTCTTCTCTTTTCTGTGGGGCCTTACCCTTTCGTTTCGGATCAGCTTCTTCTTCCTTAACCTCTCCCTCGTGCCTGGGTGCTTTAGCCACGTACTGGCTTAACTTCCCTTTCTTGATCAGGTCTTCGATGTCATCTTTCAAAGCATTGCACCGATTGGTATCGTGCCCTTTGCTCCGGTGATACCGGCAGTATTTGTTGGATCTCTGTCCCGGCCTGTGTGGGAGCGGGTCAGGGAACTTGACTTCTTTGAACTCAGCGTTCATGCATTCCGCCAGAATCCTGGCCCTTGTTTCATTCAGATCGGAATACTGTTGGTGTCGATTCCGAGGTCGGAGCCTATTGTCGTTCCGGGGTTCCCTTTCATAACGGGTCTCTGCTGCCTGTCGCGTCGGAGCCTCCTTTTCATACCGAGGCTTGCTCGTTCCGGGGTCGGCATCTGTCTTTCTCGCGACAGCGCCTTCTTCATGGTCAATGTATTTTTGAGATCGCTGGAGGAACTCGGCAAGCGACTCAGTTTGGTTGATTCCGACATCGATCTGAAACAGACTTCCTTCCCTCAGACCGGCTTCCATGAAGAATAGTCGAAATGAATCGTCTAAGTTCCGGACCTGAGCCGCCTCTTTGTTAAATCTTTCAATGTAGTCTCGAAGAGACTCGTTCTCTCCTTGGCGGATGGCTTGTAAGACTTTCCGAGATTTGGGTTTCATCTTGGAGTGGGCGAACTGGGCCGAGAATAGCTTTGCAAGTTGGTCCCAGGATGATATCGAATTTGGTTTGAGGGCTCTGAACCAGTCCAGGGCCAGTTTCTCGAGGGTGAGGGGGAAGATTCGGCATTTGATCTCTTCCGGAACATTCCGGTACTGCATCATTGTGTCGAAGTAATCCAGATGTCGGTCGGGATCGCCCGTCCCGTCATGCATCTTTAAGCCCTCCGGGGGCTTCTCTAAGTGTCTGGGTACCGGGAAATAGTCGATTTCCGCTGTAAAGGGTCCCTTCCTAGTTGCGGACCTCTCCCTCGGAGGAGGCCTCCTGGTAGGGCGTCGGACGGGGGATCTGGGAGATGGAGGGCGCCGACGTTCAGGCCTCGGGGGACTCCCCCGGCTTATAGAACGTCGTCTTGGGGACGAAGATGCTAATGACGAGCTCTGGTGAGTTGAGTCCCCAGGGTAGTAAGTCTCGTCATAAGTCTCGGTTGGGGGAGTTCCAGGTTCTTGCCTCCCTCTTCTGCGTGGTGGTGAACGATGGTGGTGTCTCCTCCAAGCAGGGGACCGGTGACGTCTCTTACTGGAGGTCCTTCTGCTAGGGGAGTAAGTTTGAGGGGAGGAACGATCCGGGATATTTCTGGCCCGGACTTCGGCCATCTCGGCCTCCAGCTGGGAGTAACGCTGGCTCCTTTCGTCAGCCTCGGCCTGCCTTGTCAGCAGTTGGATGAGCTGTTGGACAGCATCGATCGGTACCGGGACAGTCGGGGCTGGAGGTGGGGACTGGTTTCTAGCAGAGCTGATAGGGACCATTGCCCTGGATGAGTTCCGGCCATGGGCCGAGCTGCGAGGAAGGGTAATTGCTAACCCCTCCGGGGTTTCCTGTTGCTGGTCGGGTCTGACCACGACGCTGGAGACGTTTCTCCGTCGTAATTCCGGAGCCATCTATGATCAAGGAGGTTGGGGGAAAGACTAGAGTATAAGGCTCTCCCACTGTGGTCGCCAATGTTCGGTACCGTATCTCCTGCTACGTATCCGACCCGGGATAGGTAGTCCGGTCCGAGATAGTTGGTACGTGTATCCTTGGTTGTCCGAGTTGGTGCTCCGGTCCGAGGTGGGGTGGTACCTGCAATGACACTCCGACGCTCAAGTCAGTGAGTGAGTCAATTACAAGTGAGAGTAAGTGAGAGATGAATACCATTAATGAGAGCATTCAATGCTTATTTATAGGTATCTAGGAAGGAGGAGGGCTGTTGGATCTAGGTCTGCAATCTCCACCCTTAGATGAATTGGACCCTTTGGTGTTGGGCCTTTTTGGTGGATTGGCCATTGAGGCCAATCCATAACAGTTTCTCCAAAGGACACTCTTAAGAATGTCATTAACAATTCAAAGTGGATGCTAGTTCATTTTTATCCAATGGAGTCTTTACTGTAAGATTTGTCAACCAAATGCTTCCTTACAGACACGTACTTTTATATCATAGTGGACGCGGTTAAACTTCATGTCTTCTTACATCAGATGCTTGTTGATTTCCTTAATTAGATGCTTCCTGATTGATTGCTTTACTGGATGATGTTGCTTAATGTTATCTATCTTTGATATGTTTCTTGAATATAACATGCACACTCACTCCGCCACATTAGATTAAAGAAAGTTTAGGTGAGTAGGGCTCTGGGGGCTCACCAGGGTCAAGTTAGGCCTCAAGGCTCAACGAGCACTAACAGAGGTACTTATAGATCACCCACCAAATAATTTTTCACGTTAGCAGCGGAAGTGGATCCTGCGCCCTTGCGGTGTATAAGTCACCTCTTTACTAACTGAGGCAACCTTGATTGATTGGCCAAGGGCCACCTGATCAATCTTAAATATACTTGTACATATAATACTTACATTATTAAATTGCTTACATTATAACAATCACCTAAGCCCAATATTATCCTTTAATACCCTAAAAGTTAATATGTGGGGTCCACTTAGTCAAACTAAACCATTGATCCTTATCATTTAAGACAACACTTGGCATCAAATGTTTCTAGTTGCTTGTAATCCATTACACTCATCATTATAATAGATTAAGAACACGACACTTGGGAGCGAGTTTTTTTATTTATAACCACATCTTCTATAGTAAAGGCTTTTTAGAACTATGAAGGGGACTTTGCACTATTGGATATCAATACGTTATTGATGCTTTAAATGTTAAAATTAGGAAGGTTAAAATTAGAAAAAAATTATAGAATCTTTTATATAGCATATGTATGTCATTCACATTGTGACATATTTTTATTCCTCACTTTTTTTGTCGATGACTAATCTATGCCGGGGAACTTGGCTAGCCACGAATACCCAACTTTGCTGGCCCGTGTAGTTCTCCCCTCTCCACAGAGTTATTGCCACACCCAAAATTCGAGTCCAGTTACCACTCAGACCAACCATTGTTGGTTTTATTCTTCACTTTTAATGCTTCATATGTGTAATACATCATTTAGAAAATATCATATGTAAAATATATGCGGGTTATATCTCTTAGAGACTACGAGGTAGCTCTTCTATACTCTGTCATAGTCAATTATCCTTTGGATATTTATTTAACTTTTTATGAGACATTTATCCTATGCAATCATCTTAGACAAAAGAACTTAGGCAAGGTCACAACTGTAGGATTTTTATTTGTGTTTTATTGATTTTCATAAAAAATTAATTCAAAGTTAATATATTCATAAATATATTAAATTATAGAAAAATAAATAAAAATAATAACCTAATACCAAAAATAATTTTATAAATTTATACACATAAAAGGGCGCACCCACACACACAAACTCAATTTGAATTGCTTCAATTTGACTTTCAATTTTGAATTTGAAAATCATTCAACTATAATATTGCAGTGGATCAAATTATATTTTCATAAATGCCTATAATAGTGAATATGTGGTTATATATTTTTTAAATATTGTTGACATGCATTAAGATACTTCAAATGGGTTGCATAACATGACATAAACATTATTGAAAAAGGCTTAACGCAAAAGTATTGAATGCCACACCAATAGACTTCAAATTTTATTCAACCATGTGAAGTAGTAAACATGGGAAGCGACTCATTTTCATAAAAACTAGAAATAAAATATAAAGATGTGAAGATTATGTCGTAATGACTTACGGTTATGACTTCACATTTACACCACAAAATAAAAACCAAATCATGACAAGATTAATTTTAGACACGAAATGTACTTCCCCAAAGGAGTACAAACCAAGCGCATGATTTTCTTTGGTTCAAGGTAGTAGGTTGGGCAAATAGTCGCCCATTGGAAAATTGACAGCTCCAAATGGAATTGCTTCATCCCCATTACCATTGCTCATCAAATCCATAAACCATTGACTTTGCATGGTGTCAACATTCAAACCCAGTCCATGTGCATGATCCATCAAAGCACTTTTTTCATTATTAGCCATTGTCGGTGGAAGTGCTGGTATAGCTGCTGCTACAGGGACTTGGTCCAGAGCCATGTACTGGAAATTCTTATCCAATGTCTCAATCCTTCTACCAACGTCCTTCAAATTCTGGTCAATCAAAAAAGAAAGTTCATTCAAATCAACCATAGACATATTGTCATCCACAATCTTACCTGCAGCAAGGCATTGAAACATGAACATGGTCAATGCTTTCTCCTTGTTCTCTTTTTCTTGTTTCTTCAGCCACTCTTTCGCCTTCAAAATCTTTTGTTTCAAGAAAGCCTCTTGATCCAACATCTTCCTGCTTTTCTCCAGTTCAGGCATCATCCTAAACTTCGAGATCGCGCTTTGGACTCCCCATGGGGAGGGCCAAACCTCAGGTTGATGATCATATGGGCTATACACTATAGCACAAGCATCAATTCCGCAAAGGGTGCTTAGTTCTTCCACCTTTTTTAATAGACTCTTCTTCCTTTTCTTGTAAGCTGCCTTCCTTGCAGAATCATTGACTATGAAGGCTAGTTTCACCTTGGTCCTAGCCATTGAGAGCAAAAAGAAAAATGATAAGAAGTGCTTTGTTGTGATTTTTCTTTTCATGAAATCTCTTGGTAAATATAGTCCAATTTTGATACATTTGTTATATTTTATCGATAATATTTAGTGTTGTGGCTAATTGCCAACTGGAATTTTACAAAAAAATTTCACTTTAATGTCATTCCATTTATGTATGGATCTAAAAAATTAAGCACTTCTATTCAAGCTGTAAATATACAATATATTGGTACTTTTTTGAATGTCTTGGTATGAGTGAGTTGGATATCAAAATCTTGCACATAGATTTTATAGGTTTTTAATTGATGTTATCGTATAGTAGATTTCTAAAATATTATTAACTGTGTGATCAGTAGACATAACAAATCTTTAGAAATTTTCTATTTTAATGTAAATAAAGGTATATATGCTTAAATGAAAAAAGAAGAGTCCTACAAAATTATATTTTGATGTTGATTATTTTATTTATACAGAAGTAAATACAATAAATATGTCTTAAGGTAAAGAAATAATATACAAGGAAAATAATTATTTTAATTATACAGAAGTAAATACAATCAACAAGATAAAGAAATAATATACAAGGAAAAACAATATACAAGGAAAATAATATACAAGGAAAATCAAAAAAATAAAGAAATAACCATCTAGAACTTGAAGGACATATTTCCATATTTGATCCTAACTTATTCGGACTAACCTTTATGTATCAATTTATTTAAAATATATTGTAATAATTTTTTCTTATAAAGTATAATATCAAAAAAAATCCTTATGCAGTAGTTAATTATTATATCTAAAATCAATTATTAAAATAATATTTATCATATCAGAAAGGAAATAATTAATTGTACAAACAAAATGTATAATAATTAAGCATTAACCATGTTTTCGTTACCTGAAAATAAGTTAAGGTGTAACACCCCGATATTTCTAGCTTGTAGAAATACCAAAATGTACCACTTGGCATATATCAGAGTAACTTCGTGTCATTGAATATTGTACACAACTAAAAATTTCGATAAATAATTATCAAACGGTTCCATGAACCTCATTAAACTTAACATAAAGTGCTTAAGTCTCATGACTTAAAACTTATACAACCTGAGTTAAATATCCAAAACATAAGTAGCGGAAACGATTTACAACTGTTAGCAAGTAATAGTTATACAATTGTTATAACTCAAAGACAACAAAAGGGAAAAAGGCATAAGCTTAAAACTGAATCTTCAATGACTTCATAAGTCACACCAGCTAACTGTGCTTCTTCGCCTTTGCTTTTCCCAGTTTCTCTGTAAAAACCACGATAATAAAGGGTGAGATAAACATTATCTCAGTGAGTCCTATTGAGACCCCTTACTAACTCTAGCGATTCATTATGCTTTTATTCTCATAGCCCTAATAAGCGACTATGTGGACATATTTTCTTTAAACTCGTAGCCCTAGTAAGCGACTACGTGGACATATATTCTTCTAACCCGTAGCCCTAATAAGCGACTACGTGTTATATTTTTTTTTTACTTGTAGCCCTAATAAGGGACGACAGTTCATGTCTTATTCTTTTCTTTAACTTAGCACAACACCTCGAACTACCTTATTCGGTTATTTCTTTGGCTTTTGGTGAACCCAATCCTACTGACCTTGGAAAGCGGGCTACATGGAAGGGGCCTAGGGTTCAGGCTCATGACTTCCCTGCCCTAGTATGCTAATAATCTGGGTTCGTCACCCTTGGTATACATATATTATTATATGTATGCCATTCTACCTTTCTTTTATGGAAAGTAATTCTTCCTTTCCTCAAGGGAAAGTAACTTGACTTGTATTTACATGGATTGAGAATTTACATGACTTGTATGGACTTATAGTCCTTTATCTTAACTTGACTTGTGTACACTCGCGTATACTAATGTTCGGTTTTTCATAGCTTTCATAACTTAAGAAAATTCCATCTCAAGCATACTCAATTTCATGACATTCATGCATTACCATCATTGGGAAACCTTGGGGAAATGATTAGAAGGAACTTGGAATCATTTGGAATGGACTAAGGTGCATTTTAAAAATGGGTGGCAGAAGCTTACGCACGGTCCGTGCGTGTAGACGCACGACCCGTGCGCTTTTTATAAAAATTCTCAGAAGTTACAGACCCTGGCGCACGGTCCATGCGTAAATACGCACGACCCGTGCGCATTTTGAAATCTCTTTGCACACAGTATCAGAAGGTGGTGCACGGTCCGTGCGTGGGGGTACCCGACCCGTGCGTCCCTATAAGTTTTCCAGAAAAACAGTTTTTTATGTAGTTTTCCATTTCGTTCCGATTCCAATATTCAATCTGATCGATACCCAATTCTTATATGCACACAAAACAGCACATAGCATCAAACACATCCAGCCCAGCAAACACATTCAATCATTCAAAACACTTCGAAAATGCGATAGTTTAAAAAAACGGTTTTCGACTCGATTCTTTTAAAACAAAAACGTGGAAGACATGGAATCAAAGACATGCAACTCAGTATCAAACAAACATTCCTAAGCGAGTATAGAACTCACCGATTGCGATGAAAATCGCACACAACCACGACGAAGTCGTGAACAATCGAACTTCACGCGGAACAACCGTCAAGTAGCCACTCGAACAATCCACGAAATACACGAACTTCGCTTCAACTTCGAGTTCGCACAACCCAAGTATCCAAACTCAGAAAGTGACTTGTAATTTAGCTCCAATATCGCTTCTTGAACTCTAGCACTGATTTTGGATGGTTCAATGGCACATGCAAAGCAACTATTGTGAGTTTTGGTCACAAATTGAGCTTCAAACCCATCAATGGTAGAATGAGAAATAGAGGGAGTGAGCTTCTGAAATTTGTATCAGCTGAAACAGGATAGAAAAAGGAAGAGATTGGTACCACTATTGCTCCCATGCATTGAGAACCCAAGGAGCTCTTCTTTCTTCCTTCTCTTCTCTCCTCGCAGATCTCTCTCTCTCTCACTCTCTAGTTGTTTCTTTCTAAAATTGGGTGTTGCTGAATATCAGGTTGCTGGAAGTGAGGTGGGGTTGGTTTTAACGAGCTGAGGGTTTAAAAGATGGTGGAATGACCAAAACGCCCTTAGTTCCCATTTCTACTTAAAACCAATTAAATCATCAAAGCACACACATGTATAATTGGAAATCAATTTACTATGACTTATAATTAATTAAGCCTAATTAATTTAAATTAGTTAATTAATTATCTTATAACTTTCTTGCTAATTTCAATAAAAAAAATTAGCTAAATTGAGGATGTTACATAAGGGACCTCAGGAGATATTTTGCCTATTATTTAATAAAAAACGTAAATATTAATTAAAGAACCAATTGATTGGTTCATTCTCCAAGCTCACTCATTGTGTATTCCGCCACTTACCTAATTTTTCAGCACCATTGACACACACTCCCCCCACCTTCTATGAAGAGTTTGAGAGGGCGTCGAATCATTTGCCAGGACTAAATGACACACAAATACACTGGAGTTTACAGCCAAACTGTGCAGATTACAATTCTGCCACTTGCCTATATTTCTTTCTGAACAAAAACAAAAGCATTTGTTCAATACGTGTTTCTTAACGGATAGCAATATTGTTGTTAATATAAATACAATAGTTAAAAATCATATGAGTAAAAATAATATATATCAGCCAAAAAAAATACTATTAAAATATCGTCACATAGTAAGTTAATAGTGGTTCTAGATTTTTGAGTAACTTTAATAGTCCATTTAGTTTGAAAATGTACGACTGTGAAAAGATATTAAAAATTTGAAAGATATTTTGCACATGCCGAAACTACCAGTATAAATCCTTTTTTTTAATAAAATTCTAGCATAAATATTGATGATTCTATAGTTATGAGTTATAATAGCTTATTGATAAATCTTATTTATAAGAGTTATTTATACTCTTTAGTCTTAAATTAATGTGAGTTCTTAAGTAACCGTGTTATTAAATATGTAAATATGTGTTAAGAAGTGTTAATGAGGGTTACCAACAAACATGTCTAGCACTTTTGGTGCATTTGTGATGATTTTAATATGTTTGTTCAATGCTACAGCAAGTGATGCTATAACATCAGCGTGTCTATGTCAGCAAGAGACACTACAAGAAAATCGCTCATTTGCGACGGCAATTTCCGTCGCAAATGGGCTTTTTTCCGTGGCAAATTCGCTTTTGCGACGGACAAAAAGTCGTCGCAAAACAGCTCGTCGCAAATTCTTTGCGACGAAACTCCCCGTCGCAAATTGTCCGTCGTAAATCCGTCGCAAAGCCATCGCATATATCCGTGGCAAAGTCGTCGCAAACTCTGATAACTTTCGTCACAAAGCCGTCGCAAATCCGTCGGAAATTTTAAAAAAAAAAATTAAAAAAAAATTAAATTATACCTCCAAAATACTATTTAATAGTTATATCTATAATACAATCATTTCTGATTGACTGAGTTCTATTTTTTGGACAGCATAGCAATAAGATAAAAAAGACCAAAAATTCCCAATCTTAATATCCTTAACTGAAAGAGCTGAAAGAGTAAGGTCAATGTGACAACATTTACAACATTTAAAACAAACATATTTGCATCAGGAATAAATTACAAATAAGAAACTGATCTTTTAACAGCTCCTCTCAGAAATGTGTTCTATCTGAACTGTTCACAGTTTCCATTGCTCTTTTTTTGTGCTTCCTCCTCTGCTGCAGCCTCAGCCTCATCGACATACGCAAAATTTGCAACCTAGATCATATAATTCATTCGGTCAATCAACAACATAGGGCCCAAACAGAAACCAACCAACATATATGCATAGTGAAGTTATAGAATCATGACTAGTGAATTGCCAAATTTATTGCTTTTAAACTTTTATTGTCACATAAGCAGGGCTAAACCCTCAAACATAGGATGAGACCATTGACACAACAAATTCAGCAATTACTGATAAGATAAACAAATTTCTTTCCTTTGTTTTATTTTGGAGACTTGACCATTTTCTTATTTCATTTGAAATGAAGCAAAAAGGTTCAAAAAAATTACAGTCTCAGTCTATATATAATACAGTGCACACTATTTACAAACTCTCCACTTTTGGGGAGAGGGAAGGAATGCCAACAAGAATCTTAATTGACAAGTTGGGATAGCATACCAAGTTGTGTGCAGTGCCAAAATACTAATATCAGCTCCAAGATGCAACTTATCATCCATTTTCAGCAAATATATCAGAAAACAGCTACTCTGAAAGAAGTTTCAACCATCAAAAACTAAAACGTGATATAAAAGGAGAACCCCAGTTAGAGAATTTCTCCATTCTATATGGCATAGGACATTCAAGAAGAAAAGGAGAATCGTGATACTTCAAGTTATAATGCTATTGCTAGCCTCTTATGCTGATTTTTGTGCGTAGATGCAGAAACGAGACCAAATGTTACAGAAGTGCTTATATTAAAAACAAATATGTTATACAAAAGGTATACAAAAGTAAAAATAGAAATAGATGGCCATACCTGGACTAGTTGAGGACCTGCTAACTTCAGAAAAGTAGCATTTGTTTGTGCTGCACAGGCACGGGCCATTAATGTTTTTCCAGTCCCTGGTGGTCCATATAAGAGCACTCCTTTAGGAGGACGAACTCCTAACTTCTGGAATCGTTCCTTGTGGGTCATTGGCAAAACAATGGCTTCAACCAATTCTTGGATCTGTCAACAAAGCAAAAGTTATTGATCAGAAGACCCAATTATCTGGCAATAAATTTATTTAAATAAAAAAGCGCTTCATAGTACAAGGTAGAAGTGCTTCATAGTTACAGAAGTATCTTGTCTACAAGCTTACATTGTACAAGGTTCCCAAACAAGATATATGTCATAACCAGTGCATAAGTACGGTCGTGCTGACAGTTGATTAAAAGTCCTATAATAAGCATCCAATCCATCATTATCCTCAACCTGAAATGCCATAATTCAATACCAAAATAAAGCTTTCAACAGTATAGACTCACTAAACTGAAAAAGTGAAAAGAATGACAAACATAATCAAGGTAAATGCCATTGCATATGCATTTTATGTTTTATATTGCTAATATTGAATTTGGTGTTAGCTGCTTCATCAGGTCAAAATTATCAACAAGTAATTTCCAAAGTGTTCCAAAATTTGATAAAAGGCAGTATAGAGGGTAGAATCCCCAGAAGACAGAAAAGAAAAAGAGAAAAGCAATCTGCATTAAACATATATATATTATTATAGCCCTCAAGAAATATTTATTGATTGATCATATATATAGTTTGAAAATGATAGGATCGATGTTGGCAAAATTATGAAAGGCCTAACCTAATTATTTACTTGTTGTTATCAACTAGAAAAGATGAAGCAATTATTTCTTACCCGATCTTTAATGTGTGATTGTGGTGTATGCCACCACAACAGGCCACCAAGAAAAGCAACACTTATGACTTGGAATATTCTCAGCCTGTTGAAGGCTTCATGCCTTCTCTCCCTCACTCCCCTTTGTAACAGTACTGTGAACTGATACCACCAACTTGTGCACCATTGCTCTGGTTTTATGGAATTCCCTGCATCAATCAACATTAATTAATTAAACAAATAAATAACCAAAAGGGCAGGGTAATTTTTTTCCTTAATTTAAAGATATATAGAAAAAAACACCTACTTGTGCAAGCATCTTTTGTGATGTTGTTGTTGTTCACCTCTAGGCTGCAAATCTCAGCTTTCAGCCTAATAGCTATGTTCTTGTCAAAAGCAGATATGAGAGATTCTCTCACCACCTTCCTCTCCTGTTCCAAAGCCTCACTTTGTTCAGTTACATGTTTGGAATCTGGAGCAATCCCTGCAATTTCGCGTATTTTGTCATGACAATATTGTCAGTATTAATTGCTTTCTTCAAAGTAACATTCAATTGTCTTAAGACCTTTGACCACCCAAATAAGTAATTCCCTCTAGAATTTACTACCAAATACTTAACTCTTTTTGAGTAAAGTAAAAATTTAGAACTACTTCTCCATCTCTCAAGTAAACAAAATATATATAGTGCTACTTTTAGTTTTAATAAAGTCTATAACTATAACTAAAACTATAACTATGGTTGGACTAAAATAAAATAAAGAACAAATTAATGATTAGTGGTTACGTACCATTAGCAAGATCAAGCAAGAGATCAGCTGGATTAACAGTCATGCTAGTTGAAAAACCAACAGATGAGAAGTAATCAAGAGTAGTAGAAGCAGGACCATAATATATAGGAGAGCCTTCAGAGAGCAAAACCACTTTATCAAACATATAGTAGAGGCGGCCTCCGAGAGCTGTTAGGAGTGTGGTTTTTCCACTGCCTGATGGTCCTAACATAGCTAGTATCTCTCCTGGACATACCACACCTGTGATTCCATTTAGTATTGTTTTCTCTTTATAACAACTCCATTTACTTCCTCCCCAACAACTTCCTTTTTCCTCTAGTTTAACTTTGTATACCAAATCCTCAAACTGCATACCAAAACAGAACAGTTAGTAGTAAGTGACAAAATGTATAAATCTAATTGCAGATTAGGGATTAGGGCTCGCGATTGCAGATTTACAGATTGGGGATTAGGGTTTTTGGTTTGGAGAGGAAGGGAGGCGATGGAGGGTGGACGGAGATGGAGGGCGATGGTGGGCGATGGAGGACGATGATTGAGAGCAGTGAAGGAGCAGAGAACGAGAGTGAGCTGAATAACGCGACTGAGAGAGCCAGAGAGGGAAGCTGAAGCTTGCGACTGAGAGAGGGAAGCTCGCGACTGAGAGGGAAGCTCGCGAGAGAGAGAGCGCCAGAGAGAGAGCACCTGGGGAGAGCGCAAGAGAGAGAGAGAGTGAGCGCCTGAGGGAAGCAGGAGAGAACGAGAGTGACAATAGAAAGGGAGAGAACGAGAGTGCCTAGGTTAATGAATTGGGATTCTGAATTTGCGACGGACTTGCGACAAAGCCTTCGTCGCAAACTAGCGACCAACATCCTCTTCCGTCGCAAAGTAGTGACGAACATGTCTTCCCGTCGCAAATTATGAGCAGGATTGTTACCGCCAATGCACAATTTCACTTGCCGTCGCAAATCCGTCACAAATTAGCGACGGGTAGTTGTCCGTGGGAAACTTTCGTAGCAATATAGGCTTATTCTTGTAGTGAGAGAGAAAACTAAAAAGAGCAACTTTGGCGCTCCCACTTTATGTCAAGTCAGTGCTTCCCAATTGGACAGCCTAGCTAAAGTAGCCACCAACCAAAGCACTTTATAGGGACACTTGTCCACTTGCGAATGGATGATCACTTTTGGTTGGTGGCAAGAAGTGAATCTTCTTCTCCAACACACTTCATGCTCGCTGGTTCGAATAGAGAGAGTTTTTGACACATTCTTCCCTACATTTTCTTTCAAGCTTTCTCACAAAACTCAAAGAAAAAATCCTACACCTCAATGCTGCAAAGCGATGCTACAGCATCACTGGACAGATTTATGCAAAGGAGTTTGAGTATTATATCTTCTATGCTTTTTTCTTTTCTTTGTATTTTCAGTAATATGAATATGGGTTCTATCCTTGTTTGTATTATCTTGTTGATGTTCATCATGAGCAAAACCTTTTGTAGTTGGGATACTTAAAGCTTTGTAATGACTTTTTAGTAGTTCTAATGACTTTTTGTAATGACTTTTTAGTAGTTCTAATGTAAGCTTTGTAATGACTTTTTAGTAGTTCTAATGTGATGTTTTGATGTTTGCATTTTGATGTAATGCCACCAACTATCTTTTTACATTGACTCAATTACAAGTTAATCTGACCCCAGATCAGTAATGCATGAAATGTCATGTAGATAAGAAGCGAAGAGAAGTTCAATTTACCGTGGGCGATAATGTTTTGGTGAAATTATAGCCATATCATCAACATTCAGCATCTCTCTAAAAAAATAACAAGTTGTCCATCCGTTATTTCGGTCCTTTTAAAGTGTTAGCCAGGATTGGTTCAGTTGCTTACAAGCTGAATTTCTTGCGTTAAATCTCGTCGCCATCAATATTTAATTATTAGAGAAAATATTGAAAAATCCCTTAAAAACGAAAAACGGCCTTGAAAACCAGATTTTGAGTTCAGGAGTTGATTATGTGTGGGGAAGGTATTAGCACTCCACGATATCCTTTCGAAAAAGGTTACCTCTGATTAACTGTGCAAAACTATATTCACTTTGAAAATATTTATTTCCCTTTAATTTGAAAAAATGAGTGAAAAGACTTAATGAAAATTATTTGTTTTTTGCATTTTTATTGAGAGCCAACAAAAAAACGTTTTAAAGGCTAAATTTTTTTTTCATTATTGCACTTGATAGAAGTGGGTCCCCTCTGCTCGTACGTATCTCGGGGTAGAGAATAAAATGCTACGTAGTTCTTGGGTAGAAAATATATGTGGGTTGGTGTATTTTATTATTTGAAATGATTTTTGAAATCGAAGGGCTTCGTAATGACCAAACGGACAAACCTAGAGTAGTCACTACTAATTGTCTAATTGAAAAGTTAAAGGTTCTCGCAATGATTAAACAAGTTAAACTCAAGGTGTGGTTGAGCGGTTGGGGCCCATCCTCCCTTAACCAAGTGTCGAGGGTTCGATCCTCGCATTGGTTATGGAGAAGCTTTAAATCCCTGGGCCAGGTGTCCTACCCTTCAAGGTGCCTCCAATCAAGCGAGCGGATTAGTCACTGCGTTCGGCGGTGGATACCCTGGTATATACCAAAAAAAATGATAGTTGCTTATCTAGGGTGTCAAAAAAACATAGTCACTAACATAGCTTATCTAAAGCCAATAACAAACGTAACTAAATGAATATTTTTTTAAAGCTATGTTAGTGGGGTGGGGGAAATATTAGTTTCCCGGGTTTGAACCCTGCAACTCCTTCTTGCACTCATTTGATGCACTCTTTCGGTATCCCTTAGCTCGCCAACGTAGTTACCTTCTTGGAATGCTGCTGGTAATATATGACTTAAATATATGTTTGGGCCCTGCAAATATGGCCATAATCCAGTTAGGCCCCTCTAAAAATAACTTTTAAAAAGACCCTTGTAAAAACAAAACACTTTCAGTTTGGTCCTTTTGTTAATTTTCCGTCCAAAACAGATGACGTGGCTAACGGTGATGACGTCAGCACTGACGTAAGTGCCACATGTCAACATTTAATTGGGCCTCAATGCCCCGTGGCACTGGCCTGCCGCATCATCACCTCATGTCACCACTACCACGTGGCCTTGACATGTGTCACGTCAGCAACCAATGGATGGCTGCCACATGGCGCTAGCATGGGAAAGTGGGAGCACATTGTTACTTCAAAAAAAAAAGTTTTGGTTATCATGGGGATAGAACCTGCATCCTCCTTATGAATAGGAATCCCAATTACGACTAGGCCACATCGCTACTTGAGTAATTTAAGTCAACTACATGTATATAATACATAATTCCCAATTAATTAAAAAAAAAATCAAACCTGAAACAGATCTGGAAAACAATCTGAAATCAAAACGAAATGAGGAAACGAAATAAAAAAAATCTTTGTCATGGTTCAAAACGAAACTTAAATCCATAAACTCAGAAAACGAAATCAAAACAAATCTTTATATATTCATCTTCACTCTAGAAACAACTAAACACGGAATCTGAAATGTGTAGAATTTGCTAACTAGGTGTGTATTTTTCAGTTGCAGGAGGTGCAAATATAAGAAAACAGACCCAAAATTCAGGCCCAGTACAACTTGACCAAACCCAATTTATCCAATGTATCCCAAGCCTCCTTAGAGGACTTTATCCCTCTGACACTGTCAAAGTTGGTCTCATCACACCCCAGGTGGATGATATACAACGCCTTCCAATCTTTCTGTAACATCCCCTAATTAGCTAATTTAAATAATTTAAATTAGGGAAGAGATTAAGGTATTATTGGCTAAACCGAATATTAGCGCATGAGGTTCATTGCAAGTTAATAATGATTCATGTTTATCCCTAATTGTTATGTTAAATTACTAAGTTAATTAGTCATAGAATTATAATGATGTTAGAGGCAAATTAAGGGTATTAGAGAAAAGGGGCATTTTGGTCTTTTCACCTCATTAAATGAGGTTCCAGCTGACCAAAACACCAAACCAACTCACTCACACACCCTTCCCAAATTCAGAACCCAAATCAAAAACCATTTTGAGAAATTCTGAAAGTTTGAGAGAAAAGAGAGGGAGAGTTCGAGAGAGGTAAGGAGAGTAGGAGTATGATCATCACCCCAATGCATGTACCAATTCTCCACACCATTGGATTCGGCTTCTCCTCCTCTATCCATTGATACAATTTTCGTGGCCTAACCTCCTCCCAACTCAGATTCACCATTTTCACCCTTTTGAAGCTCCAAGCTTAAAAATGGAGTTTTAGAGTTGCATGTCTCGTTCCAGCTGCTACATTTGACTCTAAGACCCATCCTCAAGCCAAATACTGTGTGAAATTCAATTGAGTAGCTGGGGGAGTGTTTCAGTGGTTAAGGTTTGAAATTGGCTGCTGTCCAAGCTTCAAGTTTAGGAAAAATGAGTGTTTCCAGCTTGCATGTTCATCGATTGGTTGTTTTGAGCTGATAAGGAACTTCTGTTTTCATTCCCTTGGAATTCCAGAACCTACATTGTGTTTCCAAGTCTTGAGAAGGAGATTGGGTAGCTAGGATTCGAAGTGTGTCACTTGGGTCAGTTTCGGGGAGCTGTTCGGGTGCTAAGTTCGTGAATTGGAGCGATTCCGGGATAGTTCGTGTGTTCTCGATTCGTGCGGATTCACCAAAGTCTCGGCGTTGTGCGATTTTCATCGCAATAGATGAGTTCTATACTCGCTTAGGGATTTGTTTTTCGAATCAAGGTTTTTCGCGTTTCGTTTTGAAAAGAATCGAGTCAAAAACCGTTTTTGGGAAAATGACGTTTTTACAGTTTTTCGGTGAATATATATGTTTATTGATTTGTGGAATTTAATGCTTTCGCTGGAATATGACTGAATTGCTGGTTGAAATGTCTGTTTTTAAGTCACGGAAGTCCTAAAATGTCTCGGCACCGGATCGAAAGCCAAACGGAACAAAACGGAATTTTGAAAAGTCATATTTGAATACTTCTGCCAACGGTCGCGTCGCGACCCGTGGCCGTCGCCTTACGACCATGCATAAAATTGTGACAGTTTTCGTTTCTGTAACTCTTCGCGTCGCGACGGAACTTGTTCGCGTCGCGACGCAGTGTAATTTTCAGCAAACCCTACCGATTTTGTTTTCGCGATAACTTTTGATCCAGGAATCCGATTGAGGTGTTTTCAGTTGCGTTTTAAAGCTTATTGAAAGGCCTATTCAGAGGTGTAATTCAAACTATAAAATTCCCTGTTTTGAAAGGTAATAATGTTGGGAAAACCGAACTATAGTGAACGCGAGTGTATACAAGTCAAGATAAGAAAACGGACCTTGAGTTCCATCATGTCATGTTAAGTTAACTGATTGTAAGTCTATATAGATAAATAAACTTTCAATCCATGTAAAAACAAATCAAGTTACTTTCCCTCGAGGAAAGGTAGATGGTATACTTGTAATAATATGAGTATATCGAGGGTGACGATCCTCTAAGATTAGCATACTAGGGTGGGGGAAGTCATGAGCCCCAAATCCTAAGCCCACGTGTTTTGCCCACTAGTGATTAGCGGGATGGGTTCACCAAAGGCCAGAGAAATAACCATTCTAAGGTAGGCTTGAGGTGTTGTGCTAAGTTCATGAAAATATGATGTGTAGTTGCTTATCAGGGCTACATCATGAAAGTAATTAATTTAACGAGTAGTCGCTTATTAGGGCTATAAGTTACATGAAAATAATATATGTCCACGTGGTTGCTTATTAGGGCCACGAGTTCGCAGATGAAGTTAATAAACCGCTAGAGTTAGTAAGGGGTCTCGATAGGACTCACTGAGATAATGTTTATCTCACCCTTTATATGTTGTGGTTTTTACAGAGAAGTAGGGGAAAGCAAAGGCGACGAGGCACGGTTAGCCGGTGCGACTCATGGAGTCATTGGAGCTTTGATTTCCTGTTTAGACCTTGCGCTTTTCTACTTTATGTTATCGATTGGATGACTATCTTGTAAAATCGTTTCCGCTACTTTATGTTTTGAGTATTGAACACCAGGATTGTATAAGTCTTAAGTTGTGAAACTTAAGCATTTTCAGGAAGTTGATGAGGTTCAGAGAACCATTTGATATGTATTATCGAAATTTTTAGTTGTGTTCAATATTCATTAACAGGAAGTTACTCTGATGTATGCCATTTAGTGCATTTCGGTAATTCTACATGTTAGAATTTATCGGGGTGTTACACTTTCTGCTCATTCTCATTGAATGCAGCAGTTTGTGCTTCAGTTGGGTTTTCACCCAACTGTTCAAAGCCATTATTGACTATTCTCAGCACACCATGGAAGCCAAATATGTCTTCTATTTGTAGGGACCACCTGTCCCAGGTTTTACCATTTAATTTGGGAACCTGTGTAGACAGGTTTGCATTTGCCATTGTGTTTAAGAAACATGAATTCAGAAAACACTAAACTGTCAAAGTATACACCTATACAGTCATTATATAGGCAAATTAAAAAGAAAGAATTTAAAGAACGGTAAAGAACTTTGATAAAAAGGTTGTAGAAAGGCCTTAGGATCTTACCTCTGAGATACCATGTAGAATATGCTAACTAGGTGTGTATTTTTCAGTTGCAGGAGGTGTAAATATCAGAAAACAAACCCAGAATTCAGGCCCAATCCAACTTGACCGAACCCAATTGATCATCCTGCCATAATTCCGCTTATGATACACCAATTATTGAGTTGATCAGGCTCAATGTCTCTTAGCATCACAAGTATAATTACAACAAAGACTAACAAGGAATCGACTCAACCCTAAACTAAACTAAGCCCGACTAGGTCGAACTGCTTTGATACCAAAATGTAACACCCCGATATTTCTAGCTTCTAGAAATACCAAAGTGCACCACCTGGCATACATCAGAGTAACTTCCTATTATTGAATATTGAACACAACTAAAAACTTTCGATAAATAATTATCAAATGGTTCCATGAACCTCATTAAACTTAACCAAGTACTTAAGTCCCATGACTTAAAACTTATACAATCCTTGTGTTCAATACCAAAAACATAAGTAGCGGAAACGATTTACAACTGTTAGCAAGTAATAGTTATACAATCGGTAATACAAAGACAACAAAAGGGATAGGACATAAACTTAAAACTGATTTCTCCGATAACTCTGGGAGTCACCTCGGCTAACTGTGCTTCTTGGCCTTTGCTTTCCCCTGTTTCTCTGTAAAAACCACAATAATAAAGGGTGAGATAAACATTATCTCAGTGAGTCCTATCGAGACCCCTAACTAACTCTAGCGGTTCATTATGCTTCATTTTAATCGTAGTCCGAGCCTGGATGACTACGTGCAATATATTTTCATTCGTAGCCCAAGTATGGATAGCTACCTGTAACATTCGTAACCCAAGTCAGGATAGCTACGTGTTACATTTCATACTAACACAACACCTTGAGCCACCTTATTCGGTTTCTTTATCGGCTTTTGGTGAACCCAATCCACTCTCACTGGTGGGCAAACAAAGAAGGGGCCTAGGTTATGGGAATCATGACTTCCCTCCCCTAGTGTTCTATCACAGAGGTCGTCAACTCAATTAATTTAATTATTAAGCGGTTACCAAAACCGTAGCGGAACACCAAGTCCGTCTCATTAAGTTCATATATAAGTGGTTACCAAAACCTTAGTGGAACCCCAAGTCCATTTCATTAGCATATGTTATAAATTCTCACTTGCGAACCCTACTCGGTATCGTCATTCATCACAATTCAAAGAATTCGTATAACATCATTCATACCAACGCATTTTCCACGAATTAGGGTTTTTCACGATTTTCATAACTTAAGAATTTTATCTCAAGCATACTCAATTTCATGGTATTCTTGAATTACAATCATTGTACAACCTTCGGGAAATTATTAGATGGAACTCGTGATCATTTGGAATGGACTAAAGCACATTTTGAAAAGGGGGTAACAGAAGCTTCTGCACGGTCCGTGCTTGGTAGGCGCACGACCCGTGCGTGTTTTGAAAACTTTCACATATAGAAACAGAACAGAGCGCACGGTCTGTGCCCTCAGGGCGCACGACCCGTGCGTGGTTTTTAAACTCTTTCAGGTCACTTGCGAACGAGACGCACGGTCCATGCCACTGGGGCGCACGACCCGTGCGTGTTCATCAATAACTCGTAAAAACTGTTTTCACAAATTCGTTCCATTCCGTTTTGATTCCAAAATTCATTCCGATCGATACCCAACTTACACGCACACAACAACAGCACAGAGCAACAATCATATTCAGTCCAGAACAGGAATCAAAACGTAAATCAATTCAATCGTCGTTCACATGTAATTTCGTAAAACGGTTTGTGACTCGATTCGCTTTTGAAATAGAACGCGACACATGGACTTCGAAACATATAAACTCAGTAATGACAAACATCCCTAAGCGAGTATAAAACTCACCGATTGCGATGAAAATCGCACAAACAACGAGTCCACGGATTGAAATAGCAATGTAACCTCACGAACGGTCCCCGTATCGATTCTACGCTATCCAAGCCGCTCCCAAAACAGAACTCATACAAGTCCAGCAACTCAAACACTCTTTCTTGCTATTGAAATTCCTTCCTATCTACTGAATCGATGTCTCTCGAAACTTTGACGACTCGAAACCGAAATTCGACGAACCGACATTCCGAGCTCCACTTCTGTTTTCCAGCATCAGTATGCAGATTTGTAACAAGTGTATCTAGACCAATTCTCAACTAAAACCACTCAAACAAGTGTCCATTGTGTAGGGAATTTTGTCTAGTTTCTGAGGGTTAAGGTTTCAAACGGATGCAACCAGCATTTAGGGAGTTATAACGAAAATAAGGGGACTGAGTCAAAACTGTGACTGATTTAGAAATGAAACTTGTGGACACGATATCTCCCTCCATACCTAATGAAATCAGATGATTCTTGTGTCTATGTTGAAGAATTTTGTGTCTATTTTCCGAATAAGCAAAAATCACGTTCAACTGAGTTGTGTACATAGAGATATAAGGTAAACACCGAAGATGGTCCAAAAGGGTTTTCTACTGGATTTGTTTCTTTTTGGGGAACTTGTTGTATCTTCAACCCCAACTTCGAATTCCAGCACCTCTAGCTACTGAACCTTCTCCAAATGTGCTTCTAATTTGAAATTTGGCTCCTCATCTTGCACAGCAACACTCCAACTGAAATGCTATACATCAAATCACTCCTAGAGCTCTACTAGAACCACAAGCAAGCTAGGAACTCAACTTTTCTCCAAAATGGAGCTTGGATTCGAAAATGGTGAAAGGAGGATGGATGATTCTTTGGTGGTGAAATCAGTATCAGTTTAGAGAGAGGAGATAAGGATCACAATGGTGTAAAAATAATAGACATGCATGAAGGTTTGAAGGTAGTCTCTTCTTCTCCTCTCCTTCTCACTCTTGCACTTCCTCTCTCTCTCTCTCTCTCCATAGCTTTCTTCATTCTAAAAGTTTCTGAAACTCCAGCTTATGGGTGTGAGTGTGTCCCATTTTGTGTTCTTTTCAACTGAAGGTCTTTTATAGGGTGGAAAATACATAATTGCCCTTCAATCCTAATACCCACTTAACCTCACTTAATTCATTTCTAATCACATAATCAAACAATTCTTACACAATAATTAATTTATTCATATATGGGTGTTTGTAGAAGGTGGGTCAGCTGAAACCCACTTATGGGTGGAAAAGACGAAAATACTCCTGTGCTCCTATTCTCACTTAAAATCCCAAATTAACTCACCAAAGCACACACATGTATAATTGGCAATCAAAACTATTATGACTTATAATTAATTAAGCCTAATTATTTTAAATTAGCTAATTAATTGTCTTATAACTTTTTTGCTAATTTCAATAAATGAAATTAGCTAAATTGGGGATGTTACAACTTCATCACTTGAAATGTTACTAACACTATTGTTTTTCTCTCTTGCGAGGTATTCAACCACTTGTTGAATGATCTGACTCTTAGAAAAATTTGAAGAAGAAAGCAACAGAAGAGGAAAAGAATGTTGAAGACTTAGGGTAAAAGAAATACTTGTAAATTCCTTCATTGTAAGAAAATATGTACATAGAGTAGCTATATATACATTCTGATGTAACGATTAGTTAGCTGTTTAGTTAGTTTAATTAGTTTGTTAGAAACAGACTTGATTTGTTTCCAACAAACTATTTAGTTTAACCAACTTAACAGTTTTGTAATGGACATTATAAACTCTATACTATCCTCCTAACAGCTAGATTTTTGAATTTAAAAAGTAGTCGTTTGTAATTAAAGGGTTGGTTTAGGACTTTGATTAAAATCCAGAAAAATGATGAAACGAACTGAATCCAGATCTAAGATGTAAAACGAAATGAACTGAATCCAGATCTGTTGATGAAGATCGCGTTTATTGGTTGATGATGATTAATTTCGTTTTCCATGAGTTGTTGATGTTGATTACACTTGAGGTGCTAGTTCAGTGGTAAGAGCTAGCTTTATATCCTCAAGGTGCTGAGTTCAAATCCCCTCGGGGACAGTTGTAAAATGGCCATTAGTGCCACTTTGATTAATAAAAATTTCCCCCTTCCCCAATTTTAAAAAAAAATTTTTTAAAGATAAATCCGTTTTGGGAAAAAAACCAAAAATGGATTTATCTTTTAATTAGATAAATCGGTTTAAGGAAAAAATTCATAACGGATTTACTCCCACTATAGATAAATCTGTTATTAAAAAATAACAAAAACAGATTTATCTATTAAATAGATAAATCCGTTTTTGTTATTTTTCAATAACGGATTTATCTAAATCGGTTTTGGAAATATTCAAAACGGATTTATCTAATAAATAGTTAAATCTGTTGTGTATTTAAAAATAATTTTTTTTTTAATTTTTAAAAAATGGTTATAAAAACACTACTAAAAATCCGTTAAAGAGTCAAAACTAATCTAAAAATTATAAAAACACCACTAAATATCTAGTAAAACCAAAATAAGGTTATGCAATTTTTTTTAGATTTTTGGTAATTTATGAAAAAATCAAAAAATTTAGGCTAAAGTGCTCCCGGAGTCCCTTATCTTTATTTAAAGTAACGAATTAGTCCTTTATGTTTTTTTTGTCCCAAATAAGTCCTTTATCTTTCAAATTTTTGACACATAAATCCTTTTCCGTCAACCTCCATTCAATTTTGTTAACAGTGCTTATGTGGCGTGCTGACTCATTATTTGATTAGGTGGCATGTCATTTTTATTTTTGTTTAGCTTTTATTTTTATTAAATTAAACTATATGCCACCTAAGCAAAAATAAAAATGACATGCCACCTAATCAAATAATGAGTCAGCACGCCACATAAGCACTTTTAACAAAGTTGGATGGAGGTTGACGGAAAAGGATTTATGTGTCAAAAATTTGAAAGATAAAGAACTTATTTGGGACAAAAAAAACATAAAGGACTAATTCGTTACTTTAAATAAAGATAAGGGACCCCGGGAGCACTTTAACCAAAAATTTATAAAAAATAATAAACGATGGAATTTGGGATTTTGAGCCCCGCAGTCCCGAAAGAAGTGACTTCTTCGAGATTCTAGATTCCTGATTTTTTTTTTCAGATTTACTGGTTCTGGTTTCATTACAATCGGAGTAGGTTGCCCGAAAATCAATTTTTTAGCCTAAATTATTCACACGACGTACAAAATCGTCACGTGTTAACGAATATCTACACACTAAACGAAACAAAAAGACAACCGATATTCATATCTATTTTATTTTTTAAAAAAAATGTATTTTAATTTTTTAACGGATTTATCACTTTTATTTATTAATTATTTTACAAGACGGATTTATCTATTTATTAGATAAATCCATTTTGAAAAAATTAAAAACAGATTTATCTAATAATAGATAATCCGTTATTAAAAAATAACAAAAACGGATTGAAGTATTTCTTAGGTAAATCCGTTTTGTTATTTTTGAAAACCGGATTTATCTAATTAAATATAAACCCGTTTTTGGTGTTTTCCAAAAACGGATTTATCTAATTAAAAGATAAATACGTTTTAGTGAAAAAAACAAAAAACGGATTTATATTTAATTAGATCAATCCGTTAAATGGTTTTACTGAGGGGTATTCTCGGAATATCAAATTGGGTGGAGGTATAGGGGGGAACTGTGGGGGTAAAAAAAAACCCAAAAAGGAGCCCATCACTTTCAACAATAAAGAAGAGCCCATTATGCCAAACCCTAAAATGAAAAGGTGTTTTCTTCCTCCTTCCTTTACTCCTGGCCGCCGCATCTCCATTACCAAAATCAGCTTCCCCCTTTTTTCTTATTTCTTTTTCTCTTCTTCTTTACACATAAAGTTCCTCTTCACGTTTATTTTCCTTATACTCTACAGAGATTTAGATGGAAATTATTTGCTGACTTGCAGAAATCCATGGAGAAGTCCATGTTGCAGAGAGATAAAAGAGAGGGCAAAACTGGCAAAACAGATAAATGAAAACAGAGAATCGATTGTGCAGAACGCAGAAGCTACTATTTGTTGCTTCTGCTTTGCCGTGGTTTTTCGCGGCTGCCGTACCATGGAAATCGAGTTGGAAGAACACCCAAACAAGAAAGAAGCACTTTGGATATCATGGACGTGCGTTTGTGTTGCTCTACCGCCAAACCAAACACACTATGAATTAGCCGGACAAAATTAGGGTACAACAACCATGGTTTCAAAACCGTTGCCGAATGAAAAGGAAACGGTTTTTTGGCATTACACAACGGTTTTCAGGTGTTGTTGTTGGATAAAAATATTGTAATGGTGCACAAACAATTGGGGCTATGGTGAACACAGTAAATGTATAACACTAAAAGGAAATAATTTATAGAGTAATTTCAGATCTCTGTGGATCTTAGGGAGGTAACTGTGTTCTTGCAGATAACTCAAACTTTTGAATTTACAATAATCAATATATAGCATTTAAAGAAATAGACGATAAAGCAAAAGGAATGGGAAGAAATTTAACTAGTTAATGAAGGTCACCTTGCAGTGTCAAAAGCAATCTTCGTCCTCATATGCCAAGTCAATGCAGAGGCATGGAAAGGTCCTACACACAATCTGTTAGAATATTGACCATTGAAATCTTATCAACCACTATAAATACACTACAACATTTTTGGCTTTAGGCCACGCCAACCATTACCACGCGTAGAAACATGTGGCCTAAACATCATAGAGGCTACGATTTTAAATTTTTTGAAAATGAGATATGTATTAGGTCATGTCTGCACGCTTGTATAACCATTGCCTTTAAATATTTATTAGGCAACACTTAAAACCGTTGGGTAAAAGTATTAGTTCATTGCCTTTTCTTATAGGCAATTATTAAAAAATCATGGACTAATAGTGGTCACCATTCTTGTAACATCCTAGATTTTAGTTGACAATAAATAAAGGTATATTTTAGTCGACAAATAAATGATGTGATTACAATAATATCAGTGAGTTCCTCGACGTTACCTCACTACAAATATACTCTCGATATCTTTTAATGCCTTTTAATGTCTTTTAATATCCGTAGCATAATCCAAAAGAGATTCAGGCAATTACCAACCTCAACGGAGAACCCCAACCCAGCAATCACTGCCGAGTAATGCTAGGGCCTTGGACTCGGGATCATGACTCTCTTTGCAAGTATGCTACCCCTTCTTGGGAGCGTCATCCCGTAATTGGTTGTATATAACCATCCTTTGATCCTTATAGGATCTTTTATTAACGTTCTTGAGACCTTTCTCTCGACTCATTATCCAAGATGTATCCAATAATATGTGTATATATATACATAATATAGTTCTTCCTTTCTCATCTCAAAAATTGATCTCTCCGATACTCAAACACACCACGAACAAGTAATATAAAAGGGCTAATTCTATATAAATTAGTGTTACTTATATTAGGGAATGAGTTGGATGGCAATTGGTACTCAAAGAAGCAAGAAAACTGAAGTTTGGAAAAGTTGCATAGTTTGGGGCGCCCAATGACAGAACCATGCGCACGGGTCGTGCGCTGGGGCCCACGGTCCGGGTGTCCCCTGTTGCAACATAAATTTTGACAGTTTCAATGTGTTTTTGAGTCTTCCAATGGTACCAAATCCATCCTAAAACTTCACTAACCTCAAAATACACTAATTTACCTAGAATCAACATCCATTTCTGTACCATTTATTCTCCAAAACAATCATGATCCCAAACAATCTATCAATCAACATGCATAACCAAAACTCATCACAATTTGAATCACATTCAAAGTACAATTTCATTCAAACAGAGTTTGGGACTTAACAACAAGTCCAAACCCTAACTATCAAAAGGGATTTCAAGTACGTTAGTACTCACAACCCAAAATATATGAAAGAGGGAGGAATGGAACACACATTGACCATAGGATTTCTCCATACTTCAAATTTGACACTTCAAAGCACCAACAATAAATTCCTCGGCTCCTATTTGCTCGAATCAGTACCCAATAACCCCCAAACAACATCCTACTTGCTTTCTAACCTCCATTTCACTGAGCTAAACCCACGTGAAACTCCCTTTGAGCATCCATAACCTTGGAAACTCACATGCAAAGCAACTTGTTGACTCTAGGTAGAATGTGATGAAATTTTCAGAACTTGGGGAACTCTAATCTCTCCCAAGAACTCGATGATGATGATGATGATGATGATGATGATGATGATGATGATAATAATTGAAATGAGAGGATTGAGTGTTTCTAATAATGGAAGTAAAGGTGTACATTCATGGTGAAAATGTGAGGATGAAGATTTGATGAAGACCTTTCCCTTCTCTCTTTCAAACGTTAGCATTTATGTTCAAATTATTTTTCTTGTGTTGCTCGCTCATTATGAGCTAAATACTCATAGTTGGAATGTTTGGATCTATGTAATAAAGTTTTAGTGCATTTAATGAAGTGTGTTTGATGTTTAAGCATTTTATCTTTTGCGAAATTAATATTTCCATCTTAAATTAGAAATGGCCAACTAATTTCAAGTAGCATTTGTAAATTCTGAAAAGGTTTATGAATAGATCTCAAAAGATAATATGGATAGTGAGTATTAAAGGACACTTTAATACTCATTGCTTAAACCCTAGACATAGGAGGGCAAAATCCATAAGGTGAACACTGTGGGTGCGTAAGTAGCCTAGGGTAAACCTTTTTAGGGCTTAGACAGAAGCTCTTGTAGCAAAACCCTAGTGAAAGTATTTGAAAAAATAGCAACTGTTGCGACAGCATCTAATGCTGCAGCATTAGATACAACATATTAGTGCATTTAAATGGATTTACATAGTGAAAACATTCCAACTCATTCTCAACTCTGATTTTCATACCCTTTACGTAAATTGTTATTCAAAGATGCTTTCAAAAACTTGTGTCACTTTATTTTCCCTCACTAATTTGCTAGCCAAATTAAGCACGAATTAGACTTCAATCCTCGTGGGAACGATCTTTATTTATCACTTACTACTTGTTGCGATTGTGTATACTTGCACATCACGTTTTCAAACAACATGCATGCTGAAATATAGTTTTAGTAATTCGAATCTCCTCCTTGATTGTCAAGTTATTGAATGAGTAACCGTTTGCAAGTTTGATGCTTTGAAAGTTTGTCAAATTGATATTTTATATGCGATTTTTATAATGTTAATGTTACAGTTAGCACGATAGAATTTCCCATTTGTTATATGATTGATGATTATGATAAGGGCTGATGAATTGTTCGTAAGTTGGATTTCATAACATTATTCCGAATTTACACAATTGAACATGAAAATGAAGTTCTTGCTTGTACATGTTATTAACTATCAGTTGTTTGATTGGAAATTCTCATGACTAACAGTAGAATGTTTACCAAATTTGGACGTTCGGTTTATTTAAGTCCATGTGTCAACTCTTGTTGATTATGGCATAATGGATTGTTCTGAATCACTTCTAGGTCTATGTCCTTGATTGTCGCTGTTTTGAGATTTGATTGGAACCGTTATCTTTTGTTAAGTCTCTTTCATATGTCCCAATTTCGAAAATATGTTTTTCAATTATGTCTTTCCATCTTATCTGATTTAAATCATTGGATCGTGTAGTGACAGTGCTTAGGATCAAATCATTTATTGGTCAAGGTATCTTGTGAAAGGTTTACTCTCAATAGACTAAATTAAGTGTAAGGAAGAGGAATTGAGTTGTCTATTTTCTGATTTTATGTAATAGATGGGACTTGAACAATTTTTGAGGACAAAAATTTTCAAGTTGGGGTGAAATGTAACACCCAAAGAAATTTTTATTTCTTTGATTGCTAAGTAAATTAATGATTGGTTGATTGGATTGATAATTGCATGATTTAATTGATTAAATGGGTACTTGTATGCATGTTGTTCTTGTTTGATTAATTAAAAGTGGCCTTAGGTGAAGACATAATAAGGGTATTTAAGAAATATTGAGACAAGGGCAAAATAGGAATTTCCAACCCAAGCATTCACTAACTTCCACTCCCTCTCAGCTGAACAAAAAAACACATATACACCCACTTTCATTTAGTTTCCAAAAATAAAAGAAAGAAGAGACAGTGGAGAGAAAGAGAGAAAGTCGAAGAGGAGAGAAAGAGATAAAGCCATGGATGGTTTCCTTCAACCCTAGCTACCCTAGAAAACCCTCTTGATAAAGCCATTCTTCTCTTCTTTTCATTCTCATTACATCATGGAAGCAAGACCAAGAGCTCATTTGATTCAACATCTACCTTTTTCTCCAAATCCATTTCGAGTTGCATGAGGGTGAGAGAGCTAGATTGTGAGATTTTGGTTGTTGCATGCTTGTTTGGGGAGCTGAAATGGAGCTTAGGGAAGCTACATTCTGGTTCTAAGGGTCAAACTAGAGAGTTGGGAGCTGAAATCAGAATTTGGGGTTTTAGCTAGGAGCTTGCTTTATTGAAGAAAACTTCACCATCTTACTTATATTCTCAAATTTCTGCACTTATTGTCAGTTATTTGCCCTATTTCGTGTTTTATGAACTTGTGTTCTATGAAATGAGTTTCTATTGAGCTTAAATGATTTCCATGTGCTCCTGGTTGGTTTGTTATGCTTGATTGAAAAGTGGCTATATGTACAAGTCGCATGGTGAGTGAACTATATATTGAACAATGATTGTTTGGAATACTGATTTATGTTTGATTGGTGTTATAATCGTTGTTTCGAACATGTTTTGGACTGAATTTAAAGGTAACAATGTTGTATTGTGAGTTGGGAATGAGTTTGGGTCGAATTGGTATCAAAGGAGTAAGCACAAAATTGAGAAAAACAGAGTTTTTGTGAAATTGCAGACTAGGCCCAGTCCGTGCGCCCTGCATTGTTGGCAAATTTTGTTTACTCGCCATGAGGTCCGGTCCGTGCGCCCTAGAGGCCCGATACGTGTCGAAGTTTCTGCCACCCTCTTTAAAAACTTAAGATTTTAATTCATTTTGATACCAAACCCCCTCCATTCCCATTTCCAACCTATCCTAAGGTATTACAACCAAGTATGAGTTATTTTTCATGGTGGAGGGAGGTCATGGGCCCAAAGCCAAGGCCTAGCATTACTCAACAATAGCTATAGTTGGGTTGGGTTCTCTGTTGAATTAAGTAATAATTCTCGGGTTGTGCTAAGAGTATAAGAGGAAAAGATAAATTAAAAGAAAACAGCGATATGGTAGATTTTGGAAAGAAAACATCGAGGGAGGTCATTAATTAGAAGTATAAATCACCATTTAATGAAAAGGGCAATTTTGGAAAGATATTGAACTTTTAGGCTTTTAAACTGAGAATAGATTTTTTCAATGTAATTGTTTGGTCTATGTGATGTAAGAGTTTGTTTCTTATATTGTAAAACGGAAGTAGTATTTGATTAATATTTAAATTTTATAAACTAATACATGATTAATGCTTAATTATTATTATTTTTGTTTGTACAATTAATTATTTCCTTTATATATACATATATATATATATATATATATATATATATATATGATAAATATTATTTTAATAATTTATTATAGATATAATTAACTACTTGATAAGGTTTTTTGATAAAAAAATTGGTCAGGAAAATTTATTACAATATATTTAAAATATATGTAATCAACAATAAATCACATATCGAAATATATCCTTCAAATTCTAGATGTTTTTTTCTTTATCTTGTCGATTTTCCTTTTAAATTAATTAATTGTAGTTTTAAAATATATTTACTGTATTTACTTTTATATAAATAAAAGAATGAACATCAAAATATAATTTCATTGGACTCTTTTTTTTATTTAAGCATTTTTTACCTTTATTTAAATTAATAAAACAACATTTCTAAGGATTTGTCATGTCTATTTATCACACCATAATAATATTTTAGGTTTCTACTATACGATGACATCAATTAAAAACCTAGGAAACATATCAGCATGAATCTGACAAGAATAAGATTTTTGATATCCAACTCACTTATACCTATCCAATCAAATATATTGCCAACCTATTGTAAATTTACAGCTTGAATAACTTAGAAATGCTTGATTTTCTAGATCCATACATAAATAGGATAACATTTAAGTGAAATATTACAGTAAAATTCCAGTTGGCAATTAGTCACACAATAAAAATATTATCGATAAAACAGACAACATGTATTAAAATTTGTTTATATATGTCAAGAGAATTCATGAAAAGAAAAATTACAACAAATAACCTTTCTGCAATCTAGTATATGGGTCTACATGCATCCACTGTGGTCAAATTACTGAGACTGGGGTTATGGTCTGAACGATCCCCCACAGTATTACACAACCGATGATTGGGAAAAGAATCCAACCAAAGTTGCGTAGCCATAGCCCGGTCCAATTTTCTTTCCTTGAAGTCACTTGTACCTCTACCCTTGCACCAAGTGAATTGATAGCCCTCTAGATGCAAATCAACTAAATGACAATCAGAAACAGCTTCACGAAAGCCCCTAATCTTCCACAGAGGGTGATCACAACGTCCTCTCTCTTCTCATCATTAGATAGTAAATCGTCAAAGTCGCCAATAATACACCGAGGAAGAGAATTATCCATAGCAAGAGTTCTCAGCAAAGAAAATTGGACCGGGCTATGATGGCTACGCAACTTTGGTTGGATTCTTTTCCCAATCATCGGTTGTGTAATACTGTGGTGGATCGTTCAGACCATAACCCCATTATGCTCTATTTGTATGGTCAGGCCCGTATACTAGATTTGTTTATATATGCCAAGAGAATTCATCCTATGTCAACATGCATCCACTCTCCAAGTTCACTCTAGCTTCCAAGGATGTTCACACTCAAGTTTTCTACTCACATGCACTTCAATTGCTCAAGGTCTTTTCTTTGTTGTTCCTAACTTCAACGTAACCTTTACAATCACCAAACCAAACATCTATATACATATGCAAGTACTCCAAGCTTTGAACTCAGCCCTTCACTCTCATATAAAAACGAAAATGGGAAAAAGGATTAAGAAGAAGAACACTTGAAAAATCCATGTTTCAATGATGAGTGAACTGAGTTTCGATTTGATGAAGAAGATGAGGTTAGTGGAGTTAAGACCTTAATGGAATCAGCAATACAGTTCCCAAAATGCTTAAGTCAAGTGTCTACTCTCACATGCAAAAAGCAAAACTGAACTCTAAGCTCCTATGTTCCCACATGCAAGATTTCGAAGGTAGGGGATGGAAGAACACTTGCAAAATCTCTGATTTTCATAAATGAGTAAGGAGAAGAATGGTTTTCTAGAACAAGGGATGGGTGCTTGAAGTTTTTCTGATTTCTCCACTTCCTCTCCTCACCCTCTCGAAACCCCTCTTTCTCTCCAACACTCTCTATGTTCTTCCCCTTTTTAAAACTGAAAATGTGAGTGGATGAATTATTGTGACACCATGCAAAGGTCGTGGTTTGTGGATTCGACAACCAGTGGTAATGGGGATGGGGCAATTCCAATTGGAGATGTCAATCTCTAAAGAGTTTATTTGGTTTTTATTTTATTGTCTAAATGTGAAGTCGTAATCATAAGTCATTACGATCTAATCTTCACATCTTTATTTTATTTCTAGTTTTTATGCGAATGAGTCAATTCATATGTTTACTACTCACAAGGTTGAATAAATTTTGAAGTCTAATGGCATGGCTTTCAATACTTTTGAATTCTAGTCAAAAGGAAATACTTTTTCTTTAAGCCTTTGTCAAAAATGTTTATCTCATATTATGCAACACATTATTTATAGTGCCATTATTTATTTCTAACATATTTAAAAAATATATAATCACATGTTATTTTCTGTGATAGCCGATAGGTCTTCGTGAAAATATAATATAATTTTATTAATTCCAATATTATAAGTGAGTTGATTTTCATCTTCAAATTTGAAAGTCAAATTGATCCAATTCAAATTGAATTTGTGTGTATGCGCACCCTTTTATGAGTATTTTTTCCAACATCAAATAGTATATATTATATATGATATGATTGTGTTTCTAGAGAATGTACTACTTTTATTCTCTGGAGATGTAATCCAAAGGTTCCACACACCATTCATAGAAAAGGCAGCGACTAAACTTGACCTTAGCTAGGCGACAATTCCATAAGTAAAGTTTTATCAAAAAGAAAGTCTCGGAGCGGCAAAAGGTTGATTAGACGAAAACTGTCTCATTCTGGCTTTCCCAAGTCACCCAAAGGATGGAATGACAAATCAATCTTAGGCCCACTCTAGCTCCCCTAGGACTTACCCCTAAGTAGAGGATAGAGAATAACGTTGGAAGATCAGGCGAGAGCACTACCATTGTAGGAGCCCAAAACGTGACCTTCTAGCTTAAGGATAGATCCTAAAGTAGGATCATTGGAAATTCATGGATTTGTAATTGTACTAGAATTTTACTGCAATTGTTATGGAATATCAGAAAGTCTTGGGAAATCAAGAAATTTGAACGTACTAATATTGTACATCTATTATGGTTTGGAAGTATTTATACTACTTTGGATAGATGGAGATTAACGAGATGTTATGTTATTTATTTATTTCTCGTTAAATTGTGTGACTTTGAAAATGACTTTATAGGATAATGTGTTCTTTTGATTTTATGGAAGCATGATGTTTATGTGCTTGATTATGCAATTGTTGAAATGTTTCATTTAATTAAATATTATAATGATTGTTATGGGAATATTATATTTATATGAACCTAGACTTGACATGGATTAGGAGTAGAGAAAGTAAGAAATAGAACCCATTTTAAAAGGGGGGTGTTTTCAGTAATTTCTAGAAGCACCACCTTTTGGGTTGGGCCATGTCCCAAACCACCTTAACGTTAAGTTCCATTGTAGCGAGTAGTAGCTATAATAAGGGAATTCATTTTGAATTCCCTTTCCTTTGAGATGTCACTACAAAAAAAGCAATTTTACGTCACTTGATTGACGTCAGTTGCCTAAAACTGACTCTAGAGGAATAGGAGATGGTCTTGTGACCCGCTTTTACTGTTGGTTCATGATAACTCATATTTATATGAGTTATTTATGTTCTTAAGACTTAAGTTAATGTGAGTTCATAAGTAATTATGTGGTTAAATGTGTAAATATGTGTTAAGAAGTGTAAAAGAAGGGTTAGCAGATAATTTGTTATCATTTGACACATTTGTGAGTATTTTAATGTTTCTGTTAAGTGTTACAGCGTTAAGCGCTATACCGCTATATGACAGTGGGCCAGCTGGAAAATTTTGGAGCTCAAGCTTTATGTCACTTTAGCCCATATTTAAGGGATATACTTGCTGCTGAATCCACCAACTAAAAAGCTTTATAGGTGTCATACCCTAATTTTGTCCGTTAGATTAATGCGATTTGTTTTTCTAAAATAATAATAATCTTGTAGACATTTGATTTTAATCGGTTTCTTGTTTCATTTTCGAAAAATCCCAAAAACATGTTCCATGGTGCACACGTATTATTTTTAGTCGCGTACACGCGTTAGCCTAACGTTTTTGCATTGTTGCGTGCACGTGTTATTTCTAACCACATACGCGTCATTCCTAATCGTGTGCGTGTCGTTACTCTCTTTGCGCGCGCGTGTTCGTCTCTCGTCGTGTACGCTTTTTTTTGGTACTCGTTACTTTATTGTTATCATTATACTTATTAATCGAAGTTGTCATCATTATTTTGTTATAAATAAAATGAGATATGCAATTTAAGTGTCTTTTATTACAAATACAAAAATAATTAAACTTGTATGTGCTTACAATATGGACAAAATCAAAAGAAAAGTAACAAGAGAGTGGACTTCAGCATAAGTGCCTCTACAAGGCTGTTGCCACTACTTTTATATTTAGAGAATGAAGCCAAGTGTTCCTTCTCCTTGCTCTCTTGTTTTTTTCCAAATCAGCAGCAACCAAGCAGCTTTGGGCAGCTCCTCCCTTGCTGCCTTGTCTCCTACAGCTCTGCTCCAATACCACCATCCCTGCAAAAGGATAACAGCAAAATTTGTATCAGAGTGCTGAGCTACTCTATAAAAAAGAAATCAAACCAAAAACAAGGGGGGGAAGATACACAGATATAACACAGTGACATAAACACCACAGAACCATCGAGGGGAAGGATAAGAAAAAACAACCAAACCACACTCCACGGCCACCCCATGGTGGTCACCACCTTCGGCCCGCTCCCTCCCAGCACCACCTCTCACTGACTGCCACCGAACCACCGTGCAACCCCCAACACCACTGACAGAACCACCACACCTCACCGTAACCTCCATAGCTCCCTTCCCTCTCTCACCACCTCACCCTCACAAAACCACCCAAAAATCACCAACAGCCATACCACATCACAACCACCACTCAAAAAAAAAAAGCAAAAAAAAGAAATAAGCACAACCTCACTGCCATCTCCGGCCACCATGGACGGTGGACAACCCCCACCGCCGCCATGACGCTGCCCGTGCGTCAACCACAGCCGTCATCAGTCTGAACGGTCTGTTGTGCGTCTTCTCCAAAAAACTGTCGCGACGCTGTCATTTTGTCCGCACCGGAGCTGTCGCCGGCACCACCACGTCACCATCGTGTTTGGTTCCCTCCGGCGTCACCTCTCTCGCACTCCTCTCCTTTCTTTCCCTCTGACAGATCCACTCTCTCGGCTTTGTGGTCCACATCTCCGTCATCGGCGTACCACCGCCGTCGCCGCACCACCCGCGGACTAGCAAGCTCCGCCGCATCGTCAGCGAACCAACAAGCTCCACCGCCCCAACGGCGAACCACTGCACCTCCACGGTTCGGCCATGGCGTTCGACGCCGTCACTGTCGCACCACCACCGCTGCTGGCGCCGTCACCGTCCCTCACCCCAGCGTTGATCTCTCTCTCTCTCTCCGCCTCCAAAAATCTCTCTCATTCTCTCTCTCTCCTCGAAGTCACTCTCTCTCTCTCTCCCCCAAGGAAACCAGCCGCGGCGCTGGGTTGAGAAGAGGATGGGAAAATTAGGTTTCCTAATTTCACTTGTTCCCTTTTATACCATCCCCATTTTATTTTTTTTGCTTTTTCTGTTTTTATTAAATCAGATTCCTATTCACACCTCACCCTCTACTTACCGCGCCTCTCCATCTACGGCCCATTCCCCTTTTTTTTCGTTTTAAAAAGAAAACGCAGCCCAGCTTACAAAAACAAGCTGGGCTCACTGTTCGCACCCCCCCCCCCATTTTAAAAATGCAGCCTCTTTTGCTATCCGTACCTCACTTTTAATACCACAACACCCCTGTTTCCTTTTTTTCTTCTTTTTCTTTTCCCTAAATAAACATTTTCTTTCACAAACCTGTTTTTTTTCCCAAATAACGAATAAATGTTTTCCTAAGCATAAAAATGGCTTGTTACTAATGGTCACTCTGTGTTTAGCTTTTTTGACCGTTAACAACAGCTTTAGTTTTCAAATGAGCTGTGAGTGATGATCACTCTGAGTTTTTACTTGTTTGGTCATTACAAACACATCTCTCAGTTCCGAAAATAAATAATTAAAAAAACACCAACACACAAACTTTTTTTCTATCCAAGAACTACGTGTGATTTGATTCTCTACCAGGAGATACGTAGGAGCGGAGGGCGGCCGACCTCTGTCAATTGCATTAATAAAAAACCTTTTTTTTTCTCTTTCTTTTGATTGATTTCTCTCCTATTTCTCAAAAAGTACAAGAAATAACTAACTGTTTATTGAGTCTTTTTTATTAGTATTATTATAAGGGTAAAAACATTATTTTTGAATTAATAAACGTTTACACATTTAGTTAAAAGGTAACCTTCCTTAGGAAGGATGTCATAGGGTGCTAATACCTTCCCTACGCATAAACGACTCCCGAGCCTAAATCTGGTCCGCAAAACCCCCTTTATCCACTCAATAGGGATTTTCCAATGTTTGCCCATAAACTAAACTTTGGTGGCGGCTTCATTTAACGAACTTCGAAGAATCCCTCCTCCGGATTTTTCGGTCGCTACAGCTGGCGACTTCACTGGGGACAACTTAAGAGAGTCAAGCCTGGTTACCTAAATGTGTAAGTTTTTATTAGCTTTATATTTTGTTTTTGTCCTTATGCTTATGTTACTTATTTATTAGCCTTTTCTTCATATTATTGAACCTTAGGGTAGGCGACTTTTTTGTTATTATTATATTTTGTCCAGCTTGTGTAGTCAAGGTATTATGCCCATATCACACACGTCACTTACACATGTTTATACACACACTTTTGAGTGGGGCCCTATACCCGGGTCTGCAAATAACCTAGGACGAGTGGAGATTACTAGTGACAGTCATTCTGGATTTTATCTGTCTGACTCTCATGAAAGTCTCAACCAGAGTACGCTCTTTCGTGGTATCCCACACCAGGTAGCTCGCTATCGTTGTGGATCATATCATGAAGGGGATTTTAGCTCTGGAGACCTTTGTGAGGAAGTGAATAGAGCCACCTGAGAGATGGATCACATAAGTGACCCTAGATCATGTTGAAAATCCCAATTTAGACATGACCCACCTAGGACACAGGGGCACTATACTTACTCTCTCTATTAATCTAGGTTAGCATTTCTCCAAAATAAAATCACTCAAAAAAAAAAACATTTCATGCTTTCTTCATTTGCATGCACATGAGACGACATCATTCCTTCCATCCATCATACAAAAATCATCATGTATTCATAACAAAATAAAATCATTCTTTTCACATGCATCACATTACCATTTTCCCACCATACATCTCATCATCAATCCAATTACCATATGTTCATAATTTGTAAATATTAAAGATCATCATCAAATAGTGCAGGCTTCGCATAATGATGGAATGCATGTTAAATATGTGACATTCATACATCATTTCACTCATATTGTCATCTTAGTTCAAATACATCATTTCTCTATGCATGCATCCTTTCTAAATAAAAAGAAAAAGAAAATAGTGTCATTATTCTTCCCATTCATCATCCAAAATATATATTTTAGTTAGCATTTTATGATAATTTGCATCACCTATATGTTGCATTGTTTAAAAAAAATCGTTTAGAATAACTGAGTTTTCCAAGTGAACATTCCTTCAGCATTTCATGCACTTGCATTTTCATCATGCAATATACATTTGTCAGGTGTTCATTCATGCATTACATTATTCTCTTATTCTTGCATCAATCATCATCAAATGAAAAGAGAGTGTTTGCATCATTACCATGTTGCATTGCCTCTCTAAAAAAGGGTCATTTACAATAATTGTTTCTTCACACACTTGACATAGCATTCCATTAGAATCAAACAATCATTTTCCCTGCATGTGTCGTTTTCTAGATAAAAAAAACAAAAAAAACATGTCATTACTCTTTTCATACACCATTGACCATCCATTAAAATAAATGAGAATTTGTAACTTTGCATGTTGCATGACCTCTTAAAAAAAATAAACTCATTTAAAATAATCATTTCCTTGAACATCTTACATGTCATTGGAGTCAAACAATCATGTGCGTTCCATGCACTTACATCTTCATCATACATTCGTAACAAAATAAGATCATTCTTTTCATACGCATCTCATTTCGCCGCCATGCATCTCATCATCTCTAAATAACAGAAATATCATCTGCATTATTTGTCCATCTTGCATATCCACAAAAAAAAACATCACGGTAGTATTATATATTCATTCATCATTTCATTTAAATGCATTATCCCCTCTCCATGCAAAAAAGGGGGTCATTTATTTCCTTCACATCCGCTTCAAGGGCATTACTCACATGCGCCATAAAAAACCAAAGTAAAAGTTTCTATGCCTACATGCATCAAAATAAAAATCAGAAATTTCTCCATTATTGCATCCTTCATTATCCAATAGTCTTTTGTTAGCTGAAGCATAAGAAGAAAAAGGGGGTAAACCATACCCCATTTAAAGTATCCTTCCGTCACGTTCAAAAATCATCACGCATTTCATTCATCTCTGTTGTCGCTCATGTACAACAAACATTCATATGTTCATGCATTATACTTTATTCAAAGAAAACATAAAAAAATCATCATGCATTCATACTAAAATGATTTTTCCATAAGCATTTCATTATCATTCCCCTACCATGCATCTTATCATCTAGAAAATAACAAAAATATCATTCATCTCATCCAAAGTGCATCATCTTGCAAATCCATACACCAAAAATAATAAATATCACATTGGTATTATAAAAAAATTGCATTCATTCATTATTTCATTACTCCTCTTCATGCATCATAAAGAAACAAAAACAAAAGTTATTCATTCTCATGCATCTCAAAAACAGCTCCTTCATGCGTCATAAAAAACAAAAACAAAAGTCATTTATTCCTCTCACATCCATCTCAAGGGCATTAATCCTCTCACATGCATTAAAACAAAATTAGGAATTGCTTTATTTTCTTCTATTCTTGCATCGTTCATAATCAAATAGTTTTTGTTGTTGTTTTGTTTGCCTCTCACTCTAGTTGAATTTTAAAAAAAAATAAAAAATAAAAAATCACACACTTGCTTAAGGTATCATTATGCAAATAATTTTTCAAAAAATAAAAAATAAAACTCATAAGATTTTTTTTTGACACACTGTTTGATGAGAAACGATGCATTCTTGGAAATATATTTGAATTGATTCCTCTTTCTTGGAAAATGTCATACCCTAGCTTGATTCACCAACAACAAGTTCTTCACTCTTCATCCCATATACATCCTACTCACACCTACCACATTTATTGAAACCATCCACCCACTTAACCCTTCAATGGAATTCACCAATAACTCATTCACCATCATGGTCACTACAATATTGACCATATCATAGGCTTGACCCTTAGCCACTGCATGCTCCACCAAGGACACCAGCCAACATATATCTCACACCCGTGATAAGAAGCTTAAATGTCTATTTTGTTAACTTGTGTGGTTTTAACAATTAAAATTGTTCTATATTAAGCGGTGTTAACTCTCCATGAAGCATTTGCAAAATAAACTAACATGACATGTGTGTTTACCCTTGTTTGAGTCAGTTATACTACCCCCATCTTTCTGCCATTTCCAAAACCAGACCCAACCATCCATAAAAGGCTCAGTCCCCACAAGAGTATTACAGTCACTTCCCCCAGTGATGAAATTTCACGAACAACACTTTGTACGCTCCATACTGGGGCAGAGTAATGATCACAGATTTCCTGCTGGCATTCTAAGCACTCGTGCAAGTTCTTTGAGTTAAAAAAAAAGAAATCCAAAAAGGAAAAGCCCGTTAGGTTGAAAACTCATAAGAGCAACCCAAGCAAAAATTAGGGCATGAAAAGAGAAAAATAAAGAAAAAACAAATATGTTAAAATGAAGTTTTGTCCTATAGTTACAATTTCGAGAAAATAAGCAATCATGTTATGAAGTGAAGTTTGGCAACTTTCCCACATCCTAAAAAGAGAAATACCCTTTGCCACCCACTTCGAGCCAAAAAAATCAAAAAAATTTCAAACACCTTAGACAAGGATCAATCCCATATCTAACAGCTCGCTCAGCTCAAAAGAAAAAAGAAAAATCACAAAAAAAAAGACGTGAAATTAAAAAAGAGGATTGAAAAACCCTGAAAACCAAAGCGGTAGAAATTGTGAGCTGATACTTCACACCATCGAGCAGATAAAAGATCCTTGTCTGAAATAAACCCTCAAACACTTCCGTTAGCCTAAGCATCCTATCCTCCAAAAACCCTCAAATGCGCTGCAACCCTAAAACAGGTTCATTCTACCATGAAGCGCATAAAAGATTCTTTGTCTCAACCAACCCCGAACACTCTCAAGAGCAAAGTAATCATTTCCTTCATGAATCATTAACCATTGGCCATATTACAATCCAAAGGCCTCTTCTGATCAGTGATTGGTTGCTTCCATTTTTCTCAAAGCTTATACTCTAGGACAAAATAATCAGAATAATTTATTTGCTCAAAAAAAAACAAAGAGAAAAATATTATTACACAAAAAATAAAAAAAAAACTTAAAAGGGCTTGCACGCTCGAAGTTCATCAAGAGAAGATAACAGTGATCATCAACAAAGTGAATTTTCATCGAACCAAAAACTCTTGACTGTCTTAGCTTGTGGAATCCTTCCCAAGGAAAACCACAAATCCCTACTAAGACAGTTACTTGACTTATCATATCAAAATGGGGCAATACCCCACCCTTCATTCCACTCAAACTCAGGGAGATTTTTTTTAGCATCCCCAAAATACCCCCATCTTTCATCCCGTTCATATATTACACCCATATAGCCATAACCATACCAACTTCCAAACCATTATTCTAACTTTGCACCCTGTCACAATCCCACTCGAGATGGGGCAATTTTCATCTTTCATGGATTGGGGTAACCTTGTCCTCTTATAGACCGGGGCATCATATCCCTTGGGCCGAAAGAATCCTTTTGCATCCCATTCCATTCATTCCTAGTCACTTGTCACCCTCAATACCAGCATATTTCCCAATCCCTCAATCAGTCCATATCCTCAGTTGTCATCGTCCTCCCTAGACAAAGGCAGATTGTTTCACTCCCCACTATTTGAAGTCAAAATTGGGGCAGTCAAACATTTCTTACCATGGGGCAAGCTTATCCCACGTGACACATACCCTACTTTTCTTGAACCCTGAGTCAACTGGCACATTCATTTGCATTCACACCGTTTTTCATATTTATTAAACAAATGCTCCAAAGAGAGAAACACATGTTAATGACAATCCCTCTAAGTTAACATCTTAGACTTGAAAGCTTAGTCTTCATGGGTCATCATAACCAAATGAGAACCCATCCACAAATACACATCTCGATCTCTAGAAATGGCACTAATACATTGCCACAAGCCACACTTTCCAAGGTGACAACCTTGAGCTTACCAGAGTTCAAGTCCAAGCCAACAAAATCTTTCTTCCAAGGAACGATCAAAAGGTTCAGCTCTCTGTTTCCAGCATCAAAAGTTTTGTTTCTCATCAAACATTTTGCATCCTTACAAAAAATGTTGTTACCAACAAATCATGCATTAGACATGTCCTCATTATTCTAGAATTAAACCCTGCATCTGATCATACTCATCACCACTCTCTCATGCAAGTATTGAACATGCATTCACATTTGACTTGTCTTTGCCTACACAATTTTTCTTCTTTCGCATTACGCATTGCGTATCCGTACATGCATACCCGTACATAACATGTATTGCTTCAATAAAAAGCCGAATGTCGGTCTCATTATTACCCAAAGTCTGTCTGCATCCCAATCAATCATATCATAGCATCGCACCATACATTCATGCACTTCCTCCTATTCACCATGGCATGTGCATCAAAATATTACATACCTATCATATTCGCATTCTCATTTCATGCATTCATCAAATACCGAAAGACAATAAAGCGAAAAGACAAAAAAAAAAACCTCCCACATCCCATCAAACATCCAATCATTGCATCATACAACATCAACTCATGCGGCTACCACAACCCTTCATCTAAGCATTAGGTGTGCACGTTCATTCATTCATTCATTTATTCATGAAAAGGGGCAAAAAAAAAAAAGAGAGAAAGCCAAAAAGGCAAAAATCATCCACATTGCACCCGTTACTCCCACCAAAGCATAAATCATCCCATCGTGCAACCAGCAGTACATTTGCATTGGCATTCCCATACACAACTTATCAATTTCTGTTTCCGACCAACTTCAGCATCCATCATTCACGGGCCTTTTGTAGTCCATTTACTTTTGCTTTGCACATTCATCACATTGCACACATATAACACTTCTTTGCTTCGATAGACGTGCCAAGTGCCGGTCTCATCGTTGCCAAAAAGCTTTCTACATCACCAATCATATCATTTCCTATGCATTCATGTGTTTCCTTTTATTCACCATAGCATTTGCATCAAAGTTCACATTGCATGCATCAAGAAAAGAAGCAAAATAAATAAGAAAAAGCAAAAAGAAAAGTCCATCAATTACATTTATCATCACACCAAAAATTAATCACTACAATCACCATCACATCTCATACACCGTGTGTCGACTTTCTCATTCCATCAGGTTCAACACCCATTTCATTCATCATCCCACCAGATACTAATCATTGTACGTTCGTCACATGCATAACATTGTTTGCTTCGATAGATGCCAAGTGCCGGTCTCATCAAAAAAAGTTTTTTTCATCACTAGTCATATTATTGTGCCATGCATTCGCGTGTTTTCCTTTATTGACCGTGACATTTGCATCGAAGCATTACATTTGCATCACATTCGCACTCTCATTTCATACACTCGTTATAATAAGAAAAAAGGGAAAAAAGAAAAATCGCTCATTCCATTATATTCATCATTCCGCCAGAATTAATCAGCGCAATCACATTCATATCTTATCTGCATTCACATATGTTGTTTGTCAACCTCCATGTCCCATCAACTTCAACTCACATCATCTGCCACGTTTCATTCATCCCTTCGGACACCTACCATTTCACATACCTATATTGCACGCATACATCATTCATTGCATTTTTAGACATGCCAAGTATAGATAGCTTTTCCCTTCTCAGGTAAATGCATTCATTAGGTATGTTCCAGGCAGGTACACCATGTACCAATCCCAATAGTTTGTTCCCTCAAAGTCAGTGCTCCCAGCGCTGGTCTCATACCACAATCCAGAATCTCAGTACTCCTTCAGACCCCCAGCGGTCCCTCAGAGCCCAAGCGCTCCTTCAGACCAACAATGGTCCTTCAATCTAGATCGCACGTCGCGTTATCGAGCAACCGACGGATCATCCGGCCCCAGGCCCTTCAGACTAGCTGTGTCCGCCTAAAAAACACAGTGCACGTCCTTCGAGGTGCGCAAATCAGGTCAACAACCTGACCTTGCCCCCCTGGCCGCTCTAAAAAGGCCACCCCCAAGCAGACCGTTTTACTAGTACCGTTGCTAGTTTGCGCTCCATTAGACCCATTGGTCCATCAGGCTTAGGCATGCCCTTCAGACCTCGTCGGTCCTTCAGTTTAACTCCAATCAATGCGCCAAGCATCGACTGCGAATTAGACCATCAGAGCCCAGTGCTCCTTCAGATCCCCGGTGATCCTTATTTACTTTTGTTTTATGTCAACCCAATCTTTCAAGAATTTCTAAAAAAAAAAAAAGAATCATAGTCTTGACAAAATTAGTGTCTTTTTATCTTTATTTCTATTTTACTCGAGAAATTTGGAAACTTTTCATACTTCCTGGTAAAATATAAATAAAGAGGGGCAGCTGTCATACCCTAATTTTGTCCGTTAGATTAATGCGATTTTGTTTTTCTAAAATAATAATAATCTTGTAGACATTTGATTTTAATCGGTTTCTTGTTTCATTTTCGAAAAATCCCAAAAACATGTTCCATGGTGCACACGTATTATTTTTAGTCGCGTACACGCGTTAGCCTAACGTTTTTGCATTGTTGCGCGCACGTGTTATTTCTAACCACATACGCGTGTCATTCCTAATCGTGTGTGTGTCGTTACTCTCTTTGTGGGCGCGTGTTTGTCTCTCGTCGTGTACGCTTTTTTTTTGTTACTCGTTACTTTATTGTTCTCATTATATTTATTAATCGAAGTTGTCATCATTATTTTGTTATAAATAAAATGAGATATGCAATTTAAGTGTCTTTTATTACAAATACAAAAATAATTAAACTTGTATGTGTTTACAATATGGACAAAATCAAAAGAAAAGTAACAAGAGAGTGGACTTCAGCATAAGTGCCTCTGCAAGGCTGTTGCCACTACTTTTACATTTAGAGAATGAAGCCAAGTGTTCCTTCTCCTTGCTCTCTTGTTTTTTTTCCAAATCAGCAGCAACCAAGCAGCTTTGGGCAGCACCTCCCTTGCTGCCTTGTCTCCTACAGCTCTGCTCCAATACCACCATCCCTGCAAAAGGATAACAGCAAAATTTGTCTCAGAGTGCTGAGCTACTCTATAAAAAAGAAATCAAACCAAAAACAAGGGGGGGAAGATACACAGATATAACACAGTGACACAAACACCACAGAACCATCGAGGGGAAGGATAAGAAAAAACAACCAAACCACACTCCACGGTCACCCCATGGTGGTCACCACCTTCGGCCCGCTCCCTCCCAGCACCACCTCTCACTGACTGCCACCGAACCACCGTGCAACCCCCAACACCACTGACAGAACCACCACACCTCACCGTAACCTCCATAGCTCCCTTCCTTCTCTCACCACCTCACCCTCATAAAACCACCCAAAAATCACCAACAGCCATACCACATCACAACCACCACTCAAAAAAAAGCAAAAAAAAGAAATAAGCACAACCTCACCGCCATCTCCGGCCACCATGGACGGTGGACAACCCCCACCGCCGCCATGACGCTGCCCGTGCGTCAACCACAGCCGTCATCAGTCCGAACGGTCTGTCGTGCGTCTTCTCCAAAAAACTGTCGCGACGATGTCATTTTGTCCGCACCGGAGCTGTCGCCTGCACCACCACGTCACCATCGTGTTTGGTTTCCTCCGGCGTCACCTCTCTCGCACTCCTCTCCTTTCTTTCCCTCTGACAGATCCACTCTCTCGGCTTTGTGGTCCACATCTCCGTCATCGGCGTACCACCGCCGTCGCCGCACCACCCGCGGACTAGCAAGCTCCGCCGCATCGTCAGCGAACCAACAAGCTCCACCGCCCCAACGGCGAACCACTGCACCTCCACGGTTCGGCCATGGCGTTCGACGCCGTCACTGTCGCACCACCACCGCTGCTGGCGCCGTCACCGTCCCTCACCCCAGCGTTGATCTCTCTCTCTCTCTCTCTCCGCCTCCAAAAATCTCTCTCTCATTCTCTCTCTCCTCGAAGTCACTCTCTCTCTCTCCCCAAGGAAACCAGCCGCGGCGCTGGGTTGAGAAGAGGATGGGAAAATTAGGTTTCCCAATTTCACTTATTCCCTTTTACACCATCCCCATTTTATTTTTTTTTGCTTTTTCTGTTTTTATTAAATCAGATTCCTATTCACACCTCACCCTCTACTTACCGCGCCTCCCCATCTACGGCCCATTCCCCTTTTTTTTCGTTTTAAGAAGAAAACGCAGCCCAGCTTACAAAAACAAGCCGGGCTCACTGTTCGCACCCCCCATTTTAAAAATGCAGCCTCTTTTGCTATCCGTACCTCACTTTTAATACCACAACACCCCTGTTTCCTTTTTTTCTTCTTTTTCTTTTCCCTAAATAAACATTTTCTTTCACAAACCTGTTTTTTTTCCCAAATAACGAATAAATGTTTTCCTAAGCATAAAAATGGCTTGTTACTAATGGTCACTCTGAGTTTAGCTTGTTTGACCGTTAACAACAGCTTAGTTTTCAAATGAGCTGTGAGTGATGATCACTCTGAGTTTTTACTTGTTTGGTCATTACAAACACCTCTCTCAATTCCAAAAATAAATAATTAAAAAAACACCAACACACAAACTTTTTTTCTATCCAAGAACTACGTGTGATTTGATTCTCTACCAGGAGATACGTAGGAGCAGAGGGCGGCCGACCTCTGTCAATTGCATTAATAAAAAACCTTTTTTTTCCTTCTTTTGATTGATTTCTCTCCTATTTCTCAAAAATTACAAGAAATAACTAACTGTTTATTGAGTCTTTTTTATTAGTATTATTATAAGGGTAAAAACATTATTTTTGAATTAATAAACGTTTACACATTTAGTTAAAAGGTAACCTTCCTTAGGAAGGATGTCGTAGGGTGCTAATACCTTCCCTACGCATAAACGACTCCCGAGCCTAAATCTTGTCCGCAAAACCCCCTTTATCCACTCAATAGGGATTTTCCAATGTTTGTCCATAAACTAAACTTTGGTGGCGGCTTCATTTAAAGAACTTCGAAGAATCCCTCCTCCGGATTTTTCAGTCGCTACAATAGGGACACTTGTTCATTTGTTGTTGGAAGATCACTTTAGTTGGTGAGAAGTCTCATAGTCACCTTTTTGGAAAGCTACTTTATGGAGAATAAACAAAGATATCTGACTTCTTCTTCCACACAACATAGATTTCGAAAGTGAGAGGGTTTTTGGAGAAAAAAACTTGACACCCTTCTCCTCCATTAATGCTCCACTTCAAGCTTTTATTTTTCAAGAGAAGATCATCATTTCCAGTGCCGTGAAGCTGTGCTGTAGCGTCAGCAACCCGTCACATGAGAAGGAGGCCACTAAGTGCATCTTTTGCAACCTTGCTTCTTCTTTTCGTTTTCGGTAATATGAGCTTTTTGATTTGTATTGTGTTGATGATGCTCATCATGAGCTAAACACTTAGTAGTTGGATTGTTTTAGGCTTTGTAATGACTCTTTAGTATTGTTAATATAACGTTATGATGTTTGTGTTTCAATCTTTGTGCTTTAATGCTTTCAAACTCTAACCCTTCTTAAAAAAAATCGTATGTTCTTGCATCTAACAGTATGTTTAGAGTTTTATTTCTGTTGTTTTTAATTCTGTTGAGATTTAGTCATAGGACTCTCCCTTTAGCATACATGAGCAGTGAGGACACTGCTAGGTCTTAAGTTGGGGGGAGGATCTTATAAATGTCAATGTTATGTTTTGTTTGAATAAAAAGGCATGAGTAGTTGCAATTTTTAAATTTTTCAGTAGTAGAAGTTGTACTTGTTGGGCTAAATTTAATGATGATTATGTGTTTTGAGTAGAGTAGCCTTGTTTGAACAATGACTGGTTTTATTACTACTTCTACACTCAAACTCTAAGCTTAGCAAGGAACCTAGTTAGCTAGGAATGATAAGGTTTAGTCAAGTTTTTACTAAAAATTGAGAATAGCATTTGAAGCTAAGTTTTGGGGTGCATCGGTTATATTAAGGCTAGGTATGAAGATTATATGATGGTCGGTGCAATAGGTTCACAAAGTATACAAATGTATTTTCAATTGGTCATGTATATTGTAATTAGCTAAAATTGCCTGAAACAAAAGCTGAACTGTTCCAAAAATGCATATAAAAAAAAGAGAAAGAAAAGAAAAAAAAAAGAAAGAAAGAAATGCTAATAAGGAGTTCAGTAATGAGGGCATTGCAGCTGAATCTGTTCATCAAGTCACCAGTGCTATAGCATCTAACGCTATAGTGCTGAAAAATCACCAAATCAATAGTTAGTGCACTGACCAAAGATCTGAAATGCCTAATCAAGCCCTTTGTTGTGCTTTGAAGCCCCTCAAGTCTTATGTAAAGTTGTTAGTCTACTCTCCTTTTTAAAAAATTCTTTGGCTAAACCAAAAGAAGGCCACTCTTTCCAAGGCTAGGAGAAATGTTGAAACTAGCTAGGAACTAAACTAAGCCTAGTAGTCACACACTCACAATTGAGCAGTAATAATTCTATATGTTGTGAAAAGCAATTCAGCCCATATTTAAGGGATATACTTGCTGCTGAATCCACCAACTAAAAAGCTTTATAGGGACACTTGTCCATTTGTTGTTGGAATATCACTTTATTTGGTGAGAAGTGTCATAGTCACCTTTTTAGAAAGCTACTTTATGGAGAATAAACAAAGATATCTCACTTGTTCTTCCACACAACATATATTTCGAAAGTGAGGGGGTTTTGGACAGAAAAACATGACACCCTTCTCCTCCATTAATCCTCCACTTCAAGCTTTTATTTTTCAAAAGAAGATCATTATCATTTCCAGTGCTGTGAAGCTGTGCTGCAGCGTCAGTAACCCGTCACATGAGAAGGAGGCCACTACGTGCATCTTTTGCAACCTTGCTTCTTCTTTTCATTTTCGGTAATATGAGCTTTTTGGTTTGTATTGTGTTGATGATGCTCATAATGAGATAAACACTTAGTAGTTGGATTGTTTTAAGCTTTCAAATGACTCTTTAGTATCGTTAATATAACGTTATGTTGTTTGTGTTTCAACTCGTGAACTTTCTTTACTGTTTTCACACAATACTTTTTATCTTCATGACAAAAAACTTGATTTTACTATTTTGTTACTTGTTTTTCTCACTAGCTTAACTACTAACATAAATATAGAATTAAACTCAACAATCTCTGTGTGAACGATCTTTACTTACTCTTTATTACTTGTTGCGACTGTGTATACTTGCACATACTCTTTTCCGCACAACAGTTCGCAACCGCTAGGAAACACATTTTGACCGACGGGAATCAAACACTATTTTTTGCGTACGGAGCTCTTTTAGGTAGCAATTTCATTTCCCTCAACCCAAACTTTCGCTTCCCGCGAAGCTTCAACCCAAACTTTTCGTTTCCAACTTTCCATCTATCAATCTCCAACCCAAGATTCAGAATCGTTCCACTCTGCCAAAGAACCAACACCCCAAATTGGTGCACTCTGCAACCACACCAGACCTATTGCCAATCCTACCTCTCGTACCCACAACGGAGCAGGGTGCTTAGATTAAGAATAGAATCTTCTCTTGTACTTCCTCATACTTCTTGTCTTCTATTATAGGAGATTAGAGTAAGAGTATTGAAAAGATGATTCTCTGATCTCTATCAGATATTTTTTTGGTTTATACTCTTGCTCTACTTCAGGTGTTTCTTCCCTTTTTCTCACTTGAGCTCTGGTGCCTCTTTTCTTTTCACTTTGTGGTGCCTTTTTAGCAGATCTCTCTTTCCTCTCTCTTTGAAGATATATTGAGCTCTTCTTTTTATAGTCTGAGTAACAATTATAACAATTGAGAAAAGAGATCTTTAATTTACATTTGTTGAATTATGAGTTGGCATGTAAGGACATCCTCTTTAATACTTTGGATGCTCCATACGGACGGGATGGCACTATTCAGTCTTGCCACTCCAATAGACTTCAAATTTTATTCAACCATGTGAAGTAGTAAACATGGGAAGCGACTCATTTTCATAAAAACTAGAAATAAAATAAAGATGTGAAAATTATATCGTAATGACTTACGGTTATTACTTCACATTTACACCACAAAATAAAAATCAAATCAAGACAAGATTAATTTTAGACACGAAATGTACTTCCCCAAAGGAGTACAACCCAAGCGCATGATTTTCTTCGGTTCAAGGTAGTAGGTTGGAAAAATAGTCGCCCATTGGAAGATTGACAGCTCCAAATGATATTGCTTCATCCCCATTACCATTGCTCATCAAATCCATAAACCATTGACTTTGCATGGTTTCAACATTCAAACCCAGTCCATGTGCATGATCCATCAAAACCCTTTCTTCATTATTAGCCATTGTCGGTGGAAGTGCTGGTATAGATGCTGCTACATGGACTTGGCCTGGAGCCATGAATTGGAAATTCTTATCCAATGTCTCAATCCTTCTACCAACGTCCTTCAAATTATGGTCAATCAACCAAGAAAGTTCATTCAAATCAACCATAGACATATTGTCATCCACAATCTTACCTGCAGCAAGGCATTGAAACATGAACATGGTCAATGCTTTCTCCTTGTTCTCTTTCTCTTGTTTCTTCAGCTGCTCTTTCGCCTTCAAAATCCTTTGTTTCAAGAAAGCCTCTTGATCCAACATCTTCCTGCTTTTCTCCAGTTCAGGCATCATCCTAAACTTCGAGATCGTGCTTTCGACTCCCCATGGGGAGGGCCAAACCTCGGGTTGATGATCATATGGGCTATACACTATAGCACAAGCATCAATTCCGCAAAGGGTGCTTAGTTCTTCCACCTTTTTTAATAGACTCTTCTTCCTTTTCTTGTAAGCTGCCTTCCTTGCAGAATCATTGACTATGAAGGCTAGTTTCACCTTGGTCCTAGCCATTGAGAGCAAAAAGAAAAATGATAAGTGCTTTGTTGTGATTTTTCTTTTCATGAAATCTCATGGTAAATATAGTCGAATTTTGATACATTTGGAATATTTTATCGATAATATTTAGTGTTGTGTGGCTAATTGCCAACTGGAATTTTACAAAAAAAAATTCACTTCAATGTCATTCCATTTATGTATGGATCTAGAAAATTAAGCACTTCTATTCAAGCCGTAAATATACAGTATATTGGTACTTTTTTGAATGTCTTGGTATGATTGAGTTGGATATCAAAAAATTTACTCTCATCAAAATCTTGCACATAGATTTATATAGGTTTTTAATTGATGTTATCGTATAGTAGATTTCAAAAATATTATTAACTGTGTGATCAGTAGACATAACAAATCTTTAGAAATTTTTTTTAATGTAAATAAAGGTATATATGCTTAAATGAAAAAAGAAGAGTCCTACAAAATAATATTTTGATGTTGATTATTTTATTTATACAGAAGTAAATACAATCACCAAGATAAAGAAATAATATACAAGGAAAAACAATGTACAAGGAAAATAATATACAAGGAAAATCAAAAAGATAAAGAAATAACCATCTAGAATTTGAAGGACATATTTCCATATTTGATCCTAACTTATTCGGATTAACCTTATGCGGTAGTTAATTATATCTAAAATCAATTATTAAAATAATATTTATCATATCAGTAAGGAAATAATTAATTGTACAAACAAAAAGTATAATAATTAAGCATTACCATGTATTTGTTACCTGAAAATAAATTAAGGAACTAATCTCAAAAAAAAAGAAAATAAATTAAGGAACCTCAGGAGATATTTTGTCTATTATTCTTTAATAAAAAAAGTAAATATTAATTAAAGAACCAATTGATTGGTTGATTCTCCAATCTCACTCATTGTGTATTCCGCCAGTTTCCAATTTTTTTCGATAAGTAGAAATTACAGCACCATTGACACACACTCTCCCCACCTTCTATGAAGAGTTTGGGAAGGCGTCGAATCATTTGCCAGGACAAAATGACACACAAGTACACTAGAGTTTACAGCCAAACTGTGCAGATTACAATTCTGCCACTTGCCTATATTTCTTTCTGAACAAAAACAAAAGCATTTGTTCAATACGTGTTTCTTAACGGATAGCAATATTGTTGTTAATATAAATACAATAGTTAAAAATTATGAGTAAAAATAATATATATCAGCCAAAAAAACACTACTAAAATATCATCACATAGTAATTTAATAGTGGTTCTGGATTTTTGAGTAACTTTAATAGTCCATGTAGTTTGAAAATGTACGATATATACTGTCAAATGATATTAAAAATTTGAAAGATATTGCCGAAACTACCAGTAAAAATCATTTTTTTAATAAAATTCTAGCATAAATTTTAATGATTCTAGAGTTATGAGTTATAATAGCTCATTGATAAATCTTATTTATAAGATTTATTTATACTCTTTAGGCTTAAATTAATGTGAGTTCTTAAGCAACCGTGTTGTTAAGTTTGTGAATATGTGTTAAGAATAGAGAGAGTTTTTGACACATTCTTCCCTAGATTTTCGTTCAAGCTTTCTCAGAAAACTCAAAAAATCCTACACCTCAATGTTGCGAAGCGATGCTACGACATCACTGGATTGATTCATGCAAAGGAGTTTGAGTAGTATATCTTCTACGCTATTTTCTTTTTTCTATTTTCAGTAATATGAATATGGGTCCTATCCTTGTTTGTATTTTCTTGTTGATGTTCATCATGAGTTAAACCTTTTGTAGTTGAGATACTTAAAGCTTTGTAATGACTTTTTAGTTGTTCTAATGTGATGTTTTGATGTTTGCATTTTAATTCTTGCGTGAAACTTCTTTCCAACTTATTTTGGGACCGGCCAACTAAACCTAAGTATATCCGTAAATTCAAACATGGTTTATGATTCGAACTCAGGGGTTAATGTGGGTGAGTAGTTGTTAAAGGACACTTTAACAATCAATGCTTAAACCTAGCCATAGAAAAACATAGTCCATAGGGTGAATACTGTGGGTGATTAATATATAGGGGTGAACTTATTTAGAGCTTAGACGCAAGTCCTTGTACTGAAACCTTGACGTTTGACCGAAAGGCACACATCATCTTAGTGAACGACATTCCAACTATCTTTTTACATTGACTCAATTACGAGCTAATCTGACCCCAGATCAGCAATGCATGAAATGTCTTGTAGATAAAAAGCGAAGAGAAGTTCAATTTACCGTGGGCGATAATGTTTTGGTGAAATTGCAGCCATATCATCAACATTCAGCATCTCTCTAAAAAAATAACAAGTTGTCCATCCGTTATTTCGGTCCTTTTAAAGTGTAAGCCAGGATTGGTTCAGTTGCTTACAAGCTGAATTTGCCCGATTCAACAAGAATTCGCAACTGAAGCTATTTAGAGGTGTTGCTACAGACCCTTACATGCCACTGCCATTACTCACATCTGTGAAAGCACCGTTGTTGAACCCTACTGTTGTGCTATGCAACAGAGTGAGATTGTTCGCAATGACAAACTGTTTACTTAGTGGCTGACTCAATGGGAAAGTTGTACAGGAGCTGAAGAAACTAGGGAGGATTCAAAAGACATTCAAAGTAATTACCCAAACCTTAACCTTGACAGATAAATAAAACTATACAATTTTCAGGCTCTATTGTGTCTTCCTTATTTTACTGCTCATTATTCTTACTATTTTCTCAGGCTTGTTTGCCTCGTTTTATTTATGGATTAACTTGTCCAGTGATGAGTTTAAAATGTAAATGCAAGAATAGAGACGTAGTTGTGCTACCATCACCTCTTCTAAGACTGGAAATTGTTAACACAATTGATGTTTCAGCAGGCACTTCAAATTTTGCGGATAGTATAACTACAAAGGTTATATCATCAAAACATAGAAAATCCAGTGACAGTTTTAATTCATGTTTTAGTGGCTGCGATATGAATATGAATGATTCTTGTGAGGTATTTGACTTTTCTAAGCAAGGTCTAAATCTGAAACAGTTAAGCTTTTGATTTCATCCAGATTCTTAGGCTATAGTGTTCCTCATGATTAATTAGCTTCATTTTTCCTTCTAGTATCCCTCTCATTTGGTACAAGTAGAATAAGGTCATAGAAATAGAAAATGGAGCAGTCCATTTCTTTATGATGTTTATAAATTGAAGTAGAACTTTTGGCTTAGCTAGCATATTAGGCTTCTACTATTCTTAGAGCCTAGGAACTATGGGATTTGTATCTCCTTCTTATTTAGAAGAATATATAGGAATTTAAGTGCTATGATAATTTTTTGTTGGGAAGGAATGAAATTGACCTCTCTAATCTTTTTTTATATTCATTTTTTTTACATTTTTCATTGTCTAAGGCAACGGTTTTGAAGTGTTGTATTTGGTGGTTATAGTAAACGGTTTTTCACTGTTGTCCTAGATAGCAACGGTTTTATACTGTTGCCCTAAAGTAGAAGAAAAACAATTGTCTTTTCTTTCAAAAGCAACGATTTTTCATTGGCATTGATTTTGCTAGCAAAAAACTGTTGCCTAAAGAATAAGTAACGCCCGCAAAAACCTCTTGCACCTGAAAAATCCGGAAAATTTCTCGCATTTAATGACCTCGCCATCAATATTTAATTATTAGGGAGAACTTTGAAAAATCCCTTAAAAACGAAAAACGGCCTTGAAAACCAGATTTTGAGTTCAAGAGTCGATTATGTGTGGGGAAGGTATTAGCACTTTACGATATCCTTTCAAAAAATGTTACCTTTGATTAACTGTGCAAACTATATTAACTTTGAAAATATTTATTTCCCTTTAATTTGAAAAAAATGAGTTAAAAGACTTAATGAAAGTTATTTGTTTTTTGCATTTGTATTGAGAGCCAACAAAAAAACGTTTTAAAGCCTAAAAAAGAATTTTTATTATTCCACTTGACAGAAGTGGACCCCCCATATGCTCCTACGTACCTCCGGGTAGAGAATCAAAGGCTACGTAGTTCATGGGTAGAAAATATTTGTGGGTTGGTGTATTTCACTATTTGAAATGATTTTTGAAATCGAAGAGCTTCGTAATGACCAAACAAACAAACCTAGAGTAGTCACTACTAATTGTCTATTTGAAAAGTTAAAGGTTCTCGCAATGATTAAACACGTTAAACTCAGAGTGACTATTGCTAAGAACATATTTTTTGAACATCAAATCAAATTTTTTTGAGAATGTTAGATGAAAATGTCACTAGTAGAAAAAACAGCTTTTAGCGTAGGCCAAAAGCCCACGCTAAAAGACTAGAAACAGACGGTAACAGTGCGTTACAGTCAGCTTTTAGCGTCGGACGCTAACACTCGAAGCTAATCCGTAGCGTCCCATATATTTAGGCCGACGCTAATTTAGCGTCGGGTGAGCCCACGCTACATCTGACACTAATGCCAAGGCCGACGCTACAGTCAACTCTTGGGAAAGTCAACTATTTAATATTAGCGTCGGTTCAGCCGACGCTAAAGTCAACTAAAGAAAAAGTCTACAAAATGATAGCGTCTGTTTAGCCGACGCTAAAGTCAACCAAAGAAAAAGTCAACAAAACTGTAGCGTTCGTTTAACCGACGCTAATGTCAACCCAAGAAGAAAGTCAACAAAACTGTAGCGTCCGTGTAGCCGACGCTAATAATTGGGTTTTTTTTAAAAGAACAGTAACTGCCTACTTTGTTTTCCACGCCTTCTACTAATATTTAGTTTTCACCTATTACTTAAGTACCATTAAAAAATATTATAACCAATCAAAATGCTTAATCCCGACACAACAAAATACCATAACTAATCTGAACAACAGATCAAAGTGTTTGCCATCCAACATCTAGAGAAACTACAAAATATGTAACATAGTCATCATCAAAGTATTTGGCATCCAACATCTAGAGAAACTACAAAATATGTAACATAGTCATCATCATAATACAAAATATCAAAGTGTTTGGCATCCAACATCTAGAGAAAAGTAACGATAACAAGATCAATCGCTATCTTGTGACTGTTCATCCAAATCATCATCATAATCAGGATGGCTAGAACTACAAGATCCACCACCAGATCGACGCTCAAAAGCATCCATGCGATCGACACATAATTTTTTCAGCGCATTAAAATCATTTTCTACCTTCTGCGACCGCTCATTTGCGTCTCGGGCGTCTTGGGCAGCCACTTCAGCTCGGGCTATTGCATCTTGAGCCGTCTTCTCAGCTTTAAGTCTAGCTGCCCTCTCTTCTTCCAAAGCTATCCCAATCATGAAACCAAAAGCATTCTGGGACGGTTGGGTAAGTGACTCGGACCCAGGTCGGGCGTTCACAGATAAGCCTGCTGTGCCATAAAGCCGACCACGGGTAGGACCCCCCGCAGCCGCCGTCCAATAATCAAGTGCCACTGCTCCATCTACCAGTTGATCATCACCACCTAATTCACCATTTTGTGCTAGTACTTCAGCCACGTTTTGTTTGTATGCATTCTGATCAATAAGAAAATAATGATAAGCTACTAGCAAAAGGACCAAACTAAACCAAAACAACATATAAGAAATTAACCAAAAATTCATGAAACAATGAGAATAACTTACATAGGTAGTTTCAGCTCGATGTTCAACCCAAACACCAGATTTTCTCTTGTGGGTTTTTAAAAATAACTCATCCGGTCGCACATCTCTTTGCATCTCATTGCACTACAAATAAAATCAAGATGTAATCACAATTAATTAAACAAATGTTCAAGGCAAGGACAGTTCCAAAAATTACCAAATTCTACAAATTCTAGTGTTAAAATAACTGCCACTGCCCTACAGAAATTACAAAGTAATAACACAATAACTGCCCTATAGAAATTACAAAACAGATCCAGAAACTACAAAACAGATCCAGAATTACAAAACAGATCCAGAAATTACAAAACAGATCCAGAATAACTGCCCTACAGATCCAGATCCAGAAATTCAAACAAGCTTTCATATTCTAACAACTATTTTTTGTACATTCAAACAAGCTTCTAGATCCAGGCCGCATGGTTACACTATTTTGTATATTCAAACATACACAATACCAATTCCAATTCAAACATACACAATACCAATTCAAACAAGCTTTCATATTCTAACAACTATTTTTTAATCAAAACAGTGAGAAATGCTGGATATATTTCTTTTGTTTAGAATTGTTGAGTTTAATACTTACTAGCTCAAGTGCTAAATCAATGTGAGCCTTGCGGCCTAAGGTGTGGACCGCTCCACCTCTTGTTGATGCTCTATTAATCTTATTTTGATTGGAGATGTCCTTGAATTTTTGTTTAGCCCAGTATGCTTTAAGACCAATCCAAGCTTTATCCCCCATCCATTTAGGCTGAACATCTTTCTTTCTTTCCTTAGTAAGCATGTCACTGAGTCTTTTCTGGGCTTTTTGTTCAAACAAGTGTCGGACAGTACTTGTAAGACTAGGATCCCATTACACATTTTTCTGCAAATTACAATACAAATTAAAACTCACAATTTGATATTTAAGACAGTGTTTCATTATTCTAATTGATGTCATATAGTATAATTGATCCTATGACACCTTTTTCTGCACTAATTCAAGGAAGCACTAAATCATAGATAGGCTTTCGAATTTCACTATTTTATAGAAATACATACTTACCCCAAATCTGGCAAACCAACCATCTCGAATTTTTTTGGTTGTTGCACTCCAACAATAGATAGGCTTTCGAAATTGTGTTTGAATGGCAACCCTAATGGCATCTGCAACTTCCTTGGTAAGAATGATCCTGCAAAGTAATAAAAAGGAAGATGTATGAAGCATCAAAATCAACACAGCCGCAGAGTAATAAAAAGTTGTTGAAAGGAATATTTTAAAACAAGTTGTAGAATGATGTAACATACCCTTTACCATAAGGTTGTATCTTGACCTTCCCATCACCATCTCTCTCTGGCAAGTGAGGAGAAAATGACCCTTCACCCACCTGAGCTTCATCCTCTTCGTCCTCGTCCTCACTTTCCTCTTTGTCATGGTCTTCAACTTCATCCTCTTGGTCAGTCACATCATCATCTGCTACTGAAGCCTCATGTGGGGCATGTTGTGAAGAGGCACCCATGGTTTGAAGATTTATACTTGGAGTTGGCATAAACACAAATACCTCGGGGGTAGATGCATGAATGGGTGATGGTGTCTGAGCAGGTGCTACATTCTCAGTAGGTGTCGTAGTCTGGATCGGCACGGGAGGCTGGGATTGAGGTGGAGATGATCGGTCAAGTGACTTAGTGTTAATCAGATTGCGACGCAAGAGATTCTGCTGCTCAAGTTTGCGCGGTGGTAACATCTTTAGTCTACCCCTGGTGGGAGGGACCTTTTGTCCTTTGCCACGGCCACCTCTATTATTCATCTGTTGTCATAAAATACAAAATGCATGCTACCGTTATAGAATACAAAAATAGAAATAAGGTATATCTTTCAAACAAGTGACAGAACATGTGAAACAGAAAATTTGCAATGAAAATAAACAAAAGGATAAAAGAGATATCTTGCAAACTATTATTAATTAGAAAGTTTGGGCAAAGTGGGAGCACATTGTTACTTAAAAATAATAAAGTTTTGGTTACCATGGGGATAGAACCTGCAACCTCCTTATGAATAGGCCGCACATCGCTACTCGAGTGATTTAAGCCAACTACATGTATATAATACATAATTCCCAATTAATTAAAAAAAATCAAATGTGAAACAGATTTGGAAAACAATATGAAATCAAAACGAAATGAGGAAACGAAATCAAAAAAAAAAATCTTTGTCATGGTTCAAAACGAAACTTAAATCCATAAACTCGGGAAACGAAATCAAAACAAATATTTATTCATCTTCACTCCAGAAACAACAAAACACAAAATCTTAAATGTGTAGAATTTTCTAACTGGGTGTGTATTTTTCAGTTGCAGGAGGTGCAAATATCAGAAAACATACCCAAAATTCAGGCCCAGTCCAACTTGACCAAACCCAATTTATCCAATGTATCCCAAGCCTCCTTAGAGGAATTTATCGCTCTGACTCTGTCAAAGTTGGTCTCATCACACCCCAGGTGGATGAGATACAACGCCTTCCAATCTTTCTGCTCATTCTCATTGAATACAGCAGTTTGTGCTTCAGTTGGGTTTTCACCCAACTGTTCAAAGCCATTATTGACTATTCTCAGCACACCATGGAAGCCAAATATGCCTTCCATTTGTAGGGACCACCTGTCCCAGTTTTTACCATTTAATTTGGGAACCTGTGTAGAAAGGTTTGCATTTGCCATTGTGTTTTAGAAACCTGTATTCTGAAAACACTAAACTGTCAAAGTATACACCTACACAGTCATTGGATAGGCAAATTAGAAAGAAAGAATTTAAAGAACAGTAAAGAACTATGAGAAAAAGGTTGTAGAAAGGCCCTAGGATCTTTAGCTCTGAGATACCATGTAGAATATGCTAACAGGGTGTGTATTTTTCAGTTGCAGGAGGTGTAAATATTAGAAAACAAACCCAGAATTCAGGCCCAGTCCAACTTGACCAAACCCAATTGATGAAGCGGGTTAAAGCGAACCCAGAAACCAGTCACTGTTTAAACACGCGGATCCTGGACTGGATATGGATCCAACCCGAAACCAGCGTATAAAACCCAAAAATTAGGGTTTACGCCGTCGTTTTTCTTTTCTTTTTCTCCGTCACTGCTAGGGTTTCACCAATTTGTAACCAATCTTGCAAATTGAGCACTGGAATCACACCAATGCAACAGCAGCAGTGGTTCTGCACAGGTATAGCTGAAAACCCCTTTGATTTCAGTTATTAATTGTTTGTATTTTGAAACCCTAACTTTGATTCTCACTATTTCTTATCTTTTGTTGTTGCATGTACAAATCACGAGTGAATCCTTGTACGGAAGCTCAAACGAAGACACACGAAGGTAAGAAATCACTCTTTTTCGTGATTTCTTTTTGATTTGCTTTGATCTGAACCCTAACTCACTTAGGGTTTTCTATTTGCATGAACAACGAACGCTTCTGGGAATGCTTTGAGTCTCAACACTTATAGAGCTCTCTTAACAAGTACACGAACAAGTATTCTAACCCTCATTCTCTCTGATTCTCTTTTCTCTGTATTTCACCACTTGAAATATTACTAAAGCTATTGTTTTTCTCTCTTCCGAGGTATTCAACCACTTGTTGAATGACCTGACTCTCAGAAAAACTTGAAGAAGAAAGTAACAGAAGATGAAAAGAATGTTGAAGACTTAGGGTAAAACAAATACTTGTAAATTCATTCATTGTAAGTAAATATGTACATAGAGTAGCTATATATACATTCTGATGTAACGACTATTTAGCTCTTTAGTTAGTTTAATTACTTTGTTAGAAAGAGACTTGATTTGTTTCTAACAAACTATTTAGTTTAACCAACTTAACAGTTTTGTAATGGACATTATAAACTCTATACTATCCTCCTAACAGCTCGATTTTTTAATTTAAAAAATTGCCGTTTGTAATTAAAAGGCTGGTTTAGGATTTTGATTAAAATCCAATAAAATGATGAAACGAACTGAATCTAGATCTGAGATGTAAAACAAAATGAATTGAATCCAGATCTGTTGATGAAGATCGCGTTTATTGGTTGATGATGATTAATTTTGTTTTCCATGAGTTGTTGATGATGATTAAAACGAAATGAACCGAATCCAGAACGCGTTTTTGGGTTGATGAAGATCTAGATCTCGTGTTTTGTTGTTGTTGATGATTCGTTCCAGATTTATTTTAAGAATCTATTTATGTAATATATATTAATTGTTGGCCTATTTTACACAAGTATTCATGTGGTCTTGTGGTAATATTGTGCGTGTATCACTTTTATTGGCTTCTCTTAGCAATTAATTATGTTAGTTTTTTTTCAAAAAATTATTTAAATTTAATGTAATACAAAAATTGCTTTTGCATACTAGTAATAAAACAATAACAAATAAATGAAATGGGAATGATAAAGCAAACCTAATCTCTAAATCAGCAATCGATCAACATAAGAAGAGAAAGAGAGCGCCGCTTTGAGCAAGGAGAGAATAGATGTTCCATAGAGTGAAAAGAAGAGATGTTTACAGAGAGAGAAAGAGAAGATCAGGGGGCGTGGAAGTGGCCATCTTCGCCACACAGAGTTGCGAACGCAGCGAAACGAGACTCGGTGGGTGACGTTGCCGACATGTCTAGGTGGTGCGATTGTGTGGATGTCGGAACAGAAGCAACGTAGGGGGAAGCTTGGTGCCGGAAGAGCGAGGGTGCACTACAAAAAATGTTGCCTTTAGCGACGGAATTAGCGAGGGACTTTATGTCCCTCGCAAAAACTGATATTAGCGACGGCATTAGCGAGGGCATAGAGCTGTCGAATTTTTTTAAGCATTAGCGACGGAAATTTTAGCAATAGCGACGGCCAGGCCGTCGCTAATGGCCTGGGCGGGAAAAATTAGCGACGGCTATAGTGTCCCTCGCAAATGTTTTTTGACCGTTCAACGCGTGGAACTGCGTGGAAATGAGCGTAACGGTTAGCGACGGCCCATGCCGTCGCTAATGCCGTCGCTAATGTCAAATTAATTTCCAAAACTGAATCTCAAAACAGAAACCCTCATTTCTCTCTTCTCCTCTCTCTCACCGCATCTCTCTCTCTGCCTCTCTCTCCGCCTCTCTCTCTCACCTACGACGGCCGCCGCACCACCACCATCACCTACCTACGACCTCCTCTCTCCGTCACCTCCTCACTCCGGCTCTCTCTCTTCGCCTCCTCACCGTCTCTCTCTCCGCCTCTCTCTCTTCCTACGGCCACCGAGAAGCCGCCAACGCCGCCAACGCCGCCAACGCCACCACCCTCACAACAACCACCACCATCCTCACCTACCTACGACAGCTCCTCTCCGCCATCTCGCCCTCTCTCTCTCCGCCTCTCTCTCTCACCTACGGCCAACAACCACCCACCACCACCGTCACAACCACCCACCACCACCAGCACCTACTTTCTGCTGTCTCTCTCTCAGCCCCTCTCTCTCAGCCTCTCTCTCTCTCACCTGCGAACCTGAACTGTGCACCGCCGCCGCCACCACCACCGCCGCCACGACCACCACGAATTTCTGCCCTCTCCCTTTTGTAGGTTTTGACATTTTTTTTATGATATTTTTTTGATATTGATTTTTTAAATTTGTTTTGATTTATGTTTTTTGATTGATTTAGGATTGACATCGTTGGTGTTTGGAGTTTAAGAACCGCACCAGAGTGCGCATCGTCACCGAACAACCGCAACAGACGTCAATCTCATAACGGTTAGTTTAATTGAAAAATATTTAATTATTGTTTTGATGAACCCTAGGTTAGATGACTGTGTGTTGTTGATGGAAAAGGGTGAGGGACATCCTAACCCCCATATTTTGCTCGAAATCATCTCCATTGAGATAATTGCGAGACGATACTAACAACGGTAAGGTTGGGAGTTATATGAAATAACTTCCTTCACTACTTGGATGGAAAAGGGTTTTGTGCTGTCCTTAACCCCCATATTCGGCTCGAAATCATCTCCACTGAGATCATATTGATGCCACTAACTTGAAATATTATTGGGAATGTTATCTAACACGTTTTCTTAAATACGTGTAGATGAATTTGTATGAATTTAATCGTGATTGGGTGTATGATCGGTTATATCCGAGAAGAGCGGGTTTAAAGGAATCTTTTGTAATTGGGGTTGAACAGTTTCTTGTGGTAGCGTGGCGACATGAATTGGCTCAAAAGGAAAAAGGGGTTAGATGTCCATGCTTAAAATGCGACGGTGAACCTATTATGACCGATGATGAAATCAGGGATCACTTGTATCATTGGGGGTTTAGGCCTAATTATTGGATTTGGGTAGACCATGGAGAACAACAATTTCAAAATTTTGAGATAGGGGCTTCAAGCAGTTCTGGTGTTGGTGTTCCACGTAGAGTTCTTGGTTTGACTCGCATCGTAGATTCTTACCGCAAGATCATAAATTTAGAAAGAACAAGAAGGCCTTCAGGAAAGGGGCAGTTGAAACAGATGGACCACCGCCTTTGTTGACATCAGGTGAAATCTGGAGCAGAGTTATGGATTTTCCAGAAGCCACAGAGGTAGGGGAGCTCACCCGGGTGGATGGTTATGGACGGTGGCACAATTGGACAAAAAAAAGCATATTTTGGAATCTCCCATATTGGAAAGATAATTTGTTGAGGCACAATCTTGATGTTATGCACATCGAGAAGAATTTCTTTGACAACATATTTTTCACTGTGATGAATGTGAAAGATAAAACCAAAGACAATAATAAGGCTAGATTGGATTCTGCTCTTTATTGTAGCAAACATCGATCTGATTTGAATTTGGTGGAAATGCCTAATGGGAAGATGTTAAAACCCAAAGCCAAATACTGTCTAACACCAGATGAAGCGAAAAATGTTTGTCGATGGTTGAAAGAATTGAGGATGCCAGATGGTTATTCTTCTAACCTTGCAAGATGTGCCGATGTGAACACCGGGAAGATGTATGCGATGAAAAGTCATGATTGTCATGTATTCATGGAGTGTTTGCTTCCAATTGCTTTTAATTCATTACCAAAGTGTGTTTTGGAACCACTTATTGAAGTGAGTCAATATTTTAAAAATATGTGCTCTTCAACATTGAGAAGGGATGATCTTATTAAGATGGAGCAGAATATTCCTTTCATTATTTGTAAGTTGGAGAGAATATTTCCTCCCGGTTTCTTTGATTCCATGGAGCATTTACCGGTTCACCTTGCGTATGAAGCAAGGCTTGGTGGACCAGTTCATTATAGGTGGATGTATCCATTTGAGAGGTAATTATCTATTTCAACATTTTTTTAAAATTATCTTAATTAGTATGATTATTAGTTTAATGAAGTATTTTTCTTTCAACAAATAGATTAATGGGTGATTATAAACGATCGGTGAAGAATAAAGCTAGAGTTGAAGGATCTATCTGCACAGCTTACCTACACCGTGAAACAATTTATTTTTGTTCACATTATTTCAACAACTTTATGTTGTCAGCAAATAATAGAAACGAAGTGGAGATTGAAGAAGAAAGACACCCGCTCACTTTATCTGTGTTTATCAAACCCGGTCGCCCTTCGGGTAAGAAGTCAACCAATTACTTATCAGATAAAGAGCATAAATCAGCACATGTTCATGTCTTGATCAATTGCACTGAAGTTAAACCATATCTTGAGTAAGTATGCTCCAATTCAGTTAATCTATACTGTATGAAGTTAAATAATAATTTGATCAACTTTCAATCTAAAGAGTAATAATATTTCTTTTTCAGTGCATTCTTACGAATTGAGGGTATAGGCGTTGAAGAATCTTCTATTCGTATACATGAAAGTTTTCCATCCTGGTTTAAGGCTAGAGTAAGTAACCAAATCCCCAAGGCGCTGAATAATTCTTTAAAGTAAATATGAGACATAACTTATTTTTTCCATATGTGGTTTACTTAGGTTTATGAAGCAGAACCAACTCCCCAAATCCGACACTTGAGGAACTTAGCCAATGGTCCTTTTCTTGAGGTGACCGAGTGGCACACGTACCTAGTTAATGGTTACAAATTTGACACTCAGTCATGGAGTGAGGGAAAAAAAACAATTAATAGTGGGGTATATGTTAAAGGTGAAACAGGAGGAAGTGAAAATGACTTCTACGGTGTGATCGAACGCATATATGAACTTGAATACCCACGGTTAGACTATGAAAAGAGAATAGTTTTGTTTTTCTGTAGATGGTTTGATCCATCTGTTAGAGGAATGAAATTGAATCCAAAATGTAATACCGTGGACATTCGAATGAATGGAAGGTATAAAATTTATGATCCGTTTATCATGCCAGAAAATGTGAGGCAGGTGTATTATGGTGTTGCAATTAAGACAAAACCACGGGGTCACATTGAAGGCACTGATGCGGAGGATGAGGTTCCTTATCAGGTGGATGAAATTTCGGGAGTAGATGAGGTGCTTGAATTTGAACCGATTGACTCCTTATGTGATGATAGACACCTAGTTGAAGAAGTTGATGAAGATGAAGAACAGAATGAAGATGAAGAACAGAATGAATATGAAGATGATGAAGAGAATGAAGATGAATAAGAGAAATATGAATTTGAACCGATTGACTCCTTATGTGATGATGACTCCTAGTTGTATATGATTAATCTTATATATGTTGTCTACTTATGTTGTCTTTAAATTTATTAGAATCATTAATATATCAATATTGTTCTTTATGACTCATTATGTTGTCTTTAAATTAATATATCAATATTGTTCTTTATCACATTTTCTTTCTATTTTTTAATAGATATGGATCCAGGAGGAGGTTCTGACCCGCCACCGAGACGTCCTAATAAAGGGAAGAAGACTATGACCGATGAACCTCCTAGGAGGAGGCGTAATCGTGAGGTGGAACTTAATATTGGGAATATGAGGAGCCATAATTCGTTTGTGGGCCCACCATCTACTGCCCCACAACCTTCGGCTCCATCTGGCCCTGGATGGTTTCATTTACCATCTCATGGACATTATACGGGCCCAACAGCTGGGTATGGCGCAGCAGCTGGGTATGGCGCAGCAGCTGGGCCCAACATCAGTTTTGGGAAGATTTGCTTGAGCAAAAGTTAAAAACTCTTCGACTCCATTCGCATACTCATCTCTCAAACGATTACTTTGCATCCAACTACGATCCATGACTACGCTCCAAAATAATCGACAAAGTATTGTTAAAACAAAATCAAACTATCACATCAAACCAATATAGTAAAAATAAATTCATAAATCAAAACAAGTAAAAATATAAATGTACAACATCAAACTATCACATCAAACCAACATAGTAAACATAAAGCTTCATTAATAAGGTTCTTCTTTATAGCATGATTCTTCACAGAAACAGGAACACCAAGATGCCCTTCAAAGTTTAGGAGGTCAAATGACTAGGTCAAGGGCAAGGAGAGTCCAAGAAAGTTTAGTCCAATTCATAACCATGGCAATGTCAAATGAGGGCAAATACGTAATTGCACCAAAAACCATGCTTGTCATACAAGCTAAGGAGGAGGCGCAAGTTACATGACAAAAAGGCATCCAAGTCATTTTATTCTAATTAAATAAAATTGCATGTGACTAATTGATATTTGGAAACAATGCACTTAGTTAATTTTTGGTGTGTTTAATCCACTTTAAGTGGTGTAGTGAGTCACATATTCCATATGTGATGATGGAGTCAATAATTGTTGCAATCAATGGAAGACATTCATGACAATCAAAGCAAAGGAGTTACAAGACAAAGGGATAAATACAATCAAATGAAGACATTCATGACAATCAAAGCCAAAGAGTTATGATAACTCTATTTTATATAGAGTTATTCATACATCTAACCATAACTAATTGCCTGAAACCAAGTATAATATGTATTAAATATAGTAGTTTTAGTCAAATAACAACATTATAAGTTTTGTAGAAGATTGCACAATGATTTAAGCATTTTGTATATATATATTGGTATGTTTGATATGTTTGCTCGGTGCAGCTGCAGTTCATGCTTCTACACCAGAAGAACAGCATTGCTTCCACACTAAAGGCACATCCAAGATAAAGTGTTTTTACACTTAGTGCTTCTGCACTAGATGCTTCTGCATCATAGTGCTCCTGCACCGTCTAGTTGTGAGCTTATAACCCCCACCTTGGAAGCACCTCAATTCATACCATGACACCAGAAGTTTTGTGACATCATGCTTAGTCATTGGGCACATGGAGACACATGCCCACATGCATATGGAGGCGTCCACCATGAAACATCATCATAAGGGGCTATACACCTAAAGACACATGGATCTCCACCATTGGACCTCCTTTAAAGAAGAGTGCTGGACTTTATCTTCTCAAATTCAGAGCAGAAAAGTAACCATGGTTAGGCACCACATTGCTGACTTAGTTACTACATAAACCCTCATGCAAAGGAAACCTCAAAGGCTATAAATAGGCTCCATTTCGCACTTGAAGAACAATCCCTTTCTTCATCCAGATTTATATAGCTTTCATACAGTTTTAAGTAGTTTATTTCTTGCATTTTATTTAGTAGTTAGTTGTAAGAAGGTGAGGAAGGAATTGACACCCTCTTCCTCCACTTCTTCTTAGATAGACGAAGGAATCAGTGCTTCTGCACCAATCAGAATTCATACAAAGGAACATCAATCTGTGTAAATTCTACCCTATTGATATCTTTTATATGATTCATATTATTATGCTCCTTACAGATTCTCTCTATTATATAATGAGTAACATGAGCTAAATTCCTTTAGTTGAGATGTTCTAAACTTATAATGATCTTTTGAGTAAGTTATTATGCTTTTAAGTGTTGTAGCATTTTGGGTCTTGTGTTATACTATATCCATATTATTTTAAGGTTGATCGCTTAAAAGAAGTAGAGTTATATACACAGACATGGTTTATAACTAGAAATCAAGACTAATAAGGGTGAGTGTTTCAATAAAGGCTTTGTTGACTTGTTAATAAAGAAAACTTTGTTAAAACCATGTTAAGTCCTAGACATAGGATAACATAGTCCTTAGGGTGAAACAGTGGGTACCTCAAAGGCAGGAGTGAACTTATTTAGCAAGCCCAGACATGGGAAGCTTGTAACGAAACTCTGAAGAAAGTAGCTGACAAGCACACACTTATGCAACTGCACTCAATGCTACTGCACTTGATGCTTCTGCACTTGATGCTTCTGCATCATAGTGCTTCTGCATCTCTAGAAGCATAGAAACTCTCAAAAGAAGCATTATCTAGTAAAGACATTTCAACTATCTTTCTCAACTGATTTCCTTCATCTTATTTTACATACTTGCATTTTTTTTTACTTAAACTAAAAACCCCAAATTTTGTGAGTAGTATAGTAGCACATATTTATATCTCTCTAAGCATACAAGAGTTTAATCAATCCCTGTGGGTTCGACCTTTCTTATCATTGTATTACTTGTGTGACTGTGTATACTTGCACATATTTTGCCACACCAAGTTACAAGACAAAGGAATAAATGCTACAGCACCTCATTATTGGAGCATTATGGAGTGTAATTCCCATTAAGTTGTGTGTGTGTAACCTTTCCTAGTCTTGAATTGCTTGTAATTGAATTTATTACACTAGCCTAGGATTCTACCTTGCTAATTTCGAAATTCCCTAGCTAGAAGAGTTGTAATAGCTTTTGGTCTTCTTTTTCTTGTAACAACAAATAGAGGGTGTAAGTGTGATTAAAGGTTAACAAAGATTTTATCCATATTTTGAGTTCTTACTCTCTCGGTTCTGGATTGAACCATTTTATTTGATCTTTATCAAGAAATCCTTTTCTTGTGGTGATCCTCACATTCATAGGCTTATCCTAGTCTTGGATTAGACAAGGTGGCGCCCCTTATCTTCATTCCATTTTCTTCACAAAAATCACCAAGAATACTATCTATTGTTGAGCATATTTTTCCATTTCCCTAAACCCACGAAATTCCCTTTCATTTCCTTTCCCATAATTCATCTTTTACCAAATTTCAAACAAGGTGGCCATCAATGTCTAATTAAAACTGATACAAATTATTCGCACCCAACCTATTCCTCTTTTTTCTTCCCAACCAAAAAGATAGTTATAGCAAAAGAACTTGTGCAATAGGAAGACATACTAATATGCTCTAGTGCAACTATCAAATCACCCCACAAAACACAACAGACAAGCGTTTAATCATGTTACTATTATTTAATAATATTAACATAATTTTGATCAGGGAAGGAACTCAAATGATTAATCTTTGACAAGAAATTTAATAAGTAATATACTGAGAAGCAGATGCAAGAGTGAGAAGCGGGTTTGATAATGAACTTCCCAGGTTGAATGGACATTTCCGGTTCGCGCTATTCATATATCACTTTACTCAGCCTTCCACTTCTAGATATAAGTGGATAATTTCAAATTCACAATAAAAGAAAAAGAAAACACACAAAGAATTTAATAGTACAAATTAGTAGTGGACCTCTTAATATAAAGGTACAAAATAAAATATAGATAGATAGCTAGGTACCTTGTGTAAGTGGAACTTAGCTTCTCCAATTTGACCTAAAAAATCACTTGAAATATCAGTTGCAACTTACCTGCATGAAAAATTAATCCTAAGTAGGTAGCTCAGTTGGGGAGCTAAGGGATACCGAAGGAGTGCACCAAATGAGTGCAAGAAGGAGGTCTCGGGTTCAACTCCCGGAAACTAACATTCCCCCACCCCCACTAACATTGCTTATCAAAAGAAAAACCTGCATGAAAAATTATGAATATTGGATAATTTAATAGTACTACAAAACAATATTAATTATGAAATGATTAAGGACTTTAACACCTTCAAAGATTACTACAAATTATGCAGTTAACAAATTCAGAGTTCCCTTAAGGAATCACAATCCAAAACAAGAATTAAAGTTTCCTTAAGGAATCACAATCCAAAACTAGTTTAATTACAATGAAATCAGTCAAGAACCCCTAAATGTCATCTTCAACTGTTTCTATATAACTTCCTAATTTTGAGGAATGCTAAATTTTCAACAACTATTGATCCCTAATACCCTAACCAGATACTCCACTATCATTCAACCAAACTCACTCTCGCAATCTTCAATCACAATAAACAAACAGATATTTACAATACCCTTGCATAGTTGCATTACTACTCCAAGTCTTTTCTTCATTTTTTATGACAGTGGAGTATAAAATCATGTCTTCAAAATCAGAAAAGAAGCCTAAAGATTTAAACAAAATTAGCAACTATATATGTCTTCAAAATCAAAATCAAAATTAAAACTGAACTTGAAACTGAATAAACTGAACTAGAAACTGTTGTCAAAATTAACAACGAAACAAACAAGATACAGCAACACTCACAGTGAACGAAAACGAACTTAGGGTTTCAAGGGGAGAAAACGGAAACGAAGGGAGAGGAAGAGAGAGCGAAGATGCTTACCATTTGAAAACGAAAACGAAGTGATTTCTGGACAGAAGCTTGAAGATTCTGAACAATGTTTCTAAGATTTCTAAACAATGAACGAAAACGAACTTAGGGTTTCAAGCAGAGAAAACAAAAACGAAGGGAGAGGAAGAGAGAGCGAAGATGCTTACCATTTGAAAACGAAAATGAAGTGATTTCTGGACATAAGCTTGAAGATTTCTGGACAGAAGCTTGAAGATTCTGAACAATGATGAGTTTGTGACAGATCCTTCGAAAATGGAGCACCTATTGTTACGGTGAGGAAGAGAGGAGCATCGCTTGTGTGAGGAAGAGAAGGGTTTCTGTGAGGAAGAGAAGAGGTTTCGCGTTTGTGAGCGAGAAGGGTTTCTGTGAGGGAGAAGAGGTTTCGCGTATACTGTTCTATTTTGTGCGAAAAAATAAAATTGGGATTCGACTTCTAGCATCGGGTCTTTTAACACCAGATGCTAAATGTACTTGCTTTGGACATTTAGCATCGGTTGTTAAAATACCCGATGTTAAATGTCTAATTTATGTACATTTAGCATCGGCTGTTAAAAGGACCGATGCTAAAAGTTTAACGTTAACTTAAATTTTTGCTCGTAATTTCAAAAATGCCACCGGTTACACATTTAGCGTCGGCTGTTCAAACAACCGATGCTAAATGGTGCTTTCTAAAGTCAATTTTGCACTAGTGCTACTTGCTTTCTAACCTCCATTTCACTGAGCTAAAACCACATGCAACTCCCTTTGAGCATCCATAACCTTGGAAACTCACATGCAAAGCAACTTGTTGACTCTAGGTAGAATGTGATGAAATTTTCGGAACTTGGGGAACTCTAATCTCTCCCAAGAACTCGATGATGATGATAATAGAAAGGAGAGGATTGAGTGTTTCTAAGAGTGGAAGTAAAGGTGTACATTCATAGTGAAAATGTGAGGGTGAAGATTTGAAGAAGACCTTTCCCTTCTCTCTTTCAAACTCACGCTCTCCTCTCTCTCAACTCTCTCTTTCTTTTCAAAAATAACAAATGAATGGGAAAGAAGGTGGTATTTTGGCTTTTGTTCAGCTGGACATAATGGGTGGGGCTCCATTTCAAATGGGTTGGGTCTAATGAGTAATTTGGATTTCAGCCCACTAATGACCCTAGTTCAATAATCATCTCTCTACACTACCCAATTCTACTATCACACCAAAACAAACATATTCATACTCCAAAACCACAATTCTAATAAGTTATAAAATTGCCCATCATTTACCAACACTCAATCATTTTCACAAGTTACTATTAAACACCATTCTGACCAAAAAAAAACAATTCGATTAAGAATAACTCTATAATGTCAAACAATGAAATCAATTATTTCAATCATACTAATGATACTAGGAAATCTTCAAGCCTCAAAATCAATTATACAAATTGGATTAGTCACTTAATGGTGAAAGTAATTACTATTACTTTGGGCATTACAATTCTCACTAAAAAACAGTGGACTATTCCTTTTTATCTTCTTCCATTTTTAGTTTCGGGTTCCACGAAATTGATAACGACAAAATAGAAAAAACACGGAAGAAGTATGTATGTGTGATTGTGTCTTATACTATAGGCTGGTGGAAAGTAGAAATTGACGGTATTTGAGGTAAGTTACTTTATCAATTGTAGGCTTTGATATGTTAGACTTAGTTGATATGATGTAATTCTATTTCTTCAACTGCAGGTTTTGACATGTTGCAATTAAAAAAGGTATTGCTTGAATAATCACATTATTTCTAAAAAAAATTGTTCGTTTTTTACATTTTTATGCTTTAATTTTCGGCCAAAAAATGCTCACAGCTCGGACATAGACAAGATTATCCTCAAGATAGAGAAGATTGATGCAAATGACAAGCATGGTGGATTATGGTTTTCTTGGAATTTTTTTTTGATTTGAGAAGGCTAGATTATGCTTTAGAAGTAGAATGTTGATGTAAATGACAAGCACCAGAGATTGTATTTTTCTTTGACATTTTTTCATTGAATTTGAGAAGACTCATTAATGTGTATTTCTTTGATTTGATTTATAATTAAAGAGTTTTGATTATAGTTATTTGAGTGTTTTCTAAAGTATAAACACCAAAAGTATTGTCTATGCATGTTTCTAGAGTCAGCTAATTGTTATTTAAATGTTTGGAAAACAAATACATAATAAAGAAAAAAACTGTACTTAATAAAAATGGTTTAAACTTGTAGGCCACACTTATCTATGTGTGGCCAGTCAAAAACTGTGGTCGGAAACTAGCCCAAAAAAGTGTGGCTTGTTCTCATAAGTGAATTAATGATTGGTTGATTGGATTGATAATTGCATGATTTAATTGATTAAATGGGATACTTGTATGCACATGGTGTTCTTGTTTTATTAATTAAAAGTGGCCTTAGGTGAAGACATAATAAGGGTTTTAAGAAATATTGAGAAAAGGGCAAAATAGGAATTTCCAACCCAAACATTCACTCACTTCCACTCCCTCTCAGCTGAACATAAAAACACATATACACCCACTTTCACTTAGTTTCCAAAAATAAAAGAAAGAAGAGAGTGGAGAGAAAGGGAGAAAGTCGAAGAGGAGAGAAAGAGATAAAGCCATGGAGGGTTACCTTCAACCCTAGCTACCCTTGAAAACCCTCTTGATAAAGCCATTCTTCTCTTCTTTTCATTCTCATTACATCAGGGAAGCAAGACCAAGAGCTTATTTGATTCAACATCTACCTTTTTCTCCAAATCCATTTCGAGTTGCATGAGGGTGAAAGAGCTAGATTGTGAGATTTTGGTTGTTGCATGCTTGTTTGGGGAGCTGAAATGGAGCTTAGGGAAGCTACATTCTGGTTCTAAGGGTCAAACTAGAGAGTTGGGAGCTGAAATCAGAATTTGGGGTTTTAGGAGGTTGCTTTATTGAAGAAAACTTCACCATATTACTTGTATTCTCAAATTTCGGAACTCATTTGCCCTATTTTGTGTTTTATGAACTTGTGTTCTAGGAAATGAGTTTCTATTGAGCTTAAATGATTTCCAAGTGCTTTTGGTTGGTTTGCTATGCTTGATGGGAAAGTGGCTATATGTACAAGTCGCGTGTTGAGTGAACGTATATATTGAACAATGATTGTTCGGAATAGTGATTTATGTTTGATTGGTGTTATAATCGTTGTTTCGAATATGTTTTGGACTGAATTTAAATGTAACAATGTTGTATTGTGAGTTTGGAATGAGTTTGGGTCGAATTGGTATCAAAGGAGTAAGCACAAAATTGAGAAAAATAGAGTTTTTGTGGAACTGCAGACTGGGCCCGGTCTGTGCGCCCTAGCGGCCCGGTCTGTGCGCCCTAGCGGCCCGGTCCGTGTGCCCTAGAGGCCTGGTCCGTGCGCCCTACATTGGTGGCAAATTTTGTTTACTCACCATGAGGCCCGGTGCGTGCGCCCTAAAGGCCCGGTCCTTGCCAAAGTTTCTGCCACCCTCTTTAAAAACTTAATATTTTAATTCCTTTTGATACCAAACCGCCTCCATTCCCATTCCCAACCTATCCTAAGTTATTAAAACCAAGTATAACCAAGTATGAGTTATTTTTCATGATGTTATATTATGAAATAATGAAGTTTGACATTACGGTTTATAAATTGAATCGTGTACTATGTTACCGAGTGAGAAAACCCAAAGTGTCTAAGTAATTAAATGCATAATATACGAGGGGGATGACGATCCCAAGAGGTTAATAGCCAACTTGGTGGAGGAAGGTCATAGGCCCAAATCCAAGGCCTAGCATTACCCAACAATAGCTATAGTTGGGTTGGGTTATCCGTTGAATTAAGTAATTGAATTCTCGGGTTGTGCTAAGAGGATAAGAGGAAAAGATAAATTAAAAGAAAACACCGAGAGGATAAGGTAAGGGGTCACAAAGGAACTCATTGAGATTGTATCTCATTGTTTATTATGTGATGTTTTTCAGATGACAGGGCAAGGCAAAGCAAACCGAGGAAAAGTAGCTGCTGAAGTAGTTGCTTAAGTTTAGAGGGATCCTTGAAGATCAAGTTATATGTTTGCTTAGTCTTCCCTACTATGAGACTATTGTACTGTAAGTTAATGTATGATGTAACCGTCTTGTGGATTGGAATCCAGGTTTGTCTTCGGACTCATGTATTAAGAATTCAGTATTACTGAATAGTTAACCAATGGCTTTTATGTCAATTGGGAAGTTAAAAGGGATGGATTAATTCCGTCGAGTTATGAATTTCAAATCCATACAGGGTTATAACTTTGATTTTTATTGAAATGATTAACATTCTAGACTTTATGGCGTCTAAAATTTAGGATGTTACATTTCGGTATCAGAGCAATTCAACCTAGTCGGGCTTAGTGATTTTACGGTAAATAGATTAGATAGATTGAGCGAGCTAGGGACTTTGACAATTAACTGTCACAACCTCTTAGTATATTGTGTGAAGTATTGAGCCGGATCCACTCAATATTTCATACAAGGTACTAAGAATAATGACAATTGGTTGCCTTAGCCCCGAAAACTCCTGCAACACCGAACCATAGGATTCTTGGCCTTCTCCTTTCATCGGAGCACGCAGCGGAAGTAGTGGGCTACAGATTATGTTACGGAACAAAGAAATGGGCATCCGTGCTAGTTTGAAGGATTGTGGGCAGTCGCCCAGCCTTTGGAGCCGATTTGACTATTGCATCACTGACTGATCATTAGATAAGTAAGCACATATCGAACATTCTCTAGTAACGGGAGAATGTTCGATATGTGCTTACTTATCTTCTCTTGGTTAAGTTTGTTTGGTGTCCCAAGTTAACTGAAATTCTAATCCAAATTTCCTCAAGATCTTTGTCCTTTTCCAAATGCCCTTCTGCTTATGAAAGAACTTCATCCTTACCAGAATAGATGATTCTCATAAGATTTCGGTTTATCTGTCGGGTTTACTATTCTTGATTTAAATTATTATTAAGTATAGTCTTGGAAATGGTAATAGTCAAGCTATGTCTACTACTGTCATGGTATTTGTGTGTCACAAAACTGTTATTCACTAATTCTTCAGAATCAATGTCTATAAGTATTAGGTGACCAAGGATTGTAATTCTAGTATGTTCACAGGCCTCTAGCCTTTCTAACCAAGCTTAAATCCTTAAGCCACCGTTTTAATTGAAAATTCGGTTTTTGTCTCCCTCCTCGTGTAAACCAAAGTTTGTATAACCTTTGTGATAGAAAAATCTTAGGCAAACCTGAGTTGACCAGTGTTTCGATAAGTCTGACACGACCGTTGTCTCTCTTCACGTTACAAGTTGACTTTTTCCCTAATCCTCTAAGAACGGTTTCCACAAGTATCGAGTGATCAGCGACTGTATCTTCTTTAGGTCCATGAGTCTCTAATTTTCTGCTCAAACTTTGATTCATGAGTAGAACAGTATCAATTGAGAAGTTTAACCTCCGATGTAGATATATCGTTAGTGTTTCCTATTGAGATATGCCTTGTAATTCTATTGCTTGTAATAATAATAGGTGTAGTTAGAAACCTAGTCGAAATGGGCCAGTCGAATGGGCCAGTCGAAATTATGGGCCTGGGCCTGTTTCATTGAATATAAATATAGACGTCAGTAGCATGTAATTTGTAACCTACTTTTTATGAAATTCAGTGCAGCTTTTACCTAATATTATATTGCCCTAATCATTCCTCTTGTCCCTCTAGCGCCGCCACTTCCTTTCTTTCCCCTTTCACGTGTTTATCCCCATAAAACTGGTATCAAGAGCTTGTTAGATCCTTACAAAACCTATCTTTATGAAATTCAGTGCAGCTTTTACCTAATATTATATTGCCCTACTTATTCCTCTTGTCCTTTAGCGCCGCCACTTCCTTTTCTTCTCTCTTTCACGTCTTTATCCCCAACAAAACTAGTATCAAGATTCATGGCAGCGCGAGACAACTCTGGTGGAGGTATTCCGGGGAACCTCTCAATCTTTGACGGAAAGGATTATGAACGTTGGTGTGCGAAGATGAAGGTGCTGTTTCGATATCAAGATGTACTTGATGTCGTGAATGATGGTGTTCCACCCTTGGCAGCAAACGCCACTGAAGCGATGAGGAACAACCACCATTCGCTGAGGAAGAAAGATGGAAAAGGGCTGTTTTTGATTCACCAATGCGTTGATTTCAACATCCTGAACCTGATCATCGACTGTGATTCAGGAAAGGCAGCTTGGGACATCCTAAAGAACTCGTATGGAGGAGCAGATAGGCTGAAGAAGATACGTCTACTGTCGCTCAGGAAGCAGTACGAGGGCTTGAAGATGACAGATGGAGAATCGATTGGAGATTTCATTACGAGGTTAGTAGCATTAACTAATCAAATGAAAGGTAATGGTGAAACTGTGACTGAAGTAAATAAAGTCGAAAAGGTGCTCAGATCCTTAACCCTGGAATTCGACTACGTTGTTACTGCTATCGAAGAATCCAAAGACCTAGATACATTGAAGTTAGATGAACTTCAGGGTTCCTTAGAGGCTCATGAATTGAGAATAAGGCAGAGAAGTTCAGAGAAAGAAACTGAACAAGCCTTGCTTTCATACTCCTCTAAGAGAAATTGGAATGCAGGCAACAAGGAGAAGGGTAGAGAAAAGGGATCAAGCAGTAAGAAGAAAGAACAAGGATCTTTCGACAAGAAGAAGGGAGACCTGTCGAAAGTTCAGTGTTATAACTGTCAGCAATTTGGGCATTATAGGAACAAGTGTAAAAACAAGAAAGTTCCTAGGGATAAAGATGCAGAAGCCAAGTTTGCTAATGATGGTGACTCAGACTCAGAGGAGTTAATGCTGATGGCTGTCAAAGATGAGATTCGACTCGATGAAGGAATTGCTGAAAGTAGCGAGCAAAATAGTGGGAACACTTGTATAAGTGGATTCACTTGCGATGCTCAAAATACTTGTGCAATCTGTGTGTGGCAGGGCAGTGGAAACACTGGTGATGCCTCCAACATTGCCAGTAATGATGATGAAGAATTGTCATTCATGACAGCTACTGACCCAGAATTACTGTTGTTGAAGGCTGATACAAATTCGACTGAAGAGAAGTCTGTCGAATGGTATCTCGACACAGGATGTTCAAATCACATGTGTTGTCACAAGGAGTGGTTTGTCGAACTGGAGCAGATAAGCAAAAAGATAAGGTTTGCAGATAACAGTAGAGTTACTGCTGAAGGAGTAGGTACCATAAAGTTCCTGTCGAAAGATGGTAAGTGGTGCTACATCCAAGGGGTATTTTATGTACCAGCTATGAAGAGCAATCTGCTAAGTATTGGGCAGATGATCGAGAAGAAATTCACCGTCGAAATGGGTGATAACAGTCTCAGCTTGTTTGATTCGACCAAGAAGTTGATCCTGAAGGTGTCAATGCAGAGTAACAGAACCTTCATGATCAAATTGCAAGTAGTCGAAGAACATTGTCTCCAGACCACTGTCGAAGAGGAGCACTGGAAGTGGCACAGAAGATTTGGCCGCCTCAACTTCAAGAGCTTGAGTCAACTACATGAAAAGAAGATGGTTCATGGGTTGCCTGCAGTAAAAGTACCTGTCGAAGTTTGCGAGAGTTATTGCAAGTCGAAGCAACCAAGAAACTCGTTTAAATCAGAAGTACCTAGCAGAGCAGAGAAGAAGCTAGAGGTGATATTTTCTGATGTCTGCGGTCCTTTCGAAGTATGTTCCTTAGGAGGGAATAAGTACTTTGTCACCTTCATTGACGAATACACTAGAATGTCCTGGGTGTATTTGATCAAAAGGAAGAGTGAAGTACTAGAAATATTCAAGAAGTTTAAGGTAATGATTGAAAAGCAGAGTGAATGTGCAATCAAAACCCTTAGAAGTGATGGAGGTGGTGAGTACAATTCTCATGGATTTGTCGAATTCTGTGAGAAAGAAGGAATTGTGCATGAAGTCACTGCACCTTACACGCCTCAGCATAATGGTACTGCTGAGAAGAAAAATAGGACCATCCTCAATATGGTAAGAAGCATGTTGAAGGAGAAGAAGCTACCTCATAGTTTATGGGGAGAACTTGTAGCCACAGCAGTGTATATTCTGAACAAATGCCCCACAAAGAGATTGACTGGGAAGACACCTGAAGAAGCTTGGCTAGGAAGAAAGCCAAGTGTCAAGCATCTCAGAATAATTGGCTCAGTATGTTATAGACATGTCCCTGAGCAGCTAAGAAGCAAGCTGGATGATAGAGCACAACAAATGATTCTTGTTGGCTATCATTCGACAGGAGCATACAAACTTTATGATCCTGTGCAGAAGAAAATAGTGAAAAGCAGAGATGTCATAGTAGATGAGTCGAAACATTGGAACTGGGAAGAAGGCTGTGAGAAAACTACAATGATGGACTTCGACGAAGTCTCTGATCGAGACGATCAGAATGAAGAGGTTGAAAATGAAGAGCCAGAAGAACCCATTGCTGTCGAACCTTTAAGAAGGTCGCAAAGGGAAAGGCAGAGATCAGTAAGACTAGAAGGATTCGACACTTACCCAGATTCTGCTATTACAGCAGAGGGAGACCTGACACACTTTGCACTAATGGCAGAAGCAGAACCAGTGAGCCTGGAGCAAGCCCTTAGTCACAAGCAGTGGAAGGAAGCAATGATTGAAGAGTTGAAATCAATCGAGAAGAATGATACTCGGAAGCTAGCCGAACTTCCAAAAGAAAAGAAAGCCATAGGGGTGAAGTGGGTCTTCAAGACCAAAGTCAAGCCAAATGGAGAAGTGGCCAAGTATAAGGCCAGGCTAGTAGCCAAAGGGTTTCTGCAGAAACCTGGTTTGGATTTCAATGAGGTCTTTGCCCCAGTTGCCAGGATCGAAACCATAAGATTAGTAGGAGCATTGGCAAGTCATAGAGGCTGGCCCCTACATCAACTAGATGTAAAGTCAGCATTTTTGAATAGACCTCTGGAGGAGGAAATCTATGTTTGTCAACCACCTGGTTTTGAGTCGAAGGGTAAAGAAGACAAAGTCTATGAGCTGGAGAAGGCCCTGTGTGGGCTCAAGCAAGCTCCAAGAGCGTGGAACAAGAGAATTGATGGATTTCTCTTAGCTCAGAAGTTCATGAGATGCACCAATGAACATGGAGTGTATGTGAAGAAGAATGGAACTTCGACTCAGTTATTGTTGTGCCTGTACGTAGATGATCTACTTGTAACTGGCAGCAATGAAGTCGAAGTCGAAGTCGAAGCCTTCAAGAAAGTGATGATGTCAGAATTTGAAATGAGTGATCTGGGACATCTATCATATTTCTTGGGGATGGAGTTTACCAAGACAAGTAAGGGTATACTCCTGCACCAGTCGAAGTATGCAGCTGATATCCTGAAAAGATTCGACATGAGCAACTGCAAGGAAGTTTCGACACCATCAGACACTAGCAGCAAGCTGTCGAAAGACGACGAAGGGATTGAAGTAGATGCCACGTTGTTCAAACAGATCGTGGGCTCCCTAAGGTACTTGTGCAACACTCGACCTGACATTATGTTTAGTGTCGGAATGATCAGCAGATTCATGGAGAAGCCGAAAAGCTCTCACATGGTAGCTGCAAAAAGAGTACTAAGGTATGTAAAGGGAACACAAAGTTATGGTATTCTGTTCCCTAGCAAGAGTGTGTCGTAGAATGGTAATGAAGTGTTTGGCTACACTGACTCCGACTGGAGTGGAGATAGGAGTGATCGAAAAAGCACAAGTGGGTATGTCTTTATGTATGGATCGACACCCATCTCTTGGTGCTCGAAGAAGCAAAGTATAGTTGCATTGTCCTCCTGTGAAGCAGAGTATGTAGCTGATTCCTTTGCAGCATGTCAAGCATCATGGCTGAGCATGCTATTGGTCGAAATTGGAGTGCACAGGGTCGAAGCAATGAAGTTGTTGATCGACAACAAGTCTGCGATAGATCTCGCAAGGAACCCTGTCTCACATGGTAGGTCGAAGCACATAGAGACCAGATATCACTTCCTGCGTGATCAAGTAAACAATGAGAAGCTGAATCTGGAATATTGCTGTTCGGAACTTCAAGTAGCTGATGCAATGACCAAGCCATTGCAAAAGGGAAGATTCGAAGAATTGAGAACAATGCTTGGGATGATGTCACTCAGCAATGTGAATTAGGAGGGAATATTGAGATATGCCTTGTAATTCTATTGGTTGTAATAATAATAGGTGTAGTTAGAAACCTAGTCGAAATGGGCCAGTCGAATGGGCCAGTCGAAATTATGGGCCTGGGCCTGTTTCATTGAATATAAATATAGACGTCAGTAGCATGTAATTTGTAACCTACTTTTTATGAAATTCAGTGCAGCTTTTACCTAATATTATATTGCCCTAATCATTCCTCTTGTCCCTCTAGCGCCGCCACTTCCTTTCTTGCCCCTTTCACGTGTTTATCCCCATCGTTTCCTTCCTTCTTGATGAGGGAACCTTATGCTTAACCGAGCTTGTGAGTCGTCCGGCTAGCCCTATCATTCTTAGGGAATCTTCATGTTTCACAGGTTAGACCTAAGTTTCCTAAAGTTCCCTCATACCCTAGTGGTTCAGTTAGTCAAGATTCCTATATATATACTTGTAATTTAGATTAAGTTGGTCGTGTCAACTCCGATAGGTACATGGAAAAAATTGTTTTATGTTCAAAATCTTCAATTAAAATTTTATAAAAATCCTATTATTATATGAGTCATTTGAGGACCGTTGTTGTTCCTTAGTTTAATCCAAAGTACGAAAGTATATCTTTGAGACGATTGAAAGGTAATATTCCAAACTTTCCTATCCGTTAATGGATGGAATTTTGGGATGCGTGGTGCTAGTGCATTGACTGATAAGGAAAATCAAAGATAGTAAGAGTTGAGTGAATTGTAGTCCCCATAAGCTATGATTCGTGTGTGAGATCTCAATACTATTGTGATGATTGTGTGTATCGCTTATGATTGCAAAACTGAATGGCATGTACTGTCCTAAGTGTATTCGGTGAATGTCGTGTTCTTGACTATGTTCGTAATATTAATGAATATGAACTACACTCCATCTCTTCATCCCCTTTGGTTTTACATGTTTGATCATGTTTGGATTGAAGTCACATTATTGCCAATCTCCTCTTTACATGTTGAATTTGAGACCCCCTTATATTATGAACATGTTAAATTGAATGATTGATTGTATTTTCTTTCAACAAGATGAACCTTGATGGTGAAGATACATGTTGTTTTATTGTCATTCCTTGATGGAATTATAGAATGAAATTAATGTTTATCATGCTGAATGTCTACCCTAAAATGAAAATGAGATGTTGTTTGAATTAGTTTTGGTGCTGGGATTGAATTTGGAACCAAAAGAGAAGAGGAAACTTTAAAAAAAAAATGCAAATTTCTTTAACATGCTGCAGAAGGGGCCCGAACATGGTGCCTAGGAGGCCCGGACCGTGCATTCCTTCTGTCTCCAAAACTCCAACTTTCAAATTTTCAATCTTTTGGATCCCAATTCTATTCCGATTCCATTCTTAATTTGAAACCAAAGACTCCCACATGTTAGAACCATAAGACGAAACATTTATGATGAGTCTATGATATGAATTGTCTACGGCATTGTATATGGTTGTTGAGTTAATTATGATAATGCAAGGATTGGATGTCAAAACGGAATAAAATTGAACATGTTCCTTTTCTCTCCCTTTTATGCCATATTGAGTCCAATATCCTAGTATATGATGTAAATAGTAGTTGTGTAGATTTATTTATATGCTTATGCTTTGGCCCGTTAGGTTTTCGGAGAGAAAGCTATTTAATCTCCTTTGTAATTGTATTCAAGAGCACTGAGACATTATCAATAAAACAGAACTACAGCTACTCTGTAGTCGCAGACGTAGTCAATCTTTGGTCGAACTGCGTAAACAATATCGTGTGTTATGTTTGACATGGTATCAGTAGGGTTTCGATCATCCCTGTGATTTCGGTTGTTTTTTCCTCTTGGTTTCATCTTGGTCACGTGTTGGGCACTGCTCCTGGGTTCAGTACTGTAGGTGGATTTTTTTTTCGTTTTTTGCTCCTGGATCTTGTTTAGCTGTCGCCTTCTGTGTGCTGTGTGATACTCGCGCCGTCGCCGTTCTCCTCGCGCGTCCTCCGTTGTGCTAATCGCCCTCCGCCGTGCGCATTGTCCTCCGTTCGCCTTCTGGGTTTCGATCATTACGGTGATTTCGTGTGGCTTTCGTTTCTAGATCTCTTCGTGGGTCTCCTGGTTTGGTTCGGATCTCTTCGGGTTTTGGTTTCTCTTTGTGGATCTCTTCGTGGGTCTCCTTGATTTGCGCCGTCGGGTCTGGGTTGCATCTTCCCGTTCGCGATCTTCTCTGAGTGTCGTCGCGTCGTAGCGCGTCTTCTGCTGTGCGCATTGTCCTCTGATGTGCACGTCTCCGTCGTTGCGCTCCGGTTGTTCTGTGCGTCGTTCATTCCTCTCAGTGGTTGCGCGTCGTCCTTCGCATCGCCTCGCCGCCTCTGCTCACCTCCGCCTTGGTTGTGGTTCCGCTTTGGTTGTGGTTCCGGTTCTGTTCACGCGTGCATTTGAGATCTGTGCACTAGACTGTTCATGTATGCGCTACTTCCTGTTTCTGTTCACGCGTGCGCCTGCTTTCAGTTCCTGTTACCGTTTGCGTGTTCAGCTTGAGTTTTTGTTACAATTATATTATCTCTTATTATTGCAAGCTACAGTATTTAATTTTAATGGCTTCAGAAGGACGAGATAATTTTTGTGTTCGGTTTACTTGCAAGAATTATGCTACTTGGGAATTTCAATTCAAGATGTACGTCAAAGGAAAAGGATTATGGAGTCACCTTGATGGGGTCTCTAAAGCGCCAGCAGATAAACCCGCCTTAGACGCGTGGGAAGTCCAAGATGCTCAGATTATTTCTTGGATCCTAAGTACTATTGATCCTCAGATGATCAATAATTTGTGAACATTTTCAACTGCTCAAGAAATGTGGAATTATTTGCAGCGTATTTACAACCAGGACAATACAGCTAAGTGTTTCCAATTGGAGTTAGAGATCGCCAATTACAAACAAGGTAATTTTTCAATTCAAGAATATTATTCTGGTTTTTTAAATTTATGGACAGAACACTCTACTATTATATATGCTGCCGTTCCCAAACCATCACTGTCGGCCGTTCGTGATGTGTATGATACTAGTAAACGGGATCAATTTCTCATGAAACTTCGTCCGGAATTTGAGGCTGTTCGAGGTGCCTTGCTGAATAGGAACCCTGTTCCTTCATTGGATATCTGTGTTGGTGAGCTGCTCAGGGAAGAACAACGTCTGAATACTCAAGGAACCATGCTTCATGATCTCGTCCATTCTGAACCTGTGACAGTCGCGTATGCTGCGCAAAATAGAGGTGTGGGCCGTGATATGCGACAAACTCAATGCTTCTCTTGTAAACAAATTGGACATGTTGCTCGTAGTTGTCCTAAGAAATTTTGCAATTACTGCAAGCAGCAGGGTCATATCATCTCTGCATGTCCTACGCGTCCTCCACGACCGACTAGGCATCCGGCACAGGCATTCCATGCCACTACTACCTCTACTGCTGGTCCTTCCACCACTGGTTTATCTAGCTCTGCTGCTGGTCCTTCCACCACTGGTGCATCTGATGGTGGTGCTCTTCAGCCAGAAGTAATTCAACAAATGGTACTATCTGCTCTATCTGCCTTGGGTGTTACTGGTATGTCTTCTTTCATTTCTTGGTTACTTGACTCTGGTGCATCGAACCACATGACGGGTTCCTCTGAACTCCTGCACAATTTACGGCTTATATTGGTAATCAAAAAATTCAAATTGCTAATGGGAGTACCCTTCCTATAACGAATGTTGGTGACATTAATTCTACTTTTAGAAATGTGCTGGTAGCACCTGGCCTTGCCTCAAATTTATTGTCTGCTGGTCAATTAGATGATGAAGGCTGTGATGTTAATCTTACTCCGGATGGTTGTCTTGTGCAGGATCGAGTTTTTCAACTCCAGTTTAGTTCAAACCGTTTATCTCTTGCTTGTAATAGTGTTTTGAATGCATGTGAGGATTGGCATAGGAAATTGGGCCATCCAAACTCTGTTGTTTTGTCTCACTTATTTAAGACTCGTGTGTTAGGTACTAAACTGATATATTCTAGTACCTCTATTTCATGTTCTGTTTGCAAATTAGCTAAAAGTAAAACTCTTCCTTTTTCGTTTGGTGCACATCGTGCTTCTACGTGTTTTGAGTTGATTCATAGTGATGTTTGGGGGATTTCTCCTGTTGCTTCTCACGCTCACTACAAATATTTTGTCACCTTTACCGATGATTATAGCCGCTTTACTTGGATTTATTTTCTTAAATCTAAATCTGAAGTGTTTTCTATGTTTAACAAAATTCTGATGTATGTTGAAAATCAATTCCAAACTAGTATTAGAATTCTTCGGTCTGATTCAGGTGGTGAGTATATGTCTCATGAGTTTCAGGAGTTTTTACAGCAAAACGGTATACTGTCACAACGATCTTGTCCCAATACCCCTCAGCAAAATGGTGTTGCAAAACGTAAGAATTGTCACTTGTTGGATGTGACACGTACCTTACTTCTCCAGACCTCTGTTCCATCCAAACAGGTTTGGTTCTTCACATGCTGCTTTAACTGCTTCTCTAACTGGCACATCTATTCCTACTTGTTACTCGCAGGCTGTTAAAGATGTGTCTTGAGTCAATGCCATGAATGAGGAACTTCAGGCCCTTCAGGACAACTTCACCTGGGATATTGTTCCTTGCCCTCCTGGTATCAAACCCATAGGCTGTAAATGGGTTTTTTCTCTGAAATTGAATTCTGATGGATCTCTCAATCGGTATAAGGCTCGATTGGTTGCTTTAGGCAACAGGAAGGAATATGGTATTTATTATGATGAGACCTTTGCACCGGTTGCTAAAATGACTACTGTTAGACTGGTGCTCTCTATAGCTGCTTCTAATGGGTGGTCTCTCCACCAAATGGATGTCAAGAATGCATTTCTTCATGGCGACCTGACTGAAGATATTTATATGACTCCCCCTCAGGGCCTTTTCCCTTCTTCTAAGGGGGTGTGCAAGCTCAAACGATCTCTATATGGTTTGAAACAGGCACCGAGAGCATGGTATGCGAAATTCCGCTCCACTCTACTTGGGTTCTCTTTTACTCAAAGTCAGTATGATTCGTCTTTGTTCATTCACCGCACATCTACGGGCATTGTTCTACTCCTTCTTTATGTTGATGATATGATCATTACGGGTTCTGATGCAGCATCCATACAGGAAGTTAAACAAAAGCTTCAAGCCTCATTTCAAATGAAAGATCTTGGTCTGTTACATTATTTTCTTAGACTCGAGGTTCATTCTACTTCTAAGGGCACATTTCTCCATCAGCATAAGTATGCCACCGACCTTATTGCTATGGCTGGCCTCGAATCCGCTAATCCTGTGAATACTCCTCTTGAAGTTAATGTTAAATACCACCGTGACGAGGGTGAACTTTTGACTGATCCGTTATTGTATCGACAGCTCGTGGGTAGTCTTAACTACTTGACCATTACATGACCAGATATTTCATTTGCTGTTCAGCAAGTAAGTCAGTTCATGCATTCTCCTCGTCATCTTCACCTAGCAGCGATTCGTCGTATTATTCGCTACTTGAAAGGTACCTCTCAACTGGGTTTATTCTTTCCTAATGGAACCCCTCTTACGTTGAGTGCCTACAGTGATGTTGATTGGGCTGGGTGTCCCGACACTCGCCGCTCTGTCACGGGTTGGTGCATGTTTCTTGGTTCATCGTTGATCTCTTGAAAAAGTAAGAAGCAAGCGATCGAGTCTCTAAATACTTTGGCTTCGTGGCCTTTTGGGTGAACTTGGATTTCCTCAAACCGAACCGACATCTCTCTATGCTGACAATACAAGTGCCATTCAGATTGTTGCAAATCCTGTTTTTCATGAGCGTACTAAGCATATCGAAGTTGATTGTCATGCAATTCGTGAAGCCTATGATAATCACGTTATATCCATCCCTCATATCAATACTCAATTTCAAGTTGCAGACAATTTGACCAAAGCTGTTCCTTCTCCACGCCATAAGTTTCTTGTCAGCAAATTGATGCTCCTTGATGGCCCGCATCAATTTGAGGGGGGATGTGAATAAGGAAAATAGGGAAGCTGTAAATAGTAGTTGTGTAGATTTATTTATATGCTTATGCTTTGGCCCATGCCCGTTAGGTTTTCGGAGAGACAAAGCTATTCAAGAGCACTGAGACATTATCAATAAAACGGAACTACAGCTACTCTGTAGTCGCAGACGTAGGTAATCTTTGGCCGAACTGCGTAAACAATATCGTGTGTTATGTTTGACATATGAATGGGTCACCCAATTCCTTTAAATTAATTCAAAGAGTGATGACCATGTCAATCTTCATATTTACCTATTATGTATAAAAATTGTCTTGGGATTCTAGGAAATTTGTTTGAGAGTAAATGTGTTCAACTGGATTCTTTCACTCCCCAATTAGGTTTGTTTTGTTCTTACGTGAAATATGAGATTTACTTTGAAATATGATTGGATCTTTTAAGTGGGTATTGGCTAAGAATCATTAAATTTCCCAAAATCTTATTTTACTTACATCATCACCATGTAACCCCTTAATTGCTATAAGAGTTATGTTTTGAATAAGATTAAACCAAGTTGGGGTGAGAACAAAAATATTTGGATAAGTCCAAAAATGTGAAAGATATCGGTTTTACGAACAAATTTCATTTTGGGACCATTATTCAATATACCTTGATTGTTGCGGATTTGTAGTACAATTTTTTTGTTGTGATAAAGTAAATTCTTGGTGTTGGTATTGTCATAAACAAAGTGCATTGATAACTCTTATTTATAAGAGTTATTTATACATTCTTAAGCATAAATCATTGTATGTTCTCAATTAATTAGTTGTTTTATGTTTGTAAATATCATGTTTTGATTAGTGAAGGTTGCATTCCTGGGTTAGTGATCTTTAGCACTTTGGTGCCCAATTTGTGCTTTGATTTGTGTGTTCCATTGCTGCAGCAACAGCTGTCAAAACAATACTTTCTTGCGTTAGATAAGAGAGAATGCTGGAAGCACTGATTTTAGCGCATTCCAGCTGGCAAGCAAGGACAGTGCACGTCGTTAGGAGCCAGCACCTGAAGCAGGGAATATTCCACCTTTTTGTTGGGCACTTGTACTTTTGGGCACGCAAAATGACTAGGGGCGCCTCCAGTTAGGGTTTTCTTGGATCATGTACCCTAGTACTATATAAAGACTACCCTTCCTCTTCATACAGCATGCTAGGTCTAAAAGGAGAAAGTTTAGAAATAACTTTCTTCTATTTTTGTACCGAACCTACCTCAAAGTACCAAAGTGGAAATATCATTGCTGAAAGTGTTGCTGCAGCAACGACATGCGCTAACCATACTTGAAGAATTGCTATCTTAGGAGCTAATTCATATCTCCAAGCCACATATCTTGGAGCCTACCTTCGGTTTCTTCATCTTAGAATAATTCCTTCCTTGTATTTCTTAGTTATAACTTTAGCACTTATGTTCAAATTATTTTTCTTGTGTTGCTCGCTCATTATGAGCTAAATACTCATAGTTGGAATGTTTGGATCTATGTAATTAAGTTTTAGTGCATTTAATGAAGTGTGTTTAATGTTTAAGCATTTTATCTTTTGCGAAATTACTATTTTCATCTTAAATTAGAAATCGCCAACTAATTTCAAGTAGCATTTGTAAATTCTGAAAAGGTTTATGAATAGATCTCAAAAGATAATATGGATAGTGAGTATTAAAGGACACTTTAATACTCCTTGCTTAAACCCTAGACATAGGAGGGAAAAATCCATAAGGTGAACACTGTGGGTGCGTAAGTATCCTAGGGTAAACCTTTTTAGGGCTTAGACATAAGCTCTTGTAGCAAAACTCTAGTGAAAGTATTTGAAAAAATAGTAACGGTTGCGACAGCATCTAATGTTGCAGCATTAGATACAACATTAGTGCATTTTAATGGATTTACATAGTGAAAACATTCCAACTCATTCTCAACTCTGATTTTCATACCCTTTATGTAAATTGTTATTCAAAGATGCTTTCAAAAAACATGTGTCAATTTATTTTCCCTCGCTAATTTGCTAGCCAAATTAAGCACGAATTAGACTTCAATCATCGTGGGAACGATCTTTATTTTCCCTCACGTTTTCACACAACATGCATGCTGAAATATAGTTTTAGTAATTCGAATCTCCTCCTTGATTGTCAAGTTATTGAATGAGTAACCGTTTGCAAGTTTGATGCTTTGAAAATTTGTCAAATTGATATTGTATACGCAAATTTTATAATGTTCATGGTACAGTTAGCACGATAGAATGTCCCATTTGTTATATGATTTATGATTATGATAAGGGCTGATGAATTGTTCGTAAGTTGGATTTCATAACATTATTCCGAATTTACACAATTGAACATGAAAATGAAGTTCTTGCTTGGACGTTCGGTTTATTTAAGTCCATGTGTCAACTCTTGTTGATTATGGCATAATGGATTGTTTTGAATCACTTCTAGGTCTATGTTCTTGATTGTCGCTGTTTTGAGATTTGATTGGAACCGTTATCTTTGTTAAGTCTCTTTCATATGTCACGTTTTTGAAAATATGTTTTTCAATTATGTCTTACCAACTTATCCGATGTAAATCATTGGATCGTGTAGTGACGGTGCTTAGGATCAAATCATTTACCGGTCAAGGTATCTTGTGAAAGGTTTACTCTCAATAGATTAAATTAAGAGTAAGGAAGAGGAATTGAGTTGTCTATTTTCTGATGATTTTATGTAATAGATGGGACTTGAACAATTTTTGAGGAAATTTTTTTTCAAGTTGGGGTGAAATGTAACACCCAAAGAAATTTTTATTTCTTTGATTGCTAAGTAAATTAATGATTGGTTGATTGGATTGATAATTGCATGATTTAATTGATTAAATGGGATACTTGTATGCATGTTGTTCTTGTTTGATTAATTAAAAGTGGCCTTAGGTGAAGACATAATAAGGGGATTTAAGAAATATTGAGACAAGGGCAAAATAGGAATTTCAAACCCAAACTGATAACTCACAGAAGTGTGAGTTATTTATGCCAAAACAAATGAGAATCATCTTGATCGAAGAGTAATTTATGTGAATAAATGTCGAAATTGTACATAGTAAGATACAAGTGTATTTAATTGTGAAAATTATAGTTTGGGCACGCAAGTGGCATTTTGTGGGATTTAACGTGTGTGCTAGTGTGCAGGATTTTTAGTTGAATTAGTGTTGTGGTTAGTGCTATGGTAGCATCCTGGCAGACAACTGATGAAATGAACAAAATTAAAGGCATCTCAGGTGGTATGAGCAAGAAAGAGGTGTTTTGTCCTTAGTGGAAAAGGCATCTGGGAATCTGCGCATTTATTCAGCTGCTTAAAGACAAAATGTCCTTGCAATTAAGGTTGGCTGCACTTGGCAGCATTTGGCAGCCTTGCACAAATAAGAAAGGCCTAACAGTACTTGATGAGAGAAAGGGGTATAAATAGGTAGTTTACCCTAAAAAGTGCACACAAGTCAACCTCCACTATTCCCTAGGTCAGAGAGTACAATTCCACCTTCCATTCCACTATTTCATCGTCTTCCCCAACCATCTTTCCACCATTTCCAGTGCCGAAACTCCATTGTTGAAGCTGAAAACTCAATATGCAGCATAGATCTTCATTTTCGCAGCACAGAAGCTCTGGATCAGATCTACAGCATCTGAAGCTTGTGTTGAGCTTCATTTTGTTTGTATAACCCTGCATTCTTCTGTATACTCTGTTTGCAGTGCTGTTACTGTTTTGATCGCTTCATTTATGGTAGTTAGGTTCTATTTTACCATGTTTAAACTCATTATGAACTAAATCTCGTTATAGTCAAGACTATGGTGATGTATTTTGGATCTATTGATCTTTAATGTGAATAATGTTTGACGCATCATTAATTTGCGTGAGTAAATGTTATACATCCTTTTTAAACTTGATAAATTTCATTTGGATAACGTGCTTCTATTTTTGGAAAGAGATTTAAGTGCTGATTTCGCAAATTAACATAGTTTAAAGAGTAATATGAATATTACCCTTTCTTAGTGAAGAATAGAAATATGAAGCTAGGGCTATGGTGTGAACTGAAACATGCTTTTCAACCTACGGAATGAACCTAATGGGAGCTTAGGAATAAGGAAACCTTGACAACATTTCGTTTCACAGAGATAGGAATATCCATATTCATTATGCACACTGAGTGTTGTCGTAGCATTAGTCACTGATAAACTCTAATTTAGTGCATTTTTAGAGACACTTTTGAGTCATTTTTAGAGCTGTTATTATTAATAATATAAATTACTGACATAATTTACACTTGTTTTGCAGGAAAGAGAAACATGTGAAAAAGAATGAAAAGTCCATTTTAGAGCCACTTAATATATATATATATATATATATATGTGTGTGTGTGTGTGTGTGTGTGTGTGTGTGTGTGTGTGTGTGTGTGTGTGTGTGTGTGTGTGTGTGTGTGTGTGTGTGTGTGTGAAGCGGCGTTTAATGGAATACAAGGGAGTGGTGAGCATATGAATTCAACAAATCCAACAACAAAAGGCCCATGATTGGAAGAAAAGGCCTTATGGCCAATTTAAAGGAAAGCCTAATAATATAAATAGGAGAGAACCCTGGACAGATTAAAAAGGAGGATAGCCGCGGCAATTGATATAAAAAAAAGAGCCGCACACAATTGAATTGGAAGGACGACCGTACATACGCGAGTAACAGTAGCCGCGCACCAACGGTAATGCCGGCAAATAGAGGAGAGAGTTTTGGGTACCCGTTCTTGACACCGTGAGAGAGCTCTGGAGCAGAAAAAGGAGACTAAATTTTCAGGATCAGAAATTTCTCTATTCCGGGTTATTTTTATCTCTGTAATTTATGACTCCTAATTTTATTTTATTGTTCTCGAACACTATGGATAGCTAAATCCTCTTCTAGGGTCTAAGGTGGATCTTGCATGATTAGAGACCTTTTTATGTTCTAATTTCTGGTTTGAATTCCTGTTTTTATTTTAATTAACATTGTCCTATTGTTTTTATCACATGATTAGGATTAGCTACCATTTGCATGTTTATAATCAATTAGTTGATCAGCGACCGTACTGCAATTAGTTGGTGGACCTATAGGATAATTGGGGCTATAATTAGGGCATGACCAAACCATAATTTAGTCTTCCAATCATTCAACCTTTTTGCTCTTTATGCTTTTCCTGAATTTAAATTCTTGCATGACCAAACGAGGGTTAATTTAGGAAAAAGAATATTAATCGCGAATGACCAAACGGATTAATAGCTTTAGTAAAGGGATTGGTAATTAAGTAAAATAAGGGAATTCAGGTAGGATTAGACATAGGGGGAATCGAAGCTTGCAAGTGAAACCGTGATCCTAGACCTCTCTCCATCGATTAAATTTAGTATTTTAATTCTTGTTATTTATTTCTTTTTATTTGTTTTCATTACAACTAAATCATTGGTTCGTCTAAACAATATATAATCTTGACTAGTTTGGTACTTGTTAATTAATCCCTGTGGACACGATAATCTTTTATACTACTTCTGCGAAAGAGTACACTTGCTCTAAGTGTGTTTTTAACGCAACAAGTTTTTGGCGCCGTTGCCGGGGATTAATTTAGCAATATTAAACGAAAAAGATTTTTATTGCTTTAGACATTTTTTTATGCACTAGTTTTATTTTATTTTTTTTATCTTATTGAAAAAAAAATACAAAAAAAAGGCTGCTAATACTTTCCCAAGAGACCGCTGCAGTTCACCTTTTTTGCAGATAAAAGTTTAAATCATGGTTAAGACAATTGGAGATTATATTAGAGATGCAGAGGCACAAAGGAATTTAGAGAAGTCATATTGGTATATGTCTCCATGCCTGATTCAAATTCCTCCTCCTCCTTATGAACCTTATTCAGACTATTGGGATGACTATGAGCCACCTCCTTATTCCTCCCACTGGGATAATTATGAGTCACTACAAGTGCAAAGGCAAGAGGAGGAAAAGTCGGATGTCAATGAGGTCTTGGCCAAATTTATGCAGCAGACACATGAAAATTTTGTAAGCCTGAATGGTCAAATCTCAAGTCTCATTGCTTTGTTATCTCAAGAGGCCCAAGAAACTCCTTCACAAACTAAGTCGACCCAAAATAAAGAAGCCGAGCAATACAAAAAAAGTATTCCTACGAGAGATGAAGTTGTCTCCATGGAATATAATTTGGAGGAAGAAGCTCTCAAGAAAGATGAGGAGACTCTTACTGAAGGGAGTCAAATCAAAATAGTAGCTCCTACTGAATGGAGTCATATTGAAACAAAAGATCCTATTAATGAGAGCGGTTGTGAGGAGAATGAGAAAGATTCGTTGGTTCTTGAATTGAAGAAAGAGAAGAAAGCCCAAATTTTTGGGCAAATTGTTTTAACCATTGGTGATGCTGTGATTGAGGTTCACCGGGGAAAGCTAACTTTAAGGAGTGGTAAAGAAGATGATGTTATAAAAGCTTTAAACTCTAGTGAAAATTTCTCTCTTTTTACTTCTCCTTATTTTGATGAGTATGTGGTTGAAACTAACAAATTTGGTGATTTAAAGATGCAGGACCTTTTGGAAAAAAATCTTATTTTGCAGGATCCTAGCATAGTGGTGGATGGAAATAAAATAAAAATTTCACCATCCTTTGAAGTTCATCCACCACGTGGAAAAAGAAAGAACAATGTCAACCACATGGTTAGAAAGTTAAGAAGGTGTACAGCGTTAGATGTAAAATTTGCCCTTGGAGAGCCCCCTGATTGAGCACCAACTATCGTCAGGCTCATGACGTTAAACAAGCGCTTCGCAGGAGGCAACCTGTGTTTTCTTTTCATTTATTTTTATTTTACTTTTATTTTTGTTTTGTTTTTAGGAATAAGCTCAGATTGCAAGCTCTCTCAGGGAAGTCACTCTTACTCTCTCTCTCTCTCTCTCTCTCTCTCTCTCTCTCTCTCTCTCTCTCTCTCTCTCTCTCTCTCTCTCTCTCTCTTTCATTTATTTCCTTTTGTTTCTATTTGATCATTTTGCATTGAGGACCATGCTTCATGCTAGTGTGGGGGAGGAGAGTATATTTTGTCACTTGGTCTCTATTAATGCACATACCCACTAAATATGTTGATAGCATTTTTTTCTGGCTTGTTTTGCATGAATTATGCTTAAATTGAAAAAATAGAGATTATGCCTTTTTGGGACCCCATAATTGATTCATTTGACAGACTTGTGCTTAATTGTAACTGTGAGGATGTCCTTAGGAAGCTGATAATTAGCATTTGTCCCTGTTGAGTACTTTTTGTGAACTAGCTTCTAAAGGTGAGATCCGGGCCTTCATACGGGGATTGATACTAAATCATAAATTTTTACCCCTTTTCTTTCTATGAGTGTGTTTCCCAAATTGCTACATTCTAGAATTTGTCTTTTGACCATTTCAAGGCGAAAATTGATTTGCATCATGTAAAAAGATTTGGGGAATTTAGGTATTTTTCTGGCCTCAGAGTCGTTTGTTGAATTTATCCATTAGTTGCCCCCTTTGATCCTATTTGTTATATTTTTTCTTTGGTACCCAGATATAATTTTTTCTTTGTGGTAACCATTTGAAATTAAATTTGGAGCAACTATTGAAAGTTACAATTTTGTCCTGTATTTCAATTGTCTATCTCATCGGCACAGAGAAACAAAATAGGAGTGGCTAATGTGGTTACAAGTTCATTTTCCTCCCGAAAGAAATATAGAAAAATGAAATGAAAAAAAAAAGAAAGAAAGCAAGAAGGAGGAAAAGGCACATCAAAAGAATGAAAGAGCCAAAGGGCAAATCCAAAAAAAAATAAAATGAAAGGGCCTACTCAAGAAAAAAAGGCAAATCAAAAAGAGTCTACTCAATAGAAAAAGAGTGAAGAAAGAAATGGAATTAATTTGGAGTTTGGGCAAAAATTGTAAAATAGATAGGAGCTCCATATTTGATTTCAAATGTTACTATTCATTTCTTGTTTTTAGCCCTTTGATTATCCCTTCTTTCTTATTTCCTACCTACATGAATTCACCCTGGCCCCATTACAACCCTTAACACCCAATCTTTTGCATGCATGTGAACTATTTAGTGGAGATTTGGTCAAATTACAAGCTTATGGTAATGTGCATTTTGTGGAAACTTGAGTGTATATTTCCCTAGTCCCTAAACACTTAGAGAGATTGTGAGCGAGTGCCTTTGTTCACAAAAATGTATTCCTCAGGGACATGAGCCTCTAATTGGGCAATCTTTTGGCACCTCATATGTGTTATATTGTCTATTGTCTGTCATTGTACTTCTAACTTTGGGTCCATTATTTGGCAGTCTCTATTCATTATTTGAAAATGCTGCTTAGCCAGAGAATTTGCTTGAGGACAAGCAAGGGTTAAGTGTGGGGGAGTTGATAAACTCTAATTTAGTGCATTTTTAGAGACACTTTTGAGTCATTTTTAGAGCTGTTATTATTAATAATATAAATTACTGACTTAATTTACTCTTGTTTTGCAGGAAAGAGAAACATGTGAAAAAGAATGAAAAGTCCATTTTAGAGCCACTTAATATATATATATATATATATATATATATCTGTGTGTGTGTGTGTGTGTGTGTGTGAAGCGGCGTTTAATGGAATACAAGGGAGTGGTGAGCATATGAATTCAACAAATCCAACAACAAAAGGCCCATGATTGGAAGAAAAGGCCTTATGGCCAATTTAAAGGAAAGCGTGATAATATAAATAGGAGAGAACCCTGGACAGATTAAAAAGGAGGATAGCCGCGGCAATTGATATAAAAAAAAGAGCCGCACACAATTGAATTGGAAGGACGACCGTACATACGCGAGTAACAGTAGCCGCGCACCAACGGTAGTGCCGGAAAATAGAGGAGAGAGTTTTGGGTACCCGTTCTTGACACCGTGAGAGAGCTCTGGAGCAGAAAAAGGAGACTAAATTTTCAGGATCAGAAATTTCTCTATTCCGGGTTATTTTTATCTCTGTAATTTATGACTCCTAATTTTATTTTATTGTTCTCGAACACTATGGATAGCTAAATCCTCTTCTAGGGTCTTAGGTGGATCTTGCATGATTAGAGACCTTTTTATGTTCTAATTTCTGGTTTGAATTCCTGTTTTTATTTTAATTAATATTGTCCTATTGTTTTTATCACATGATTAGGATTAGCTACCCTTTGCATGTTTATAATCAATTAGTTGATCAGCGACCGTACTGCAATTAGTTGGTGGACCTATAGGATAATTGGGGCTATAATTAGGGCATGACCAAACCATAATTTAGTCTTCCAATCATTCAACCTTTTTGCTCTTTATGCTTTTCCTGAATTTAAATTCTTGCATGACCAAACGAGGGTTAATTTAGGAAAAAGAATATTAATCGCGAATGACCAAACGGATTAATAGCTTTAGTAAAGGGATTGGTAATTAAGTAAAATAAGGGAATTCAGGTAGGATTAGACATAGGGGGAATCGAAGCTTGCAAGTGAAACCGTGATCCTAGACCTCTCTCCATCGATTAAATTTAGTATTTTAATTCTTGTTATTTATTTCTTTTTATTTGTTTTCATTACAACTAAATCATTGGTTCGTCTAAACAATATATAATCTTGACTAGTTTGGTACTTGTTAATTAATCCCTGTGGACACGATAATCTTTTATACTACTTCTGCGAAAGAGTACACTTGCCCTAATTATAGTTTGGTACTTGAAGTCTGCAACAATTTTAAGATGTCAGGGGTGACTGAGGATGCATTCAGGCTAAGGCTATTTCCTTACTCATTGAAGGATAGAGCCAAGGCTTGATTGAATTCTTTGGAGCCCAATTCTGTGGATAATTGGAACAAAATGGCTGAAAAAATTTTGGTTAAATACTTCCCTCCTGGAAAGAATGCTAGAATGAGGAATGACATCACATCTTTCAGGCAACAAGAGGATGAATCCTTATATGAAGCCTGGGAGAGATTCAAGGAAGGGCTCAGAAAGTGCCCACATCATGACATTCCTTTTGCTATCCAACTGGAGACATTTTACAATGGTCTAGTTCCTCAATCTAGGTTGTTGTTAGATGCTTCTGCAGGAGGTGCTATTCTGAATCATTCCTATAATGAAGCCTATGATCTTGTGGAAACAATTGCTGCCAACAGTTATCAATGGACCACTGCCAAAGTTAGTGCTGCCAAGAAAGTTGCTGGAAATCATGTAGTGTTTGAGATGACTGGTCTGTCTGCACAAGTAGCTTCCCTTACCAATATGCTGAAGAGTTTATGTACTGCTCCTACACCACCTGCTGCTACTGTTGGTGTTGCTTCCTATTAACAATTCAGCAAGTGCATTGAAAGCGTTGCAAGTAGTAAAATTACGGTAAGTACCGGTCGATTCCACAGGGATTGCGTGTTGTAACAATAGCAAAGCTAATTAATTCTAGGTTGTGAAATTGGTTGATTTGTAATTGTGTAACGCGAAAGTAAAAACTATTGTTGAATTGATGAGAAAAAATGATTAGGGATCGAATCCTTTCCTTTCACCTATGTTATGAACCTTCAGCTAATTACAGATTAATTGTTTGAACTACCAGATTCAATTCACTAAAGTAGGTTAAGGACAATTCCTTTCCTCAGAACCCCTTTTACCCAATTGAGTTACCCTAATTCCTTAGGTGAATAATGCCAACCGGTAAAGCAATAAACTTAAGAAATAAAGAATTCATGCATCCAACCCCATATTCCTATGGTGATCACAAGTACATGATCTAATACCCCATATCCAGCATGCAACCCATATCCCTATGCGATCACATAACCTAAATCATTATAATTATCATATGTAACTATAAAGCTTTACGATCAGAGGCATAGACTTATGATAATTCAAAAAACTAATTGTATTAACCATAACAAAGTATCCATGACATAGGTTCGGGGAGAATCATCTCTCCCTAATTTTAGAAAATTAGTTACACATGGTGAATAGGGACATAACTAGAGTAGAGAAAGCAATACAAGTAAAGATAGACATAGGAACCTTCAACCCTCGTTCCCAAGTGGTGAAAAGCTCCCAGAATCTGACTTTCCTCTGCTCCCAAACGTCTGCTGCGCTCCCAATGACCCAGCTTTCTTTGAAAAACGCAAAACTGAATTAAAAACCCTAATTTCAGCAAACCATCGCGTCGCGACACGAGCCCGTCGCGACGCGATATTGGACAGAATTGCAAGTTGCTCCTGCATCAGGCTTCCATCGCGACGTGAACCCTCCTGATCGCGACGCGATATTGAACAGAAACTTGAGTCTTCCCAATTGTGCTGCATCTCCGGGCAAGTGTCTGGTTCGCCGAATGATAACACACAAATTGGAGGTCTTCAAGTACAAAATAACTCCAACAATGCAGGAATGGCTTACAAAAGGACTTCCTACTACAAATTTCTAATACTAAGCTAAATCCCCAGATAATGACTATAATGCAATCAAACCCTGCACAATTGGTCCTAAAATTGGACAACTTACATCATATGACAGAGAGTCAACACAACCCCAAACTTAAACTTTTGCTTGTCCTCAAGCAAACATTCAATTCAGGCTGTGGCTACTTTTTTATTTAGCTGTCACACATTCTACACAAACCAATAACTACACAGTATATCAAAAGTCATCATCAACCTAATGCAGTAGCAAGACAACTGAATCGGTAAGACACAAGATCATAAGCAGGCAAGCATTCTCAAGTTATCTCTTTTTCACACATCTCACCGGTGTTTCTCTCTTTGAGGTGTTTAGGGTATTCACTCTATTCACAGTACTTGCATCATCGTTTCATAGGCTTGAACAAGTACTATACAAATCAATACACAAGAAATACATACACACTTTTTGAGGGCTTTCAAAGGTTGTAATGGGGCTTAGGTAAGGGTGGATACATTTGGATAAGTAGGTTACAACTTGGAGTTAGGCCTACTTCTCTCTTTGTCAGTTTCAACAATCTCACTCACTTCCCCATTTTCCCCAAGCATTCCACAAGAGAAGGAATTATTCACTTATTTATTTATTTATATATATATATATATATATATATATATATATATATTTTGAAATATACATATATATTTTTTTCTTTTTTCTTTTTCCTTCTTTTCTTGTATGTTCCTTTCTCTTGTATACCACCCCAAACTTAGAATGTTGCTATTCCATGAGCAACCCCAAACTTAGAATTTTTCCCACTCCCATACTTTTGTCTACCTAACTCCAAGTTAAGAAACAACTAGGCACATGATTTGCAGAAAAAATATAAAAATAACAGTTAGGCTTAGAGGGGCTAACAAAGGATAAACAATAATTGGGTGGCTTGAAAGGCTCAGGTTTTCAAAAATTGCCTCAGTGTGTATATAAATCACATGCAAGATAGTTAAGTACAAGCTCAAGTTCTGCAGACTAATGCAAGCAAGGAATAATCACACAATGAATAGAATAAGTGTTTGGGGGCAAACCTCACAGCTGGGAGTTTTAAGAGATGTTACTTGAGAGAATGCCCACAGATGATCTCAGTCTGCCTCAACTTTTGGCATGACCACTAGCAATACCTGATGATAAAATTTGACACACTAGCAATCACAAGGTAAAATGTAAAGCATATGCAACTAAATACCACAATACCATAAAATTGAAGCCGCTTGCAAAAAGTTTAAGATAGCGGTGCCTCAATGTCACAGAATAAGTTGTCATAGTATAGTACAGACCAAAGTGCAAAAGAAAGTCAAAAGGGGAAAATAGGACTAAAAAAACAAGATAAAATTGTCTGAAAATAACAGTAAAACATCAATGAGCCTCCTGCTCAGGGAAAAGAAATGTGATCATCAATGTACTCATCCCCTGAAAGTAGGGGGTCCTCCTGAGGGTCTGGCTGCGCCTCAACTGGGACGAATGATGACGAAGGGCCTGCTGCTCGTCTGCGCTGAGCCATGAACTGCTGGGAAGCGATGGCAACACGGGGTGTCGCCAGGTATGATATGTCCAAGCCCTGCTGCTGTGATAATGCGGACATCCCGCACCAGTTGGCCATCATGAGCTCAAACTGGAACGAAGGGTCACTATAATACTGCTGGAAATCAGGCTGGGCTGCTAGCTGTTGTGGTGCTGGAGATGATGGCTGTGGTGGCACTACTCCCTCCATAGGCCCCTCGGGCTACTTCATAATTCAGGCTGCAGTGATGGGCTCCCTGGGATCAACTAGTAAGTCATCAGGGTACTCAGGACATCCCTGCTGTATACATAAGGCATGGATCACAGAAGCATTCCCCAATCTAGCCCTAGGACATCTGACTATCTCAGCAATGCTCTCAGAAATGGCTCTCCCCAGGTTCACCCTCTGGCCTCTCATAATAGCCAATAATCCCATGGCCACCTTGACCTTCACATCAGTGTTATTGGAACAGGAGATGATTGACTGATTGAAAAATGCGTTCCAGGCCTTCAGAATTGGCTTCAGTCCCATATTGCAAAAGCGGCGTGGAAGGTTCTGGGATCCGGCCCATTGTGCCCCTGGACGGCACAGCTCTTTTAATGTCCCCTCATAATCAATTTTCCTGGGGTTGACTGCAGCGTAGCACATAGCACTGTAGGCATCTGTAGGTAGGCCAAGTAGGCTGTTGATGCTGTCCGGAGAGTAGGACACAGTCTTGCCTCTGACATAAACTGATGTAGACTTGTCCTGCTCCTCCTCCCAATAGGCGTTGGAGTAGAACTCCCTGACCAGGCTCTGGTTCGCCTGCTTAATCATTGCATTGAGTGGAAGCCACTCCAACTCCCACAGTGTGGAAGTGATGATTGGGAACTCATCTGTGGAGAGGTCAAAGACCCTTTCAGGATTTATTTTCTTGCCCTTGACCACCTGCTGGTACCGCCCTTCGTGCGTGGGGGACTTGAATCTTTCAACCCCAACTGGTGGTCCCCCTCGCCTTTTCTTGGAGGTGACTGCTTTGCTTTGCCTCATCATTCTATTACATGTAATGTCCTCACAGTGGGTTGCCTCCCACTCAGCGCTTCTTTAACGTCACTAGCTTGACGGTTGTCAGAAGATGACTCAGTTTGGCTCCGGTGGTGCATTCAGCTTTTTCAGTGCCTCTTCCAGCACTCCCATGACATACTCCACTTCCATCTTATAGTTCTTACCGGATGTACTTGGGGCTTCCTTCAAGTCCTTCCAGACAGCAGGTGGCTTCTCACGGTTTGAGTAGTAGATTTTTTTCCCAACCATCTTGGAATTAATGGTCTCAATGCAGTGACACTCTTCTTTTTCCTTTATTGGGTCTGTGTACTCAAGCACATTGAAGGTCTCAGATTCATCTTGGACCCTCAATTTCACCGTCCCTTCAGCCACATCAATTACTGCCCTAGTGGTAGCCAGGAAGGGCCTTCCCAGAATGAACGGAATGTCATTGTCTCCATTCATGGAGCTTCTGACATCCATATCCCCATCCAGTTGCAAAATTACAAAGTCTACTGGGAAGAGGAATGTGCCAACCTTGACCAGGACATCATCCACAACCCCATAAGGGTTCCTGATAGATCTGTCAGCAAGACGCAAAGTCATGGTGGTTGGTTTCACTTCTCCTCCGCCCAGTTTCCTCCACATAGCTAGGGGCATTAAGTTTATGCTCGCCCCCAAATCACACAGTGCGTTATCAACCTTTTCTTCACCAATTTTTCACAGGAGGGTGATGCTCCCAGGATCCTTCAATTTCTGAGGAAGCTTGTTTTGGATTATGGCACTACACTATTCAGATAGAGCCACAATTTCATCATCCTTAAACCTCCTCTTTTTAGTCAACAATTCCTTCATGAACCTTGCATACACGGGCATTTGCTCTAATGCCTCTGCGAAAGGAATGTTGATATGGAGACGTGAGAAGATTTCCTTAAACTTGGAGAATTGCTCCTCCTTATCTTTCTTCTTAGGTAATGGGGGATAGGGTAATTTCATGTATGATGGGATTTCCTGGACCATCTCTCTTGCTTCCCCCTCAATTTTCTCACTTCCTGTTTCTTTTTCTTTTTCTACCACCTCATTCCTTTTTTTCAATTCGTCACTAGGCTTGTGCTTGGTTAGCTCAACGGGTCTCAACTCTTTACCACTTCTCAACGAGATAGCATTGCAGTTCTCATTCTTGGGGTTATCCACAGTGTTTGCAGGGAAACTACCATTGGACTTCTCAGCTAATTGCTTTGAAAGTTGGCCAATTTGGGTCTCCAAGTTCTTCATAGATGCTTCATGGTTCTTTCCCATGTTTATCATTACCTGTTCTTGGGACTGGAATGTGTTCTTGGTCATCTGCATAAACTGTGTCAACGCATCTTCTAACCGAGAAGGTGGTATTTTTTGTTGATTAGGTGCCTGAGACTGTTGTTGGGAACCCGAGGCTTCATTGTTTTTCCAAGAAAAGTTGGGATGATTCTTCCACCCAGGATTGTAGGTGTTGGAAAAAGGGTTCCCACCTTGTTTTTGGAAATTCCCCATATAATTAGCCTGTTCCATTGCCTCTCCTTGGGCTGCACGATCCCCTTCATGAGCTTCTCTGCCACAATAAATGCACCCACCTGTTTAAACTGCTTGGGCGGTTGCTTGGCTTTTTGACCCAACCTCACAAGCTGCAGCCAATTGTTTGGTGAGGGCCTCGATCTGCATGGACAATAATTTCTGCTGGGCTAACACTGCACTGTTTGAATCTAGCTCCAGCACACCCTTTTTACTTACACCTCCCCGATCATTCTGAATTCTGTATTCATTGGAGGCCATGTCTTCTACTAGCTGCTTTGCTTCCTCCCAAGTCTTTGTACCCAAAGATCCTCCAGCTGAGGCATCTAGCATTATTCTTGTCTGAGGTCTCAAACCATGACAGAAGGTTTGCAGCTGTAAGAAGTCATCTATACCATGCTCGGGACACTTTTTTAGCAACAATTTGAACTTTTCCCAAGAATCATACAACGACTCTGACTCCCCTTGAGTAAAGTTAGAGATTTCAGCTCTTTTCCTTATAAACTTGGAGACAAGGAAGAATCGCTCCAAGAACTTATTCTCAAGGTCATTCCAAGTGTTGACGGTCCCTGGGAGAGTGTTCAACCAATCTTTCGCCCTGCCCGTTAGAGTGAATGGGAACAACCGAACCTTCTTTGCATTATCAGTCGCCCCCTCAGGGTGTGTAGTATCACATATCTCATAAAATTGGAAGAGATGTTGGCTGGGGTCTTCAGCATCAGACCCAGAGAACTGCTCTGATTTAAGGGCAGTTAGGACGGAAGACTTGATGTCAAACTGGCCCACACCCACTGGTTGGAATGCTAAAGTTTGGGCACCTTGATTTCTTCGCCCGAAGTCACCTAGAGTACGTCGTGGTGGAGATGGAGGATCAGCCATTTCTTCCTCTTCACTCGAAAAATCTTCCGATACCGAGGTAGAAGTTGATTGTACCTGTGACAATTCCCTTGCTTGCTGCTTGGCAAGCTTAGCCTTTCTTCGATTTGCCTTTGCTAGTTTTTCAATTTCCGTGTCAAACAAGAGTTCTTGTGGACCCTTGCTCCGCATGCACAAATCTCTGAAACACTAAAGCAAACGTCAACAAGTTCAAGAAACCAACAAGTAGCAAAATTAAGTAACTAAAAACAAATAAAAACTAAAAATCCAGAATCAACTCGTTTGCCTTGCCGACAACAAAGTCAACAATCCCCGGCAACGGCGCCAAAAACTTATTAACAATTCAGCAAGTGCACTGAAAGCGTTGCAAGTAGTAAAATTACGGTAACTACCGGTCGATTCCACAGAGATTGCGTGTTGTAACAATAGCAAGGCTAATTAATTCTAGGTTGTGAAAATTGGTTGATTTGTAATTGTGTAACGCGAAAGTAAAAACTATTGTTGAATTGATGAGAAAAAGCGATTAGGGATCGAATCCTCTCCCTTCACCTATGTTATGAACCTTCAGCTAATTACAGATTAATTGTTTGAACTACCAGATTCAATCCACTAAAGTAGGTTAAGGACAATTCCTTGCCTCAGAACCCCTTTTACCCAATTGAGTTACCCTAATTCCTTAGGTGAATCATGCCAACCGGTAAAGCAATAAACTTAAGAAATAAAGAATTCATGCATCCAACCCCATATTCCTATGGTGATCACAAGTACCTGATCTAATACCCCATATCCAGCATGCAACCCATATCCCTATGCGATCACATAACCTAAATCATTATAATTATCATATGTAATTATAAAGCATTACGATCAGAGGCATAGACATATGATAATTCAAAAAACTAATTGTATTAACCATAACAAAGTATCCATAACATAGGTTCGGGGAGAATCATCTCTCTCTAATCTTAGAAAATTAGTTATACATGGTGAATAGGGACATAACTAGAGTAGAGAAAGCAATACAAGTAAAGATAGACATAGGAACCTTCAACCCTCGTTCCCAAGTGGTGAAAAGCTCCCAGAATCTGACTTTCCTCTGCTCCCAAACGTCTGTTGCGCTCCCAATGACTCAGCTTTCTTTGAAACGCAAAACTGAATTAAAAACCCTAATTTCAGCAAACCATCGCGTCGCAACACGAGGCCGTCGCGACGCGATATTGGACAGAATTGCAAGTTGCTCCTGCATCAGGCTTCCATCGCGACGTGAACGCTCCTGGTCGCGACGCGATATTGAACAGAAACTTGAGTCTTCCCAATTGTGCTGCATCTCCGGGCAAGTGTCTGGTTCGCCGAATGATAACACACAAATTGGAGGTCTTCAAGTACAAAATAACTCCAACAATGCAGGAATGGCTTACAAAAGGACTTCCTACTACAAATTTCTAATACTAAGCTAAATCCCCAGATATTGACTATAATGCAATCAAACCCTGCACAATTGGTCCTAAAATTGGACAACTTACATCATATGACAGAGAGTCAACACTTCCGCATCTGCAGAAACAGCATCTGTAGAAAAAGCTGATGCACCTAATTGTGTGTATTGCAATGGGGGACATTTGTTTGAAGAATGCCCAGGGAACCCTATCTCTGTTAATTATATTGGGAACTTCAACAAGAACAATAACCCTTATTCCAACACATACAATCCAGGGTGGAGGAGCCACCTAAATTTCTCATGGAGAGACAAGGGAGAAACAAATGCAGCACTACCAGGATTTCCAGCACAACCTACTCTCAAGCCCAATGCGGACAACTCTTTGGCTGAGGCACTCAAAACATTCATGAATGAAACTAAATCCCAGTACCAATGCCAAGGTGCTGCCATCAAGAATTTAGAAAATCAAATTGGTCAAATTGCAACTGCAATTACAGGTAAACCAAGTGGTACTTTGCCAAGCACTACTGAGCCAGCAAATCCACCCGGTAATGAGAAAGTTAAGGCCTTTACACTCAGAAGTGGTAAGGAAATTGCTGCCTTGCCCAAAGCTACGGATATAGGTGCTATTCCAGATGCTGCCATCACTGGTACAGAGCCTGTTGTTGTGAATTCTGATGCTACAGTAGATGCTGCCACTCCAGCAGTAAATACTCACCAGAAGTTAATTCCTGAGAGGCCCCCTCCACCGTTTCCTCAAAGGTTAAAGAAGGCTAATCATGATAAACAATTTGGGAAGTTCATGGAGATTCTCAAATAGCTCCACATCAACATTCCATTAGTGGATGCTCTGCAACAAATGCCAAACTACACCAAGTTCATGAAAGATGTTTTAACTAAAAGAAAGAGACTTGGTGAGTTTGAAACTGTGGCCATGACTCAAGAAACTAGCATGCTGCTACAAAGTAAGTTTCCCCAGAAATTGAAAGATCCAGGTAGTTTTACAATTCCTTGCTCCATTGGAGGTAGTTACTGTGGTAGAGCTTTGTGTGATTTAGGTGCAAGCATCAATTTGATCCCCAAACCTATTTTTCAAAAGTTTGGTATTGGTGAAGCAAGACCTACCACAGTAACCTTTTCATTGGCTGATAGATCAACTGTTTATCCTGAAGGTAAAATTGAAGATGTTTTAATTAAAGTTGATAAATTTGTATTTCTTGTGGATTTTATAATACTTGATTTTGAGACTGACAAGGATCTGTCAATTATCCTTGGAAGACCATTTCTAGCTACATGTAGAACCTTGATTGATGTTCACAAAGGGGAGCTGACTATGAGAGTCAATGACCAAGAAGTCACAATCAATGTGCTCAATGATATGAAGTACCCAGAAGACAGCACCAGTAATGCAGAGTGCAACTTTGTTTCTGCTGTTGATAGCTTAGTGCAGAAACAGTTGCTGCAGCAGCATGATGTGTCGAAACAAGAGCTTGGGAATCTGAAATTGAAAGATTTGAAAGAAGAGGGGCTGGCCGAACTCAATGTGGATAAACCAGAGGTTCAAAGATGGGCAAAAAGGTATGAATCTTTGGAACAAACTTCTAAAAGCTTCAAAGATAACATACCCTCCATTGTTAAACCACCCAAACTCGAGTTGAAACAACTTCCTCCACACTTGAAGTATGTTTATTTGGGGAGTGAAGGCACCCTCCCTGTGATTATTGCTGCTGGACTAAGTGCTACCCAAGAAGAAGACTTGCTTGGTATATTAGGGAAGCACAAGAAGGCTATTGGTTGGCAAATGTCTGATTAAAGGGTTAAGTCCTACTTTGTGCATGCACAGAATCTGCTTGAAAGAAAATTCCAAGAATAGCATTGAAGCACAAAGGCGGCTGAACCCAATAATGAAGGAAGTTGTTTGGAAAGAGATCATCAAATGGCTGGATGCTGGAATAATTTATCCTGTTGCTGACAGCACTTGGGTAAGCCCTGTTCAGTGTGTTCCTAAAAGAGGAGGAGTTACTGTGGTTCAGAACGAAAAGAATGACTTGATTCCTACCAGGACAGTCACTGGTTGGAGAATTTGTATGGACTACAGGAAGCTGAACAAAGCCACCAAGAAGGATCATTTCCCTCTCCCTTTCATTGATCAAATGCTTGATAGACTTGCAGGGAAGGAATTTTATTGCTTCCTTGTGTAGTTATATTGCTTTTGCAAGTTAGGTTTTGATGATGATGCGTTCGAAGTCAAAGTGACAAGCAGGTTAGGTTTTGATGATGTGTTCAAAGCGGAAAATGACCAAGCGGAAATCCAAGGCACAAACAAGACTCAAGAAGCAAGGGTAGTCTCTAGGGTTTGGGTCGTGTTCTAGGATATATTGTAAGCCGCTTTTGAGGGTCAGCTCATCTCACAGTTTCATAGCCTTCACAGTTTTCAAAATGCATGCATGCACATAGGTAAGGCACGTAACATAAAAACTATTTTGTGGAAGTTAGAAATCGATTCATGACTTCTTTCCTAAAGCCAAGAATCGATTTCCAATCTTGTGCAAAGGATAGAAATCGATTCATGACTCTTTTCCCAAAGCAAAAAATCGATTCCCAAACTGTTTTAAAAGCTAAGAATCTATTCCTATTATTTCCTCTGAGACCAAAATCGATTTCCTTCCTGTTTTCCAAAGCTATAAATCGATTTGCATCTCACTTAAATCAAGCAACGAATCGATTCATCAACTATACTATTTTAAGCCAAGAATCGATTCATCACCTTATGCACCTAAGCCTTAAATCGATTTTCTTCTTACTAAAAGCCTCAATGGTCATATTTTCAAGCTATTAATCGATTCATACTTAATCTTTAAAAGCAAACAATCGATCACTCATTCCTATTTTCCAAGACAAGAATCAATTCTCTATCCTATGCTTTTCAAGTAATTAATCGATTCCTAAAATCACTAAACGGTCTGATTTCTCCTAAGTCTATAAATAGGGACTTAGTTTTTCTCAGAAAAATACAACCCATTCTTACGCTTACGCTGAAACGTAAAACTTAAAAACCCTAGCACACACAATTTTGTTCTTCACATACTTTTCATCTGTCAGAGCTGATTTCTCTCAAGGGTTAGAGTTGGGTTGGTGATCTTCAAGTTGTGTAATCTGCCTTCGTAAGAGGTGTTTTGGTTTTTCAATTTGTAATTTGTTTTACGTTGTTCACAGTACTAGGGAGTGGGGTATCTCTCTAGGGTTGCTATTGGTACTAGGGAGTGGGGTATCTCTCTAGGGTTATTGGTTGTAACAAGGGTGGGGTATCTCTTGTTGTTGCTGTAGATTTGAAGGCTCTTCATAGGTGGGGTATCCTAGGAGAATAGTATCTGAGTCTGTAAAGGTTTCCAAAGCACCTGTAAGCTTTGTTGTGTTTAGTGGAAAATCTCATAAGGGTGCGAGGACTGGACGTAGGTCACTTGGAGGTGACCGAACCAGTATAAAAATCTGTGTTCTTTACTACTTTATTTTCAGTTTCCATTTCTCGTTAATTCGTTCGATAAACCTGCGCGAAAAATCAATCAAGTCGTTAAAGGGGACTCAATTTTTAAAATCTCAATTCACCCCCCTCTTGAGACTGAAGCCACTTGGTAACACCTTGATGGCTACTCAGGTTATAACCAGATTGCTGTTGCCCAGAGGATCAAGAGAAGACCACATTCACCTGCCCTTATGGTACCTTTGCCTTCAGAAGGATGCCCTTTGGATTATGCAATGCTCCAGCTACTTTCCAAAGGTGTATGATGGGCATATTCTCTGATTTCATTGAAAAATATATGGAGGTATTCATGGATGACTTTTCTGTCTTTGGAGAGAATTTTCAAGCATGTTTGCTGAATCTTGAAGATATCTTGAGAAGATGTGAAGAAACAAATTTGGTCCTCAATTGGGAGAAGTGCCATTTCATGGTACAAGAAGGAATTGTCTTGAGGCACAAGATATCAAAGAAGGGCATTGAGGTAGACAAAGCAAAAGTTGTAGTAATTGAAAAATTGACACCTCCCACATTAGTTAAAGGAATCAGAAGCTTTCTTGGACATGTTGGGTTTTATATAAGATTCATCAAAGACTTTTGAAAGATCTCTAAGCCTTTGTGTATGCTGCTGCAGCATGACATTGCTTTTGATTTTGATGAAAAGTGCTTCGCATCATTCAACACACTCAAGGTAGCACTGGTGACAGCATCAGTTATTGTAGCACCAGATTGGAGTAAGCCTTTTGAATTGATGTGTGATGCTAGCGACTATGCTATAGGAGCTGTACTTGGTCAAAGGCAAGGCAAAGTGTTTCATTCAATACACTATGCTAGAAAAACTCTTGTAGATGCTCAATTGAATTATACAACTACTGAAAAAGAATTGCTAGCAGTAGTGTTTGCTTTTGACAAGTTCAGATCCTATCTTGTGGGAGCTAAGGTGGTGGTGTACACTGACCACTCTACTATCAAATACCTCATTGCAAAGAAAGATTCTAAACCAAGGTTAATTAGATGGGTGCTACTGTTGCAAGAATTTGATCTTGAGATTAGAGACAAAAAGGGAGTTGAGAATCAAGTTGCTGACCATCTGTCAAGAATTCCTGATGCTGACTCACTCTCTTTTGAATCTGAAATCAATGAGCAATTCCCTGATGAGCAGTTGCTAGCTATATAACAGCAACAGTCAATGCTACAAGTTCTAATGCAGAGGTTCCCTGATATGTTGACTTTGTAAATTACATGGTTAGCAATGTGCTGCGAGAAGAATTCACATCACAGCAGAGAAAAAGGTTCTTCCATTTGGCAAAGCAATATTTTTGGGATGAGCCTTTCCTATACAGGAAGTGTCCTCATCAATTGCTCAGAAGGTGTGCTGCTAAAGAAGAAATTGAAGACATTCTGATGCATTTCCGTTCTTCACCTTGTGGAGGGAATTGTGGTGGTGCAAGGACTGCTACAAAGGTTCTTCAAACAGGTTATTTCTGGCCCACTACTTTCAAAGATGCTCATGATTTTGCTAAGAATTGTGATAGGTGCCAAAGGGTAGGAAATATTTCAAACAGAAATGAGATGTCTCTAAATAACATTTTAGAAGTTGAATTATTTGATGTTTGGGGCATTGATTTCATGGGACCATTCCCACCTTCCTATGGCAACCAGTACATTTTTGTAGCAGTTGATTACGTGTCTAAATGGATTGAAGCAGTTTCTCTTCCCACTAATGATGCGAGGGTGGTGCTAAAATTTATTCAAAAGAACATTTTCACAAAATTTGGCACACCTAGAGCTATCATTAGTGATGAAGGCAGTCACTTTTGTAACAAACTGATGGATGGGCTGTTGGCTAAATATGGAGTGAAACACAAAGTTGCCACAGCCTATCATCCACAAACAAGTAGACAAGTAGAACTGTCTAATAGAGAAGTCAAGAGGATTTTAGAAAAAATGGTTAATCCTTCAAGAAAAGATTGGTGTATCCATTTGGATGATACTCTTTGGGCATATAGAAAAGCTTTCAAAACACCTCTTGGCATGTCTCCTTATAGACTGGTTTTTGGTAAAGCTTGTCACCTACCCATTGAGTTGCAATATAAGGGGAAACTAAGAAGCTGAACTTTGATTTGCAACAAGCTGGCAGAGCTAGAATGTTGCAGCTCAACGAGCTTGAGGAATTGAGACATTTCCCTTATGAAAATGCTGAATTATATAAGAAAAAGACAAAAGCTTGGCATGATGCCAAGATTCTTAAAAGAGAACTCAAGGAGGGTGATAAAGTTCTTCTGTTTAACTCTAGATTGAAGCTTTTCCCTGGAAAGTTGAAGTCTAAATGGTCTGGCCCATTCAAAATTCTTAAAGTCTACCCCTATGGGGCTGTGGATTTAAAGAATGAAGAGAATGGAAGTGAATTTAAATTGAATGGCCAGAGTGTTAAGCTCTATTTAGGTGGGCCTGTGCCTGGCACAAAGCCAGCCACCTCTTTGCGTGATTCCCCTTGAAAAATGCATTTTAGTCTGGCTGAGGACTCTTAAACCAAGCGCTACTGGGAGGCAAACCAGAGGCTAACTTTTCTTGTTTTAGTGTTTATTTTGAGTTTAGGAATAAATATGTGTGATTGATATTGGGTTTGATGTGGAAAAGAAGTGGAAGTTGAAAAATTTCTGGTGTTCTGTACTGTTAGCATTAAAATATATTGGGTAGCACTGCTGGTAGCACTAGATGATGCCTTCTCACTATGAAAGTTGAAAGAAATGTTTAAAATATTGAAAAAAGGGAAAAGTGTTGCGCTGGCACCAATAGTACTCAAGCGCGCGTAGAGAGCAGTTGTGCTCTGAGCATTGCGTGCGTCAGCACGTTGTGGAGTCTTGTCCTTCGTGTCAAGCCATCATTTCATTTCTTTTCTCTCTCCACTCCTCGCTCGCATCGCCTCAACTCCATATCCGCCCTTAACTCCTCTCTTTTTCCCAATAACCGTAAAACCATTCCCCCAAAAACACACACTGCCATTTTCTCTCAGCCTTAACCCTAGAAAACTGCTCACTTTCCTTCCTTTATAAAACCACTTCGTCACCTCCATTTCGCCTCACACGCCATTTTTACAAAACTTCAGAGCACCAAAAACATAGAAACCTTATTAGTAGAAAAGCTCTCACCTTTGGTTACCTTAACCTTCCAAATGGCACCAAAAACCAAATCCCCAAGCTCCAAAAGCCAAAAATCCAAAAGGAAGCAAGTTTCTAAAGAAGTGCTAGCAAGGTTACCAAGTAAGTACTCCAAAGAGATTTACGAAACCTACACTCAATACAGAAACCCTTTGCCCGAGAGAGGAATAGCCCAGAAATCCACCACCTCTACTGTTGAGGAAATTTTCAGAGAAATGCAGTGGAAGAAGCTCATGCAACACCCACCATTTGTTCTCCCTGGGCTCACGCGTGAGTTCTACGCTAGAGTTCCTGAGAAAAACAAAGGGAAGCCTGAGCCAACATTTGCTGTTGTCCGAGGAGAATTTTTGTCTTTTGCTGCAGAAAAGATCAATGAGGTGTTGGGATTGCCCAACGTGGAAGAAAACTTGGAAGATGTGGTAGCAAATGCCACTGACAAGGATAGGGGTAGGTTGCTGAGAGTGCTCCGTGTGCTAAACACTGAATGGGTGAGAGAGGATTCCAATGTCTTCAAAGTGAAAAGAACCAACCTGAAGCCTTTCCTCAAATCTCTGTCTTTGTGGGTGATGAGCTCGCTGCTACCCACAACCCATAACTTTTATTGGCACAAGGAAAGGATGTTCCTTTTGGATGCTATGCTGGCGTACAAAAAGTTCAACGTGGGAAGGCTCATGGAGAGAGAAATTTTGGCTTGTGCTAGAAAAAATGTGGGTAGCCTATTTTACCCAAATCTCATTAAGTTACTCTGTGAAGCCGAAGATGTGCCAAGGTTTGATCAGGAGGATGAAGATTTTGTGTTGGATCCAGTTGTTCAGTTAATTTGTGAAGAAGAGGTAAATGAGAGTGATGATAAGAAGGAAGAAGGAAAGAAAGATGAGAGAAAGGAGGAGGGTGAGAAAGAGTCTACTGAGGAAGTCCTTAAAATGTCTGAATTAGTGCTGCTATTATAGTAGCACATCCTGAAACAAGAGGCTGTGTGGGTATTTGTTAAGGCTGCCCATGAGTGGTACACACAGGGGTTTGGTGAAACCATCCTACCACCCCTTGTGTTCCCTAATTGGGTGCTGCCAGATGTTGGTCCTAGTGGCCATGCCCATGAGAAGTCTGCTGCCACCACAGCCCCTACTCACACAAAGAAGAAGAGTACTCCTGGTGCTGCTAAGCCTACGGCAGCACCCCCACAAAAGACTTTCCGGTTTGATAGTGATGAAGATGACATGCCACTGAATGATCAGCAAGGTAACTCAAGCAGTTCCTCCCCTGTCAGTTCAAAAGGGGGGTCAATTCTAAAGGCAAAATGGAGGAAAACTCTTGTGATAGCCCTGCTAATGCTGGTGAAGTAAGTGGTGATGCCAGTGCTGCTGTGGAAAGAGAAAAGAAGTCAAAAATGGATGCTGAGGGAAAGAAGCATACATGAAAGCCTGCTGCAAGAAATGCTGCCACAGCATCTGCCTCTGCTGCCAAGATAAAGAAGTCCGAGGAAAAAGTCACAACACAGATTCCCGAGCCTGCTCCTTTTCAGTTGCCACCAAAATCAACTTGGACAAGGAGAAAAATCTGTGCTATTAGACCTCTAAGATACGTTCTTGTGAAGAGGAAGCATCTGCATGAAGAAGATGAGGAAACTGATGATGATGTTGTGCCCATAGTCCAGGCCACCAAACCACCCACCCCTGCCAAAAAAAAGAAGTGAATCCTACCTTTATCTTGTGTTTTATTTTAGTTTTTAATTTATGTCTGGTGTTCTAGTTGTTTTCTTGTTGTTAATCATGACCATCTCTAGCTCAATCATTTGACAGTGGGGACATTGTCAGTGATTAAGTTTGGGGTGGAGCAATGAAATAGGTCAACATTAGTGTGTTCTTGTTCTGTTCTATTTTTTTTATTTTATTCTGCATGTTGTGTATGTAGTGCTAGAGTAGCAGTGCTGATAGCATATATTTAAAAAAAATTGCTTTTTGTACCAAGGCAGAACCCAGTGAGGATAACTAGAATTGGTGTGGACTTAGAACTTTGAATGAAACAGCCTAGCCCCTCTAGTATACACTTAACTCTTGTTTTTTTGAAAATAGATGTAAAGCATTACTTAGGTAGAAGTTAGGTGAAAACTTAGTAAGGACAGAAGTTGCCTGTAATTTGATAGAAACTGCAGGTACAGCAAAACTCAAGTTTGGGGGTAGTGCTGTTAAAAGTAAGGCCATGTGCTGTCAAATCTAAAATCATGTAAAAGAGGGTGTACACTTGCAAAAACAAAGGAAAAAGTCACAGCATCAAATAAGTTGCATTCTTGCAGCAAAGGCTAGTTTTGGTGCTGTGGAGGGAGACTGTTCTGTGGCGACACCATTACATTTTCAGTCAAAGCGGCAGTCAAGCTAGTCAACCATAAAAAAAAGAAGAAGAGGTGTGCACCACTCTAAGTAAAGTTGTAAATCAAGTGACTAGGCCTAGTTATTCATTATTCATCTCTTAGTATAGCTACCCCCATAAGCATACACCATTGTAAGTTGTGCTTGTAGCTATTGATAAGGAAGGGAAATGTAGGAAATTATAAGTGGGATCCAAAGCCAAGCCTAGTAATTGTTGGAGTCTATGGAAGAATTGCAAGAGAGCACACACACATCCAAGATAGGGGGCAAAAGCTATGATTTCATATGTTGCTAAGGGTTCTAAAGTGTTAAGTTTGAGGGGGAAGCCTTGAGAAAATAAAAGCTGAGTCAAAAATATGTTTGGAGTGCTATCATATGTTGTTGTGCTAAGTGCTATGCTATTCTGTATGCTTTGCTTTTATGCTGATAAGTGTTCTGTCTAGTGCTGTCATTACTTGAGGACAAGTGATGGTTCAAGTTTGAGGGTGTGATAACTCACAGAAGTGTGAGTTATTTATGCCAAAACAAATGAGAATCATCTTAATCCAAGAGTAATTAATGTGAATAAATATGTGGCAATTGTACATAGTTAGATACAAGTGTATTTAGTTGTGAAAATTATAGTTTGGGCACGCAAGTGCCATTTTGTGGGATTTAACGTGTGTGCTAGTGTGCAGGATTTTTAGTTGAATTAGTGCTGTGGTTAGTGCTATAGTAGCATCCTGGCAGACAGCTGGTGAAATGAACAAAATTAAAGGCATCTCAGGTGGTATAAGCATGAAAGAGGTGTTTTGTCCTTAGTGAAAAAGGCATATTGGAATCTGTGCATTTATTGGGCTGCTAAAAGACAAAAATGTCCTTGCAATTAAGGTGGGCAGCACTTGGCAGCCTTGAACAAAAAAGAAAGGCCCAATAGTACTTGGAGAGAGAAAGGGGTATAAATAGGTACTTTACCCTAAAAAGTGCTCACAAACCATCGTCTTCCCAAACCATCGTCTTCCCAAACCATCTTTCCACCATTTTCACTGCCGAAACTCCATTGTTGAAGCTGAAAACTCAATCAGCAGCACAAATCTTCATTTTCGCAGCACAGAAGCTCTGGATCAGATCTACAGCATCTGAAGCTTGTGTTGAGCTTCATTTTGTTTGTATAACCCCGCATTCTTCAGTATACTCTGTTTGCAGTGCTGTTACTATTTTGATCGATTCATTTATGGTAGTTAGGATCTATTTTGCCATGTTTAAACTCATTATGAGCTAAATCTCTTTATAGTCAAGACTATGGTGATGTAATTAGGATCTATTGATGTTTAATGTGATTAATGTTTGACGCTTCATTAATTTGCGTGAGTAAATGCTATACATCCTTTTTAAACTTGATCAATTTCATTTGGATAACGTGCTTCTATTTTTGGAAAGAGATTTAAGTGCTGATTTCGCAAATTAACATAGTTTAAAGAGTAATATGAATATTACCCTTTCTTAGTGAAGAATAGGATTATGAAGCTAAGGTTATGGTGTGAACTGAAACATGATTTTCAACCTACGGAATGAACCTCATGGGAGCTTAGGAATAAGGAAACCTTGACAACATTTCGTTTCACAGAGATAGGAATATCCATATTCATTCTACACACTGAGTGCTGTCGTAGCATTAGTCACAGCATTGCATCAATAGTGATTAATTACAGATCCTTGTCTTGGCTATAGTCATCTCTCTGATTTTACACCCATATTTTACTATTTTACTGTCTTCAACCATTTACTTTAACCTTTGCACAACGATGGATATTTACCATGCTTTTATTTTTACTTTTTACTCATTAATTCAAGTGCTATCAAGTAGAATTAGTTATTAAACATTAATCCTCGTGGGAGCGATCTCTACTTATCACTTTATTACTTGTTTTGACTGTGTATACTTGCACACGTGTTTGCACAACACAAACATTCACTAACTTCCACTCCCTCTCAGCTGAACATAAAAACACATATACACCCACTTTAATTTAGTTTCCAAAAATAAAAGAAAGAAGAGAGAATGGAGAGAAAGTTGAAGAGGAGAGAAAGAGATAAAGCCATGGAGGGTTTCCTTCGACCCTAGCTACCCTTGAAAACCCTCTTGATAAAGCCATTCTTCTCTTCTCTTCATTCTCACTACATCATGGAAGCAAGACCAAGAGCTCATTTGATTCAACATCTACCTTTTTCTCCAAATCCATTTCGAGTTGCATGAGGGTGAAAGAGCTAGATTGTGAGATTTTGGTTGTTGCATGCTTGTTTGGGGAGCTGAAATGGAGCTTAGGGAAGCTACGTTCTGGTTCTAAGGGTCAAACTAGAGAGTTGGAAGATGAAATCAGAATTTGGGGTTTTAGGAGCTTGCTTTATTGAAGAAAACTTCATCTTACTTGTATTCTCAAATCTCTGCACTTATCGTGAGTTCCTTGCCCTATTTTGTGTCTTATGAACTTGTGTTCTATTAAATGAGTTTCTATTGAGCTTAAATGATTTCCATGTGCTTCTGGTTGGTTTGTTATGCTTGATTGAAAAATGGCTATATGTACAAGTCGCATGTTGAGTGAACTATATATTGAACAATGATTGTTTGGAATAGTGATTTATGTTTGATTGGTGTTATAATCGTTGTTTCGAACATGTTTTGGACTGAATTTAAAGGTAACAATGTTGTATTGTGAGTTGGGAATGAGTTTGGGTCGAATTGGTATCAAAGGAGTAAGCATAAAATTGAGAAAAACAGAGTTTTTGTGAAACTGCAGACTAGGCCCGGTCCGTGCGCCCTGCATTGGTGGCAAATTTGGTTTACTCGCCATGAGGCCTGGTCCGTGCGCCCTAGAGGCCCGATCCGTGCCGAAGTTTCTGCCACCCTCTTTAAAAACTTAAGATTTTAATTCATTTTGATACCAAACACCCTCCATTCCCATTTCCAACCTATCCTAAGGTATTACAACCAAGTATGAGTTACTTTTCATGATGTTATATTATGAAATAATGAAGTTTGACATTACGGTTTATAAATTGAATCGTGTACTATGTTACCGAGTGAGAAAACCCAAAGTGTCTTAGTAGTTAAATGCATAATATACAAGGGGGATGACGATCCCAAGAGGTTAATAACACACTTGGTGGAGGGAGGTCATGGGCCCAAAGCCAAGGCCTAGCATTACTCAACAATAGCTATAGTTGGGTTCGGTTCTCCGTTGAATTAAGTAATTGAATTCTCAGGTTGTGTTAAGAGGATAAGAGGAAAAGATAAATTAAAAGAAAACAGTGAGAGGATAGATTTTGGAAAGAAAACACCGAGGGAGTCATTAATTAGAAGTAGGCAAAATATCTGTCGAGGTCCCTTAACTTATTTTCAGATTAGGTCCCTTAATGTTTTTTTGTAACGATTAGGTCCCTTAACTTTTAAAAATGTTGCACTGTTGCCTTTTTTAACGTTTTGGTTTTAACTCCGTTAACGGACTGATTATGTGGCTATTTGACTGTTGTTTGACTGCTGACTTGGCATGCCAAGTAGGATAATTTCATTATTTTATAATTATTTTTAATTAAAATTTAAAGAAAAATATGAATTGTCTTTTTTGTCCATCTTCAATTTTCAGAAACCCAACAACGGAACCCCTTTTCTTCACCCAGCAGACCTGAACGTGTCTTCTTCACCGAACAATCTTCAGAAAAATATGAGCGAAATCCAGAAATGAAAACCAAATCCATAGATGAAAACGAAATCAAAATTGAAATAAACCCAGAAACGAAAATCTTCTTCTTTCATTCATCAACCCAAATCTGAAAATCTGTAAAAACGAAAATGAACCCAAATAAAACCAAATCTGTAGATTCCATATTTGACAAGAAGATTCGAAATCTATAGCTTCCATATAAACCCAAATCTGGCTTGTTTCGTTTCTGTAGAATGGATAAGAAGAATGAAACCCAGATGAAAACGAAAATGAAACAAAACCGCAAACAAAATCTGTGGTTCGAAAATCGTTTAAGTGATTGAAGAACGGAACCGCAAAAGATTAAAGAACAAAATATTTTGTTGTTGCAAAATCGTTTAAGTGATTGAAGAACGGAACTGCAAATGAAAAGGGAACCCAAACCGATGAAGAAAGAAAGGAACAGAATCGCCGTTGTTGTTCAAGAACTGATTTGGGTTATTTGGGAAGATGAAGACATGAAGGTTTGAAGAAGATGAATAGTAATAAGATTTTTTTATTTTTAATTAAAAATAATTAAAGAATAATGAATCAGCTGCCACATAAGCATAAATATCCTATGTGGCATGTCAGGTCAACAGTCAAACAGCCACATCAGTCACAGGTTAACGGAGTTAAACAAAAACTGTTAAAAAGGGCAACGGTGCAACATTTTCAAAACTTAAGGGACCTAATTGTTACAAAAAAAGTTAAGGGTCATATTCGTTATCTGAAAATAAGTTAAGGGACTCGGGAGATATTTTGCCTTAGAAGTATAAATCATCATTTAATGAAAAGGGCAATTTTGGAAAGATATTGAACTTTTAGCCTTTTAAACTGAGAATAGATTTTTTCAATGTAATTGTTTGGTCCGTGTGATGTAAGAGTTTGTTTCTTATATTGTAAACCGGAAGTAGTATTTGATTAATATTTAAATTTTATTAACTAATACATGATTAATGCTTAATTATTATTATTTTTTGTTTGTACAATTAATTATTTCCTTTATATATACATATACACACACACACACACACATATATATATATATATATATATATATATATATATATATATATATGATAAATATTATTTTAATAATTTATTTTAGATATAATTAACTACTTGATAAGGTTTTTTGATAAAAAATTGGTAAGGAAAATTTATTACAATATATTTAAAATATATGTAATCAACAATAAATCACATATGGAAATATATCCTTCAAATTCTAGATGTTTTTTTCTTTATCTTGTCGATTTTCCTTTTAAATTAATTAATTGTAGTTATAAAATATATTTACTGTATTTACTTCTATATAAATAAAAGAATGAACATCAAAATATAATTTCATTGGACTCTTTTTTTATTTAAGAATTTTTTACCTTTATTTAAATTAATAAAACAACATTTCTAAGGATTTGTCATGTCTATTTATCACACCATTAATAATTTTTTTAGTAATCTACTATACGATGACAGCAATTAAAAACCTATGAAACATATGAGCATGAATCCGACAAGAATAAGATTTTTGATATCCAACTCACTTATACCTATCCAATCAAATATATTGCGAACCTATTGTGTAACATCCCAAAATAATTGTTTCAATAACTTTAGTTGATTGTTTTAATTATATTGATTAGTGAATAATTTTAATTGCAATTGGATTAATTGTTGTTAAGTGTAACATCTCAAAATAATTATTTTAATTACTTTACTATTTGAATTTAGTTATTTCACTAATTGGGTGCATAGTTATAAATTTTAGAAGTTGTTTATTGGTTTCTAAATTAAATATGGAATTAAGTGGGGGCTTGTTGAGAAATTAGGGATAGAGTAAGGGTATAGTGGTCATTTACCCCACCACACACACACACACACACACACCCTCATATATTTTGTTAGAAAAGAAAAGAAAAGAAAAGAAAAGAGAGAAACGGAAAGAGGGAGAGTTCGAGAGAAAGAAAGAAAGAAAGAAGAGAAAAGAAAGAAAAGTGAGAAAAGAAGAGAAGAGAAAGAAGAAGGGAAAGAAACCCCAGAACATCACCATTGTTCATTCCTCCACCATCTTCTCTCTACCATTGGAATCCATTTTATTTGCAACATCAACAATATCCCACTCCTTCTCTCTTCACCATTGTTGCTCCTCAAGGTTTAAAGTGAAGTTCCAACTCACCAAGAACCAAGATCCACCATTCCTCTTCTTCCAATTTCAATTTCATCATCACTTGGTGAATTAGGAGCTAAAATTTAGGATTTTGGTAGAAAAAAGCTTGTTGGTGCCTAGGGTTTCGAATTTGGGTGCCTAGGGAAGTATTTGATGCTTCAAAGTTGAAATTTCTTGCATGTTTGTGTGTTCGAACCGACAATCGAGGTGAGTTCTACGAATTTGCTTCTGTTTTAAGTTAAAAACATGTGTATTTCTGAATTGGGTTGATAATGTGTTTGATTGTTGAAATTTGATGAAAGTTTGATGCCAATTTTGATGCTAAACTCAATGTTTGGGGTGTTCTAGGTATAGGTTCGGTTATACAGTAACTGGGAACAATATAGTGGTCCAAAAATTATTTGGTTTATCTTTTTAGAAACTAGACTAAATTCTTCTTAACTTGGCACTGGTTTGGTTGCATTTGGAATTGTATAGCTCGAGTTATAGGTGACACGAGTTAGGCTAAAATTCTGCAAACAATCTGGATATAGGTTTAGTATTTCGGACATGGTATTTCCATTTGAACTCCTTTGTGAATGATTCTTGTTTTATTGAAAACTAGACTTAAGTTTCCATGATTTAGGCTCGAGTCCCATGTAATTTGAGTGAGTCTTGATCATTTTAGGAGGGTTTCAAGTTAGGTAACAGTAGTTATCCCCTGTTCTGAACATAGTAGATTGTTTGATGAAACTGCACTGACTGGCCCACTGTTTTGCAAAATAAAAGTCTTAGTCGGAAACTAGACATCCTTAACTTTTTGTAGAGGGGTCATTTGTTGAATTCCGTCGTCGTTTGGTCAGTCAAATAATTTTCCGAAGTTTATGTATATTGGCTGAAGTTTTCATGTGGAATGATTGACATTCAAGTGTACTCGTTGTTATTAAACCGTATAGTTTACTAACGAGTGAGAAAACGACACAAGTGTCAAATAAAAGATCTAAGTGCCTAAGTTCAAGTAAAAAGATAAAAGATACCATGGGGATGACGATCCTAATATTCATTGTAGCATATCGAGAGGAGGGAGTCATGATCCCGAAGCTAGGGCCCTAGAATTATTCGGTATAGCTATACGAATTGGGGTTTCCATTGAAATTGAGTGATTTGATTTCTCGGATTATGCTAAGCCACAGACAAGAATAATACAAAGATAAAGAAAACACCGAGAGAGGAATTGTCAGGGGTCACGAAGAAACTCACTGAGATTATGTAATCTCATTGTTTATTGTTGACTGTTTTACATATTCACAGACATTGATTGAGGAAATCATGGGCCAGGCCAAGGGTCTTCAAGTTGAGGATCACAGTTTCATAGAAGATTAGCAAGATGTTGCTAATGTCATGTAGAATTTTATAACCTTGTCTTGTAGTTGGACCATAGTCGTGTTTATCTTATCGAATATGTACCTATTGAGTACTTTATTCGGAATTGTATTTGAGAAATTTTCATCTCAAAGTTTTGTAAGTGGTTTCCATCCGCTTTAGTTTTAATTTGGTCCATCATTGTGAGCAGGCTATACTCTGATTGTTTATGATTATGTTAATACTTTTAGTTCACCTAGTTGTGATCTTAAGGTGTTATGTAACACCCCGTTAATTTCTAGCTTGTAGAAATTACCGAAATGCACTACTGGCATGCATCAGAGTACCTCCTGTTTTAAATACTGAACACATACTAAAACTCGATGCTAAAAGCCATCAAGTGCGCTTACATAACTTAACATGAGAAATACATAATATCGTTCCTTACACCTCTCAACTAGTGTTCAGTACCAAAATAGAAAGTCTGCGGAAGCGATTTACAACTTCATAAAATAAGTCATACAATCGTACATACTAAGGAACTGAATACAAAACACAAAGGAAACTAAAATACAAGACATGATGAAATAAAGATAGCGGCTGCTCCTCAGGCGTCTCCATGACCGTGCCTCATCATCTTCAACTTAGCCTGCAATTCTGAAAAACAACAACATGGATTGGGTGAGACAACTTGTCTCAGTGAGTTCTATCGAGACCCCTTACTAACTCTCTCGGTTCAATTATGCTTGATTCATTATCTAAAACTCATAGTCCTCAAAGTTGACTATGTGGCTGAACTAATCTCAATCGCTGATCCTAACAATGAACTATGCTCAATCACTGAGCCTAACAATGATTATTAGTGTGTCACCGGTCACTTGGCAAAATAAGCTCCCGGTGAACCCAATCCACTAATCGCTAGTGGGCAAACCTCGAGAGGCCTAGGTTCATAGGGCTCATGACTTCCCCTCCCCTAGCACACTAAAATGAAATAGGGTCGTCACCCTAGCCTAATATATATATTTCAATATACCTTGAACAATGAGCAGTGAACAATGATCTGTGAACATAACAATGAGATTATACTTAACATGATCTTAATCTTAACCTAATTTTATACTTAGCATAATCTTGTCATTAGGTGATCTCACACGGAGTTACTAACGTTGTTATTTTAACTCATAACTATCCATTACCTAGTCCACATCATAATGTATCGCCCATACTCAACATTATGATAACCTAACTTAGTCATAATCGGTCTCATAAATACCACATCGGGCCATCACATAAGCAAAGACATGAACATAACATAAAATTACTTCGATCGTACTTGATTTCATGATACTAATATGTTTCCATCCTTGGGCAACCTTGAGGAGTGGATTAGAAGGGACTTAGGACCAATCGGAATGACTTAGGACATGGTTTAAAAATGGGGTACCAGCAAGAGGCACACGATCCGTGCGCCTTGGCACACGATCCGTGCTCAGTTTTCAGAAATTCACCGTGAGTAGCAGAACCTCACGCACGACCCGTGCCCAGGGGCGCACGATCCGTGCGTGACTACCAGTATTTCAGAAAATCAGTTTTCGTGTTTTCTCGTCCATTCCAATCGTTCCCGTATCCATTCCGATTCACATCCAAACTTAATAATACATCAAAACAGTCACGGAAGTCCATCAATCATCACACAACAATCAACAATCATAACAAAACTCAACGATTTAACGTAACCAAACGCATAATTTAACGATTCATTCATGTTTTCATAAAACGGTGCAATACCGGTTTTCATAACTTGCGAGACCAAAACTAGGAACATGACACACATGATTATAATATCCTAGTGAGTATAGAACTCACCTATTTGCCGAGACTTCAAGAATTCGACCGTTCCCGAGAACCACGAACTCTCCTAGGACTCGATCACAACACCAACTCACGAACTTTTCTTCGGAATCGCTCCAAACACTCCCCACCGAAACCCAGCCGCTGAGATGACTTCTAATGTTGCTCTAATTCGCAAGGTGGTTGCTGAAATTGGCGCCAAGGCTCACAAAGAAGACATGCAAGGTCAGATTTGGCAATTTGGCTAAGTGGAGCTTGGTTGGGCTTCAATGGTGGTTTATGGAGGAGGAGGAGGAGGATGGTTGTAGTTTTGGTATCATTAGAAAGGGGATGAGGAGCTGATTCTGAATATGGAAAAAGATTACACATGCATGGTGATTTGAGGAAATCCTCACCTCTTCCCTTCCTCTCCCATTCGCACCCTCTCTCTTTCTCTCCCCTTGGTTCTTGCTGAATTTCTAAAATGAAAACTGAATTGTGTGTCTCACTTGGTTCAGCTGAGGGGGACATATATGGGGCATGGTAAAAGACGAAACTACCCTTTACTTAAACATTTCATTCCCTATGACTCCCTCAACCCTAATCACCCTAACTTAGCATAATTAATTTCCCAATCACACACCATTTCATACTTAATAAATCAAACAAGCCTTTTTCAATTTAAATAATTTCAATCAATTAAATAATTCACTAACAATTAATATTACGCCAATATAATTAAATAGCAAAAATAGGGGATGTTACATTCACCCCAGCTTTTAAAAATTTTGTCCTCAAAATTGGACTAAGAAATACCTTTCGCCGAACTGTCGCCAGCTTTGCCTTTCTGAGCGTCCATCACATAGATTCTTCCGTTGGCGGGAGTTGCATTCTCCTCTCTGCTCCTTTTCTTCGCTGGACACTCGTGAGCGTAATGCCCTTCGCCTTTGCAGTAATAACACATCGTTGACCCCAGCCGACACTCTCCACCAAGAGGCTTCCCGCATTTCGGACACTTAACGGACTTTGGAAATTCAGACACCAGTGCTTGCTTCCCTTTGTTGGAGTTACCCTTCGGTTCCTCACTTGGGGTTGGCAATTCCAATGCCTTTTTCTTGTCCTTCCGATATGCTTTTCTCTCTTCATACATCTTGTTGAGGTCTGCCTCTGCAACATAAGCTTGCTGCACCAATCTAGCATAACTAGTCATAGCATAAGAGCTAAGACCTTGGGCCACATCGGCACGAAGACTTGCCCTATACATCTGCATCTTCCACTCATCATTCGGAGCATGCTTTGCCAACTGATAAAACTGCGACAACCTTTCGAACTTGGCGGTGAACTCACCCACCGACATCTCTCCTTGCCTCAGATTGATAAACTCGACTTGCTTTCTTAACTTCATCACCGGAGGGAAAAAGTGACCAATAAACATTTCCTTGAAGTTAACCCAGGTAACAGGAGTTCCCTGGTTCACCATCAAATCATGAGCATTGGTCCACCAGGTTTGAGCATCTTCCTCGAGCATATGGGCAGCAAAAAGAACCTTCTCTTCTTCGCTGCATTGAAGAGTCCTAAAAATCTTCTCCATTGAATCCAACCAGAAATGTGCTACCATTACTTCTGGTCCTCCTTTGAAACTTTGGGGATTCATCTTCTGGAAACGAAAGTAAGCCCTATTCGGATCTTCCAGAGGAGGTTGTTGAACATTCGGTTGTTGCTGCTCCATCCTCTCATGATGCATCTGGGCCATTTGAGCCATCTGCTGCTGCTGCATTTGCATCATGTCATTCATCATCTTCTGTTGCGTCTCGATGACGTTCTGCATCCATTCGGTATGAGGATCGACAGGGACGCTTCTCCTACTTCCACCAGCCATGATTCTGCGAAATATGCACAAAGTGTTTAGTTGATTAGGCTAAACGTCTAATAGCATACTAAGAGGAATCACACTTAGAGGACTTAAGAGACTCATGATTCTAAGCCCGACTAGGTCGAACTGCTCTGATACCAATTGTAACACCCCGTTAATTTCTAGCTTGTAGAAATTACCGAAATGCACTACTGGCATGCATCAGAGTACCTCCTGTTTTAAATACTGAACACATACTAAAACTCGATGCTAAAAGCCATCAAGTGCGCTTACATAACTTAACATGAGAAATACATAATATCGTTCCTTACACCTCTCAACTAGTGTTCAGTACCAAAATAGAAAGTCTAAGGAAGCGATTTACAACTTCATAAAATAAGTCATACAATCGTACATACTAAGGAACTGAATACAAAACACAAAGGAAACTGAAATACAAGACATGATGAAATAAAGATAGCGGCTGCTCCTCAGGCGTCTCCATGACCGTGCCTCATCATCTTCAACTTAGCCTGCAATTCTGAAAAACAACAACATGGATTGGGTGAGACAACTTGTCTCAGTGAGTTCTATCGAGACCCCTTACTAACTCTCCCGGTTCAATTATGCTTGATTCATTATCTAAAACTCATAGTCCTCAAAGTTGACTATGTGGCTGAACTAATCTCAATCGCTGAGCCTAACAATGAACTATGCTCAATCACTGAGCCTAACAATGATTATTAGCGTGTCACCGGTCACTTGGCAAAATAAGCTCCCGGTGAACCCAATTCACTAATCGCTAGTGGGCAAACCTCGAGAGGCCTAGGTTCATAGGGCTCATGACTTCCCCTCCCCTAGCACACTAAAATGAAATAGGGTCGTCACCCTAACCTAATATATATATTTAAATATACCTTGAACAATGAGCAGTGAACAATGATTTGTGAACATAACAATGAGATTATACTTAACATGATCTTAATCTTAACCTAATTTTATACTTAGCATAATCTTGTCATTAGGTGATCTCACACGGAGTTACTAACGTTGTTATTTTAACTCATAACTATCCATTACCTAGTCCACATCATAATGTATCGCCCATACTCAACATTATGATAACCTAACTTAGTCATAATCGGTCTCATAAATATCACATCGGGCCATCACATAAGCAAAGACATGAACATAACATAAAATTACTTCGATCGTACTTGATTTCATGATACTAATATGTTTCCATTCTTGGGAAACCTTGAGGAGTGGATTAGAAGGGACTTAGGACCAATCGGAATGACTTAGGACATGGTTTAAAAATGGGGTACCAGCAAGAGGCACACGATCCGTGCGCCTTGGCACACGATCCGTGCTCAGTTTTCAGAAATTCACCGTGAGTACCAGAACCTCACGCACGACCCGTGCCCAGGGGCGCACGATCCGTGCGTGACTACCAGTATTTCAGAAAATCAGTTTTCGGGTTTTCTCGTCCATTCCGATCGTTCCCGTATCCATTCCGATTCACATCCAAACTTAATAATACATCAAAACAGTCACGGAAGTCCATCAATCATCACACAACAATCAACAATCATAACAAAACTCAACGATTTAACGTAACCAAACGCATTATTTAACGATTCATTCATGTTTTCATAAAACGGTGCAATACCGGTTTTCATAACTTGCGAGACCAAAACTCGGAACATGACACACATGATTATAATATCCTAGTGAGTATAGAACTCACCTATTTGCCGAGACTTCAAGAATTCGACCGTTCCCGAGAACCACGAACTCTCCTAGGACTCGATCACATCACCAACTCACGAACTTTTCTTCGGAATCGCTCCAAACACTCCCCACCGAAACCCAGCCGCTGAGATGACTTCTAATGTTGCTCTAATTCGCAAGGTGGTTGCTGAAATTGGCGCCAAGGCTCACAAAGAAGACATGCAAGGTCAGATTTGGCAATTTGGCTAAGTGGAGCTTGGTTGGGCTTCAATGGTGATTTATGGAGGAGGAGGAGGATGGTTGTAGTTTTGGTATCATTAGAAAGGGGATGAGGAGCTATTTTCTGAATATGGAAAAAGATTACACATACATGGTGATTTGAGGAAATCCTCACCTCTTCCCTTCCTCTCCCATTCGCACCCTCTCTCTTTCTCTCCCCTTGGTTCTTGCTGAATTTCTAAAATGAAAACTGAATTGTGTGTCTCACTTGGTTCAGCTGAGGGGGACATATAAGGGGCATGGTAAAAGACGAAACTACCCTTTACTTAAACATTTCATTCCCTATGACTCCCTCAACCCTAATCACCCTAACTTAGCATAATTAATTTCCCAATCACACACCATTTCATACTTAATAAATCAAACAAGCCTTTTTCAATTTAAATAATTTCAATCAATTAAATAATTCACTAACAATTAATATTACGCCAATATAATTAAATAGCAAAAATAGGGGATGTTACATTCACCCCAACTTTTAAAAATTTTGTCCTCAAAATTGGACTAAGAAATACCTTTCGCCGAACTGTCGCCAGCTTTGCCTTTCTGAGCGTCCATCACATAGATTCTTCCATTGGCGGGAGTTGCATTCTCCTCTCTGCTCCTTTTCTTCGCTGGACACTCGTGAGCGTAATGCCCTTCGCCTTTGCAGTAATAACACATCGTTGACCCCAGCCGACACTCTCCACCAAGAGGCTTCCCGCATTTCGGACACTTAACGGACTTTGGAAATTCAGACACCAGTGCTTGCTTCCCTTTGTTGGAGTTACCCTTCGGTTCCTCACTTGGGGTTGGCAATTCCAATGCCTTTTTCTTTTCCTTCCGATATGCTTTTCTCTCTTCATACATCTTGTTGAGGTCTGCCTCTGCAACATAAGCTTGCTGCACCAATCTAGCATAACTAGTCATAGCATAAGAGCTAAGACCTTGGGCCACATCAGCACGAAGACTTGCCCTATACATCTGCATCTTCCACTCATCATTCGGAGCATGCTTTGCCAACTGATAAAACTGCGACAACCTTTCGAACTTGGCGGTGAACTCACCCACCGACATCTCTCCTTGCCTCAGATTGATAAACTCGGCTTGCTTTCTTAACTTCATCACCGGAGGGAAAAAGTGACCAATAAACATTTCCTTGAAGTTAACCCAGGTAACAGGAGTTCCCTGGTTCACCATCAAATCATGAGCATTGGTCCACCAGGTTTGAGCATCTTCCTCGAGCATATGGGCAGCAAAAAGAACCTTCTCTTCTTCGCTGCATTGAAGAGTCCTAAAAATCTTCTCCATTGAATCCAACCAGAAATGTGCTACCATTACTTCTGGTCCTCCTTTGAAACTTTGGGGATTCATCTTCTGGAAACGAAAGTAAGCCCTATTCGGATCTTCCAGAGGAGGTTGTTGAACATTCGGTTGTTGCTGCTCCATCCTCTCATGATGCATCTGGGCCATTTGAGCCATCTGCTGCTGCTGCATTTGCATCATGTCATTCATCATCTTCTGTTGCGTCTCGATGACGTTCTGCATCCATTCGGTATGAGGATCGACAGGGACGCTTCTCCTACTTCCACCAGCCATGATTCTGCGAAATATGCACAAAGTGTTTAGTTGATCAGGCTAAACGTCTAATAGCATACTAAGAGGAATCACACTTAGAGGATTTAAGAGACTCATGATTCTAAGCCCGACTAGGTCGAACTGCTCTGATACCAATTGTAACACCCCGTTAATTTCTAGCTTGTAGAAATTACCGAAATGCATTACTGGCATGCATCAGAGTACCTCCTGTTTTAAATACTGAACACATACTAAAACTCGATGCTAAAAGCCATCAAGTGCGCTTACATAACTTAACATGAGAAATACATAATATCGTTCCTTACACCTCTCAACTAGTGTTCAGTACCAAAATAGAAAGTCTGCGGAAGCGATTTACAACTTCATAAAATAAGTCATACAATCGTACATATTAAGGAACTGAATACAAAACACAAAGGAAACTGAAATACAAGACATGATGAAATAAAGATAGCGGCTGCTCCTCAGGCGTCTCCATGACCGTGCCTCATCATCTTCAACTTAGCCTGCAATTCTGAAAAACAACAACATGGATTGGGTGAGACAACTTGTCTCAGTGAGTTCTATCGAGACCCCTTACTAACTCTCTCGGTTCAATTATGCTTGATTCATTATCTAAAACTCATAGTCCTCAAAGTTGACTATGTGGCTGAACTAATCTCAATCGCTGAGCCTAACAATGAACTATGCTCAATCACTGAGCCTAACAATGATTATTAGCGTGTCACCGGTCACATGGCAAAATAAGCTCCCGGTGAACCCAATTCAATAATCGCTAGTGGGCAAACCTCGAGAGGCCTAGGTTCATAGGGCTCATGACTTCCCCTCCCCTAGCACACTAAAATGAAATAGGGTCGTCACCCTAACCTAATATATATATTTTAATATACCTTGAACAATGAGCAGTGAACAATGATTTGTGAACATAACAATGAGATTATACTTAACATGATCTTAATCTTAACCTAATTTTATACTTAGCATAATCTTGTCATTAGGTGATCTCACACGGAGTTACTAACGTTGTTATTTTAACTCATAACTATCCATTACCTAGTCCACATCATAATGTATCGCCCATACTCAACATTATGATAACCTAACTTAGTCATAATCGGTCTCATAAATACCACATCGGGCCATCACGTAAGCAAAGACATGAACATAACATAAAATTACTTCGATCGTACTTGATTTCATCATAATAATATGTTTCCATCCTTGGGAAACCTTGAGGAGTGGATTAGAAGGGACTTAGGACCAATCAGAATGACTTAGGACATGGTTTAAAAATGGGGTACCAGCAAGAGGCACACGATCCGTGCGCCTTGGCGCACGATCCGTGCTCAGTTTTCAGAAATTCACCGTGAGTACCAGAACCTCACGCACGACCCGTGCCCAGGGGCGCACGATCCGTGCGTGACTACCAGTATTTCAGAAAATCAGTTTTCGTGTTTTCTCGTCCATTCCGATCGTTCCCGTATCCAAACCAGTCACGGAAGTCCATCAATCATCACACAACAATCAACAATCATAACAAAACTCGACGATTTAACGTAACCAAACGCATAATTTAACGATTCATTCATGTTTTCATAAAACGGTGCAATACCGGTTTTCATAACTTGCGAGACCAAAACTCGGAACATGACACACATGATTATAATATCCTAGTGAGTATAGAACTCACCTATTTGTCGAGACTTCAAGAATTCGACCGTTCCCGAGAACCACGAACTCTCCTAGGACTCGATCACAACACCAACTCACGAACTTTTCTTCGGAATCGCTCCAAACACTCCCCACCGAAACCCAGCCGCTGAGATGACTTCTAATGTTGCTCTAATTCGCAAGGTGGTTGCTGAAATTGGCGCCAAGGCTCACAAAGAAGACATGCAAGGTCAGATTTGGCAATTTGGCTAAGTGGAGCTTGGTTGGGCTTCAATGGTGATTTATGGAGGAGGAGGAGGATGGTTGTAGTTTTGGTATCATTAGAAAGGGGATGAGGAGCTGATTCTGAATATGGAAAAAGATTACACATGCATGGTGATTTGAGGAAATCCTCACCTCTTCCCTTCCTCTCCCATTCACACCCTCTCTCTTTCTCTCCCCTTGGTTCTTGCTGAATTTCTAAAATGAAAACTGAATTGTGTGTCTCACTTGGTTCAGCTGAGGGGGACATATAAGGGGCATGGTAAAAGACGAAACTATCCTTTACTTAAACATTTCATTCCCTATGACTCCCTCAACCCTAATCACCCTAACTTAGCATAATTAATTTCCCAATCACACACCATTTCATACTTAATAAATCAAACAAGCCTTTTTCAATTTAAATAATTTCAATCAATTAAATAATTCACTAACAATTAATATTACGCCAATATAATTAAATAGCAAAAATAGGGGATGTTACATGTTACATTTTTGGTATCAAAGCAGTTCGACCTTGTCGAGCTTAGAGACCTTACGGTCAAAAGATTAGATAGATTGAGTCAGCTAGGGACTTAGACAATTGACTGTCAGAACCTTTTAGTATCTTGTTTGAGACATTGAGCCTGGATCCACTCAATATTTCATGCGACATACTGAGAATAATGACAATGGGTTGCCTCGGCCCCGAAAATGTCTGAAACCCTAAACCCTAGGATTCCTGGACTTCTCGTCTCTTCAAAGTACGCAGCGGATATGGTGGGCTACAGACAATGCTACGGAACGAAAGAATGGGCGTTCGGGTTGGTTCGAGGAATTGTGGGTGACCGTCTAGTCATTGGAGCCGATTCGACGCCGTGTCATCGCGTAAATCGTAAAAGATCACCTAGAGAGCTATAAGTTGTGGAAAACCTTCTGGTAGAAGAAGTGTTAGTGTCCTAGATTTATTCAGGACTAGTGAGCACCGTAAAACACAGATTGTTGTCCGACCAAAATCTCAGTTACTGAGATTATGTCTAGTAGTCAACCCTACCGTGTAGCACAAATTAACTCTAACTTATGTTTCAGCTCAGTGAGATCCTTCTGGATAGTCATGGTTTTAGAATATGTTTCCTTTCCTAAGAAACACCTTTTCCAATGCTATGAAACCGAACTAGTAAACTAGTACCACCCAGTGTTTATTAGACTAAATTCCTTGTCAAAATTCTGAGTTGGGTTCCTATCAAAAAGGGACTAGTAGTTCATGTCAATAGAAGTAACCATATCATGGCTCTCCGATTAGGAGCATGTCAGTTTTCCTCTGTGAGAAATTTTCGCTAGCCTTCCAACTTGTTTTATCCTTAACTTTTGATCCGGAACTCCAATTTATGTGTTCCGGGATATGTTGGAAAGCTAACGAAATTGTCTACACATACCAATAGATTTTGGACTAGGTTTTATTCTGGTTCCAGAAAGTATTCCTACTCTACCCAAGCCCTTAAACTCTAAGTGCTAGTAGAATGTGAACCATAGATTGGAATAAAAGGTATGTAGTGAATCCCCAGTGAGTAAGACTAAGCACTTAAGACCCAGATTAGGACAATTCCTTTTGGTGTCTTAAGGAAGGCTATTTCTCGGAAACAGCCATTAGCAGAGATATCTTCCCTTATGAAAATCTTAAGATTTAGTGAAAGCCCTATATGATTAGGCACACAGTTTGCATGTTGGATAAGGGGGAGAGTTTGGATTATCTAAGTGCCAAATCTTGTTGATAGTCTATGGGTAGGACAAGTTTTCGGGTTTGGTTGATTACGACAGTTGTAATGATTTTGTCTGTATTGTGTATGGAATTCGGAAAGATGGAGGGCCGAAGGAATGTTCAAAATAGTTAGAATTCGTTTTCCGAACACTACTCGTGCGCCCGTTTGATTCCTTACAAGAAGCCTTCTATTTTCTCGTTTCTTTGATTCTACAACTCTCCCAATACCGTACCTAATCCAAATGTAAATAGTTACACCTAGATTAGTCAACAATCGATCATGATAAGATTAATTCTATAGGCTTTTAGTTAACCCTACTTTTCTAGGGAATCCGTTATGCCTCACTAGTGAGATCTCTATTGTATAGAGATTCTCGTACTTTAGTGTATGGGTAGTTGAGGCCCTAAGAGGGATATTGGCTAGAAGTTTTCCCCAAAGGTCCTTGCACTAGTTTTATGATTGAGGATTCTATGGTTATTGAGTTTAAGACTCAATTCATGAGTTATGGAGATTCACTCATACTAGTATTTTGGGTTAGTTGATAGAGTTCACTCCGATAGGTAACGAAAAATTGTTTTATAAAAATCCTATCACTATGTGAGTCATTGAGAACAGTGATTGTTTCTGAGTCTAGCTCAAAGTACTAGCTGTATCTCCAAGAGGACCAAAAGGTAATGTCCCAAATTTTCTATCCGCTGTGAAGGAAATATGGAACGAAAGTTGTTGGTGCATCGACTAATAAGGAAAAACCAAGGTTTTAAGCATTGAGTCGGGCAATAGTCCATAAGCCATGATGCCTACACAAGTCTCCACTTGGGTGGTGAGGTTTTACTTTGTTAACCTCTCGTTATGAAGGTTAACAATTATATTGTATTTATGTGATCCCGTTTGACAAGTCAAACGTGAGTGCATACTGCTATAAAAAAGTGTTGCGACTGCTGACCATGTTTTATGTTTTGAATAGCCATCAAAGGATGAATTGATTGAACTACTTGCACTTGACTGAAATAGAAGTATAATTAAATTTGGAGCATGTTGATGGTGGAATAGAGTACATGGATTTTTGAAATGATAAAATGAGGTTTGTTTTTATGATATTTCAGTGTGTCTACGGATGATTGAGTTGTGATTTTAATTGAATGCATGTGGTTGTTTGATGATTTGAGTTTATGAAATGATAGCACAACTCCTATGACTTTAAAAATTCATCTTCAATTCTTGTGTTGTTGAATTTTGATTAACTATGATGATTTACATGTGTTATGACAAGAGAAAGAGACTGTTTTAACAAGTTATGGTTTAAGGTATAGCTTAGGATAAGTGTGGTAACAAACGGAATGTACAATTTCGAAGTAAAAGATGATTTTGTAAACTGAACAAAGAGCTCGGTCTGTGCGCCCTATGGGCCCATACTGTAACGCCCAAATAATTTAATTATTTATTTAATTAAATTATTTAGGTATTTTATTAGAATGGTTATATTTAATAATTAATCAAACGATGTTTTATGCAAATTAAGGAGTGGTGCCTAGTAATTAGTTGATTAGTGGACGGGGGCCCGTGATCCACGAGCCCAAGGCTTAGGCGCATGAAGGGAGTGTTAGTTAGGGTTTGGAGCATTGCGCATTTTGAGAAGAAAAGAAAGAAAACTTGCGAAGAGGAGAAGAGAGAAAGAGAGAAGAGGGACGACGCACTAGGAGAGAAGAGGAGGGGCGCCATTGCTGCTGTGGTTACTTGGTGTTTTCGTGCAAGGAGGTTTCTAATCCGGAAAATCTAAGGTAAGGGTGAGGTTCTTTCAATATAATAGGGGGTATGATGGGGTTTTTGTGGGGATTAGGCTCTATGATGCCATGATCATGTTGTTTGATAATTGTTGTTCGTTGTTTGATCATATTTGATTTTATATTCATGATGATGGTGTTTGGGGTTGGTGACTAAAATTGGTGAAAATCTGAAAATTCTGGTTCATGGGCGCCTTGGGCGCCATTGTTGGTGTTGGTGTTGCGCGCCCTGGTTCTGGGCGCTATGGGCGCCTTGTTGTCTGTGTTGCGTTGTTGCTGTTTCCCTCCTAGGCGCCATGGGCGCCGTGTCTGATGATTCTGTCTTGGCGCAAGGGCACCATGGGCGCTGTGTTGCGCTCTGTGTTGCTCCTGGGCGCCCTCCTGGGTGCCAATTCCTGTGATGTTGCGTTTTGTGCCACTGTGTTGCCTCCTGGGCGCCCTGCTGGGCGCCAATTCTGCGTCTGGTGTTGCGTTGGTGTTGCCTCCTGGGCGCCCTGCTGGGCGCCAGTTTCTGAGTTGTTGGTTGTTGCTGATTTAGGCGCCCTGCTCCTGGGCGCCAAGGTTGCTGTCCTGTTTGTGTTGCTAGGCGCCCTGTTGCTGGGCGCCAAGTCTGGTGTTGCCTCTGCTGTCTCAGGCGCCCTGTTGCTGGGCGCCAAGCCTGATGTTGTTGTTGTTGTCTCAGGCGCCCTGTTGTTGGGCGCCAAGTATGATGTTGCTGTTGTGGTCTCACGCGCCCTGCTCCTGGGCGCCAAGTCTGCTGTGTTGCCTGTTGGGTCAGGCGCCCTGCTGCTGGGCGCCAAGTCTGTTCCTACTAATGTGGTGCTAGGCGCCCTGCTCCTAGGCACCATTTTCTGTGTTGCTGCTAGGCGCCCTGTTGCTGGGCGCCAAGTCCAATTCTGTTGCCATGGTTTTAGGCGCCCTGCTGCTGGGCGCCAGTTCTGCTGTTGCCACTGTTGTCCTAGGCGCCCTGTTGCTGGGCGCCATGTCTGATGTTGTTGCTGTTGCCCATGGTGCCCTGTTGCTGGGTGCCAGTTTCTGTCCTTGCTGCTGTTGTCTAAGGCGCCCTGCTGCTGGGCGCCAGATCCTGTGTTGCCGGTGTTGTCTGTGGCGCCCTGTTGCTGGGCGCCAGTTTTAGTGCTGTTGCTGTTGTCTGTGGCGCCCTGTTGCTGGGCGCCAGACTCTGTGTTGCTGTTGTTGCCTGTGGCGCCCTGTTTGTAACATCTTCAAAATAATTAGGCGAATTATTTGGATGTTAACCCAGTAGGAATAATTTAGTACTCGACTGGTAAATTTATTGAGTACAAAAATTATTTATTGAATGACATTAGATAGTTAACCCGAAAATACGGGTCAAGGAAGTTTCGAAATCGAAATAAGGAATTAAGATCAATACGGTAATTGGACCACGCTACCACTTATTTATTAATTAAATATGTGTGTGTGTGTGTGTGTGTGTGTGTGTGTGTGTGTGTGTGTGTGTGTGTGTGTGTGTGTGTGTGTGTGTGTGTGTGTGTTTAAATGAAAGAAAGAAAAGAAGGAAGGAAGCGCTGGAAACAGAGAAAGGAAAAGAGAAAAGAAAAGAGAAAGGAAGAAGAGAAAAGAAGAAGGAAAAAGGGAAGAGAAGAACAAAGGATCCTCAACCTCCAAGCTCCAAACTTCATCATCTTCATCACCTCCTCTCCCTCAACATAACCCCATAACTTGGTAAAATTCCCTTCCATTTTTCCTCATTATATTGACCTACGAAATTATAGGGTTTGGTTGATGAATTTGTTCAAATCTTGAGTTGTGAGATGAAATTGATAATGGAAACGTGATTAGGAACGAAGCCAAGAGCGTTGGAATGCGTTTTGGACTTCGAAACGAAATTAGGAGCGGTTCGGTGTTGTTTGGGTTCGATTCGGTGATTTCGACACGTCGGTGATTTCGGCTCGGCAACGACTCTCGCTTCAAGGGTGAGTTTTACTCACGTTTAGGTTTATTCCGTTTTGGTATAATTTGTGCGTTGATTGGTTCCGAGAAATTTTGAGTCAAAAACCGTTATTCGAAAAATAGCGTTTTGGATAAAAATCCGTTTAAATTACGTTTTGGATTGGATTGATTGATTGTGTGGTTTGTATTGGATTCATTATATTGGTTGTTGGATCTGTTTTCGATCGGAACTAAAATCGGAATTGAGCGGAATAGCGGATTTCGCGAAAATCGCAAAATCTGCACCAGACAGACCCCCCCATCGCGTCGCGACCCGCAGGGCATCGCGTCGCGACCAAGTGCAGTTTTGTCACACAAAATGTTTCTGTCGTTTTTCGCGTCGCGACGGTAGCAGTTCGCGTCGCGACGCTTTGCAGATTTTCAGCAACTGTACACTGTTTTTGTTTTCGCGATATCTTTTGATTCCGGAACCCGATTGAGGTGTTCTGAGATGCGTTGGAAAGCTTATTCAGAGGCCTAACTGAATATTCTAGTTTTAAGGCAAAATAAACTGTTTTCGAAGTTGTAAATTGTGTCGAAAAGAGGTAAATTAGAGTGCGAGTGTGAACTTGGTTTTATAAAATCGTGGGTTAGGTGTTCAACTGGTTATTTGAGGTGATGGACTCTGAGTTCATACGACGGTAGATATATATATATATATATATATATATATATATATTATATCGAGTTTGGGTGACGACCCATGTTGACATACTAGGCGGGGAAGTCATGAACCCTTACCCTAGGCTCTGTGCCCTTAGGAAACACTATTGGTATTGGGGTTCGCCGGGAGACGCAAGTGGATTGCAGCCGGTGTTATGTTAAAAAGTTATTGTACTATGTTCACCAGAAGATGCAGGCGGACTGCGGCTGGTGGTACATAGGAAGGTCTAAGATGCTAGTTCATCGGGAGACGCAAGTGGATTGCAGCCGGTGTCTTACTAGGTCGAAGCCTTGTTATATGGCTCACCAGGATTAGCTAGCGGATTGCGGTCGGTGTTGTAACAAATCTTAAAAAAAAAAATGTTTTAAATGGACCGAGAGTGTTAGTAGGGGTCTCGGTAGAACTCACTGAGATTGTATCTCACTGTTTAAATGTTGTTGTTTTACAGATAAACAGGGACAGAAGAAACCTCAGAGGCACGAGTAGGTGGCCCCGGGTGAAGGATGATGACTTAGTTCTATGTTTAAGTTTATTTTCCTTCTATTGTCTATGTACCGCAACACTATGGCACTAGTGTTTTGTTTATCTTTCTTTCCGCTTTCTTGTATGACTCTGATTACCACAGTTGCTGACAATTTATGGTCTGTGTACCGTATGGTCTTATTTGTGTATAAGATGATTATGTTGTATTTCAGCAAAAAATTTTATAGTGGTATTCAGTGTCTGAACAGGAATTATTATCTCTGATGTTTATACTTTGGTACACTTGGGTATTTTTACATGTTAAATATACCGGGGTGTTACAATTGGTATCAGAGCGGTTCGACCTAGTCGGACTTAGCTTTTAGGGTCTTTGCTTTCTCCAGTCGTGATTTTCTTAGTATGCTATTAGACATTGAGCTTGATCAACTTAATACTTTGTGCATATTTCGCAGAATCATGGCCAGAAGAGGTAGAGGCGTTCCTCCTCCTATTGATCCAAACTTTGAATGGATGCAGAATGTCATTGAGAATGAGCAAAAGATGATGCAGGATATGTTGCAAATGCAGCATGACCAAATGGCTCTGCAGCAGCCCAATGTTCAACCTCATCAGGAAGATCCTAACCGGACATATTTCCAATTTCAAAAGATGAAGCCCCCGACTTACAAGGGTGGACCGGATCCAATGACTGCTTATTATTGGATTGATTCAATGGAGAAAATTTTTCAAACCTTGCAATGCGGGGAAGAAGAGAAAGTAATATGTGCGGCAAATGTGCTTGATGAAGATGCCCACACCTGGTGGTGTAATGCAAGACAAATGATGGAACTCCAAGGAACTCCCCTCACTTGGGACAACTTCAAGGAATTGTTTCTGAAGCAATATTTCCCTTCGGTGAAGAAGCTGAGAAAGCAAGCAGAGTTTGTAAATCTTAAGCAAGGTGATATGTCGGTTGGAGAATATGCTGCGAAATTTGAAAGACTGTCTCACTTCTATGAGTTGGGGAGGTATGCCCCAAATGATACGTGGAAGATGCAAATGTTCAAAGAAGGTCTCCGAGCTGATGTGAGCCAAGGACTCAGTTCTTACACTCTGGTTAATTATCCTGCCTTAGTGCAACAAGCATATGTTGCTGAGGAAGATTTGAGGAAAATGTATGCCGAAAGGAAGGACTATTGGAAGGGTAAGAAGAAGGTTGCTGAATCTTCTACTCCATCCAGGCCATTCAAGGGAAGTAATTACAAAGGGAAGCAGGTGCAATCCCATGAACCGTCTAAGCCCCACAAGTGTAACACATGCGGAAGATATCATCCAGGTGATTGTTGGCAAAAATCTAATCGGTGCTATCATTGTAATGAAGAGGGTCACTATGCTGATAAATGCCCATCAAGGAGGAGCTTTCAAGGAACCCTGAATGCGCCGAGACAAGGGTGAATCAACACATTGGATGCTCGAACCATCACGCCCACTGATAATCTTCTGAGGGGTACGGGATCTCTTTTTAATAACTCAGTCAATATTTTATATGATTCTGGTGCAACTCACTGCTTTATATCACAAGCGTGTGTGAATCGGTTGGGACTAGCATTGTCTGAGCTATCCGAACCGATAACCATTTTAACTGCTGCCAAGGGTTGTGTCCAGACCCAATCATTGTGTGAAAATTGCCTACTTGTCATAGGGGACAGACATTTTGTTGTGAAATTTATTTGCTTACCTATGAGAAGTATGGACATTGTTCTGGGTATGAATTGGATGGCTGAAAATCATGTAACAATCAACTGTGCCGATCGAACCATTAGCTTCGCCTCCGAATCCGTGGGGTTGACACAGGTAGATTCTGAAGTGACGATCTCTTACACCGAAGCAAGCCAGTCATTATTCCAAGGTGCGGAAGCTATTCTTATTATGTTGTCTGCATCTACTGAAACGGGTTTAGATTTGTCATCTGTGCAAGTGGTAAATGAATTTCTAGATGTCTTTCCAGAAGAGGTTTCATCCTTACCTCCTGAGCGAGAGGTAGAATTCTCAATAGAACTGATTCCTGGTACAGGATCAATATCTATTGCTCCTTATAGAATGTCTCCCTTAGAATTAAAGGAATTGAAGTCTCAACTTGAAGAGTTGATCTCAAAGAGGTTCATTCGACCGAGCGCTTCTCCATGGGGTGCTCCGGTGTTGCTAGTCAAAAAGAAGGATGGTAGCATGAGGTTGTGCATAGATTATCGACAACTGAATAAAGTAACGATCAAGAATAAATATCCCTTGCCAAGGATAGACGATTTGCTAGACCAACTTCGAGGTGCCGTGGTATTTTCAAAAATTGATCTGAGATCGGGCTATCATCAAATAAAGGTACGAGCCTTAGATATTCCGAAGACAGCTTTCGTACGAGGTATGGAAATTACGAGTTCGTAGTAATGCCCTTCGGTCTGACTAATGATCCAGCGGTATTCATGGATTACATGAACTGAGTCTTTCACAAGTACCTTGATCAGTTTGTAGTAGTTTTTATTGATGATATCTTGGTGTACTCTAAGACCATTGAGGACCATGTTCAACATCTCCGCATTGTTCTGAACGTACTCCGAGAAAAGAAATTGTATGCCAAGCCGTCGAAATGTGACTTCTGGATGCCGGAAGTAAAGTTTTTGGGACACGTGATTTCCCAGTCGGGAGTTGCTGTGGATCCCAGTAAGGTGGAAGCTGTATTGAACTGGGAAAGACCAACCTCTGTTACAGAAATAAGAAGTTTCTTGGGTCTAGCTGGTTACTATAGGAGGTTTATTCAAGGTTTTTCACAATTGGTTCTTCCACTTACTCGGTTGACTCGTAAGGCCCAGCCGTTTATATGGAATGCCGATTGTGAGGAATGTTTTCAAGAGTTGAAGGTTAGGTTGACTTCTGCTCCAATCCTAATTCTTCCAGATCCGTCTTTGGACTTTCAAATTTTCAGCGATGCTTCTGGGAAGGGTTTGGGATGTGTTCTCATGCAGAACCAACAAGTTGTAGCTTATGCCTCCAGACAGTTGAAGACTCATGAAGAGAATTATCCGACTCATGATTTGGAGTTGGCAGCTATTGTGTACGCACTGAAGATTTGGAGACATTACCTATATGGGTCTCGTTTCGAAGTCTTTAGTGATCATAAAAGTTTGAAATATTTATTTGACCAGAAGGAGTTAAATAACAGACAGAGAATATGGGTGGAATTTCTGAAGGATTATGACTTCGAATTGAAGTATCATCCGGGAAAGGCTAATGTTGTAGCTGATGCACTAAGTAGGAAATCCATCCACATAGCAGAGTTTATGATGCATGAAATGAAATTGTTGGAATCCTTTAGGGACTTAAATTTGAATACAAGATCAAGGAAGAACCGGTTAGTGTTGAGCCACATGAGGATCTCTAGTTCATTAAGGGATTCTATTCGCTTAGCACAGGAAATTGATGAAAAGCTACAATCGCAGAAATTGTTGCCAGATTTTACTGAAGATAGTGATGGAGTGATTTGTTTCAACGGTAGGATCTGTGTGCCCGGTAATGAAGATATTAAAAAGCAAGTGCTAGAGGAAGCACACCGAAGTTTATTTTCTGTACATCCTGGATCCACCAAGATGTATAGGGATTTAAAGCAGATGTATTGGTGGCATGGAATGAAGTTAGAGATTGCTGAGTTCGTATCTCAATGCTTGACTTGCCAAAGGGTTAAGATAGAACATCAGAAGCCTGCTGGTCTGCTACGGCCACTAGATGTGCCAGTGTGGAAATGGGAAGACATTTCCATGGATTTTGTAATGGCATTGCCAAGGTCTCAAGCCGGTAACGACTCCATTTGGGTAGTTGTGGATCGGTTAACTAAGTCAGCTCATTTTATTCCGGTTCGTACGAGCAGTAAAGTGTCCAAGTTAGCTGAGTTGTATTTGAAGAACATAGTGAGGTTACATGGGGTTCCTACCAGTATATTGTCGGATCGAGATCCGAAATTCACTTCTCGGTTTTGGAAAGCTCTGAATGAAGCATTGGGAACTAAAGTACTTCTTAGTACCGCTTATCACCCGCAGACCGATGGTCAGACCGAGAGAACTATCCAGACATTAGAGGATATGCTTAGGGCTTCGGTACTTGATAACGGGAAGAAATGGGAGGATCATCTTCCATTGGTTGAATTCTCATATAACAACAGTTATCATTCCAGTATCGGAATGGCACCTTTTGAGGCCTTGTATGGAAGGAAATGTAGAACTCCATTGTGTTGGTGGGAAGTCGGTGAGAACCGATTGTTAGGACCCGAGATGATTCAAGACACTACTGAAAAGATCCGCCAAGTCAGGGAAAGAATGAAAGCTGCTCAAAGTAGGCAAAAGAGTTATGCCGACAAAAGGAGAAGGCCGTTAGAGTTTGAGTCAGGTGATCATGTGTTTTTGAGATTGTCACCAACAATTGGCACAGGTAGGGCATTACGGGTGAAGAAACTCAGTCCTCGGTATATTGGACCCTTCCAAATTATCGAGCGAGTTGGTCCTCTTGCGTACCGTATCGCCTTGCCTCCACCATTGTCGAATCTACATGATGTATTCCATGTGTCTCAGTTGCGGAAGTACATTCCCGATCCAAGTCAACCGTTAGATTTTGAAACGATTGACCTCCGACCGGACTTATCTTTCCAACCTCATCCACATTACATCATGGAACGTGACGAGAGGACGCTACGGACGAAGTCAATTCCCATTGTCAAGGTGGTTTGGGATGGTTTTTCCCTCGAAGAAGCTACATGGGAGTTGGAGGATGACATGCGGACTCAGTATCCGTATTTGTTTTCTTGAGGTACGTTGTGTTTAATTTTGAGGACAAAATTCTTTTAAGTGAGGGAGAATGTGACATCCTCAAAATAATTAGGCGAATTATTTGGATGCTAACCCAGTAGGAATAATTTAGTACTCGACTGGTAAATTTATTGAGTACAAAAATTATTTATTGAATGACATTAGATAGTTAACCCGAAAATACGGGTCAAGGAAGTTTCGAAATCGAAATAAGGAATTAAGATCAATACGGTAATTGGACCACGCTACCACTTATTTATTAATTAAATATGTGTGTGTGTGTGTGTGTGTGTGTGTGTGTGTGTGTGTGTTTAAATGAAAGAAAGAAAATAAGGAAGGAAGCGCTGGAAACAGAGAAAGGAAAAGAGAAAAGAAAAGAGAAAGGAAGAAGAGAAAAGAAGAAGGAAAAAGGGAAGAGAAGAAGAAGGATCCTCAACCTCCAAGCTCCAAACTTCATCATCTTCATCACCTCCTCTCCCTCAACATAACCCCATAACTTGGTAAAATTCCCTTCCATTTTTCCTCATTATATTGACCTACAAAATTATAGGGTTTGGTTGATGAATTTGTTCAAATCTTGAGTTGTGAGATGAAATTGATAATGGAAACGTGATTAGGAACGAAGCCAAGAGCGTTGGAATGCGTTTTAGACTTCGAAACGAAGTTAGGAGCGGTTCGGTGTTGTTTGGGTTCGATTCGGTGATTTCGACACGTCGGTGATTTCGGCTCGGCAACGACTCTCGCTTCAAGGGTGAGTTTTACTCACGTTTAGGTTTATTCCGTTTTGGTATAATTTGTGCGTTGATTGGTTCCGAGAAATTTTGAGTCAAAAACCGTTATTCGAAAAATAGCGTTTTGGATAAAAATCCGTTTAAATTACGTTTTGGATTGGATTGATTGATTGTGTGGTTTGTATTGGATTCATTATATTGGTTGTTGGATCTGTTTTCGATCGGAACTAAAATCGGAATTGAGCGGAATAGCGGATTTCGCGAAAATCGCAAAATCTGCACCAGACAGACCCCCCCATCGCATCGCGACCCGCAGGGCATCGCGTCGCGACCAAGTGCAGTTTTTGTCACGCAAAATGTTTCTGTCGTTTTTCGCGTCGCGACGGTAGCAGTTCGCGTCGCGACGCTTTGCAGATTTTCAGCAACTGTACACTGTTTTTGTTTTCGCGATATCTTTTGATTCCGGAACCCGATTGAGGTGTTCTGAGATGCGTTGGAAAGCTTATTCAGAGGCCTAACTGAATATTCTAGTTTTAAGGCAAAATAAGCTGTTTTCGAAGTTGTAAATTGCGTCGAAAAGAGGTAAATTAGAGTGCGAGTGTGAACTTGGTTTTATAAAATCGTGGGTTAGGTGTTCAACTGGTTATTTGAGGTGATGGACTGAGTTCATACGACGGTAGATATATATATATATATATTATATCGAGTTTGAGTGACGACCCATGTTGACATACTAGGCGGGGAAGTCATGAACCCTTACCCTAGGCTCTGTGCCCTTAGGAAACACTATTGGTATTGGGGTTCGCCGGGAGACGCAAGTGGATTGCAGCCGGTGTTATGTTAAAAAGTTATTGTACTATGTTCACCAGAAGATGCAGGCGGACTGCGGCTGGTGGTACATAGGAAGGTCTAAGATGCTAGTTCATCGGGAGACGCAAGTGGATTGCAGCCGGTGTCTTACTAGGTCGAAGCCTTGTTATATGGTTCACCGGGATTAGCAAGCGGATTGCGGTCGGTGTTGTAACAAATCTTAAAAAAAAATGTTTTAAATGGACCGAGAGTGTTAGTAGGGGTCTCGGTAGAACTCACTGAGATTGTATCTCACTGTTTAAATGTTGTTGTTTTATAGATAAACAGGGACAGAAGAAACCTCAGAGGCACGAGTAGGTGGCCCCGGGTGAAGGATGATGACTTAGTTCTATGTTTAAGTTTATTTTCCTTCTATTGTCTATGTACCGCAACACTATGGCACTAGTGTTTTTTTTATCTTTCTTTCCGCTTTCTTGTATGACTCTGATTACCACAGTTGCTGACAGTTTATGGTCTGTGTACCGTATGGTCTTATTTGTGTATAAGATGATTACGTTGTATTTCAGCAAAAAATTTTATAGTGGTATTCAGTGTCTGAACAGGAATTATTATCTCTGATGTTTATACTTTGGTACACTTGGGTATTTTTACATGTTAAATATACCGGAGTGTTACACTGTTGCTGGGCGCCTGTTTCTGCAATTTTGTTGCCTGCTGTGGCGCCCTGTTGCTGGGCGCTAGTTTCTGTGCTGTTGTTGGCGCCCTGTTGCTGGGCGCCAGTTTTGTTGTGGCTATTTCTGCTGTTGGCGCCTGTTGCTGGGCGCCAGTCTCTGTGGTGGCTGTTCCTGTTGTTGGCGCCCTGTTGCTGGGCGCCAGTCCCTGTCATGTGGCCGTTGTATGAATTGGTGTCCTTGGTGTCGGTGGGGGGATTGTTGTCATAGGTGTTGGTGATTGGTGGTTTTTGGTGATTATTGGTGATTATTGGTGATAATATAACAGGTGATGGTGTAACAGGGTAATATGTCTGTGACCGAGTATGCTGCTAAGTTTGTGGAATTAGCAAAGTTTTATCCGCACTATAGTGAGGCTACTGCTGAATTTTCCAAGTGCATTAAGTTTGAGAATGGGCTGCGTCCTGAGATTAAGAAGGCGATTGGTTATCAAAAGATTCGTGTTTTTGCTGATTTGATCGACAGCTGCAAAATTTATGAAGAAGACAACAATGCTCACTACAAGATGATGAATGAGAAGAGGAGCAAATTTCAAAGTCGTAGTAAGCCGTATGAGGTTCCTGCTGGTAAGGGTAAACAGAAAACTACTGCTGGCAAGAGGACTAGTGGGGGAGATGCTCTCGCTAGCATTGTATGTTACAAATGTGGCAAAGCTGGTCACAAGAGTAACGTGTGCAAGGCTGAAGTGAAGAAGTGTTACCGTTGTGGCAAAGAGGGTCATGTAGTGGCTGAGTGTGAGCGTAAGGAAGTGGTCTGCTACAACTGTGGTGAAGGAGGGCACATTAGTACTCAGTGTCCGAAGCCGAAGAAAGAAAGGTCCAGTGGGAAGGTGTTCGCTTTAGCAGGTGAAGAGCCTACTAAAGATGATGGACTTATTAGAGGTACGTGCTTCATTAATGGTACTCCTTTAAAATCTATTGTTGATACTGGTGCTACGCATTGCTTTATTGCTGCTGATTGTTGTAAGAGGTTGAATCTTGCATTGTCTGCTATGAATGGAGAGATGGTTGTCGACACTCCAGCTAAGGGGTCGGTAACTACCTCTCTAGTGTGTTCTCAGTGTCCCTTGTCGATCTTCGACAGAGACTTTGTTGTGGATTTTGTTTGTTTGCCGTTGAGCGGATTGGATGTAATCTTGGGTATGAACTGGTTAGAGCTTAACCATGTTCATATTAATTGTCGTAGCAAGTCGGTGAGTTTTGAAGAGGAGGAGTCTGGTCTGTTATCCGCTAGTCAGTTGCGGAAGTCGATGAAGGAAGGAGTTCAGTTGTTCTCGCTGATGGCATCGTTGTCTGTTGAGAATCAAGCTATCATTGAAGAATTGCGGGTGGTGCGCGAATTTCCTGATGTTTTCCCTGATGAGTTCTCTATTGATCTTGTACCTGGTACCAAACCTGTCTCTATGGCACCGTACAGGATGTCCGCGTCTGAATTGTCTGAGTTGAAGAAGCAACTTGAGGAACTGCTCGAGAAGAAGTTTGTGAGGCCAAGTGTATCGCCGTGGGGAGCTCCTGTGTTGTTAGTAAAGAAGAAGGATGGTATAATGAGACTGTGTGGACTATCGGCAGTTGAATAAGGTGACAGTTAAGAACAAGTACCCACTTCCGAGGATAGACGATTTGATGGATCAGTTGGTGGGCGCTCAAGTGTTCAGTAAGATTGATTTGAGGTCGGGTTATCATCAGATCAAGGTGAAGGACGAAGATATTCAGAAGACGGCTTTCAGAACCTGTTATGGTCAGTATGAGTATTCGGTGATGCCGTTCGGTGTTACCAACGCACCAGGAGTATTTATGGAATATATGAATCGTATATTTCATGCATACTTGGATCGGTTTGTGGTGGTGTTCATTGACGACATTCTGGTTTACTCTAAATCGGAGGAAGAACATGCAGAGCATCTGAGGTTAGTATTGGAGGTATTGAAGGAAAAGAAGCTGTATGCGAAGTTGTCAAAGTGTGAGTTCTGGTTGAAGGAAGTGAGTTTTCTCGGTCATGTCATTTCTGGTAATGGTATTGCAGTGGATCCGTCGAAAATAGAAGCAGTGTTGAATTGGGAGGCTCCGAAGTCGGCAACTGAAATTAGAAGCTTTTTTGGGATTGGCCGGCTATTATAGAAGATTCATTGAAGGTTTTTCTAAGTTAGCACTTCCGTTAACTCAGTTAACCTGCAAAGGAAAGGCTTTGGTTTGGGACGCCCGATGTGAAGATAGTTTTGTGGAATTGAATAAGAGATTGACAACGTCTCCTGTCTTGACGTTGCCCAATCCGGAAGGGCCGTTTGTGGTGTATTGTGATGCGTCAAAAATGGGTTTAGGTGGTGTGCTTATGCAAGATGGGAAGGTTATCGCGTATGCGTCGAGGCAGTTAAGGGTTCATGAGAAGAATTATCCCACTCATGATTTGGAATTGGCTGCAGTGGTCTTCGTGCTGAAGGTTTGGAGGCACTATCTCTATGGTTCTAGATTTGAGGTGTTTAGTGATCATAAGAGCTTGAAGTACTTGTTCGACCAGAAGGAGTTGAATATGAGGCAGCGACGATGGTTGGAGTTATTGAAGGACTATCATTTCAGTTTGAACTATCACCCAGGCAAAGCTAATGTCGTGGCTGATGCTTTGAGCCGGAAGACTTTGCATATGTCGGCGATGATGGTTAAGGAGTTAGAGCTAATTGAAGAATTCAGGGATATGAGTCTGGTTTGTGAAGTGACACCTCAGAGTGTTAAGTTAGGAATGGTGAAGATTGGTAATGAGTTTCTGAACAGCATCAGAGAAGCCCAGAAATCAGATGTTAAGCTGGTAGACTTGATGGTTGAGAATGATCAATCGCAGAATGAGGATTTCAGATTGGATCCCCAAGGTGTGTTGAGGTTCCATGGTAGGATTTTCATCCCTGATGATGCAGACATGAAGAGAGCCATTCTTGAAGAGAGTCACAGAAGTAAGTTAAGTATTCATCCGGGAGCTACGAAGATGTATCAAGATCTGAAGAAGTTGTTTTGGTGGCCTGGTATGAAGCGAGATGTGGCACAGTTTGTTTATGCATGTCTGACTTGCCAGAAGTCAAAGGTTGAGCATCAGAAACCTGCTGGACTGATGCAACCCTTAGAAATTCCAGAGTGGAAATGGGATGGCATTTCGATGGACTTTGTGATGGGATTGCCTAATACTGCGAAAGGGTATGATGCAATTTGGGTGATTGTTGACAGGTTAACGAAATCGTCTCGTTTTGTTCCTAACAGCATCACGTATCCGGTGTCGAAGTTGGCAGAGATTTATATCCGGGAGATTGTGAAGCTTCATGGAGTTCCTAAGAGTATTGTTTTGGATCGAGATCCGAGGTTCACTTCAGATTTTTGGAAGAGTTTGCAAGAAAAGTTGGGGTCTAAGCTGAGGTTGAGTTCGGCATATCACCCTCAGACAGATGGTCAGTCAGAGAGGACAATTCAGTCATTAGAAGATTTGTTGAGGGCTTGTGTTTTAGAACAAGGAGGTTCGTGGGATTCCTACCTTCCACTGATAGAGTTCACGTATAACAACAGTTACCATTCTAGTATTGGGATGGCACCTTTTGAAGCATTATATGGTCGGAAGTGTAGAACCCCGCTGTGTTGGTATGAGTCTGGAGAGAGTGTGGTGCTTGGACCGGAGATCGTTCGAGAGACAACTGAGAAAGTGAAGTTGATTCGTGAGAAGATGAAGGCGTCGCAGAGTCGACAGAAGAGTTATCATGACAAGCGGAGGAAAGATTTGGAGTTTCAGGCGGTTGAGCATGTATTTTTGAGAGTCACCCTGGTGACCGGTGTTGGACGTGCTTTGAAGTCGAAGAAGCTCACTCCTCGTTTTATTGGTCCCTATCAGATTTCAGAAAGAGTCGGGAATGTTGCTTATAGAGTGGCTTTACCGCCTAACCTTTCGAATTTGCATGACGTGTTTCGTGTGTCGCAACTTCGGAAGTATATTTCAGACCCATCTCATGTGATCCGCATGGATGATGTGGAGGTACGGGATAATCTCACCGTGGAGACGATGCCTGTACGGATTGAAGGTCATGAAGTGAAAGTTTTAAGAGGCAAGGAGATTGCGTTGGTGAAAGTAGTCTGACTAGGAGTTGCTGGAGAGAGCATGACGTGGGAGCTGGAGAGCAAGATGCGGGAATCTTATCCCGAGCTGTTTGAATCAGGTAAATTTCAAGGACGAAATATTCTAAGTGGGGGAGAGTTGTAACGCCCAAATAATTTAATTATTTATTTAATTAAATTATTTAAGTATTTTATTAGAATGGTTATATTTAATAATTAATCAAATGATGTTTTATGCAAATTAAGGAGTGGTGCCTGGTAATTAGCTGATTAGTGGACGGGGGCCCGTGATCCACGAGCCCAAGGCTTAGGCGCATGAAGGGAGTGTTAGTTAGGGTTTGGAGCATTGCGCATTTTGAGAAGAAAAGAAAGAAAACTTGCGAAGAGGAGAAGAGAGAAAGAGAGAAGAGGGACGGCGCACTAGGAGAGAAGAGGAGGGGCGCCATTGTTGTTGTGGTTACTTGGTGTTTTCGTGCAAGGAGGTTTCTAATCCGGCAAATCTAAGGTAAGGGTGAGGTTCTTTCAATATAATAGGGGGTATGATGGGGTTTATGTGGGGATTAGGCTCTATGATGCCATGATCATGTTGTTTGATAATTGGTGTTCGTTGTTTGATCATATTTCATTTTATATTCATGATGATGGTGTTTGGGGTTAGTGACTAAAATTGGTGAAAATCTGAAAATTCTGGTTCATGGGCGCCTTGGGCGCCATTGTTGGTGTTGGTGTTGCGTGCCCTGGTGCTGGGCGCCATGGGCGCCTTGTTGTCTGTGTTGCGTTGTTGCTGTTTCCCTCTTGGGCGCCATGGGCGCCGTGTCTGATGATTCTGTCTTGGCGCAGAGGCGCCATGGGCGCTGTGTTGCGCTTTGTGTTGCTCCTGGGCGCCAATTGGGCGTTTTGTGCCACTGTGTTGCCTCCTGGGCGCCCTACTGGGCGCCAGTTCTGCGTCTGGTGTTGCGTTGGTGTTGCTTCCTGGGCGCCCTGTGGGCGCCAGTTTCTGAGTTGTTGGTTGTTGCTGATTTAGGCGCCCTGCTCCTGGGCGCCAAGGTTGCTGTGCTGTCTGTGTTGCCAGGCGCCCTGTTGCTGGGCGCCAAGTCTGGTGTTGCCTCTGCTGTCTCAGGCGCCCTGTTGCTGGGCGCCAAGTATGATGTTGCTGTTATGGTCTCAGGCGCGTTGCTCATGGGCGCCAAGTCTGCTGTGTTGCCTGTTGGGTCAGGGGCCCTGCTGCTGGGCGCCAAGTCTGTTCCTGCTGATGTGGTGCTAGGCGCCCTGCTCCTGGGCGCCATTTTCTGTGTTGCTGCTAGGCGCCCTGTTGCTGGGCGCCAAGTCCAATTCTGTTGCCATGGTGTTAGGCGCCCTGCTACTGGGCGCCAGTTCTGCTGTTGCCACTGTTGTCCCAGGCGCCCTGTTGCTGGGCGCCATGTCTGATGTTGTTGCTGTTGCCCAAGGCGCCCTGTTGCTGGGCGCCAGTTTCTGTCCTTGCTGCTGCTGTCTAAGGCGCCCTGCTGCTGGGCGCCAGATCCTGTGTTGCTGGTGTTGTCTGTGGCGCCCTGTTGCTGGGCGCCAGTTTCAGTGCTGTTGCTGTTGTCTGTGGCGCCCTGTTGCTGGGTGCCAGACTCTATTGCTGTTGTTGCCTATGGCGCCCTGTTGCTGGGCGCCAGTTTCTGCAATGTTGTTGCCTGCTGTGGCGCCCTGTTGCTGGGCACCAGTTTCTGTGCTGTTGTTGGCGCCCTGTTGCTGGGCACCAGTTTTGTTGTGGCTGTTTCTGCTGTTGGCGCCTGTTGCTGGGCGCCAGTCTCTGTGGTGGCTGTTCCTGTTGTTGGCGCCCTGTTGCTGGGCGCCAGTCCCTGTCATGTGGCCGTTGTATGAATTGGTGTCCTTGGTGTCGGTGGGGGGATTGTTGTCATAGGTGTTGGTGATTGGTGGTTTTTGGTGATTATTGGTGATAATATAACAGGTGATGGTGTAACAGGTGATGTGCCTATTCCATGGCTAAGGTGATGGGTCTATGACCACTTGGTGATATTGGTGATGTTATATTAATTAAATGTCTGTTTTGTGTGTTGATTGTCTGGTGGATTGTCCATGGTGTCCCATATATTGCATATGCATTATTTTGGTGATGTTGGCTTCGGCCGTTGGAGCTATAGGTGATGATGGTGATGCTCATATAGGTGATGTGCCCATACTGGCTACTTTATTGGTGATGATTGGTACCACATGCATATGCCCGTTGGTGTGGGTTGCATCTCATATAATTACTCATGATGTTAATGATGATTATTGGTGATTTATTAATTGATGTTGTTGTGAAGCGGTTGATATAGTGTTGTATTCTAGCATATTGCCTATCATATATGCTATTATAATGTTAGATATCTCACCCCTTCTGTTTGAATGTTACCCCTATGTTGGTAACATGCAGGTGATAGTGAGTGAAGGCAAGTCTACCTTTGCTAGTAGAGTCAGGTGTCGTCGCTCTGATACGTAGCACTCGGGGGGAACGAACGCTAGACTTTATTAGTGTTTTTGTTATTTTAATTTAATTTTTGAAGTTTTTATGGTGATGTATAACTATTTAATTGAACTACGATTTTATTCCGCTGCTGGTTGATATTATGACGTGCTAGGTGTTGCACTGTTTTAATGGTGAAACTTATTTATTTGGCGTGTGATGTTTAACGGTGTAAGTGTAGCATCCCTTGTGGGTGTATTGAAAGTGTTTTGAAAACTCTGATTTTGTCGAAAATTTTCCGGGTAGAAAAGGGGTGTTACACATACCGTGCGCAAACCACTATCATGCCAATTGCCTTTACCAGCAAGCACGGATCGTGCGCCTGAGAGGCAGGGACCGTGCGAGGTTTTCTGCCACTCCTTTTCAAATTAAGTCCAAATCATTCCGTTTCGATACCATTGCTTGCCTAACCCTATCCTTAACCTAAGTTTAGATAATTCCTATTGAAATCGACTGATTTGATCCACGTTTAGTGTCACAAGAGTGTTAAATGGTTTACGGGTATCTGTATCGCATATGAAATGCATAACTCTTATAGTACTTCATGTGTAAAGATAGAGTTTGTGTAGTGAGAACCAATTAGACCATAAGGTTATAAGATATCTTCGCATGAAGTAGAAGTGTCCTTCAGTTCAACTAAGCTGAGGAGTATGTTTTGGTTGCACTACGGAAAGGAAAATTTCTTTTTTGAAAACAACCCCAATGCGATTTTGATTATTCTTCAAACTTATTTGGTGCCATCATGGCCCATTTCTATGTTTAAGGTAGAGGTTTTTTTGATAAACCCTCATCTCATTGATCCGCTGTCGCGCACGGATCAAAACGAGTGATTTTAAAAATGTAGTATACGATAACGACAACTCGAATATCGTTCTCAAGGATTCTTGTATAATAATTAACCAACTGAAATCGAATTAGGGGGTGTTTGGTTTAAGGTTCGATTTAACAAATAGAGTAAATAAGTGATTATCAAATAAGTTTAAGAATCAATTTACTGATTCGGTTCCTGCCTATCATCGATTGTCGTAATTCCAACCGCAAATTACCTATTCCTATTCTACTATAATATCAAGTGACAAGCGCAATTGATAGTATAAGTTGTATGTTCCTATTATCCGAATTAAGCAAACGGGATTAAGTTTCATGAATTAAGGAAACATGAATTAAACGAACACGATAACGAATTAAGCAAACGATAACGTGTCTATAGTTAGGATCATACAATCAATCGAATTAAACCAATATAACCTATGTAAATCGAATTAAGCAAACAAGAGACATAGATTGATATTGAAAGGAATAGAAAACCTGGGTTATAATTACTAAAATCTCAAGGTGTCGGAACCTGAATACAGCAAATTGTCTGGATCGGTTAGTTCTCCATGAGAATTCGTACCCAAGAACTTCCAAAAAATTTCGTGAATAGTGAACTCGTGAACAGTAAACGGCTGCCTAGGTATAATGGAAAACAAGGAATTCGGGTCATAACCCAACAGGGTCGAAAAACATAAAAAGTCCGGCCCAAAACTAAATATTCATTAAGTCTGGAACTTCAGCGAATTATTTGGGACTCTTGCGCTCCGAATTAGCTTTTGACTTCAACATGAAAGTTGCAGCTCTTTCTCTTGGCTTTTCAACGCATATTAGAACGCGTCGATCCGATACTCGTAGCTCCAGTTATGAATTTTTCCGTGAAAGCTGCTAAAGCTGAAAATAAAATACGGAAATCAAATTAAGCCAAAAATAAACTAAATTAGAAAAACATTATAAAACATAAAAATAAACAAAGCAAAACATAGAAATGCTTAAGTATAAACATGGAAGAATGTGCATCAAAATGCACTGATCAAATTCCCCCACACTTGAACTTTTGCACTCCGAGCAAAATAAAAATAAAGATAAAAACTCAGCAAACACACACGCATCATCAGTTACTCATCCCAGGCCATAAACTTTTCTTCGGTTAAGATTGTGTTGATAGGTACTAATCTGGCACACTAAGGGCATCGTAAGAACACTAATCCACAATTGTGCAATCGTAAGCCTCCTGAATACACAACCCAATCCGAATCATGCTATTATGCCTAAGCCTAACTTACCAATCCTCCTTTTTTTCTCTTCTTCATTCTGGCGCAATCACATTAAGCCCGTTATCTCCACACACCCATAGTAAGGCTATCGCCGGTTAGTGACTCTGATCCTTTTTGCATGGGGTTCTGGAATTAAATGGCATAACCCCCTGTTTACCCAATTGTAGTTGCGGGGGATTGGACCGTAATCCACCCTACCAAGTTCAGCACCAGAAGCCTCTGAACCAACTAACAATGGGTTTTTCTTTTCTTTTTTTTTCTTTTTTTTTGTAGGTTCTACGACCGTTGGGTTAAGTGACCGGGTGAGGGTCACCAAACTTAGAAGGAGCATTCCCTATTTTTTTTTTTTTTTTTTTTTTTGGAACTTGGATCACTCACTTATTTTCATCGGCTTCCTTACGTAGAGCGTGTGCGAGATGGTGCTGACTGCAAAGATAAACTACTCAAGAGCTGTCAGAGAATGAGAATTCAAGGCTATGTCATAATAAGGATTCAAATTAATTTCCATATGCAAGAGACTCACGGTGTTAAGACGATACCGATCTTGTGAACTTTTCCCAAGTCTCCACAACCCAAAACTCAGATTAATCTATAACCCAAAACTTTCAAAAAGATGCATTTTTTTTTTATAATAACTGAAAACAACGAACAAAAGCAAAGAAAACCAATGATTCCCTCCCCCACACTTGAAACAAGCATTGTCCTCAATGAAAGGGGCATAACTATTAAAGTAGAGAGAAGGAAAGAAGAACTCCCTGATCAAGTTGCAGTGTAGTTGAGCGCTTCCAAAGAAAGCTCCTCTATGTTTGCATCTCTCTGGGATGTCAGCTAGTGTCCAACCAATTGCCTTTTTGTGCTTCTTCAAAACCTGCAAAAGTTTATTTTCCTGGTCGAAATCAAGGTTAGAAGAAATAATAACAGGTAGTTTTTCATAACCCCCCAAATAAGCGTATTTCAGATTATCCGGGAGTAGTTTCAGCTCTAAGGACGGAGGCTGCTCAATGGATGGAGTGTTCGGGGCAGCCGGGATGTCGAGAGCATCAACTGCATAAACAACTTCATCGACAACAACTTCACTTGTAGGAAACATGTCACCCTGCAAGGCAGCATCAATCTCAACACATACAACACAAAGGTTAGTGTCAGTACAATCAGCACATGAATAAATATCATCAAATCCAGATAAGGATGGGAAATCCAGTGAAGAAAATTCAGAGCAAGTGTCATCAACCAACTCAGAGATCAATTCAATATGAAAAACGGAATGCTCTTCCAAGGGATATTTCATAGCATCGAAAATGTTAAATTTCGCGACAATGTCACCAAATTCCATGGACATGGTTCCATCATCAACATCAATTTTGGTTTTCGCCGTTTTCATGAACGGTCTGCCTAAAATGATGGGAGCCCTGCTTGACTTAGTTTCGCCTTCCATGTCCAGGATGTAAAAATCTGCAGGAAAAATTAAGTCATTAATTTGAACAAGGACATCTTCCACTACTCCGGTGGGGCGGATATTGCTTCTGTTTGCCAGCTGAATGATTAAACCTGTATGCTGCAAAGGACCAAGATTAAGGTTATTATAAACAGAAGTAGGCATAACATTAATGCCCGCTCCTAAATCAAGCATGCAATTCTCGAATTTACTATTCCCGATGGTACAAGGAATAGCAAAAGTTCCTGGATCCTTGCACTTTTGTGGCATGACTTGAGTGAGAGCTGAAACATTTTGCTCTCCTGTGGCTTTTTCAGATGAAAGCTTAGGCTGAATGAAAGCAGAAACATTTCTTCCCAAGTTGACTCTCTCATTTCCCTTCAACCTCCTTTTGTGTGTACACAAATCTTTCAGGAACTTTGCGTACTTCGGAACCTGCTTAATGACATCAAGAAGCGGAATGCTTACCGCGACCTTTCTGAATACATCCAAAATCTCTCTCTCCTTGTCCCCCTCATCAGTCCCTTTATTTTTCAGTACTCTATGTGGGAAGGGAACTGGTGGTACATACTCTTTCAGTTTATCTTTTTCAGCTTCTACCCAAACAGAAGAGGGTTCAGGTGAAGAAGGTGTTACCTCAGGAGTTCTTTCATTTTTGGCTGGTTCCAATACTTTTCCGGATCTCAAGGAAATTGCACTTACATTAGGGCCTCTTGGATTCGCAACTGTTTGGGCGGGAAGTTGGTTCGACCCTTGGGCTTGCTGCATGGCATTCATTGAAGTAGCAAGCTGTCCAATCTGTGTCTGCAAGGTCTGAATGCTAGAATCAGTTCTTTGTTGGAACTGGAGATTGTTGACAGCCATTTGCTTGACAAGTTCCTCTAGTGAAGGTCCGGAAGGTACAGGGGTGGTTACTAGGGGAGGGTTTTGTTGTTGGCTGGACTGTTGGTTCCCATATCGAAGGTTTGGATGGTTCCTCCAATTGGGATGGTATCTGTTAGTGGACAGGTCAGGAATGTTGAACCCTTGCTGATTGTTTCCATGGTTGTAAAGGGTTGCTGCATAAGCTTGAGGCAACTCGGTGATTGACTCATCTTGCAAAATAGGATATGTATCGGTCGGGTGTTCAGGAGAAGTACAAATACCACACAAGTTTGCTGCTTGAGTCTTACCTGCTGCCAACCGTTTCACTAAAGAAGTAAGCTCGTCAATTCTTGTTTCTAAAGCCTTGTTGGAAGCCTGGATCTCGTTCACACCTTTGGTTTGGACATTACTGTTTCTAGTGGTGAACTGTTGGGAGTTGAGAGACATGTTTTCAATCAAGGCTTTAGCAGCAGCTGGGGTTTTATCAACAAGTGCCCCACCGCTAGCAGCATCAAGAATGTTTCTATCCATTGGTAACAAACCTTCATAGAAGTACTGGATAAGTAACTGCTCGGTGATCTGGTGTTGGGGACAACTGGACACTAACTGCTTGAATCTCTCCCAGTACTCAGCTAATGACTCACCATCCTGTCTAATTCCACATATCTGCTTTCTGATTGATGCAGCTCTGGAGGCAGGAAAATATTTTTCTAAGAACACTCTTTTCAGAGCATTCCAACTTGTGATAGAATTTGGTTCAAGGTAATATATCCAATCCTTTGCTGCACCTTGCAATGAGAATGGAAAGGCTCTGAGTTTGATGTGATCTTCAGTGATTCCTTCAGGCCTCAATGGTGTAGAGCACACAACCTGAAATTCTTTCAAATGCTTATGCGGATCCTCACCTGCAAGACCATTAAACTTTGGCAACAAGTGTATTAAACCAGATTTCAATTCAAATGGTGTATCAGCTTGAGGGTAATCAATACATAAACCATTATAGTTCACATCAGGGGCAGCAAGCTGCCTTAGTGTTCTTTGTTCAGCCATGTTATCAAAAGCAAGTTCAGAATCAGAATCAAACAAATTATGCAAATAGTCAGAATCAGAATCGATAACGGGTGGTGAACTAGTGCTAGTCTGATTTGCTCTGCGGCGTGTGTGTAAGGTTCTCTCAACTTCAGGATCAAAAGCAAACAAGTCAGAACAAACAGACCTAGTAGCCAGGATTAATGCAGCAATGCAGCAACAAATGCGAAAATGCCAACAATGTCCCTAGTAGGCAGAAACAAAATCAAAGAAGAGATATGATTAAAATAAATTCAGAAAAATACAAAAACACCAAATTTAATCTAATTAAGTGAAATAATAATTTTGAGAATTTTTTTGGAATTTTTCGAAACTATGAAAACAGTAAAAAATTCATAAAAAATAGAAGGAGGAGGAATTTGGCAATTTGAGGCTGTAGTCCCGTAACTCATTTCATGAGTAGGGGACTAATGATCGCACGATTTTTCCGCTCAGGTTGTAAGAAACAGATTTTGAAACGGACACAATTTTCCTGAAAACCGGATTTTTGACACTGAGCTGCGAAATTGCCAAAACAGTGAGGAAACTAGGGTCTAAACGCCAGAGCACTAGACCTATGACTCTAAAATCAGTTAATAACAACAAGAATCCCCGGCAACGGCGCCAATTTGATCCGCTGTCGCGCACGGATCAAAACGAGTGATTTTAAAAATGTAGTATACGATAACGACAACTCGAATATCGTTCTCAAGGATTCTTGTATAATAATTAACCAACTGAAATCGAATTAGGGGGTGTTTGGTTTAAGGTTCGATTTAACAAATAGAGTAAATAAGTGATTATCAAATAAGTTTAAGAATCAATTTACTGATTCGGTTCCTGCCTATCATCGATTGTCGTAATTCCAACCGCAAATTACCTATTCCTATTCTACTATAATATCAAGTGACAAGCGCAATTGATAGTATAAGTTGTATGTTCCTATTATCCGAATTAAGCAAACGGGATTAAGTTTCATGAATTAAGCAAACATGAATTAAACGAACACGATAACGAATTAAGCAAACGATAACGTGTCTATAGTTAGGATCATACAATCAATCGAATTAAACCAATATAACCTATGTAAATCGAATTAAGCAAACAAGAGACATAGATTGATATTGAAAGGAATAGAAAACCTGGGTTATAATTACTAAAATCTCAAGGTGTCGGAACCTGAATACAGCAAATTGTCTGGATCGGTTAGTTCTCCATGAGAATTCGTACCCAAGAACTTCCAAAAAATTTCGTGAATAGTGAACTCGTGAACAGTAAACGGCTGCCTAGGTATAATGGAAAACAAGGAATTCGGGTCATAACCCAACAGGGTCGAAAAACATAAAAAGTCCGGCCCAAAACTAAATATTCATTAAGTCTGGAACTTCAGCGAATTATTTGGGACTCTTGCGCTCCGAATTAGCTTTTGACTTCAACATGAAAGTTGCAGCTCTTTCTCTTGGCTTTTCAACGCATATTAGAACGCGTCGATCCGATACTCGTAGCTCCAGTTATGAATTTTTCCGTGAAAGCTGCTAAAGCTGAAAATAAAATACGGAAATCAAATTAAGCCAAAAATAAACTAAATTAGAAAAACATTATAAAACATAAAAATAAACAAAGCAAAACATAGAAATGCTTAAGTATAAACATGGAAGAATGTGCATCAAAATGCACTGATGTTTTGGTTGCACTACGGAAAGGAAAATTTCTTTTTTGAAAACAACCCCAATGCGATTTTGATTATTCTTCAAACTTATTTGGTGCCATCATGGCCCATTTCTATGTTTAAGGTAGAGGTTTTTTTGATAAACCCTCATCTCATCTTGTTGAAATATTTTATTTCGAAAACATGCGAACAAATGAAAACGTTCCTGCATTGTTAGTCACCCCAGGGATTAAGAAATTTCACAGTTGAATTTTCCGTCATATTTCCCATTGTGTATAAGAAATATTACGGATTCTAAAGGATTTACTGAAAATGTGTTTAACGGAAATTCCCACCTTCAAGAAAGTCATTTTGCCCTTACTTTGATCTAGGAATTTAGATACGTGAACCTTATTTTCGAACTTGTACTTTCTATTAAGTGTCGCATATTAAATGTTTTGAGTAAGGTTAATCAAAGTTGGGGTGTGAATCAAACTGTTTGGAATAGTAATTCCGGAGGTACCCCTTATGCATTCTTTTCGTCTCGTAGTTTAATTTATAAACCACGTGCTTTTTTACTTTCTCGTAGTTTAATTTATAAATTACGCCTCTTTAACTTTAAGCACAACACCGACTCCTAACTTGCTAATCCCGGTGAATCGTGCACTTAACTTTTAACATAACACTAACTGCCAACTTGCTAATCCCGGTGAACCTCCTTCCCATTAGTACTTTCCCTAATGGTAAAACTTACAGGGCCTAGGTTAAGGGCTCATGACCTTTCCCGCCTAGTATGCTAACCTCTTTGGGTCGTCACCCATACTCGATATAATTTGTATATCGTAACCTCAATCAGTCTTTAATGAACTATTTTGTTCATCCGACTCTCATGTATTAAAGTTAATTTGAACTCATAGTTCCTTATTTATAACATATCCGTGTACGCTCTCGTTAAACTAGTCATACGGTTTTTATTAAACTTGTATAACCCTATCACAACTCAACCTCAAAACAGACATTTATCACACAATATCAGTCCATACAATCCAAGTATCAATCAATACATTGCATAGGTGCAGAGTTTTCTAGAGTAGTACATCTGCTTCGGCGAATTATTTAAAATAGCAAACGACATCGAATTTATACAAACGACCATTCATTGGAAAACTCTGAGTCTAGTTTCTGCATATGATTTTTATTTTTCCCAAACAATGAATGAATTATTACAGTTTTTAGAAACAATCCGGATGGTTTCCATACTGGACAGTTTCTGTCGTTCAACTTCTAATCACTCTCAAATGACCTAAACTTAACCAACTGGTACGAAACTTGAACCTAAATAGAAGAAAATTGAGTCTAGTTTCTAACTGAACAACAATCGTTCAAAACGGAGTTCAATTGATAGCACAAAAGCCAAAACATTGAAGGGTTGCAATAAATATCTTACAGGCCGGAACTGGCATACTCCTAACCGAAGGGTTGCAATAAAGTTACTTCTATCGACATCACAGATTAGCCCCTTTTTGGAAGGGAACTGATTCATAAATCTTGATCAGCAACTAATCTAACGAACGTTGGGTAGTTCTACCTACCAATACTTCTACTGCGATTATGGGTTACTAACCCGGCTTCATGACAATTCAAAAGGTTGCTCTGAGGAAAAAAAAGGTACTTGACCTAGACTCGAGACTATCCGAAGGATTTCTCTGAACTGTGGCATAAGTTAGGGTTAACTCGTATCATAAGGTAAGGTTAACTATTAGACTTTATATTGGGGGCTGAGAAACTTGGTTGAACAGGGATCAGAGTGTTGCGGTGTCGGTTACTCCTTAAGAGATGTAACATCCTCAAAAATAATTAATCGAATTATTTGGATGTTGACCCAAATTAATTATTTTTAGTACTTGATTGGTGTAATTAACGAGTGCTAAAGTTAATTATTTGGATGTCTCAGGAACGATTAGCCGATAAAGCGGAATAAGGGTGATTTGGGAAAGAAATAGGAGATTAAGGGCAATATGGTCATTTAACCATATTGCCACTTAATTGAAAGGAAAGAAAGAAAAGAATAAAAGAAAGAAGGAGAAGAAAGAAAGAAAACGCAGAGAAGAAAGAAAGAAGAGAAGAGGAGAAAAGAAAGAAGAAAGAAGAAAGAAGAAGGAAGAGAAGAAGAAGCTCTCACCCCCAAGCCCTCAAACTTCACCATCTTCATCATCTCCTCTCCCTCATCATAACCCAAGAGCTTGGTAAGATTCCCCTCCATTTTTCCCCTTGCTTTTTGACTTCGAAAATTGAGGGTTTGTGGGGAAAATTTGTTGAAATCATGGATTGATAGGTTGTGTTGATGATTGGGTTATGTTTAGGATCGAAGCTAGGAGCGGATTGACCGCCTTGTGAAGTTCGAATCGAAGTTTGGAGTGGTTTGGTGAAATAGGGATCCGTTCGAGAGTTTTCAAGTCTCGGAAAATTCGGTTCGATATCGGCTCTCGCTTCAAGGGTGAGTTTTACTCACGCTTAGGATGTTTTTATGTTTCGATAATTTTTACGTTGATTGATTCCGAGAAATTTTGAGTCAAAAACCGTTATTTCGAAAAATAGCGCTTTTGGATAAAATTCATTTAGATTGAGTTTTTGATTGAATGGATTGATTGTGTCGCGACCCGCAGGGCATCGCGTCGCGACCAAGTGTGTTTTTGCAACGCAAATGTTTCTGACTCTTTTCACGTCGCGACGGTATCCTTTCGCGTCGCGACGGTTTGCAGATTTTCAACAGTTTTTCACTGATTTTGTTTTTGCGATATCGTTTGATCCAGGAACCCGATTGAGGTGTTCTAAGATGCGTTGGAAAGATTATTCAGAGGCCTAACTGAATATTCTATTTTTAAGGTAAAACTGAACTGTTTTGGAGTTGTAAATTGTGTTTGAAAAGCGGTAAATTAGTACCCGAGAGAGAACTTAACCTTTTCTTAATCGAAACTGAATGTTCGAGTATTGCTATGAATGTAAACGGACCTTGAGTTCATATGATTGTAGATATATGTTTATATATCGAGTTGGGTGACGACCTATTGTTCGACATACTAGGCGGGGCAGTCATGATCCCCCACCCTAGGCTCCGTGCCAATAGGAGAATGTACTATTGGTAAGGGTGTTCACTGGGATTAGCACTGGATTGCAGTCGGTGTTATGTCATGAGTTTGTTGTACGTACACCGGGGTTAGCACTTTATTGCAGTCGGTGTCGTACTGTGCGATACACCGGGGTTAGCACTTTATTGCAGTCGGTGCCGCACTTTTGTTTGTTCACGTTCACCGGGGTTATCACTTTATTGCGGTCAGTGTCGTGTTAATTTAAAAAGGATTATTAATTGAGCCAAGAGAGTTAGTGAGGGTCTCGGTAGAACTCACTGAGATTGTATCTCACTGTTTAAATGTTGTTGTTTTACAGAGACACAGGGGTAGCGGAAATCCAAGAGGCACGAGTAGGTTAGGCTCGGGCGACTATTAATGACTTAGCATTTATGCTTAAGTTATTTTTTATTTCCTTTGCTGTCTATGTATCGCAACACCATGACTTTAGTATTATGTTTTCTTCCGCTTTCTTGTATGATGCTGAATACTTTAGTAGCTGACAGTGTATGGTCTGAGTACCGTATGGTCTTCTTTGTAAATAAGACTGTTTTGTTTTTAATCAGCGAAAAATTCATAGTGGTATTCAGTGTCTGAGCAGGAAATAATATCTCTGATGTGTTATTAATGTGCACTTGGGTATTTTTCATAAATAGAAATACCGGGGTGTTACAACAGATCTCCGAACACTAATACTCTTACTACCTGAAGATTTTATTTAGATTGCAACTTTCTGAATGACCTTTAAAGGATTACTCGGCAACACAATGGTTGTTTCGGCTACAAAGACTGAGCAGTCACCCACAGTTCCCCCGAACTATCACGGATGCCCATCTATCGTTCCGGAACACCGTTTGTAGTCCTCCTCTTCTGCTGCGTGCTCTGATGAAACGAGAAGGCTAGAAATCCTATGATTTAGGGTTTCAGACATTTTCGGGGCTGAGGCAACCAATTGTCATCATTCTCAGGACGTTGCATGAAATATCGAGTGGATCCAGGCCCAATGTCTCACACAAAATACTGAAAGTTTCTGACAGTCAATGGTCTAAGTCCCTAATTGACCCGATCTACTAACCTTCTGACCGTAAGGTCACTAAGCCCGACTAGGTTGAACTGCTCTGATACCAAAATGTAACACCCTAATATCTCTAACAAGTAGAAATACTAAAATGCACAATTTTGCATACATCAGAGATATATTTCCGGTTTAGATATTGAACACAACTAAAAATTTTCGATGATTAACATCAAACAGTCTTAACACCTCATAACTGAATTGAAAACCATATCGGTTCCATGTCCTTCAATATCCTCATAACCTAGTGTTCAATACCATCACAAGAAAAGCGGAAACGATTACATAACTTCAAACAAATTCAAGTCATACTATCGAGTTACAAAGACAACAAGGAAACTCAATATAAAAGATAATAGAACTAAGTCCTCAATCTTCTCCTCAAGCACGTTACCTAGCCGTGCCTCTTTGCTTTCTTCTTTCCCTATTTCTCTGTAGAAACAACAACATATAAACAGTGAGATACAATCTCAGTGAGTTCTACCGACACCCCTAACTACACTTTCGGTTCACTTATGCATTCTTGAACCTAAACAGAATAAAATTGAGTCTAGTTTCTAACGTAACAACAATCGTTCAAAACGGAGTTCAATTGAGAGCATAAAACCCAAAACATTGAACCTATACCCAGTTTAACTTCAGAAATTTGACCTAACTTGGGATACTCATATTTCGAGCAACACAATTCCAATTTTGATAAAACTAGTGCCAAAATGACCAGTATTAAATCTAGTTTCTAACTAAACAAGTCCTATAATTTTTGGACTAACAGAACATTCCCAGTTTTAACAAGACCGCGACTATGTCCAGAATGCTTCCAAAATATTACCTTAACTTGTAAAACCTATATACTGAGCTATACAACTCCAACTTTGATGAAACCAGTGCCAACTTAAATAGACTTAAGTCTAGTTTCCAAACATGTAGGACACAGAATTTTGTGATTACAAGAATTCACGCAACAATCAAAATACAGAACACATCCAGAAAACTTTCAACAGTGGAATTCTATCATCAATTTTGACTAATTTCCAGCAACCATCACTTTGAAACAAAACACACAATACATATATCACATTAGAACCGAACATACAAGATGGGGAACTCACCAAAACAAAGTCCAACAACATATAATGCATCGATTCAATCATTCATTACGAGACGCCAAAATACGTAATTTTTGGACTCTTAAACTTTTGAAACAAATAAATATAAGCTAACCAATCACAGTGGCAATCAAATTCAGAAACATATCAATTCCTAAACGTGAGTAGAACTCACCCGAAGTGACGAAATCGAAACAATGCGATAATTCACGCAAGGTACAAAACAAGTAGCCACTCGAACAATCCCCGTAACGGTTTCCTAAGTTCCCGAAACACTCCAAATTCGAATTTGACTACTCAATGTGGCTGAAATCAGAATGCTGCTTGTGAATGTGCTCTAATATTGATTCTTGAACTTCAACAACTGATTTTGAGGCTTCAAAGACAACATGCAATGGTGTTTACTCCGGTCTCTCTCACGATTAATCCTTCACTAAATTTTAAGTCCACGACAACACCTTAGACCATATCCAGACATACTAATGGCAATCCAAAAACACTTTTTCAATCATTAATTCATGTTCAAAGCAATATCTTACAAACACGATGCAAGGAAACATGTAACCTAACCTCGCTTCTTATAACCACTTTCGGATTCATTTAATACCTTGTGTCAATTTGAAACACTCTATCATTCAATCAAGCCACATCATAAACAATCAGCATGCATCTTATTCAAGCAACACAATCATCAATCAATAACAACATAAGTGGAAAACTCATCCATACATAGCAATTTCATATCTCGCGTTGAATGCTGAACGATGTTAGATTCAGCACATACTTATTCTATTGATACTCAACCAATAGAACATTGAAAACAGTTACCTCGCTTTTACTTGTCGAACTGACTGTAGTCCAACTGACTTCTTCTAATCTTCTTAACAAGGGTTAACATCTATAACTCGACCATTGTAGTGGAGACTAGGGTAGACATCATGGCTTAAGGACTATTACTCAAACACCGCTTAATACTTCCATCTTTCCTTATTAGTCAACGCACTAGCGCACTCGTCCCAATCTCCACTCTTGCGGCTGGTAAAGTTTGAAACATTACCTTTTAATTCACTTGGAGATACCTCTAGTGCCTTGGGTTAGGTTCGGGAACAATCACTGTTCGAGACAGACTCATATAAGTGGGTAGGGTTTTCATAAAAAATTTGCTTGACACCATTTGAACGTAAAACAATGTTCCCACATACCCATGGGAGTCAGCTTCATCAACTAAACCCAAAATACTAGTAAGGGTATCTCCATACCTCATGAATTGGTCTTTGGTACTCAACCATAAAACACAGAAATCTTATTCTGGTATACGATGTTTTGGAAACCTATTAATCATACGACTTCTCCAAAACCGACTATCCTCTTGGGATCTCCAATACTTAGACACAAAGGTACGAGGAGCTGTAATACAATAGGGATCTCCCTGAAGAGGCATAACTGCTTCCCCTGAAAGAAAAGAAACTTACTAGAAATGTATAGACTTCATCTTAACATAAGGAATCGTTGACTAATCTAGGTGTAAACGGCTACGTTTGGATTACGTATGGAATTGGGATAATTGTAGTATCAAAGAAACAAGAAAATAGAAGGATTCTTTTAGGGAATCAAACGGGCGCACGATTAGTGCATCCTAGGTTGATTCAGAAAACGAATTCCAACCATTTCGAACATTCCTTTGATCCTCCTTCTTTACGAATTCCATAAACAATACAAATAAAACTAGTACAACTATCATGGTCAACCAATTCGGAACTTGTCCTATCTAGAAAACCGCAAAACATTCATCACCTAGGTAAATTGAACTTTTCCTTTCTCAACATACAGCGGGGTGCCTAGTAGTCTAGGACCTTTGAAGATTCTAGTGATTGCTGAAAGGACTATGACTACGAAGAACTATTTCTGAGAGATGGCCCTTTTTAGGACTCTAAAGGATATTATCCTAATCCGGTATCTATGAACTTAGTCTGAATGGTTGGGGAATTCTCTTCCCATTTCCCATGCTACTTGAGAGTGTATTTCTACGACACCTTAGGGTTTAACGGCTTAAGGTCGGGAAAGAGTATCCTTCAGAATTAAGATTAGAGACACCTTCTAAAACCTACTCAGACGTGTAGATAGTTTCGTTAGCTTTCCAACGCATCTCGGAACATAAAAATCGGGGTTCCAGATTAACAGTTATGAATAAAACAAGTCGGAAGACTAGCAAAAATATCTTACAGGCCGGAACTGGCATACTCCTAACCGAAGGGTTGCAATAAAGCTACTTCTCTCGACATCACATACTAGCCCCTTCTTGAAAGGGAACCGATTCATAAATCTTGATCAGCAACTAATCTAACGAACGTTGGGTAGTTCTACTTACCAATACTTCTACTCCGATTATGGTTTACTAACCCGGCTTCATGACATTTCAAAAGGCTGCTCTGAGGGAAAAAATGGTACTTGACCTAGACTAGAGACTATCCGAAGGATTTCTCTGAACTGTGACATAAGTTAGGGTTAACTCGTATCATAAGGTAATGTTAACTATTAGACTTTATCTTGGGGACTCAGAAACTTGGTTGAACAGGGATCAGAGTGTTGCGGTGTCGGTTACACCTAAACAGATCTCCGAACATTAATACTCTTACTACCTGAAGATTTTATTTAGATTGCAACTTTCTGAATGACCTATAAAGGTTTACTCGGCAACACAATGGTTGTTTCTGCTCCAAAGACTGAACAGTCGCCTACAATTCCCCCGAACTATCACGGATGCCCATCTATCGTTCCGGAAAACTGTCTGTAGTCCTCATCTTCTGATGCGTGCTCTGATGAAATGAGAAGGCTAGAAATCCTATGGTTTAGGGTTTCGGACATTTTCGGGGCTGAGGCAACCAATTGTCATGATTCTCAGTACGTTGCATGAAATATCGAGTGGATCCAGGCTCAATGTCTCACACAAAATACTGAAAGTTTCTGACAGTCAATGGTCTAAGTCCCTAACTGACTCGATCTACTAACCTTCTGACCGTAAGGTCACTAAGCCCGACTAGGTTGAACTGCTCTGATACCAAAATGTAACACCCTAATATCTCTAACAAGTAGAAATACTAAAATGCACAATTTTGCATACATCAGAGATATATTTCCTGTTTAGATATTGAACACAACTAAAATTTTTCGATGATTAACATCAAACAGTCTTAACACCTCATAACTGAATTGAAAACCATATCGGTTCCATGTCCTTCAATATCCTCATAACCTAGTGTTCAATACCATCACAAGAAAAGCGGAAACGATTACAGAACTTCAAACAAATTCAAGTCATACTATCGAGTTGCAAAGACAACAAGGAAACTCAATATAAAAGATAAAAGAACTGAGTCATCAATCTTCTCCTCAAGCACATCACTTAGTCGTGCCTCTTTGATTTCTTCTTTCCCTATTTCTCTGTAGAAACAACAATATATAAACAGTGAGATACAATCTCAGTGAGTTCTACCGAGACCCCTAACTACACTCTCGATTTACTTATGCCTTCTTTTCGTCTCGTAGTTTAATTTATAAACCACGTGCTTTTTTACTTTCTTGTAGTTTAATTTATAAACTACGCCTCTTTAACTTTAAGCACAACATCGACTACCAACTTGCTAATCCTGGTGAATCCTGCACTTAACTCTAACATAACACCGACTGCCAACTTGCTAATCCCGGTGAACCCCCTTCCCATTAGTACTTTCACTAATGGTAAAATCTACAGGGCCTAGGTTAAGGGCTCATGACCTTCCCCGCCAAGTATGCTAACCTCTTTGGGTCGTCACCCATACTCGATATAATTTACTCGATATAATTTTATATATCGTAACCTCAATCAGTCTTTGATGAACTATTTGTTCATCCCACTCTCATGTATTAAAGTTAATTTGAACTCATAGTTCCTTATTTATAACATATCCGTGTACGCTCTCGTTAAACTAGTCATATGGTTTTTATTAAACTTGTATAACCCAATCACAACTCAACCTCAAAACAGACATTTATCACACAATATCAGTCCATACAATCCAAGTATCAATCAATACATTGCATAGGTTCAGAGTTTTCTACAGTAGTACATATGCTTCGGCGAATTATTTAAAATAGCAAATGAAATCGAATTTATACAAACGACCATTCATTGGAAAACTTTGAGTCAAGTTTCTGCATATGATTTTTATTTTTCCGAAACAATGAACCAATTATTACAGTTTTTAGAAACAATCCGGATGGTTTCTAGATTGGACAATTTCTATCCTTCAACTTCTCATCACTCTCAAATGACCTAAACTTAACCAACTGGCACGAAACTTGAACCTAAACAGATGCAAATTGAGTCTAGTTTCTAACGGGACAACAATCGTTCAAAACGGAGTGCAAATGAGAGCACAAAACCCAAAACATTGAACCTATACCCAGTTTAACTTTAGAAATTTGACCTAACTTGGGATACTCATAATTCGAGTTACACAACTCCAATTTGGATGAAACTAGTGCCGAAACGACCAGTAATAAATCTAGTTTCTAACTAAATAAACCCCATAGTTTTTGGACTAACAGAACATTCCCAGTTTCAACAAGATTGCACCTAAGTCCAGAATGCTTCTAAAATATTACCCTAACTTGTAAAACCTATATACTGAGCTATACAACTCCAATTTTGATGAAACCAGTGCCATGTTAAATAGCCTTAAGTCTACTTTTCAAACATGTAGGACACAGAATTTTGTGATTACCAGAATTCACGCAACAATCAAAATACAAAACACATATCCAGAAAATTTTAAACAGTGGAATTCTATCATCAATTTTGACTAATTTCCAGCAACCATCACTTTGAAACAAAACACACAATACATATATCACATTAGAATAGAACATACAAGATGGGTAACTCACCAAAACAAAGTCCAACAACATATAATGCATCGATTCAATCATTCATTACGAGACGCCAAAATACGTAATTTTTCGACTCTTAAACTTTTGAAACAAATAAATATAAGCTAACCAATCACAGTGGCAATCAAATTCAGAAACATATCAATTCCTAAATGTGAGTAAAACTACCCGAAGTGACGAAATCGAAACAATACGAGAATTCACGCAAGGTACGAAACAAGTAGCCACTCGAACAATCCCCGTAACGGTTTCCTAAGTTCCCGAAACACTCCAAATTCGAATTTGACTACTCAATGTGGCTGAACTCAGAATGTTGCTTGTGAATGTGCTCTAATATTGATTCTTGAACTTCAACAACTGATTTTGAGGCTTCAAAGACAACATGCAATGGTGTTTACTCCATTTTTGTTCATATGAGCTCCAAACTTCAAAAATGGCAATTTGAGAAAGATGAGGAATGAGTAGGTAAATCTACTATCAATGTGAAGAGAATGAAGAATGTAGAAGAATGGTATGAAATTTACCTATATGCATCAAGGATTGAGATGGTTTCTCCCTCTTCTCTTCTTCCTCTCACCTTAGCACTCTCTCTCTTTCTCTTTACTCTCTCTTCTTTCAAAGTTTCTGTTTTTGCTGAATGAGAGGGTATGTGATGTGTTTGTGTTTTAATGAGAATAGGGTCAGCTGAAGGCAAGGATTTTAAATAGGCCAAATGACTATTTTTGCCTTTTACACTCTAATTACTCACTTAAACTCCAATTTCAAACAAAAATCAATTAATTAACTCAACCATCCATCCAATTCTCATACTTAGGCAATTTAATAATTGCTTTCATGATGCTAACATGTCTATGACTCGACTTATTATTTAACCGAATAAACAATCGTTAGTTAATTTCGTTAATCGAAATTAACCGAATTGGGGATGTTACAATACACCCCAACTTGAAAAAATTTGTCCTTAAAATTGATCAAGTATTAAGAATTACTAATCGCGGACAGACATTCTCCCGAAGGGTCCTAATTTGAGGAAACGACATTATCGACTTGAAAACCCATTTCTTTATTTGGTACATTAAGATTCTTGCGAATTAACATTTACCATTCGCTTGATTTAAAACTCGGCATTTTCAAAACACACAGTTTAAAATTTCAGTTCAATCATTCAACCTCAACAATCAAAATACTAAATTGTAAGGAAATTTTCTCTAACTACCAAAAGTATACTTAGGTTTAAGGCCGAATTTTTTGAGAATACTTGTTAAGGTTAAAAGTTTTGTCAAAGAGCAATACTTGATAAAATAAAATCCTCTTGTACATTCAATCTAAAACTTTTGATTTGTAGAAAAATGACTCTTTTAATCTATGCAATTAAAGAAAACTCAATTTAAAGGTTGAACCAAAAAGAAGGAAATGTTTGGGATGGCTCGTTTTATACAAAACAAGGAACACTTGTCTGAATTTCAAATCTCAGAAAGAGTGAAATAAATGAGAAAAACATAAAATTTCAGTTGGGCATACTCTAATACCCTAACCATTTCCAAAAAAAAATAAAATTGGTAGAAGATGGGATAGGGGACTTTATCTAACTTGGTAGAAATTCTTTTTAAAGTTCCCAAGAAAACGAATTTTGGTAGATTAAAGCTTGTTGGTGCCTAGGGTTTCGAATTTGGGTGCCTAGGGAAGTATTTGATGCTTCAAAGTTGAAATTTCTTGTGTGTTTGTGTGTTGGAACCGACAGTCGAGGTGAGTTCTACGAATTTGCTTCTGTTTTCAGTTAAAAACATTTGTATTTCTGAATTGGATTGATAATGTGTTTGATTGTTGAAATTTGATGAATGTTTGATGCCAATTTTTATGCTAAACTCACTGTTTGGGGTGTTCTGGGTATAGGTTCGGTTATACAGTAGCTGGGAACTATCTAGTGGTCCAAAAATTATGTGGTTTAACTTTTTAGAAACTAGACTTAATTCTTGTTAATTTGGCATTGGTTTGGTTGCATTGGGAGTTGTATAGCATAGGTGACACAAGTTAGATTAAAATTCTGGAAACAATCTGGATATAGGTTCAGTATTTCGGGCATGGTATTTCCATTTGAACTCCTTTGTGAATGATTCTTGTTTTATTGAAATCTAGACTTAATTGGCCACGATTTAGGCTCCAGTCCCATGTAATTTGAGTGAGTCTTGATCATTTTAGGAAGGTTGCAAGTTAGGTCACAGTAGCTGTCCCCTGTTCTAAACATTGCAGATTGTTTGATGAATCTGCACTGATTGCACTACTAGAAAAGTTGATTTTAGTGAGGAATTTTAGAGAGGGATAACTATGCCTCACTATTAGTGAGGGATTTAGCTACGAAAATAAGTAATCAGCCCTGATTTATGTTTGTGACGAATTTAGAGACGGAAAAATATCCCTCTCAAAAAATTCCGTCTCTAAATTCGTCACAAAATATCAAAAAGCTGTTTAGAGACGGATCTAGAGATGAAAAGGCATCCCTCGCTATTAGTGAGGAAATAAATTCGTCACAAAATATCAAAAAGCTGTTTAGAGACGGATCTAGGGATGAAAAGGCATCCCTCGCTATTAGTGAGGAAATACTAATTCCTCGCTAACCCAAAATTTTGTCAGCTCTCCAATATTTCGCTTCCCTCTCTTTTCAATTTTATTTCCCTCACTCGCTAATAATAATCTTTTATAATTCCTTACAAACAAAAAACCCTCCCCTGCTGAACCTCCCCTTCTACGTGAAACAACCATGGCTTCCCCCTCTTCTGCGTAACCCTCCCTCTTCTGCGTAACCCTCCTCTTCTGCGCCACTCACCACAACCACACCACAACCCTCACCTCCACCACTCACCATTCATCAAAACCCTCAGAATCACCACACACCAAAACCGTAACCATCACCATACACCAAAACCCTAATTTTTGTGAAGTTGCGATTTCCTTTGGGTTTCTCTTCTGCACTGGTAAGTTGCGATTTCCTCCTCCTGGTTTTCTCTTCTGCGATTTCCTCCTATGTTACTTATTTCGTCCCTCTCTCCAATTTCCATCTCCCCTACTTGCGATTTTAATTTGTTTTTTCCTCTTCTTGTTTTTTCTCTTTCAGATAGGAAGACTTTTATGGTGATGTTCTAGCCAAGGTAACACTTTTCCTCTTTCTCTGATGTTGTGATTGTTGAACCAAGGGTAAACACTCCTTTATTTTGTATGATAACAAATTACATCATATCTACTAATGTTTCAAGTTGAGCAAAGTGCAGGACTTAATTTAAAGAGAAGAAGACACAAAAGAAGAGAAGCTTGAAGAAGAAGCAACATATGAAGTTCAAAACCCTAATTTGTGTCTAAGCCTTATTTAGGACACTTTGTAAAGGTCCTATCACCTAAAGTGTGTGGCACTTTAGCTATTGAGAGAGATGACTTTTCAAAACATGCATGATGCATAAAAATAGTTTTGAAAATGTTTTACAAAATTGCATGCATACATAAAGTCACCAAAACCCTAAAAACTATTTTGTGGAAAGTTTGAAATCAGTTCCTATCATTTTATAAAATATATAATCGATTAGCTTATGTTACTAAGAGGTACATAATCGATTATATAACTTCACAATGTTTCCATATATATGTATATAATCGATTATGCATTCCTTCTCACCAAGAGATAATCGATAATGAAGCAAATCCTACCTTCCTTATTTAGACATCCTGTGAAATTCTTGACAACAAATAATCGATTACTTGCTCAACATTACCACATGTAATAATCGATTATGATGCATTCCATACCTTCCTTTTTTAGACATAATCGATTAAGACCCTATTGCACTACTTGTAATAATCGATTATGAGCCTTTCCATACCTTCCTTTTTAGTGAGATAATCGATTATCCCACATTGCACTTGAGAAAGATAATCGATTACAACATGCATTAATTGTATTTTTCAAAAATCAAACCTCTCCTATCACTATAAATAGGAGTGTGATTTCATTTCTCAAATACACCTCTTCTTCTCACAATTTCTCTCTACTCTTCATATTCGAAATTCTAGATCTATATTCTTGTGCTTCATACTTTTATTTTTGAAAGCTTTTCATTTTCATCTAGATCTAAGAATATAGTGCTTCATTGTTAAATCTTGTTAAAAGCTTTTTTGTTTTTCGAAAATAATATATCTTTTCTAAAAAGCTTTTATATTTTTGCAAAGCTAGCTTCCATTGTCAAATCAATCTTTAAGCTTTTGTAAATACAAGATTTCATATTCCATATCATTTTTAGAGCATCTAAAAATCCTAAGATCACTCATCTCTCTCAGTTCTAAACTGACACATTCTAAGAAGTGATTGGATCTCTAGATCTCAATTGTGTAAACCTTATATTGTTTTTGTGGTTTTCTTGAAATCCTGAGAAGCTTTACTTGGGTCTCTCAATCGGGTGATTGAGTTGGTTTAGAAATCCTTAGCGGGTGCTTGGGTTCTCAGTTCAGGGGAATTGAGATTCACTAGTGTTGAAGTCGACTGTTTGTATTAAACTCTCTTCAATATAGTGGTTGCTAAGTCCAAGGGTTGAAAAGCCTAAGGCCGAGGACGTAGGGGTTTTATCCCGAACCTCGCTAAATATCTGTGTCCCTCTATCCCTTCTCTCTTTATATTTTGCACTATTATTATAACTGTTTATTATTAATATTATTGTGCGTATATATATATATATTGATATTATCACTATCATTATTACTGTTTATTGTTAATATTACTGTGCTTATATTATTCAATACTATCACTACTCTGTCATATCAATAAACATATTAATTGTGATATTATCAATACTCATCAATCATCTTCTACTCCTCTTCTCTAAGATCTACTATATCTCATATATCATCTTTATCTCACTAATAGATCTAATATATTCAATATCCTGAATATCTCTTATAATATCTTTATTGGCAATATTGAATACAATTTAAACAACTCTTGCTTGTTTTCTTATCCAAAAGTTCAAATCACATTTTCCGCATCCGATTTGAAAAAGAATATAATCATCATTTGCGAAAAGAATCCATATTTACTCATAACCTTATTCACCCCCCCCCCCTCTAAGGTTATACAATAAGTCTAACAGTGGTATCAGAGCTAGGAATTGCATATTAGAGCTTTACATCTCGCAATTCTAAATCTATCCTTTACATATCTGTAATTATGGGTTCTTTCATGAAAGAAGGAATGTCCTCTAATAGGCCTCCTCTATTTGATGGTACTAACTACGATTACTGGAGTAGTCGTATGCAATGTCATGTGTAGGCAATTGACTTCACTCTATGGAGAATCATAGTGGATGGTCCTCTAATCCCGATGAAGATCAAGATCACAAAACCAGGTAATACTGATGGTGACACTTCAAAAATTCAAGCCACCGGAAAAGCTGAAGAAGTACCGGTGGAAGACATCTACACCATCGACCTGAGTGAGTTAAGAAAATCTAAGCTTGACAAGATATCCCTAAATGCAAAGGCCATGAATATTCTTCATCTATCACTCTGTGAAGAAGAATATGGCAGAGTAAAAGGGTGTCAAAGTGCAAAGGAAATCTGGGACTGCCTACAAGCCACTCATGTCGGGACAAGCCAGGTAAAAGATACTAAAATTAGAATTCTCACCTCTGAATATGAAAGTTTTAAAATGAAAGAAGGTGAGTCTGTCGCAGCAATGCATCAAAGATTAAATTTAATTATAAACAACTTGAGGGCCTTAGGAAAGAAATACACCAACAAGGATTTGAATGGAAAGATCCTTGAATCCTTAACTGGTGAATTCTTCCCTAAGACTTGTGCTATAACCGAAGCCAAAGACATTGGCACTTTACCTCAAGAAGACCTTATTGGATCATTGCTAGCCTTTGAGGTAGTTCTGGCTGCCAAAAAGAGCCAAGAAAAAGAAACTGTAAAAGAGAAGAAATCTCTTGCCCTTGCTGCTAAAAACACTAAAGTAGCAAGGAAAGAGGTTGAATCTGAAGAAGACACCGATAATGAAGATATGGCTATGTTTTCCAAGAACTTCAAAAGATTTATGAAATACAACAAACATGGTAAAAGTGACTCTTCAAAGAAATTTGGATACAACAAAGAGGAAAAGCATGAAAAGAGAGAGGAACAACCAAGATGCTTCGAATGCAACAAACCCGGTCACATCAAAGCAAATTGCTACAAGCTGAAATCTAAGAAAAAGAAAGCAATGAAAGCAACTTGGGAGAACACCGACACTGAAAGTGAGACCGAAGAAGAAGAAGTTGCAAATGCTGTCTGTCTCATGGCAAAGAACACAGCTGAAGCAACATGGGATAATCTCAGCACTGATGGTGAATCAGATGAAGATGAGCAGACTGACAATGCTGTCTGCAATATGGCAAGCCTTAACTCCTCTAGTCTTTCTGATTCTTCTATACATGATGATTCATTTGATGATGCGTGTAGTAGTCACAATTTGAGTGAGGCTTTTGAAGTTCTTTATTTTGAACATGAAACTCTTTTGTTAAAATCTAAGAAATTGACAAAGAGAAACAAAAGCATGCTCACTCAAATCGAGACTCTTGAAAATGAGGTAGTTAAATTGAAGAATGAGCTACATAAAACAAAACCTTTCAACCTTGAATTTCTTGAGCTTAAACAAAATTTTGAAAAAGTCAAGGTTGAAAATGAATTTTTGAAAGAATCTTTGAAAAAGTTTGAGGTTGGTGAAAAGACCTTGACCAAGCTACTTCACTCCCAACATGAATATGTTGATAGGAGAGGTATTGGGTACAAAGGTAATTCCACCTCCTCTGTTTTGAACAAGAAAATAACTTTTGTAGCTGCTACTTCAAGTTATACACCTACTGTATTCTCATGCACCTATTGTCAAAAAGGGAACCATAGCTCTCTTAGATGTCCTATTCGTAAATTATGTGAGCTAGGTACCCTTATACCTGCCTATGAGAAACCAAGGTGGATTGTGAAAGCAAACCCCTTGACGACTAACCCCCAAGGACCCAACAAAATTTGGGTACCTCGTACTAGTTGTTAAATGTTCCTCTTGTAGGTTGGTCCTTCATCTAAAAAGAAAAACGTGTGGATGGTTGATAGTGGATGCTCAAGGCATATGACTGGTGATGCTTCACTATTCCTGAAATTGAGCAACAAAGCTAGTGGATCTGTAGAATTTGCCAACAATGAATCTGCTCAAGTAATAGGTAAAGGTTGTGTGGGTAAGGAAAACACAATTAAAATTAAAAATGCTTTATTAGTTGATGGCGTTAAATTTAACTTACTAAGTGTTAGCCAATTATGCGATAATGATTTTGATGTGCACTTTTCTGTTGATAAATGTGTTATTACCCATATGACTTCTAAACTCTACATTACTGGCTTTCGAGAAAACAATGTATACTATGTTGATTTTGATAATGTAAGTGATGATATAGTATGCATGCCTACCTTGATTGATGATGTGGATCTGTGGCATAGACGTTTAGGACATGCTAGTATAGAACATCTATCTAAGTTAAGTAAGAATGAGCATGTTAGAGGTCTACCTAAATTGAAATATGAAAAAGGCCAATTATGTGATGCATGTCAACTTGGTAAAATGCACAAAACCTCTTTTAAATCAAAACCGGTTATTTCCACCAAAAATGTGCTTGAACTGCTACATCTTGATTTGTTTGGTGAAATTGATGTCGTAAGTCTAGGAGGGTCTAAGTATGTCTTTGTTATTGTTGATGATTATTCTAGATATACTTGGGTTATCCTACTTGCAAATAAAAGTGATGCTTTTAACGAGTTTGCTAAGTTGTGCAGAAAACTACAAAATGAGAAAAACTTAGCCATCAAAGAAATTAGAAGCGATCATGGAGGAGAGTACGAAAATTCATCATTCAAGACTTGGTGTGAAAAGTATGGCATTCATCATAACTTTTCAGCTCCAAGAACTCCTCAACAAAATGGTGTGGTAGAAAGAAAGAACAGAACTATACAAGAGATGAGCAGGACAATGCTGAATGAGCACAACCTTCCCAAATACTTCTGGGGTCATGCAGTAGATACAGCTTGTCACGTGCTAAATCGAGTATACTCAAGGCCATCTCTCAACAAGACGCCATACGAGCTGTGGAATGGTAGAGCTCCTAATATTTCATATTTCAAAGTGTTTGGAAGTAAGTGCTTTATTCTCAACACAAAGGACAAGTTGGGTAAGTTTGATGCTAAATCAACTGAATGTATTTTTATGGTTTATTCAAGTCATAGTAGATCTTATATCGTTTACAATAAGATTGATAAAACTATGCAAGAATCTATTCATGTTTCTTTTGATGAAACTAACCCTTTTGTCAAGAAAGCTGATGATGAGAATGAAGTGATAGAAGTGATCGAAAATAGATCACCTGAAACTAACAATGAAAGTGTAGAAGAAGCAGAGGTGGAAGTTGAACCTCAAATTGAAGTTGAAATGGAACGAGAACCTCAAGACATCGACGAAAATATCCATGGAAGAACACATGATGATCTGCCCAAGTCATGGAAATCAGTTCGAGATTATCCCCTGGAGCAGATTATCGGTAGTCCTTCAAAGGGAGTAAAAACTCGTTCTTCCCTTAATCTTTTATGCTTTCACAGTGCTTACGTCTCTCAAATAGTCCTAAATAATATCAAGGAAGCTTTAATTGATCCAGAGTGGGTTTTGTCAATGCAAAAAGAACTTGAACAATTTGAAAGAAATAAAGTTTGGCACTTAGTTGAAAAACTGGTCGATCGGACCATCATAGGAACTAAATGGGTTTTTCGTTACAAACTTGACGAAAATGGAACAATTTTATTAAACAAAAGTCGTCTAGTAGTTCAAGGTTTTAATCAAATCGAAGGGGTGGATTTTGAAGAAACTTTTGCTCCTGTGGCTAGATTGGAGTCCATTAGAATATTTTTGGCATTTGCCTCCTACATGGATTTCAAACTACACCAAATGGATGTCAAAAGTGCCTTCCTAAATGGTTTCTTAGAAGAAGAAGTTTATGTAAAACAACCCCCTGGTTTTGAAGATTTTAAAAATCCCGATCACGTCTTTAAACTTGACAAAGCCCTCTATGGATTGAAACAAGCCCCTAGAGCTTGGTATGAGAGATTAAGCAGACATCTAATTGCCAATGGTTTCCAAAAGGGTAAGATTGATTCTACCTTATTCCTTAGAACCAAGGGCAAACATATCATAGTAGTCCAAATATATGTGGATGATATTATCTTCGGTTCTACTAATGATGATTTATGTAAGGAATTCTCTGAAATGATGACAAGCGAATTTGAAATGAGCATGGTGGGCGAACTCAACTTTTTCTTGGGACTTCAAGTGAAACAATTAAATGAAGGAATCTTCATATCCCAAACAAAGTTCTCAAAGGAATTGCTGAAGAAATATAACATGAATGACGCAAAAGAAATCAGCACTCCTATGGCAACAGCAACTAAACTAGATAAGGATGAGCAAGGTAAACCGGTAAATGAAACTATGTATCGAGGTATGATAGGTAGTCTCTTATACTTAACTGCGTCTCGTCCTGATATTATGTTTGCTGTATGTCTGTGTGCTCGATTTCAAGCATGCCCAAAAGAATCACATTTAAAAGCTGTAAAACGGATTCTTAGGTATGTTAAAGGGACCATAGACTTTGGTTTGTGGTACCCGAAATCGAGTACGTTTGATTTAGTTGGTTTTTCTGATGCTGATTTTGCAGGTTGCACTATTGATAGAAAAAGTACTAGTGGAATTTGTCATTTTCTTGGTCCTTGTTTGACCTCTTGGTCTAGTAAGAAGCAGAACAGTGTTGCTTTGTCCACAGCTGAAGCTGAATATGTGGCTGTTGGAAACTGCGTCGCACAAGTTCTGTGGATGAAACAAACTTTGGAAGACTTTGGTCTAATTTTTGAAAGTGTGCCTGTTTTGTGTGATAATACAAGTGCTATTAATATTGCTAAGAACCCTATACAACACTCTAGAACTAAACACATTGACATACGACATCACTTTATTAGAGATCATGTGTCTAGGGGGAGCATTGCACTAAAATTTGTAGGCACGGATGACCAACTAGCGGATATCTTCACTAAACCCCTAGCCGAAGCTCCTTTTTGTAAAATCCGTAGAGAGCTAGGGATGCTTGATTATGCTAGTTTATAAAATGTTTTCTATTTGTTTTTTCACCCCCCTCCTTTTTGATGAAAACAAAGGGGGAGAAAATATGCAAGTTACTATTATATGTGGGGAGAAAATAGGAGAAAATATATGCTTATGCTTAGGGGGAGCTTTTTGAAAAAAGAATTTTCATTATTATCAAACCCTATGCATAATGTAATTTGTTATCATCAAAAAGGGAGAGTTTGTTGAACCAAGGGTAAACACTCCTTTATTTTGTATGATAACAAATTACATCATATCTACTAATGTTTCAAGTTGAGCAAAGTGCAGGACTTAATTTAAAGAGAAGAAGACACAAAAGAAGAGAAGCTTGAAAAAGAAGCAAAATATGAAGTTCAAAACCCTAATTTGTGTCTAAGCCTTATTTAGGACACTTTGTAAAGGTCCTATCACCTAAAGTGTGTGGCACTTTAGCTATTGGGAGAGATGACTTTTCAAAACATGCATGATGCATAAAAATAGTTTTGAAAATGTTTTACAAAATTGCATGCATACATAAAGTCACCAAAACCCTAAAAACTATTTTGTGGAAAGTTTGAAATCAGTTCCTATCATTTTATAAAATATATAATCGATTATCTTATGTTACTAAGAGGTACATAATCGATTATATAACTTCACAATGTTTCCATATATATGTATATAATCGATTATGCATTCCTTCTCACCAAGAGATAATCGATTATGAAGCAAATCCTACCTTCCTTATTTAGACATCCTGTGAAATTCTTGACAACAAATAATCGATTACTTGCTCAACATTACCACATGTAATAATCGATTATGATGCATTCCATACCTTCCTTTTTTAGACATAATCGATTAAGACTCTATTGCACTACTTGTAATAATCGATTATGAGCCTTTCCATACCTTCCTTTTTGGTGAGATAATCAATTATCCCACATTGCACTTGAGAGAGATAATCGATTACAACATGCATTAATTGCATTTTTCAAAAATCAAACCTCTCCTATCACTATAAATAGGAGTGTGATTTAATTTCTCAAATACACCTCTTCTTCTCACAATTTCTCTCTACTCTTCATATTCGAAATTCTAGATCTATATTCTTGTGCTTCATAGTTTTATTTTTGAAAGCTTTTCATTTTCATCTAGATCTAAGAATATAGTGCTTCATTGTTAAATCTTGTTAAAAGCTTTTTTGTTTTTCGAAAATAATATATCTTTTCTAAAAAGCTTTTATATTTTTGCAAAGCTAGCTTCCATTGTCAAATAAATCTTTAAGCTTTTGTAAATACAAGATTTCATATTCCATATCATTTTTAGAGCATCTAAAAATCCTAAGATCACTCATCTCTCTCAGTTCTAAACTGACACATTCTAAGAAGTGATTGGATCTCTAGATCTCAATTGTGTAAACCTTATATTGTTTTTGTGGTTTTCTTGAAATCCTGAGAAGCTTTACTTGGGTCTCTCAATCGGGTGATTGAGTTGGTTTAGAAATCCTTAGCGGGTGCTTGGGTTCTCAGTTCAGGGGAATTGAGATTCACTAGTGTTGAAGTCGACTGTTTGTATTAAACTCTCTTCAATATAGTGGTTGCTAAGTCCAAGGGTTGAAAAGCCTAAGGCCGAGGATGTAGGGGTTTTATCCCGAACCTCGCTAAATATCTGTGTCCCTCTATCCCTTCTCTCTTTATATTTTGCACTATTATTATAACTGTTTATTATTAATATTATTGTGCGTATATATATTGATATTATCACTATCATTATTACTGTTTATTGTAAATATTACTGTGCTTATATTACTGTGATATTATCAATACTCATCAATCATCTTCTACTCCTCTTCTCTAAGATCTACTATATCTCATATATCATCTTTATCTCACTAATAGATCTAATATATTCAATATCCTGATTATCTCTTATAATATCTTTATTGGCAATATTGAATACAATTTAAACAACTCTTGCTTGTTTTTTATCCAAAAGTTCAAATCACATTTTCCGCATCCGATTTGAAAAAGAATATAATCGTCATTTGCAAAAAGAATCTATATTTACACATAACCTTATTCACCCCCCCCTATAAGGTTATACAATAAGTCTAACAGTGATTAATGGATAAATTAGGGTTTCTGATTTTATGCTCAACGATTCTGTTTTGATTCTGATACCTGACTGTGTTTGAATGGCTGTGATGTATTGTATCTGGAAAATTCATAATCTGGAAAATTTAATAGTTACGTGAATGACTGATTCTGTTTGAATGACTGATTCTGTTTGAATATCACATTCTTTTTGTCCTCATTCGTTCCATGAAGTTACGTATTCTTTCCAATGCTACTTCCAATGTCTGTTCACTGATATTAGCAAAACACACTCTAAACCAACCTGGTTCAGAACAATGACAAGAAGACCCTGGAGATATATTAATCTTCACTTCATTCACAATAATATTCCAAATTTCCAATTCACTTTCCTTAGTATTTGGTTTCACTAACAAAGGACTTAAATTCATCCAACAATACAATCCAGCATTTCCTTCCAAACATTCGATTCCAACACTTCTCAAACCTTCAATAATCTTTTCATATCTTTTCTTATGTCTCTCTATTAACCTTAATATAGTTTTCTGTGAACTTTTTATTTGATAACATAGTTGCTAATAAGTGCTGTGTTTGAGATGATATTAATGTGAAACTCGACATTCTTCTAGCTGTTGTAAGTTGTAACAACCTTATCATTGTATGAGTACATTGTTCCAACTCTGAAACCTGGAAGACCAAGATCTTTTGAAAGACTATAAACAATGTGAACTCTTTCTGAGTTTTTGTATTGTTGAGTTTCAAGGATTTCTGCTATGCTTATAAACTCTGAGGAACTGAAAACTGAACCTGAGTAGATTTCATCTGAGATGAGATGAATGTTTTTGTGTCACAAAGTCCAAAATACCCTCTAGAATTGAACGTTCAATTGTTGCACCTAAAGGGTTTGAATGGTTTGTGATTAGTACTCCACTTACTTTCATCTTCATTGATTCTGCTTCTTTTAATGCAGATTCTAAAGCTTGAGGAGTCACTTGAAAATTGTTTAAGCTGTCACAGAGTATTGGTACTATTTTTACTCCAGTTCTCGAGCTATCAAGTATCTTCAGTTACAATCTGGAGCTAAAATTCAAGTCACTCGAGATATGGATTCTGATCCTAATTCTCAAACTAGGACGGTTGAGCTTGTTGGTACTTCTGATGCTATTGCTACTGCTGGGTGTAACACCCCGGTATTTCTTTCTACTGAGAATACCCAGGTGCACATTAGTAACACATCAGAGATATATTTCCTGCTTAGACACTGAATATTACTATAAATTTTTCGCTGAATAAAACCCAAACAGTCTTATTTACAACAAGACAATATGGTTCTCAGACCATATACCATCAGCAATTATAGTATTCAGTATCATACAAGAAAGCGGAAGAAAGATATACCTTAAATACATAATGTTCTAGTATACAGACAACAGAAGGGAAATGAGCTTAAACATAAAGCTAGACTATCAGCAACCAATCCGAGCTCAACCTACTCGCGCCTCTTGGATTTCCGCTGTCCCTGTGTCTCTGTAAAACAACAACATTTAAACAGTGAGATACAATCTCAGTGAGTTCTACCGAGACCCCTACTAACTCTCTCGGTTCAATTAAAAATCCTTTTTTAAAATCAACACGACACCGACTGCAAATCCAGTGCTAATCCCGGTGAACGTGAACAAACAAAGTGCGGCACCGACTGCAAATCCAGTGCTAATCCCGGTGTATCGCACAGTACGACACCGACTGCAAATCCAGTGCTAATCCCGGTGAACGTACAACAAACTCATGACAAAACACCGACTGCAAATCCAGTGCTAATCCCGGTGAACCCCCTTACCAATAGTACATTCTCCTATTGGCACGGAGCCTAGGTTGGGGGAGCATGACTGCCCCGCCTAGTATGTCAAAACATGGGTCGTCACCCAACTCGATATACATATAAACATATATATCTACAGTACTATGAACCCACGGTCCATCAAATCAGACAATCCATGAAACACTTAATCCACAATTTTATAAAATCCAAGTTCACACTCGCAATCTAGTTGACCACTTTTCGACATAATTTTCAATATCAAAAACAGTTCATTTTGCCTTAAAAATAGAATATTCAGTTAGACCTCTGAATAAGCTTTCCAACGCATCTTAGAACACCTCAATCGGGTTCCCGGATCAAAAGTTATCGCGAAACGAAAAACAGTGTTTGGTTGCTGAAATTCTGCCAATTGGCGCGCGAGTGGCGCGCGGCGCGCAAACGGCGCGCGAACTGACAGCAGGTTCTGCCAACTGGCGCGCGAGTGGCGCGTGGCGCGCAAACGGCGCGCGAACAGACAGCAGGGGGGTCTGTCAAGGGCAGATTTTGGCGGTTTCGCGCGAAAATCGCGATTCCGCTTAATTCCGATTCTCGTTCCGATTGAAAACAGTTTTCACACACATATAATCAGACCCAATCAACATCAAACAATCAATCAATCCAATCAAAAACTCAATCAAAACGAATCGTATTAAAACGCGACATATTTTCAAATAACGGTTCTAAATCAAAATCTCTCGAATCAAATCACCAAAAATTCCATTTTTAACGCGACGCAACCCGAGACTCGCCCCAATCGATTCCTAACCCGAATCAGACAGTATCACATAATATTCCAGTCCAGCGAAAGCGATAAAACAATTTATCAATTAATTCGAAAAACAAAAATCCTAAACGTGAGTAGAACTCACCCTCGAAGCGTGTGCCGACACCGAGACTTCAAAATCGCCGAGACTTCGCCAAATCACCGAGACTTTCCGCGACACCGCTTTTCTGACAAAACCGCACGAACGTTCCCCGAATCAACTACACGCTCCGGCGACGTCCGCAACCGCTCCCAAAGTTTCCCACTCGACTTCGAGGCATCCTTTTGACCGAATTACCGAATTCCCCGAAATCCTCCATGAATACTATTCATCATCTTCTCCAACTTCTAATCACTATTCACAAAACCCCAAATCACCCAACTCGCTTCCAATCTTTCAGTCGAACCTCAATCAACGATCCGTCATCCTTGGGTTCGCGCCAAACTCCATCCCAAGCCATCCTTGAGCTTGAACCATCAACAAACCTCCATTTCCTTCAAGATTCGAAAATGGCAAAGTGAGAGAGAGAGAGAGGGTTGATGATGAAGATCTTGGTACCAAATCGAAGAGGAAGTAACGCTGAGCATTTTTCGTGTTGGAAGGAAGTCGTTTTGATGAACCGAACCCTTCCCTTTTTCTTCTTCTTCCTCCTCACCCTTTCTTTCTCTTTTCTCTCCTTTTCTCTCTTTTCTTCTCTGTTTCTCACGCTTCCTTCTCTCTTTTCTTTCTTTCTTTTTAATTATTTCTTTTTCTTCTCACTCACACATACGCATACATATATATATTTATTAATATATAAGTGATAACGTGATCCAATTACCATATCGATCTAAATCTCCAATTTCGATTCCGAAACTTCCTTGATCCATATTATCCGGTTAACGATCTGATAACGACCAATAATTAATTTTTGCACTCAATAAATTTACCAGTCAAGTACTAAATTAATTTAATTGGGTTAACGCCCAAATAATTCTATTAATTATTTTGCTTACACTGGGAGACTCATCAATGAAGTTCTTGCTGAGGTACTTTTTTCCCCCACTTACTTTTTCATTAAACTATCAAGTTGCTCATTCAAATTTACACATCCTATCACTTTGCTCTTTAAGAGATTTACCCTTTCAGAGATCTAGATAGTCATGTCAATGAATTATTAATGTTAAGATCTAAGTTGGAGTCAATTTTTTTAAATTGTGAGACTAAGTTGGTGAGTAATTTAAGGGTTTACTCTTCATTCTATGTTAGTATAGACTCAGTAGTAGAGTTATTATGGATTTAAAATATAGAGGCCCGTGTCTGTTTTTGTTGTGAATGTTAAAGTCGATTTAGTTCTTAATTGAAAGAAGTTTCTCTTATGATTTGTATTGTGCTTTTAATAGGCTGAAGCTGGAGGTTCTGGTGTTGTTACTCGACGAGTGCCTGGACAAGCTGGGTCTGATGAGTTTGTGATGATGATTCCAAATAACAAGGTGGGGAAAGGATTTTATGTAAAAATTGCATGGTTATTTAGTGAAATACTAAGTTTCTTGGATTTATTTTGTTTTGTATTGCTTTGGTTGGATGGCTTGTCTCCTTCATCTCAGGTTGGCCTTATAATTGGTAAAGGAGGAGAAACGATAAAGAGTATGCAACCTTCTACTGGAGCAAGAATTCAGGTTTTCCCTCTTTAGCAATTCCTGCCATCATTTTGTTGTGACTTGGATACCTAGATGCTAAATCAATATTGCTGTATTTTTTTTGAGCCTACCGCGGCTTTTTGATTATTTCCAATATTAGTATTTGACCACGGCAATGACTGGATTTAAAGATGTGGAATTCCCTTATATTGTTGTTCACACTTTGTTGTGCATTCTTTCAGGTGATTCCTCTTCATCTTCCCCCAGGTGACCCATCCACTGAAAGAACATTAAAAATTGAAGGGACCTCTAAACAAATTGAATCTGCTAAACAATTAGTTAACGAAGTCGTCAGTGGTGAGGTATGTTCAGTAACCTTTGTTTTCTTGTTGGATTTGGCCTTGGTTATAGTGTGCTTTGCTTGCCATGTGCCAATTCTAGTTTTGTTCAGATGTTTGATTCTAAATTGCACCATGTAGTTTTTGTATCTCTTGTGATCATTTTGCCAGATGGTTGAGTTTTGATTAAACTAGATGAATTTATATATAGATAATAATTCCTTTGCTTACTGATTGATGATGTTTACCATTCTCTCATAATTGCTGAATGGGTCATCATCAATTCATTGCCATCTTTAACTCAACTTGACCTGATAATTCTTGTAATAATTCTCAATATGTCTGGGTTTACTTTTTTTTGTGATAATTGTTGTTCATTTATTGCAGGTGTCAGAAAAATCTTAATTTTCACTTTGTTAAAATACAAACTGCTTGTGATATATTTAAGCCTATGCAATTTTTTGCCTAACTTTGTAATTGTTAGTTCTTACTAATATTGTGGTGCCATATCATGCCTGTGACTGTAAAATTAATTTGTGTGCATTAAGCTTAATTTCAAGTTTAGATGCAAGGAAAGTGGTTTTTTTTTGTGCATATTGTTCTGGAGTGGGCTCGAAGCCCAATTTTACCCAACAGGCCCAGCGCGGCCCATTACCTGCCTTGCTCCGCAAGACGCGGCCGACTCCGCAAAAAGCGCAACGGCTAGAACGCCTGCGCAGCCAACATTATATATACCACACCAGCATGTGGCTTCAGGTACGTTTTACTGACCTTGTGACCCTGCTCGGTCGCCAGATACTCTAGGTCCTGGCTCCCCTGTTGAATTTTGCTGCGTTGACCTCTCAGGTTAAGAGAAACCCAAGACATGTCCTTTACAGCTGCGACCTCAGGATCTTCTCGATGGTCGCCCTGTTGGCCTCTGTCGGCCGTCTCAGAGCAGTCGGCCGCAGCCTGGCCAATACCTTCGTCACAGGCAACCCGTGCGTTGCTCTCTGCAGTGTCATCGACCACAGCCTCGGTGAACGGCGCCCCACTTCTGTCCGGCCGAGTCCCGGATTTGCTAGAGGAAGTCCAATTCAGGGTCGAAGACCCAGAGGAAGATTCGTCGTTAGAAGAAGACGACCGGGCATGCGCAGAACTTTGCTCCACTGGTCGGGTCATATTGTGTGCAAGAGAAACGGTCGGGATTCCAGAGATACGGCGGGTTTGTTTGGTCCGCGCCAGAATGAACCTGTGGAGGGGAATAACGGTCAAGGTCTTGCTCGCGCGTGGGAAGGGGCGATGTGGTCGTCCCCAGACCTGACACCCCCTCCATCAGATGGAACATAAAAACTCAAATAAAGGAAGAGCGGTCGTAGTTACCTGGAATTAGAGCAAGTTGATTACGAGCGAGCTTTAGTGAGAACGAGCGAGCTTCGGCGGGAGCGAGCGAGCTTTGGCAGGAGCGAGCGAGCTTTGGCAGGAGCGAGCGAGCTTTGGCAGAAGCGAGCGATCAGCGAGAGCAGAGGAGATCGAAGAAACGTGCAAATGGAAATTCCCTTGAACCCTATATATAATGGGCCAACCATCGCCATGGGCCGGAAGCGAAGAGGCGCGACTCTTCACGTACCATCATTGCTTAAACTCCTCGAGTCTTTAAACGTCACCTCATTAAAGTAACTGTCGCCTCAGCATTCATGACGATTGATTGTTAGGCATCACCCCCGAGACGGCACCTGGCCCCGTGTGACCAGGCCGCGTGGCAGCGACCACGCAGTCAACCAATTAGCGATCGACCAGATTACGTTCGACCAGTCGTCGTTCCAGAACGGTCGTTTGTGACCACGCTGGGTGGCAAGGAATCAAGCCTTAGCCCGCCCCCAGGCGACCCAGGCTTGGGGGGCAACTGTTCCGGAGTGGGCTCGAAGCCCAATTTTACCCAACAGGCCCAGCGCGGCCCATTATCTGCCTTGCTCCGCAAGACGCGGCCGGCTCCGCAAAAAGCGCAACGGCTAGAACGCCTGCGCAGCCAACATTATATATACCACACCAGCATGTGGCTTCAAGTACGTTTTTCTGACCTTGTGACCCTGCCCGTTGAAGCACCTCTGACTTGAGCGTTGGAGTGCCTTTGCAGGTACCACCCGCGTGCGGCTCAGAACTTGGTCCTTCATCCCAACGACCGAGCAACATCATCAGGCAACAACAACTCATCGTATTGATCAGGTACGATCACATATCATGTTCCATTTCTTTTTTTTTGAAGTAAATCTCATGTTTCATTTCTAGCTACTTCATTTAGATTTCTAGCTATTTCCTTTTACAATTATTTAGATTTCTAGCTATTTCTCAGCACCAAAAGAAGACTAAATGATAATTTATGTATATTGTTGACTACATCCAAAATATGACCATCATGATGTGAATGCTAAGGGAATTCAATTATGACCATCCAAAATATTATGACAGTGAAATTGTCAAATTAGAATTAGTAAGGTAGTACAGTTGTGGATTGTGATGGCTGGAAATTGTAGGCTAATAGGGTGGTCCAGTAACAGCATGGTCTCAAATCCTTTTCTTGTTTGAGCACCTTGATATGCGTATCTTTTTAAAATTCCTTCCCGTGACAATTGATGTCCTAGTTGTTTTTCGTGTTTGAACTCTATTTTAGTGATATTAAGTGATCCAGTTTAGTTCATCTAACTCAAACGATTTCTGCAAAGTGTTGAATTACATCTAACTTGTTTTATTATAAATGTAGGTTATTGTGGGCTATCTTCATGCCGGCTCCCTTATTGGACCAGGGGGTTTGAAGTTCATTAGTGAAATGGTAGAGGTATGATATTTTGATCGATTCACTGTCATTTTTGGCTAAAGTATTAGAGTGCGATGAATCCAGAGAAAACGAAAACAGAGAAAAGCAAGAAGGAAAATTTTCTGTAACTTAGTTGTATTGATAGTGAACAGATTACAGAGATGTAGTTATATAGGTTTGCTTAACCTGTGCACTGAGGGCTTAACCTACACCCAGTTAGTTACAGAGCTTTAGCTCACTAACAGATTCTGAAAACAGAATACCAGCCCAGCATTCTGAGGCCTAACAGTTGCAGCAAGTTGCTAAGGCAACTAGCGCCAAGTTTTAACTAACATAGCAGTGCATTATACTCTTATATGAAGCAAGCTGTCATCAAAGACTATCTACATCAGTTACACATCAGATGGAATAACTTAGTCCATGGCTACCTGCTCCATCCATTAAAGAAACAATGCAAGGATAATATTTCCGTTGGGCTTCTGAATTTTGAATTCAATATAAGCTACAGTGATTCTTATGTTGTTACTCAATCATTTTCCATTGGATAACCATTTATTTTTTGGCTTTTCGTTTTTCTACAGGTTGAGACCGTTGCACAATTTGGGGTAGTGTTTCTTCTCTTTGCTTTGGGGCTGGAGTTTTCCTTGGCGAAGGTTTGCTGCTCTTGTGGGGTGGGGAATTTATGAGGGGCTGATGCTGGCCAAGTCTCAAGGATATAAGCAGCTTATTGTTGAGATTGACTCTGCTGAAATCGTGACAAATCTGTAGAAAGGAGTGCTGGGCAGCAGTGAGAGCTGGAATATGATGGGAAGAATCACTAAGGAAATCAAATCAAGCAGTTGGAATGTCCAATTTCAGCATTGTTTCAAAGAAGCCAATAGGAGTGTTCACTGTTTTGCTTACTTTTAGTTTACTGCTTGTAGAGGAATGTTGGCTATATAAATGCTACTACTTGTAGTTTACTGCTTGTAATTGTTATTTTTATTAAGTACTTGTGGCATACCATTAAGCAAATAATAATTCAATTTCAAAGATGAGAAACATATACTTTTGTTATTTAAGATATATGTGTGCTATTAAAAAAAATCTAATTTTTATTCTTAGATTTAGTAGAATGTTTTATTTTAAAGAGCGTATAAAATCTATAACAAATATGCTCTTATATTAAATTCTAATGAGTCCTTAATTAAAAATGAGTATTAGATGGATAAAATCCTCGCTAATAGAGAGGGATTGAGTCTCCCTCGCTAATAGAGAGGGATGTAGTCTCCCTCGCTAATAGAGAGGGATTTAGTCTCCCTCTCTATTAGCGACGGATTTAATCCCTCTCTATTAGTGACGGATTTAGTCTTCCTCACAAATAGCGACGGAAATACACTTTTTATCATCAATTTCGAACTATTTGTTAGTGACGGATTTCATATGTTTGTGAGGGAATTTTCCGTCGCTATTAGCGACGGATTTCAAAATCCCTCACTAAAAATTTAGTGACGCCAAAATTAGTTACGAATTTCGGTTCGTCACAAATTCCGTCGCTAAAATCGTTAGTGACGGATTTTTGATGGTTTAGTGACGGATTTGTTCCCTCTCTAATTTTGATTTTTCTAGTAGTGTTGGCCCACTATTTTGCAAAATAAAAGTCACAGTGGGAAACTAGACATCCTTAACTTTCTGTAGAGGGGTCATTTGTTGAATTCCGTCGTGGTTTGGTCAATCAAATAATTTTCCGAAGTTTATGTATATTTGCTGAAGTTTTCATGTGGAACGATTGACATTCAAGTGTACTCGTTGTTATTAAACCGTATAGTTTACTAACGAGTGAGAAAACGACACAAGTGTCAAGTAAAAGACCTAAGTGCCTAAGTTCAAGTAAAAAGATAAAAGATACCATGGGGATGACGATCCTAATATTCATTGTAGCATACCTAGTGGATGGGAGTCATGATCCCGAAGCTATACGAATTGGGGTTTCCGTTGAAGTTGAGTGATTTGATTTCTCGGATTATGCTAAGCCACAGACAAGAATAATACAAAGATAAAGAAAACACTGAGAGAGGAATTGTCAGGGGTCACGAAGGAACTCACTGATATTATGTAATCTCATTGTTTATTGTTGACTGTTTTACAGATTCACAGACATTGATTGAAGTATTCACAGACATTGATTGAGGAATTTATGGGCTAGGCCAAGGGTCTTCAAGTTGAGGATCACAGTTTCATAGAAGATTAGCAAGATGTTGCTAATGTCATGTAGAATTTTATAACCTTGTCTTGTAGTTGGACCACAGTCATGTTTATTTTATCGAATATATACCTATTGAGTACTTTATTTGGGATTGTATTTGAGAAATTTTCATCTCAAAGTTTTGTTAAATGGTTTTGATCGTACCTGATCAATACGATGGGTTGCTGCTGTTTGATGATGTAGCTCGGTCGCTGGGATGAAGGACCGAGTGGTAAGCCGCACGCGGGTGGTACCTGCAAAGGCACTCCAACGCTCAAGTCAGAGGTGCTTCAACGGGCAGGGTCACAAGGTGAGTAAAACATACCTGAAGCCACATGCTAGTGTGGTATATATAATGCTGGCGTTCTAGCCGTTGCGCATTTTGCGGGGCCGACCGCTTCTTGCGGAGCAAGGTAGGTATTGGGCCGCGATGGGCCTGTTTGACGAATTGGCCTTCGGGCCCACTCCAGAACAGTTGCCCCCCAAGCCTAGGTCGCCTGGGGGCGGGCTAAGGCTTGATTCCTTGCCCCCCAGCATGGTCACAGACAACCGTTCTGGAACCACGACTGGTCGAACGTAGTCTGGTCGATCGCTAATTGGCTGATTGCGTGGTCGCTGCCACGCGGCCTGGTCACACGGGGCCAGGTGCCGTCTTGGAAGTGATGCCTGACAATAAATCGTGTTGAGTGCTGAGGCGACAGTTACTTTAATGAAGTGACGTTTAGAGACTCGAGGAGTTTTAAGCAATGATGGTATATGAAGAGTCGCGCCTCTTCACTTCCGGCCCATGGTGATGGTTGGCCCATTATATATAGGGTTCAAGGGGCACATCATTTACGCGTTTCTCTGAATTCTCCTCTGCTCTCGCTGATCGCTCGCTTCTGCCAAAGCTCGCTCGCTTCTGCCAAAGCTCGCTCGCTTCTGCCAAAGCTCGCTCGCTTCTGCCAAAGCTCGCTCGCTACCGTCGAAGCTCGCTCGTTCTCGCTAAAGCTCGCTCATAATCATCTTGCTCTAATTCCAGGTAACTGCGACCGCTCTTACTTTATTTGAGTTTTTATGTTCCACCTGATGGAGGGGGTGTCAGGTCTGGGGACGACCACGTCGCCCCTTCCCACGCGCGAGCAAGACCCTGACTGTTATTCCCCTCCACAGGTTCATTCTGGCGCGGACTAAACAAACCCGCCGTATATTTGGAGTCCCGGCCGTTTCTCTTGCGCAAAATATGACACGACCAGTGGAACAGAGTCCTGCGCACTCCCGGTCGTCTTCTTTCAGTGACGAATCTTCTTCCTCTGGGTCTTCGACCCAGAACTCGACTTCATCTAGCAGATCCGGAACGCAGCCGGACAGAAGTGTTGTCCCGTACTCCGAGGTTGTGGTTGCTGATAATGCAGAGAGCAACGCACGGGTTGACTGTGAGGAAGGTGTTGACCATGCTGCGACCGACGTAACCGAGGCGGCCGAAAGATATCAACAGGGCGACCATGGAGAAGATCCTGAGGTTGCTGCTGCAAAGGATATGTCTTGGGTTTCTCTCAACCTGAGAGGTCAGCGCAGCAAGATTCAACGGGGGAGCCAAGACCTGGAGTTTCTTGCGACCGAACTAAATGAAGGTTGGAGGGTAGAAGGTATGGCCAATGGGGAAGATATTGCGGCCTGGACTGATGTGTTAAAATTCACAATGTACCGCATCGTTTTCGAACGCATGGGTATAATTCCGCCATTCACCAGGTTCCAACGCCAGGTTCTACGGTATCTTCAGGTCGCCCCTTCTCAGCTGAACCCGAACGCTTGGGCGTTCCTGCAGGCGTATGAAGATGTCCTTGTGGTTCTGAGACGACCGGTCTCCATACGACTGTTCTTCCATTTTGTTTGAGATGAGCTATATTTATGAAAAAGGCTCCAAAGGCGCCCGCAAGGAAGCGGTCTCATTCAAAAACCGGTCAACATACAACTTCTTCAAGCCCTATATGGAATCGTTGACGACCGGGTGTGTAATACCCTAATTTTGTCCTATCCAAAAATAAGAAATTTTATTTATTTTTAACAAAAAATAATTATTTTATTTTCATGCCATGTTTTATTTTATTTTAGTTTGCTACAAGTTTTAATTTTTGAAAAAATAATAATAATAATTAAGAGTATCAAAATAAAATAGGCAAAGGAGCATATGGGGGGGGTCTGTTAAAAAAATATATAGAGGTGCAATTAGGATTGGGCCATCTAAAGCCCACTCCTCCACCAAACCCAATCCCACTCCTTCCTAACCCAACACCCAACTCCATCCTAACCCTAACCCATGACCCAACACCCAACTCCATCCAACCCACTCCAACTGAACCCTAATTCGCATACCTCCCCCCTTAACCCTAAAATGTGTCCACATTCACTCTCCCCCTTACCCTAAAAAGTGTCCACATCCAATTCCCCCCCTAGCCATGAATTTCGACCATATTCATCCCCCTCTCCTCCCTAGAAATCCGCCCCCACTCCCCTTGATTCCCTCCTTGGAACTTTCAATCCCACTTCCCCACATCCACTTCCCCATACACTCCACCCTTCCCATCACTCCCTCTCCCAGCGGCTCTCCCTCCTTTCCTACGCCCCCCTTTCTTTCTCTCTCCCTCACACATCACTCAACTCACTCTCTCTCACACACTTCCCCATCCACACCCTAAAAATTCGACTCTCTCTCCCTCCCTACGGCCATCTCTCTCTCCCTCACACATCACATACTCACTCTCATCTTTTCACACACTCAATCCTCTTCCTCTCATACACTCCCACACTCCTTCAAAGAAAAGAAAAAAAAGCAAACATCACCTCCACCTCTCAACCCTAGCCGTCCCCTCTTTCTCTTCTCCATCTCCACACGTTTTTCTTTCACCTCCTCTCACGAAATCACCATTTTTGGTGCCCCCCTTCTCTCCTTTTTCACGAAATCGCCATCTTTGGGCATCACCAACACAAGAAACCGTTGGTCACTCAAAGGCTCACGGATTCATCCAAGGAAACATGTTTTCCATTTTGTTCTTCTCAAGGTTAGCACGCAAACGGATCTATACACAAAGCTTGGTAGAAAAAACCGAAAAACAAAGCACACAACTACAAGATCAAGTTTTTAGTATAAATATGGGTTATAGTTTTGTGGAAGGGGAGGGATTTTTGGAGAGAGGAGAGTGTGAAGGGTCGAAGTCTTGAAGTTTTCAGGAGCAAGAGGAAGCAAAAGCGGATCGGGAGAAGCTTCAGTGAGAGAGAGTTTTTTTTCGTTCTTCTTTCTTTTGTTCCTTAAAATTTTTATAGTTTTTTTATTATCCTGTTGTTGTTGGGAGATCTGGAAAACTAGGTTCACTGTAAAAGAACATTTGGTAACGTTTTTATCTCATCTCTATTCTTCTGCAAATATTTATTTGATGTTGCCCAAAACCTTGCTACTGTCCATGTTTTAGATTGTTCATACATTTTGTTAAAACATGTAGGTTGCTATTACTCATGTAATGTTTTTCCTTCCATATGCACATGATGTTTTTGTTCTTCTTTCTTTTGTTAAAAAAATCATAGTAACATTAGAGATTAAAATGATCCTAATATGTTATGTTTGTTACTTTTTGAAATCACCCATTTAAATCTCCACTATTGTTCTTTCCTTTTGAATGCCTCGATGGGGTTGAAAACATAGCAAAAATATCTTTCCAATAATGTAGCTATTATGTAGGTTTGGGTCAAAAATTAATACTAATGAGCAATAGGTTTTTTTTAAAAACAAAGATTAATCCAATTTTTAGTAATCAAGTAATTCCTTTTTCTTTTTAAACAGTGATGACAATGATCTATTTATCTATTTATTCTCTTAAAAAAAAAGGGATACAAAGTGCTAATCATGCTAATGATATTTTGTCCATGAAAAATGTTAATAATATAGTCATTAACATCATAAACTCAATATTTTCTATAAAGGTGATTAAGGCAATTTTTTTTTCATTACCAAAACTTATTTATTTTGTTTATTTGTTGACCACGTTTTTATTTATTTATTTTCTTTTTTAACCAAAAATTATTTCAACCAAAAATGATAACAAAAGAACCCTAAAAAAAAAAAACAAAAAAACATTTCCTAGTAATTAATAAAAAGAGGTAGTCAACACATTTCTTTTACTATTTTTAAGTAAACAAATAAACGTTTTTTTTTTTATGTTTTTTTTCTTTTATTTATTTATTTTTCGTTTTTTATTATTTAATCAGAAATTAACAAAAAAAAAAACAAAAAAACTTTTCCCTAGTAAAAAAGAGTAGTAAGTAAAACATTTTAAAAAAAAACAAGTAAACTGTTATTTACACCTCCCAGATTCAGGCATAAGCCCTTTTCCCACTTAAGCCCAGTTTCGCTAACTGGGCCTTCCCATGCGAATTGGGCTTCTTTTTCTGCACCCCCCCATTTTAAAATGCAACCCTCCTCGCTGTTTACACCCCATTTTTAATAATACAGCCCTCCTTTTATTTGCACCCCCATTTTACTCTTGCATCCACCGTTTCTCTTTTTTTAAAAAAAATATATATTTCCTTTCCCTATACAAATATTTTCTGACATTGAAGACAAATTTTTTCAAACGTCGAAATCAACGAAAACACCTTTCAAAAACAAATCTTTTCAAGCGTCGAAATCAAAATTAATCATCACTAATGATCACTCGCGCCGTTGCCGTTTGATTGTGGGTGATGACTTCATTCCTGTAGGAGCTAGTAGTGTGGCCACTCTAAACCGTTGTTGTTTGGTCCTCACAAACGCTCTCCTCCAATTTCGAAAACATTTTCAATGCTCAAAATAAAAACCGATTATCATTAATCATCACTCGCGCCGTTGCCGTTTGGACGTTAATGATAATTCATTTTCATAAAGAGTTAGTAGTGCGACCACTCTAAACCATTGTTGTTTGGTCACTGCGAACGCTCAACCCCTTTTGCGAAAAACTCCAAAAAGATTAAAAAGCAAAACCATTTTAGAAAACAGAACTACGTAACTTTGAATTCTCCATCGCACCGGGAGATACGTAGGAGCGGATATCCTCCGTCAAGCACAATAAACTAAAACCCCCCCTTTTTTTTTCTTTCTTTTCTTTTTCTTTTTCAAAAAACAAACACTTTTGCCAAAAATAAAAATTTTCATTAAGTCTTTTTATTCTCTTTTCGAAAAAAGGGCAAATTTAAGTATTTTCCAAATTAACGCTTAAAACCACACATTTAATTAAAGGTTCCCTTTCGGTAGAAAGGAGGCGTGGGGTGCTAAAACCTTCCCTATGCCTAACCGACCCCCGAACCCAAATCTTCCGGTTTTCCAAAAGGCCATCCGCTTTCCAAAAGGTTTTTCTTCAATATTTTCCTGATAAAAAAATATTGGTGGCGACTTCATTTTCAAAAAGTTGCAAACGAAGAAAGATTCCCTCGGGGATTTTTTCGGGCGCAACAGCTGGCGACTTCACTGGGGACTTTTCTTTTTTTAAGTGGGTCAAGCCTAATTAATTAAATGTGTGGTTTAAGTGTGCTATTGATGTAATTTGGATACTTTGTTTGCTTCTTTACGGTTTGCTCTTCTTGTCATGATGCGCATGTGCATTTATTTTCTCTCCTTTCATGTTTATTTTTCCTCGTCTTTGCTTATGTGTTTAGTACCCTCATGCTCTTCCCCCCATCTTGTCATGTTCCCCTCTTCTTGGCCTTTTTTTGAGGTAAGCAAAACACTTGATTATTGTTGAAACCCTAGGCTAGTTTATTTGATATTGAACCCTAGTGTAGACGACATGTTATCACTTGCTATTATCTGGACTGTTCTGGGTTTTCCTTCGCAGGTGGGGATATATGTGGGTAGTTTTAGGCGGTATGTCCTCGCTACACACACTCACCCCCTTATGATTATGTGCTTTGAGAGAGGCCTAAAACCCAAGGTCTAAAAAAAAACACCTAGGAGAGTGGAAACAAGTAGTGACTGCCAATTGGACCGATGTCCTTCTGCTCTCACGAAAGTTTCGGCCAGAGTATGCTCTTTTATGGTACCTCACACCATATGGCATTCCATCGTTGTGGGTGTTATCATGAGAGAGATTTAGCTCTGGTAGCCTTTGTGAGGGAGTGAATAGAGCCACATGGGAGGATTACCCTTTAAATTGCCCTAGATCGTAGGTCTCACCTCTTTTTAGGTCACACAGGCTTTCCAAATTGTGTGCTGCATTGTAAACTAGGCACGTTTTCAAAAAGAAAAGGATATTTTTCGAAAAAGGAGAAAATAGAGAAAGAGTTGCCGTTGTAACCTTTCTTTCGCCGGTCTGTACGAAGTGACATATGAACCACTTTATTTTAAAAAAAAGGGAGTGAAAGAGTTACCGCTGTAGCCTTTCTCATACCGGTCCATATGAAATAACGTACGACCCGCATTTTCCAAAAAAAAAAACTTGAATCACTGCCAATAAGGACTGGTCTCTGAGTTACATAGACATAGAACATCATCATCATTTACACATCATCCTTTGCCTAAAACATACATTTTCGATAATTTTCGCATGCATCTTTGCATTTCATCATGGTTTGCTTGCCGAGAACCCCAAGTAATGAGAAATTTTTGTCATAGATACGCCATGGAATCTAGAAGGGAAACGGTGTATACTCCAAGGTACCCCGTTGTAAGCAAGGTAGATGTGACTAGTCTGAAAAAATGTGTTGACTTGATGGGACCTATTGAAAGGGGATCGTTTGACAATGCTTATGGGAACCTCCGGAAGTTGTTGTTGCTAGAGGTGCAGACTGAGGCTATTGTGGCTTTGAGTAGATTCTATGACCCAGAAATCAGGTGCTTTCTTTTCAAAAATTTTCAAATGGCACCCACATTGGAGGAATATCGGCAGATTTTGGGTTTCACTCAGACAGAAGCTGTCCCCTACCGGTATCAAGAACAGTACTACACAGACGAGGGGTTCGCTGCATTATTGCAAGTGAGTGTAGAGGATCTGAAGCTCCAAAAGCAGAAGAGAAACAATGTGATAGGTTTCCCGCAGAGCTACCTTGAAGGTTTAATGGGAGCCTATGCTAGAAGTAAAAATTGGGTTGTCTTCAAGCGAGTTTTGGCCTTAGCAATTTTTGGGTTTGTTCTCTTTCCGCAGATTGAGAGGTATGTGGATGTGACCGTCATTGGTATTTTCCTAGCTTTTCAGAATAGGAAGAGTCCCATTAATCCAATTCCCGCCATCCTTGCTGACACTTATTCAGCTTTCACTCATCATTGTGACTTGAGAAGGAAGAAAATCTCTTGCTCTTCTCACCTGTTGTACGCATGGCTTCTCATTCATGCCTTCACCAACCCAACGCGAGTGGAAAAGTTGATTAGCTACGCTGTAACTTGTGAGGTGAAAGCTATGAGTATTCAAGAATGGATCCAGTTTCTAGGGAGTCTAGATGAGCACTCGATCCGCTGGTATCTCTCATCTTGCTGGGAAGATAGGCCTAAGGTAGTCTTCCGCTGTGGTAGTTTTCAAAATGTTCCGCTGATGGGCACTAAAGGATGCATCAACTACAACCCGTCCCTGACTCTAAGGCAATTGGGGTATCCGATGAGGAATTCGCCCACTGAAGAAATGATATCCCCGTTTTACATCTTTGAAGGAGGACCAAAAGATGACAGTTTGCTTAGAAAGGTCTTGCAAGCCTGGAATACGGTGGTTCGCATGGGAAAAGTAGAGCTTGCTCAGAGGACTAGTGGTATCACCTTCGCTCAGTGGCTCGGAAAAAGGATCCAGAATGTTCAACTGCCTTACCAAAAAGAGTTGCAAGTCGAGAGGGAAGTAGTAGACGCCAGTGCCCCTGTTGTCGAAGAATTAGGCGAAGTTAAGTTGGCTCTGATGAAGGCAGAGGAAGAGAAGAAATCTTTGCAAGCTGAGATAGAGAAGATAGCTCTGAAGAACAAGAGGTTGAAAGAAGAAAATGCCCTGAAGTCTGCTACCATTGAGAGTTTCAGTCAGAAACTAAAAGGGGAAGAGGAGAGCAAGTTAGAAGTTCAAAGGTATCTGCAAGGAGCCAAGGAGGAAATCAAGAGACGAAGCTTGAAAGAGAAGAAGGCCCTGGAAGAAGCCAATCAGTGGAAAGAGTTATGGGATGAAGCAAAAATGGAAGAGAGAACGGCGAAAAGCTTGCTTGCCAAGTCAAAGAGAGAATCCATCATGTTACAAGCTGAATGGGAGAGTAAGTTAGACAGTGTTGTGCAGGAGAGAGACTCTTTTGAGAACATCCTCAGGGAATATCAGCGGGCCCTAAGAGCAGAGCAAGAGGATTCTGATGAGTTGAAGGAGCGTCTTTGTCACATCAGTGAGGCGTACCGGCAAGTGAGGGATGAAAGTCAGTATTGGGAACATCGCTATGTTGAGCTGCTCGGTAGGATTGAAGAGCAGGCAGTCATCATTGAGCTGAGGGATGAGGTTCAACACTGGAAGGGTAGGTTCTCCAAGCTATCAGAATTGGTCAACCAGGCTCTTGCGGATATGCCCAGGAGGTTAAGAAAAGCTGAAACTGAGATGTATCCCCTCAACACCCCTCTTGAGGTGTACAAATTTGTGGAGTACTGCAGAGCCCTAGTTGAGGAAGCCAAAGGAAAAGCCGGAAGTACCTCTACCAACAACAAGAGGAAAAAGAGTGGAAATGTCAAAGCTCTTTGTATTTGAGCTTTTGTGTTGTAATTTTCCATTTTGTTTTATTGTACCTTTCCTTTTTCAATCATTGTATCAGAATGTCGTACTTTCGGATTCAGATTTTGAAGTATTTTGTTTAAATACACCCGTTTCGCTTTCAGATTCCAATTTCAGTAGGATACAAAGAAAGTAATATAATAAAAATAATCAAAGATTTACTTGCGTATCTATGACAAGACATAATACACCGCGATTCTCGGCAAGACAAACTAAACACGCATTCATTCGCATTGCATTCATTTATTCGTTCTTGTGTTCATAAGCGTGTTCCGTCAACAGAAAATTAGGCAAGCTGGTTAATCATCGCTATTGGACGCGTCTGCAAGCAAGAAACATGGAAAACAATCAAGCCAACCTTGATCAGAACGATCCGCAGCCACATCAGGATGACGGAATTCCGGGAGGTCTGGATCCTAATGGTCAGGGTCAGCATGGTCAGAACCAGGAGAATCAAGTCGTTCAAGCTGAGATGGAAGTCCTAAAGGCTCAAATGGCGGAGGTCTTCAGAGTGCTAAGTGCCTTAAGAGATGTTGGCACAACTGAAACTGCTGTTGCTGGGACGAACAATCCTCCTCCCTTCCTGGGTCTGGGATCTCTCAAACCCTTCAAGCTGTGCAATGGCCTCCCTATGGTCTCCCATTGGGCTATGCGCCTCCTGCTGCTGATGCAAACCCTGGAGGAGATCCTTCAGGAACCACGGGGCACGCTCAGCCTAACACAGTTGTGAATGAAGTTGGAAGAGGGACGCATCGAGCCCAGATTCAGATCCCAGTTCCTGTTATTGCTCCAGGAACTCCGGCGGGTTTCAATTCACCAATAATGGGTCATCCACACGTACAGGGCCCAGTCCCTCAAAATATTGCTCACCGACACATGACCCCAGTCGCGGCGTCGATGAATAACCCTCACTATGGTGCCGGCGGTTTCCCACAGAATTACCCTGCTGAAGCTAGAAGTCAGTATCAGATGTTGGAAGAAAGGTTAAGAGCTGTTGAAGGGGCAGGTTCCCGAGCCAGGAATGCCCATGAGTTGTGCTTGGTTCCTGATCTAGTCCTGCCGCCCAAGTTCAAAGCACCAACTTTTGACAAATACAGAGGGACAACTTGCCCAGTCAGCCATGTGACAATGTACTGCCGAAAGATGACTGCCTATGCCCGTGATGATAACTTAATGATGCATTGCTTCCAAGAAAGTTTAGCTGGAGCTCCCCTTGACTGGTACATGCAGCTAGAGCCAACTAATATCCGTTGCTGGAAAGACATGGCGGATGCCTTCATGCGTCAATACCAGTACAACAATGATTTGGCTCCAGATAGAACTCAGCTACAATGCATGTCTAAGAGGGATAACGAGTCATTCAAAGAGTATGCTCAGAGATGGCGGAACCTTGCGGCTCAAGTAAAACCCCCTCTGCTGGACAAAGAAATGGTCCATATGTTTATGGAAACCCTTCCTGCGGTGTATTATGATAGGTTGGTTGGCAGCGTAGCCTCAAACTTCTCTGAGATGGTGGTCACAGGGGAAAGAGTAGAGAATGGTATGCGGAGCGGAAGAATAGCTCAGGGTCCAGCACCTCCCGCCGGTCAAAAAAAGCCATTTTTTGGGTCTCATAAGAAGAAAGAAGGTGAAACTAATGCAGTCATCGGAGCCAGTGGTCCGTCGCACAGCAATCCATCGCAAGCTATTTCGGTTCCTCCTCAGGCACCGCTGGCACAGCCTTTTCAATCAAATTATCAGTACCGAAACTATAATGAAAGGAAGCCTGCTGTCTTTGATCCCATTCCCATGTCCTACACGGACTTGTTTAATTATCTTATCACTAACAAGATAATCTGTACTCGTCAAATGAAGCCATATCAGCCTCCCTATCCCAGAGGGTACAACGCAAATGCCACCCGCGCCTTTCATTCTGGGGCGGTAGGTCATGTGGTGGAGGATTGTAAAGCATTCAAATATGTGGTGCAAGAGTTACTTGATAAGAAAAGCATATCATTTCAACAACCCAATGTAGCCACCAATCCGTTGCCAGGGCATGGAGGATCTGCTATTAATGCCGTTGACCATCAGGGGGGTCAGTGTTTGGTGAGAAAAGTTGATTGCATTCAGATGCCTTTGAATTTTATCCATGCCGAACTATGCCGTTTTGGTGTCATCAAAGAAGGGTGTGCTAGGAAAGATGCCTGTGATAATCCTCGCTGCATCGGGGCATGTGAAGGCTTTAAACCAATTCTCCAAGATCTCTTAGACAGACACCTGGTCCAAGTGGGAATCCAGGAGAAAGAAGAAAATGCATTTACATTACAATCAGGCAATGGAGGCTTCAGGAGACCGATTGAAATTCCCTGCAATTTGAATTCCAGCCAAGCTGTGACGAGACCCTCGACTGTTGTTATTCCAGTACCTGCTGCTACCCCTAGTGGGGAGACTAGGATGACTCCATGGAGCTGCAATGTGCAAATGCAAGCGGAGGTCCCTAAAGGCACTCTGGATATAACAAACATTGCTGGAGGTAGTTGTATCACAAGGAGTGGAAGGTTGTATACTCCTGAAAACCTTAGAAGAGAGCAATCCAAGGGAAATGAAGAAAGGGCCCGTAAAGGAAAAGACAAGGAAGCTGTAGAAGTCAGGGAGGTGTCGGACAAAGAAGCTCAAGAATTCCTGAGAGTAATGAGACAGAGTGAATATCGGGTGGTAGACCAGCTGAATCAAACTCCATCCAAGATCTCGATGCTCTCTTTGCTGCTTAGTTCAGAGGCACATCGTGCTGCACTGCTAAAGGTCCTGAATGAAGCTCACGTCTCCCATGACATTACAGTAAACCAGCTTGATGGTATTGTTGGCAGCATTGTAGCCTCTAATTACTTGACCTTCTCAGACACTGAGCTGCCTCCGGCAGGAAAGAGTCATAATCAAGCTCTTCACATCTCAGTCAAGTGTGGGGACCATATACTTGCCAGGGTGCTCATTGATAACGGTTCATCCTTGAATGTGCTGCCTAAGTCTACAATGGATAAGCTGGATGTAGACTGTTCATATCTAAAACCGAGCTCCACCTTGGTCAGAGCATTTGATGGGTCGGTGAAGGAATTTTTTGGAGAAGTAGAAATGCCGCTGCAGGTAGGCCCTGAAGTATTTTATGTCGTCTTTCAAGTGATGGACATCAATTCATCCTACAGTTGCCTGCTGGGACGTCCTTGGATACATGCGGCTGGGGCAGTGCCATCCTCGCTTCATCAGAAACTCAAGTTTGTGGCTAGGGGAAAGCTGATAGTGATCTCCGGAGAAGAAGAAACATTGATAAATCGATCACCACCTGAATATTATGTGGAAGCAGCAGAAGAGTCCCTTGAGACCGCTTTCCAAGGATTGGAGATTTCAAACGTTGTCTTCGTCGAAGGTGAACCTCGGTGGAAGCCAAAGTGGTCCAAGGCTGCCATGATGACTGCAAAGGTGATGCTGGGACATGGGTATCAGATTGGTAAGGGATTAGGAAAAACTGCTCAAGGAATTGTAATGCCTATCCAGCTGAGGGGTAATATTGAGAGGTTCGGTGTTGGGTACATCCCAAGTCTTGCTGATCGGGAAAGGCTGGCATCTGACAAGAGGGAGAAATGGCTGGCCAAACTCAGAGGAAAGGCGCCCAATCAGGGGGGAGTGGATATCGCTAATCTTAAGAATAACTTCCGGAGTGCTGGTATGCTGAACCCTGACCAGGTTAATATGGTTGAAGAAGGATCAAGCTCAAGTGGCCGTGCTGAAGGTCTGGTGCGCTGCTGCGCGGTTGGAGAGAAGCTGCAAAACTGGGAGATCATGGATTTCCCCGTATTTTTCAATTTAAAGTAATTATCGTTGTAATGCAGATCCCTCGGCTCTGCCCAAGGCCTTGGGATATTTCATTCGGGCACACATGTTTTCGTCAAAAATCATCAATCAATAAAGTGTTATTTTGAATTTTCAATAAAATTTCTGTCTTCATCTTTTATCTGTGTCGTTTTTTTCTTTGTTTTTATTCGCCGCTCCATTCTAATGCAGATCAAAAATAAACTCTGAAAATAACAATGCCCATAACTCATACTGTGATTTTGATTACCCGGTTAATCAAGCCGAGGAAGATTTTGAGAATGATTGGGATACTCCTCCAGAAATCATGAGAATGGTAGAACAAGAAGAAAAGGTCATCGAACCCCATGAGGAGTCTACAGAAATGGTCAATTTGGGTACTGAGGAAGACAGAAAAGAGATCAAGGTTGGTACCGCAATGGAGGATAAAGAGCGCAAAAAGTTGATTCAGCTCCTGTTCGACTACGCTGACGTATTCGCATGGACATATCGGGACATGCCAGGGTTGAGCACAGATATTGTTGAACATAGATTGCCGGTAAAATCAGAATGCCCCCCGGTGAAACAGAAGTTAAGGCGGATGAAGCCCGAAATGTCTTTGAAGATCAGGGATGAGGTCAAGAAACAGTTTGATGGAGGGTTCTTAGCTGTGGCAAAATATCCTGAGTGGGTCGCAAACATTGTTCCAGTCCCTAAGAAAGATGGAAAAGTCCGAATGTGTGTCGACTACCGTGACTTGAACAGAGCAAGCCCTAAGGATGATTTCCCTCTACCCCATATTGACGTTTTGGTGGACAGCACTGCTCAGCATTCAATGTTCTCCTTCATGGATGGATATTCAGGCTATAACCAGATCAAAATGGCTCCAGAGGATATGGAGAAAACCACCTTCATAACCCTTTGGGGAACTTTCTGTTACAAGGTCATGCCTTTCGGGTTGAGGAATGCCGGGGCAACCTACCAAAGAGCGATGGTGACCCTATTCCATGACATGATGCATAAAGAGATCGAAGTCTATGTGGATGACATGATTGCCAAATCAAAGACTGATGAAGAGCACGTGGTTAACCTGCAGAAGCTGTTCGAGCGTCTCAGAAAGTACAAACTCAGGTTGAACCCCGCTAAGTGCACCTTTGGGGTTAGGTCAGGGAAGCTGTTAGGTTTCATTGTTAGCCAGAAGGGAATTGAGGTAGACCCGGACAAAGTACGAGCAATCCTGGAAATGCCAGCACCTAAAACAGAGAAAGAAGTTCGTGGTTTCCTGGGAAGACTAAATTACATCTCTCGATTCATCTTCCAGTTGACTGCAACTTGCGAACCAATTTTCAAACTGCTGTGCAAAAACCAAGAGATGAAGTGGAATGATAAATGTCAAGAAGCATTTGAGAAAATCAAGGAGTATCTTCAAAATCCACCCGTCCTAATGCCACCGGTGTCTGGCAGGCCCTTCATCCTATACCTCACGGTGCTAGACAACTCTATGGGCTGCGTGCTGGGGCAACACGATGAGTCAGGAAAGAAAGAACACGCGATCTACTACATAAGCAAGAAGTTCACAGACTGTGAGGCAAGGTATTCATCATTGGAGAAGACTTGTTGTGCTCTAGTCTGGGCTGCGCATCGACTGAGACAGTATATGCTGAGTCACACTATCTGGTTGGTGTCCAAAATGGACCCAATCAAGTACATATTTGAAAAACCTGCGCTCACAGGTAGGATTGCTCGTTGGCAAATGCTTCTGTCAGAGTATGACCTCGTGTACGTAACCCAGAAGGCGATCAAAGGTAGCACACTGGCAGACTACCTGGCGCATCAACCGGTTGAGGATTACCAATCAATGCAATGTGAGTTCCCAGATGAGGACATTATGGCATTATTTGACGCAGGGAAATCTCAAGATGATGAAAGGTGGAGAGTGTTGTTTGACGGTGCCTCTAACATGTGGGGGCACGAAATCGGAGCAGTGCTGATCTCCCCAGACAACCGTTTCATACCAGTCACCGCCAGACTAAGCTTCTATGTCACAAACAATATTGCAGAGTATGAAGCGTGTATCTTGGGTATCCAGGCAGCTCTCGATCCGAAAGTCAAGAGGCTCGACGTATACGGAGATTCAGCTCTAGTTGTCCATCAGGTGAAAGGAGACTGGGAAACAAGAAATTCTGATTTGATTCCTTACCGTGACTACATTCAAGAATTAATCAAGCCCTTTGAGGAAATCACTTTCCAGCACATACCCCGTGGCGAGAATCAGTTGGCAGATGCCTTGGCAACTTTGTCTTCTATGTTCAACGTCAGCTGTGACAAAAGTCTGACGACTGTCAGAATCCAGCACAGAGAACAGCCTGCTTATCACTACTGTATGGCAGTGGAAGAGGGATCAGATAGTAAGCCGTGGTACCATGACATCAAGCAGTATATCACAAACAGAGAGTATCCTCCCGGAGCTACAGAGAATGACAAGAGAACCCTCAGGAGGCTGTCAACAGGTTTCTTCTTGAGTGGAGACGTCCTTTACAAGAGAAATCATGACTTGGTACTCCTCAGGTGTGTAACAGGAGAAGAATCAGTAAAGATTATGCGAGATGTTCATGAAGGCTCATTTGGGGTTCATTCCAACGGGCACGCAATGGCTAGAAAAATCCTGAGAGCTGGATACTACTGGTTGCAGATGGAATCAGACTGTTACAGTTTTGTGAGAAGATGCCATAAATGCCAAATCTATGCAGATCACACCCATGTACCTCCAACTTCCCTGAATGTTTTGAGCGCACCATGGCCATTCTCAATGTGGGGCATGGACATCATTGGTCCCATCGAACCCAAAGCTTCCAATGGTCACCGTTTCATTCTGGTTGCTATTGACTACTTCACCAAGTGGGTAGAGGCAGCTTCTTATCCCAATGTAACGAGCTCAGTGATTGCCAAATTCATCAAGAAAGACTTGGTTTGCCGCTACGGCCTTCCAGATAAGATTATCACAGACAACGGTAGTAATTTGAACAGCAGAGTGATGAAGGATTTGTGTAAAGACTTCAAAATACAACATCACAACTCTTCTCCCTACCGCCCAAAGATGAATGGGGAAGTTGAGGCAGCTAACAAGAACATCAAGAAGATTGTGCAAAAGATGGTGGTAACCTACAAGGATTGGCATGAGATGCTCCCATTTGCCCTGCATGGTTACAGAACCTCAGTACGCACCTCAACAGGGGCAACCCCTTACTCCCTGGTTTATGGGTCAGAGGCAGTTCTCCCCATTGAGGTTGAAATACCATCCCTGCGGGTGTTAATGGAGACAAAACTTGATGAAGCAGAATGGGTTCAGTCTCGTCTTGACCAGTTGAATCTCATTGATGAAAAACGGGTGGCCGCAATGTGTCATGGACAGTTGTACCAACAGAGGATGAGGAGGGCTTTTGACAAGAAAGTCCGTCCTCGTGAATTCCAAGAAGGAGATCTTGTGCTCAAGCAGATCTTGCCGATTCAGACAGACTCTAGGGGAAAATGGGCTCCCAAATATGAAGGACCTTATGTGGTGAAGAAGGCATTCTCAGGAGGAGCTTTAATTCTGGCAAACATGGACGGAGATGAGATCCCAAATCCAGTGAACTCAGATGTGGTCAAGAAGTATTATGCCTAGAAAAATAGACGAAAAAAGAGAAAGATAAGCCAAGGAAAATCAGCTCGCTAGGTTGAAAACCCGCAAAGGGCGACCTAGGCAAAATCAGAGCGGCCCGGTGGATTGAAAACCCGCAAAGGGCGATCCAGGCAAAAATTAGGGCCAGAAAACTTGGGCTTGAGAAAAGAAAAAAGGCAATCAGCGCTCCAAAGGTTCTGATAAGGGGGTGATCAGTATTATGAGTATGGACGGTGGGCACCGTTGCTTCAGAGACGAAATCACGAGATCTGTTCCTTTTTGCTTGTATTTTTTGTAGTTTAAAAGAAAGATTGCAATGCACTTTCGATTGGCGTGACTTTCTGCACGCCCAATTTCTATATCAATAAAAGTCCAACTTTTCTTTCATATGTGTGCTTTTCGTGTCTCTGCTTTCATCTATTCAGTTTCTTTCAAAATAATAATTTTTATGATTGATGAAATCGAATTGCAAAACATGTGCACATTCAGAGCATTACAAGATCATTGCGAAATCTTTGAAAAAATACAGAAAGAAGTGATTCCCCGAGTGAATAAAATTGTAGAAAAGACAGTCATAACGAACCAGTGTGCGATCCCCGCGGGATCATCGTCCTGGAGCAGCCTTCGCCCGGCAGATCGATTTAACCAGCAAAAAAAGAATGCCAAAGAAAAAAACAAATAAGCAGAAAAAAAAAAGAAAGCTGCTAAAAGAAAACAAACAGAGTAAACAAAAACAAATAAGCAGAAAAAAGAAAGCTGCTTAAAGAAAACAAACAGAATAAGCAAAAAAACAAAAGAGAAAATCACAGAAGACGGAACATAAAAGAACACAACGTCTTCATTCATCATACCATCCATACCATTCGTCATCAAACAGTGGTGCATTACACTTTCAAATTCGCATCTCAGAAGAGCGGAGAATAACAAAAGAAAAAGAAGTGAATGAGGAATCAAACAGAAAAAGCATCCCACCAAAATCAATCATTGCATTCATGTGCATCCAAATACCCAAAAGCATGCATCCAAGAAGTTACTTCGGACCAGAGGGTCCCCAAAATCTCATTTTTTTTTAGAAAATCACCATCAGCACTGAGTTAGTAAACTCCATCAACCCAGAGTTAGTAAACTCCATCAACACAGAGTTAGTGAACTCCTTCCACAGATCACAACATCGTGTACGAGCACGCGATGGATCCATCAGACTTCGTTAAGTCCTTCGGATTAGTTGTGTCAGCCTAAGGCATAGCGTAAATCCATTGATCAAATCAGTTCCGGACCTGATGTTGATCGGCCGCTCGAAAAGGCCACCCCCAAAGCTCGGACTCGACCAGAGTTCGTTAGAAGGTTTTTAGGCAACCTCCGAATCCCTAATTTACCGCTTTTTCCAATTCACTGTTTTTCCCAATTTACTGCTTTCCCGTTAATGCGACAAGTGTTAACCCCCGTTCCCAAAAGGGAAATAACAAAAAGAAAATTTGAGTTTTTCTGGAGCGGACAAAATTAGTGTTATTTCTATATCTTTATTTCCACTTCACCAACAAATATGAAAAGGCCAAGTCATATTTCTTGGCGAAATGTGAAATAAAGAGGGGCAGCTGTAATACCCTAATTTTGTCCTATCCAAAAATAAGAAATTTTATTTATTTTTAACAAAAAATAATTATTTTATTTTCATGCCATGTTTTATTTTATTTTAGTTTGCTACAAGTTTTAATCTTTGAAAAAATAATAATAATAATTAAGAGTATCAAAATAAAATAGGCAAAGGAGCATATGGGGGGGGTCTGTTAAAAAAATATATAGAGGTGCAATTAGGATTGGGCCATCTAAAGCCCACTCCTCCACCAAACCCAATCCCACTCCTTCCTAACCCAACACCCAACTCCATCCTAACCCTAACCCATGACCCAACACCCAACTCCATCCAACCCACTCCAACTAAACCCTAATTCGCATAGCTCCCCCCTTAACCCTAAAATGTGTCCACATTCACTCTCCCCCTTACCCTAAAAAGTGTCCACATCCAATTCCCCCCTAGCCATGAATTTCGACCATATTCATCCCCCTCTCCTCCCTAGAAATCCGCCCCCACTCCCCTTGATTCCCTCCTTGGAACTTTCAATCCCACTTCCCCACATCCACTTCCCCATACACTCCACCCTTCCCATCACTCCCTCTCCCAACGGCTCTCCCTCCTTTCCTACGCCCCCCTTTCTTTCTCTCTCCCGCACACATCACTCAACTCACTCTCTCTCACACACTTCCCCATCCACACCCTAAAAATTCGACTCTCTCTCCCTCCCTACGGCCATCTCTCTCTCCCTCACACATCACATACTCACTCTCATCTTTTCACACACTCAATCCTCTTCCTCTCATACACTCCCACACTCCTTCAAAGAAAAGAAAAAAAAGCAAACATCACCTCCACCTCTCAACCCTAGCCGTCCCCTCTTTCTCTTCTCCATCTCCACACGTTTTTCTTTCACCTCCTCTCACGAAATCACTATTTTTGGTGCCCCCCTTCTCTCCTTTCTCACGAAATCGCCATCTTTGGGCATCACCAACACAAGACACCGTTGGTCACTCAAAGGCTCACGGATTCATCCAAGGAAACATGTTTTCCATTTTGTTCTTCTCAAGGTTAGCACGCAAACGGATCTATACACAAAGCTTGGTAGAAAAAACCGAAAAACAAAGCACACAACTACAAGATCAAGTTTTTAGTATAAATATGGGTTATAGTTTTGTGGAAGGGGGGGATTTTTGGAGAGAGGAGAGTGTGAAGGGTCGAAGTCTTGAAGTTTTCAGGAGCAAGAGGAAGCAAAAGCGGATCGGGAGAAGCTTCAGTGAGAGAGAGTTTTTTTTCGTTCTTCTTTCTTTTGTTCCTTAAAATTTTTATAGTTTTTTTATTATCCTGTTGTTGTTGGGAGATCTGGAAAACTAGGTTCACTGTAAAAGAACATTTGGTAACGTTTTTATCTCATCTCTATTCTTCTGCAAATATTTATTTGATGTTGCCCAAAACCTTGCTACTGTCCATGTTTTAGATTGTTCATACATTTTGTTAAAACATGTAGGTTGCTATTACTCGTGTAATGTTTTTCCTTCCATATGCACATGATGTTTTTGTTCTTCTTTCTTTTGTTTAAAAAATCATAGTAACAGTAGAGATTAAAATGATCCTAATATGTTATGTTTGTTACTTTTTGAAATCACCCATTTAAATCTCCACTATTGTTCTTTCCTTTTGAATGCCTCGATGGGGTTGAAAACATAGCAAAAATATCTTTCCAATAATGTAGCTATTATGTAGGTTTGGGTCAAAAATTAATACTAATGAGCAATAGGTTTTTTTTAAAAACAAAGATTAATCCAATTTTTAGTAATCAAGTAATTCCTTTTTCTTTTTAAACAGTGATGACAATGATCTATTTATCTATTTATTCTCTTAAAAAAAAGGGATACAAAGTGCTAATCATGCTAATGATATTTTGTCCATGAAAAATGTTAATAATATAGTCATTAACATCATAAACTCAATATTTTCTATAAAGGTGATTAAGGCAATTTTTTTTTTCATTACCAAAACTTATTTATTTTGTTTATTTATTGACCACGTTTTTATTTATTTATTTTCTTTTTTAACCAAAAATTATTTCAACCAAAAATGATAACAAAAGAACCCTAAAAAAAAACAAAAAAACATTTCCTAGTAATTAATAAAAAGAGGTAGTCAACACATTTCTTTTACTATTTTTAAGTAAACAAATAAACGTTTTTTTTTTATGTTTTTTTTCTTTTATTTATTTATTTTTCGTTTTTTATTATTTAATCAGAAATTAACAAAAAAAAAACAAAAAAACTTTTCCCTAGTAAAAAAGAGTAGTAAGTAAAACATTTTAAAAAAAAACAAGTAAACTGTTATTTACACCTCCCAGATTCAGGCATAAGCCATTTTCCCACTTAAGCCCAGTTTCGCTAACTGGGCCTTCCCATGCGAATTGGGCTTCTTTTTCTGCACCCCCCCATTTTAAAATGCAACCCTCCTCGCTGTTTACACCCCATTTTTAATAATACAGCCATCCTTTTATTTGCACCCCCATTTTACTCTTGCATCCACCGTTTCTCTTTTTTTAAAAAAAATATATATTTCCTTTCCCTATACAAATATTTTCTGACATTGAAGACAAATATTTTCAAACGTCGAAATCAACGAAAACACCTTTCAAAAACAAATCTTTTCAAGCGTCGAAATCAAAATTAATCATCACTAATGATCACTCGCGCCGTTGCCGTTTGATTGTGGGTGATGACTTCATTCCTGTAGGAGCTAGTAGTGTGGCCACTCTAAACCGTTGTTGTTTGGTCCTCACAAACGCTCTCCTCCAATTTCGAAAACATTTTCAAAGCTCAAAATAAAAACCGATTATCATTAATCATCACTCGCGCCGTTGCCGTTTGGACGTTAATGATAATTCATTTTCATAAAGAGTTAGTAGTGCGACCACTCTAAACCATTGTTGTTTGGTCACTGCGAACGCTCAACCCCTTTTGCGAAAAACTCCAAAAAGATTAAAAAGCAAAACCCTTTTAGAAAACAGAACTACGTAGCTTTGAATTCTCCATCGCACCGGGAGATACGTAGGAGCGGATATCCTCCGTCAAGCACAATAAACTAAAAACCCCCTTTTTTTTCTTTCTTTTCTTTTTCTTTTTCAAAAAACAAACACTTTTGCCAAAAATAAAAATTTTCATTAAGTCTTTTTATTCTCTTTTCGAAAAAAGGGCAAATTTAAGTATTTTCCAAATTAACGCTTAAAACCACACATTTAATTAAAGGTTCCCTTTCGGTAGAAAGGAGGCGTGGGGTGCTAAAACCTTCCCTATGCCTAACCGACCCCCGAACCCAAATCTTCCGGTTTTCCAAAAGGCCATCCGCTTTCCAAAAGGTTTTTCTTCAATATTTTCCTGATAAAAAAATATTGGTGGCGACTTCATTTTCAAAAAGTTGCAAACGAAGAAAGATTCCCTCGGGGATTTTTTCGGGCGCAACAGGGTGGAAAAGGGAATTCTTTTGGGTTGTTCCTGAGTCGGCCGAGGCCCACAGAGGTATCGCCCAAATGTCCAATGATCAAGAAGGAACCCCCCTGTTTCCTACGATGTGGAGTTTTAACCACTTCTCCAAAAAGCCGGGCCAGTACGCTTTCAAGGACGCTGATCTTGACGACCTGGACAGGGGAACGATCCATAGATTGAGAAGGATTGCGTCCCTAGTCCCTGAGGGTCGCATCAAGGTTAAAAACGTTGTGGATGCTCGTTCCAAGAAGAACGTCAAGGCCGCTCTTGGTCGGTGGTCGCTCACACATTTAATTTTCTGTCACTTTGTTTTGTTAACTGTTTCTAACCATCTGCTTTTGCCTTTGCAGTTAAGATGACCAACATGAATGACTTTGACCTGTTGGAGCAATGGGCGGCCGAGGACGGCGATACTTCACCCGCCCGCGTCATACCTGCGGCTCAATCTGGGGGTACGCCTCAAACTGTTGTGACCGGATCTCAGCCTGATCGCCAGGCTCCTCGGGCGGGCACACCAGCACAAGCCATTGATCTGAGCAGCCCACCTAAAAATCAAGGAAAATCCAAGAGGAACAGGTCGGTCGTTGATGGGGGCGAGAAAAAGAAACATAAGAGTGGAAAAAGCCACGGGCACAACCGGTCGCCTAACATCGACCTGCTTGGGTTGGGTGATGAAGACTGTGCTCGTTTCAAGGAGGAACCTTTCGAGGTGATGGCCGAAGCAATGAAGGCCGCTGGTGTTCTGTTCAAGAAATACCAAGATGAAGAATCAGATCGCCTGGAAGGTAGGCGCCTTGCCCATAGATATTCATTGCTTGAAGACGACCTAGTCGATAAAAACTTTAAATTGAATTCTGCCTTGTCATTGCTCGCAGAAATGAGGGGCGAGCGAGACGACCTGCTCAAGAAAATGAAGGAGCTCGAACCGAGAATCGAAGCGGCCGCTGACAATGAGAGGAAGCTTGTCGAAGCAGAACGCCAGCTTGTGGCTGCTGTCTCTGCTCAAACACTAGCCGAGTCTTCTCTGGACAAGGCGGTCGCTGACAAGGAAACAGCTGAGAAAGAGGTCGAACGCCTCTCTTCCAAGAATAAAGAGCTGTCGAGCCAGGTCGCTGGGCTGAAAACTGAGCTGGAGGTAGTGGAGGCGGAAAAGAACAATTTTAGAGGCCGCTACAAGGACGTTCTTGATAAGGCGAAGGGAGCTGCGGAGGGTCAGTTCGAAAATGCGGTCGGCCAGATCAAGATCCTCTACCCTGATCTGTATGTCGATCGTGAGATTGTGCAAAGCAGCCATCGCGCGATCGATCAGCAGATCGTCCTCCCCAAGAAGATGTCGAAAGGGAAGGTCCTTCAAGAAGAGGCAGTTATCTACCAAGCCCCCGGCGACTCTTAACTTGTAATTTCTTTTTTGAATTGTAATCTTGGCCCGCCTGCGAGCGGTGTTTGAATGGGGCACCCTGGTTTCGACCAAGGCGTCTTTATTTGTAATCAATGACAATTTCTCTATGAATTCCAGCCCGTTTAATTGCTCCGTTATTGGTTTTCGTTTCCAGTTTGCTCTTGGTTTATTTTTGCTATTCTTTAAGACCGCTCCACCAATCGATGGTGAGCAGGTCGCTCGTGTGGGCCGTTCGAGGGCTCTCTTTTAGGCCGCTCGGCGGCTCTCGCTTGGGCCATTCGATGGCACTCTTTTAGGCCGCTCGGCGGCTCTCGCTTGGGCCATTCGATGGCACTCTTTTAGGCCGCTCGGCGGCTCTCGCTTGGGCCATTCGATGGCACGCTTTTAGGCCGCTCGTCGGCTCTGGATTGGGCCATTCGATGGCGCTCTTTTAGGCCGCTCGGCGGCTCTCGCTTGGGCCATTCGATGGCACTCTTTTAGGCCGCTCGGCGGCTCTCGCTTGGGCCATTCGATGGCATGCTTTTAGGCCGCTCGTCGGCTCTGGATTGGGCCATTCGATGGCGCTCTTCTGGTCGCTCGACTGCTACTCGCATGGTGAGCGACCGTGCATTCAATTTGCATGAAAATAAATTACACAAGTCAAATTTTAAGGTCGGTCCTCGGTAAAAAACCCCTTTGGGGAAAAAGAGCGACCGCCTATTCTTTATTGATCCATAATTGTTTACAACTTAGACATAATATCTTCTCAATTTGTCAGCGTTCCATGTTCTGGGGATGGTCGCCCCTTCCATGGTTTCCAGCTCGTACGCTCCCTTTCCAGTCTTGCTGATGACACGGTATGGTCCTTCCCAATTGGGGGCGAGCTTTCCCTGGCGGGCGTTCTTATTCCCTACGTCGGCCCTCCTGAGGACTAGCTGCCCAATGGAGAATTCCCTCTTCTGGACGCGAGCGTTGTACCTGGCAGCGACCTTCTGCTTAATGAGCTGCTCTCTAAGTGACGCCTTGTTTCGTAGCTCTTCAATCAGGTCGAGCTCCTCCCTTGTTGCTTGCTCATTTGCGGCCGGGGTCGGTGGGTTGGTCGTCCTCCAACTTAGCTCTCCCATCTCAATCGGGATGACAGCGTCAGTACCATAGACCAGTCTAAATGGTGACTCCCCGGTCGATGAGTGGGGGGTCGTTCTATAGGCCCAAAGGACCGACTGTAGCTCTTCTGCCCAATTGCCTTTGGCTTCATCTAACCTTCTTTTCAGCCCGCGTAGTACTACCCTGTTGGCCGCTTCTGCCTGGCCATTGGTTTGAGGGTGCTCGACTGAGGTGAAACGCTGTTTCACGCCAAGGCCGGCCAGCATTTCTCTAAATTTTCTGTCAGCGAACTGAGTTCCATTGTCGATCACCAGTTGTTGGGGAACCCCAAAGCGGGCGAGCACATTTCGACCAAAAAACTTGGATACCTTCGCTGAGGTAATGGTGGCAAGTGGCTCTGCTTCTATCCACTTGGTGAAGTAGTCGATCGCGACGATCAGGAATTTCAGCTGACCTGGTGCAGGTGGAAAAGGACCGAGCAGGTCCATGCCCCACCAAGCGAACGGCCATGGTGGGGTTAAGCTGTGTAGTTCTGATGAGGGCGCTATATGTACATCGGCATGGATCTGGCATTTCTTGCACTTCTGAACAAGTAACTTAGCGTCCTCATCCATGGTCGGCCAATAGTATCCGGCCCTGAGCGCCTTCTTAGCAATTGACCGACCACCTTGGTGGCTACCACAGTCTCCTTCATGTATGTCTCTAAGTACATGGTCGGCTTCGACCGACGTAAGGCATCTCAGCAATGGGGATGAAAAGCCCCTTCTACACAGTCTTCCTTCAATCACTGAGTACTTGGTCGCTCGTAACCTCAGGAGTTTTGTTGCCTTCTGATCGCAAGGTTCTACCCCATTAAGAATATATTGTAGGATCGGAGAGATCCAGTCTTTATCCAAGTCGACCGTTAGAATGGCTAATAGTTGGGCGGGCTTAGTAGACACGCTCGGCCGCGTTAACGTTTCCTGAATTAGACTTCTGTGATTCCCAGGAGCCTTTGTACTAGCTAGCTTTGATAGGATATCAGCCCGAACGTTCTCGGTCCTGGGGACGTGCTTAATTTCTGCTCGGTCGAATTGCTTGAGCAGATCCCTTACCTTAGCCAAATAATTCTTCAGGATATCATCCTTTGCGTCGTATAGGTCCTGAATTTGGGATACTACCAGTAGAGAGTCAGAGTGAAGTTCGACACGGTCGACATTGAACTCTTTGGCTAGTTGCAGCCCGGCAATGCACGCTTCATACTCGGCCTGATTGTTTGAAGTGTGAAATGCAAAAGTCAATGAGACTTCAACAGTAAGTCCTTCTGAGTTCTCAAGTATCAAACCGGCCCCACTTCCTTTGCTGTTGGAGGACCCGTCGACGTGCAAAGTCCAGGTCGTGATGGTCTGATCGTTGGGTATTGGAGTCATTTCAGCGATGAAGTCGGCCAACACTTGTGCCTTAGCGGCCGATCTAGCCTCGAACTTGATCCCAAACTCACTGAGTTCCACAGTCCACTTAATCATACGCCCTGCAAGGTCAGGTCGGTGAAGGATTTGCCTAATAGGCTGGTCGGTCCTTACCACGACCTGATGGGCCACGAAATAAGGGCGCAATCTACGGGTGGCCACAAGTAACGCTAAGGCTAGCTTCTCGATCTTCTGATATCTGATCTCTGGGCCTTGAAATACCTTGCTTATGAAGTAGACCGGATTCTGCTTCAGGTCGCTTTCTCTGACTAGAACGGCGCTCAGGGCTTCGTCCGTTATGGCCAAGTATAAGTAAAGTGTCTCACCCGGTTGTGGCTTGGTCATGATGGGCGGGTTGGTCAGTGCCGCCTTCAGCTTGTCCAATGCTCGCTGGCATTGGTCAGTCCATTCAAACTCGACCTCCTTCTTCAAGAGCTTGAACAGTGGAAGTGATTTGCATGCTGATTTAGGTATAAATCGTGACAGGGCAGCGACCATGCCATTCAATTGCTGGATCTCTTTTTTCGTAGTGGGCGGCCTCATGTCGGCGACCGCCCTACACTTATCAGGGTTCGCTTCAATCCCTCTCTCTGTTAAGTGGAAGCCCAGGAACTTGCCCGCCCTTACTCCGAAGGTGCACTTCTCTGGATTCAACCTCAAAGAATTCTTCCTTGCTTCCTCAAAGATTTCCCTTAGGTCGTTACTGTGGTCTTGATCGGTTTTGCTTTTGATGATCATATCATCCAAGTAGACCTCTGATATTCGCCCGATCTGCCGCCTGAAGACTTTGTTCATCATCCTCTGGTAGGTCGCTCCGGCGTTCTTCAGACCAAAGGGCATTACCTTGTATTGGAAATTTCCACGATCGGTCATGAACGCGGTCTTATGCCGATCGGGTGGGTACATGGTGATTTGATTGTATCCTGAATAGGCGTCTAGAAAAGACAGAAGTTTATAGCCCGCGGCCCCGTCGACCAATTTGTCAATGTTTGGCAGGGGAAAGGCGTCCTTCGGGCATGCCTTATTCAGGTCGGTATAGTCGACGCACATGCGCCACTTACCATTTTTCTTCTTTACCAACACGACGTTGGAAAGCCATGTTGTATACTTAATTTCCTCAATGAAATTGGCCTTGATGAGGTCGTCAACTGCCTGGGCGGCCGCCAATGCTTTCTCTTTGCTCTGAGTTCGCCTCTTTTGTGCGACCGGCCTTGCTGTCTCATCAACGGACAGTTGGTGGCAGGCAATTTCAATTGGGATCCCGGGCATGTCTGATGCCTGCCATGCAAAAAGGTCTGCGTACTCCCTGAGGCAGGTGATGAGCTCTTGATTGTCTTCTTCAGGTAGGTCGCTCCCCAACTTAACTGTCTTAGTTGGGTCGTCCATTAACTGAACATCGATCAATTCCCCGTGGGGCTCAGGCCTCTTGAGTTTATTCTTTAGCTCGCGGGCTAAATCGTCGTCGTCTTCCTCAGGGTCGCTATCTGGGTCGTATCGGGCATCCAGGTCGGCCACATTAACCTGATGCCCCTCGCCGAGATTCTGCGGTTTAGCACTCACCGCCTCCATATCACAAATCTCTTGATAGAGGAAATGGCTCCTCATGGCCGCTTCCATGTCGGCCATCACTGTCACAACTTGGTCGTTTTTACTGTAAAACTTCATCTTCATATGTACAGTTGAGGCTACGGCCTCCAATTTTCCCAGTGTTGGGCGGCCAATGATGCAGTGGTAACACGATTTGATTGGCAGAACTAAGAACGTCGTTCTGACCGTCCTGTACGACGTGCTGCCGCTCGTATCATCTCCAAAGGTAACAAGTAGTTCTATCGTCCCCAATGGGTAGGTGGTCGCCCCATTGAACCCGGTCAATGGGGTTGGTACTGCTTGGGGAATAATCTCGCTCCTATCCACATTTAACCTGTCAATCAATTCTTCGAACATGATGTCGGCCGAGCTTCCTTGGTCGACCAGTATTCTTCTGACCTCAGTGTTGGCCATTACGGCCGATACTACCAAAGGGACATAATTATTAACTTTACCATCAAGCAAGTCTTCGTCCCCAAAGGAAATGGGCGGCCTATTCGAGGCCGGCCGTGGGGTTGAAGTTGAACCGACCATCATGAGTTCGTTCCACTTCCTCTTCATCGCCTTGTTGGATTCTCTGATGTCCAACGGGTTACCTCAATGGATGACCATGGCTATATTGCGGCCATTCGACTGTCTGGGGTCGCGTTCTTCCTCTGAACTGTTACGCGCTTGCTCGATCGTTGAGTGAACGATCGCTTTACCCATGTCATTGGCGGGCTGGCCAACAACTCTTTGTTCAGGGCGATCGTTACCTTCATCTTTGACATATTGCCTCAACTTTCCCTTCTGTATGAGATCTTCTATGTCATCTTTTAGGGCCATGCAGTCATTGGTGTCATGCCCCTTGCTCTTGTGGTATCTGCAGTATTTCTTGGTGGGCCGACCTCCTTTCTTTAGCACTAGGGGATCAGGTCGCCTCACACCAGTGAATTCGTTGTTCTGGCACTCCGTGAAGATCTGGGCGATCGGAGTGTTCAACTTTGTACGATGCTCGTACTTCTTAGGCCGGTACTCGGGCCTACTGTCTTGCCCCTTGGCCGGCCTGCCGTTCTCTTCCTTAGGACGCGCGCGGGCGCCCTTATCAGCGGCCAATTGCTCTTCATAGCCCATATGGTCGTTGGCCCTTCTAAGGAACAGGCCGAGGTCGTAATAGCGGTTCAAAGAGAACTCTTCAGCAAATCTGTGGTTCTTTCTTATACCACGCTTGAGATACTTCAGCTTGTCCGTGTCTGATAGGTTGCGGACTGTGTCAGCCTCTGTCATGAACCGGTCGATAAACTCCCTCAACGATTCATTGTCTCCTTGGACGACCGAGTCCAAGTGCTCTTCATAGCGATACTGACAACGGTTGGCTGTATAATTGGCCAAGAACATTGCCACAAGACCTTCCCAAGAAGAGACGGAGTTAGGACGCAGGGATTCCCACCATTCTAACGCCCGGCCTTCGAGTGACTGAGGGAATAGTCTGCACTTCATCGTCCGGCCTAGCTCTCTGTAGCTACAGTAGTTGTTGAAGTACATGAGGTGCTTATCTGGATCCCCACGGCCGTTAAACTTATTCAGGTTTGGGGGCTTCCTCAGATCCCTTGGGATGCGATATCGCCTAATTTCGCTGGTGAAAGGCCCTTGTCTGGTCGGGATGGGATTCTGCCCGTATGGCTGCAAGGTGGCATAAGCTTGGTCGACGGGCAAACCGTAAAGGCCGACCGGCTGACCAAGGAGTCTGTCAGCAATTGGAGGGGGTCCCTGGTATTGTGGAGCATGTGGCGACGACCGTCTTCTAGGCCGCTCTGAATGGTTCCTTCTCGGCCGGCTGATGGCATGGGAGACATCTCTAATCTCCCCGTTACGGTAGTCGTCAAACTCCTCGTACGAATCCCACGACCTGCTTCTTGACCGGCGGGATCCTGAGGACTCGTTTGACGAGTATCTTGTTGGCGACCCTTCTGGTCGGTAGCTTGAGTCAGCATAGTCGTAATCTTCCTCGGGGGAACGTCGGTGGCGACTTCTTCGATGAGGGGGCGACCTGTGAACGATCGCCCTTCTTGAAGGATTGCGTCGGGATACGCCTCGACGAGTAGGAGCTTCTCTCCGTGGTGGTGAACGATGGGGCCGGGATGGTTGCCCTCGGTGACCGCTGTCCGCACGCGGGCGGATTGAGATCGAGCCTCTCTCATAGCGTTCGATCAGCTCGTCTCGATCAGCAATCACTTGATTCTTTTGCTCCAGAATTTGTATAAGTGCCTGGGTCACATGCTCTGGCAATGCTTTTGGGATTCCAGCTTCGACCAGCTCGGCCGGTAGTTGCTGGACCGGTTGTATAACTGGCCCGCGGCCGCCCTGTACTGAGGGTTCTTGGCGAGGCTCATCTTGTGATTCATGAACGGTCACAGGCATGCCCTCTGGGGTCCGTTGAGGTCGGTTCTGCCCAGAGGTGTTGAGCCTGGAAGAAGTGCGTTTCTGGCGTGGCGGCATGGTTTGATGTGGAATAGCGCTCGGGCCCCCCACTGTGGTCGCCAATTGATCGTACCTGATCAATACGATGGGTTGCTGCTGTTTGATGATGTAGCTCGGTCGCTGGGATGAAGGACCGAGTGGTAAGCCGCACACGGGTGGTACCTGCAAAGGCACTCCAACGCTCAAGTCAGAGGTGCTTCAACGGGCAGGGTCACAAGGTGAGTAAAACATACCTGAAGCCACATGCTAGTGTGGTATATATAATGCTGGCGTTCTAGCCGTTGCGCATTTTGCGGGGCCGGCCGCATCTTGCGGAGCAAGGTAGGTATTGGGCCGCGATGGGCCTGTTTGACGAATTGGCCTTCGGGCCCACTCCAGAACAGGTTTCAATCCGCATTAGTTTTAATTTGATCCATCATTATGAGCAGGTTATACTCTGATTGTTTATAATTATGTTAATACTTTTCTTTCACCTAGTTATGATCTTAAGGTCTTACATATTGTAAATTTACAGCTTGAATAACTTAAAAATGCTTGATTTTCTAGATCCATATAAATAGGATAATATTTAAGTGAAATATTATAGCTTCTTATCAAAAAAAGTGAAATATTATAGTAAAACTCCAGTTGGCAATTAGTCACACAGTAAAAATATTATCGATAAAACAGACAACATGTATTAAAATTTGTTTATATATGCCAAGAGAATTCATGAAAAGAAAAATTACAACAAATACATAGTTAATTCTTAATTATTATATTATTTGTATGTACAATTAATTATTTACTTTTATAAATGATAAATCTTATTTCTGGAATTGGTTTTAGATATAATTATCTACTTCATAAGGATTTTTTCCTAAAATACATTAAAAGGAAAGTTTATTACAATATATTTTAAATAACTTGAATAGATAAAGCTTCTTGGCAATATTTTTGGATAACATATGGAAATATATCCTTGAGATTCTAGATGTGTTTTTTTCTTTATCTTTTCGATTTTCCTTGTATATAAATAAAATAATTAACACCAAAATATAATTTTGTAGGACTCTCCTTTTTTCATTTAAGCTTTTATACCTTTATTTAAATAAATTTAAAAAAGAACATTTCTAAGGATTTGTCATATAAGATCTACTATACGATAAAATCTTTTTTTAAAACCTATAAGATCTATGTGCTTGAATCCGATAAGAATAAGATTTTTGATATCCAACTTACTCATGCCAATCCAATCAAATAAATTCCCAACATACTTTAAATTTACAGCTTCAAATACATAGAAATGCTTGATTTTCTAGATCCTTACAAAAATGGAATGACATTAAAATGACATTTTATAGTAAAATTCAAGTTGGCAATTAGTCACACAACACAAAATATCAAGAGAACATACAACGTGTATCAAAATTGGCCTATATATACCAAGAGATTTCATGAAAAGAAAAATTACAAAAAATCACTTGTTATCATTTTTCATTTTCCTCTCAATGGGTAGGAAAAAGGTGAAACTAGCCTTCATAGTCAATGATTCTGCAAGGAAGGCAACATACAACAAAAGGAAGAAGGGTCTGTTGAAGAAGGTGGATGAACTCAGCACCCTTTGTGGCATTGAAGCTTGTGCTATAGTGTATAGCCCATATGATCCTCAACCCGAGGTTTGGCCTTCTCCACAGGGCATCCAAAGTGTGGTCTCGAAGTTCAGGATGATGCCAGAACAAGAGCAAAACAAAAAGATGGTTAATCAAGATATATTCTTGAAACAAAGGATTATGAAGGCTGGAGAGCAACTGAAGAAACAAATGAAGGAGAACAAGCAGCAGGAGATGACCATGTACATGTTTCAGTGCCTTGCTGCAGGTAAGATTGTGGATGACAACATGCCTATTTCTCATTTGAATGAACTTTCAGGGTTGATTGAGCAAAATTTGAAGGACATCGGTAGAAGGATGGAAACAATGGATACAAATGCTCAGGTCGTGGCTCCAAGCCATGTCCAAGTGGCAGCACCCGCACCTACACAGGGAATGGCCAGAAATGAGGAAATGGCTTTGATGGATCCAACACATGGATTGGTATGAATGCTGACACCATGCAAAGGTCGTGGTTTATGGATTCGACAACCAGTGGTAATGGGGACGGGGCAATTCCATTTGGAAATGTCAATCTCTAAATAGTTTATTTGGTTTTTATTTTGTTGTGTAAATGTGAAGTCGTAATCATAAGTCGTTACGATCTAATCATCACATCTTTATTTTATTTCTAGTTTTTATGCGAATGATTCAATTCATATGTTTACTACTCACAAGGTTGAATAAAATTTGAAATCTATTGGCGTGGCTTTCAATAGTTTTGTATTCTAGTCAAAAGGAAATACTTTTGCATTAAGCCTTTGTCAAAAATCTTTATCTCATATTATGCAACACATTATTTATAGTACCATTATTTATTTCAACATATTTAAAAAATATATGATCACATGTTATTTGCTGTGATAGGTCTCCGTGAAAATATAATATAATTTTATTAATTCCAATATTATAAGTGATTTGATTTTCATCTTCAAATTTGAAAGTCGAATTCATCCAATTCAAATTGAATTTGTGTGTATGCGCACCCTTTTAGGAGTTTTTTTTCTAACATCAAATAGTATATATTATATATGATTGTGTTTTTAGAGAATGTACTACTTTTATTCTTTGGAGATGTAATCCAAAGGTTCCACACACCATTCATAGAATAGAAAAGGCAGCGGCTAAACTTGACCTTAGCTAGGCGACAATTCCATGAGTAAAGTTTTATCAAAAAGAAAGTCTCGGAGAGGCAAAAGGTTGATTAGACGAAAACTGTCTCATTCTGGCTTTCCCAAGTCACCTAAAGAATGGAGTGACAAATCAATCTTAGGCCCCCTCTACCTCTCCTAGGACTTACCCCTAAGTAGAGGATAGAGAATAACGTCGGAAGATCAGGCGAGAGCACCACTACTATAGTAGCCCGAAATGTGACCTTCTAGCTTAAGGATAGATCCTAAAGTAGGATCATTGGAAATTGATGGATTTGTAAATGTACTAGAAATTTAGTACAATTGTTATGGAATATTAGCAAGTCTTGGGAAATCAAGAAATTTGAATGTACTAATATTGTACATCTATTATGGTTTGGAAGTATTTTTTCTACTTTGGATAGATGGAGATTAAGGAGATGTTATGTTATTTATTTATTTCTCCTTAAATTGTGTGACTTTGAAAATGACTTTATAGGATAATGTGTTCGTTTGATTTCATGAAAGCATGATGTTTATGTGCTTGATTATGCAATTGTGAAAATGTTTCATTTAATTAAATATTATAATGATTGTTATGGGAATATTATATTTATATGAACCTAGACTTGACATGGATTAGGAGTAGAGAAAGTAAGAAATAGAACCCATTTTAAAAGGGGGGTGTTTTCAGTAATTTCTAGAAGCACCACCTTATGGGTTGGGCCATGACCCAACCCAAAAAGCCCAAACCTATTAGCCTTGTATTTGAGATAAAAACAAAAGAGAATTGAGAGGGAAACACTTCCACTCTATCATTCTCAGCTGAATGGAATAGAAAGAAAGATAGAGAGAAGAGAGAGGAGTCACGAAAAGTGAGAGGAAGAATAAGAGAAGACAAAGACCTTCTTCTTCTCCATCAGTTTTTATCTATCTTCTTATCACTACCCTCACTATCATCACCTTACTCACAACATTACTCACAGAAAACCAGAAGCAATCTTAGTCTCAAACAGGGTTTTAAAAAACGTTCCGCGACAGTGAAAACGGCCGCGACAAAACGGTATCGGCGGCGGCCGTTTCCGTTATGCACCGATATCACGGGGTGAACCAAAATCACGTGAAAAAACGCGATGTAACGCCGGTACGACCGCAACGTAACGCCATTACGGCCGCGACAGCCGCGACAGCCGCGTTTTAACACCGTTACGGCCGCGACGGGCCTTCTGCCTAATTGAAATGCATAAACATGAGAGAAAGTGGAAGAGGATGCCGTAAAACAGGGAATCTACAAACTGCTTGAAGATGAGAAAGCAGAAGCAGGTTGAAGATCTGATCTTTGAAGCAATTTTTGTTAAGTTTCCATCCTCAGTTTTGCAACATTAGTCTGTGTTTTCAATTTTGCGTGTCTTTGTTTGTAGTAGTTGTAGAAATAAGAAAGGGAATGCACGGGAGATGAGTGGGTGAGGATAAATGAAAGATGACAGTGTTGGAATTTTTAAGTGAAATGAAAGGAATGTAATGGAAGGTTCTCGAGACCATGGGAGAGAAGGTAAAAGACACCACATGTTTTTAACTTTTTTATAATTGAAATTCTTTTAATATTTTTTTTTACGGAGATCTTTTAATATTTTATTCCCTATTGTTTAATAGTTTTTCACACTTCTCATAAATATTTGGTAAAATTTTATTTTGTTCTTATAAATTTCACTTATAATATTTTAGTTAGTCGTTAACGGCTCCCCTTAATATTTGGGGCAAGATCCGCCACTGGCCTCCATTGCACTGCACTGCGTGTTGCTTCAACTACATTACGCCTACAGCAGCACCACCATTCTCTCCTCTGTTTCTGTAACAGATCTCGTTTTGGAAAAGTTTTTTAGTGAATAATGTTAGGTTGTGGGTGTGTGGGAGAGGAACAAGAAGAAGAGAAAATGGGGAAGAATAACATTATTAATAAATTACTTATATTAACCATTATAAAAAATTTACCCATTTTAACACTTTTAATTATCTTTGATATCTTATATAAGTGAGAAAATATTAGTTATAAGTTGTTATACATCATTCTATAATAATACCATTAAGTTTTGCATAATTTGTGAAATACGTGAACAATTCACACCGCGACGGCTGCAACACGTATCGCGACAGCCGCAACAGCCGAAACCGAAAAAGCCTTAACGCGACCGCGACCGCTATTTAGAACCTTGGTCTCAAACCCCAAAGCAAAATTATGAAGATCACTCAAATGGTCTTAGAAATCAGCATGCATATGGAATTCATGGCTAGGAATGAAATTAAAGTTGTTTTTTGTGAATAGAAGAATCACCAAGGAGTAGTCTTGTAGCTGGCATTGTGCAATCTAGAGTGTTTGAAGTTTAGTCAAGCCTAGGAGAAACTAGAGTTGCTGCCAAATACAACACATTGTAGTGAGAAGCTTCAAAGGTGAGTTCTTCATTTCCCAATCTTGATAAAATTAGGGTGCTAAGTACACTTTTGTACTTATACCCTCTTGTTACTGAAATGTAGCAAATGGTGAACAATGCTATTGATTGATTATGTGTTTGCTTTGTTGGAATTGAATTACATGTTATGTTTAAATTGTTTGAGCTCACATGTAAACCTTAAGAGAATGGATGTTTAATGATGCATGTATGCGTTCTAATTGAATGATTTATTATGTTTAATGTGATTGATTAATGGATAGGGTAGGTTAGAAGCACTTGGATTGAAGTTAAAAACACAAAGACAGCAAAACTGGTCACTGTTAAACCAGTTTATAAATAAATCTTGAATTGTTTTTTTAACTCATTCTAAGAAACCTTCGTAACCTATTCTAACCCATACACTTGATACATAGTAAATATGTTGTTTTATATTAATCGTTGATGTTTGATTGATTAGTGTGCCATGTGGGTGTGTTGTTTGACATTATACCCAATTTATTAATGTTTGATGTGCTTATTTACAATCATGATTAATTATGTTCAATGTAATGATTGAATGATTGTTTATGCACATTTGGTGGATGGCTGATTATCCATCTTATTTATAATTTAATTTATTGTGATTGAAGAACTTTGAGAGAACTATATCTATTATATGTGTATAATAAATGGATTAAAGAATGGTTATAGCATACTTAGAGAGGGAAGTCATGAGCCCAAGTCTAAGGTATGTTCGTGCACCCTTCTAAATTTGTTGGGTGGTGGTTCTCCGCAGAAAGTGATATCTATTCAATATATCATTCCTTATAGGATTGCGCTATTGGTTAAAAACTTAAAAGACATCTTATGAGGTATTAGAGAGGTGACCTATGAGGAATTCACTGAGATTTCATTGAAATCTCATCCTATCATATTTGTGATTTCAAATAAACAGGAAAAGATGGATTATTTGAAGTCAAGGAACAAAGTTTCTGGAAACAGAGATTATAAAGATTATCATGTTGTATTTGTATGTATACTTTTGTAACACTGTATTTTAGCTATAGTTAGCAACACTATGTATTTTGGAGGAAACTCGATGTTTTTGAAGAACCTTATGTACCGAACTATACTTATAAGTATGCACTCTGTTGATCTGGACTTTATGACTCTAGCAATATCCTAAGAATGATATCAGTTTATCGTATAAGTTAGGATGAATATGGAAATTTTATTGAGTCTTTGGGAGTCGAAATTAATTCTCTCGTTCCAAAATATTCCGCCTAATCTCTGAATATCTTTTGAATTGCATTTCTAACCTTTAATGACGACTAGAAGTTAGGGAAGTTACAACTACCGTTTTAAGGACGTAGGTAATCTATTAAACTTGATAGGTAACTAATTACATGAATTTGGTAATTGATTTGATAGAGTGTATAGGCGAGCTTGTCAACAAAGAACCTCCCACAAAAATGTCCTCATAAATAATTTTATGCAGGTACACTTAGAAGACTTCTGTCAACAAATTTTGCGCAGCTGAGTGCCTTCGAAAGTCCATGGTTTTTCCATGAATATTGCTACATGGAAGACTTGCAACAAGCTTGTTCCACAGGGTCTAACTTCAGCTTCCCATAATTTGTCATGTGTGTTTTGCTTTAATGAAGAAGAATCAATTAGTCTTCTATTTTTTTTGCCCTTTTGTGTATGATATATGAGCAACAATATATTGTTGGTTGGGCTTTGTAGGTGTGTACTTTTCAGATCCCATTCAACACTTTTGGGTTATAGCTTATGTTTGTGAGGAAAGAGATTTAGATGTGTCCAACACATTTTGGTGGATAGAGTGGTTGCTGACTGCGATGGTAATAAGAGCCCGAGACCATATGCTTTTAACTTTGCCTTCATTAAAGCCTTTTGGGATATGCTGCATCCTTAAATGGAGAATTTTCTCGATGAATTCCATCGTAATGCTATGCTCCCAAGATCTTTTACTTTCTACTTTGTGCCTTTAATCTCTAAGGTTCAGTGTCCTTTTACCTTGGGGGACTACCGTCCGATTTCCTTATTGGGATGCTTGTATAAGATCCTAGATAAGGTCCTCACGACTGGGCTCAGCACTGTCATGGATGACCTTATCTCTCCAGTTCATTCTGCTTTTGTTAAAGGAAGAAACTTGGTTGATGGTGTCCTTGTGGGGAGCAAGGTTATTGATTTTGCTAAGACGAGTCGAAAAGCGTGCCTCATTTTTAAGGTGGATTTTGAAAACGCATATGACTCAATTAGTTGGAGCTTTCTTGAGTATATGCTAAGGCGCTTTGGTTTTGATGATGAATGGAGGGCTTGGATTCAGGCTTGTGTGTTTTCTGGAAACCTATATGTTCTGGTTAATGGGAGTCCTACTAACGAGATCAGTAGTAAGTGGGGTCTGAGGCAAGGAGACCCCCTTGCTCCTTTCCTGTTCCTTTTAGTCGCGAAAGGCTTGAGCGGACTGATGTGTCAGGCAGTCAATTGCCATCTTTTCGCTAGTGTGTCTTTTGGGGCTGACGGGGTGACAGTTTCGCATCTACAGTATGCAGATGATACTCTTCTAATTGGAGAGGCGTCGGTTGATAACTTGTGGTCCATGAAGACTGTTCTGCGGACTTTTGAGTTGTGCTTAGGTCTCCATGTGAAATTTGCTAAGAGTAGCCTTATTGGTGCTAATGTGTCAGATGATTTTTTTTGCCTTGGATGCCAGATTCTTGAATTGCAAGGAGGGTGCACTTCCTTTCAAATATCTTGGGCTCCTGGTAGGGGTAGGGCCTCAACTTGGGATCATATGCTTCAAGTGATTAGGGGTAGACTTCATAGTTGGCACCACAAATCTATCAGTCTAGGTGGGAGGATTGTTCTTGTCAATTCGGTACTTAGTAGTATATGTAGTTTCTACCTCTCTTTCATGAAGATGCCAGTGAAGGTATGGAAGGACTTGGTCAAGTTACAGAGGGAGTTCTTGTGGGGGGCACGTCTGGGGTGAAGAAAATCCCGTGGATAAAGTGGTCAGACATTTGTAAGCCTAAAAGTGGGGGCGGGCTCGGTGTTATCGACTTCCAAGCTGTTAATGTTAGTTTACTTGCTAAGTGGCGCTAGAGGCTCCTCGCTGGCAGTGATGCCTTATGGATGCAAGTTCTTTCTTTAAGCATGGTCGGGCCATATGCTCTTCGACCTAATTTCTTGACCGGAGTCATTCCTTGTGTGCGTCTGTTTGGTGGAAAGATATTTGTTATATAGACAAATAGGGGAATGAGGGGGGACTGGATTTTAGATAACTCTAGGATGAATGTGGGGGATGCATCTCTGCCCTCTTTTGGCATGATGTTTGGGTGGGTGACACAACTCTTCATCTTAGGTTTCCTAGGCTTTTTTCGGTGGCGTCGGATCCTTACGCTGTTGTGAGATCCTATGGTAGATGGTCTAATGGGATTTGGGTTTGGGACATTAATTGGAGACGACAGTTATTTGCTTGGGGGGAGGACCTCCTAGGGGAGCTCTATTCATCTCTTGCTTCAGTATCTCTTACCTTGGCACCAGATGCCTGATTATGGTCCCCGAATAGTTCAGACTTTTCTCGGTTTCCTCTGCCAACCACCTTCTCTCTCAGTCGACGTCCTGTGTCTTGAGGCTTTCTGACTACATGCTTGGGATTCTGAATATGGTTTGGAAGAGCCTTGCGCCTTCCAAGGTAGCGGCATTTTCTTGGCAACTACTTTTGGATACGATACCAACTAGTTCAAACTTGTTTAGTAGAGGGGTCATTATAGATATTGGTGCTACAATGTGTATTTTTTGTCGGAACGCTTGCGAGTCATCCCTTCATCTCTTATGTTTCTGCAGTTTTGCCTCCACGAACTGGTACGCCATTGTTAGCTGGTTGGGTTTGATTTTGTCATGCAGCAGGACATTCCATCTTTGTTTCTCCAGTTTATATACACGTGGGAGGCCCAGCGTGATGCAAGTGTGGTTTGATTCTCATTTGGCATACTTTTCTTTGGGTCATTTGGGATTTGAAGAATAGTTGTATTTTCTGTGGAGGTGTACCTGACTTTGGGCGATGTATTGATCGGATATTATCCCTTTTTTGGCGATGGCTCCAGGTTCGGGGTACTTCTCCCTCATGTTTATTCTGCGAGTGGTTCGTAGATCCTACTGATTGTATTTCTAAGAGATAGTTTGTTTTTGGTTCTTGTTCCTTCATTTTGGAGATGATTTTTCTATATGTATTTGAGTGAGTACCTCTTGTGCTCGGCTATTTATATATTTTATTATGTTTGCCTTTAAAAAAGGGGTACTTCTCCCTCATGTTTATTCTGCGAGTGGTTCATAGATCCTACTGATTGTATTTCTAAGAGATATAGTTTGTTTTTGGTTCTTGTTCCTTCATTTTGGAGATGATTTTTCTATATGTATTTGAGTGAGTAACCCTTGTGCTCGGCTATTTATATATTTTATTATGTTTGCCTTTAAAAAAACATTATGGTTGGTTGTCCCTAATTGTATTGTTATGATATCTAGGATTCAATTGCTAGCATGGGGTTGGTTGGTCAGCAAAAAATACTATTAATAAGTGTTTCCTTTGAGGAATGGGAAAAGAATCCTATTAGCTGTCTCCAAATGATTTAAATTTATGTAATGAGTTAGAGTATCTTGTTATTTTTAATAAAATTTTTGCTTATAAAAAAATAGTGCATATGTGAGCTATCTTTTAGTAAATGGAAACATAATTCAGTCTGCAAAATCAAATCTAACAACCTGACTGTTATCATTTTAGCTTTGGCACCGCTATTATGAAGTCTTGTTTTCCTTTTCTTTTAATAAGCTCGTTTGATTTATAAATAGAAAAAAAGTTTATCAACATCAACTCCATTTCTCCATCAATTCTGTTGAAAATCAAGAACTTTAAAAAAGTATTTATTTCATTGCATGAATTGGAATACTGAAGACCGAAGCGCTTTTTTTTGAAACAGCAAACATATTTTAATTTACTAACAACATATAGGATTGAGTGAAAAAAATTAAAGTTGTTATTTATATTTTTATTTATTTATTATCTTTTTCTAACCGCAAAATATTATATATATATATATATATATATATATATAATTAATATGTGTATTTAGAAACACAAAAAAACCTGTATACAATAGTATGTTGTCACTCAGGGAGATGCCTAGTCAAGAAAAAGAACACTAAGCTAGAAAACAAAACTAGAAAAACAAGCAAAAAAACCAAGGGGTGCATCCAACTTAGTGGGGCATCAGTTCGTTTTGGCATTTAGTGTCTATAAAATTCTACATACATTCATTATCAATATCCTTTATTTAAATTTTTTATTTATTTATGACATGATGGCTCACACAATAGCTTATAGCAGAAACTACTTGGTGATTTACTAAAAAATTTCAACTTTGAATATGCATATTAATTGATCTAGGAAACTAGACAACAGTGTTATTTAGAAAATGTGAGTAACCAGCTTAACTAAGCATTGTTTGAATAATTAACTTAACATGAGTGTTTATTTATATTTATTGATATTTCCGCAGTCAAAGATTAAGAAACATATAAGTTGTGAAGTGTTTTCATAAACTATTCATCGAGGCTTATTAAAATAAGTTGAAACACAACTTATCTCACTTTTTTCTTTCTCCCTCACACTTTTATCTTTCGCGGGTCTTACTCTTACATCATCTTGTAATTTGTTATTCACTTTTACAACTCACTTTTCTCTTTCCTCTCTCTCACTTTTATCTTTCCCACTTCTCTCTCTCTCTCTCATCTTTCTCACCTATCTTTCTCTCTCTCTCTCCCCTTCTATTCTCTTTTTTCACATTACAATTTTTTTAATTTATCTATTATCCATTTAATCAAAACAGTAATTACATAAATCGCTATACATGTATAAGACAATATATGTTTATTATTTTTCTTTGGAGACTCGACGAGAAAAAAATAGATATCATCAATATGATTTTTTTATATTTTACTTTTGAAATTCCAACGCGAAAAACATTAGAATAATTATATTTTGTTCCGGCACGAGGTTTACCTCAAATCGACCTTAACAGACTACAACAACGTAGCTCGGCCCGCCAAGACCAAAGCAAGCCATTGCGCGAAGGCGCGGATCGCCATCCGTGCCTCGCCCACTTTAAGGGACAAAATCAACCCATATCCAATGGTTCGCAGCCAAGCTGCTCACGTTATAAATACTAATCCATCTCCGCGCCCCAGGTAAGATCCCATCTCTCATCTCACCATACAATTCACTATACTGACTTGGGTGTCAGAGTGTGTGCAGGTACGACATCCACGTCGGTCAACAACTCATTAACTCGGAAGACACGTTGATCCAACTCGAATTCCATCTCAACACAGGTTCTACATCAGGACATTGGCGATCACAGTGGGAGTCAACTCCCACATACTCATGCTACTTTTCGAGATCGACCTACTTCTCCTAAACGAACCGGGCCAGATACCCTACAATGAATGAAAGTGATATCGAAGCCGACTCTATCCCCTACAACAGGGGCCAAACCACACTACGATGGTCATCACAGGTGGACTACCAAGGGGGTGAGGCCATCATACCAACAAAGAAGCACACAACTCGGCCATCGCAGTCACGGCCTTTGTTATCCTTCGACGATTCAGACTTACCTAGCAGCGACCCGAATCGGTTCATACCCCTGGTAATCATGGTCAGTATGGCAAACCTTGAGGTCCGACGTGTCCTCGTCGACCAACGAAGCTCAACAGACGTCCTCTACCTCAACACCCTAACAGCCTTGGGCGTCCTGGAAGAACACATCTCCCCCTTTCACGGGATCTATCTATCTGGGTTTAACGGTTTGGCGACCCGACCTCTAAGCTGACTCGGCATATTCGTCACCTTCAAGTGGCAAACATTGTTGGAGTTTTGAACCGTTAAGGTTCCATTTTTAATCCTGCACTGCTAGTCGGCATACAGCGCAATCCTGGGACAATACACCTTGGGCCAGCTCGGGGTCGTCGCCTCCACCGTACACCTGAAGTTGAAGTTCCATTCCCCGAACGACGACGTAATCACCCTTCACACCGACCTCGAGTCGGCCAAACATTGTCATTTCCTTACGCTACGAGCAGACCAAAGTTATCTCCATCCCGAGGAATGCCGAGGGAGTTTTAAAATGAAGAAAAAGAGGTCGGCCAGAGCACTCGACGTCAACTTGACCGACCTCGTCACCCGATACGATCTGGATAGCTCTGAGGAAGAAGGAGACGAAGAGCTCGCCAAGGAACTCAAGAACAAGATAAAGAGACTAGAACCATAAGGCGACTTCGTTTCGGTCAAACTCGGAGAAGACCCGCTTAAGATAGTGAAGATAGGGGCTGACCTGCCTTCCGACGTTAGAGCATGGTTGACCAAATGCCTATAAGACCACGCCGACTTGTTTGCCTGGACTTCAGCCGACATGCCAGGAATCTTGCTCGACGTCGCCTGCCACCACTTGTCGATAAACGCAGAGACCAAGTGTGTAGCGCAGAGGAGAAGAGCGCAGGGTGGAGAAAAGGCTGAGGCTGCTGCCAAGGCTGTCGACGACCTGATTGCCACCGAGTTTATTAAGGAAGTCAAGTATACAACATGGCTTGCGAACGTCGTCTTGGTAAAGAAGAGCCACGGAAAATGGAGAATGTGCATCGATTACAGTGACCTCAAAACTGCCCAAAAGACGCATTCCATCTCCCTAGTGTAGACAAATTAGTCAATAACGCATCCGGGTTCAAACTCCTTTCGTTCATGGTTGCATACTCCGGGTACAATCAGATCCTGATGTATCCGCCAGACTAGGAGAAAACCGCTTTCATGGTAGACAAGGGCAATTTCTGCTACCGAGTATTGTCGTTCGAGTTTAAGAACGCCGGCGTGAAGTATCAGAGGATGATGAACAAGATCTTCAAGAACCAAATCAGGCGTATGCTGCAAGTCTACATGGGCAACATGATTGTCAAAACTACATCCGACCCGGACCACTCAGTCGATTTAACAGAGGTATTCGCCGAAGTCCGCAGGCACAATATGCGGCTCAACCCAGAAAAGTGCACCTTCGGCGTCAGGGCCGGGAAATTCCTCAGTTTCTACCTCACAGAACGAGGGATCGATGCGAAACCTAACAAATGTCGGGCCATCACACAGGTGCGGATGCTTTCTACCAAAAAGGAAGTGCAGAAACTCACTGGCATGATCGCCGGCCTATCCAGATTCATTTCGAAGGCTGCTATCACAATACGAACCCTAACAAATGTCGGGCCATCACATAGATGCGGATGCCTGCTACCAAAAAGGAAGTGCGGAAACTCACTGGCATGATCGTCGGCCTATCCAGATTCATTTCGAAGGCTGCAAGTCGATCCCTTTCTTTTTTCGACTCTTGAAAAAAGGGGTTGAGTTTGAATGGACCAACGAGTGTGAGGAGGCATTGTCCCAACTCAAGACCACTCTCTCACAACCCCCGGTGTTGAGCCGACCCAACGACGGGGAGATACTCTGTCTCTATCTCGCCGTAGAAAAAGACGCACTCAGCGCCGTGTTGGATTGGGAAATAGAGGACGACTAGAGGCTGATATATTTTGTTATTAAGGAACTCTTGGGAGCGGAGATAAGGTACCAGAAAGTCGAGAAGGTGGCCCTCGCCTTGGTCCTTGCAACGAGGCAACTCTGACTTTATTTCGTCTCACACCAAATAGTCGTGAGAACGGACCAACCCATTCGACAGATCTTACACCGGCCCGACCTCGCGGGCCGCATGATCAAATGGGCGGTAGAGTTATTCGAGTTCGCCATCAAGTACGAGTCTAGGACCACCCTGAAGGCTCAAATCCTCGCCGACTTCGTGGCAGAATTAACACCACCCTCCGAAGCACAACCCACTACTACGTGGAAACTTCATGTCGACAACTCCTCTAATAGTAAAGATAGTGGGGCAGGGCTCATTCTCGAAAATGACAACGGGTTAGTGATCGAGGTCTCCCTCGCCTTCTCCTTCGCAGCATCCAGTTATCAAGTCGAATATGAAGCCTGCATTGTCGGGCTCCAACTGGCCATAGATTTTGGCGTGCAAAAACACGAGGTACTGACTCACTGCCTTTTGGTAGTTTCGCAAATGAAAGAGGAATTCGAACCCAAAGACCCTACGCTGCAAAAGTACCTCGCCATAGTAAGGGAATTATTGAAGTCCTTCACCGAGGCAGAAGTGAACCACGTGCCCCGCACGAAGAACGTAGAAACTGGCATCCTATCCAAACTTGCCAGGACAAAGAAACCCGAAAACTTGCGAAGCGTAATCTAGGAAACTCTCTCCAGACCTAGTATCTCCCCTGAAGTCCCTCCCGGGGGCACATCGGCAGCATTATCACTGACTTCAACTGAATGAAACCCATCATAAGATATATTGATGACGGCGAACTCCCGGATGACCCCAAGGAAGCCGCCCTGGTGCAAAAACGAGCATACACCTATTCCATTGTCGAAGGAAAGCTCTATCGATGCGGGTTCTCAACCCCACTCCTGAAGTGCCTGGAAAAGGAAGAGGCAGAGTACGTATTGGCGGAAATACACGAGGGAATCGGGGGACAGCACCTTGGGGGCGAGCCGTAGCTAAAAAGGCATTGCGGACGGGCTACTACTAGCCTACCTTTCAGCAAGACGCCCAGGAACATTTGAAGAAGTGTGAGAACTACCAAGGGCACGCCGACATATACATAGCTCCCCCGACCGAGTTGACGGCATTAGCGGTCCCATGGCTCTTCGCATGGTGGAGAATCGATCTCATCGGACCATTCCCCACGGCACCCGAGCCAGCTCAAATATTTGATAGTCGTCATCAACTACTTCACCAAGTGGATCGAGGTCGAGCCACTGGCCAAGAAACGTCGGCAAACTGTACCAAATTCTTCAAGAGAAACATCCTGATCCGATTCGGGATACCGACGGCAGTAATCACTAACAACCTCACACAGTTCACCAACAAGAACTTCCAAAAGTACATGAGCGACTTAACGATCAAACACAGATTCACATCGGTGGACACCCTCAAACCAACAGTTAGGTCGAGGCAACCAATTGCGTCATTCTCCGAGGTCTGAAAAGGCGATTGGAAGAGGCTAAAGGAAACTGGGTGGAGGAGCTTCCCTATGTCTTATGGGCCTATCGCACCACTCCCCACTCAAAAACAGGTGAATCCCCGTTCCGACCCACATACAGCCTTGAAGCCGTCATCTTGGTGGAAGTCGGCGAAGCATCATGGAGGACGATGCATCTACAAGCCCGACAAGACAACGAGTAGGAGATCCGAGAAGAGCTCGTCCTCATAGAGAAAATCAGAGACAAGGCCGTCATAAGTGAAGCAGCCGTCAAGAATGAATGGTACTGCGTTACAACAGACGAGTCATCCCCCGAGAATTCAAGCTCGGAGACCTCATCCTACGACGGGCCGATGTCGGGCTAAAGAACGCCTCCCAAGGAAAACTCGTCCAGAACTGGGAAGGTCCATACCGAGTTGTAGCGAAGACCGATAATGAGGCAAACAAGCTCAAGACGACTGAAGGGTAAGCATTTTCGAGAACTTGGAACACTACCAAGTTAAAGATGTACTTTAGCTAAGTTGTAAGCGACTGAATGTCAATAAAGAATAAAAGCAAAAAAACCATGTTCCCCCTTCAAAGTCTCCATACACCAGAAATTTATGCCACTGAGCACTGTAAGTCGAAACCCCTCCCGTGGGTTTTGCTGTAACACCCCTTTGCTACCCGTTATTTATTCATTTAAAATCAGAGTTTCAAAAATTCTTTTCTTTGCTACACCAGAAAGGAATGCCACATTTTCACTTGAACTCGAAATGAACGTATTTAATTCACTTATAAACATATCGGATACACAGCACTTCAAATTCTCATTCATTAAACAGCGGATTTTCAAAAGGTTTAACTTCAACAAATCTTAACATCTTTTAAAGGCTCTTTAAAAGCAACTCAACAACAATACAACCTGATAAACATAAAGTACAACTAGGCATTCATTTCCCCCCCGAGTGCTACGTATCAGAGCCAGACACAACCGACTAGAAGAAGGTATGAGGATAACCTTCACTCGCTATCACTTGCACGTTGCCGACATGAGAAGCAACATAAAAGCAGTAGGGTGAGTCTCTTTACATAAATAATAGCATATAGGATAAGCATTATACTAGGGAAAGCAACTAGGAGCACCAATTCACAACGACATCAACATACACCATTAAATTTACAATTACCAAGAAACATCACCGAATGCATGATTAGTGCATGAAATGCAACCCAACTCCACGGGCATATGCATGTGGATCCATCACCAAAATAAGCCTTGAGGGCACTCACCAATAATTTATAATAAGGCCGAAGCCTACTCACCAATAAATGCACATGGTTTATGTGACGCCATGAACAATGCACCACAACACACCATATTCACCATAATGAGCAATAAGCAAAATCACCAATAATTAATAGACTCATCATTGCTATTAATTAACTCACCATCACTAAAAGAGGTCATAGACCCATCACCAATAATTAATTTCACCGTTAGATACAACACCAATAGACACACCTCCAATTATAGCTCTAAGGCTAGCAATTAATCCTCTAATTACACCAACACCAATTAAATAGACTATTTTAAGTCATTGACACGGGACAGGCAACAATAAGCAAAACTGCACTTAAACACCTCGGGCAGCACTGCGGCAGCAAACTAGCAGCATTGCGCCAAGACAACAACACAACTAGGCAACACAGCAGCAAAAACTGGCGCAGAGGCAACCTGCGCCACATCTGGGCAACACAGACAGCAAAAACTGGCGCAGAGGCAACCTGCGCCACATCTGGGCAACACAGACAGCAACACAGACAGCAAAAACTGGCGCAGAGACAACCTGCGCCACATCTGGGCAACACAGACAGCAAAAACTGGCGCAGAGGCAACCTGCGCCACATCTGGGCAACACAGACTGCAACACAGGGCAGCACACTGGCGCCCTGGCGCAACACAATCAGCAACGCAACTGCAACACAACTAAGACACAGGCGCACACTGGGCAGCACACTGGCGCCCGGGTGCAACACAGCACAAGTGCTGAATTCCTATAGCAGTGCACCTACTTCGGCGAATTAATTAAAATAGCAAACGACATCGGATTTCAACAAAAGACCACTCATTGGAAAGCCCTCTGAGTGTAGTTTCTGCCTATGATTTTTATTTTTCAAAATAAGTATCCAGTTGGTACAGTTTTTCAAAACACTACACTGAGGTACCAAAATCGGACAGAACTCTCTACCCAGCTTGCAACCAAATTTTCTTTCTCATTTCTTAATGAAATTTCGTGAAACCAGTGCCTATTTCGTAGAGAATTAAGTCTACTTTCCAATGAAACAAGAATCGTTCAAAACGGAGTTCAATTGATAACACAAAGCCTACAAAAACCGAACCTACTCACAGTTTGATTCCAGAAATTTGACCCAACTTTGGAGACTCACAACTTGAGCTACACAACTCCAAATTGAACGAACCTAGTGCCAAAACGACCGACTTTAAGTCTATTTTCAAAAACAAACAGCCACATAATTTTTGGATCAACCAAACAGTACCAGTTTCAGAAAAACCGAAACAGTGTCCAGAAAATGCACAAAAACCATAAACAAGTAGAACTCATCATGATCAATTCCCAAACAACAATTTCAACATCACATAGTTATGCATTTCGTCAAACACCACATAAGCATAGTAACCTCACCTCCAAAACTCATAGGGTAATATCATCAAACACATTGCATACGTAGCTTGTATCATGTTCATTTCAACAACAAACAATATAGATTCATCAAATTGAGTTCAAACATAACATCAACCATGAAAACAACACAACAATCAATCAATTAATTATCCTAGAGCCTAACGCACATAGAACACTCATCATATAAGTTATTATGAATGAAAGAGAGCCCCCTAACCTTAGAAAATTGAAGAACCAAGCAAAACTCCAAGCAACCAACAAGAATCACCAACCAAGCAAGCTTTTTCCTCCCTTTCCTTGAAGCCTTCACGCCAAAACCACCTCTTCTTCTCCCCTTTGCAACCTTCGGCCGCCGCTCCCTCTCTCCCTCTTCTCACTTTCTATTTTCTTTTCTTTTCTCCAATGAGCACCTTCTCATAAGACCCCTAGGTTTATTAGTTGAACTTGGGCCACTTAATGGTCATGGGCCATGGATCATGGGCTTTCCACTTAAACCCTAATTTAATTAGTTGGTGCCACCAATTTCCTAATACCACACCTCCACTTAATTAATTAATATAATTTTCTCAATAATCTAATTATATCAACTAAAATAAATTAAATACCTAAATACTTAATTAAATAAATTAATTAAATATTTAGGGTGTTACATTTGCCCTCTCGGATCCGAGCTAGGTCGGTCCGTGACCCGTAAGATGGACCCCACGAAGTACGCTAAGGCGCCCTTTCCGCCGCAAGTGGGAACGCCTTTCGAGGGTTCCGCCCTCTCGGATCCGAGCTAGATCGGGGCGTGACCCGTATGTTGGATTCCACGAAGTACGTTAAGGCGCCCTTTTCGCCGCAAGTCGGAAACCCTCCCGAGGGTTTCGCCCTCTTGGATCCAAGTTAGATCTGGCCGTGACCGTAAACTGGATTCCACGAGGTGCGTTGAGCTTGGTCCCATCTGACCTGGAGTGAACTATGGTCCTCAAATAGAATCCAACAAGAGGCTCTGAAGAAAGAACCGACCAACACCCCTGCTAAAAAGAGGTCCACCTAAAACTGAGGATCTCGACCGCGGAGGCGTGCCGCTCCGGTAATACGGCAAGTCAAAACTATCTCCTGAAGAAAGCAAGCGGAGGCCCGGACACCGGATAGAGATCCCACGCTGCACGCCAAGGACGGGCACAAGATTTAGACCCCAAAACGGGTGTCGAGACATTCACTACCAGACAATGTTAACAACCTCGACCCGAAATTGCGCGAAACGCCGCACAATGGACCGAGTTATACTCGAAAAACTCTTGCACCACCTCGATTATCAGACCGCGGCCGCATCCCGACCTCGGCCAGTGGGGAAACTGTTCCGGCCCTAGGTCTGCCTCGAACCGACCTCAACGGACTACAACAACGTAGCTCGGCCCCCGCAAGAGCAAAGCAAGCCGGGGCACGAAGGTGCGGATCACCATCTGTGCCTCACCCAGTTCAAGGGCCAGGATCAACCCAGATCCAACGGCTCGCAGCCAAACCGCCCACGCTATAAATACCAATCCATCTCCGCGCCCCAGGTAAGCTCCCATCTCTCCTCTCACCATACAATTCACTATACTGACTTGGGCGTCGGAGTGTGTGCAGGTACCACACCCACGTCGGTCAGCAATTCATCAACTCAGAGGATACGTCGATCCAACCCGGATTCCATCTCAACTCAGTTTCTACATCAGGACATATTTTATTTTCACGATTTTCTCATTTTTATAAACGATTATTTATCTTTGGAATTACACGGTTAACAATTACATCTTATTGGTATAATTATTTTTGTATTATGACTTTATAAATATCTTTACTTTAAAAAAAAAATGTTTTTACAACTTTTTGTGGAACTTAACACGTCGGAATAATAATTTTTACATTTTATTTTCATGAATATCTTTATTTCTTATAAACTAACATTTTTCTTTTGAGTCTCAACAAGAAAATATTAGATATGGTTAGAGTTATCATTTTTATAATTTCTTTTGAATTCTAACGAAAAACTATAGATGTTGTTATTAAATTTTATGCACTAGAAGTTGTACACGAACATAGAGATAGAATTCAATCTTCAACATGTGTGGTTAAATAAGAACTAAAAATAAGTTCACCAAAGTGAATTGAGTTATGTGAAAAGATGGGAGTAACTAAGAGCAAAAGCATCCACAATGGAGTGGTCTATATTGGGACTCTTAAGTGAGTTTCTCTCTCACTCGATACTTCCTTACAAACTTAAATTAGTCCCACCACTAATCTCAAATCTTTACTTTCAACCACTTTTTGTAATATTTTAATATAAATGAGCACCATTGTAAAGTTAGTTTAGAAAAGGAGAGGGGACAATTCCAACAATATCCCTCTCCATTTTTGAATTTTCTCAATCATGATTAAGGTAGTTAAAAACGTGGGCAGATTCGTAAAATCGTGCGAGTTTACAAATTTTGCAAGACCTTTGCGAGCAACCATGCGCAGAGTTGTAGTTGGGCGAGCATAGTATAATCGTCGTGCTGGTTTGTACAATCGGTTGAAGTCGTACCTGATATCACGACTATTTTAGAGTTTGGAATTTTTACCTGTTTCCCAAAGATGACAACTTCTAGGTCGAGTCCAAGTTTTTGGGTCCTATATAACCCGACTTTCTCCTTCACATATGCAAGTTACGCAAACGACTTCATCTTCCATTCACATTGTTTTGTCTTCTTCGAAGGGCGAGGCCAACTGCTGCTTCGTCTAACATTCATGGCTTGCTCTGCTTCTGTCCATTCATGAGACACCTTCGTTTTGCTTTTCACTTCTACTCCTTCATTTCATCTCTGTTTTACTTATGCTCCTTCATTTCCTTTGTTTTACTGCTCCTCTTTCATTTCGTCTTCGTTTCTTGTTCTATTCACATGTTTAGTCTTCTATTTCGCTTCTGTTTGTGTAGTGGCAAAAAAATCATGTGCCCAGAAATGCCCCTAAAATGCGTCTTAGACTTACTTTAGATTATTAGAATGTTTAAAACTTTTGTTTTTGTATGTGCTATTTGGAGTTGTTATTTGTTAAGTTGTGGTACTTTGAATTAAGTATGTATTTCTTATTAGGATTTTGAGTTAAAGCGTACTTATGGTATCCAATATGTAGACTCCTGCGAATCATGTTACGATTCTATGAGTTACGGTTTTTAAATCTCTTCTAGAGTTAAGGTAGAATTTTGAATTTAACTACCTTGATCATGATAAACTCTAATACCAAAATGTAAATTTTCTATTGATATCCAATATGACAAATTAAACATATTTGAAAATACTAACGACTTCTCATAATCTTTGCAAAAACATACAAACATGCATAAAAACTAGGCAAATTTGGATTATCCAACTGCAAACACAAACACATATAAAGCTAGTCAACAGAAACCAAACGATAGAATATTAAAGTACTACAATTAGAGCATAATTTTTAAAGGGACTTGTGGATTTGGCCAAAAGTCTTTTGAGACATTAACAGCTGGTAGCACACCACCAGTATTGTTGGTGAAGGTAATAGGCCAATCCTGGTCAATTTGCACATTACCAACATTTTCTTAATCTCCACCCATCACATTTCCTCGGACATGACCCATATTTATATTTTCTCCTTCTTCAGTATTCATAGTTTGTGTTCCAAAGTTTTCAGCAACTTCTTGGGATTCAATCAATTTGATCTTTTCTTCTACTTCCTTCAAATTCTCATCAATCAACGACGAGAGATACTCGAGATCACTCGTGCTAATGTTGTCAACAACTTGGCTACGATTCATTAATTGATGCATGAGATCGGTCATCTTCTTCTTCCTAGTGTCCTCCTGTTGTTTCTCAAGCTTCTTTTGGGCTTTGAGGATCCTTTGATTCATCAAACCCTCTTGATCCAGCTTATTCATGCTTTGCTCCACCCCAGCCGTTGCCCTAAACCTATCCAATATACTTTTGGCTTTGTCCTCAGATGGAAAAATCTCTGGTTGACGAGCATTTTGATTATATATTATAGCACATGCTTCAATCCCGCAAAGGGTGCTTAGTTCATCAACCTTCTTCATTAAACCTATAGCAAATCATAGTAAGAGCTATAACGAGAATTGAGAGAAATGTGAGGAAAGGGAAATTGAAAATCCATACTCAATGTTAAAGAGGATCCTAAGCTATTCGATAAAAATAGATAAATTAGGAATTTTTGTACAATTACAAGGTGGGGTAATAGTTTTTTTTAATGGCAAAATAATATATATTATACATACACAAAGCCTATATACAGCAAAGAACCCTCACTGACAAGGAGGGACAGTGACAGAGACCCAAAAACAAGAAAACAATCACAGAATCACATCCATATCTAGGCCCCGACACACCCCAAAAAGGATGTAGAAAAGCCACAAAACCAAATACTCCTATCCCCTGTAGAGGCAATCCAATGGGTCTACACACCACTCGTAAAGGAGGCCATGACAAGTCTTCGACTTAGCCAAAAACCAATTTCATGAATACAATTTTACAAAATAAAAGATCCAATGGGTAATAGTTCCATTCTTTGAGATAAAACAAATGAAAAAAAATATCAAAATTGCAAGTTTTCATCGAATTAAATTTCAAACTTTTTATCACTTTCTAAAATTAAAATATGTAGGATATGCAAGGCTAATGCATGCTTTATGTAAATTAAGCAGAAATTATTTCTAACCATTTTTCCGTTTTCGGAATGTTGCATTTCTCTTCGAGACATTGGTTATGTACTCAAGCTTCAACTTTGGAGTCATGGTACGAATCAGAAAACAGAAAGAAATGAACAGGAGAACAATTCTAAAAACTCTTTTTGCTATTGCTTTCTTAGTATCTTGGTTATGTTATTTATAGAGCAAGTATTACTAAAAACATTAATTAATTAATTAGAGATACACACTACCAAATTCAATACTGTATATGCTTTGTTTTAGTTCAAAAATTCACATCTAGTGTTCTTTACTGATAAAGTAAACAAAGTGCAAATATACAAAAAATCTTGTTTCGTCCCTGCAATTTCAAAATTTTTTAAAAAGTCCTTGCAATTACCAAACGCGTTTAATTTCGTCCCTGTAAAAATTTTTCGTCCTTCCAAATATACGTTTTATCCAGTTTGGTCCTTGTAATATGTAAAATATTTTTATTTTAGTCCCTCCAATATGAGTAGAAAATTAATATATTTGCAGGGACCAAACTGGATAAAACATATATTTGCAGGGACAAAAACAAAGTTTTGTTTTTACGGACTAAATTGGATCAAACTTGTATTTGCAGGGGCTTTTTGAAATTTTTGAAATTGCAGGGACGAAACAAGATTTTTTGTATATTTGCAGGGACCAAAAATACCTTTAAGCCTAAAAATAATAATAGTCAATTTTTAATAAATTAGCTTTGAATAATTGATTTAAAGTAACACTGGATTTTTTTTGACTAAAAAAGTAACATTGGTTTAAGAGTATTAAATCAAATTCTATAATTTAAGAATAACAAATACTCCCTCCGTTCCATATTATATGACTTTCTAGCCAAAAACATTTATCCCATATTATATGACTTTTTAGCCAAAAACATTAATGTTCTTTTTCCTGTCATACCCTTCATTATTTAATAATATCTTCTTATAACTCAACCAATTTATATTTTCAATGAAGGTTAATTTGGTAAACTAACTCACAATCTCTCTTTCCGATACAAAATTAACTACTTTTCTTAATTTGTGTGAAAATGACCCAAAGTGACGTATAATATGGGACGGAGGGAGTATACAGTATTTATTATATTTAATAAGCCTATATAAAGTATAAATGTACAATGTCAAATTAGTTCATAGTACTCCTTATAGCATTTAATGTATGTATTCAATGAACCATGCATTTAATAACATTTAAATAGGAGTATAAGAGGAGTATATTCTTATATCCTTATAGCATTTAATGTATTTATTCAATCAACCATGCATTTAGTATCATTTGTCAAATCAGTTCATAGTATCTATATACTCCCTCTAGAACACAATATATAGGTAAGTTATGGGGCTTTTAACCAATGTTTTGGAAACCGAACCGGATATTGAACTGGTGAGACCTCCGGGTCATGGTTCAATCGCTTTAAACCGCTCAGAACCGTATAAAACTGTTTTTAACCACTGAAATAACCGAACCGTATATGATGTTGGTCATGGTTTAACCGAATCAACCGCTCCGGTTGGTTCGGTTTTAAAACACAACTTTTAACTTGTAACAAAATATAAGTAAAAATTGGTTTTTTAAATCCTATTTTGTGATAGTATGCCAAAAAAATTCCTACATTTAATGCTGAGTATTTAATGGTGAACATGAAAATTTAAAGACTTTTTTTAGACAGTTAAATGAGATACGGGGTAATTTAGGTAATTTTAAATGAGATTTACAAAAAACGTGTAAATAACTTAATATTCCCTCTGGTCCCTATTATAAGAAAATTTTTGGTATATTTTTTTGTCCTAATTATAAAAAGAAGATACATTTTTTAAAGCATATTAATTGCTAAAATTTCTTTTATACCCCTATTTAATGTAAGATATAGGTTTACTAGAAAGTCACATAGTTGACATAAAAAATTAATGCTAGAGATATATTTGAGATAAGGAAAAAACTGTATCACAATCAATAACCTCCTTGGTCTTTGTGATTTTTGTTAAATCTTCTTATAATAGGGACCAAAGGGAGTATCTTAATAAGTGTTTTTTTTTTTGACAAATCTTAATAAGTGTTTAAGTGGTTAGTTTTGCTTATATTTTATTACGGAGTTATATATATTTCCTCTATAACACAAAGTAAAAGTGAGTTAAAGAAAACAAAATACATCAACTTATGCTGACTCACGTTTTCTTATAATGTGTTACGAATGGAGTGTACGTGTGTGTGAGTCTATATATATATATATATATATATATATATATATATATATATATATATATATATATATATATATATATATATATATATATATATATATAATTTAAAAATTTAATAAAAATAAACATTTATTATAGTATTTATTACATTTATTGTTTGTTGTTTCTGTTCTCTCGAATTTACTTCTGTATTCTGACTCTTTTTATATGGGTTGGTACCCTTTGTACCCCTAAATATATTTTTATAATATATGTTTTCCACTCAAAAAAAAGTATAAATGTACAATGTTATATTTTTCAATTTTATTGAATTTAATATATTTATTCAATGAACCTTGTATTTAATATTATTATAAGATCAATTTATATATATATATAATTTTGTTGTTTTTTTAGAATAAGTTTTTTTGGTCTTACTTGTCAATTTTTAAAGTTAAAATGCAACATGAATTATAGACTGTTTATTGTAGTAAGAAAACTAGACAGAATAAAATATTAAATAGTTAGGGGTATAATAAGAAAAGAACAAATAATTTCAATAAAGGTAATAAAAGTTATTAGTTTTTTAAAATGTGAAACAAATCTGAAAATGCTATGAAATAAACTTTACTTGAGTAAGAGCAAATATATGAGAAATCATATAAAAGAATAGAGATGAAGAAGGGAGAAGAAGAGAATTAGAGAGTCTTTTCATTATGCTCTTCACAAGTGTATCCTACACATAAGATTGAGTCTTATTTATATGGTGTAGATTGGCAAGTGAATGGTCAATCATCAAAAGCCACTAACAATCCTATTACTAAGGGGTGTAATGGAAATGTGGAAGAAAGACAGTTGACATCCACTAATATCCTATTATTCTTAACACTCCCTCTTGAATGTCCATCGAGAATATGCCTCACTAAAACCTTTACTAGAAAAAACTTCTGGGAAAAAAATCTAATGAAGGAAAAAGAATACAATATCATTTATGTGGGAAGTGCCTCGTTAAAAACATTTTCAGGAAAACCTAATGGGACAAAACCATAGCAAAGAAAAAAAGAGTGTAGTTTTTCTCCCCCTGTTTGAAGCATCAATTAAGAATATGAATTTCAACATTTGGAGTTTCTCTCCGAGTGCATATGGAGCAATCTACTCCGCTACACCGCTTGTGATATATCCTCTTTTAATGCAGCTTTGCAGTCAATATTATCTTTAGAACACCTTCCTTGAATTGTTGGCATTTGAGCATGAAATGAACAAGCAACAACCATAGGTTGTTTTGTAGATCAAAAACATATTTCAATGTCACCACATGTAGATAATAGCTGACTTGGGATCTGACTTGATCTAGATCAGAAAAATACTTTGTATCTACACAGTTAATTTGTGAAACATATATAAAATAATTTATTCATCAGGATAGTCAAAAAACAAATATTCATCTCACTTTTTTCTAATGCATTTTGGTTTGTCTTGAACTATGTTACTTCTAATTGTCACATAATATTATAATATCAAGCAATGTAGAATTTAGTAATATGCATGTATGCTTTCATAGCACTAGGTTATAATTCGGGACTGATGTATTTGTTATTTTCTTGTCACACAACTCATGTACTCAATAAAATTATTTATCATGAGTTAATAAAAATTAGTTATTAATAACTTGTTAAACCAAAAAATTAACTAGCTAATTGTTCGATCTCCAAATCAAGACAAGATTTTGTTTTTCAATAGAACTAGTAGTATACCCGTGCATCCGCACGGGAGACACTGTATTTGTTATAATTTGTTTTAAACTTATAAATACTTTAAAAATTGTGACATATAATAAAAGAAAAAGATAGAAGTTGATGAAAAAGTTATATTTCAAGTTGTTTAAAAAACTTGTGTCGCACAAAGTTAAAAAAAAAACCACCATTTTCTTCAAATCTTCTAAATGGAGTCAATTTCAAAAAAAAATAAAATAAGATAAAGATAAGATAAAGGGAAATGCAAATTAGACATTTGTGAAAAAAATCATTTATAAAAAGGCTAATCCTATAAATTATTTTTTATTAATTGTTTCCCGTTTGATTAACAACAGCATCTAACGTGTTTCCCGTTGAAACTCAAAACAAAAATATAAAAATAATTATTTTGCCAATATCTAATGTTTTCTTATCTAGATTCAAAAAAATGTTTATTTATAAAATATAAAAACATTCAGTGAAGCTTTATATAAAAAAAAAGATTATACTAGGTGTTACTGTTCTGGAGTCAACCAAGAGGTCCAATTAGCAATACCAGGGGGTGCGATTAGCGATGAGATATGGATCAGCCCAATCGATCCAGCCCATATCCACAACATGCAAGCCCAACACGCTTGGAGTGTCCAGATCGCCTCCACTGATCCGACGATCCACAACGAACAGCAATTTCCTATAAATTCCGGTTCGCATAGCCATTCACGAGGTACGCACTATTCCCTTGCAAATTCACTAGCTTATTCTCATACTGACTTGAGCGTTGGAGTGGCTTTGTAGGTACCCCCGGGCGCTCACTGACCTCTTGCTAGGGCAGCAAGAGACCTACCAACAGCAGCCAACCAAAACACTGCTAGGTACAGAACATTGGCGACCACAGTGGGAGATATCAATCTTTCAAATCATCACTACTCGAAATTTTCTCTTGCTATTTCATGGCTCCTAGAGGCAGACCCCGGGTTCAGAGCGTAGCCATACCTGCACCCCGACCAGAGCAAACCCCCGAGGGTCACGTCGCCAGCTTGCTTAATGAGGGCAACGTCCCATACCTACCTGGCGAAGGTACAAGCCAACCTGTTAATTTCCTGACCAGTCACACCACCTGGCAAGAGGGCGCTGGCAGGAGAGCGCCCAAGCGGGCGCCTGGCAAGGTGGCGCATGGCACGAGAGCGCCCAAGAGGGCGCCTGGAAAGGTGGCGCATGGCAGGAGAGCGCCCAAGAGGGCGCCTGGAAGGATGGCACATGGCAAGAGGGCGCCTGACAAGAAGGCACCTGGCAAGAAGGCCAGATCCCAAGGGCATTGTGGCCAGCGGCCATGGTGATTCAGGGAAACAACCCCCTTGACGGTTGGGGGTCTAACAAATCAATGAAAAAGAAGTGGAAGGAAATCTTGAGCGTTGCATCAACCTCAGCTCCTAGACAAGGACCGGTCAGGCCGCCCTTATCCTTTGACGACAGGGATTTGCTTGATGGAAACCCAAACAAACACGTTCCACTACTCATTACTGCCATTATGGCCAATATCGAAGTAAGGAGAATCCTGGTCGACCAGGGAAGCTCAGTAGACATCATTTTCGAAGACCTGCTGCAAGTCTTGAACATCTCCCCCGCCGACCTGACTCCATATCGAGAAGAAGACCTGACCGGGTTCAACGGATCAAGAACAAGGCCTCGAGGCCACTTGGAGCTGATGGTCACCTATGGACACCCCGACGGTGAACTACCTTTGTGCAGAACTGTCAAAACAGCTTTCCTAATCCTCCCATGCAAATCTGTCTACCAGTGCATTATCGGGAGGCCGACGTTGGGCAAGCTAGGGGCAGTAACCTCCACGGTTCACCTAAAGATGAAATTCCACGATTTAGGGAATAAGATTGTGACCCTCAAGGCAGACCTAAACGCAGCATGTAGATGTTACTACATGAGCCTCAAGGATGAAAAAGAGATCACGGAAGTAAGAAACTCAGGCGGGGAATCCGGGAGAGAAGCTGAAATAAATTTGGCCGACTTAGATGCCAGATATGATCCGGACAGTGAGGAAGATTCCACCCTCGCTAGGGAACTAAAAAAATGCATGAAGAGACCCGAGCCAGATGGCGCCTTCATCTCCATTGAGTTAGGTGAAGAACCACTAAGACTATCAAGATTGGCTCCGACCTCCCCGAGGAGGTCAAAGAGAAACTTACCATCTGCCTAAGGGAGAATGCGGACCTATTTGCCTGGTCTGCAGCTGACATGCCGGGAATACCACCCGAGGTAGCCTGTCACCACCTGGCTGTTAACCGGGACACTAAGTGGGTCGCCCAGAGAAGAAGAGTCCAGAAAGGAGAGAAAGCTGAAGCCGCTGTAAAGGCTGTGAAGGACCTCGTGGAGGCAAATTTCGTAAAAGAAATTAAGTACACCACCTGGTTGTCAAACGTAGTCCTTGTGAAGAAATCTAACGGAAAATGGAGAATGTGTGTCGACTATACTGATCTCAACAAGGCATGTCCCAAAGACGCCTTCCCTGCCCCTAGCGTGGACAAGTTAGTAGATAGCGCCTCAGGATTCCGTTTCTTGTCTTTCATGGACGCATACTCGGGATACAACCAAATTCTGATGTTCCCGCCCGATCAGGAGAAAACAGCATTCATGACGGAACAGGGGAATTATTGTTATCGCGTGATGCCGTTTGGACTCAAGAACGCCGGGGCGACCTATCAAAGAATGATGAATAAAGTCTTCAAAAGTCAAATCGGTCGGACAATCGAAGTATACCTAGACGACATGATAGTGAAAAGCAAAAGCAACCCAGATCACCTCGAGGACCTGACAGAAGTGTTTTCCGAAATCCGAAAGAACAATATGAGGTTGAACCCAGAGAAGTGCACTTTTGGAGTCCGTGCAGGGAAGTTCCTCGGTTTCTATCTCACTGAGAGGGGCATCGAGGCCAACCCAAACAAATGCAGGGCCGTGACCGAGATGGCATCGCCCACCACAAAGAAAGAAATTCAGAAGCTCACCGGGATGATAGCAGCGCTGTCCCGATTCATTTCAAAAGCAGCCCACAAGTCCCTACCATTGTTCAAGCTTCTTAAGAAGGAGACGGGTTTTGAGTGGACCGCCGAGCAAGAACAGGCACTGACCCTTTTGAAAGAGACCCTCTCCGAGCCACCCATTTTGACACGTCCCGAAGAAGGAGAAATGTTATACTTATATCTCGTTGTGGCCGATGAAGCATTAAGCGCAGTGCTCGTCAGGGAAACCAGCGCTGGCCAGAGGCCGGTATACTATGCCAGTAAGGCATTACAGGGACCCGAGTTAACAACCAGCCCTGGCAGTCGTGATCGCAGCCAGGCGCCTTAGGCCATATTTTGTGGCGCATCAAGTAGTGGTCCGAACTAATCAGCCAATCAGACAAATATTGCACCGTCCCGACCTGGCTGGAAGGATGATCACGTCAGTTGAGCACCCCCAGACCAACGGACAAGCCGACGCAGCCAATAGAGTAATTTTAAGAGGTCTAAAGAGGAGGCTCGACGAAGCAAAAGGCTGCTGGCCGGAAGAGCTACCTTATGTCCTATGGGCCTACAGAACTACCCATCATTCGTCAACAGGTGAGTCGCCCTTCCGGATGGCATACGGAACTGAGGCGGTCAGACCCGTCGAAATCGGAGAGCTAAACTGGAGAACCAAGAACCCAAGCCCCCCGGAGACCAATGATCAAAGACTCCGTGAGGAGCTGGACTTCGTCGAGGAAGTCAGAAACCAAGCAGCGCTAAAGGACTTGGTGATCAAACAAAGGATGACTGCAAGATTAAACGACAAGTTGGTTCCCAGAACCTTAGAAGTAGGTGACCTAGTCCTACGAAGAGCGGACGTAGGTCTGAAAAACAGATCTCAAGGAAAGTTAGCTCCAAACTGGGAAGGCCCCTACAGAATAGTTGCGGGAACTGGAAACGGAACTTTCAAGTTGGAAACCCTGGGCAAGGAACCAATACCGAGAACTTGGAACGCGGATAAGCTAAGAAAGTTTGTTGTATGAACAAGACAAAAATGTTAAACAGATGTAATAACTTGGGATGTTAATGCGCATGAATAAACGAAATTGTACTCTTGTAATTCAAAATATCATGTTGCAGTTACAGTTTTTACTCTAGCTCAATAGCATTAACGCTTGCTCCAACGGAAATTCCTTAAGATCAAGAAAGAAAAAGGATTCAACTCCACAGTTCGGAGCGGAGCGACTGCCGGGGGGCCAGAAACAGCCTGAACATCAGCTCGCAGCCAAGATCATCTCCCAAAGTATGGGAGCCAAGAATGTCCTGGCAGGACGCCAAGTGAACAGCCAGTGCCCAAGAGGGCGCCTGGCAGGGCACCGATGAAAAAGGAGCCCAGCGCCCATGAGAGCGCCTGGCAGGGCGCCAAGCCATCAGTCAGCGCCCAAGAGGGGGCCTGGCAGGGCGCCAATGAGAAAGAGGCCAGCGCCCATGAGGGTGCCTGGCAGGGCGCCAAGACAACAGCCAGCGCCCAAGAGGGCGCCTGGCAGGGCGCCAATGAAAACCGAGGCCAGCGCCTATGAGGGCGCCTGGCAGGGCGCCAAGACAACAGCCAGCGCCCATGATGGTGCCTGGCAGGGCGCCAAGATGAAAGCAGCCAGTGCCCATGACGGTGCCTGGCAGGGCGCCAAGCGAAAGCATCAATCTGATGATCGTTTGCGCCTCCCTAAAAACCGAGACACGAGTCGACCTACCAGTTTCACAAAGTGACTTCAAACGTGTCAACATCTGATGGGCGAGTTAAAACCAGCCGAGTTCTTATAAACTACCCCCAGAGTCCCACGAGGTGAGAAGCGACTTTAAACGTGTCGCAACCTCTGATGGGTGAGTTAGATTCAGCCGAGTCTGATAAACTGCCCCCAGAGTCCCGCGAGGTGAGAAGCGACTTTAAACGTGTCGCAACCTCTGATGGGAGAGTTAGATTTAGCCGAGTTCTGATAAACTGCCCCCAGAGTCCCACGAGGTGATCAGAAGCGACTTTAAACGTGTCGCAACCTCTGATGGGCGAGTTAGATTCAGCCGTGTTCTGATAAACTGCCCCCAGAGTCCCACGAGGTGAGAAGCGACTTTTAACGTATTGCAACCTCTGATGGGCAAGTTAGTTTCAGACCCCTCTGACAAACTGCCTCCGGAATAAGTCAAAAAGCAGCTAGCGCCCATGAGGGCGCCTAGACAACAGCCAGTGCCTGGCAGGGCGCCAATGAAAAAAGAGGCCAGTGCCCATGAGGGCACCTGGCAGGACGCCAAGACAACAGCCAGCGCCCAAGAGGGTACCTGGCAGGGCGCCAATGAAAAAGAGGCCAGCGCCCATGAGGGCGCCTGGAAGGGCGCCAAGACAGCAGCCAGCGCCCAAAAGGGCGCCTGGCAGGGCGCCAAGTCAAAAAGTAGCCAGCGCCCATGAGGGCGCCTGGCAGGGCACCAAGTCAAAAAGCAGCCAGCGCCCATGAGGTCGCCTGGCAGGAGAACGCCTGGCAAAAAGTTAGTCTGGAAGCAAGCCCTTCGCAAGGGGGAAGACAGCATTGCGCCACGAGGCGTTACGAAATTGTATATTCAGGTGCACAAGGCAAGAACGTGTGCCCGAGACCATCCAACGGGTGCCAATTATAAACATAAGAAACAAGCCACATAAAGAAGAAACATAGAGGTTTCAAAAGGTAACATAAATATCAGGGGGCAATGATATCGAAGTCAACCTCGTTGGGACGATAGGTGACAATCCTCCCGTCTAGAGCCTCTTGATCAAATTAAAAGATCAAGAGGTAATTCCCCTCGGCACCAAACAAGCCCTGAAATTTCATCAAGAAGAAATTTCATCAAGAAGAAAAATAGGTTCAGAGACAGGATGAGCAACAAAAAAGTAGAGTGCCGAGCACATGTCCACACAATCCAGCACCCATGAGGGCGCCTGGTGTTGTGCGAAAAGGTGATGTGCAAGTATACACAATCGCAACAAGTAATATAATGATATGTAAAGTTCGTTCCCACAGGGATTGGAATTAATCTAAGGAGTTTAAGTTATTAGAAGCTTAGTGAAAAGAATTAAGTAACAAGTAAAGGTAAAGAGTTGTAAACATTATAAGTTGTGATAAAACAGCATTAAGTTAAAGTAATTAAAGTTGAGCTGGATAGCTCAATAGTTGTGTAAATTCCCAAGAGTAATGTTCAAATAATATTTAGACGCTGTAGCGTTAAGCACTGTAGCGCTTAAGAATCCGTAGACGCTGTAGCGCCTTGGTAGCGTGCCTTTCAGTCACTTTCGTCAGGGTTATGTTACAAGACTCCTATGTCTAGGCTCTAAATAAGTTTTACCCCTGTATATTAAGCTCTTACAACATTTGCCTTATGAACTATTACTCCCCTATGTCTAGAGTTAAGTAGTGCTTCCTTTAAATGTCTTTAAAGGGTTTTCATTCATATTATTCCTTGAGTTCTCTTTGTGAACCATGTCTGTACCCATAAAGTTACCTTGTTTTAGTTGATCATTCCCAAACCAAGATTGAAAGTATTATGACACACGGAATAAAACACAAACATCATAACATTATACAAAAGTTACTCAAGGTTCATTACATACCAAGAACAATCCAACTACAACAAAGTTAGCTCATCACAAGTTCCATCAACATAATACAACTAAAGAGTATGTATTACCGTATGAAGACAAGAGAAGAGTGGTTGCAAAAGATACACTCCAATGATCCCAAGTAGCATACAAAGGATGAAGTTGAGGCGTGAGCAAAACCTTGAATGACGACTAGAAAACTATGCTAAAAATAAAAGCTTAAAGGTAGTATATCAATGGAGAAAAGCTACTATGTTATAAGTAGTTCTTCTTCCAAGTTACAACTACTTGTTGTCTACGTATGTTACTTACTAATGAAGCGATCTTAATTAATCTCAAAACTAACTAAGTCTTAATAGAATAATAATATCACATGATGATCATAAGACTTAGATATTATCCTTAAAGCACTTTACAAAAAGTACTAATGATGGAATACACCAACTATCACATGGGTTCCATTTAGGAGGCGCCAAGTGTAATTTAGCATCCACTTGAAAGTCAAAATATCCAGCTGAGAGGAAGAGATAAGGGTGGTGACTCATCATGTCCTCAAGTGGCCACACAAATATCTCAATGGTCAGCCGTCATATAACGCTGTAGCGTCTCCTTGATAGCATACCGCTGCAGCGCTAAAGCAAAACATCAAACATATTCACAAAGGCATTTGATTATGCCCAAGGTTTAAGGAATTGACTCATAGCCTATATTTATTCTAATATTCGTATATTCACATATTTAAGCACTAGAATTACTTGAGAAATAAGCTTGATTTAAGTATTAGGAGCATAAATAACCTATATAAAATAGGGTTATCACACCCCCAAACTTAAACCATTGCTTGTCCCCAAGTAATGACACTTGAACAAGACAAAATGCTCATATAACTAGCTGCAGCTTTTAAATTAAACAGAATTTATGCATAAGCTAATTCTTATCATTTTCACACATCATTATGGTCCACAATTCAAATAGAATCATTACTGCTCAGTTGTGAGTGTGTGATTTCAAAGCTTAACTTAGTTCCTAGCTAATTTCAGAATTTCTTTAAGGTTTTGGGAAGAATGGATTTATTTTGGGTTAGGAAAAGAATTTTTTCAAAAAGAAGAGTGGAATAACAATTTTACACAAGATCTGAGGGGCTTCAAAGCACAGCAAAGGGCTTTAATTAGGCATTTTTCAGAATATTGGTCAGTGCATAAACTTTTGGTCTAGTGATCAAACGATGTAGTGCTTCAAAGTCCGTAGACGCTGTAGCGCTAGATTTTAATGATCAAAACTAGATGCTATCTTCATTACTGAGCTCCTTATTTGCATTTTCTTTTCATGCTTTTTGGAACAGCTCAGTAATTTATTTAAGATATTTTGCAACTTTTTACAAGACCACATTCATTTTTATTTCATTTTGCAAAGACCAATTTATCATCTTTTGTTCCTAGCCTTAACATAACCGATGCACCCCCAAACTTAGCTTTAAAAACAACTCTCAATTTTTTAATGAAAACTTGACTAACCCTTGGTTATCCTAGACTAACTTTATCCTTAGATTACGCCTAGCTAACGAGGTTCTTCACTAAGCAGGCCTTAGAACAACAACAAAAAACAAAGTTCAAAGAAGATAACCGGCATAAGAAGCCAACAAGTCTTGCCTTATTAGGCCTTTTTGAGCCTCTTACTGGCTCTTGAAGGGGCTGGGGCTCCTTTTGTTGCCTTTTTCTTCTTTGGCTGAGGTGGAGTAGTCTTTTCTACCGCTACAGCGGTTGGTGGCGCTGTAGCGCTTGTTTCTTGTACTGCTGCCGCTGCAGCGTCTGATTCCTGCACTTCTTCTTCCTCTTCTGCTTGCTCTTGCTCCTGGTCTTTTTCTTCCAGCCGTGGGTCTGTTTCATCCTGCAAGTTCACGAGCTCCTCAGCAGCCTCCTTCTCACTTTCCTCCTCGGTCATAATTGCCTCAGGCATTGTGTCACTAGGTACTGCAGACATAGTTGCTGCAGCATCTACTGGCTGAACACCTTCTTCTGGGTGCTCAGCCAGTTTGACACCTGGGTTTCTTCTTGGCTTGGTGTATGACTGATAAACTTTCTTAGGCTGCTCAGTTGGGTTTTCTTTGGTGATTGGATGTTTTGGCTCAGGTTTCTTTGGTGTGGCTTGTTTGGCAGGTGTTTTCTTGGGTGTTAGTTTGGTTGGTTCAGGGATGGAGGTGGGGGTTGATGGTGGATTGGATGTTTTGGCAGGGGGGGTTTTTTGTTTCTTTGGGCTTGGGGATGGATCACACTGTATTTCTTTTGCTTCCTCATCTCTTTCACTCTCAGATTCTTCTTCAGTATCACTCTCCTCGCTTGATGATTCCTCCTCTTCTTGCTTCTCCATCTCTTTCATGACTGCAATGGTTTCTTCTTCATCTTCCTCACTTATGTTTTCAATGTCATCAGAATCCAAACTTTCCTCCTCCTCCACAGCTTTTTGCACTTTCTTTGCTGGGCTAGGCTTTGCTTTCTTTGCTGGGCTAATCACAGCTTTTATCTTTTCTTCCCTAACTCCATTTTTCTCTTGTTTTTCAACTGGCTCTTCCTCCAGTAGCCAATCAGGGAATTGAGGAGGGGAAATGGATGTCTTTCCTTTGGATATCTGGGCATACATTGCTTTTTCCCAGTCAAATTTTTCCTTCACAAATTTGCAGAGAACCTGCTGCTTCAGCTCTAAGCGCTGTAGCGCTACAGAGTCAGAAGACGTTGCAGCGGCAGGTTTCTGCTTAACTTTAAAAATGCAAGGAAATGCCCCAAGAGGGGATCTTCTTTCTTCTTTCATTTCAACCTCTACATCAGCTTCCAAACACAACTCAGTAATTAAACAAGGAAAATACAAATTACTTCCCTTTTTAACTCTGCATTTCTCTATCTCCCTTGCTATCAATCTACCCACGTCTATCTTTTCTCCAGCCATTATTGCATCAATAACGATGAGTCTCTCCTTTTCCACAAATGTTGTGTGAGATGTAGGCAGCAGGGAGTGTTTGATGAAACTACACCACAGATTGGCTTCCTCACACAAATAGGCTTTTTTTGATTTTGTATTCAACCCCAAATTTATCCCATGTTGATCCTTCCACACAAATCCTTCTTCTAACAGCCTCCATCTCTTCATCTCCCCAGTTCAGAACTTTTATTTCCAACGCCTTTCCATGATAGCCCAGATGGAAAATATCATTGATTGTTCTGGAGTTGAAATTTACAGTTTCACCTCTTACCATTGAATGTGTTTGAGGCTTTCCTTCCTTAGGCTCTTCAATGCCAGAGTAGAACTCCCTTACCAAAGACGTCATGTAGTCCTTTCGATGCTTAATGAAGTTCTCCCATCCCAGCGCTGTGACAGCGGTTGAGAAAGCTTCAGGAGCGCTGTCTGTCTTGAACCCCCTTTCAGCTATGAAGTCCATCTTCCAAAACCTCTGAGGATCTGGAGTTGCTTTGGCCATGGTGGTTTTGATAGGGTTGGAGGGTTCTGGTTTCCTAGTAGCTCCCTTGCCAGATCGTTTTAGGGCAGCTTGCTTTTTGGTCATGGTTGGTTAAGAGCTTGCGTATTTGTTTCTGGTTGTTGGGAAATGTTGGTGTCCGCTGGGACGAAGGAAGAAGAAGGAATGGAGGTTATGAATGGTGAGTGGTAACGGTTGAGGGTAGTTTCAGAGAGCAGGGAAAGAGAAAGAAAGAGAAAATGGTAGCGTGGGGAGTTGTGGATATTAAAGTGACCGTTTGTGAGTGAAGTGGGAGAGAGAAAAGAAACTGTTGATTGGACAAGTGCAGGTGAGTAGGTGCACGTGCAGCTCAGGCTAGGGATGAGGGTACAGTGTCAGCTCATCCTGAGCAAGATTTTTTTCTTTTTTTGTTTGACCACACCCAGCCCTGATTTAACACAACCGCTACAGTGCTCTTGTAATAAGCAACCGCTACAGCGTTTATCCTAATTTCCTGCATAGAGAATAAACATACAAATAGAAAATTTGTTAGAATCCTTGGGGTGCCTCCCAAGAGCGCTTGCTTTAAAGTCTGCAGCCAGACTTTCTCTTTCAAATTAGAGATCTTTAAGCTCAATTGTGGTTTTGTCCCTTACCACATTTTCACCAAAATATTGTTTAATCCTTTGGCCATTCACTTTGAAGGTGGTATTGGTTGCTGTCTCATAGAGGTCCACAGCTCCATGGCTATATATTTTTATCAATTGAAAAGGGCCTGACCACCTAGATTTTAACTTTCCAGGAAACAATCTTAATCTGGAGTTATAAAGCAATACCTGTCCTCCTTCAGTGAGATCTCTTTTTATCAATTTTTGATCATGCCACATTTTGGTTTTTTCTTTATAAATTGCTGCATTCTTATAGGCAAAATGCCTAAGTTCTTCCAATTCATTTAGTTGCAGCAATCTAGCATCTCTTGCTTTCTTGTAGTCAAAATTGAGTTTTTTTAGAGCCCAATGGGCCTTGTGCTGAAGTTCAATTGGTAGGTGACAGGACTTCCTATAAACCAACCTATAGGGAGACATCCCTAAAGGTGTTTTATAAGCTGTTATGTAGGCCCATAAAGCATCATCTAGATGTATTGACCATTCTTTCCTTGAAGGCCCTACCATTTTCTCCAACATCCTTTTTATTTCTCTGTTTGACAATTCAGTTTGACCACTAGTTTGTGGATGATAAGCAATTGCTATTTTAGGCTTGACTCCATATTTAGCCAATAGGGTCTCAATTAATTTATTACAAAAATGAGATCCCTCATCACTGATGATGGCTCTAGGAGTTCCAAAACGAGTGAAAATGTTTTTCAATAAGAATTTGCTCACAGACCTTGCATCATTGTTGGGTAAACCAACAGCTTCTACCCATTTTGAAACATAGTCTACAGCTACGAAAATGTATAGGTTTCCATGAGAAGGGGAAAAGGTCCCATGAAATCCATTCCCCAAACATCAAAGAGTTCAACCTCTAGAATGTTTGTTAAAGGCATTTCATGTTTGTTTGAAATATTCCCTGTTCTTTGACACCTATCACATTTTTTTACAAAGTCTTGAGCATCTTTAAAAAGTGAAGGCCAATAGTAGCCAGATTGCAATACCTTTGCAGCAGTTCTAATACCACCAAAATGCCCACCACATGGTGCAGAATGGCAGTGCTGTAGCACTTGAATTTGTTCTTCCTCTGCTAGGCATCTCCTCATTAACTGGTCTTGACACTTCTTGTATAGAAAAGGTTCATCCCAATAATATTGTTTCATTGTGTGGAAGAATCTTCTCCTTTGCTGATAAGTCATCTCAGTAGGTACCACCTTGCTAACCAAGAAATTCACTATGTCAGCATACCAAGGTGTTGCAGGTTCAGGCGCTACAGCGTTTAGTATTTTTACACTGGCCGCTACAGCGGTTGATGATTCAACAGTTATTGTCAATAGCTGCTCATCTGGAAAGTTTTCTTTGATCTCCCCACCTGCTGTACCTGCAATGTCTCTTTCCAATCTAGACAGATGATCAGCAACTTGGTTCTCCACTCCCTTTTTATCCCTTATTTCTAAATCAAATTCTTGGAGTAGGAGAACCCACCTAATTAGCCTAGGCTTTGCATCTTTCTTTGTTATCAAATATTTAATGGCTGAATGGTCTGTAAAGACAATTACTTTGGTGCCAACCAAATATGATCTAAATTTGTCAAATGCAAAGACTACAGCTAATAGTTCTTTTTCAGTGACTGTGTAATTCAATTGAGCTTCTACAAGTGTTTTGCTAGCATAATATATAGAGTGAAAAATTTTATCATACCTTTGCCCAAGAACAGCTCCAATGGCAACGTCACTAGCATCACACATAAGCTCAAAAGGCTTACTCCAGTCAGGAGCTATAATAACTGGTGCTGTTATTAAATCTTTCTTTAATTTATCAAAGGCTAACATGCATGGCTCATCAAATGTGAAGGGGTTATCATGCTGTAACAGTTGACATAGAGGTTTGGAGATTTTTGAAAAATCTTTTATGAACCTTCTATAGAATCCAGCATGCCCCAAAAAGCTTTTAATACCTTTGATGTTGGTTGGAGGAGAGAGCTTCTCAATGACCTCTATTTTAGCCTTGTCCACTTCCAATCCTTTTTTGGATATCTTATGCCCCAAAACTATACCTTCTTGCACCATAAAATGGCATTTCTCCCAGTTCAGCACAAGGTTAGTTTCTTCACATCTAATCAAGATTTCTTCCAAGTTGGACAGGCATAGATGGAATATTTCTCCAAACACAGAGAAATCATCCATGAAGACTTCCATGGATCTTTCAATGTAATCAGAGAAAATTGCCATCATACACCTTTGAAAAGTGGCAGGTGCATTACACAGGCCAAATGGCATCCTTCTAAAAGCAAAGGTGCCATATGGACAAGTGAATGTAGTCTTTTGCTGATCTTCAGGCAATATTGCAATCTGGTTATAACCTGAATAACCATCAAGAAAGCAAGAGTTCTATCAGCTAGCTGCAGTGTAAGTGAGGTAGGTCTGGCAGTTCCCACTCCTAGCTGTGTATATATGGACTTGGGCATAAGGTTTATGCTGGCTCCCAAATCACATAGAGCACGACCAGAGTAAAAATTTCCAATTGAGCATGGTATAGTAAAACTGCCAGGATCCTTTGATTTGGGTGGGAGCTTGTTCTGCATCAACATGCTGCATTCCCCAGTCATTGCTACTGTTTCAAACTCCCCAAGTCTCCTCCTCTTAGTAAGCACATCCTTCATAAATTTTGCATAGTTGGGCATTTGTTGGAGAGCCTCCACCAAAGGAACATTAATGTGCAACTGTTTAAGGACTTCTAGGAATTTGTTAAATTGCTTGTCTTCATGAGCCTTTCGAAGTCTTTGAGGATATGGAGGATCTGGGTATGTTGGGATAATTTTGGGTGGTGGTAGTGTTTTTTCAACAACAGGCGCTGCAGCGTTAGGTTCAGGCGCTGTAGCGGCTGTTGCAGGTTCTTTTTGTTTTTCATAATTTTTGTTTTTTTCATCATCTGAAACAGTTGATGATCCTATCAAATCTCTCCCACTCCTTAAAGTTATAGCTTTTACATGCCCCTTCCCTGTAGTACTTGAAGTTGAAGCTTCTGTAGTGGATGGTAATGATCCACTAATTCTTTGGGAAAGGACATTAGCCATCTGCCCCATCTGCACTTCTAGATTTTTAATGGAAGCTTCATGAGTTTTAAGGGTTGTCTTACAATCACTCATAAAGCTTTTCATCAATCCTTCTAATGAATTATCTATGACAGGGGCATTCTGCCTTTGGTAGTTCTGAGCAGGGAATCCTGGTGGATTTGCTGGAGCACTATAATTAGGTGATGTTGCATTGTTGGCTCCCCATCTGAAATTGGGGTGGTTCTTCCAACCAGGATTATATGTATTTGAATAGGGATTATTGTTTTTATTGAAACCCATAAAGTTCACAGAGACAGGATTACCAGGACATTCTTCATACAAATGCTCTCATCCACAATATACACAGCTCACTGACCCTGGAGAGGCTTGCTCAATAACAGCTACTGTAGGTTCACGTACCACTGCAGCGGTAACCGCTACGGCGTTTGATGTGGTCATAGATTTTATCATGTTAGTGAGAGAGGCAACCTGTGCAGATAGAGCAGAAACTTCACTTATTTCATACACACCAGCTACCTTCTTCTGCTGAGCTAACATTTCTGTGGGCCATTGATAGCTATTTGTGGCAATATCATCAATCAGCTCACATGCCTCATTATAGGAGGTTTTCAACAACACATCCCCTGAAGAAGCATCTAACATTTGTCTGGTTGTTGGATCTAGTCCATTGTAGAAGGTTTCCATTTGGATAATCACAGGTATACCATGATGAGGGCACTTTCTTAACAGCTCCTTCCATCTCTCCCATGCCTCAAACAGTGTTTCAGCATCTTTTTGTCTGAATGCGGTAACCTCATTCCTCATTCTTGCATTCTTACTTGGAGGAAAATATTTTGCTAAGAATTTCTCAGCCATTTCATTCCAAGTATGGATAGAGTTAGGCTCTAGAGAAGTTAACCAGGCCTTTGCTCTATCCTTCAAGGAATAAGGAAACAGTTTTAATCTGAATGCATCATCACTTACCCCTGGAATGATGAAGTTACTGCAGACTTCCAAAAATTGCTTCAAGTGTAAATATGGGTCCTCTTGAGGAGCACCACCAAACTGTCCCACTGTTTGCAACATTTGGAACATCATAGGTTTGAATTCAAACTGAGCTGTATGGAGAGTAGGTCTTGCTATGCTTGTCTCCATGGTTTGTGGATCAAACACAACATAGTCCCTCATTGGTCTATCTCTGTCATTTACCATTTGAGCAGGTCCTTCATTTATGAATTGATGTCTGTACCAGTCCTCTTGGTCATGTAAGGTTGGAGTGGGTGGCTGCTGATGTCTACCTCTACCCCTTCCACCTGGTTCAGTCCCTCCTCTACCAGAACTAGATCTGCCATGTAGAGTGGTAGCTCTACCAGAATTGGTCCTATGACTATGTTCTGACATGGTGGATCTAAGCCTTTGAAGATGTCTTAGTTTCCTGAACCTTCTCTCTGGTTCTGAGTATGGTTCAAATTCTGGTGGTTGAGACCTGGGCATACGTTGTAGCGCTTACTGCTGCAGCAACAAGAAACAACACACCAGTGTAAAATAGGCACTAAGTTTACTAAAAACTTAAACAATGAAAATTAAATGCAATCCCCGGCAACGGCGCCAAAAACTTGTAGTGCGAAAAGGTGATGTGCAAGTATACACAATCGCAACAAGTAATATAATGATATGTAAAGTTCGTTCCCACAGGGATTGGAATTAATCTAAGGAGTTTAAGTGATTAGAAGCTTAGTGAAAAGAATTAAGTAACAAGTAAAGGTAAAGAGTTGTAAACATTATAAGTTGTGATTAAACGGTATTAAGTTAAAGTAATTAAAGGTGAGTTGGATAGCTCAATAGTTGTGTAAATTCCCAAGAGTAATGTTCAAATAATATTTAGACGCTGTAGCGTTAAGCGCTGTAGCGCTTAAGAATCCGTAGACGCTGTAGCGCCTTGGTAGCGTGCCTTTCAGTCACTTTCGTCAGGGTTATGTTACAAGACTCGTATGTCTAGGCTCTAAATAAGTTTTACCCCTGTATATTAAGCTCTTACAACATTTGCCTTATGAACTATTACTCCCCTATGTCTAGAGTTAAGTAGTGCTTCCTTTAAATGTCTTTAAAGGGTTTTCATTCATATTATTCCTTGAGTTCTCTTTGTGAACCATGTCTGTACCCACAAAGTTACCTTGTTTTAGTTGATCATTCCCAAACCAAGATTGAAAGTATTATGACACACGGAATAAAACGCAAACATCATAACATTATACAAAAGTTACTCAAGGTTCATTACATACCAAGAACAATCCAACTACAACAAAGTTAGCTCATCACAAGTTCCATCAACATAATACAACTAAAGAGTATGTATTACCGTATGAAGACAAGAGAAGAGTGGTTGCAAAAGATACACTCCAATGATCCCAAGTAGCATACAAAGGATGAAGTTGAGGCGTGAGCAAAACCTTGAATGAAGACTAGAAAACTATGCTAAAAATAAAAGCTTAAAGGTAGTATATCAATGGAGAAAAGCTACTATGTCATAAGTAGTTCTTCTTCCAAGTTACAACTACTTGTTGTCGTATGTTACTTACTAATGAAGCGATCTTAATTAATCTCAAAACTAACTAAGTCTTAATAGAATAATAATATCACATGATGATCATAAGACTTAGATATTATCCTTAAAGCACTTTACAAAAAGTACTAATGATGGAATACACCAACTATCACATGGGTTCCATTTAGGAGGCGCCAAGTGTAATTTAGCATCCACTTGAAAGTCAAAATATCCAGCTGAGAGGAAGAGATAAGGGTGGTGACTCATCATGTCCTCAAGTGGCCACACAAATATCTCAATGGTCAGCCGTCATATAACGCTGTAGCGTCTCCTTGATAGCATACCGCTGCAGCGCTAAAGCAAAACATCAAACATATTCACAAAGGCATTTGATTATGCCCAAGGTTTAAGGAATTGACTCATAACCTATATTTATTCTAATATTCATATATTCACATATTTAAGCACTAGAATTACTTGAGAAGTAAGCTTGATTTAAGTATTAGGAGCATAAATAACCTATATAAAATAGGGTTATCACCTGGCAGGAGCAAGCAGCCCCCGGCAGAGGGACGCCTGGCAGGGGAAAGTCTGAAAGCAAATCCTTCGCAACAGGGTAGTCAACACCCGACGTACAGGCACCCGTGAGGGTTAAAAACCCTGTCTCGCAAAATCTGCCCCACGAGGAGACGCCCGGCGGAAAGCACCAAGGCGTCCTAGAGGGCCCCAAAACATCTTTCACGGGATGGCGCCAAGCACATCCAGGCTGGCACCCAGACGCCCTAGAGGGCCCCAAAACATATTTCGCAGGAAGGAACCAACATCAAAGACAACAAGACAGGGTGCCCATGGCGCCCATGAGGGCGCCAGATCCTGCTCAAGCCAGACCAGACGCAACAACGCCCCCATGGCGCCCATGAAGGCACCAGATCCTGCGCCAAGAGGCGGCAGCCAAGACAACATGATAAGGCGCCAACGTCAGGATATCTCAACACCATGGCACGAGGCGCCCGGGAGGGCACAAATATCAGGATATGTCACCCTAGCTTGCTGCCTGGCGTAAGGATTACACCAAGAGAGGTGTGAGTCATGGTCACAACGAAGTGATCTCATACGACCTGACAAGACAGACAAAGCAACGCTTAGAAAAAATTTCTCCTTTTTACTCTAGAGAGTGAAAATGACAGGACACAGTGGTTACAAAGGCAGTGTCCCGCGTAACCTCACAGATCCAGCAAACCGACAAAAATCCTTCAAGCCAAGACCATCCTTCGGAATAATCTCGGCTTGGGGGGCAACTGTTATGGAGTCAACCAAGAGGTCCAATTAGCAATACCAGGGCGTGCGATTAGCGATGAGATATGGATCAACCCAATCGATCCAGCCCATATCCACAACATGCAAGCCCAACACGCTTGGAGGGTCCAGATCGCCTCCACTGATCCGACGATCCACAACGAACAGCAATTTCCTATAAATTCCGGTTCTCATTGCCATTCACGAGGTACGCACTATTCCCTTGCAAATTCACTAGCTTATTCTCATACTGACTTGAGCGTCGGAGTGGCTTTGCAGGTACCCCCCCCCCCCCCCGGGGCCCTCACTGACCTCCTGCTAGGACAGCAAGAGACCTAACAACAGCAGCCAACCAAAATACTGCTAGGTACAGAACACTAGGTATGTGTTACGTTTCTTCGAAAGAAATCAAAAGTAATGAAAATACTTTCCTTGTAATAGCAAAAAAATAGCAATTGATAAAATTGAGATTTTAATAGTGAGAGTAGAAGTGGATTCATTAAATACAGTGTAAAATGATTTGTTAGAACTCAGAAGATGTTGTAATGACACATTCGTATGATAATCGTAAAGATATTTATGAAGTCATAATACAAAAATAGTTATATCAATAATGTGTATTTGTTTCCCGTCGAGACTCAAAAGTAAAATATTTGTATGCTAACAAGATATAAAAAGAATTTATAAATTAAGAGAGTTGATAAAATTATACAATAATAAATAATTTAGCGGTAACAAAAATTATAAAATAAGAGATCAAATTATAGCGATAACAACTGATATTTTTCCGTTGGAATTGCTTAACAACAATAGAACATATTCATTTATACAAAACAAAGATATTATAAAGACAAAATATAAAAAATAATTATAGTGGTAACAAAAATTATAAAAGAAGAAAGATTTGAGTGAGAGTTGACAAAATTATATAGTAATAAAAAATTTAGCGGATACCAAAAATTATAAAATAAGAGATAAAATAAAAGAATAAATTATAGCAGTAACAAATGATATTTTCCGTTAGAATTGCATAACAACAATGTATTTGTAACAACTACATAACATGCATATTCGTTGATATAAAACAAAAATATTATAAAGACAAAATAAAAGTTGGTATGAATAAAGTGGCGAGTGAGAAACATTTATTTATGAATAAGGAAAAAATAGTAAATCTAAATTAGTATAAAAAGAACTTTTAAAATAGGAGAGTCGATAAAATTATACGATATTAAACAATTTAGTGGATACAAAAATTATAAAATAAGAGATCAAATTATAGCGGTAACAAATGATATTTTCCCGTTGGAATTGCTTAACAGTAGTGTATTTGCAACAACAACATAACATATTCTGTAACACCCTGAACTTTGGACGTCACAAAGTCTAGGCTGTTAGCCACTTTAATACAATCAGAGTTCTAAGTCATTAATGAATTCGAATAAACATAGTTCAAATCCAAATAATGAATTAGATTTAATACATTCACTTAATACAAACTTAAAACCTAAAGTATCACAACTGTAATACATAATCCTTGACTGGGGAAACTAACAATAAACTTAAGTCTCCGAGGATCTCTTAACTCTATAGCCAAAACAGCTGCCACGCTCCTTCGTCGTGCTGAAACTTAGCCTGTCAATTTGAAAAACATAAACAATAAACAATGAGATTACAAATCTCAATGAGCTCTTTCGCGACCCCTCACATTTCCTCTCATCGTCATTTTTTCTTTATCTTTTCACTTGTCGTAATGTAATCCATAAGAAGACTGAACGACGTCGGCTTCAATGGAGAACCCAATCCGAATAAACAATCTGAGCCACGACTCAATTCGAATAACCATCTGGGCCTTGAACTCAGGAGACATGACCTCCCATTCCAAGTACATTACTTAGCCATAACGGGATCGTCATCCCCATAGTGTTTTATTAATATCCTTAATTACATTCTCACTCGTTCGTTCCTTTCATTAAACAATCTCTGTCACTTTAATATATAATCCGTCATTCAATCTTAACCTCTTTCATTTGTTCCATCAATACCTCATTCATTCCAATAATTTATCGTACCATCATGACCTCATTACTTTCCATCAATTATCTCACAATCAAACATCATTCATTTCGAATAACAATCGCATAGTCATAACCTCAATCATTTCATTCAATCATGTCTCAAATAAGCCCAAGTATGATTAGGGTACCTTTGGTTGGATTAAGGAAAGGATCGGGGATGAGATCACGTCGAAAAGAAAGCGGGAAATCGATTTTTAAAATGTGGAGGCAGAAGAGGGCGCACGGGTCGTGCCCCTTCTGCAGGTTTTCCAAAAAAATCTGTTTTCGTCGACTTCCGCTAATCCGTTCGATCCGATTTCTTTCCCAATCAATTCTTAACCCAACACACATCAATAAAAGTACAATTAACATTCCAAAACATCATTCAATGACAATATTAGAGGTAATCAACTTGTCAAATCCCATTCAAACATATGAGCATATTTCATTCATTTATTAACTTAGACATATGAGGTACTGATAGTTCTTGTAAACAAATTTAGACAATTCAACTTGGTACAAACATGCATGTATTTCATAATCACAATGGAAAATCATCCAAGACACAAAACTTAGGAAAAGAACTCACAATTCATAGTTGGATAGCTCATGCAAGCAAGGATTTCGATTCCAATGGTTCATCAAGACATCAACAAGTTCCCCAATTGCAAACCAACTTCTAAACACTTCCTTTGACTTTTCTAAGCTTCAATGTAGCTACCCATTTTCCCTATCCATCTCTCAACCTAGACATGCAACAACCCCCAGCTCCATTCTAGCCCAAACACTTACATGAAACCTCCAAAATCATTCTTCTTAGGAACAATGAAACCCCAAGGCAACCAAGCTTAAAAATAAGTTCCTAACAACAATGTGACTTCCAAATCTGAACTTGAGTGTTTCCTACCCCAATGTGAGCTCCAAATGATGGAAATCTAGTAGTTAAACTCACATGCAAGATCAAGGAACAATCCTAGCTTCTATCCCTCATGTATGTCGAATTGAAGATGAAGAAGAAGGGATTCCAAATGCTTTGTTTTAGATGATGTTTCTGGTTTTCTTTTCAAGTTGAAGTGAGGTGGAGATGGTAGGAATATCAAATGAGGCAACTAATGAAGAGTTTTGGTTCAGCCCTTGCTTCTCTTTCTGTAACTCTCGAGTTCTCTCTCTCTCAAACCCATTCTCTTGTTATGATGAATGCTGGAAATAAAAGTGAAGAATGTTTTGATTTTTAACATTTCGGCTGGCTTACAATTTATGGGCCATTTTTTAATGAAGACAGATTACTAGTGGCACCCTCTTGTTTTACTAAGGCTATAATTTCTAAGGTGTAATTACTCACATCAAAGCGTGATATTTGAGCGACCAATTTCATCCAAAGCAATTTAAAATAGTAATTACTATACAAAAGCATATCATTATTCCCACAAATCTCATTTCATTTATTGAAACTAGCACACAATCACTCAAGGAATTCATTTATCCAAGCAATTCGAATCATTAATTATTGACCCAAACAACAATTAACTAAAATAATTGAATCAAGGAATTTGGGAATGTTACATATTCATTGATATAAAACAAAGATATTATAAAGACAAAATATAAAAGATAATTATAGTGAAACAAAAATTACAAAAGAATCAAGTATTAAATGAGAAACATTTATTTATGAATGAGGAAAAAAAGAGTAAGTCTAAATTAGTATAAATATAGAGGCATGAGAGTGTAAATAGATTTCGAGCGTGTGAAAAGTGTGTCTCAGAATATTAAATCCTTCGGAGATCTTCATATAATTATGACTATCAAATGAGCCATAGAAATAAGTCGTAACAACATTCATCATATGTAAATTGAGTTCTTCATGTGCTACAAGTTTAATTAAGTACCGAAAGGTATTTACATCCACTACAGGTGAATATGTCGCATCAAAATCCATTTTAGGTGTTTGCAAAAAACCCTTGAGCAACAAGTCGAGCTTTCAAAATTTCACCATTCTCATTTCATTTTCACAAAAAAGCTCATTTTTATCCAACTTGTCTGACATCTTCAGGTCCAAAAACATTTTGTTGGTAAATCGAGTTTAATTCTGCTTAAGTTTCATCTTTCAATTTAGGCAATTCTCACTTTGTCTACAATCTTTAACAGACTTTGGTTCATGATCATCACAATCATTTATCACAATTAGCGCTATATTATATGTAAAAACATCGTCAACGTTGACTTCATTTCGGTTCCATTGTATTTCATTCTGTACATAATTCATTGAGATCTCTTTAATTTTTGAATTTTTCAGGTATCTGATCAGTTCTTCTGGAACTGAAATGTCAATTATGTCTGAATACTCTTTTCGAGTTTTTACACCCTCGCTTGGACCATCTTTCTTTTTAGCTCCTTTTCTTGTTCGATGATTTTTATCTTTGGAACCAATTGGTCTACCACGTTTCAGGCACGGTTTATGTAACACCCCTTTTCTACCCGTTAATTTATTAGCGTAAAAATCAGAGTTTAAAATTTTAGTTACATCACAAGGGATGTCACACTTACTTCATTAAACATCACACGCCAAATTACTCGCTTTTCGAAAACAGCCTTATAATACTTTCAAAACGTCATCGTCAATTAAAATACAACTTCACAGCGGAAAATCCAACCAGTTTAATCATAAAAGGCATTGCAACTATGCAAGGCTCACAATAGAAAAATCCAACAACAACAATGGTCTTAAATAACTTAAACAACGTTCATCCCTCCCCTAGTGTTACATAATCAGAGCAGACGACCCGACTCAGCTAGTGAAGATACCTAAGCCTTCACTCGAGATCACCTGCACGTTACCGCGTAGGGGTAACATTCAAACAGAAGGGGTGAGTTCATCTAACCATATAATAAAGCATATAATGAGCACTAAGCTAGAGTTATGACACTATATCTACCACACCACGAAACACCAAGTCAATCATCAAGAATAAAACAGTCAATTCCATCAGCAAGGGTAAACATTCAATCTCATCATCAAGTTACTCGGCACAACGAGTCGTCACAATGTCATGCAGGAGTATGAAATGCAACTCACTCGCGGGCATATGCATGAGGTACCTTTTCACAAACGTCGCTTAGCCTTTTTGGCCTCATCGTCACTTAGCCTTTTGGGCCTCAAACGTCACTGGGTTTATGCATATGGGAGGCATGAGACACTATGACATGCACCACGCACAAACACACAATCACGGTCAACTATGTGACCCGTCACTTACCAATTTGCCAAGTAAGAGGCACAGCACCTGTTAATTCATAATTACACACAACAACGTCACTTAGCCTTTCGGGCCTTATCGTCACTTAGCCTTTTGGGCCTTATCGTCACTTAGCCTTTTGGGCCTCAACGTCACTTACTTTCATCGTCACTTATTCATAAACATCATCAATTCAAACAATGGCCACTGAGGCAAAAACGTCATTTACTAGCCACCAAGGGCATCATCGTCATTTACACATCATTATCAACAACATTGGCCACTAAGGCAAAAACGTCATTTAACTAGCCACTAAGGGCATCATCGTTAAAATCATCACTTTTGACACTTGGACGCTAAAACCACTGATTATACGCAAAAGGGGATTTTTAAAGACACCAAAACGATTTTTCAATGCCACAGCAACGACCACCGGGAACAGCCACTTGGGGCGCCCAGCAACCTTCAGAAATAATAAGTTTTTATTTTTAATAATGGAACACACAAATAGACAACTGAAAAGGCTTCACAACGCTTTTTGAAACACTTAAAACGGACCCCCGAGTCAAAAGATATAGCGAAAACAGTTTTCAATAAAAACCGGGAACATCCTGAAAAATGGCGCCCAGGCACTGGGCGCCTAAGACACAACTTAGACATCCAGAAGCAACACAGCGCAACACACACAGGCAACACGCGCAACACAGCGCAACACACACAGGCAACACGGGCGCATAGCTCCCTTGGCGCCCAGCGCCTGGCGCCCTGCTACAGTAACCGTGAAGCAACATTCAAGCACATTATGTGCAACATCACCTATGGCGCCCATGGCGCCCATGAACAGTAAATTCAGCATTTCTTTTTCAAAATTTTACATGATCAATCACAACACCAATTACAACAATCATGAACACATATAGTATCATCAAAAATCATCCACCAAACATCAAAAATCACATATATGATCACATCAACATATTAAAACACCAAATTCCATCATCAAGGTTCAATTCAACAATATGAACATCGAATTGTCTTATTCATCCCAAATCATTATCAATCACAATACCATCAATGAGTATTCAAGCACTTAGCACGCAAATCACAATTCCTCAACAAGTTATCATCTGCCTAGGGTTCATCAATAATCACTAGAAATACATAAAACGGCATACATAGAGCCTACCCTTATTTAGTCCCCATCATAAAACCCTATTATAGAGAGGATGAGACCCACCCTTACCTGATATCGAAGTTTCTTTTCATGGGCGAATCTCTACAGAGACAATTACGAGTTCTCGAGCGTGAATCAATTCCGGCAGGACAATGCTTGACTCAAATGCGTACAATCGTGCAACAACAACAATGACGGTACAAAAGTCATATACTAAAAATATTAAAGATACTCACTCACTCTTTTAATGAATTAACTATAAAAATCCATTTTTCATTGTCAAAAAGTTTAAAAAGAATATACTAAAATATAAGTAATTTAAATTAAGTTAAACTCTAAATAGTTTGGAAACCAAGATATTATACTACTCAAAATCATGCGTTAAACTTTAAATTAATATAGGAGTGTGAATATGGTTAATATTATAAAGAAGTGCACTAGTTTATACATTTATATAAGGTAAGGTTCAGTTAGTGAGGCTTTTCTGTTTCAAACCAAAGCAACCAGCCATAAACAATAATTTGAGTTAATACTCCACTTCACAAAATCACTATTACTATTATATTAGTATACATTTCAAAGCTTGTGCAACGATAAGGTTATACGCTTCTGAATCAATTTATTTACATGATAGGATCGAATAAAAAAAAAGGAAGAGGAATGGGTGAACTTACCGAATGAGTCTCTCAGCAATTAGTTTCAGAATTCACGTGGCAGGCATTGTTCGTATTAATGAGGAAAACTGAACCAAGAAGAAGAGTTATTTTACATCATTACAGGGAACACAGGACATGCGTGGGATTCTAACGAGGGAGGAGACGCGCCGTCAAGTGCGAAATTGTTCTTGAACATGGTGGCTATGGAGTTTTCCCACGGAGGAGGTGGTGGCAGAAACACGAGATGGAGGTTGCAATCGGTGGAACCGAGTCCGGAATCGAATTCATAGGGCAATTTCGAGTTGGACTATAAAGTTTGGGACTTGGCCATGGCTTGGATGTGGAGAACGAAAAAGATGAAGAAAGCCATAGGGTTTTTGCTGTTTTTGCGCAAACAGCATTTCTACGCTGAGGAAGGAGAAGGTGGAACAGAACCGGACCGGGTTCTGGGTTGGGCAGGGGCGAACTGGGCCTGTTTGTGTACTGGGCGAATTTCTTTAATGAATGGGGGGTGCGGCTAGCTGGAAAATGGGGGCCGTATATGTATAAGAAAACTCAAAATCCATTTCAATTCATTTTTAAAGCCCAATTTCACTACAACTATTATTTTAACACTTCCATAGCCCAAAATAATTTTTAAAATACATAACATCAAAATACTAATATTTTATAAAATAAAATAATTAACTAAAACACTCACATTTCAAATATAATTATTCAATAAACAACATAGATTAGTACTAACAATAATATAGTACCAACATAGTATGAAAGTATGGTTTAATATCATTTAGACATATTTGATAACTCCAACACACGTGAATATATAAAATTGAATAAATCACCAAATATTATTAAAATACATAATTACTAAGACGCACAATATATCACAAAAATTACTATTATATTTGCGCATAACGCAAAAACGCACTGGTATGAAAATCGGGGTGTTACAGTTTAGACTCATTTGCAATATTAGATTGTCCAATAGGGACATCCTTTTTATTGGAGCATTAGCAGCTAATATATATGATTAGGTCAAACCTTTTGGATCAATGAATGCATTTGGATCAGTGAACTTCTAGTTCAATTTTTTAGTTCGAGGACCGAGATGAGACAATGATAATTCATTCCAACTGATCTATTTTTCCAGCTGCTTATTCTCTGCCCCTAATGTTGGGAAATTTAATTCATTAAATCATAATCATCAAACTGAACTATAAACAAGTCTCCAATTGTTGGCTCAAGATACTTTATTATACATGGAGATTTATATCCAATATATATTCCCAAAATTCTTTGAGGACCCATCATAGTGCATTGTGAATGGAGAAATTGGAATATACACTGCACATCAAAAAATTCTAAGATGGGAAATATTAGGTTTGTGACCAAAAACCAAATGTAAAGGGGAAGGGTTGTGATAACTTGTTGGCTTGATGCGAATCAATCTTACAGCATGCAAAATTGCATGATCCTAAGTAGAAACTGGAAGTTCTTATCTCATAAGTATTGGTCATATAATTAACTTTAAACGTTTAAAGAATGGTTCTTCAAGACCATTTTATGAATAAACATATGCTCCGTAATGTCCAATATCAATTCTAATAGACATGCAATACTCGTCAAATGCTTTCTAGATAATTTAGAAAAATGAGCTTCCATTCTTTGTGCTGATGGTCTAATTATAAACTTCCCATGTAAATAAGAGATAGATGAGAACTTATTAAATTGAAGAATCTTCTGGTTCTTCAATTGATGACCACATGAATTTGCATTTTTTTTTCCGCATCATTATAGACCCGGGATGGCCAAACCGGTCATGCCAAACAACAAATTTATTATGATAAGTAAATTTCTGGCTTACAACAACATGCGTTCCAATCGCACCTATATAAGTGTAGTACAAATCAGAGGAAAAATCAGACAACTTTTCCACTACACTTATTTTATCTGAAGCATGTCTCGTTATATAAGGATATTCAACATCTCATTCGTTTCTTGTTTCAATATGATGTCCATTTGGACGGATATCCTTTTACTTAATAATTTTTTATGAGACATGAGAGATTATAATGTGTAAACTTCTGGTTGCAAGTTGATAACAAATACACATGCTACTATATGACTTTTGGCCATAACTAGATAATGTACGCAATTTAATATAAAATACACATATATAATCTTAATTATATTCTAAAAACTAAGAATAACTATCAAACTTAACTCTATTTTAAGCTAGCTAACCAATGACATTATAGTTAAAAGGCATTGAGAGAAAATGACAGATAAAATTTCAATTATATTGAAGAATATTTTAGTCCTTCAAATTATCAATATGAGATGTCATTGCTACTTGATGATAATCTTGCTAAACATATACTAAATAGTAAAACTATGTCGACTACTAAACTTTTGATTTGAAGAAGAAGAAGAAGGAGAAGGAGGAGGAGGAGGAGGAGGAGGAGGAGGGGGAGGAGGAGCAGGAGGAGGAGGAGGAGCAGGAGGAGGAGGAGGAGCAGAAGAAGAAGAAGAAGAAGAAGAAGAAGGAGAAGGAGGAGGAGGAGGAGGAGGAGGAGGAGGAGGAGGAGGAGAAGAAGACTCTAGTAAAAAACAGGATTTAAAGTCGGATATTTTGGACATTCAAAGTCGGATATGAAGAAGAAGAAGAAGAAGAAGAAGAAGAAGAAGAAGAAGAAGAAGAAGAAGAAGAAGAAGATCTTCGAATGTTTCTTGAGTATGTCATTTTGGTCCTCAAATGTGTTTTTTGTTAGTCATTTTAGTCCTTAAGATCTTCGAATGTTTCTTGAGTAAGTCATTTTGGTCCTCAAATGTGTTTTTTGTTAGTCATTTTAGTCCTCACAAGTGTTTTTTTGTTGGTGATCAGTTTAGTTCCTAAAATTACGATAAAAGGACTAATTTGCAAATTTGATACATTCAGGGACTATAATGACAGTGCCCCACACATTTAGGGACCAACTCACTCATATACCAATCCAATCAAATATATTACCAACCTATTGTAAATTTAGTGATTGAGTGACTTAGAAATGCTTGATTTTCAAGATCCATGCATAAATGGGATGGCATTCAAGTGAAATTTTATAGTAAAATTCCAGTTGGCAATAAAAATAATATCGATAAAACAGACACAACATGTATTAAAATTTGTCTATATATGCCAAGAGAATTCTGAAAAGAAAAATTACAACAAATACATGGTTAGTTCTTAATTATTATATTTTTGGTTTGTACAATTAATTATTTACTTTTATAAATGATAAATCTTATTTCAAGAATTTATTTTAGATATAATTATCTACTTCATAAGGATTTTTTCCTAAAGTACTTTAAAAGGAAAATTTATTACAATATAGTTTAAATAACATGAATACGTAAAGCTTCTGGGCAATATTTTTGGATAACATATGGAAATATATACTTGAGATTCTAGATGTTTTTTTTTCTTATCTTATCGATTTTCCTTGTATACTAATTGATGGTAGTTGTAAAATATATTTAGTGTATTTACTTTTATATAAATAAAATAATTAACATCAAAATTAAATTTTGTAGGACTCGCCTTTTTTCATTTAAGCTTTTTTCATTAAAGGTGTCGAGAGTTCGATCCTCGCCTTGGGTATGGAGCAGCTTTAAATCCCTGAGCCAGCTGTCCCACCCTTCGAGGTACCTCTAATCCAGCGAGGGAATTAGTCACTGCGTTCGGCGGTGGATACGTTGGTATATACCAAAAAAAAATTAAAAAAGAACATTTCTAAGGATTTTTCATATCTATTTATCACACAATTGATAATGGTTTTTAGTAATTTACTATACGATAACATCATTTAAAAAGCTATAAGATCTATGTGCTTGAATCCGATAAGAATAAGATTTTCGATATCCAACTTACTAATGCCAATCCAATCAAATAAATTACCAACATACTGTAAATTTACAGCTTCAATGACATAGAAATGCTTGATTTTCTAGATCCATACATAAATGGAATGACATTAAAGTGACATTTTATAGTAAAATTCAAGTTGGCAATTAGTCACGCAACACAAAATATCAATAGACTAGACCAAATGTATCAAAATTGGTGTATATATACCAAGAGATTTCATGAAAAGAAAAATCACAACAAATTACTTCTTATCATTTTTCTTTTTCCTCTCAATGGGTAGGAAAAAGGTGAAACTAGCATTCATAATCAATGATTCTGCAAGGAAGGCAACATACAACAAAAGGAAAAAGAGTCTGTTGAAGAAGGTGGATGAACTCAGCACCCTTTGTGGCATTGAAGCTTGTGCTATAGTGTATAGCGCATATGATCCTCAACCCGAGGTTTGGCCTTCCCCACAGGGCGTCCAAAGTGTGGTCTCGAAGTTCACGATGATGCCAGAACAAGAGCAAAACAAAAAGATGGTGAATCAAGAGATATTCTTGAAACAAAGGATTATGATGGCGAGAGAGCAACTGAAGAAACAATTGAAGGATAACAAGCAGCAGGAGATGACCATGTTCATGTTTCAGTGCCTTGCTGCAGGTAAGATTATGGATGACAACATGCCTTTTTATGATTTGAATGAACTTTCATGGTTGATTGAGCAGAATTTGAAGGACGTCGGTAGAAGGATGGAAACATTGGATAAAAATGCTCAGATCGTGGCTCCAAGCCATGTCCAAGTTGTCCTTCTACTCCTAACACACCACTCCCTTATTAAATTATAACTTATATTATTATCACTTTCAGTTTCTTTGCTGAAATAAAGTGAGTTTTGGGTGTTCTTAAAAAGTGTGAGCTGAAGGTGGTTTAAGTACTAGGCAATGACCAAAATACCCCTAATAACTCGACCGATAATTCACTAGATCACATGACTCACAAAATCAAGTAACCGACATGTAATTAATTTACTCATAACCTCACTCTTATTTCAATAATTCATATTAGTGAATTTGGGGATGTTACAATCACCCCAACTTTTAAAAAATTTGTCCTCAAAATTCAACAAAACGTACCTCAATCGAAAAGGTGGGGATATTTCACCCGCATGTTTTCTTCTACTTCTCATGTCGCTTCGTCAGGTGAGGCACCGTCCCAAAGCACCTTGACAATAGGAATTGATCTCGTTCGGAGCGCTTTCTCGCCACGTTCGATGATTCTGATTGGAGTGGGCTGATAAGACAAATCCGGTCGGATGTCAATCGTCTCATATGTCAACGGTTGACTCTGGTCGGGAATGTACTTCCTCAATTGCGACATATGAAACACATCATGTAGTCTAGACAAAGCTGGAGGCAAGGCAATGCGGTATGCTACTGGCCCAACTCGCTCGATAATCTGGAAGGGTCCAATATACCGAGGGCTGAGCTTCTTCGCTCGCAATGCTATACCGGTACCAATGGTTGGAGAAAGTTTCAGAAATACATGATCTCCTTCTTCAAATTCCAATGGCCTTCTTCTTTTGTCGGCGTAACTCTTTTGCCGACTCTGAGCTGTCTTCATTCGTTCCCTAATCTGGCGGATCTTCTCAGTAGTCTCACGGACTAAATCCGGACCCAACAACCTTTGTTCACCGACATCCCACCAACACAATGGTGTTCTACACTTCCTTCCATATAATGCTTCATATGGAGCCATTCCGATACTATAATGATAACTAATGTTGTAAGCAAACTCCACCAATGGAAGATGATCCTCCCATCGGCCTCCACTGTCAAGTACACGTGCTCTTAGCGTATCCTCTAAAGTCTGAATTGTCCTTTCAGTTTGTCCGTCCGTCTCCGGATGATAAGCGGTACTAGCACATACCTTTGTTCCCAACGCCATATTCAATGCTCTCCAGAATCGTGATGTAAACTTGGGATCACGATCACAGATAATACTCGTGGGAATTCCATGCAGCTTCACAATATTCTTAAGATACTCTTCTGCTAACTTAGCAATCTTGTGATTCGAACGCACCGGAATAAAATGAACAGACTTGGTCAAGCGATCCACCACTACCCAAATAGAATCATTTCCGGCTTGGGACCGTGGTAATCCCATGACAAAGTGCATAAAAATGCTTTCCCATTTCCATTCTGGCACATTCAACGGTTGCAGCTGGCCGGCAGGCTTCTGGTGCTCTATCTTAACCCTTTGACAAGTTAAGCATCGAGACACGAATTCTGCAATCTCTACTTTCATACCCGGCCACCAATACAACTGCTTCAAATCTCTATACATCTTAGTGGACCCAGGATGTATTGAGAATTGACTCTTATGAGCCTCTTCTAAGACCTGCTTCTTAATATCTCCATCATTCGGCACACAGATTCTACCATTAAAGCAAATCACACCATCACTATCTTCGGTGTAATTTGGCAACCTCTTCTGCGCTTGAAGCTCTAAATCAATCTCTTGGGTTGAGCGAATCAGATTTCTCAAGGGACTCGAAATCTGAATATGGCTCAACACCAATCTGTTTCTTCTTGGCTTAACTTTCAAGTTAAGATCTCTAAACGATTCCAACAATGCCACCTCATGAATCATCAATTCTACCGTGAGAATAGGTTTCCTACTCAAAGCATCAACTACAACATTAGCCTTCCCTAGATGGTACTTTAGTTCAAAATCATAATCTTTCAAAAACTACACCCATCTTCGCTGTCTGTTGTTCAGCTCCTTTTGGTCAAACAAGTACTTTAGGCTCTTGTGATCACTAAAGACTTCGAAACGAGAACAGTATAGGTAATGTCTCCAAATCTTTAGGGCAAACACAATCGCCGCCAACTCTAAATCATGAGTTGGGTAATTCTATTCATGCGGCTTCAACTGTCTGGAGGCATAAGCAACTACTTGTTGATTCTGCATAAGGACGCATCCCAAACCCTTACCAGAGGCGTCATAGTAAATTTAAAATCCTATGAACGGATCTGGAAGAATCAGGACATGTGCAGAAGTCAAATGATTCTTCAATTCTGCAAAACAATCATCACAGTCAGAGTCCCATACAAACGGTTGACCCTTGCAAGTTAACCGAGTGAGTGGAAGAACCAGCTGAGAAAATCCTTGAATGAATCTCCGATAATACCCAGGTAATCCCAAGAAACTTCTTACTTCAGTGACTGTAGATGGTTGTTCCCAGTCTATCACAGCTTCAATCTTCCTGGGGTCCACTACAACACCGGATTGGGATATTACATGGCCCAGACTCTTAACTTCAGGCATCCAGAAATCACACTTGGATGGCTTGGCATATAACTTCTTCTCTCGGAGTACGTTCAGAACAATTCGGAGATGCTGCACATGCTCCTCTATCATCTTAGAATACACCAATATATCATCAATAAATACCACAACGAACTGATCCAGATAAGGATTGAAAATCTGATTCATATAATCCATGAACACCTCTGGGGTGTTGGATAAACCAAAGGGCGTCACTACAAACTCGTAGTGTCCATACCTAGTGCGGAAAGCGGTCTTGGGGATATCCAAAGCTCGAACTCTGATTTGGTGATAGCCGGACCTTAAGTCAATCTTTGAAAACACTGAAGCTCCTCTTAGTTGGTCTAGCAAATCATTAATTCTCGGTAGAGGATACTTGTTCTTGATAGTCACCTTGTTCAACTGACGATAATCGATGCACAATCTCAAGCTTCCGTCTTTCTTCTTGACAAGCAATACTGGAGCACCCCATGGTGAGGCACTCGGTCGGATAAATTGTTTTGAAGTCAACTCTTCCAGTTGGGTTTTCAACTCCTTTTACTCAAAAGGGGACATCCTATAAGGAGCTATAGAAATTGGCCCAGTGCCCGGAACCAACTCTATAGAGAACTCCGCCTCACGATCCGGAGGCAACGAAGAAACTTCATCAAGAAATACATCTAGGAATTCATTAACAATTTGCACAGAAGATAAATCTAGACCTGTCTCAGTCGATGTAGACAACATCATGACATAAGCTTCTGCGCCTTGAAATAGACAATGACTTGCAGAAGTGAATGAGATAACAGCTTCAGAATTGGTCGGTTGTAGCTCCACTGATTCGGAGGCGAAACCGATAGTCCGATGGAAGCAATCAATAGTCACATGGTTGGCCATCATCCAACTCATACCTAGGACAATACCCACATTCTCGGTGGATTGTCTGTAGCCTTGACTTTCTGAGCATCTGCAGTGTAGACTTCCCCGTGTATAGGGCAGCTGACCCCTCTCTGTTCCTCCATTGGTAATTGGGCACATAGGTAACCAACTGATACAACTGGAATAACTCCCTTCCTTCTGATTTTGTAAAGTTCCAAAAATCCTTTCTACCGTATCTATCTGATGTTAGGCTACCAGCACTTCATGCTCTTCATTCCCTAAGATGAAACGGGTTTTAAGGAATTTCGGTCTTGGTTGAGGACTACATCTTGATCATCCTGCCATAATTCCGCTTATGATACACCAAGTATTGAGTTGATCAGACTCAATGTCTCTTAGCATCACAAGTATAATTACAACAAAGACTAACAAGGAATCGACTCAACCCTAAACTAAACTAAGCCCGACTAGGTCGAACTGCTCTGATACCATAATGTAACACCCGAGTATTTCTAACTTGTAGAAATACCAAAATGCACAACATGGCATGCATCAGAGTTAACTTGTATGCCTGGAATATTGAACACAACTAAAAACTTCGATAAGTAATTATCATACGGTTCCATGAACCTCATCAACTTAACATAAAGTACTTAAGTCTTATGACTTAAAACTTATACAACCTGGTGTTCAATATCCAAAACATAAGTAGCGAAAACGATTTACAACTGTTAGCGAATAATAGTTACACAATCGGAACTACAAAGATAACAAGGGGAAAATGGCATAGTCATAAAATTAATTCTTCAATAACAGCTCCATAAAGCACACCCTCTAGCCGTGCTTCTTCGCCTTTGCCTTTCCTTGTTTCTCTGTAAAAACCACAATAATTAAGGGTGAGATAAATATTATCTCAGTGAGTCCTATCGAGACCCCTTACTAACTCTAGCGGTTCATTATGCTTTTACTTGAACATCATGGCCCTAATAAGTGACCACGTGGACATATATTTTCTTCTTACCCGTAGCCCTATAATAAGCGACTACGATTCATGTCTTATTCTTTTGGTGAACCCAATCCACTAATCCTTTCATCAGTGGGCAAATATAGAAGGAGCCTAGGTTATGGGCTCATGACTTCCCTCCCCTAGTGTACTATCATAGAGGTCGTCACCCATTTATCATACATTGATCCTTTCATCAAGTAGTTCATTATCATTCCTTGAATAAAATCAAGTAATTCTTTATCATATCATTATTTAACATACCTTGATACAATATCAAGTCATCTTAGTGGTTACCAAAACCTCAATGAACCTTTAGTCCTTTGTATTAACGTATACTTATGTATTCTCACCCGTAACCCTAAACGGTTTAATTCATTTTCATAACCAAAGTTCAAATAATCATCATTATACAAATCAATTCATTCATTTGATTAGGTCTTTGAATAAGCTTTCAAACGCACCTGAGAACACCTCAATCGGTTTCCCGGATCCAAAAGTTATCGCGAAAACAAATTCAGTGTATTTTGCTGAAAAACTGCAAAGCGGCGCGACGCGAACAGGTTCCGTCGCGATGCAAAAAGTTACAGAAGCGAAGACTGTCAGAAATTTAAGCAGGGTCGCGACGCGATGGCACGGGTCGCGACGCGATGGTTAGCAGAAATGCAGAAAATAGCTTTTCAAAACTCGATTTTGTGCCGTTTCGCTTTCTAGACGGCACCGAGACATTCAATGACCTTTGTAACTTAAAAACAGATACTATAACCAGCACAAACAACAATCATAGCATTCATTAACACAATCAATACATCAATCCTTCAAACTTTCATACCGAAACGCAATTTTCACAAATACGGTATTTGACTCGAAAATCAACGAAACGACAACTAACACACATTTTCAATCACATTCAGTATTTGACACAAAATAAAATCCCTAAGCGAGTATAGAACTCACCTTTTGCAACGAAAATCGCACACAACAATGACGACCACTCAACTTTGACGCACGAGAACCGAAATCTCACGAACCGGCTCCACATCTTCCAACACTCTTCAAACTCGAATCACAGCAACTCCAACACTTTTTCTTGCTACTGAAACTTCCTTTCTGTCTACGGAAGTGATGTCTCTCGAACTTTGACGACTCGAACTCGAACACGAATTTCGATGAACCGACGTTCTATCTCCCATTCTGTTTTCACAGCATCAGTATGCAGATTTGTAACCAGTGTTGCTAGGTCAATTCTTAACTAAAACCCCCTCAAACTAGTCTATTGTGTAGAGAATTTTGTCTAGTTTCTGAGGGTTGAAGTTTCAAACGGATGCACTCAGTATTCAGAGAGTTATCACGAAAACAAGGGGACTGGGTCAAAACTGTGTCTGATTTAGAATTAGATTTTGTGGACAGGATATCTTCCTCAATACTTGATGGAATCAGATGATTCCTGTGCCTATCCTAAAGAATTTCGTGTCTAGTTTCTGAATAAGAAAGAATTACGTTCAGATGAGTTGTGTACAGAGAGATATAGGGTAAACACCGAAGGTGTTCCCAACAGTTTTCCTGTAGAATTTGTTTCTTCATGGTGAACTTGGAGCTTTGAATTTCGAATTGGTGAAGTCAGCTAGAGGGAGGAAGGGCTACTGAAATCAGTATCAATGGAAAGAGGAAGAGAAATGGGAAGGATTGGTACAAGGATCTCACACATGCATGAACAATTGAAGAATTAATCCTCTCTTCTTCTCTCCCTCTCTCCTCACGGCTTCTTTCTTTCTTTCTACCCTCTCTTCTTCTATTTTTCAGCAACCAGCAAATGTGAAAGTGTGTGGTTGTGTTTCAGAAAATGGGCTGGGGGTTTAAGTGGGTGGGAAAGGTCCATCTTGCCCTCACTTATTTGTTTCAAATGACTAAGTTGTCATTCTACTCCTAACACACCACTCCCTTATTAAATTATAACTTATATTATTATCACTTTCAGTTTCTTTGCTGAAACAAAGTGAGTTTTGGGTGTTCTTAACAAGTGTGAGCTGAAGGTGGTTTAAGTACTAGGAAATGACCAAAATACCCCTAATAACTCGACCGATAATTCACTAGATCACATGACTCACAAAATCAAGTAACCGACATGTAATTAATTTACTCATAACCTCACGCTTATTTCAATAATTCATATTAGTGAATTTGGGGATGTTACAGCCACTGCCTTCATTAAAACACCCAGCATCTACGTAGACGTGATTCCTCTCCAGCAAGTCAATTCTTGATACCGCAGCGGGTTCATTTGGAAAGGACGGAGCTCTAGCAAGATTAGCATCATTGTATTCATTAACAAACATCAGAGCATCATTGTATTCATTAACAAACATCAGAGCATCGGGATTAGCATCATTGTATTCATTGGAATGGCTTGAGCAACAGCTTTGATTAAAATCTCCTTACCCGCCCTTGAGAGGCACTTCTTCTTCCACCCTTTCAACTTCTTCCAGACTCTATCAATGACAAATTGAAAGATAGCCTTTTTTTATCTCCCAAAGGGGATTGGGAAACCAAGGTATTGTGAGTGGCTCTCCACGGTCTTAACACCCATCAGGTTACTGATCATATCTCTCTCTTCAATTGGCACATTTTGACTAAGGGTCTGTTTGGGAGGGGAGTTGGGAGGGGAAGGGGAGGCTTGTGGGGAAGGAACCCCTTGTTTGGGAAACTAAAAAAATTAGGGAAAGGTTTGGGGGTGTTTTCCCAGCCCTCCTAAACCCTCCTCAAGGCCCATTTTCGCATTCCCCCAAATTGGGGGGTTTTAGGGGGTTTTGATTATGAATTGACAAAATTGCCCTTAGTAAAACTCAAAAATTCCAAAAATAGACTTAACCCTAATTTCATAATTCATTCTCTCAATCTCTCTCCGCGTCTCTCGATCTCATCTCTGGATGTCTCGCCATCTCTCGTTCTGAATCTCTATCGTTCTTCCTCATTTTTTATCGCCTCTCGATCTCACTCTCTCTCGATCCGAATCTCTCTTTCGATCTCAATATCTCTCTCGATTTGTGATTTTTTCCCAATTTTTCATTCTGACTTTTCTCCTTCTGATATTCTTTATTGAGTTCGAAATTGATTCGTTGTTTTTCCTTCAAATTTTCAAGAACGTTTTGAAGCTTTGGAATTAGGTTTCAAGTTTCCAGTTGCTCAAACTCGCGTTTTGTTCTATTCAGGTAAAGGTGCTATCGAACTTTGTGTTTCAGAATTGCTAAATGGGTTGTTTGTGAGTTATTTCTACTAGATGACCAAATTTAATCATTTAACTTCAAACCATTTCCAATAAACCCCTTTTCTGATAATTTAACATGAAGTTACAGATTATAAACAATAAATTTCCAATGTGAAATCAAGTTATTCTGAAATTACAGTAATGGTTTGATTGTGAAGCTGATTGGTTCATGTTACAGATTATTAACAATCAATTTCCAATGTGAAATTGATTGTCTATTATACTTTGGCTATTACCCCTAATGCAGTAGGCCCATCCTTGTTCCAAACTAACATTGATTTAATTTTGATTGTCTATTATAAAAAGGAGTGAAAAGGAGGTGAAAGATATAGTTTTACTTAATTCAATGATGACATACTTTTTCCCATGTGTGATTTGTTGTTTTGGGAAAGAATAGAACAGTTACTACTTGCTTTACCTATATGTAGTTTGTAGTGCATTTTGGGAAAGATTAGACTGAATTTGATATCTTTCATCCATAAGACCAATAAGTCACTTGCATTGATTAGGAGTTGAGGTAGCAAACTTGCAAATCCTTGTGCTTTCTCGCCTTCTTTGTTTGATTGACATCTTTAGGTGCATATTATGAAACTGAAGTTCAAAATATGTTGTTGATAAATGTCATATGAGCAATTTAATTGGTAAGATGCCTTGTTGGACTCGGTAACCACACTTTCTAATTTTGGGACAAAGTAATTGAAATTAGAAAAATCATTAGAAATGCATGTGATTATTGGTTCCATGTGTACATAGCTTGTTCTAATGCTTGCTACTTTGCTAGTAAACATTTATATCAGGAAGTGATTGATCCTTTCAGGGTATGTTAATTTGCTAAAAGGAAACTCTTTTACTTGTGTTAGTCAAACAGAAAGTGATTGATCCTTTCAGAAAGATTTAGGTAGCTAGGTGATAATCATGATGATGATGATGATAAAAGTCCTTCTTCTTATATAGTTAATGTGATACAGTCCCTTTCTTTGATAATCATGTAAATTGTTTTGTTAATATCTATTATTTATGGTTATTGCTAGGTTATACTTTGTTGAATGGATTATCAAAGAAATCTTCATCTTGCATTAAGTAGATGGAGAGAAAGTGTCAGAATGACCCTTGTTCATGTTGTATGTCTTGTAGTTTATTACTACATATAAAATTTGCCCTCGAAATGAGACATTTGATCGTAGTTTGACTTTAGAGAAAGAGAGAGTTCACAATAAGATAATGAAAAAAATTGGTACTAGTGAAGGCCGTAAAATAAAAGAATGAGTCCCAAAGCATTTGTTGACCTATGTGATATATTACAACAAGAGGGTGGTCTCCGACCAACACTACGCGTGAGTGTAGAGGAACAAGTTGCCAAAACACTCTACATTCTAACACATAATGTTAGAAATCGAGAGATTCAATTTTGGTTTCGACGCTCTGGTGAGACTACTAGTCGTCATTTTCATAGTGTGCTTCGGTCGATAATTGAGTTAAGAGACAAGTATCTCAAACAACCAGATGGCTCGCAGATTCCTGCTGAAATTCTCATAAGCAACCGGTTTTACCCTTACTTTAAGGTAACTGATATGTTCATATTGAAATTTAGGAATGTGTATACATAGAATTATATTTACAGCAAGTTGTGAATGCTAGGATTGTGTTGGCGGGGCGATAGACTGCACACATGTTCGGGTAAAAGCGCCATCGACTGAAGCTATAAGATATCGTGGTCGGAAAGATTTTCCAACACAAAACGTGTTGGATGCATGCTCATTTGACCTAAGATTTACTTATGTTTTGGCTGGTTGGGAGGGCACTGCTTCTGATTCTAGGATACTAAAAGATGCGTTACGTAGAACAAATTGTCTCAACATACCTCTAGGTAATTAAAACTTTTTGTTTTTTCCCCTTGCTTTCTTATGTATATCTTAGTAAAAGTTATGCTTTTATAGGTAAATATTATCTCCTTGATGCTGGATTCATGCTGAGAAAAGGACTAGTGACACCGTTTAGATCAACACGTTACCATTTGCAAGAATTCTCTACAAGAAATCCCCCTCGAACATCTTGAGAATTATTCAATCATCGTCATTCATCCTTGCGTAATGTTGTTGAAAGAGCTTTTGGGGTTTTGAAGAAAAGATTTCCTATCATTGCTAGTGGCACTGAACCAACTTATGGAATCAAGACTCAAAATAGGATTATAATTTCGTGCTGCATTTTGCATAATTACTTGATGATGGTAGATCCTGATGAAGAGTTGCTTGTAGAGGTGGATGAAGAAATTGGTAACCAAAGTGCACCTCAAAATTTGGATGCTCATTTAGGAGATAATGAGAATGACGAACATACGCATTTAGGAGAGAATTTGAGAAACTCTATAGCTGATGCTATGTGGAGAGATTACACAATTGTGACTTGATGTATTACACAACTGTCTAGAAAGTCTATGAATTAGCTTCTGATCAGTCTTTGATTCTATACAAAATTACATAGATCATGAGTGCTTCTTGACTTTTTCATAGTTTGTCTTAACTTTATATATTAGCTTCTGATCAACCTTTCATAGTTTTTCAGAATGACCCTTTTTCATAGTTTGTCTTAACTTTATATTCTATACAAAATTACATAGATCATGAATGCTTCTCTGTCTCATATATAACAGCTACTATCAATCATGTGTATCCACTTAGTTTGTCTTATATATATTATGTAGATTGAGGTTGTGATTATTAGTTTCTGTGCAAAGTATATAACAGCTACTATGTTTCCTTTTCTTGAAGTCTGTGCAGAACCTGAAGTCTGGCAAAAATTAATTAAGGTATGCTCTAAAATTAATTGATTTTATCCTATTTAATAGTGGTATGCTCTGAAATTAATTGCTTGTTTGATTTCATAGGCAAATTCCACCGCTATAGAATGGATGACAAAACCAATAGACCATTTCGATAAATTGGTCTTGCTTTGTGGAAATGATAGAGCTGTTGGAGAACACGGTGAGAATCACTCAGATATTAGACAAAAAAGACCACTTGGTGTGGAATCAGAGTCACTTGGAACGACGGAGGAGGTGACTCTCGAGAGTATACATGAGACCAACAATGATCACGAAGTTACTTCTCCCGAGGTGCAAATTGTTCAAGAGCCAAGAGCTAAGATATCTAGAAAGTCTCGAGATGATGCTGAATTTGAAGGGATTAAATTTGCCCTTGCGAACATTGCTGATGCCTTTAGAGAGAGCACTGCGGTTCACGAGAAAGATTTCAGAGAGAGTACTGCTGCATATGAGAAAATTCATCAAAAGCTTCCTATTTCAGAAGAGGATGTTTGGAAGCTTTTAGAAGAGTTGCAAGTAGACAATCATTTGTTGACTCGGACATATGTTTATCGCCTTGAAAATCCAGATAAGCTTAGAGCATTGCTTGGATGCCCAAAAAATAGGCAGAAGAATTTTTTAACAGAGATAATGTTCAATTCATCAAGGTAATTGATGTTTATATTTTAATATGTTTCCTTTTCTTGAAGAATGTCTAGTTCTTACAGAATTTTTTAGCTTGTCTTCCATCCAAAAAGCTACGCTTTTTTCTGTTATCAAGTGGTGGTAATCTTTCTGATTGTTAGTGAGGTTGAAGTAAAAGGGTGTAGCAAATTCATTTGTTTTGGGAAAATGAATGAAAAATGTGCAGTATGTTCCTCTATTATATGCTAAGTTGTTAATTTTTTGTTCCACTTGATCTGTATTTCTTGCATTTGAATCTGTTTATTTGTTCAGTATGTTCCATGACTTTGCTCCAATTGCCAAGTCTTAGAAGAATCTTTCATTTCAATTGTTATTGCATGATATTGTGTGGGAGGTGGTTTAATATGAGGTCTCATATCCTGTTAAAAAGCCATTTTGTTGAAAAATTTGCAATAATAAGTTAATCATACTAATAGTGTAGGTTTGTGTATGTGTGTCTTTTAAGTCTGCATGCAAGAGATTAGTGTAGGTTTGTTGTTGTTGTTGTTCTCTTTCTTTTCCTCTAACTCACTTCTCGGTTCTCACTACTTATAATTTATGTTGTGGATTACAGACACTGGTCTTGGCATGTACTTCCCTGTTGAGACATAATTGAAGTATACATAAATTAGAAAAACATTCTTTTTGGTAAAAAAAAAACATTCGGTTTTGCTATGTTGACATATCTTGTGTTTTCTTTTGGGTGCAGGTAATGGATGTTTATGCGCGTTTCTTTGAAGACGACTCTCTCAAGAAAGAAAAGAATGTTTTGGTCTCTGTTTTGAGATAGTTAAAGAGATGAATTGATAGTACATTAGAATTACCATTGTCTATTTTATTTCAAAAACAATGTCTCTGTAATTCTGAGTTTGATGACTATTATCTCATTTTGAATTTTCTAATTTTCAAGTGAAATGTTGAATTTAAAGTTCAATTTGTTTGCCTTTTTTTTATGTTCAATGATATGTAAGTTTATATAAAATTATTTATGACCAAAATTTTCCAAGTTGGAAAAAATTAAAGTATTAAATAAATTTGAAGTATTATCAATTACCAATTTACTTTGGTAAATAAAAGTGTATGTATAATTTATTTTGGTCAAAAAAAGTGTATATGTAATTGTTAGAAAGTAGATAATTGATATTAACATTTAACAATTTTTAACACAAATAACTGATTATTTAAAAAAAGAATCGTTGAAGTTAAAAATAAGTAAATAAATAAATAAATGGTGAAAAAAAAAATAATACTAATTGGATTGGATTATGATAAAAAAATTTCAATAAATAGTTCTCTTTTTAATAAAGGAACGGTGCAAATGAAACACAAAAAAATAAACATACAACAAATAGTAGAGGGAGGGTACAAATGTCCATTTACATATTAAGTCTCCACTCCCTTCTCCTTTTATAATTTGTGACATCCAAACAAGGGCAAGATTAACCCTCCCCTCCTCCTCACTTCCCCTCCAAAACCCTCCCCTCCCCTCCCCTCCAAGTTCCCAAACAGACCCTAAATGAGGACTCAGATTTGTCCAAGTTGACAACTTCTCCAGATGCAAGTTGGTAGGAATTCAGGATATGAAGTATCTGCCTAGCTTCAGCTGTGTTAGCTCTAGAGAACAACAGGCTATCATCAGCAAACAATAAGTGTGAAAGCTTTGGAGCAGACCTGGCCACTTGGATCCCATGAAGAAGCATATCTCTGCTAGCTTTGTGGAGTAAACCTGAGAGGACATCAGAGCATAGAATGAAGAGGTAGGGTGATAGGGGATCACCCTGCCTAAGTCCTCTCTCAGGCTTGAAAGAGGAGTTGGGCTGGCCATTAACTAGGACTTGGTAAGATACTATGGAAATGCACCTCAGAATCAAATTCACCATCCTAAGGGGGAAGCATATTTTCACTAGAACCATCTTCACAAAGGGCCACTCCACCCTATCATAAGCCTTTGACATATCCAGCTTAAGAGCCATAACCCCTCTCTTTTCTTTCTTCTTCTTTTTGAGCCAATGGAAACACTCCATTGCAATTAGAGCATTATCAGTAATCAGTCTGCCCTGCACAAAGGCACTCTGCTCTTTCTCGACCACAGATGGGAGGTATGCTTCAATCTATTGGCTATAGTCTTGCTGACAATTTTTAGGATCACATTACACAAGCTAATGGACCTGAAGTCTTTTGGTGAGGTAGGGTTCTTACACTTTGGGATAAGCACGATGAAGGTTTGATTAACAACCTCAGGGGATACTTCATCAATTAGGATTTGCAACACAGGCGATTCAACATCACGACCAACAATAACCCAATACTTCTGATAAAAGAACGCAAGCAATCCATCAGGCCCAGACCCCTTTAAGGGATGCATCTGGTGAATTGCACACTGACTTCTTCACTGGAGAAATTTCTCTCACACCAAGCTTTATTTTCTTCAGTGATTAACCTTGCTTCTTTGGCTTATTTTCCCATGAAAAAACGTTGTATTCTTATCCTCATCTCTAAGCCACATGTCTGGCTTCTTTGTCTCCACATTGTTTCTTGGATCTTCAATAACTCAGCATGTCTCTTCTCAAGCTCCTTGTACCTCTGGATCTCAACATCATTACTCCCCCAAGTAGGGACATCTCTGAGTGCTTTATCAATAGTGGTCAGGTCCTTCTTGATTCTCCCCAAATTGTGGTCCTCAAAATCACCTACCATGCCCTTGATAGCTTCAATCTTGTTCTTGCAAGATCCTTGACTCCTGTGCCAACAATGATGCACAATACCTTCACACCTCTGCTCCTTAGACCATGACTCTTCAAACCTGAAGATATTCTGATTCCTCTTTAGTTGAGTGTTCATGTGATCTTCAAGGTTTATGCTCAGGGCTGCATCATCAGACCCAACCTTAGCCCGATGAATGACACTAATTGGTGAAAACCGAAGCTGGAATACCTCATTGTAGAGGGATCTGTCCAACCTTCCCTGAATGTTCTCACTCCTCTTCCTCCCATTAGACCACGTAAACGGATAACCCTCAAAGCCAAGAACATTGAGAGAGCAATCCCTAACTGTGTCCCTTCCAAAATTAAGCTGTGAGCTACTCCTGGAGTTACCACAGCTTTATCTTCTGAGCCAATAGAGTCATTGAGGTCTCCAACACACAACCAAGGTCTACCAGAAGGAGGCTTCAGGCTTGAGATCAGCTCCCAAGTGTGTCTCTTAAGCTACTCCCCAGGAAAACCATACACCCCACAAAAGGACCAAGAAACACTAGTCTCAGTATTAAGACAGGATCCCATTATGTGGTTCAGAGAGGAGGATTCAATATTGACTGTCACGTTGTTCCCCCACATCAGAGCAATACCACCAGCCCTCTCCCTCCCATCCCCTCTACAGTCCACATCCAAACACGAGGTAAAGCCACGCCTCATCTTTATTCTTTCCAATTCATCGCCTTAAGTCTTGTCTCCATGATAAAGAGCAAGAGAGGATTTTCCTTGTGCGTGAGCCGGGAAGGACCCGGGGAGTCGCCGCCACGTAACCCTAGCAGAGCTAAGATTGGAGGAAATTTCAGAAAGTTGTCATATTTGGATACGCAAAATTATGTGCTAGTAAAGCAAGCCAAAAGATAAGTCAGTTGCCAAGTTTAAAATCCAGACCCAAAGAGGGATCCACCTCAAAGATCAATATTACACATGTGATACACCTTTTAAATAAAGCTTAAATATGTTTTTACTCCATAAAAAAATTACGAATTTTGTTTTTAGTTCCTATAAAAATTTTACACACTTTTAATTCTCACATTTCCCTCAATCAATGCTTTTAGTCCTTCAAGACTATTAATAGCGCTTTTTTGCGCCTTTTATAGCACTTCTAAGCACTATTAAAAGTCATGAGGGGCTAAAAGCACTGGCAGAGAAAAATGTGAAGACTAAAATTTTTATAGGAACTACAAATAAAATTTGCAAATTTTATAAGGGTCAAAAACATATTTAACTATTTAAATAATTAAAAGCTGAGTAATACTAGCTAGTATCTAAACACAACTAAGTAAAAAAAAAACAACCATTTACATAGCAGAAAAACAAAAGGTAACTCCATGCTCCGTGTGAATTGTAAAGCCTTGAGTCTCCAAGATAATAACATCGATCCTCGCCGAGAGCCTCCTAGTGCATATTCAGTACTTGTACGTAGTACTTTGGACCTATTTATAAGCAAAAAATACATTTTTAGGTTCATTGAATAACTTATGTATCTTGTTTATATTATAAACTAGATACATCAATTATTTAATGAACCTAAAAAGTGTTTTTTTGCCGATAAATAGGTCCAGTTGCATTGGATTGTTTTCTCTGTTGGTAGCTTTCTTTGCCTAGTAGTTGCTAACAAAGCCCATATTCACAGCTTTCCCATTTTAACTCCTAAGTGACAATAGGTGTATTTTCATACTTCCCCGACTACAAAAAATTTGAGTTAGATCTAGGGACAAAGGATGTCACTAAATGTTAAATATTTGTAGGTGAAGATAGATTTGACATTTACGCACCGTGACTCCTTCTGTGCGTTACGTATGCCGTATGACAACACAATTTATTCGCGAGTAAATGTTTTATCAACCGCCGAATACCTTTATCCTCAATTTTTTAATTATAATTATAGCTTTTACCAACAGTTCTTCGGTACTTTTATCTATAATTTTTTGACTGTCACTAAAAACTTATATGGTGATGGGTCATTTTTGTTGTAGTTCCTAAACATTCCTCCATCGAGATCAAATTTAACATCACCAACTAATGAGTCTTTGGCCAATGATTTCAACATCCAAAATTGTCACTGACTTCCATATCAAGACTGTGGTTTTTATCCTATATCACCTGCAGGGCTCGGAGTTTGGTCTAGACACAATGACGGACCTGGCTTACATCCAGGGGGTTCAGTTGAACCCCCTGGAATTTTTTTTTTACACTAAACACCCTATATAAATAGCCTAAATCTCCTGAAATTTTAGTTTTGACCCCCCTGAAAATTTTAAATTGTACTAGTAGACCAAGTTTTGCACCCATTTGACACCGGCCTTAAAAAATTTGACACCCCTGACCCTGGGGTCCTGGGTCCGCCACTGTCTAGACACCTCTTGTGGCGTACACAAAACTGCAACATTGGCTACTATTCAGTCCATCGGATTCAGATTCCTTACTGTTAACTTTAGCAACAATCACGATCTCAATCGTAGGATAAAGACCAAATGGTCTAAATCTCGAGAATCCAAAAAGTCTGAAAATTTCTTACTCTATCAAGAAATCAGCACTGCAACAGAACTACCAGCAGCTGCTACTTCATGGCATCTCAGTGAGACAAATCAAGACTTGAAAACAGAAACAACATATACATACACATAAAAAAAATAAACAAAGAATCAACTGCTTTGCACAGGCATAGGACCAACTCTGCTTTCCAATTGAACCAAAAATGCAAGGGGACTCATCTTCTTTAAGAACATAGTATGCAGGATCCAAACACAAGAATCAAAACAAAATAACTCAACTAATTGCAATAAAAATGCATAAAACCACTCCTTGGTTCAAAATCCCAATACAAAAACATAGCACACGGCAACAAAAGGAAAACAGACACAAACACGTATACAGAATCTTTTAATTGCAAAGACCCATCATCACTAAAGACTTGAAAGTACACTACCAAACCTCCCTAGAGAAATTAAGAAGAAACACTTACATGTGGATATGTGGCAAACTTTTTTTTAATAACAAAATTTTTAATTAATTGAAGTAATAGGGTACCCCAACCCTTTTTTCAAATATTTCCTATACCTTTTTGACAAACTATTTCTAGCACTTTATGAAAACTTTGTACATATATGTAGTCTAATTTAATGCTTTTGCAACTTCAAATTTGGTAGCTTCTAAATATAAAATTGCAAGTACATTTTTGAATATGTTTAATTATTCAATTCATTTTAAAAGTAGTTGACACTACATCTGTTTCTATATCTATCTATCTACTGTCAATATAATCAAACAAACCACTAACCAAATATACTAAATTACTCATTTCTAAAAACATGACACATCATCAATTTTAAAAACAAATATGTCATTTCTAATTATTTTATCTCACTTTTTTCTTTCTCCCTCACATTTTTATCTTTCGCGGATCCCACTCTCACATCGTCTTTTAATTTTTTATTCACATTAAAACTCACTTTTCTCTTTCCTCTCTGTCACTTCTATCTGTTCCAAACGGAACTCAAGAGAGAGAAAGATACCTCACGGCGGCAGTACGTCCGAGTTGAGGAAGTCATCTGTCAGAGCCCAGGTGGGGTGGTACCTGTAGACACTCCAACGCTCAAGTCAGTGAGATGGAAGTCAGCATGATGTAGAGTTAGAAAATGTACCTGTTGCATTAAATGCTAGCCTGTTTATAATCGCTAGGAAGGTGTAAGGAGTGCTTTGGTGCACAAGCAAGATGTGAGATCTAAGTCGTTCCACTACGTCGGGTGATCTCCACCGTTCTTAAGGCATGACGAACGGATGCCTAGATGAGAGTCCCTATGCGCGATATCGACTGGATCGCCGAGACTGGCCCAAATCTGGATTGGGCTGGGGCCCAGTTCGGAACACTATCTTTCCCACTTTTCTCTCTGTCTCCTTCTCTCTCTTATCTTTCTCACCTCTCTCCCCCTCTATTCTCTCTTTTCACATTTCTATATTTTTAATTTATCTATTATCCATTTAGTCAAAACACTAACTACAAAAATCTCTTTACATCTACTATCAATATAATCAAACAAACCACTACCAAAAATACTAAATTGCACATTTTTAAAAATTTGACACATCATAAGGGCAAATATGTCATTTCCAATTATTTTATCGCACATTTTTTCTTCTCAATATAATCAAACAAACCACTACCAAAAATACTAAATTGCACATTTTTAAAAATTTGACACATCATCTATTTTAAGGACAAATATGTCATTTCCAATTATTTTATCTCACCTTTTTCCTTCTCCCTCACGCTTTTATCTTTCATGGGTCCTACTCTCACATCATATTTTAATTTTTTGTTCACTTTTAAAACCTCATTTTCTCTTTCCTCTCTCTTTTTTTTGAAGGGCAAACATAATAATATATAAGGTATGATCCCTTCACACCCCAACCTACCCTCCACATTCAATCACATTGCCATCATCCCATTGTCAATCCCAGCCCCAATTCGCAATCCTATTAAGGTATGATCCCTTCAACCCTTTCCTTTTTTTCACGCTGAAGTTGTACATTGTGCCCGTTTTTTTCTAGAATCGTGCTCGATTCGGAAGTAAACTTCCGAACCATTTCGAAAGTTTAAAATAGTACCTGTTAAAGGGGGTGTCTGATACTAATTGGTTCGGAGGTAAACTAACGAACCGGTTCAGAAAAACAAGACCGAACCTGTTAAAGGGGTGTCTGAGTTTAAGTGGTTCGAAGGTTTACTTCCGAACCGGTACGATATTTACGAGCTGAACCATGCTATTTTATCGATTATGCAGATCCTCTGTTTTTTAACATTTGTCTTTGATTGTTTTTACTTTTTTAGGGTCATAAAATGGTGCATAAGGAGACTTAATGGTTGTGGACCATACGAGTTCGTTCAAAACCAATCAAGTGTTTGATACTCGTGATGACCTATTGGCATGGGTACGTTCTATTGCGCGGTCTCTTGGAATGGTGATTGTCATATCCCGATCTGACAACAGACGGAGGTCAGGGAAAGAATACTGCATCTTGGTTTGTAATCAAGCGGGAACATACAAGTATGTTCATTTGGTTCCAATCGGGAGTAGAAAATATTGTTGCAAGTTTAGGCTGAAAGGAATGTTTATCAAAAAGCTTGGAGGATGGATATTGAGTGTTATGTGTGGAACACAAAACCATGCATATAATGTCTTACGGTGAAGGTCATCCATTCAATTCTAGATTAACGGTGGAACAAAAGGAAGTAATTACTAGAATGAGTAAGAACGTGATTCCCCCCAATCGCATCCTGGCCGAACTAAAAAGTATGTACCCTACAGATAATCACATTGGTCTCAAACAAATACACAATGCACGTTCAAGGTTACGGTCGAGTCTACGTCAGGGTAGGACTGAGCTCCAATAATTGATGACTTATTTGGAGCGTGATCATTATGTGTATTGGCATAGAGTCAAACATGGAACTTCGATTGTCAAAGACATTTTTTGGGCACATCCAGACTCGATTGAGCTTCTAAACATATTTCCCATTGTATTGTTGATTGATTCCACGAACATTATGTGTATTGGTTATTTTTTGGCCTATACTGAAACTGATGCTACTGTCCAATAACAGATGCGTTTGGAACTTTATTTTCAGACCGGTTCAGAAGTTTATAACCGTACCTATGTTTGTGACGAAACACCCCCTATTGTAGTCCGGAAGTTTAAATACGAATCGGTCCGGAAATTCACCTCTGAACATGTCTTTTTATTGCCACAGAACTTAAATATCGTATGTGTTCAGAAAATCACGACCGAACCTTTCACTATACCAATGTGTGTGTCTTCCCATGTGTATTCCACGTGAGGACAATTTTGGAATTTTAGAAAAATGGGGGTGTCCAGCGAGTAGGGGGGTTGTAGGAAGTATGGGCCATGTGGGAAACTCTAATCCCTTGGGCATTTCAGCTGAATGGATATAAAGTGGGTTTTTGGATTTAAAAAGGAGAGTGGGTTGGACTTGGTTTTGGCTGGGCTTAGAGTTAAATTCCAGATTTTTACTTATACCACCCCTCCTAGTTCACTCATATGCATTCTACTAATGATTCAATCACAAACAATAGTGTAATTAAATCAATGATTCAACTCAAATAGAAATGACACGTAAAAGTAATCATAATAAAGCATTAATGTGATACTCAAAGTCATTACCATTACCAGAGTTCTAACCCCCCCCCCCCCCCCCCCCCCCACTATTCTATCATGCACAACTACATTTGATTAGCAAATTGAACACTCCATATACTTAATTACCACGCAAAGTCAATCAAGTTATCCAATCACATGTAAAAGAACTAAGTAACAAACAAGAATATCCAAAGTAAATTTTTATTTACTTCGGGTATCACACACACAAGTTTCTAAAATATGTAGACTCTTACGAATCGTGTTACGATTCTACGAGTTACGATCCTTAAATCACTTCCCAAGTTTAGGTACAGTCTCGAATTTAACTACCCAAATCATGATAAATTTCAATGCCGACGTTGGAGACCAAAAATTAAATTCTCTATTGATATCCAATATGACAAATTAAACATATTTGAAAATACTAACAACTTCTCATATAATCTTTGCAAAAAGATAGAAAAATGCATGAAAACTAGGCAAATTTGGATTATCCAACTGTAAACACAAATACATATAAAGGCATAGTCAACAGAAACCAAATGATAGAATATTGAAGTACTACAATTAGAGCATAATTTTTCAAGGGAGTTGTGGATTTGGCCAAAAGTCATTTGAGACATTAACATCTCGTAGCACACCACCAATATTAATTGTTGGTGAAGTTAATAGACCAATCCTGATCAATTTGCACATTACCAACATTTTCTTGATCTCCACCCATTACATTTCCTTGGACATGACCCATATTTATATTTTCTCCTTCTTCAGTATTCATAGTTTGTGTTCCAATGTTTTCAACAACTTCTTGGGATTCAATCAATTTGATCTTTTCTTCTACTTCCTTCAAATTCTCATCAATCAACGACGAGAGATACTCGAGATCACTCGTGCTAATGTTGTCAACAACTTGGCTACGATTCATAATTAATTGATGCATGAGATCGGTCATCTTCTTCTTCCTAGTGTCCTCCTGTTGTTTCTCAAGCTTCTTTTGGGCTTTGAGGATCATTTGATTCATCAAGCCCTCCTGATCCAGCTTATTCATGCTTTGCTCCACCCCAGCCGTTGCCCTAAACCTATCCAATATACTTTTGGCTTTGTCCTCAGATGGAAAAACCTCTGGTTGAGCGTTGTGATTATATATTATAGCACATGCTTCAATCCCGCAAAGGGTGCTTAGTTCATCGACCTTCCTGATTAAACCTATAGCAAATCATAGTAAGAGCTATAACGAGAATTGAGAGAAATGTGAGGAATGGGAAATTGAAAATTCATACTTAATGTTAAAGAGGATCCTAATCTATTCTATACGAATAGATAAATTAGGTGTTTTTGTACAACTACAAGGTGGGTAATAATTTTTTTTTAAACGGCAAAATAATATATATTATATATAAACTATGTATTAAGTAACACAAAGTCTACATACAACGAAGAACCCCCACACACAAGAAGGGACAGTGACAGAGACCCAAAAGCAAGAAAAGAATCACGGGATCACATTCATACCAGGGCCCGACACGGCGACACACCCCAAAAAAAATGTAGAAGAGCCACAAAACAAAATACTCATATCCCCTGGAGAGGCAATCTAATAGGTCCACACACCACTCGTAAAAGAGGCCATGGCAAGTCTTCGACTTAGCCAAAAACCAATTCCATGAATACAGTTTTACCAAACAAAAGATCCAATGGGTAATAGTTCCATTCTTTGAGATAAAAAATGAAAATAAAATACCAAATTTGCAAGTTTTCATCGAATTAAATTTTGAACTTTTTATTGTTTTCTAAAATTAAAATATGTAGGATATGCAAGGCTAATGCATGCTTTATGTAAATTAAGCAGAAATTATTTCTAACCATTTTTCCGTTTTCGGAATGTTGCATTTCTCTTCGAGACATTGGTTTTGTACTCAAGCTTCAGCTTTGGAGGCATGATACGAATCAGAAAACAGAAAGAAATGAACAAGAGGACAGTTCTAAAAACTCTTTTTGTTATTGCTTTCTTAGTATCTTGGTTATGTTTTTATAGAGCGAGTATTACTAAAAACATTTATTAATTAATTAATTAGAAGTTGTCAAAAAACATTAATTAATTAGAGATACGCACTACAAAATTCAATACTGTATACCTTTTGTTTTTGTTCAAAAATTCACATCTAGTTTTCTTTAATGATAAGTAAACAAAATACTAATAGAAATAATAATAGTCAACCTTTTAATTAATTAGCTTTAAATAGTTGATTTAAAGTAATACAGTAGAGATTACTCTTTCGTTTAAAGCGTTGGGACACTCCGTGGGTAGCCAGCGATGGTTCAAACCAAAAAAAATAACACAAGTTTAAGAGTATTAAATCAAATTTGAAAATTTAAGAATAACAAATATCTATTACAGTATTTATTACATTTAATAAATATAAGTTATATTCTTAAATCCCTATAGCATTTAATGTATTTATTCAATGAACTTCGCATTTAATATCATTGTCAAATGAGTTTTTTGTATGTATATACTCTTTCCGTAACACAATATAGGCAAATTTGGGGCTTTAACCCGTAACAAAATGTAAGTATAAATTGACTTTTTAAATCCTATTTAGATTTGTCAAAAAAAATCCTATTTAGTGATAGTATACCAAAAATGTCCTACATTTAATGTTGGGTATTTAATGGGTGAGACTGTTTCTTAAATAATTAAATGAGATAAGCGGTCATTCAGGTAATTATACACTGGGGACGACTCGGGTGAGAACACTTGGTTATTGTGAGAACATTAAATAATAACTGTTAGATTAAATTTAACGGTTCAGATTACGTCATTAATTATAAAATCTTGTATGATTGTTTCCTTTTTAATTAGAGATCACGAAAGATCTTATAATTAATACATAATCTGAACCGTTTATTTTAATCTAACGGTTATTATTTAATGTTCTCATGTTCTCACAATAAGCAAGTGTTCTCACCCGAGTCGTCCCCTATATACACTACTCCCTTTGTAACATATTATAAGCAAAAGTGACTTAACGGAAGTTTATGTATCTGTTCCAAAATATAAACCAAATACATTAATTTATGTTGACTCACTTTTTCTTATAATGTGTTACGAAGGAAGTATATATATATTTTTAAAATTTAAAAATAGTAAACATTTATTACAGTATTTATTACATTTAATAAGTGTATATAATAGTATATTTTTTTGGTGTACAGGTCTTTGGCTCTGCTCTTGTGTCTAGGGGAAATGAGCCCTAAATAATTCGGAGTTTAACTGGGAGGTAAGTAAAGTCTGGCTCCAATTTGTGTGTATAATAGTATAAATGTACGATGTTATATTCCTCAATTCTTATAGTATTTAATATCTTTATTCAATGGACCTTGCATTTAATATTATTCTAAAATCAATATATATATATATATATATATATTTGTTTTTTTTAGAATAATTGTTTTGGTTTTACTTGTCAATTTTTAAAGTTACAATGCAACAAAATTATTGACTATTTATTTCAGAGAGAAAAATAGACAAAATAAAATATTAAATAGTCAGAGGTATAATAAGAAAAGGACAAATAATATTATTTTTTTATAAGCAATGTTAGTGGGGGTAGGGAAATGTTAGTTTCAGGGAGTTGAACCCGGGACCTCTTTCATCAAAGGTAATAAAACTTATTAGTTTTTTAAAATGTGTAAAAATCTGAAAAACAACTAAAAAGAGACGAATGTAGTAGTTAAGAGTATTTGGTATGAAATTAACCAAAACAAGAGTAAAATAGAACCATTATAATAGAATATAGAAGAAGAAATAGAAAAGAGAATAATAGAGCATTTACATTCTACTCTTGAAGGTATCTCATTTACAATATCATATGAGTCATATTTATAGGACACAAGTCTTGTAACTAACAAGTGAATTAAAGCTTAACATAATGTGCATTTAACATATACAATAAAGAACAATTACAAGGAATGAAGACCTTTTACTAATGGGGGTTACAAGAGCATCATAGAAATACTAAGAGACGTCCAATTATTCATAACACTCTCCCTTGGATGTCTATTAAGCATATGCCTCATTAAAACCCTACTAAGAAAAAAACCCGATGGGAAAAATATCTTAGTGAAGGACAAAACTTTTCCAAGAAAACCCAATTGGGACAAAACCTTGGTAAAGAAAAAAAGAGTACAGTTTTCTCCCATTGTTTGAAGCATCAGTTAAAAATATCAATGCCAACACTTAAAACTTCTCCCCCTGACACACTTGAACCAATATACTTCGTGATATATCCTCCTTTCAATTGAGCTTTGCGGCCAGCATTGTCTCAAGACTTCTTTCTTGAATTGTTGGTATGTGAGTACGATATGAAGAACTGATAACTATAGATTGCTATGCAGATCAAGATGATGTCTTGATGTCGCCATATGTAAATAATCATATATTTCAGAACTAACTTGATCTGGATCAAAAAATATCTTGTATCTGTATCGTCAATTTGATGAACATGTGTTCATAAAATAATTGCTTCAATTCTATCATGAAAATATAAAACAAATATATATTTATATATATATATATATATATATATATCACTTTGTTTTAATGCATAATGGTTGGTGACAAATTCTTTCTCACTAATAAGAATCAAATAATATTGCATATGCGCTCTTTTTTGCCAAACAGAGCCTAAGGAGCCCTTAGTGTCAAACAATAGATAGTCACTCTCTTCTCTCATTCTCTCTTCCTCTCTTTCCTCTTTCTCTTCTACCAAACATGCCTTAAGGGTGTGTTTGGTACAAGAGAAAGAGGGAAAATAAAGGAAGGGAAGAGAGAGTGTCAAATAATAGAAAGTCACTCTCTTCTCTCTTTCTCTCTTCTCTCTTTCTCTCTTCTACCATCCACACCCTTAATAATCTCATAGGACTAATGTTACCTTCTAGTCAATTTTAAGTACAAAATTACGTGGATTCATTTCACCTTGAAAAATTTGAGATAGGTACCACATTGAGATCTAGAGCACATCCAATCGTAGGTTTTTTTGGGTAAACACGGGTATCCACCGCACGAAAAGCAGTGACTAATCCCTCGCTCATTCACTAGTGCAAAATAGACTTTAGAAAGAACCATTTAGCATCGGTTGTTTGAACAGCCGATGCTAAATGTCGACGCGGTGGAAATTTTGCAATTAAATGGAAGTTTTCAATTTTCGCGCCTACATTTAGCATCGGTTGTTTAAACAACCGATGTTAAAAGTGCTTGCGTCAGACAATTAGCATCGGTTGTTTATACTACCGATGTTAAATGTGTATGGCTAACACATTTAGCATCGGTTGTATGAACAACCGATGCTAAATGTCCATTTTATTTCTAAAGTCACGCGTTCTCCCCTACTAATCTCTGAAATCTCACTCTCGTCACTCTCGATCTCTCACTCTCTGAACAAATCCAAGCCGTCAACACTTGTCGCCATCCTCGCCATCGCCGTTCTCACCATCGCCATCGCCATCGCCTTCCTCGTCACTCTCTAAACTCTCAACTCTCGTTCTTGTTCTCAGCTCTCAACTCTCAACTCTCGTTCTCAGCTCTTCTTTCTCCATTTACGGTAAGCTCTCTTCTTGCTCTCTCTCTCTCTCTCTCTCTCTCTCTCTGTCCTCTCTTCTTGCTCTCTCTCTCGTTCTCTTCGTTTTTCCTATCTCTTCAGATTTGTACCTGAGTAATTTTGAATACTGGAAGAATGAAGAATATGAAACGAAGAAGAAGTACTTGGTACTGGGAACGAAGAAGAGGAAGGAAGAACCAGAAACGAATTTCTTGTCTTTAGGTACGTAATTAGGGTTTTTTTATCTGGAACCAGAAACGAAGTTGTTTTCAATGTAAGTAATTAGGGTTTTTTTCTTCTTTCTAATTTAGCAGCATGCATATTTGTTTTTTTTATGTCTATGATAATAACAATAATGCTTTGTTTAATTGTTTTTATTTTTGTGGCTTTGTGGGTTTTGCTTGCTTGGTATTGAATTTTAGGTTTATGTTGTAACTATGCAACTTTAGTGAAGTTCGGTCTTTTACTGAATGAATCAGATCTATTTTCTTATAATTTCTTTGTGGCAATTTGGGTTTCTGTTTTGCTGCAAGGAAGTTTGAATTTTTGTTTATGGGTTGGGATCTATGGTTTGATAAGAATGGAAACAAGTTGGATTTTCCTTTTGTGCATCTTGTTAGGTACTAGATTTTGTATAATTTTCAACATTTTTGAAAATGTAGATTTGTAAAGTAATGCCAATTTGGGAATGAGGCACTGAACTGAATACTAGTTAGTCTGAAACAGAATTTAGCAAAAACTTTTCGTTTTATCCGATTTTTTTCCTCTTCTGGTTGTTTATACAAAATCTGCATTTTGACTTTGGGATTTCTTGTGTGCAGTTTTGATTGGTTCCAAATAAAAATTAATAGTGAAAGGTGCATCTGCTTACGTGAAACGATCTGAAGAGTGTAGTGTTACCTTAAATAGACAAAAATGAAGTCTGACACTCTTCTTGACTATGCTGTTTTCCAATTGTCTCCAAAGCGTTCAAGGTGCGAATAACATTCGATGAGATTTTCTGATTCTTATGTGCTTTTCTACTGATTAGAGTTTGTAATAATATTTCCTTATTTTTCTTTGTATTGAATTGGCAGATGTGAATTACTTGTTTCAAGTGATGGAAACACTGAAAAACTAGCATCAGGTTTAGTAAAGCCATTCTTGGACCATTTAAAGTTTGCAGAAGATCAGGCTGCATTTGCTGTGCAGTCAATCAAGCTAGAAATTGATAGACATAGAAATGCCGAGACGTGGTTTACAAAAGAAACATTTGAGAGGTGAAGGTTGTATTAATTAATTTTCATTGGATTTGGTACCTTTATATGTGGCGGTGAGCCTTTTAATTTAATTTTTAGAGTTGATTCGTGTTGTTACTTACAGATTTGTGCGGTATGTTGGCACGCCAGAAACTTTAGAAACAGTCAATACCTTTGATGCAGAGATGTCTCAATTAGAAGCAGCACGCAAAATATATTCACAGGTAATATAAGACCTATTCAAAAACAAAAAAAAAATGGTGCAAACACTGAACAATGCCATTAACTTTTTTTCTTCTATATTTGTAATGTCTTATTTCAGGGGGGTAGGAGATCGGCGTACAGATTCACAAGGTATGTTTTCCTCTCAGCAAGACATTAAATGATTGGATGTAGGCATGGAGATTAATTGCATACCGTGTATATCAAAAATAAGATTAATTTGATGCATTTCTTATTATAATGATACAATCACCATGGAGTAGTTTTATATACCTGTTATTTTTACTTTGAATTTTGAAACAGTGTTTTGTAATAAGAATTATCATTCATTTCATTTTGCACTATTAGATCATGAGAATTTATTTAATAACTAATTTTCTTTCAACTTGTGTGTAGTGACATACACAATTTGCGGAATGAAAGTTTGCACCAACAATACATATTGGTAAGCTACTCTTGCTGACTTAATTTGAATTTTTAATTTAATAGCTTGGTCTAAATTTGTGGGTCAAACATCGGAAGAAGATTCATTACGAGTTGGGTCACTAATCATCTCTTCCTATATTTGGGGACAAATCCTGCTAATGATGATAATACTTTTGTGGATCAAAACTCCCTGAATGTGAGGTCACCTTCAAAACAGTCAACCAACGGGATGCCAATCTCATCCATTTCTGGGAGAAGGTATTCCTTTACTTGTAACACTATGCTCTATGTTTTGAGTTAACTGCTATGTCATGTCCCCATCATGATTTTACATTAACTTAGCAGAGCAAGTAAATCATGTCTGTTTGGTCTATGTTACAGGCTGCCTTAGAAGTGATTAGCTCATGAGTATCTAAGAGGATTTGGAACCAAAGATTTAGGTGCTGGAAATTGAATTTTTAAGCTCAAAATTGTTGGTTGGTTTAGGAGCTGATGGTGGTTAAAGATATAGTCTAGATGGAGTCTTGGAGCTTGAGCTAGTTGATCGAAGCCACGTTAAGCTTAGGAAGAGAATGAGGTGTTGTCAAAGGAAAGTAAACTAGAGAAGATTTATTCATGTGAGTTTTTTCCTTTTTGTGTTCCCTCTAAGTTTAATTTCAGTTTTTAAGAGTTGTTGTATTCTAGAAATTGAATGTTTATGAGTTGTTGAAGTGGTGGTTGTTATGTGAATATTTGAGAAATTATCTCATATTGAATGGTGGCATTCGAATGAAGGTTGCTCTTGATGCTGCTAAGGGTCTTGCATATCTTCACAGCGATCAAGTATAAGTGATATATCGAGACTTCAAAACTGCAAATATATTGCTTGACTCAGTAAGCAAATGTTACCGATCTTTAGAATTTACTAGTCATACAGACGTTTCTCTAACATCCCTATTTTGTTGATGACAGAATTTTAATGCAAAGCTTTCTGATTTTGGCTTGGCAAAGGATGGACCAGCAGGTGATAATAGCCATGTCTCTACAACGGTAATGGGAACATATGGCTATGCTGCTCCTGAATATATGGCCACAGGTATAAATGTTTACAAATTACTTGTATTTCTATCCCACAATATTGCATAATCATGTCTTCTAAATTATCATGCATCAGTTATATTATCGATGACCATAAAGAAAATTAATCATCATCAATTCTATTAAGAATCATGTCTTCATGAATTAGTTATATTATCCTGTTCTCATCATGAAGTTTTAAAGTATTTCTATTAAAAATCATGTCTTCTTTTCACTCTTCCCTACAACACTTTTTTCTTTGACAGTGTATTCAATTCAATCTTGCTTTGTTTTGATTCTTAAGAAGAAATCTGTGATGAGAGTCAGAATCTAAGTCCCTCAACCCTTGGAGCTGCTGAGGGAACTGAGCTTGTTTATATGTAATTTATATTGTGATGTATTGGATTAGGAGGTAGCAAGTTAATTAGTTTTTGATCAGTCATGAAACCATTGACTTCTTTCTTCATGAATTTATATAACCATTATTGGTTGAGTCATTTTTTTACATTGATATTCAATAAACTACTGGTGGACAAAAAAAAAGTAACTAGAATAGAGTGCTAATAATATATGCCCTGAATCCATTTTTCCTATAACATATGCAGGTTTGAGTTCAAAGGATGGTAACAAGGTTGTGGATGGTTTGAGTGGTCGAAACAGCGCCAGCGGTAAGTGTAACACCCTAAATATTTAATTAATTTATTTAATTAAGTATTTAGGAATTTATTTAAATTTATTGGATATAATTTAATTAATTAAAATTATATTAATTTTATGTTGGTGGTATTAGGAAAAGGAGGCGCCACTTTGATGAACTTGGGCTTAAGTGAAAAGCCCAAGCCCATGATCCAATGTAATATGCGAAGTGGCTAAGTCATTGGGGGTTAGGGTTTTGTGTGGTCATTTGCGAAATTGAGAGAGGAGAAAAGAGAGAGGGAGAGCGACGTAGGGAGAGGAGAAGGAGGAGAAGAAGTCGCAAGCTCAAGGAGGAAGGAGGACGTGATTTTGTTGCTGTGGTTTCGTTCGTGACTGTCTCTAGGGCTTCCGTTCTTCAAATCCAAGGTAAGGGGAGTTCTATCTTTCTATATAATAGATGTTCATGATAGGTTGTAAGTTAGAGTTACCCTAGATCTATTCATGTCCTTGATTTGTGTGTAACTACATGTTTGGTTAGTGATATATATGTGATCTTCATGAATTGTGGCTGAAAATCCATTTTTTGGTTGTGGCATGGGCGCCTAGGGCGCCATATGTTTGATTTTGTGTTGCTGGGATTGTTGCTGAATTTCTGTTGCTGCATTGTGCTGGGCGCTGGGCGCCAGTGTGAGCTGTGCGCGTGTGTTGCATGTGTGTTGTGTGCGCATATGGGGTGCTTTTAGTGAAACTTCAAATTCTGGGCATATTTTACCGTGCCATCTTTTGTATTTGCGTGCCCAAATTCAATTTTAAACATTTTGGCTCGAGTGGTTTTATTTTTGCACGCGTCATTTTGGAATTGACTCGGTGGGTGTTGCTTGTGTGCGCATATGGGGTGTTTTGGGTGCAACTTCGAATTCTGGGCATATTTTACCGTGCCATCTTTTGTATTTACGTGCCCAAATTCAATTTTAAACATTTTGGCTCTAGTGGTTTTATTTTTGCACGCGTCATTTTGGAGTTGTCTCGGTGGGAGTGTGTGTGTGTGTGTGTGTGTCATGTGTGTTGGGCGCTGCCAATTCGCGCTGCAGTTGCGCGTGAGGCGCCACTGAGGCGCGAAAACTGCACTGTAGCGTCCTCATCTGCGCTTAAGTGGCGCTGGGAGCGCGAGTGAGGCGCAAAATACTGGAATGTCCCCAAATTTTTATAAAAACTGTTTTCGCTATATCTTTTGACTCGGGCATCCGTTTTAAACGTTTCAAAAAGTGTTGGGAGGCTTTTTCAGTTGTCTACCTGTATGTCTTATTTTTAAAATAAAAACTTATTATTTTCTGGTGGTTTTCGGGCGCCCAAGTGGCTGTCCCCGGTGGTCATTACGGTGACGTTGTAAAGCCGTGCTGAGTTCTTTAAAAATCCTTTTTGTCTATAACCAACAGTTTTAACGCCTTAGTGTCAAAATGGGTGATTTTGACGATGATGCCCTTAGTGGCTAGTTAAATGACGTTTTTGCCCTTAGTGGCTAATATTATTGATGATGATGTGCAAATGACTGTTTTGCCCTTAGTGGCTATTGTTTGTTGATGACGTCTATGGATAAGCGACGATGAGGCCATAAAGGCTAAGCGACGATGATAATAAGTGACGATGAAATATAGCGACGATGTTGTATGTAATTATAAACTGACAGGTGCTGTGCCTCTTATTGGGCAAATTGGTAAGTGACGGGTCACATAGTTGACTGTGATTGTGTGTTTGTGTGTGGTGCATGTCATAGTGTCTCATGTATTCCATGTGCATGAACCCAGCGACGATGAGGCCATAAAGGCTAAGCAACGATGATGAAAGGTACCTCATGCATATGCCCGCGAGTGGGTTGCATTTCATATAGTCACATGACATCGTGATGAGTTGTTGTAATGACGTAATTGATGATTTGTGATGTGATTACCCTAGTGCTGTGACTTGACTTATTGCTTATCATGTGATTTATTATATGGATTGAATTGAACTCACCCTTCTGTTTGAATGTTACCCCTATGCGGTAACGTGCAGGTGATCACGAGTGAGGACCTAGGTATCTTCACTAATTTTGAGTCGGGTCGTCATGCTCTGATACGTAGCACTCAGGGGGGAAACGAACTCGATGTTTTAAGACTATTTTGATTGTTATATGTTATTTGATGGTTTTCTCTTATTTATATTTTCCGCTGCGTAGTTGGTTTTATTGATGTCACGGTTGTGGTGACGATGACTGATGCTTGAGTTTTTCCCCATTGGGGGCGTGCTACGTATTGCACAATTATTTGATGTTGAAATATTTATTTGAAGTACGACGTTTTGATTTGAGTATGTGTAACATTCCTTGCGATGAAAAGAAATTTTGAAACTCTGATTTTTACAAACAATTAACGGGTAGAAAAGGGGTGTTACAGTAAGGTCTCTGCTCCCCCTACCGCGCCTCCAACTCCTCGAACAAAGGGAGAAATCTTGACCTTTAGTGAGCTAAAAACTGCTACAAGGAACTTTCGTCCTGATAGTGTGGTGGGTGAAGGTGGGTTTAGCTGTGTATATAAGCTTGTTGTGGCGAGTGTCAAAGGTTTTGACTCAAAAGTCTCAATCTTGTGATGATGCTACTTGTGACAACAGGTTTCAGCAGCACCAGCAGTTTCAAGCTCTTGGTACTTCTTATAAAGTTGAGTTATGGGCTTAGTCAAGTTATAATCAATCTTTCATTTTTTCTAAGTTCAGTACCTTGGTTCCTTATAATGCTTGTTGTAAGTTGTTCTAAGTAATATGTGGGTGTTCTGAACTGGTATGCAAATCAATATCTTCATTTCTATTATAGATGTTCTCTTTATTCAATATATTGTTTCCAAACTGAGGAAGATTGATGGAATTTTGTGTAATAAACTTGTAGAACTTATAAGATTAATAACTTGTATTGTATGATATTAAATTTCAATAGAATTTGAAGTATTTTGTTTAAAGACATTCTAAATTGTGTTATGGTGGAGTATTAATCCATACGACCGATATGGATTAAAAATGAACAAAATATAAAAAGAAACTAGACATTTAGCATCAGTTGTTTCAAACAACTGATGCTAAATGTCATTTTTTTATCAAGATAATGACATTTAGCATCAGTTGTTTGAAACAACCGATGCTAAATGTATCAATAAATGACATTTAGCATCAGTTGTTTCAAACAAGCAATGCTGAATGTATCAATAAATGACATTTAGCATCGGTTGTTTTAAATAACTGATGCTAAAAGTCATTTCCAGGACATTTAGCATCAGTTGTTTCAAACACCCGATGCTAAATGTCATTTTCAGACATCAAAAACAGTGATGAAATGGACATTTAGCATCGGCTATTTAAACACCTGATGCTAAATGTCTCACTTTTAGCATCGCGACATTTAGCATCGGGCGATAACCGACGCTAAATGTCCAAAATAACCGACACTAAATGTATTTTTTTGCACTAGTGATTGTAGGTGCCTCGAGGGGCAGGATAGCTGGCCTAGAGTTTTAACATTGCTCCGTACCCAAGGCGGGGATCGAACCCCCGACCCTTGGTTAAGGGAGGTTCAGCCCCAACCGCTGAACCCCACGCTCTAGGTTAATCGTAGGTTTATCACAAGTTCGTAAGTTTAAGAACCCACTTAATTTTATGCAGTTTATTATTTGACTTATCAGTTTCTTGATGGTGGAAAACTGATTCGTCCAAAGAATATGGGTTCTTATAGTTAAAAAGTAGTTTGCTATGCTTGCCAAAAAAAAAGTAGTTTGCTATGATATTTGAGTTGAATGAAAATCAAATATAAATAAAAACTATGAAAGTAAGATTAGTTGTGGGAATCAATTGGGTTTTTGAGAGCTCGCCATTTGAGTAAACATGAGATGAGTTACTTTAAAATGATGTTGCATAGTAAGGTCCACTTAAGCTACTGACATTTGTTTCACCATTGGAGAAGCTCTTATTGTTACCGTAAATCATGTTATTTGTAATGAAACTTATCTTTGTCTACTAAGTTGTGCTATAAACTCCCAACTTTGATTGTTGAAATTAATGGTGTGCATATTTCTGCATTTAATGACTTTGATAAGTTTTTCTTGCAAAATTTAGTGGAGGAATATTGACTGATGATTATGTGGCATATTTTATCCTGAAAACATTTATTGTAACTAAAAGAAAAAATTACTCTCGAAATCCTTTAACTTGATTTAAAGTTTCGAAATGATCATTTACCTTTAATTTTTCCCAAATTGATCTTTTATAAATCAAATTACTTATTATCACCCTTTATAGACACTGTGTTATGTTTCTTTAACAAAATGCATATGTCCATGAGTCCATGTGTATTCATCTCCTTCACTGATCACATGATCAGATGATGTATATTCATCTTCTCTCCCTTCTTCTAGCAAAATCTTAGTTTCACAATCACTTAATTTGTTGCATTCATGGCTTCATTTCATAGCAAATTTTTGAATTATTGCATCTGTAACTTCAAAATTTGAAGGATGGCTTCGAATTATTACTATGGATGAGAGATCTCATCATCCCTAGATTATAACTATTGTTTTTTCTTATGCAATTTGGTTTCTTATTACTAATTCGAGTTTGGCATTTGTGCAATTTGGGGTGTATGATGAGAGATTTCACAGAGTGCAAATAGTAGGCAATAGATCTCATCATCCCTGGCGATTTTTGTACCCCCTCCGTTGGGGCATACACCCCCAAATTACCCAAACTTTCAATTTTACCCACATTTTTGTGCCCCACACACACACACACACACATAGTTTTGTTTTTTTGACATAAATCCGGAATGTATTTTTTTTAAAACTGGATTTATGTTTTTGACATAAATCCGGAATTAAAAAATACAATCCGGATTTATGTCGAAAATATAAATCCATAATTAAAAATTAATTTTGATGTAAAAACAGGAAAAATAGAACTTCCCTCGAATTATTAAAAAAGGAAGCAAAAAAAAAAGAAAAAGAACATTAGACAGCCAAGAGGAAACTAGACTAAAACCCCTAACAAGAGAAAAAAATGAAATCAAAGTAGTAAAAGGGGTCGTCGAGCACGTTATGGCGAAAGACCCTTAAAGACAATTCAACGTTGAGACAAATAAATAAATGACTAACTTTTATTAGTCATATCAAAAAGGAGCAAGTGTTATAGCCTATGATAAATTAATTTCTTTTTCTGCCGAAAATTCTTCTTTAGCTATGCTGCTTAATAGTCCCCGCATAAATTAAAATCTTCTACAAATGATGACCCTACAATTTCAGAAAAATAATAATAAAGGATGGAATTAAATCCATTTCACCAGAATGTATTGGTTTTTCAACTTTTAAAAAGAAAAAGCTTCCATCATTATGAACAATAGTCAATTCAAGTCACATTCTCAAGAGGTAAAACTGCCATGCACTAGATGGTAAGGTGTTACTCATTTTTTATTAATTAGGTAAGGGAGTGATTTAAGCTTCATACTCTCCCTATATATTGGAGACTCTTATCAACACATTTTTTTCTCACACTAAAGCTACTACTCATCTTCTTTAGCTTTACTAGCTATAGAAAAATGGCACACCCTCCTCCTTCTTCTTTCTCTTCATCATCATCATCATCGACCATTGTTGCACTAGCTTTGTTCTTACTTCTTATAGGGTCATCTTCTGCTCAACTCTCTGAGAATTTCTATTCTAAGAAATGTCCTAATGTTTTCGACACCGTAAAATCCGTTGTTAAATCTGCTGTTGCCAAAGAACGTCGCATTGGAGCATCTCTCCTTCGTCTCTTCTTCCATGACTGCTTTGTTGATGTAATTTACTCTAATCCCTATCTATATGGTTTTATTTATAGCCTTTGATTTTTTTTTCTCTTTTCAAATAACTATATATTATTGGATGTTTATCGGTGACTCAACTAGGTTTTGCATGTTTGGATTTTTTATTCATGTGGTTATAGTTATCTCCACTTTAGCATCTTATCTTATGAACCAAAAATTTTGTTTTCGAAAAAATCTCACAAGGGACCAAAACAACTATCATCTTTTCACTTTGTCAAAAAAAATTATCATCTTTTCAAGTTATCTTTAACAATGAAAATGTTGCAAAGTGATAATTCTACCGACATATCATTGGAAATTAACAGTACAATTTTGTCTTATTAAATTTCTTTTCTTGCAATCTTCTTTCAAATGAATAATGTGGCTGGATGTGATGTTTCGAATTGGCACATAAAATGAATATACATATTATAAAATGACCTAAATCTAGTGGCTCCAAGGATGACCCACTTCTTTTGTTTTCTTCGTGTCCTTGAGAATCATATCATACGGTGCATGTGCTTGATAAAGTAAAAATAAATAGATAAAAAAAATCTAATAAGATTGTGACCATATATTTATTCTTGGAGGTATCAATTTTGGCTCGGCCCAACAGACCGGTTTGATGGCTCGGTGTTTTGGCTTAGATTGGGTTTGTTAAATAGAGGCTCAAAAAAGGATAGGGCCTTTACCCAACCTGGCTAGTCCATCGGCTAGACTAGGATAGAGGCTCAAAAAACTTATGGGAACAAAAATGCCTACAAAAAAAGTAAAACAAAACCACTTTTCTAGTAGCTGAGCAAGAAGAAAGATAGCATGAGAGAAAATGTTGAGACCCTGCTAGAGTTTATAATCATATTCATGCATATATGTAATGAATATGTGAATAATTATTTTTGAATCTTAGTTTTTTATCCTGAATCAATAATTCTCGTACATCTATTTTTTCTTCTAAAATGAATATATCACCGATCTAACAAAAATTACAAGCAGCAATATTTTCTCTCCATATACATAAACCAACCCCGAAATAACATTTTTATTTGTACGGTAACTGTATTGTAAACCTCTCAAAAAAAAGTAACTAACTGCGTTACCATTTACCAAATAAGGCCTCAAAGTATCTCCATTTTTTAATCGGATTTATATATAGTAATATTCTCTGTAATTATTGATTTACTGAGAATTTACTGTATTTGAAACAGGGTTGTGATGGGTCAATACTACTTGATGACACGTCATCCTTTAGAGGAGAGAAAACTGCAGCTGCAAACAACAATTCTGTGAGAGGTTTTGAAGTAATTGATGCTATCAAGTCCAAGGTCGAAGCAGCATGCCCCAATGTGGTCTCATGTGCTGATATTTTGGCCATTGCTTCTCGTGACTCAGTTGAGATTGTGAGTTCAAAAAATTTCACCAACTTTATTATCACTAATTTTCTAAACATAACCGACACTTTTTTATTTTATGTTATTTTTGTCACAAAAAATGACATTATTTTTATGATATGGGTCTTTAATATGTGTGCTTTGCGGTGAGCCCATAAAAAAAGTAGAATGGTGGACCGGCCCACCAATGAATGGTGGGTTGAGAAGTTGAGTCTAGTCCACCTTGTTGTAGGTTGGCAAGTCGGCAAGTTAGGGCTAATCACCCAAAAATTTGTATTAGCGAACGAGAAAATTTTCGTTGAAGCCTTCTTTATTTAAGGGAGAGTTGTATATTATGCCTTTTTGTAAGCATAGGAAGTCTTTTGACTTTATAAAAATAATGACATACTTTTTGTTAATAGGCCTAAAGCTTAGTTTTAGTAGCAATACCCTTGGGGCGACCCTAAGTTAGCTCACCCATAAAATAAATAAATATAAAAAAAATTGAAATGAAAATTTGGAATAAAAATTGATGAGTTAGCGGGTTAACTCACTCAAGCCCATCCCAAACGAGGCATATATAGCGAGTTGAACTTCGTGGGTTAGGCTTTGTTGTGTGGAGTTGGATTGTTTCTTTGAAATGGAATTTATTGACAAAAAAAACTTGGCGGGTTGTCCCACCATAAAACATTAATAGTTTAAAAAAAGGAAAAAGACTTTTAAAAAATATACACATAGACTAGGCAGGCCGGTCTGTTTCGGCCCACCTATTGCTCAACGACTTGGCGGGTCGAATTATGCAGGACAATAGACTGAGAAGCAGCAACACACCCTGTCTTTTTTGAGCGGATTCCCTAGTTCGCTTTGCCACCTCTACTTAGTATGTTCACAATTCTATGTTATGCAGCTTGGAGGGCCTTGTTGGGAGGTAAAACTTGGAAGAAGGGATTCTAGAACAGCCAATTTCACTGCTGCTAACACTGGTGTGATTCCACCTCCAACTTCTAACCTCAGTAACCTTATCTCAACGTTTCGTGCTCAAGGACTTTCAGTCAAAGATATGGTTGCTTTATCTGGTATTTCTCTTTCACTCTTCTTTCTTCCATTATTTGAGACAATCATTAATCTTTTTGTCTGTGGGGTGACACGTTTTAGTTAATATAACAACGGTTTTTGTTTGCTAATAAAATTCATGAAGTGGACCTGTGAGGTGTGACATTTAAACAACGACATAAATTGTAAGTGTTAATATCACGGTGAATACGCCCTTTTTTTGGGCTTAAAAGTCATGCATGCATTAAAGCAAAAGAAAGCCATGTTTAACCACTTTTTAAAATGTGTCTATATATCATCAATATATAATATTTCTATAATTGGGAAAATAAATGAAACCATGTTACTAATAACTATACCAACCAACCATAATAATACCTAAGAATGGTTGAAAGAGATGTTAAGAGTCCACATTAGATGTGATACAGCTTAAAAACAAGTTTATAAGTGAGAGACATTCTTCACTCTATAAGCCGGTTTGTAGGGTTGAGTTAGGTCCAACCTAAATTCTAAGATGGTATCAGTTTCGTTGAGCCACCCCTATCGGACCACTTGGCTCATGCTCGGATGTGATATAGTTTGAAAAAGAGTTTATAAATGGGAGACATCCTTCACTCTACAAGCCTGATCGAGATGGTAAGAATCTCAATTAGTTGTAGTGTTAATTTAATATTGAGTCTGAAAATGCACTCATGTGGTTCAATCAAGTCAGCTCGAGGAATTAATTTTAACATTTGCTTATAGCAAAATAATTCCTTCATATTTAGAGGAGGAGAAAAAAAAATATTACTCCCTCTAGTTCATATTATAAGAGACAAAACTCTAATTCACATGTACAAATTATGAATATAGTCTTGAAATTAACTTAGTAAAAATTCTCCCAAAAATACCTCTTTTGAAATTGTTGTAATTGTTACTTGTATAATTTTTTTGGTATAAACCGGATATCCTCTGCGCGCAGGGTGAAATCTCTTGAGGGAGAGTTTTGCCACCCACTGTGGTCCTACCCGGTTCGAGGGATTAGTCTCTGTAGTTGTCTAATTAATATACGTGTATAATTAATAGACGTGTCTAGTAAATACAAATTTCTTTTTTAATAACGATATAAATGAAAAATTAACACTTAATATACTTGCCATAAAAAACATCTAAAACACTTAAAAATTGATGAGTGTTTCTTAATTATAAGTTGGACCAAAAAAGAAACATTTTTATTTCTTATAATATGGATAGAAGGAAGTATATTAAATGATTATGTTCATGATATTAAATAATTGGATGATTCTATTCATGATGTTATGTATTTTGCATGTGATTTCAGGATCTCACACAATTGGGAAGGCAAGATGTACTAGTTTCAGAAACCACATATACAATGAAAGTAACATAGACAAAAAATTTGCTAACATCAGGAAAAGCAAATGTCCAAAAACTAAAGGCTCAGGAGACAACAATCTAGCAAATCTAGATTTGAGAACTCCAACACATTTTGACAACAACTACTACAACAATCTTATCATCAAAAGAGGACTTCTTCATTCTGATCAAGTGCTATTTAATGGTGGGTCTACTGATTCACTGGTTAGAACTTATAGCCAGAATAATAAGGCATTTGATTCTGACTTTGTCACTGGAATGATTAAGATGGGAAATAATAAGCCCTTAACTGGGAATCAAGGGGAGATTAGGAAGAATTGTAGGAGATTGAATTAGAAGAGACAAATAAATATATATATATATATATATATATATATATATATATATATATATATATATGTTACATACTTGGAAAATGCTGAAATGTTTGTTCAGTTCATTTTTATCTGTATTGCTATATAAATCGTGTTGTTGTATGAAATAAATTATAAGGTGTCTTTGATTTACGCCTTTAAGGTGGAAAAGACATCGCGTCTTTATGTTATTTTGTGTCTATCTTTCTCATCTAAGACTTTTGCTCTCATCTTTTTCTCCTCTCTTTCTGAAAAAAAGTTCTATGATTGATAGTCACTGAATCTGAATCCCGAGTGAAAAACACATTTGGTTTCCATTTGCAGTACATGTGTGTGATTGAACATATATAGTACAAAACAGTTCACTTGAAAGTGTTTCTTTTTGCAAAACTTGAAAGTTTAGTTAGTGTTACATGAATTAGGCATTCAAAAATAACACCAATATGTATCTTCAATTTTAACTATAAACTTGAAGCCATTTATTTATTCTTTTGTATCATTGAAATTGGAATATGATAGAATTGATGAAAAACACTAGATGCTAAATTAGATCGTAATTCAATTTGTAAGAGCTTGTTTGGAAGTTTGAAAGAAGTAAGGAAGAGCTCCGACTAGTAATTTATTAGTAATTAGTAACGAGGTTGAGTAGCTCAACTAGATTTTTTGGTTGGATCAACTAGTTTGAGCTAAGACCTATGGGGGAATTTGATTTCCTTTTGGTCACACAAGTGGGCTAGCATTGAGACTTTTAAGGACTTGTTTCCTAGCCTTTTCCATCTGGCAAAGTTTAAAAATGGTAGAATCAGGAGCACGGGTACTAGATTGATAACACTTGGTGTTGGAATCTCAACTGGGATCGTGCTTTGTCTGTCGAGGAGAGGGTTGACTCTGACCTGCTTTTGGGCATTTTAAATTCTATTCATCCAGACGATTTCGAGCAAGATCGGTAGCAGTGGAGGCTTGATAATTTCCATACGTTTACGGTTAAATCTTGTTATGCTCTTTTGTTGAATCTGATGCATCGTGATAAGTTGGATAGCGACACTCAAAGCGCTTTAGGTGATATGTGGCAGCTTTCGATTCCCACTAAGGTGGGGGTTTTCAGTTGTAGATTGTTGTTGGGAAAGCTTCCAACTCGTGATGCTCTTATTTCTAAGGGTATTATTAAGGACTCTCACGGGTCGTGTTGTCTTTTTTGTTTTGAGCAGGATAAGCCTATTTTCCACTTATTTTTTCTGTGCAGGTGCTCTCGGTCAATTTGGACTTCTATTCATAATTGGATGGGCATTGCGGTTATGGATTCTCTTGTTGGAGTTGCGCATTTTAGGGCATGTGGTTTCAAGTTGGATTCCAAGAAGGCTGGGAGATTTAAGTATTTGCTTTGGATGACAGTCATGTGGTGTATTTGGGTCTATCGAAACCATATTCTCTTCAGGGATCAAGTCTTTAACTCTCAAGTGGTTGTCAATCATGTTAAAACTATATCCTGGAGTTGGTTCATTAGCATTGAAGGCCGCAATTCAGCTTTAAATTTTTTTGATTGGTGGGGAAATCCTCTTGTTTGTATGACTTCGGTGTAATTTGGCTATTTGTCTCGTTCTTCCTAGGGTACTCTTTTTCCTCCTTGAGGTTTTGGCCCACGGGGGTTTTAATAAGACCCCTTGTATTTGTAAGGGTTGGGGTACCCCTAGCACTCCTTTCTTATTAATATATATTTTGCTTATAAAAAAACTACTTTGAGCTATAGGGTTGAAGGAGTTGTATTAAAGGACCGAGGTCCAAACCCTGGTTAAAGATAAAATACTAACATAAAAACTAGGCTAAATAGCACTTTTGGTCTTTTATCTTTGCTCCAGATTTCACTTTGGTCCTTTATCTTTTTTTTGGTCCGTTTTGGTCCCTCGTGTTTCGTTTTTGTTTCATTTTGGTCCCTCACGTTAGTTTTGACTAACGGACGCCACGCTGGCAGTTAACTGCTGACGTGGCGTCCATTAAATGTTTTATTTAATTCTAAAATAATTACACTTCATCTTTTATTAATTGATAAAAACTTTTTAACTTTTTTAATTGATAAAAACTAAAAACAAATTAGAAAAACTAACATTAATTTAACTAAAATTAAACTCATTCTTCTTCTTCCATCAAAATCACTTCTTCTACGCAACAACATCAGAATCATTCCACCACCAGAATCACTTCTTCCATCAAAATCACTTCTTCTTCTCACCATCATCAGTCCATCATTCCACCACCAAAACCCAAAAACTAAAACCCAAATCCAGAATCGAACAAACTAAAACCCAGAGGAAACAAGGAAACGAGTTCGAAAATGGGAGAAGAATGGAAGAGAGTGGGTTTCGAAAATGGGAGAAGGATGGAAGAGAGTGCGTTTTGAGGATGTTGGGTTTGATTTTGTGGGTTTGAATCCAATTTTTTCTGTATTGTTTCTGGATCCAGATCTGTATTTTTTAATCCGTTAGTTTTTCTAGATCTGAAAGGGACCAAAATGAAACAACACAAACAATGAGAGGGACCAAAATGAAACCAAGGAAAAACAAAGAGGACTAAAATGAACAGATCTGTTTCAGTGTTGTTCTTTGTTTTTGTTCTTTGTTCTTTGTTTTTCTGGTTTTTTTCTTTGTTTTCTGGTTTTGTTCGTTGTTTTGTTCTGAGCGAAATTGGTTCTTCAAATTGGTTCTTCGTTTTGTTCTTTAGATTCGTTTCTTCGTTTTGTTCTGATTTGAAGATTTTGGGTTTTTGATTTAACGAAGAATATTTTGGTGAAGATTGAAGATGAACAGTTTTTTATGGTGAGATTTTGGGGTTTTTACTCTTGAAGATTCTGGGTTTGAAGATGAACAGTTTTCAGGTGTTGAAGATTTCTGGGCAAACACGATTTCTGGTGTTGAATATTGAAGATGAATAGTTTTTGTTGAATATTTCTAGTGTTGAAGATGAACGATTTCTGGTGTTGTTTTTTGTTATTTGTTTTCCATTGTTTATGTTATTTGTTTTTTGTTAAATTTTCTTTTCTGATGTGTAATTGTGAATTTGAATTAAATAATTTTTTTTGCCACGTCATTAATGAATAACGGACGCCACGTCATTAATGAATAACGGACGCCACGTCAGCAGTTAACTGCCAGTGTGGCGTCCGTTAGTCAAAACTAACGTGAGGGACCAAAATGAAACAAAAACGAAACATGAGGGACCAAAACGGACCAAAAAAAAGATAAATGACCAACGTGAAATCTGGAGCAAAGATAAAGGACCAAAAGTGCTATTTAGCCTAAAAACTAATATACTAATATTTGTCTAAAAAAGACTATTAGTAATATTGAGAAAATATACCTTCTAAAATCCTTCAAAATTTTCTCCAAGCTTTTTCTATTCTTCTAAATTAAGGAACTAATTATACTTTGATTTCCTAATTTCAAGACTCACGAAACGTCAATAAATTTTGCCCGGGTGAACAAGTCTTCTTCTCAACCTAGATTCGCTGCAGTCAAATTTTCACTACATTCACATTAATCAAGAGTCTAAGATTTCATGAAGTCTTTTTATGTCCGAAATCTATTGATGAGTATGACATGGAATTGACACTTTTATATCTGATGTCAGCACCATATCCCGGCTTCATAGATTATGTCAACAAGCAATGGTTAGTCCCATACAAAGAGGTTTTTATTGATGCGTGGATCAATCAGTATATGCACCTTGGCAACACTACCACTAACAGAGTTGAGGCTGCACACTCTCGGTTGAAGAAAATATTGCATGACAGCAGGGGAGATTTGTGTAAGTCTTGGGATTCAATTTGTACCATGCTTAGGATTCGGTTTAATGATCTCAAAATGAGTTTTGAGCATAGTCTAAGTAGCCAAAAATGTCTCACTTGAAGAAGATCTTTGAAGAAATCTGGGGTGTAGTTTCTTCCAACGCTATAGATCATATTGCAAATGAGTTGCAGCGGAGTGGAGCCATTGGTATTGATGCATCATTATATGGTTGTTTGATTAGAACCACACACGGACTACCATGTGCATGTGAACTCAATAGGTATGTATTCCAATTGCTCTCATATCTTTTATTCAATTTGTAAATTGAATTCTCACTAAAAAAATATACTTATTTTGTAGATGAATGATGGACTGCTCCCCAATGCCCCCGCCCGATGCGCTTTGGAATTAACAGGAGACCCGTAGCAAAGGGTTGGGACACGATCTTTATGGGTCATATGCAAAAGTTGGAGGTCTTGGTCTTTGAGACCCAAACACCGGCTTATGTAGATTTAAGTAAAGATAGTAATTAGTTGATTAATTGTTGTTTTCCAATTTGACTTGGAAAGTTGACCTCTATATGTTATGTACTTTTTTAAATCAATACCAATTTGAGTTAGTAATATTAGTCTGCATTTGAAATTTGAAACTTAGACAGAAAAATTTTTGGTTTTCAGTCTGTCGGTGCAGTATCAGGTGTGTTCGGTTGATGTCCGCCGAACAATTTTGGTTCCCCTTCCCCGAACGAACAAAGCGGAGCAACACCCTCCCTTGTTATTTTTTATAACATTCGGCTGTCTTTAGCCGAACTTATTCAGTTGGCCGTAGCCAAATATATTCGGTTGACCCCAACCAAATCATACGTAAACACGTCCTCTACTTAAGGGTATTTTTGGAATATTTGAAGTTAGGAGTTGTGTGGCGAGTAGGAGGAGATGTGGGAAAAGTGATGCCTTTTTTACGGCCATTTTTCTAGGCCATTTTCCTTCAACTTTTTCTAGGCCATTTTTTTCTTAGATGTTTCATCCAACCGTAAATCACAAGTATTAAATGAATCTCGATTGCAGTTGGTTCCTACCACTCATTTTACAAGTCTTTTTTCACAACTTTTTTATATAGCCATCATCTTTGTTAATAACCATTAGCAGTTCTGGAAGTTCAAAAATTGAACTAAGCCAACGAAACCAGTTGTTTGATTCCATTCCTGACTAATCTGATTTGACTTGCAAAAACAAGTTTGCATGACTATTTAACAATGTCTGAATTCAGATTCAATCTACTGGGTCTAACCAAATCATAAAAAATAATAATAAAAATAAATAAATAAATAAACACTTGGTTCCACCGAAAAGCATGGAGATAAAAAGCAACAAACTAAGATTTAATGAGTGTTTCAATCAATCATAAAAAAACACTTGGAATAACTAAATAAACCAAATAATTTTATTTGCCCATAACCTTCATGTCGTAGCACAGCAACAAAAACTAGACGTTTTTTTGTTAAAACAAAAGCTAGACTTACATGTATAACTTTCTTACATCAACGAAAGGTTTTTCATAAGAAGACACAATCAACCCTCCATAAATATTTCCCCCCTTTACAAGCAATGAAAAACAATACAAAACACATTTACACACATTATTTGCATCATGTAATGTATAAATTAGAGACGTTCTATAGGAGTTAATTCAAAACCTTTGGATAGCACAAGCGGTTGCGAATTCAAGATCAGCCCCTCCCAGAATTGCCATGTCTTTGACTTCTAAATTGATTAAGGAGAGCCTGGGCCTAAACATAGAACAAAATCCATCAGCACGTTTTTTGTAAGAGTAGAAACAGAATAAAAGGAAACTAAAATGTGAAACTATAAAGAAAGAACCACACCTTTTCTTTGGCCCTTGGGGTGCCTGACTGTGATAAAGCTACTAATGGTGGGACTGCTCCTTGTTGGAGCACCATGCTTAAGAATCTGTTACTGTGTAAGCAAAGATGCAGAAGAGCTGCTGCTGCATTTTCCTTTCCTCTAGCAGAACCCAACTCTACAACTTCAACTAGAACAGGAATTCCACCCTCCTGACCAATTGCAATTCTTCCTTCTGGAATCGTCGCAAGATTTGCCAAGACAGCCACTGCCTTATCAACCATTCCAGCTGCTGGGTCCATTAACTCTATAAGGTGCTTCACAGCACCAGCTTGCACAATCCGATTCTTGTTCTCATGAAATATTGACAAATTAAACAAAGCAGTGGCAGCATCTTTCTTCCCCCTTGGAGTTCCATTCCCTAATAAATCTACAAGTGGTCCAATTGCCCCAGACCTCCCTATGTTAACCTTGTTTTCCTCAATCACCGACAAGCTGAAAAGAGTGGCAGCTGAATTCTCCTTGGCTTCTGGGCTCCCATTCTCAAGTACACGAATCAAAGGACCAATTGCACCAGCATTTGCAATTGCAGTTTTGTTGTTATCATTGATTGATAAGTTGAGAAGTGCTGTAACAGCATTTTCCTGGATCCTTGTATCAGGTGATTGAAGCAAGTCGACCAATATGTTAATGGCTCCACAATTTGCAATTGCAATTCGATTATCCATATTGTGCTTAGCAAGAAGGCGGAGTTCTGATGTTGCCTCTCTCTGAACATCAACATCAGAGCTCCTCAAGCCCTCCACTAAATTCCGAACCTGGGTCTCAATACCAGAAAGATCGGCTCTTGTTTCAATGGTTGAAGATATTATCCTAGGAACAAGCCTTTCTGATGGCCTCCTCCATATAGCTTGGCTTCGAGACCTTGTCTCCATTAATCGAGGTGGGAACTCAGGTTCTCTCTGAATTGATGGCATGGCGGCAGCACCAGAAGCATCAGGCCCTGGATTTAATTCACCAGAAGTATCTCTACTGTAGCCTGGACTTGTTGACAGCTGAGAAGCATTGTTGTCATCACCTTGTGTTTCTTCAAAATTTGCACCAGAATCAGATACAGCTCTGACATGAGCTTGAGATTGTTCAGAGCTAAAGGCCCTGGAAGATTCCCTTCTAGTTGGTGACATGGACGATTGACCAGCTGAATCTATACTACTTTCATCTGAGCTAGCAGACCTGTCGTCTAAAACTGTGGGTGACGTTCTTGCAAGATCCATATATTGCCCATTAACCATGCCACTCAAGGAACCTTCTGAAATTGAACGGGGATGCACTGGTGATGTTCCCTCTCGCTGGATTCCACCAGAAGTTATGTTATTACCCGGTGAATTAAAAGAACGGGAACGAGCTGACTCGGGTGAGGATGGCAGGTTGCTCCTGGAATGAGGTAAAACAGGAGATTCCCTGGCTGTACCGGACTCCATATACCCATGAAGGATAGATGTTTGATTTAAAGTTGCCAACTTTGTGGGATCGACCAGTTTCACATTGTTTGATTCACACCAGTTAGCAATCAGCGCCTTTACAGTGTAGTTAGGGATTAGGTTGGTGTGAGCCAAAGTCTGGTGAGTCTTTGGACAAACAGTAAGCCCAAGATCAATCCAGTTCTTGATAAAGGCCCGCTCATAGGTTTGCCCTGACGCCACTATCACTGGATCAGTCATCAACTCCAAAGAAAGAGGACAACAAAAATCAGCAGGTACTGGAACAGGGCTGCTACTCTGGGCTTGCTCAAGATTAACAAGGCGCTCATGCATACGTGTTGCAATAGCAATCATTTGATCAATGTATTCAGCTTCTGCAGTCTTCTCAGTTTGTTCAGCATTCTCCTTCAGCCTTTCTAGGGCCACGGACTCGATCAGAACCTCCTGATTAGACCTTAGGCCTAGGCTATCAGCAATTTTTTCCAGCATCTCTGAACTGGTTCCCGCGCCACCGTCTAGTTGTTCCATAATGACTTCCTTAATGACTGATGAGGTTTCTTCATGTCCCAAAAGCTTAATTTTCTGAACACGGTGCTGCAAGTTTTACATAGATATTATACAACCTATGTTTATTTACTATAATGTAACATATAAATCCAATTGAATGGGTCATGAATTAACTATTAGATAAATAGAAGATTTTACCTCTAAATGTTCAGAACTCAATTCATCATGGGGACATTGCTTAGAAGCCTTCAGCTGTTGTAAGATCTTGAGACCCAAAGTCCGAATCCTAGATATCAAGGGTTCAACTTGCATAACCTAGTGACCAAGAAAGAGGAGGCAGTGAGAAAGTGGTATGGATGGAATAAGCAAGAATCACACTATGAACCTCCAAAAGATGCAGGCACGATAAAAAGATTAAGTACACGTTCTACTTCTAAGTCATATTTCAAACACGTCTCGTGAAGGTAGAGGGGAGAAAAAGGAAACAGCAATCTTGTAAGAAGGAGTGATGTAGGTAAATCAATTATCCTAGGAAAAAGGGTTATGGTATGCTATATAGACAACATTTTAACACAAAAACTCAACTTTTTCTACATTGCTTTACCTCTATATCTGCACAGTAAACTTCTCTATATGATTCAACGAGCAGTCCAATGACTTGAAAATAAACCATCAGGTGTCAACATAGTTAATTGTGCATTTAACAAGTCAAATCTGAATCCAATCATCATCCACCTATTTGTCTTCTCATACAGATTATAGGGATTGAGAAGAAACAAAGCTTCTATTGTGTGAATTGCTTCTCATGGAGAAGAAACATGAGGGGAAAAACGTGAGCAGAGGATTTCAAATAGCCTAATTCGAGGCCAAATCTTTTTGGGCCTAACCCAAGGCACATCTAGCTCAGTTCAGAATTCAGGTGGCTTTGCTTATGTTTTCGTAAACCCTTTACTTGCAGACCAGATTGTTCGTCAGGTTTGCTGCCAAGCTGAACTTACCCCTTTGTTGTTTGGGAAGGATTCCTCTTCATTGGGAATAACTGTGGTTTGACAAGAGCTGCAGGAAAGTGCAGAACAATGGAATTTGGAAAGCAGTTTTTATCCTGCATCTGATGCTGGTTCGTCCAGCTCCCAGCAATGGGATTCTGGGGGAAGAAAAATTGTGTTTTCAACAATTGAAAACGTTGCTTTGGAGGGGGTGTATTGTTAGGATATGGATAAGCAGAAGTTAGTTAATGACGATTATAAATAACTGGTGAATAGAGGAGTGGCTCGGTTTAGAAGGGGAAACACTTGGAAGAGATATCTCTTTCCTATTCTTTCTCAATCTTTCAATAAAATAGTTCTTTCCTTTCGGATTTCTGGGTTCCTAACAGTGTACCCATGAGGCCAAATGCAATAGATAAGAAAAAAATGGGTACAAGTAATAAGATAAGGCAGACAATTAAGTATGAACATGTGGAAAACTGTGTAAAGATGTGAACCAAGTTTATGAGTGTTTCAATCATAAAATGCTGCTCTTCTTGAGATGCTATATACAGTGACAGAGGTACACGCTTTCAAAGAGAACAGAATTCTTTATTTTTCCAAGCAGCATGTTAGCAATGATGATGCAAGATCGTGACCAAAACTAAAGAAAAGTGTTGAAAGAATAGAATACAAAGTGCTATATAAAATAAAAAATAGAATCTGCAGTTTGAATGCAACAAGCAAGCTACCACGTTATCAATCCACCACCACCCCTGTGGTCCACATCTCGATTACCACTAAACAATATTATCACCATCACATCTTTTGAATTATTACAGTCCTGAACCTTTAATTCACCAAAAGGAAAACTTCTATTTATCTATATATAAAAATAAACGAACTTGAAAAAAGCAATTATAATATAGGTGCACAGCTAATACAAAACAAAGCATTGATTAAGCAAAGAGTGAAACACTAGAAGTACTCCTGAAAGGAGAGGTGAGGGAGCATGAAGACAGAAGACAACAAAATACATCAATACTATCATAACTATGCTCCTCTATATAAGACATCAGTATATAGCATGATTTCCTTGCAACCCACAAAACAAAATATTGAAGACATATTCATCATCCTAAGACTTAATATGCACATAGTCAAGGACAACCACCCCATAATGGAAGCTCGGATCATTTCACATTAAATTAACAACTAGCATAAAAATATGCTCTAAGAGCTGAGACATTATGAGACTTACAAAGTAAATTTTGCTAGACAATAAGTGCCAATTCTCAGCATGCTCCTTCAACTCATCGACAATGTGCCCAAGTTCTTCCAACATCTTACTAAGAACTTCATCAGAGGCTAACTCAGAGTTAGCAATCACATCAATGATCGGCTTCAACAACTTAAGTATCTCCTCTGCCTTCTGGTAATACTTTGAGACTGGTTCTGAGTTCATATTTCCAGAAAATGATGAATCCAAAAATGAAGATATCTTGTCAACAAGCATTTTCAACAATGATATCTCCATAACACCTGCATCAAAAAGAAGTGATAACATGCATAAAGATCCAATAAAAAAGGAATAAAATACTCAATCTGTAATTCAACACTTATATAGTTATATCGTTCTTAGTTAATCTCTAGAAAGCAAATTGAGTATGACATCAGCACGCGATTTGCTTCCTCTGAAGTCACAATAGAGGAAAGATCAAGTTATTGCCATTGAATGGGAAAACAAATCAATGGTTATTATATATGTGTTTGTGAGTGTGCGTGTGTGTGTGTGTGTTCATATCTAGAACTAGAACATAATATAGTTTTGTTTAATGCTTTGTTTGTCATAAGCGAAAGTGAAGAAAGACAAACTTCATGGAAGAAAAGCTCCTTGGCAACCACGCCTTTCCCTGTTTGATTAGTGTTGGCAGTGTCGAGAAAGGAAACAAAAGGGTGGGGTCCAAAAAAGATGTCATTTCAATTTTGGGTGGAAACTGGAAACTCAGATGGAAGGCTTGCTTCAGATTCCGAAAATTGATACTCTAAGACAATTCCTATTCTCATAAACAGAGCACGGCTAAAAAGATAATGTCCAACTATGGGTCATAGGGCTGATGGTGAGTGGTGACATTTAAAGCTGAACCAGACTACCACATTTGACAACTATATGCATGGCAGTAACTTACTCTTATATTATATTCACATGGAAAAGATAATCAAAATATACGAAGACATTGCCATCTTATGACACCGGCAAACAATAAAAAGAATATCTCAACCTTGTCAGTTGAGTCAAATGGACAGCCTGAGGTTTAAGGCTCCCTCTTTCCATTATTGTATGATTTGGGAAGGGTGACATGTGCGGAGCCTTGCTCCTGTGAGCAAAAGTGCTGTTTTTGCACTAGAACTCATGACCACCAGTCATGGTTGTCAAACTCGAGATCCCACCAAAGATCGGAAAGGGAGGTCAAGATCGTAAATCGTAAGATCGTAACACGGATCGTAAGATCCCACCAAAAGTAAGAAAATATGTTTTAATATAAAAATATGATAATACAATTAATTAATAGTATAAAAATACGATAATATCATTAGTTAATAAAAGAAAATATAAATATAATTCTTTTTTTAACAAAATATAAATATAATTTTAGTAACTAGTAGATAATTATTTTAAGATTGATATTTGTATCACACGTTTATTATGTTTTAATTTTTTGAACAAAGAAGTTTAACAGTTATTATCAAAAAGAAAAAAAATGATTAATATTCTGGGCTGGTTCATTTTTTGGTACGGGGTGATATTTTAATATGGGCCTATATTGAAGCCCAAACTGTTTAGGCGGTAACCAAAGTAACAAGGGTTCGTCACTTTTAGGGTTTGTCTTTCAGTGGCTCTTGCCTCTTCATTGCACAGAAAGCACGCCGCATGCTGCATCTTCGTCTTTGAGAGAACAAGGAGAAACACGAAGACTCACAAAAACCATCACCACTGACGCGGGAGAAGAGTGTTGTTCCTACGCTTTCACGTTCTTCCTCGTCGCGCCGACCGCGTCACCCTTTCTGGCGATCTCTCTACCGCGCCGCCACGTTGAAGGCTGTGCAACGCGTGAAATCGTACGCTCCAACAATCTACCGCGCGAGTTTGACAACCATGCCACCAGTTGCAATTTAGCAACCTTAGCATCAAAGAACAAACTCCAGTGATAATGAAAATGACACTGCTAAAGTGTGATATTTATAGACATACTTAGGTTTTATGACATTGATTGTTTTTTTGTTAGCAATGGAGGGACTACACCAACTATACACCATTTTGTTTATTATAATGAATAGCTTGTCACGCCTTTTAACGACGGTCCATTCTACTTTGACCATTTAGATTACGAAATTTGCACAGCTTACCAAGAGTGTGAATATTCCTTCTTGTTCCGTAAAAAGGAAAAGTTTTGTGGCTGCACTTGCATCACATACTACCTGAGCTCAAACTCTCACTTTGATGCTTTTATACTTGCTGGATGCAAATTATAACGACCAAATTGCAGCCAATGACACATAGGAAGACAGGTAACCAGATACCCTTTAAATGTTTTTTCGTCCACCTTATAGAACAATATTAATTTAAGACCTTTTTGTTGAATAGGTTTACAATTGCACCAAGTATAGAAATCAAATATGAATAAATAAGGAAGTGAGCAAACTCTCACTACAACTAGTCTCAGAACATTTTGGAAGAAACAAGAGAGAGAGAGAGAGAGAGAGAGAGAGAGAGAGAGAGAGAGAAAGAGAGAGAGAGAGAGAGAGAGACCGGTACTAAATTCCAGGCTAATAAGAGGCCTGATATGTGGCTCACCTACTTAGTCAATCCCCATCAAATAGTAATTAATGGTCCATTTACACAAGGTGGTAGACAAGCCAGATTACAATATCAAAATTCAAACTAACATAGAGGAAAGGCACTCTTAAATGCCTGTATGAGAAGAGGGGAGCCTCTCCACATGGAGGGGGTCATGCTTTTGTGCCACACATAGCAAATACTCATGCATAACGTTTCCTATCTGGTACGTTTCCTCAAACACAATTGCTATATGATGCTATTACTAATCCACCGAACATCATTTTGTACCGATAATTTCAGTCGATAACATTCATTCCTAATGATAAACCAAACTTAAAATGCCAGATTCCTAGTTGAGCCAAATGAAATTAGTCTAGGCTCAACAAAACATCCCCAATATCAAGTAAAGAAAGTAAAACAGCTCGGTGTCGACTCAAGCTCAGTTAATCAAACGCAACTACTATTAAGTTAGTTTCAATCAGTTTCTTAAAACCAAATGAAACTCCTTGATCTAAAAGGAGCCTCTTGAAGTTGATCCAGCTCAACAAACTGAACTCGTTTCGGACAACAAACAAATCACAGCTTCTTTAACTCTTAACCGGTAACTAATTTTCAAACACGTTGTTTTTTCCCTCTTTCCTTTTTTAACAACAATGCTAAAAGGACAAATTACAGATACAAACTCACATGAGCAAATTAAGACCAAAAAACTAACACAAAAACCAAAAAATGGAAAATTCTATATGAAGTCAAACTTTAAATTTCGATAAAATTTAACCAAACATAACATGAACTTTACCAATGAAGAGAAACCCGATGCTGCTATCTCGCCGATTCTGCTCGATTTGCTGAAGTGAGTGAAATGACGAGTTGCAAATGAATGAGGGAAAAGGCTTCTTCTCTTACTACTTCTTGATTCGTCTTCTGTAGCTTCCGGCAAAGCTGGTGCTTCCGCCTGCTAAAGAGCGGAGATGCTTGATTTTCAGGCCGGCGACAGTGGCGATCCACCGGAGGAAGAGAAGACGGGTGTTTAGGGCAAGCGACTTAAAGAATTTTGGAAAATTCAGAGACTGTTTTTCTGTTCACGTCTTTTTATTTCTTTAATTTCTTAAATCAATTCACGACTCTTCTCTCTCTCTCACTCTCGAGGAATTCGCTTAGAATTTCGAATTCAATTATGCTTTTTTAATTGGCTATTTAATTTTGATTAGATTGACTAAGTTATATGATTATATGACTAATCCTCAAAAAAGAATGATTATATGACTAATAAAGAAAGGAGAAATTTGTCAAAAAAAAAAGGAGAAATGGCGCAGGAACTTCAGAGTTCAGACACGGTTTCATGGAGACAAATCAAACCTCTTGATCAGCTGGTAAAGAGTTTTTAGTAAACCCTTCTACTATCATTTTGAATACATTTATTTGACTCGACTCAAATTATTTATTTTTTTGACTCAAATTAATTAGAGAGCAAGTTAATTTATGAAGAAGAATGTGAATCTTTAACAAAGAAAAGTCTATTTGTCAAAAAAAGAAACAAAGAAAAGTCCACAACTTTATAGAAAACTACCGTATATTTCTATATTGTCATTTAATTTTCATGTATAAATTAAAAATTCTCCAAGTGCATACAAATAGCCTACTATTTCATACATCAAAAAATCATTCAAACAATATTTGTATTAATAATTATAAAACGGAGGTTATCGATAAGAAAATGGTAAAATGGTCGCTCTACAGGTAGTAGTACTTGGATGAAATGGTAGGGGGTATCTTCCAGCATAATCAAGGTCCTGGGTTCAAATCAAGCCTTGAGCATGCAGCAGTGTTAAATCTCTTGAGGGAGTTTGCTACCCATTGTGGTTCTACCCGGCTACTCGGCTTGAGGGATTAGTCTCTGCAGTTGCGTGCAAAAAATACCCGATTTATACCAAAAAAAAGTCATTTTATCTTTATTTTAGTTTTGTTGTTTTGTCAACGGTAAAATACTTTACTCATAACGGGCAAAAGCCACATATTAATACACTAAATGCATACAAATAGCCCAAATTTTGAGGGCACCAATTTTTACCAAAATTTTTAGTGTGTGTGTGTGTGTGACTTATAAAAAGTAGGGCACAGGACTTATAAAAAGTAGGGCACAAATTCAGACTTTGGACGGGGCATCCAAAATCTCAGGCACGACCCTGGGGCATAGTACAGGATTCGCAAACTCCTTATGACCTTATTAGAAACCTTAAACACATAGTTGTGCCTGACTTTCTAGGCTACTTACCTAGATCATTGAATCACTTAACTTGAATGAACTCATACTACGCATCTATTTACGCTTGTGAGGTCCAACTGCAAAGCCAAACTTCTTTCCTTCTAGTGGTTTCGCTGGTGGCCAAGAGATCCGCTCAAGGGAAGGTCTTGGCTTAGTTTTTATAGGGAAAATTTTGGAGAGAGCATGGCTTTTACCTTTCCACGTTTTTGAATGTACACTAACCTTTTTATCATTCACCCCAACATAATTGAATATACATATATACTACTTAGTAATTATTTTTAATAATACAAGATGGGTCTAGTTAATTTAATGCACACACACAAAGAAATTTGAGGGTGTTATACCTAGATCTCTTTCTAAGCCGTAAATCACACAATTAAAATAAAATAATTTTTAAAACATGTCCGAATAAGTGGGGTGTTACATAATATACCCTCACAAAATTTAATGAGGCCTTCCTTGAACTATTTATAGAGTTTGAACTATAGTAGATTCATTGGAGATGGCCCTATAAGTCAATATAGTCGTCGGTGCTTTATGCAGAAAAGCTGTTGTACTTTCCTACAATTTTGCAGGAATTCTGTACTTGCAGCATAAATTCTTCTGACAACTTAAATGAAGCTTATTAGCTCGATTATGACAACTTAAATGAAGACATTTAATTTGTCTCATGTCTTCTTAGACATTTAATTGCAGCATAAATTCTTTTGACTCTTAAGAAGATATAACTGTGTGCCTTCTAATACGTGATAAGCTTTTGATGATGTATCTTTTGATTCTTGAGAAGCTTCTTATACTGAGTTTTCTTATGTCTGAGAAGCGTCTTAACTTGTCTTCTATTTTTAAGGGGCTTCTTGACATGAGTCTTTTAATTCTAAAAAGCTACTTGAACTAGCCCTTCTCATCTTGAGAAGCTACTTGGCTCGTGTCTTCCCATCTTGAGAAGCTTCTTGAAATGTATCTTTTCATGTTGGGAAGCTACCATATCTGACTTGAATTTTCTATCTTCTCCTAATCTGTAGGTCTTCATTCTTTGCTTCTAAAGCTTCATTTAACCTTCTCATAAGGTGCTATCCTAGAACATAACATTCCTGAGACTTGATTAAGTAGGTCTTGTTCTTTGACACTCAAGAAGATTCACTAAAACACTAATGAATCATAAAACTCAAACACTTGTTAAAAGGGTTTATTTCCATCAAAACTCATCTTAGGGATTTTACCTCAAAGTGTTTTTTGTGCTTAAAAAAGCTTATGTGGCTTCTTTTTTTTGTCCTTGTAAATATAACAAATTTTTGTTTTAGTCTCTGCAAATATACCTAATTTTTTATTTTAGTCTCTAGTCACATAATAAAAAAAGTCACATCAGCATTTTTAAATACAAAAAACACTTGAGGGACTAAAAGTGATGGTTTTGGAAATTGCAGGTGTTAAGAAAATACTTTGTTAGGTAATAGTTAGTTTCTTTTAGCTACTCTGTTAATTGGTAGTTTTGATCAATTAGAATTAGTTTAGTATTGGTTTGGTTTGACGCTGGGAGGGCCTGGAAGTTCTTTTGAGGTTGTCTTTCGTGATTTCAGGATGTAAATGGTTGTTTGGCTACCTGACCAGAAAATCGATATTGGCTTTTAAACTCGATTTTAGTAGTAGCAGCTCCATCTCTAACTTATACGTCTGATCAAAATCGATTTTATATGCATGTCATATGCTTTTCCAGTTATGCCCCTCTCTTTGAAAGAATAGATTGAGTGTTGTCAAAAGAAAGTTTTGAGGGAGAAAGAAAAAGTTGGCTGCGTTGAACCGGTGGTTTTCGAAAACCTCCCCCGGTTCGGTCCAATGTCCGGTTTATGGCGATTCGATCCGTTCTCCCAAATTTTCCCTGGTTCCAACTCACTAGCCGTTCTTATAGGTGAATCAAACCGTCCCAAACTCCGGTTCCCAACCGCACCAGTTGAACCGCCCGGTCCGATCCGATTTTGATAACATTGGTTGGTTGTTATAATTGTTGTTTTTTAAATTCATACTTTTACTTTCAACGTTAACTTGAATTTTCTGACCAGGAAAAAAAACCTCAACGTGAATTTAAATTATTTTTGGAGTCAATGTAAATTTAAATTTTAATATAGAACAAATAAACAAATAATATAAAATTGTATAAAAACAATTAGTATTTTAGTGCTTTTTTATACATTATTTTATTTCTATTATATCTAATTATATTATCTAATTGTAATTTTAATTAGATCTTTTATATGCTTATTTAGTATTTTTTTTATCTATTTGATAAAACTTTAAGTTTTTAATGTAATTTTAAGTTGACACCCTTTTTAGTAATTTCACACATAAAAGCAATTCTAATTCAATCTATCTAAACAACAAAGATTGATAAAAATCACCTTTTCAGTAAAGGTATCCAAACAAAAATCACGCCGCATTCAACTTTTTAACTAAAATCAATTATGCAAAATCAATTCGGCTAGAATTAATTCTGTTAGTGGTTACAAGTTAGTTAATTTTGAAGTTAGCATGTAAGTGCTATATAAGCACAAAGTGTACCACATTGTAACTATTTTTTTCAATGTGAACTCATTTGACTTTTACTCTCAATCAAGCTCTCTAGCTTTTTTTTGGTGAAAATTAGGGCCAGAAGGCCCAACGAACTTAATTCCTCATTGATGGGCCAAAAGACCCACAAACGTCAGTAGTGATTACATGGACTAAAAAGCCCGGGATATCATCAAATATTACAATTTCGTCCCTTATCCTATGGCTCTTCTTGGCCAATGTATCAGCAGCAGCATTTAATTCTCTCCCAATAGCTAACCACTCTATCTCAATCGTTTGTTTCCCTGTCTCCAGAATATCACGAGCCAAAGGAAGAAGCTGGTAGTTCGCATCATTTCGATTCTTCAGCATCTCAAAAGCCTCCGTCGAATCAGTTTCAATTATCAACCTGTTGTGCCCTCTGCTCCACGCAATCGAAGTTCCATGGAAGATACCCCATAATTATGCTTCAAGAGCTGTACATCCATCTAGCTTGTAAGCAAAGGCAAAAACGAAATTACCTTTGCAGTCTCGAAGGATACCACCACAGCCTGCATCTCTGCCATCCCCCTTGACAGATCCATCACAATTGAGCCTCCACGTCCCTGGAGGAGGAGGAGGCCAACTGTTCACCACGGTTTCCCTCTGAGGGTTTGGATTGGGATGAAGGACCATATTCCTCTTGGTGATTTCCACAATCCAATCAACCTGATTACGGATGGAGATAACCGATGATTGAACAGGGGAATGCTTCTGTGAAAACACCCAATCATTCTTGGTTCTCCAAATAGTATCGAGCACAACCCCAAACACAACATGCCAGTGAGGATCCCCATCTCTGTAATTTACCCCTTATCACTCCAGAACCGAATATCTTCACCATTCCCCAGATGCCAACAGAGGAATTTCCTGAAGTCCTCCCAAGTGGAACCTAGACCATTCCAGAAGTTAGAACATTTCTTCTTAGTATTAAATTTAGGCAAGTCGTCTATCAGAGTTAGAACAGAAATTCCATAGAGCTTTCATCATGAAAGCTGAGTTAGTGATCCTGGCAGATTTAAGACCTAGCCCCCTTCCTTCTTGGACTTGCAAATCTTCTCCCACTTAATGAGATGAACCTTCATGTGGTCTTCTTCATCCCCCCAAATGAATCCTCTACACATCTTATCAATGTCATCACAGATGCTTCTAGGCAGAACACTAGATTGCATCACATAATTAGGCATAGATTGGATATCTGACTTGGCTAAAGTCACTCTCCCAGCAAAAGATAGAGTTTTGGTCTTCCAAGTACTCAGTCTTTATTTCACTTTATCAACCACAAACTTGAAAGTATTATTTCCAACCCTCGTGTGGAATATAGGCACACCCAAGCATTTACCAAGATCTTCAGTGGAATGATAACCAAGCACATCACAAATGCCATTTCTCAAAAGTCTAGACGCATTTTTAGAGAAGTACACTCTTGTTTTATCCTCACTAACCTTCTGCCAGAACTGAGGCAGAAATTTAGAAGAGATTGTTGGATAAGTTCAACTTGATTAGTATTAGCCTCTGCAAAAGCCAGATGAGAGATTATAGGGCCACCTCTAGCTAGTTGAATAGGCTTCCAACTGTTGTCATTCACTTCATGCTCTATCACTTGAAATAATCTTTCAATACAAAGGACAAATAGATAAGGAGATATGGGGTCTCCTTGTCTAATTCCTCTATTAATATTGAATTCCTCCAAAACTTCACCATTCCACAAAACTTGCATGGTTGGGGTAGTCACACACTGCCATATAATATGAATCAAGTTGTGGGGTATTCCAATATCCTCCAAGGTGTCTCTAACAAATTCCCACCCGAGTCTGTCATAGGCCTTTTCAAGGTCTATTTTAATAGCCATCCAACCTTTCTTTCAACTCTTGCTTCTCATGGAATGAAAAATTTCTTGAGCAATGATGATATTATCATGGATTTGTCTCTTTGGGATAAAGGAGGCTTGAGCAGGGCCTATAAGTTGTTGGAGAGCCTCCCTGGGCCTGCTGAACAAAAGCTTGGTGATGGTTTTGTAGGCTACATTACACAAACCAATAGGAATAAATTGTTTCATAGAAGTCACATGATCAGCCTTAGGAATGAGAGCAAGAAAAGTGGAATTTAATTCCTTAATCTTCCACGGATTCTCCCAGCAATCTTTGATCATCTTACAAAAGTCTTTACCAACTACCTTCCACTGACTTTGAAAGAACACAGCCTGGAAGCCATCAGGCCTTGGAGCTTTGTAGGCACCAATGTTTCTAATAGTTCTTTGAATTTCCTCATTAGAAATGTCTCTGTTCATATCAGCAATCATATGTGTGTCAAGAGTAGGAAAGTGCCCTTCAAGCACATAGGGAGCAAGAGGCTCATTAGAAGAGAATAAATCTTTAAAGTACTTAGTAGCCACCCTTTCTAACTGCAGAGGGTCATCAATCCATTTCCCAGTGTTGTTTTGAAGAGTCTTGATGTGGTTTTTCCTTCTTCTAACAATTGTAACACCATGAAAGTATCTAGTGTTTCTATCACCAAACTCAATCCACTTGGCACAAGATTTTTTATACCAAAGAATCTTCTCCTTAGCTAGAATATCTTTGTAGCGACCGAAAAATCCAGAGGAGGGATTCTTCGAAGTTCTTGAATGAAGCCGCCACCAAAGTTTAGTTTAAGGGCAAACATTGGAAAATCCCTATTGAGTGGATAAAGGGGGTTTTGCGGACCAGGTTTAGGCTCGGGAGTCGTTTATGCGTAGGGAAGGTATTAGCACCCTACGACATCCTTCCTAAGGAAGGTTACCCTATAACTAAATGTGCAAACATTTATTAATTCAAAAATAATGTTTTTACCCTTATAATAATAATAATAATAATAATAATAATAATAATAATAAAAGGACTCGATAGACAGTTAGTTGTTTTTGCACTTTTTTGAGAAAAAGGAGAGAAGTGAATTAAGAGAAAAAAAAGGTTTTTTATTAATGCAATTGACAGAGGTCGGCCGCCCTCCGCTCCTACGTATCTCCTGGTAGAGAATCAAATCACACGTAGTTCTTGGGGTAGAAAATGTTTGTGTGTTTGATGTTTTTATTTATTTTTGAAATCGGGAGAGGTACTCGAGACGACCAAACAAGTAAAACTCAGAGTGGTCGTCGCCCATAGCTCGTTTGAAAACCAAAGCTGTTATCACCGGTCAAACAAGCTAAGCTCAGAGTGACCATTAATAACAAACCAATTTTATGTTTAGGAAAACATTTATTCGTTATTTGGAAAAAAGGTTGGTGAGAAAAAAAGGTTTACTTAGGGGAAAGAAACAAAATTAAAAAAAGGGAACGGGGGGTGCAGCAGTAAAATAAGGGTGTAAATAAAAGGAGGGGTGTATTATTAAAACTGGGGTGCAGATAGAGAGCCCAGCCCTTTTTGTAAGTTGGGCTGCGTTTTTTATTTCCTGATGGGCTGGTCCGTTTCAAAAATAAAAAAAGGAATCGTGGGCGGCGACGGTGGTTGAGGGGTTGGTTACAGTGGTGAGGCGGTGGTTCTGTGGTGGTGACGTGATGGTTACTGGCCGTAGGGGTGGTGGTTAGGTGGTGACTGACAGTGGAGACGGTGGTGGTTCATGGTGGTGACCACCACCTGGTGGCCGGAGCTTCCAGCTCCTGTCTTCTTTTTTTGATTTGCTTTCGATTCTCTTTTATTTTTTGATTTCTGATTCTCTGTTTTTCTCCCCCTGTGTTGTTTTCGCAGAAATTCCCCCCCTGTTACTGTAGCTGTGTGTGCATTTATACTAGTGCTTGGTGTGGTGTAGGTGTGGTATGTGGAGCACAAAATCAAAACTCCCAGGAGACCAGACAGAGATAGCAGCAAGAGAGGAGCAGAGTTGCTGCCAAGTTATGGTATTTTTTGCCTAAAATGAAGATCAAACCAAGAGACAAGAAGAAGGGGGTTTGAGCTCAAAGCTCAAACTGTTGCTGCAACAGCAGCAAGGCGCAGGCTACATATTTTTGTTTGACTTTTCTTTATATTTTTTTTATGTGTAACAAACAAAAATGTAATTTTGTATTATTTTGAAAAATAAAAAAACAGATTTAAACAAGCTTAACTATTTGACTATATTTTCTTTTTATTGACAACTACTATTCAGCCGATAATAATAATAATAATAATAATAATAATAATAAATGAAACAAAAAAAACAACAAGGCTAAATTGCTAACGGCTTTTGAATAACACGCACAATTAGCTAACCCTCGTATGACAAACGATAAATTTTTGCAAATAGAGAAATATTAATTAGAATCCTATATTCACAAAAATACATTTTTATTTGATTTTCAATTAGTCGGACAAAATTAGGGTATAACAGCTGCCCCTCTTTATTTATATTTTACTAGGAAATATGAAGGGTTTCCGAATTTCTCGAGTAAAATTGAAATAAAGATAAAAAGACACTAATTTTGTCAAGACTATTTTTTTAGAAATTATTGAAAGATAATGGGTTGACATAGAATAAAGTAAATAGGGATCACCGGGGATCTGAAGGAGCACTGGGGATTTGATGGTCTAATTCACAGTCGATGCTTGGCGCATTGATTGGAGTTAAACTGAAGGACCGACGGGGTCTGAAGGGCATGCCTAAGCATGATGGACCAATGGGTCTGATGGAGCGCAAACTAGCAATGGTACTAGTAAAACGGTCTGCTTGGGGGGTGGCCTTTTTCGAGCGGCCATGGGTGGCAAGGTCAGGTCGTTGACCTGATTTGCGCACCTCGAAGGACGTGCACTGTGTTTTTTAGGCGGACACAGCTAGTCTGAAGGGCCTGGGGCCGGATGATCCGTCGGTTGCTCGATAACGCGACGTGCGATCTGGATTGAAGGACCATTGATGGTCTGAAGGAGCGCTTGGGCTCTGAAGGACCGCTGGGGGTCTGAAGGAGCGCTTGGGCTCTGAGGGACCATTAGGGGGTCTAAAGGAGTATTGAGATTCTGAATTGTGGTATGAGACCAGTGCTTGGAGCACTGACTTTGAGGGAACAAATTATTGGGATTGACACATGGTGTACTTGCCAAGGACATACCTAATGAATGCATTTACCTGAGAAGGGAAAAGCTATCTATATCTGGCATATCTGAAAATGCGATGAATGATATATGCGTGCAATATAGGTATGTGAAATGGTAAGTGTTCGATGGAGTGAATGAAATGTGGCAGATGCTGTGAGTCGAAGTTGATGGGACATGGAGGTTGACGAACAATGTGTGTGAATGCAGATAAAGTAGGAATGTGGACGTGCTGATTGATTTTGGTGGAATGATGAATGTGATGGAATGAGCAATTTTTCTCTTTTTGTCTTTTTTGCTTTTCTCTTTTTTTCTTGGTATATGAGTGTATGAAATGCAAAGTGTGAATGGGATGCAAATGTAATGCTTTGACGCGAATGTCATGCATGGTACAAAGATATGATTAGTAATGTAAAAAAACTCTTTTTTGGGGGGCAACGATGAGACCGGCACTTGGACATCTATTGAAGCAAACAATGTCATGTATGTAATGTGATGAACGTGAGATGATGAATGAAATGGGTATACCATGGGTGTTGAACCTGATGGAATGAGAAAGTTGACAACGGTGAATGAGATGTGAATATGACTGTAGTGATTAATTTTTGGTGTGACGATGAATGTAATGGATGGATTTTTCTTTTTTGCTTTTTTCTTATTTATTTTGCTTCTTTTCTTGATGCATGCAATGCGAATGTGAATATAATGCGAATGTAATACTTTGATGCAAATGCTATGGTGAATAAAGGAAACACATGAATGCATAGCAAATGATATGATTGGTGAAGTAGAAAGCTTTTGGCAACGACGAGACCGACACTTGGCACGTCTATCGAAGCAAAAAAGTGTTAAAGGTATGCAATGTGATGAATGTGCAATGCGAAAGTGAGTGGACTACAAAAGGCCCGTGAATGATGGATGTTGAAATTGGTCGGAAACAGAAATTGATAAGCTGTGGATGCGGATGCAGATAACATGCGAATGCAAATGTACTGCTGATTGCATGATGGAATGATCTATGCTTTGGTGGGAGTAACGGGTGCAATGTGGATGATTTTTGCCTTTTTGGTTTTCTCTTGTTTTGCCCCTTTTCATGAATAAAAGAATGAATGAATGAATGAATCAATGAATGAATGAATGAATGAACGTGCACACGTAATGCTTAGATGAAGGGTTGTGGTAGCTGCATGACTTGATGTTGTATGATGCAATGATTGGATGTTTGTTGGGATGTGGGAGGTTTTTTCTGTCTTTTCGTTTTATTGTCTTTTTGGTATTTGATGAATGCATGAAATGAGAATATGAATGTGATGGATACGTAATATTTTGATGCAAACGCTACGGTGAATAAAAGGAAATGCCTGAATACATGGTGCAATGATGTGATTGATTGGGATGTAGACAGACTTTTGGTAATGATGCGACCGGCATTTGACATTTTTATTGAAGCGATACATGTTAAGCGTGGCTATGCATGCCCGCATACGCAATGCGTAATGCACAAGAAGCAAAATTGTGTAGGCAAAACAAGTGGAATGTGAATGCATGTACAATACTTGTATGAAAGAGTTGTGATGGGTATGATCAGATGCATGGTTTAATTCTAGAATAATGAGGACATGTATAATGCATGATTTGTTGGTAACAACACTTTTTTTGTTTTTGTAAGGATGCAAAAATGTTTGATGAGAAACAAAACTTTTGATGCTGGGAATAGAGAGCTGAACCTTTTGAATTGATCGTTCCTTGGAAGAAAGATTTTTGATGGCTTGGACTTGAACTCTGGTAAGCTCAAGATTGTCATCTTGAAAAGTGTGGCTTGCGGCAATGTATTAGTGCCCTTTCTAGAGATTGAGATGTGTATTTGCAGATGGGTTCTCATTTGGTTATGATGACCCATGATGACTAAGCTTTCAAGTCTAAGATGTTAACTTAGAGGGATTGTCATTATCGTGTGTCTCTCTCTTTGAAGCATTTACTTAATAAATATGAAAAACAGTGCGAATGTAAATGAAGGTGCCAGTTGACTCAGGGTTCAAGAAATGTAGGGTATAATTAAGTGTGACACATGAGTGGAGTGGAGGATGAGGTTTATTGGCTCAAACTTATGAGAGATAAGCTTGCCCCATGGTAAAAATATTTGACTGCCCCAATTTTGACTTCAAATAGTGGGGAGTGAAACAGTCTGCCTTTGTCTAGGGAGGACAATGACAACTAAGGATGTAGACTGGTTGAGGGATTGGGAACTATGCAGGTATTGGGGTGACGCGTGGCTAGGAATGAATGGAGTGGGAGGCAGAAGGATTCTTTCGGGCCGAGGGATATGAAGCCCCGGTCTACAAGGTTTCCCCAATCCATGAAAGGTGAAGATTGCCCCATCTCGAGTGGATTGTGACAGGGTGTAAAGTTAGAATAATGGTTTGGAAATTGGTCTGGTATGGCTACATGAGTGTAGTATATGAACGGGATGAAAGACGAGGGTATTTTGGGGCTGCAAAAAAAATCTCCCTGAGTTTGAGTGGAATGGAGGGTGAGGTATTGCCCCGTTTTGATATGATAAGTCAAGTAACTGTCTCAGTAGGGATTTGTGGCTTTCCTTGGGAAGGAGTCCACAAGCTAAGACAGCCAAGAGTTTTTGGTTCAATGAAAATTCACTTTGTTGATGATCACTGTTATCTTCTCTTGATGAACTTCGAGCGTGCAAGCCCTTTTAAGTTTTTTTCTTTTTTTTTTTAATAATATTTTTTTCTCTTTTTTTTTGAGCAAATAAATTATTCTGATTATTTTGTCCTAGAGTATAAGCTTTGAGAAAAATGGAAGCAACCAATCACTGATCGGAATAGGCCTTAGGATTGTAATATGGCTAATGGCTAATGATTCATGAAGGAAATGATTACTTTGCTCCTGAGAGTGTTCGGGGTTGGTTGAGACAAATAATCTTTTATGCGCTTCATGGTAGAATGAACCTGTTTTAGGGTTGTAGCGCATTTGAGGGTTTATGGAGGATAGGACGCTTAGGCCAAAGGAAGTGTTTGAGGGTTTATCTCAGACAATGATCTTTTATATGCTCGATGGTGTGAAGTGTCAGCTCACAAATTCTACCGTTTTGGTTTTCAGGATTTTTCGATCCTCTTTTTTTAATTTCACATTTTTTTGTGATTTTTCTTTTTTCTCTTTCGAGCTGAACGAGCTGTTAGATACGGGATTGATCATTGTCTAAGGTGTTTGAAAGATTTTTGATTTTTTTGGCTCGAAGTGGGTAGCAAAGGGCATTTCTCTTTTTTTGGATTTTTGGATATAGGAAAATGGTCAAACTCCAATTCAAATCATGATTGCTTATTTTCTTGAGATTGTAACTATGGGACAAAACTTCATTTTAATATATTTGCTTTTCTTTATTTATTATTTTGTATGCCCTAATTTTTGCTCAGGCTGCTCTTGCGAGTTTTCAACCTAACGGGCTTTTCTTTTTTGGATCTCTTTTGTGTTTTTTTTTACTCAAAGGACTTACACGAGTGTTTAGAATGCTAGCAGAAAATCTTGGTAATCATTACTCTGCCCCAGTATGGAGCATGCAAAGTGCTATTCGTGAAGTTTCATCACTGGGGGAAAGCGAATGAGATACTCTTGTGGGGACTGGGCCTTTTATGAATGGTTGGATTTGGTTGTGAAAATGAAGGAAAGACGGGGATAGTATAACTGACTCAAACAAGAGTAGCACACATGTCATGCTAATTTATTTTGCAAATGCTTCCTAGAGAGTTGACATCGGTTAAGATAGAACAATTTGAATTGCTAAAACCACACAAGTTAACAAAATAGACATTTAAGCTTCTTATCACGGGGGTGAGATATATGTTGGCTGATGCCCTTGGTGGCGCGTGCAGTGGCTAAGGGTCAAGCCTATGGGAGCAGGGGTTTGATACGGTCAATATTGTAGTGACCATGATGGTGAATGGGTTATTGGTGAATTCCATTGAATGGTTAAGTGGGTAGGTGGTTTCCATGAATGTGGTGGGTATGAGTAGGATGTATATGGAGTGAAGGGTGGAGGACTTGATGTCGGTGAATCAAGTTAGGGTGCGACAACATTTTCCAGGGAAGAGGAATCAATTCGAATATATTTTCAAGAAGGCATCGTTTCTCATCAAACAGTGTGTCAAAAAAAAGATCTTATGAGTTTCATTTTTTTATTTTTGGAAAAATTATTTGAATAAAGCAGAATGCATGAACATATGGATGTTGTACACAGACAATGATGCAGGTGAATGGAATGCATAATGATACCTTAAGCAAGTATGCGATTTTTTATTTTTTTATTTTTTAAAGTTCAACTAGAGTGAGAGGCTAACAAAACAACAAAAAAACTATTGGATGATGAATAATGCAAGAATAGAAGAAAATGAAGCAAATCCTAATTTTGTTTTAATGCATGTGAGAGGATTAACGCCCTTGAGATGGATGTGAGAGGAATAAATGACTTTTGTTTTTGTTCTTTATGACGCATGAAGGAACTGTTTTTGAGATGCATGAGAATGAATGACTTTTGTTTTTGTTTCTTCATGATGCATGAAGAGGAGTAATGAAATAATGAATGAATGTAAATTTTTTTATAATATCAAGGTGATATTATTCTCTCATTTTTGGCGTGGGGCTTATGCAAGATGAAAAATAAAAAAAATATGAAATTTTGTTATTTTTTAGATGATGAGATGCATGTTGGTACCATGATAATGAAAACGATGACCGTATTCTATTATGAATGCATGATAATTTTTTTATTTTCTAGTTGAAAGACTAACTATGCTCACGCAACAAGAATAATCAAGTTAAACGCACCTTGTGTCCTAATGCATGAAGGAACACATGGTGAAAAATGACGAAAATGCAGATGCGAATGCATGAAATGCGTGCATGAATGATCACTTGGAAAGGCCAGTTATTATAAATGATTTTTGGAGACAATGCGGCACGTGACCGAGCAGAGCCTCTTTCATGTATCAGAATGAAATGCTAAGTGTGTATCTATGAATGATGCGAAAATGATGACGTAATTTTTGAAATGATGCATGTTGAAACAGTATATAAATGATGTGTGGACGAAATGGAGTATGGATGATTTAATGAAACAACAGTTTTTGGATGAGTGAAAAGGTGCGTGAATGTTATGCATTTCATGGTGTTGCAAATGATGAAATGCCTATATTATTTGATGATGGAAATGCGTGCTAAATGAGATATTCAACCACAAATTTTTTTTTTAATTGTGATCATGTTTTTTATTCTTTTCTTTTTCGCGAAAAGAAAGAAAAATGCAATGTATGAATGAACGAATAATGTTGTCTGATGCAGATGTGAGGAATGTGAATGAATGATCGCTTGAAAAGATTGAGTATCCGAAATGATTTTTCGGAGGCAATGCAATATGATGATGAATGATGCAAGAAGGTGGCATTATTTTATTTATTTTTTCTTTTATTTTGCATGTCAGATGGCTAATGCATTTTTATTTTTCTATGCATGAAGAGGAGTAACGAATATAGTATATTTTTGGGTATGCAAGATGATGAAAGTTGGACAACTATGTAGCGTCTTTATTTTTTTTGGAGGATGATATGCATGTCAGTACCATGAGAACGAGATGTATATGAAAACAAGTTACTCGTTCTATGGTGATTTTTATTTTCTAGCAAAACATAATACCCATGATGACAGATATGTATGAAAAATGCGAATGCATAAAGAAATAAATGTTTGATTCTAATGCAATTATTTTTGTTTTCCGAGAGGTAGTGCAACATGTATGCAGACTCCTATTTTTTGATTTATTGGATGACAAATGATACAAATATAATGAAATGATTTTTTTTGTTTTATTTGGGAAATGACACATGAATATGGAATTGTTGCATTTAAACTAGGATGACAACATGAGGGAAAATGATGTATGAATGATATGTTTTTTTTTGAAATGTAGTTCATGACTTTACAAATGATGTGATGCCTACGCTATGTGATCATGATTTTGAATGATTATGAATGAATGTCGGTGCATGTAAAATATGATGCTGGTTTTTTGATCAAATGATATGCTAACGTTATATGGGTAAAAATTACCTTTTTTTTTGTGTGTGCGAGGAAACAAAATGCATTACACTCGCAGCGACTTTTTTTTTTAATGCGTGGAAAGGAGTAATGAACATATATAATATGGGGGTAATGTTTTTTGGTGTACGGATATGCAAGATGAATGCAATTTTGAAAAAATAATATCTTCGCGATGCATGATAGTGCGATAACAATGAAATGCTTATGGAATAATGATTTTAGTATGAATGAATGGTAATTTTTTTATATGTTTTCTTTGAATTATAATGCATGAACATATGGATGTTTGTTGTACATGAGAAACAATGGAGATGAATGAAATGCGTGATGGTTTATCCTTTTTTTTATGCTTCAACTAAAATAAAAAGCTAACAAAATGCTATTGGGTGATGAATGATGCAATAATGAAGAAATTTATAATTTTTGTTTTGACGCATGTTGAAGGACTGATGCATTTGAGATGGATAGGAATAAATGACTTTTGTCCTTGTTCTTTATGATGCATGAAGATGATGCATTTAACAATAAATTTTTATAATAGCAATGCGATGTATGAGTATGAGAGATGATGCAACTAGGATAAAATGATGCATGTATGGGGAAATTGCGCATTTGGACTATGATGACAACATGAGCGAGATGTTATTGAATGTCTCATGCAATTTGTAATAATGATGTAGCAAATGACAAGATGCCTACACTATTTGATGATTTTTTTTCGATATTTATGAATTATGAATATATGATGAATGGTACGGTAGGGAAATGGCAAGGTGATGCATATGATGAAAAAAAAATGATCTTATTTTATGATAATTTTTTGTATGATGAATGAAAGGAATGATGTCGTCTCGTGTGCAGGCAAATGGAGGAAACAAGCATGAAAATGTTTTTTTTTTGAGTGATTTTATTGGTGGAGAAACGCTAAACAGATTAATAGAGAGGGTAAGTATAATGCCCCTGTGTCCTAGGTGGGTCATGTCTAAATTGGGATTTTCAACACGGTCTAGGGTCGCTTATGTGATCAATCTCTCAGGTGGCTCTATTCACTTCCTCACAAAGGTCTCCAGAGCTAAAATCCTTTTCCTGATATGATCCACAACGATAGCGAGCTACCTGGTGTGGGATACCATGAAAGAGCGTACTCTGGCTGAGACTTTCATGAGAGTCAGACAGATAAAATCCAGAATGACTGTCACTAATAATCTCCACTCGTCCTAAGTTATTTGCAGACCCGGGTATAGGGCCCCACTCAAATGTGTGTGCAAAAGTGTAAGTGAGGTGTGTGATGAGAGCAAAATACCTAAACTAACCAAACTGGACAAGATGTACAACAATAATAACAAAAAAGTCGTCTACCCTAAGGTTCAATAATATAAAGAAATGCTAATAAATAAATAATATAAGGATAAGGGTAAAAGCAAAATATTAATAAAATTAACAAATACTTACACATTTAGTTAATTAGGCTTGACTCTCTTAATATGTCCCCAGTGAAGTCGCCAGCTGTAGCGACCGAAAAATCCAGAGGAGGGATTCTTCGAAGTTCTTGAATGAAGCCGCCACCAAAGTTTAGTTTAAGGGCAAACATTGGAAAATCCCTATTGAGTGGATAAAGGGGGTTTTGCGGACCAGGTTTAGGCTCGGGAGTCGTTTATGCGTAGGGAAGGTATTAGCACCCTACGACATCCTTCCTAAGGAAGGTTACCCTATAACTAAATGTGCAAACATTTATTAATTCAAAAATAATGTTTTTACCCTTATAATAATAATAATAAAAAAAGGACTCGATAGACAGTTAGTTGTTTTTGCACTTTTTTGAGAAAAAGGAGAGAAGTGAATTAAGAGAAAAAAAAGGTTTTTTATTAATGCAATTGACAGAGGTCGGCCGCCCTCCGCTCCTACGTATCTCCTGGTAGAGAATCAAATCACACGTAGTTCTTGGGGTAGAAAATGTTTGTGTGTTTGATGTTTTTATTTATTTTTGAAATCGGGAGAGGTACTCGAGACGACCAAACAAGTAAAACTCAGAGTGGTCGTCGCTCATAGCTCGTTTGAAAACCAAAGCTGTTATCACCGGTCAAACAAGCTAAGCTCAGAGTGACCATTAATAACAAACCAATTTTATGTTTAGGAAAACATTTATTCGTTATTTGGAAAAAAGGTTGGTGAGAAAAAAAGGTTTACTTAGGGGAAAGAAACAAAATTAAAAAAAGGGAACGGGGGGTGCAGCAGTAAAATAAGGGTGTAAATAAAAGGAGGGGTGTATTATTAAAACTGGGGTGCAGATAGAGAGCCCAGCCCTTTTTGTAAGCTGGGCTGCGTTTTTTATTTCCTGATGGGCTGGTCCGTTTCAAAAATAAAAAAAGGAATCGTGGGCGGCGACGGTGGTTGAGGGGTTGGTTACAGTGGTGAGGCGGTGGTTCTGTGGTGGTGACGTGATGGTTACTGGCCGTAGGGGTGGTGGTTAGGTGGTGACTGACAGTGGAGACGGTGGTGGTTCATGGTGGTGACCACCACCTGGTGGCCGGAGCTTCCAGCTCCTGTCTTCTTTTTTTGATTTGCTTTCGATTCTCTTTTATTTTTTGATTTCTGATTCTCTGTTTTTCTCCCCCTGTGTTGTTTTCGCAGAAATTCCCCCCCTGTTACTGTAGCTGTGTGTGCATTTATACTAGTGCTTGGTGTGGTGTAGGTGTGGTATGTGGAGCACAAAATCAAAACTCCCAGGAGACCAGACAGAGATAGCAGCAAGAGAGGAGCAGAGTTGCTGCCAAGTTATGGTATTTTTTGCCTAAAATGAAGATCAAACCAAGAGACAAGAAGAAGGGGGTTTGAGCTCAAAGCTCAAACTGTTGCTGCAACAGCAGCAAGGCGCAGGCTACATATTTTTGTTTGACTTTTCTTTATATTTTTTTTATGTGTAACAAACAAAAATGTAATTTTGTATTATTTTGAAAAATAAAAAAACAGATTTAAACAAGCTTAACTATTTGACTATATTTTCTTTTTATTGACAACTACTATTCAGCCGATAATAATAATAATAATAATAATAATAATAAATGAAACAAAAAAAACAACAAGGCTAAATTGCTAACGGCTTTTGAATAACACGCACAATTAGCTAACCCTCGTATGACAAACGATATATTTTTGCAAATAGAGAAATATTAATTAGAATCATATATTCACAAAAATACATTTTTATTTGATTTTCAATTAGTCGGACAAAATTAGGGTATAACAATCTTCATACATCTTCCAAGTGCTTTTCTGGAGACTTAGCAGTTGTTAAGGCCATCCATGCTGAAGTCTCCTCTCAATATTCTTCAGCTTCTTTAAAAGAAGCTTCTTTTGATTGATGTTACCAAAAACCTCTTGATTCCACTCCTTAATAGTCCTCTGGAGTTCTTTTAGCTGATTAGGAACATTAGCCAAATTCGTTCTCCAATTATCTTGGATCAGTTGGTTAAAGGTGGGATGAGTGAGCCATATAGCCTCAAATCTGAATGGTCTTCGTCTTCTATTCACTTGTCTTCTATTATCAAAGGTCATAAGAAGATGGGAATGGCCAGATTTCAAATTAGGGAGATGATTGATAATTGTGTCAGCAAATTTCAGTCTCCAATCAAGATTATAGAGAGCTCTGTCCAATCTCTTCCTAGTAGCAAGGATATAGGGGTGACCAAACCAGTTAAGGGGATCACTCGCAAGGATATAGGGGTGGTTACCAAAGGCACTGTCAAAAGTAAGAAGATTACCAAACCTTTCCCTTATAAGGTTATTGATGTTGATAAGGAGAATATTCCTTCTAGTAGTAATCAGAATGGGCATGATGATAAGAAGAAACAAGAAGAGGAACAAATCATGGAATATATGAAGATTATGTACAAGACTCATGGTGAAAACCTTCTAAGTAAGTTTAGAAGTGCACACTCCATTAAAACTACTTTAGGGCAGATTGATGAGAATGATAAGCTAAGAGTTGAAGCTTTGCAGAGGGCTCTAATGATGGTGGTGGCAGAAAGGTGGACAATACCCAGGTCTGTAGCTCTTCTACTCAGTATGTTGAGAATTCTTATATGTTGAGACACAGAGAGGGTTCTCCTATGGATGCTATTGAGGTGATAGATCCTCAAATTCCACAACCTTCTCTATGAATCTTCTCTGTTGGAATTACCGTGGGACGGCTGCCAAAGGCTTTGTTGGCCTTGTTAAAGATATGAAACGGGAGTATGCTGCTTCCTTTATAGCTTTTCTTGAAATTCATACAAGTGGAACTAAAGCTAAGAGGATTGCTAGAAGAATGGGTTTTGACAAGCAGTTTATCAAAGATGCTAGAGGTCAAGCGGGTGGAATTTGTCTTCTTTGGGATTCCAATCATTGGGATATTACTATTCTTAGAGACTCTAACCAGATTGTACATGTGGAGGTTAAAGTGCTCAATAATAGTTCTTGGTTTCTCACCATTGTGTATGGCACCCCACATTATACCCAAAGACAGACTCTATGGGATGAGATACAAGATATCCACAATGAGATTGATGGATCTCAGTCTCCAATCAAGATTACAGAGAGCTTTGTCCAATCTATTTCTAGTAATATCAACTATTGCTGGAGATACAGAGTTCTCATGGTCTATAGGAGTTTGTTTCTCAACCAATATAGGGTCCTCCTTAGGTATCTCAATTTGAGAACCTTGCTTTCTGTTGGTTCGTGTTATGCTAGCTTCAGCTTGCTTGGGACTTTCAATCTTCTTAGTAGTTCCTTTTCCAAAAGATCCACCTTTCCTTTTCAAATTGTACTTAGGAATGTTCCACGGGCCCATATTGAGTTCATCCTCAACCGTAGTTTCTGCTTCTTCAATAACCTTGACAGATTCATGTGCCATCTCCTGTTCTTACTCTCTGTAGGAATGCTGCCTTTGTGTGTGTCTTCCTCATCATTTCTAGGCTTCTCTTGGATAGTTGCCTCGGCTTCCAAATAACTCACGACAATGATCTTTCTTGTGGCCATACTTGCCACATCTAAAACATATGGAATGGAGCCCTTCAAGCTTCAGCAGTAATTTCATCCCACAGATAAAGAAATGCGAAGCCAAAGGTTTTTCCAAGTCAAGTTCCGCACAAATTCTAGCAAATTTACCCCTAGAGTGAAGAGAGGTTAGTTGATCTATTTTGAGCATCGTACCTCGAGAGGAACCAAGTCTGTGCAGAAACTTCTCATTGCAGAGTTCAACAGGAAGTTTAGGTATTCTAGTCCATGCAGCCACCTTTTGAGAGATAGATGCAGTGAGAAAGGAGAAGGGTCTCCACCTCTGCACTATCAAATAGTGATCAAATACTTTCCATGGGCCATCAAACAAAGCATGCTTGTAGTCATCAATGGAGGAAAGATGAACCAGGTAGAATTCTTCAGCTAGATCAGTGATTTTCATCTTCCCATGGTGAACCCATTTTCTACGCAGCTTATTTTCCAGTAACCTGTAGTTAACCCTTTTCCCCAACACTTTCACAATCAAAGTGTTCTTCCATGGCTTCTTCGCCCAATCAGAAAGCTCCTCCTAAGAAACAGGGATTGCAGGTATAACCGGGTCTGTGGAAGAGGGTTTCTGTTCAGCAGCTAGGGTTACTATTTAGTTACTCCCTATCTTGTCAGTGACTACCTCATTAATAAGGTCAGCCCAACATTCATTATCAAGGTTAATGTTAGGGCACTGTTTCATCAGTGCATCCTTGAACGAGGTGGAACCATTGTTCTTCTCGGATTGCGCTTCAGTTTGTGCCTCTGTCGTTTTTTCTTCAACTGTCACGTTACTAAGGTTTTGCTCCTGAGTCTTACATTTCGTTTTGCTTCTCTGCAGGGAATCCATTTCTTCGGCGGTGGTTGTCGTCAGGTTGGCGGGGGTGGGTAAACTCATGCCCAAGCAGAGCGAAAATCAAGCTCTCTAGCTTACTTCTACTTCTCTTATGAGATTAATCTTCAACTCTTTGATCTTGTGATTTCTAACGACAGAGACTAAAATGGAAAAAATATTTTTTACGCTAAAACCAAAAATCGCTATATTTATATTGACTAAAACGATATTTAAACTTTGTAAAAAAAATGTTATTTAAACTTAAATATAATTATAATATTAAAATATTTGTTGGGAGAGGTCAACCCCTTAAATGAATCTCAGATACCTCGAAGGATTAGTCTTCACAATCACCGTGGAAGATACCTTGCTTTACCAAAAAATAATAATAATATTAGAATAAAAAAAATTAATTTTCATCCCACCCCAACCCACAGTAACCTTGCTTATCAAAAAAACATCCCTCACTCTATCTCAAATTTAGGGGTGTTCGTGGGTCGGCTTGGATCGGATTTGACCAAATCCTTTGCCCGAACCAATGATAATTATTCGGTTTGGGTTGGTTCGGATTTTATATTTTTTTCTCCAAAATCCGAACCAAACCGAACCGATATTGGACGGGTTGGTTTGGATTGGGCCCACGGGTCGTTCACTAAAATATTAATTTTCTAAAATATAAAAAAAAAACATTTTTTTATGATATTCCAACACTTTAAATAGCTAAAAAAATTGAAAATCACACGAAATCAAACTCAAATCCACTAATAGTTTTTCCATTCATAGTATTAAAAATTTACAACTTAATCATAAATTATTAAGGTAAAAATTCTAAGCAAATAAAATCGTGTGCATCTAAAATTACAAAATTGTTATGACGTAATATGGGTTGGTTCGGGTTCGCGGATTTGATTTTTAAAATCCGTTGCACGATCCAAACAACTACGGGTTGGTTTGGATTTATTCGATTTTGACCCGAACACGAAAAATATCCAAACCAAACATATCGGTTTAGATTAGATCCTGGGTTGGTTTGGATTTGCCCCGACCGGTAAACACCCCCTGCTCAAATTAATGCGATTACTATTGTTTCCAACCCACATCTCTCGCCGCCCTCATCTCATCCCTTTATCTTTCTCTCAACCGCGTGGAAACTCCTCCAAAAAAATCACAACCGCCGCCGTCAACCCACTTCGCCGTCACAGAGTCTCTCTCAATCGATATCCCTCATCTCTCTCATCCTCATATCTACTCGAAATCTGGCAACCATGGCCACCAATTTTGTAGTCTATCAGTTCTTGTGTAATATAGAGGCTAGTGGAGTGGAGTGATAGTATACTAAAAAAACTATTTTTTCTGACAGATCTGCTTCCATTATCCTCCGCCACTGCAACCATGGCCACCAATTTTGCTTCAAGGACAATTTTCTTCTCTCATTCCACCAAGCTCTTTATCTTTCCATTCAAACCTCCTTCTCCCCATCTTCCCATCTCTCTCCCTCTCCGTTTCACAAGAACAACCTGCACTCTCCAACACCAACAACAGCATACTCGCAATGTCATCGGAATCCTCGAAGAAAGAGGCCTACTCGAGTCCATAACAAGCGATTCTCTCAGAAACGTTTCTTCAAACATCATTGACGCACCCCTCAAAGTCTACTGCGGATTCGACCCTACCGCTGAGAGCTTACACTTAGGCAACCTTCTGGGTCTCATTGTTCTCTCATGGTTTCGTCGTTCCGGCCACAATGTCGTCGCCTTGATCGGAGGCGCCACCGCACGCGTCGGCGACCCATCTGGTAAAAGCATTGAAAGACCCGAACTTGATGTTGAAGCTTTGGAGAGGAACACTGCAAGTATTGAAAAGACTATCAGAACAATATTGGGTAGTGCTCAAAATCAAATCTTGGAAGAGTTGAATTTAGATGGTAAGGGATTTTGTGATTCTTCTGTTGTTGTTTTGAATAATTATGATTGGTGGAAAGAGTTTAGTTTGTTGGATTTTTTGAAAACGGTTGGTAGGTATGCTAGAGTGGGTTCAATGATTGCTAAGGAGAGTGTTAGGAAAAGATTGGATTCTCAACAAGGGATGAGTTATACAGAATTTACTTATCAGTTATTGCAAGGTTATGATTTCTTGCATTTGTTTCAGAATGAAGGTGTTAATGTTCAAATTGGTGGTAGTGATCAATGGGGTAATATAACTGCTGGAACTGAATTGATTAGAAAGATATTGCAAGTAGAGAGTGCTGTTTATGGTTTGACATTTCCTTTGCTGTTGAAAAGTGATGGTACAAAATTTGGTAAATCTGAGGATGGTGCAATTTGGTTATCCTCATCATTGTTATCCTCATACAAGTTTTATCAGTATTTTTTCTCGGTTCCGGATGCTGATGTGATTAGGTTTTTGAAAATTCTTACTTTTTTGGATATTGACGAGATAAGTAAGTTGGAGGAAGAGATGAAGAAACCTGGGTATGTACCTAATACTGCTCAGCGGAGGCTTGCGGAAGAAGTAACCCGATTTGTTCATGGAGAAGATGGTTTGAGTGAAGCTTTTAGAGCGACAGAAGCATTGAGGCCAGGAGCGGAGACAAAGTTAGACTGGAAAACTATCGAGGGGATTGCCGAGGATGTACCGTCTTGTTCTTTAGCTTATGATGAGGTTTTGAATCAGTCATTGGTTGATCTTTCTGTTTCTTCTGGTTTGTTTGATAGCAAATCCGCTGTGCGCCGATTGTTAAAGCAAGGAGGTCTTTACTTGAATAATAGCAGAGTAAATAGTGAAAATAAGAGGATTGAGGCTGCAGATATTGTGGATGGCAAAGTTCTCCTTTTATCTGCGGGGAAAAAGAATAAGGTGCTGGTGCGGATAGCTTGATAGGATTTATTAGATGAATTTTCTTTGGAGAATGTTTTATTTATTCTGTAAGTTTGTTGTATGCTTAGTAAACCTTTGATTTTGGTGCTAAAGAGCTTTAGGGTATGTTTGGGAGGGAGTTTTGCGAGGGGAAGGGAGGGGAGGGCTTGAAAAAGATTTGTCTATATTTTAATATGTATTTAAGATTTTAAAAAATTAAAAGAACAAGTTGATAGATATCCATATAACATTTTTAATCACACTTGATTTATGTTTAGAGACATTTTATAGTTTCTTCAATTCTAAATTGAAAAATATGCCCTCCCCTTCATTCTCCTCCCAAAACCTCCTCCCAAACATACCCTTAGAGTTATCAATGAAACATGCACATTTATTGGTAACTGATAAGCCTAACTGTTATTTGCAAAATGTTCCAACCTCTAACTTCCATGACATTGGTGTCATTGTTTGCTACTCACGTTTGTTATTTGCTTCCGTTATTAATATTAAACTCTGTAGCTGTCTACCAATTTTTGGAGTGTATGTCATAGCAACACAACAATCACTTTGTAAGATTAATTTTTCTTGATTATGGAGTATAGAAAAAAATATGTTGATTAATCATAGTTGAATTGAGTTATAAATGCCAATAATATTGAGCATAAATCAGTGAATTCATAGGTCATTTGAATGGCAATCTTATGTTTAGGAATAAGTGGTTGGCTGCTGCCGTGGCCTTCTACTTACCAGCAATCTTCATCTTGGATCTAGAATATTGTTCGAAGGTTTGTTGATTAAGTTGAAGTTTTATTGCCTTTTAATGTTTTGACATATTGATATATACTTGTATGGTTAGTAACATGGGTGGAGTGGAAGCTTGCATTATGCTGCATTACTGGTGTAACTTTTATTCCCAAACTTGCACCTACTGAAGGACAAAGGCCTAATAAAACATTTGGCTTTTGTTTCATTAACTTCATTGAACCGACTCCATTTATCTTTTTCTTTTCTCATTCACTTCCATACCAGCAATACTACCCAACCCAATGCCACCTTCAATCTTTGGAATGACAGTATATGTTGTGGTAATGTTAGTTGAGTTAAGTTGAATGTAGCAAGAATATCTGTGGATTTGAAGGCAACTGCAACTTTTGGGGTATTTACTGATGTGTGTGAATGAGAATTTCATAAGCTGGCCCAAGAATTGACAGCTGAACTACATCATGGTCACATTTGGAGCTAATTGAGTGATTTTTTTCATGATGATTATAGTTATATTTTGGAGGATCTTTATTGCTATTTTGATCACAGCGCATGGGCCAAAGGATTTGATTTTCTTCCTATGGATGGTAAACATGATATGGCCTAGTTATGGTTATGGTTAGAGATTGGATTCTGAACAAGGGATGAGTTATACAGAATTTACTTATCAGTTATTACAAGGTTATGATTTCTTGCATTTGTTTCAGAATGAAGGTGTTAGTGTTCAAATTGGGGGTAGTGATCAATGGGGTAATATCACTGCTGGAACTGAATTGATTAGAAAGATATTGCATGTTGAGAGTGCTGTTTATGGTTTGACATTTCCTTTACTTTTGAAAAGTGATGGTACAAAATTTGGTAAATCTAAGGATGGTGCAATTTGGTTATCCTCATCATTGTTATCTCCATACAAGTTCTATCGGTATTTTTTCTCTGTTCCGGATGCTGATGTGATTAGGTTTTTGAAAATTCTTACTTTTTTGGATATTGATGAGATAAGTAAGTTGGAGGAAGAGATGAAGAAACCTGGATATGTACCTAATACTGCTCAGCCGAAGCTTGCAGAAGAAGTAACCCGATTTGTTCATGGAGAAGATGGTTTGAGTGAAGCTCTTAGAGCGACGGAAGCATTGAGGCCAGGAGCTGAGACAAAGTTAGACTGGAAAACTATCGAGGGGATTGCTGAGGATGTACCGTCTTGTTCTTTAGCTTATGATGAGGTTTTGAATCAGTCATTGGTTGATCTTTCTGTTTCTTCTGGTTTGTTTGATAGCAAATCTGTTGTGCGGCGATTGTTAAAGCAAGGAGGTCTTTACTTGAATAATAGCAGAGTAAATAGTGAAAATAAGAGGATTGAGGCTGCAGATATTGTGGATGGCAAAGTTCTCCTTTTATCTGTGGGGAAAAAGAATAAGGTGCTGGTGCGGATAGCTTGATAGGATTTATTAGTTGAATATTCTTTGGAGACTGTTTTATTTATTCTGTAAGTTTGTTTTATGGTTAGTAAACCTTTGATTTTGGTGGATGGAGTCGCGGCGCCGGATGTCTGAGGGTGTGCTGTCGGTGGGTGCTGATTCGATAGTTTGTACCTTGTCGGATGCCAGATTGCAATTTGCAGATCGCCGGGCTCCTCCCCCTTTGCCTTCTGCTTCTTTGCCCCCTCCCAATCGTCTCCGGGCCTCCACCTCTAACCTCGATGCTTTGTGATGTGCTTAATGTGAGGATAGCGAGGTGATGCAGGCTGTTGTGGTTTGGAGTGTGAGTTCAGGAGGTGGTGGGTGGAGGTTGTTGGGGGACTCTCAGGTGTTGCCCTCTCCTTTCGGGTTTTCTGTTCGCCTTAGAATTTCTTCCATTAGAGTTCTATGGTTGTTTATTTTAGAGGCCTTATTGGGCATTCTATTATTGTCCTTATTACCAAGGGTTTTGGTCTAGTCCCTCTTGTGCTTTTATATCTCTCTTTATTTTATTAATAAATTCGGGCTGACTGCCTGTTTGATTAAAAAAAATGATTTTGGTGCTAAAGAGCTTTAGAGTTATCAATGAAACATGCACATTTATTGGTAACTGATAAGGCTAACTGTCATTTGCAAAATGTTCCAACATCTAACTTCCATGACATTGGTGCCATTGTTTGCTACTCACATTTGTTATTTGCTTCCTTTATTAATAATAAACTTTGTAGCTGTCTACTAATTTTTGGAGTGTATGTCATAGCAACACAACAATCACTTGGTAAGATGAATTTTTCTTAATTATGGAATATAGAACAAAAAAATATGTTGATTAACCATAGTTGAATTGAGTTATAAATGCCAATAATATTGAGCATAAATCTGTGAATTCATAAGTCATTTGAATGGCAATCTTATGTTTAGGAATATGTGGTTGGCTGCTGCCGTGGCCTTCTACTTACCAGCAATCCTTATCTTGGATCTAGAATATTGTTCGAAGGTTAGTTGAATAAGTTGAAGTTTTATTGCCTTTTAATGTTTTTGACATATTGATATCTACATCATTAGTGTCGTAAATAGTGTAATTTGTAATTATTTATCCAGCCCAATTATTCGGCCTGTTAGAATTAGGTTTAGAATAACCTATTTAAACAGATTAGCGTTTGCACTCTAGATACAATTAAAATAATATTCAGTATAATTTTCTACATGGTATCACGAGCTCTCGATCTTGAGAGACTTCCTTCCGCATAAACCCTAGTCGTCTTAATTACAGCAAACGTTAGTCACCTTCATTGTGACTTATTTTTTCTGCCTTCATTGCAGTCCCTTGACCCTGTTTCTGTGCTGTCACGGTTCATAGCACAGTTTGCACACATTTTCCTCCAACCCTAACACTGTTCACGCAAAAAAAACCCATCATCCATTGCTCTGATCACGTCACCACCCCTACCATCAGAACGACCCTAAAATTTCGACCAACCCTTCGAAATTTCATCACCAACCGCCGCTGGATGTGCCGCCACAGCAACCTCCACCTCCTGACGCGTGAAGCCCACGTACGACCCTAGAGACGTTTTTTTTTGCGACGGTCCAGTTTGACAGTTTGTAGATCGGAGGTTCCTCTTTCCATTTCAGGGGCCGTTTTCCAGTTTCGAGCACTTTCGTTTGTGGGTTGTTTGTAGCCTCAAGGCATATTTTTGGTTACAGTTGCTGTTTCTTTTTCTACTGTCATTATTACTGGTTTTTTTGCCTCTGTTGTGGGTTATTTTCGAAGTTCAAGCCCTTGGTCACTGTTACCGACTCTTACGGCACCTTTGGACACATTTATTGTGTTTGTCTTTCAGTTGTTGCATGTTCTTTTCATTTTTGTCACATTTGGCTGACATAATTGCTATTGATTACTCTTTATCATTCACCGAGGATGATGTGAATCGTTTAAAGGCTATACTTGACTCTCTTAGTAAGCCTTCTGGAAGTTGTTCTCTTCCAACGACCGGCTTGAGTGAATGCTCTCGATCCTTTAATGCTTGTGGTAAAATCCTTAAAGATGCTTGGATTTTGGACTCTGGTGCCACCGATCACATGACTTTCAATTCTGGTTTATTTTCCTCTTATACCTCCTCTAAGATGAATTCTTATGTTACTGTTGCCAATGATTCTTAAGCTCGTATTGATGGCTATGGGAATATTAACTTGCAACCTCCACTTCAATTACAGGATGTGCTACATGTTCCCACACTCTCTCACAATCTAATGTTTGTTCGTAAACTCACCCGTGATCAGAATTGTAAAGTAACATTTTTCACTTCTTATTGTGTTTTACAGGTTCTTACCACGGGGAAGAAAATTGGAGTTGCTAAGGAAAAGGGAGGGTTATACTACTTATCTGATGAACCAAATTGTTCGAAGGTACTGGCTTCCTACTTGCAGACCGAGTCTTCTTCTCATTCTGCCGCACAAATTTTGCTTCAGCACAAGCGTCTTGGTCATCCTCCATTCTCTTTAGTTAAGTCTATGTTCCCTTCTTTGTTTTTACATCATTCAGTTGAGTCTTTTAAATGTGATGTTTGTGAGTTAGCTAAGCGTCACCGTGTCTCTTTTACTCCTAGTTCCACTAAAAGTGCTGAACCTTTCGATTTGGGGATCTGCACCTATTTCTAATGTTTCGGGTGCTAAATGGTTTGTGTCATTTATTGATGATTGTACTCGAGCAACTTGGATTTTTTTTATGAAGGATAAATCAGAAGTACCAGAATTATTTATCAGATTTTATCACATGGTGCAAACACAATTTGGCAAAGGCATTAAAAGAATTTGCCCTGACAATGGCAAAGAATATGCCAATTAGAGTCTTTCAAATTTTACCAGTCAACAAGGAATTCTTTATGAGTTTACATGTGTCGACACCCCACAACAAAATGGTGCCGCAGAAAGAAAGAATCGTCATTTACTTGAAGTTGCTCGAGCTATTCTCTTTCAAATGGCAGTTCCCAACTCATACTGGGGAGAAGCAGTACTGACTGCTGCCTATTTGATTAATCGGGTCCCATCTCGAATGTTAGGTAATGTCAGTCCTGTTCAGTTTATGACTTCACGGTTTCCTTCTGTTCCTGTTTTGTAGAGTCTTGAATCTCGAGTGTTTGGTTGTGTTGCTTTTGTCCATGTTCACAAACAACACCGAAGTAAGTTGGACCCCCGTGCAGTCAGATGCATTTTTTTGGGTTAATTATCCTCCCAACAAGAAAGGATATAAATGTTATCATCCTCCTAGTTGTAAGTACCTTATCTCTAAAGATGTCACGTTTCATGAGAATGTATCCTACTTCACCCGTCCTCAGCTTCAGGGGGGAGCCTTCATGATGATTCGGAATCCGAGTTTCTATCCCTACCTGAGTTGCTTGTGACTCCTGTCTTAAGTCCTACTACTAGTCCTACTTCCACTAGTCCTATTATTGAGTCTCCTACTTCTATTTTAGGTCCTCCTTTGTCTTCTTTTTTGCAGGAGCCATCATCTTCGACACTAGCAAACACTAAGGCTGGTGAGCCAATTATGGTGTATCAGAGAAAAAGTAAGTCCGACCTGCTCTAGACACATCCTCAATTGCCTGAACCGAAGGTAGGTACTGAAATTAACCCTCCTAATAGTTCTGACACTAGTGAAACTCCCATAGTTCTGACACTAGTGACACTGATACAGATGATTTACCTATTGGTTTGAGGAAAGGTAAAAGGTCTTATGCCAAATACCATATTTCTCAATTTGTCTCCACTAAAAATCTTTCGGTGCAGCATCAGAGTTTTATTTCAACAGTTGACTCTTTGATAATCCCATCATCTGTTCAAGAAGTATTCAAAGATAGAAATTGGGTCCAAGCTATGGATGAGGAAATGAAAGCACTCAAGAAGAATGGAACGTGGGAAATTGTTGAGAGGCCGGGAGGCAAGAAGCCCGTTGGTTGCAGGTGGATCTATATATAGTCAAGCACAGATCATATGGAACTATTGATCGGTACAAGGCAAGACTAGTGGCTAAAGGACTCACTTAGACCTATGGCATTCATTATGAGTAGGGGTGTTCACGGGTATGGGTCAACCCGCGAACCCGCTTATCCAAACCAACCCAACCCGCATTTTAACCCAACCCAATCAAGTTCGGATCCAACCCGAACCAACCCATTCAAATCCAAAGGTGTTCGGATCGGGTAGCGGATTTGACATTTTGAACCCGCAAACCCATGAACCCAACCCGTTGACGTGGCATGTATATATTTCTTATTTTTTTTGAAAAAAAAAGTACCTAACACAAATTAATTCAATTTTTTATCACAATTATATTTTTTGTTATCGTAAAAACCGAAGCTAAATCTAGTTGGACAGATTTTTTGTATGCAAAGTGTGACTCATAATCCGTCCATTTTTGTTTAAGCTAATATGTATTTGGTGATGGACTTGATTCAAATTATAGATGAATTTTTTAGCATGAATGATGTGTTTTGGAATATTTTTTTAAATACTCAAGTACCACAAATGTGTTGATTGAATTACTTTTTTATTAGAATTTAAAAGTTATTTTTTTTACGTGACCCGCGAGCCCAACCCAACCCAACCCATTGTTGACCGGGTTGGTTCGGTTCAATTTTAGTGTTAAAAGTACGGGTTGGACATTTAACCCAACCCAAAGACAATTGATCGGGTCGGGTATCAGATTTGGTCAAATTCAACCCAATCCAACCCGCGAACACCCCTAATTGCAGGCTGTTGATCGTATTCTTCAATATCTCAAGGCCTCTCTAGGAAGAGGACTATTGTTCAAAAGAGGTGGGAGCCTAACTATGGAAGCTTATACTGATGCTGACTATGCAGGTTCAATAAGTGATAGAAGATCTACTTCAGGTTAATATACCTTCCTATGTGGGAACCTCGTTACTTGGAGGAGTAAGAAACAAAATGTAGGGGCTCGATCAAGCGCTGAGGCTGAATTTAGAGCTTTGGCACAAGGAATCTGTGAACTACTGTGGATGAAGATTGTACTAAATGACTTGAAGATACAATGTGAAGGTCCATAAAGTTATTTTGCGATAATAAATCGGCTATCAGTATTGCTCATAATCCCGTTCAACATGACAGGACGAAGCACATAGAGATAGATCGTCACTTCATTAAGGAAAAGCTTGATAGCGGGTTAATAAATACAGCTTACATTCCTTACACCAATTGACAGATGTGTTAACGAAGGGTTTGCCAACAGAACATTTCAAAGAACTTACATCCAAGCTGGGAATGATAGATATCCATTCACCAGCTTGAGGGGAGTGTTGTAAATAGTATAATTTGTAATTATTTATCCAGCCCAATTATCAGGCCTGTTAGGATTGGGTTTAGAATAACCTATTTAAACAGATTAGCGTTTGTACTCTAGATACAGTTGAAATAATATTCGGTATAATTTTCTATTGTTGGTAACATGGGTGGAGTGGGAGCTTGCATTATGTAGCATTACGCAGCATTACTGGTGTAACTTTTATTCCCAAACTTGCACCTACTGAAGGACAAAGGCCTAATAAAACATTTGGCTTTTGTTTTCATTAACTTCATTGAACCGACTCCATTTATCTTTTTTTTTCTCATCCACTTCCATTCCAGCAATACTACCCAACCCATGCCACTGAAATGGTTTTGCTTATTACACCAACACTATAGAGCGTATCAATATCAGTATTACGCAGCAATGCTGTAGTGGAGTTCTGTTACAATGAAAGGAGAAACGGTTACAGAGGAGAAGGAGAGAATAACAGAAAGAGGGAGTAGTTCAGAGGTAGAAATGAGACTTATTACATTCAACATGCCTCACTACAAAGTCACTCCACTATTTATACCAATTGCTAAGCACTTCAGTTTGCTGTTTTGCTTCCCTGCCAGCTGTTACTGCTTCTCTTCCCTCACTTGAACTTAACATTGTTCATTCATTACAGCCACCTTCAATCTTTGGAATGAAACCCATCATGCTGTATAGTTAAAACCATTGACAAATGATTGTTGGATGTGCAACTTTAAAAAATGGTTTAGTATATGTTGTGGTAATGTTAGTTGAGTTAAGTTGAATGTAGCAAGAATATCTGTGAATTAGAAGGTAACAGCAACTTTTGGGGTATTTATTGATGTGTGTGAATGTGAATTTCATAAGCTGGCCCAAGAATTGACAGCTGAATTACATCATGGTCACATTTGGAGCTAATTGAGTGATCTTTTTCATGATGATTATAGTTATATTTTGGAGGATCTTTATTGCTATTTTGATCACAGCGCATGGGCCAAAGGATTTGATTTTCTTCCTAAGGATGGTAAACATGATATGGCCTTGTTATGGTTATGGTTAGAGATTGGATTCTGAACAAGGGATGAGTTATACAGAATTTACTTATCAGTTATTACAAGGTTATGATTTCTTGCATTTGTTTCAGAATGAAGGTGTTAATGTTCAAATTGGGGGTAGTGATCAATGGGGTAATATCACTGCTGGAACTGAATTGATTAGAAAGATATTGCATGTTGAGAGCGCTGTTTATGGTTTGACATTTCCTTTATTTTGAAAAGTGATGGTACAAAATTTGGTTGTGCAATTTGTTATCTTCATACAAGTATCAGTATTTTTTCTCTGTTCCTGATACTGATGTGATTAAATTTTTGAAAATTTTTACGTTTTTGGATATTGATGAGATAAGTAAGTTGGAGGAAGAGATGAAGAAACCTGGGTATGTACCTAATACTACTGCTCAGCGGAGGCTTGCGGAAGAAGTAACCCGATTTGTTCATGGAGAAGATGTTTGAGTGAAGCTCTTAGAGCGACTAATGCATTGAGACCGGGATCTGAGACAACGTTAGACTGGAAAACTATTGAGGGGATTGCTGAGGATGTACCGGCTTGTTCTTTAGCTTATGATGAGGTTTTGAATCAGTCATTGGTTGATCTTTCTGTTTCTTCTGGTTTGTTGATAGCAAGGAGGTCTTTACTTGAATAATAGCAGAGTAAATAGTGAAAATAAGAGGATTGAGGCTGCAGATATTGTGGATGGTAAAGTTTTCCTTTTATCTTCGGGGAAAAAGAACAAGGTGCTGGTGCGAATAGCTAGATAGGATTTATTTGATGAATATTCTTTGGAGATTTATTCTGTAAGTTTGTTGTATGCTTAGTAAACCTTTGATTTTGGTGCTATGGAGCTTTAAAGTTATCAATGAAACAAGTGTGCACCTACTGGAAGGACAGAGGCCTAATAAAATATGTGTTATCACTAACATCATGTTGGTCATCAGAGGTGGAGATAAATCTTTGTATGCTTGAGCTTGAGCTTGAGATGCTGAGAAATGAAGGTTTTTTTTTGGTAACCCCTCTTAGACTGTTTACCCACTTTGACAAAACTAACCATTTTACCCCCAATTTCCGGAAATACCATTCTTTGAGGTATTTCCGGAAGCAAGTTTATTGAAATTTTCTGGAAACACCTCAAAAGAGGATGATTCCGGAAGCAAAAATGACTTCCGGAAATACCTCTTTTGAGGTGTTTCCAAAGAACTTCAATAAACTTGCTTCCGGAATCATCCTCTTTTGAGGTGTTTCCGGAAAACTTCAATAAACTTGCTTCCGGAATCATCTCTTTTGACATAATTCCGGAACACAAAAATGACTTCCGGAAATATGTATCATAGGTGTTTTCGGAAAGACTGAAAAAAATGACTTCCAGAAATATGTATCATAGGTGTTTCTAGAAAGACCGAAAAAAATGCCTTCCAGAAACACTTCTTGATAGATAATTCCAGAAATTTAAAAAAAAATCAGTTTTCATTTAAATTTTGGTAAAAAAGTGAGGAGTATTTTGGGGATAAAATGGGTTACGGGGTAACAAGGTCTAAGAGGGGTTGGGTATCATTATAATCGATAATATTGTAAGGGTTGGATACCTTTTGTACTCCCTATTATATATACTTTCTTCCTTATAAAAAACAATCAGTTGCCTCTTTTGACACCCGTTTTCGCCGATTTTGGCGTAAAATCGGCTAGCCGAGGGCCGAAGGTTGATTCCCGTCGGCAAAAAATAGAAATTTTAGCTGCTTGGGGTCTAAATTGACTATACATGACCACATGGCTAAGATAAACAGCTGAGGTGCCTACTCGGCTGACGCCTGATTGGCCGAGGTAAGACTCGGTCGAGACAAATTGGTTTGACGTGGCTACTAAGTCTATATAGACTTGGAGGCTAATACTTGGTCTTAATGTGTTCATATAATTATTGTGAACACCCAAAAATAATTAGGTCGTAGGCCGAGGGCTAAATGAAGAAGGCAGTGGAGGTGAAGTACTGAGGCAGGTCACTAGACAATGATTTTTAGAGATAATTGCTTGAGAAAATGATCAAGGGAAGTCCTCGGGGCATATCACTAGACAACTCCCCGAGGAAGGGCTTAGCCCGAGGGGCAATGAGCGAGATCGAGGGAGAGTACAGCCTCAGCCTATAGAGTGCCACGGCCAGGGTAGGCTCGGGTGCCTGAGTTACTGTCTGAGGACGAAGGTTAGCTGAGTAAACCAAGTGGCTAAGGTAAGGGGTTTTTACTTGGAAGGCACGTGAGAGACATGCACGAAGATAGAACGTGGGAGCAGTTGAAGATCAAGCGAAGGAGCGAAGCCTTGAAGAGCGGAGTGAGGGAGGTCACCTCACTAACTGTGCTAGGAACAATGATAGTCGTTGATCTTATATTGATCCAACGGTAGGCAAATGTTGGATGTGTTAGTGGCCGACGATGGCCTATGTATATAAATAGGAGAGTAATTGTACAGAAAAGAGAGACATCAATCAAATCAAACTCTACGTTTATTTTTTACCTATCTTCTTTATCGCATTTATCTTTACGTTTATGCATTAGCCAGTAGTATAATCCAACCCTCGCAGTCCCCTCTCACCTAACCTGGCCCTTTCTAGAGGAGTCAGGATACCCACAGTCAAGGAGCAGAGTTCCCTCCTTGGCGCAATCGCTTGAAGAACAGAGAAATCAAAGAACTTGCTCAAACCCTTGGCCTAATCCACGGCTAGGACCTAAGAGTTTGAACCAAGGAACAACAAATTGGCACGCCCGGTGGTACTAGAACAGGTGAACAGACCATTGAGTTTAATTTGCCTGGACTAGAGTATCATTGGCGTATGCACCTGCGCTCTGGGAAAAACCTAAGTATGGATTCTCCGTCTGCTTCAAGAAAGGTAACTGCTGCGAAAGGCCGAATCACAGAGCCAGTAGGTGTTTCAGGGAATACTATTGCAACAGTTACTGCAGAATCGAATGAACCGCCTCACCAAGAGGAGGAGCCTGTGGTCGTGACCACCTCATTCATTCGGCAACAAATTGACATGGGGATACATGATATAATGTACCAAGTGTCCCAACAATTGGCTGACATAGTTAAACCTATGGTGCACATGAAGTGCAACAGGCCAAGGAATTGGAGCACAGTCAGACAACACAAGGTGGCAGCCCTACCAACCCCATTTTCCCTGGCCAATTACAGGGAGGACATCCTACTTCTCTGGGAGGCACGCATCAGTCCCTACCATACACCAACCCATGGGAGGTATGCATCAGTGTTCACCGAGTGGGAGTTTGATTGGGCTTCAGCAAACGTTCTCTCATCAGGTATGCCCTTCTCCTGTGATTCCTCAGCCCAGTACTTTTGCCACTGCCAACACTGGGGGGCAGTTTTTGACGAATGTCACTAATACGATTTCTCTTCAACAAGGACAAGTGCAATTGGCCCGAAGGATGCCCGAGGCAGTGGGCTCGGTGGGTTTGCCGCAAGGACCATCCTGTGAATGCTCTGTCGCGGCTAACTACCCAGCCTACGCAGGGGGCAAGCCTTCGCCCCCGGAATCAGGGAATGACAAGATCAGTGGGTACTGCCCGAGTCGACAGCCATGGGCCCAGAGCTCACCTGGCTCGACAAGCCTACCTCCTAGTCAGCCGTACCCTAGAGCACTCAGTACCTACCCGACGGGTTCCTATATGCAGACACAGATGAATGTCGCTCCGGTTGAGCAGCCATGGAATCAAGTTCCACCTCACCAAGGTATGCAAACATCTGTACCAGGAACTGGCCCTGTTAACCTGGCCCAAGTAGTGCCTGGGCAGCCATGGACAAACGCTCCACCTCAGGTACCACCGCAGCCAGGGGCGCAGGGTCCCCCAGATACATTGTGGCGACCAACGCCTCCACCTGAAAGACCATCAGGGGCCCAACTCCTGGATCCTAATTTGATAGCTGACACTACTAAGAAGTTCTTCGACATTCAGCTGAAATCGCTTGATAGACCGGTGTACGGGAAGCCTTACCCTGAGTGGGTGGATAGATTGGTGCCTCTGCCCAGAGGATTTAAAACCCCTGACTTTGCCACATTCTCCGGGGATGATGGTAAGTCTACTATGGAGCACATCGGTCGATTCACGGCCCAATGTGAGGAAGGAAACCCGAATGAATTCCATAAGTTGCAGTTGTTCCTCTTGTCTATGACAGGGATTGCCTTCTCTTGGTATTCTTCTCTCCCACCTGGTTCTATACAGACCTGGGCAGACATGGAAATGTGCTTCCATGACAGATTTTATTGGCCACAGCCTGAAGTTACCGCAGCCGATCTCATAAATTTACGGCAGAAGGTGGATGAGGCAGTGACTGACTTCATTGAAAGATTCAGAAAGATGGCCGGAAAGTGCTCAGTACCCTTTCCAGAATCTCAACTTACTTCTATGACCATCTCTGGAATGCACCCGCAATTGAAAGAAAAGCTTGTGGGACAAGCTTGTAGTGACCTCACTAGCCTGGCTTTTAGGGCAATCCAGATTGAACAATTCATTCATGAGAAGAAGCAAGAAGGAATTGACGGTGAAATAATCCCTATGGATGATTATGATGTGTCTGAAGATGCATCAGATTACCATAGTGATTAGGCAGCCAAATGGCATGGCAGCCGAGACCTCGTCAACTAACAATGGTGGCTACACTTTTTGACAATGGTTTTGGCGCACGGCTTACCATTTCCTTCAACAAAGGGTAAGTGGAAGTAGCCGATTCAATGGAAACGGAATACCAATCCAACAAGACAAAGTGTGACGACACTTAGCAGTACCACATCGGCAACGTAAGACTACTATCTGCAAACGCGGCGTCTTACTTACGTTGGTGTTTCCTTAATCGGCTGGAACGCACAATACTGGAGGGGGGCACCTAGCAGTGTTACTTTGACATTATGAGTCTACTGTCTGCAATCCCAATTGTACACACACTTGGGCGCACCTAGCAGTGCCACTTTGACATTATGAGTCTACTGTCTGCAATCCCAGTCAGACATAACTGGGGAGCACCTAGCAGTGTCACTTTGACATTATGAGTCTACTGTCTGCAATCCCAATTGTACAACACTGGGGGGGAGGGGCACCTAGCAGTGTCATTGTGATATTGTGAGTCTGCTGTCTGCAACCTCAGTTATTCCAAAAGACTAAGTTTCCATATGCACTACAACCATAGTTGTTAAGTGTAAGGAGTTGGCAGAGAAGAAATCGGTTGACATAATACATCCTTCAGCTTCCTCTTATGGTCCTCAGCTAAAGGATGCAGGGGGGCATTTGTTGACACCCGTTTTTGCTGAGGGCTACTCGGCTGGCGTAGAATCGGCTAGCCGAGGGCCAAAGGTTGATTCCCGTCGGCAAAAAATAGAAATTTTAGCTGCTTGGGGTCTAAATTGACTATACATGACCACATGACTAAGATAAACAACTGAGGTGCCTACTCGACTGACGCCTGAATGACCGAGGTAAGACTCGACCGAGACAAATCGGCTTGACGTGGCTACTAAGTCTATATAGACTTGGAGGCTAATACTTGGTCTTAATGTGTTCATATAATTAATGTTAACACCCAAAAATAATTAGGTCGTAGGCCGATGACTGAATGAAGAAGGCAGTGGAGATGAAGTACTGAGGCAGGTTGATCAGCGGTCGTACGCGGATCAAAATAATTAAAAAGGATTAAGAATGTAGTACAAGGTGAGAAACCTTGGTCGTCTCACAAGGATCTCTAATACTAAGATTACCAGAATCAGGAACAAAATTAACAATAAAATAGGGGGGTTTGTTTATGAAGAAAGCGATTTGTGTTGGGGGTTTTATCAAATTAAAGAGACAATTGATTCACCGGTTTCCGGGTGCGCGTCTCGAATTTATCACAGGTTCTAAAAACAAAAATTCATTTAATTTCAAATTCTCAATTGACATAAACTAACTAAACAAGCGCTAATCAGTTTATACGAATTCACACTGTTTCGAGCAAGCGCCGAAACAATGGGTTCAATCGGTCACGGGAGCGGACATGCGCCGTTTCGAACGCAACCAATATCATAACGGAATTCTAATCAATCCCTCTATCAATTTCTACTCGAATCAATTAATCTAAGCAATCAAGTAATTCGAATAATCAAAAATTACGAAACAGAATTGCATACAAACAAGCGTCATACACAACTGAAACGCGTTTTGCAATAAAAACAGAACGATTACTAAGCAGAAAAACGAACTGAGAAGATTGCATACATTCAAAACTAAAATCGAAATTGATAGAGATGGAATGAAGGAAATTAAAACGAAATTGTATTAAAACATTAGATACCGAATCTCAAAACCCGTAAACAGCAGTGTTACTTTGACATTATGAATCAACCTGGGAGTTTAGGCTTCCATGGAGGTTAGAGCACAAAAGTTTTGTAAAGTGAATGATAATGTGTAAGATAGATAAAACGGCTGCTAACCAGCCAAATCTATAAGACTAAAACGAAATACCTAATCACTAAATGGGCTATTGGATAAAAGCCCGTTAACAAATTAATATTCGGTCCAAAACCCGTTTTACACAGTACTGCTTCGGTAATTCGCAGTTTTCACCTTCAAGACTTCAGAATTGGGTTTCGAGATCAACAGAAGAATTCTAGCTCTGTTCCTTAGCTTTCCAACGCATGCTCGCACGCCTCAATCGGATAACCACAGCCAAAGTTATGACCTGCAGAGCAGATAGGGGTCAATATGCACTAAAAACAAGAATTAATCAAGAAATTACTATATTGCTCAAATAAGACCCAAAATCTAGAAACGCGCTAAGACTTAAATATTAGACAAAGAAAACAATCAAAAATACAAAGTGCAAAGCTATAAAGAGTGCATTAGAATGCACTGATCAAATTCCCCCACACTTAAGCTTTTGCACTCCGGGAAAAACACACAAAACAAGACACAAAAACAATACATGAATTTCCAATGAACCCAAAGAACGCAAAGTCATAAGAGAGATGCTTTTCCTAGGCTTCAAGGAGAATGATAATCAAAGATAGCACTTAATTGCAATCAAGGAAAACAAGAGAATAGAGCACCAGAGAGTGAATCACAAGTGATGAGTCCTCACAGGGTATGTATAAGTAATGCTCTCAATCACTCAAGTGTCTAGGCTTGTGTTTACTCTCATATATATAATAAGCACATCAATGAAAGTTAGTACTACTACCATATGCTTGACAAGATTCTGACATCCACACTTAAGAACACATGCACATAAGATCAAAAGGTCTTTATAAGGGTTGTAATGGGGCCAAGGTCAAGGTGGGATAATCCTAAGGGGAACTAGACTAAAAAGAATCAAAGATGATAAAGAAGCAATGAAAATCAATTGTAAAGTGAGCATGAGAGGGTCCAACTTCAACAAAGTATGATGAATTTCTCTATTTTGATATACTTCTCCACATAACTCTCTCTACACTTTCATTCTTCTTGAAACAAAAATTAAAAAAATACACACACTTTTGCTTTTCAGTTCAATCCGCTCAACCACACCTGTGAGTTGTTAAATTTTTGCTTTTCGTTCGATCCTTGTGTATCAAACAAAAGTCCTACCCCACCATCTTCATTTGTTGCAGCAACAACAATCCAATGTTCCCTCTTTTTATAATTTTTTTTTTGTACAGTTTTGGATTTCAACTTTCATTTTTAGTATTTAATCCCATTTTTCAATATAAAAAAATGGAAAAGAATACCAATTAAGTTCAGTCATTGACAGTCTCTGCCACTGTTTCATGTTGATACGACGTCGTTGCACCACCACTTAAAAGCTTTGGCTTGAGCTTCCTATCCCACAAATCACTAAACAACGTGGCGTTTCCACCCCTTCTCTTAACCTCAACCACCGCCATCTCCGTAGTCAACCGAAAAACCTCAATCCCAATTCCAAAATCACCATTCAACCCTTCTAACTCAACTCCACATCCCTTCTTCCACCTCAAAGCCATTCCCTCTGCCACTCCCACTTCTTCCACCACTTCCAAAAGTCTCTCCGGCGCCTCCCTCAACACCAACCGTTCCAACCCCTCCGATTGCCCAAATAAACCAGACAAATCCAAACCCGAAGAAAACAATATAATATCAAACGCATTCAAATCCAAAACCTCTAGCCCATCACCTTTAATCCCAAATCCATGTTCACATCCATAATCAAAATCCTCTTCATGAAATTTCACTTCCTTATACCCTTTTTTAAACCACGGGTCACGGGTCATACCATCAACGGTTATTCGGGTTACCGGGTTTGCATCGAGTAATTTACTTAAAAATTGACGGAGCTCTAACGACATCCAACGTGGACAACGAAATTCACCTTTGTAGATTTTCCTATACATTACCATTAAATTTGGATCGTTAAATGGAAGGTAACCAGCAGCAAGAACAAATAAAATGACACCGCATGACCAAACGTCTATTTTAGCGCCGTCATAACCTCGCTTAGCGAGAATCTCTGGTGCCACATAAGCAGGAGTTCCGCAAAGTGTATGAAGTAACCCGTCGGGTCGGATCTGATCACGAACAGCACTTAACCCGAAATCTGAAACTTTTAAATTTTCGTTTTCGTCGAGGAGGAGATTCTCTGGTTTTAGATCACGGTGGAATATACCGTGAGAGTGACAGTAACCAATGGCGGAAATTAATTGGTGGAAATATCTACGGCTGAGATCTTCGCTGAAACGACCTTTTGCGATTTTTGCGAAAAGTTCACCGCCTCGAACGAAATCCATTATGAAGAAGATTTTTGTTTTTGTGGCAAGGACTTCGTGGAGACGTACGATGTGAGGGTGGTGAAGACGACTCATTATGCTGATTTCACGTTTCACGTTGCCGGCTAGACATGTTCCGGCGAGTTTCTTTTTGTTTATGATTTTTACGGCGACGCTTTGCCCCGTTTGTATGTTGCGTGCGTAGTAGACTTTTGCGAATGCACCGCAACCGACTACCCTTCCCAATTCGTATTTTCCGAAAAGGGTTGTTAGCTCCGCTACCTGTTCGATCTCCGGCATTGTTGCGCCGCCACAGCTACCAGAGAACGAACCCAAACTATCAAAATAGGGGAATAAAATTCAAATTGCTTTTCTGTTCAGGGAAACTGGTTTGCTACATTTTTATTGGTTTTAGATTTTTGGAAAAAAAATGGTTTTCAGTTTTTTTTTTCTCTTTCCGGTGAGGCACGGCAGTTTCGGGGAGAGAAAGAGAATCCAAGAAATCTGAGGTGTTGTGATTCACACGTGTAGTCGTGCACGTTCGTGAGTTTTATAGATTTTGCCACGTGTATATATCATGGTTTCTTTTTCTTTCTGCGGTAGAAAATAAATAACTAACTTAGCACTACTATTAACACCTCCCAATATCCAGGATACACATCCTTAGATCGTTAAAAGACAAAAACACCCTCAAGCTTGACAATTTGTCATCTATAATGAAGAATGCTGGGAACCTTGATCACTCACTCTCTTCATTCATTGCTTCGTCTAGGTGGGAATAGGCGAGGTCGTCCGACTGGGTCCTACGGCCTAGTCTACGTCAGACTCAGGCCAGACCATACTTTTATTTAAATAGACCAGATAAAGACTTTTTAAAAAGCCTATTTAGCTAAAAAGGTCAGACCACAGGCCATAGAAAAAGTTTTTTAGGCCTACTAGACCGGCTTATTTAAGTAAATATAAAAAATGTTTTTATTAATATTATTGTTATTATAATAAATTTAGTATATTGTGTTAAATCATAATTTTTTTAATATTTTTTATTAATTTAAACATATCAACATACATCAATTTTTTGACATATTTAAAGTTACAATATAAAATATAATTTAAATTAGATCTCATATAAGAGAGAACCTAATTTCATTGACATATTAGTTTCTTAGTCTATTTACAAAAACATACACCAGTCAAAGGTCGTAGGCTTTCATAAAAAAAAAATGGTGAAATAGGCTTTTAAACAGGCTTTCAATAAGGCCAGACCAGACCTAAAAAATGAGCTTACGATAGGCCACAGGCCAGGCTCATAAGGATGGAAATAATGTCCTAGATGGAACTTGGAAGACTTTGGAAGATTTTCACTACAGGAATTTTGGGGACTTCCGGCAGACAAAATCTGTTGGAAATGGCCAAAATCCGTCGGAAATTGGGCATTACCTACGGATATTTTCCGGAAATTTGCCCGTAGGTAACGATTATCGGCGGATTTTCCGCCGGAAATTACCGGTCGAAAATCCGACGGTAACTACTCAAAATCCGCCGGTAATTACCTTTTAAAATTAGCCGGTAATTTCTTAATTCCACCGGTAATTACCTTTTAAAATCAGCCGGTAATTTCTTAATTCCGCCGGAAAAAAGAAAAAAACCGCCGGTAACATTTTTTTCAAGAAAATTAATTTAAAACGAAAAACAAATATCTGCCGGTAATGTTTTTTTTATTTTAAAAAAACAGTTTTTTTAATTCGTTTATTTTAAAAAATAATATTATTTAATTATCTTAACTTTTTTTAAACATATTTTTCATTTCGTTTATTTAATGCAAAAATAAATATTATTAATTTTATAATATAAATATTTATTATTTAAATAAATACTAATTAAACGAGAATTGAATAATGCTTTAAAATGGTAAAATTTCCATAACATCCATAAAAGTACAAATTAAATATCTATTACAAAATATAAATTGAAATATCCAACAATTGAAATTAAAATATCTAATAAAACGACTAAAACTGCTAGTCATAGTAGCGCCCAGACGAGTTGTTGTTGGGGTCTGGATTTAACCGTATATCAAAATCACTGTTGAGGTCTAGATCTATGTTGAGCTGTTGCTGGGGTTGCTCGGGCTGGGGCTGCTGCTGATAGACAAACAGATTCCTTCCAAGCAAGTAAAGCTGCTCAACTCTCCTCAGCGGGATCAATCTCAGTGCTGCCACTACTCTACTGAGTTTCACGGTACTCGGTCTGCCAATCAGAGAAACTTTCCTGAAAGCAACAACCAATAAATGAATAACCATTAGTATGTAATATACAATATAATAAAAACAATATATAAATCTAAATAATAAACGTTATTTACCTGAATATTCATTGACCGGTCTTCAACATATTCACCCGTCTTCTCTCGCATATGAAGTTGGCGATGTAACTCAGGCAAAGTAGGTGGCCTACCAAGGATGACCTCCTATATATATAGTTATTATTTAATATTATTATTTAATAAAATATAAAATACGCATGTATAATATAAATTTAATCAATTGTTAAATTTACCAAAGTGATAACTCATATTTATATGAGTTATTTATGCTCCTAGCACTTAAATTCATGCAAGTTCCCAAGTAATATTTGAGTTTAGTTAGCAATTATTAGTATTTAAGAGCAAGGAAGGGATAAAAACTGTTTTTGTTATCATTTGGCACATTTGGTGCCTGTGTGAACTTTTTAATGTTTCTGTTAATGTTACAGCGTCAAGCGCTATAGCGCTTGCTAGCGGTGGGCCAGCTGAAGATCAAAAGTGAAAAGTGGAATCTTGGAGCCTACCACTTTATGTCTTGTCAACGTATATTTTCCCTGTGCCTAGGACTGTGCAAACGTTTTTTAGTGGCTAGAATGGACACTTGGCCACTTGCTATTGAAGGATCACTTTAGTTGGTGAGATGGTCACATCTACTTTTTGGAAAAAGCTACTTTTTGAAGTGGAGAAAAATAAAACAAATATATCTATCATCTTCTCCATATCATTCCAGATACCATGCGAGACTTAGAGAGTTTTTGGGGAGAAAAGCTTGACACCATTTTCATCCTTTGACCCTCTCCTTCAAGATTTTGTTTTTCAAGTGAAGATCATCATTCCAAACGCTGTGAAGCTGTGCTATAGCGTCAGCAACCCGTCTCATGAGAAGGAGTCCACGTAGTGCATCTTTTGCAACCTTGTTTCTTATTTTCATTTTTGGTAATATGAGATTTTTGGTTTGTATTGTGTTGATGATGCTCATCATGAGCTAAACACTTAGTAGTTGGATTGCTTTAAGCTTTGTAATGACTCTTTAGTATTGTTAATATAACGTTATGATATTTGCGTTTCAATCTTTGCGCTTTTATGCTTTCAAACTCGTTTTGGGATTGGCCAACTGAAATGGGTACATTCGTAGGTACAGACATGGTCTACGATTCTAACTCAAAGATTGATATGAACGAAAGGTTGGTTAAAGAAATTTAATCAATTTTTGCTTAACTCTAGACATAGGGGAGCAATAGTTCATAAGGTGAATGCTGTGGGTTCTTTATTATACAGGGGTGGACTTATTTAGAACTTAGAAATAAGAGTCTTGTAACAAAACCCCGGAGTCCGTGACCGAAAGGCACAACATCATTTGCTACAGCACTTAACGCTATAGCATTTGACGTTATAGCGCATCACTATTGAGAAATTACTTAGCAAGAAGTAGTCCAACTCATACTCTCATACTTAAACTTTCTTTACTATCTAACGCAATCAACTTTATTTTCATGTCCAAAAACTTGTTATTATTATTTTGTTTGTTTTACTAATTTGTTAACTACTTAAACTTATAAATTAACATCAATCCTTGTGGGTACGATATCTATTTATCATTATATTACTTGTTGCGATTGTGTACACTTGCCCAAACTATTTTCCCACAACACCAAGCGTCTGTAATGTTCAACTGTGTTGATAGAACCACCCGTGTTTATGCAACCACATTTCTCAGAAGCACGGTTCTTCTTGGCTTTCTCACATTTTTCTTTATACTTCTCATCGTTCCATTTCAGTTGGAGCTCGTGCCAATCTGAATCATCGATCTACGTCGGCTGCTTATTCTTATTACGGTGGTCCCGGAGCATTTCAGAAAAGCGGTGAGAAGCTCTTTTGTTGAATGTTCTCTCAACTTCCTTCGCCTCATCTGGGTACCATGCCATTTTTTCCTATTTAAACAAAGTTAATTAACTTGTTTGTAAAAACAATTAATCAATTCAACAAAATTAAAAAATTAAAAATTAATTAATTTGTAAAAAAATTTACTCTGAAAGTATTCCACATCTTGGAATCCTTATCTTTTTTGACCTCCGTCCAATTCAGCCAGGGTTTAGTGTAATTCGCTTTGATGATGTTTGTGATCGTGCTGGATACAATCCTCCCAGGAGTAAACATGTACATAAAAAAGATAAATTTTTAGATAATAATTTATATTTAAAGTTTTAATAAATTAAACAAATATCATTAATAAATTAATAAATACTTACTGTTGGCCAACAACCTTCTCTACGATACGACCGTCGAGCGTAACCTCAACCACCTCATCATTAATGTTATACCCGCGTATCCCATCTGCATCTGGCGGGGGTATGACAGTACCGGGTGGAGGCACAAATGGGCGACTCAGCGTACTAGGTCCACTACCATCATCTGTACTAGGTGGAGGCACAAATGGGCCATTAACAACGACACGAGTTACACGACGACGACGCCCACGTAAAGTAGTAGAAATCTTCTTCCCAGTATCAGTCGGTGGTATAGGCGGGTCATGAGGTGGGTCATGATCAGATTTTGATCCTGATGATGCCATGACTGTATCTATATATATATATAATAAGATGAATAACATACATGATGAATAACATACAAATTAATTAATTACAAATAAGATCATCTAATTAATTAGAATCCCATTCTTTCTCGAAATCACCATCATCACAGATGAGTGAATTCCTGATACACCGACGTGATCGACTGCATCCTCATGATCTGTATCTTCTTCTTCATTAACTTCATCACCAGTGTTTGGCTCATCACATAAACGGGTAATTGGTTCAACTTCAATCACTTCATTTACAATGGACATTCATCCATTTGATATGGCACGTCTTCTACTGTGTCATCATTTGTCTCAATGCGGCCTCTTGGTTTTGTCTTAATTGCGACACACCAACCACGCCGATCAGTCTGTGTTGATGGATAAGAGACATAATAGACTTGTCTCACATTTTGTGCAATGACGAACAGATCATACAGTTGATATCTACTATTCATTTTAATGTCCACTCTATTTGTCTTTGGATTAAACTTTGTTCCTCGAGTGGACGAATCAAACCAATTACAATAAAAAACAACTACCTTTTGACTATAATCTAGATAAGGGTACGCAAGTTCATATATGTGTTCAACCACACCATAGAAATCATCTTCGCCTCTCCCAGTGACACCATTCATGCAAACTCCACTATTGACTGTTTCTCTGCCCTCTGTCCATTCCTTAGTGTGAAATTTGTATCCATTGACAAAATATGTGTGCCATTCTTTAACAAATCTTCGAGGACTGTCAGATAAGTTCCTCAAGTGTTGGTTGGAAGGAGTCGGCGGGAGGGAATACACACGTTGCCTAAACCACATTGGAATATGCGCATGAATATGACCAGAAGATTGTTCTTCACTTACTGCCTCTGATGACAAGAACTCCCCAATAAGAAATTATTAATTGTTACACAACTGTGTACTTTAATTTATTAACTAATTGAGATAGCTAGGTCGAGAAATACATACTCAATGAATGGTTGGACATCAGTACAGTTTATCAAGACATGAACACGGGCTGAATTTAACTCTTCTTCTGTTAGCCAGTGAATTGAATCCTTTCTAGACTGACGGCCAGGTAGACAAAAGACAGACAAAGCTAAATGATGTCTTCGACATTCAATTTCTATTTCATTTCGACTATTTTTAGGAGCAAGATCATTCTTGAAATAATAAGAACAAAAATGAGTTGTTTCACGGTGTAAGTCAGAATAACATATCGATCCTTCAACTCTAGTTTTATTTTTAACTGATCTTTTTGAATCATCCATGAACCTAGAGAAAATGATATGTTAATAATCATCTAATCGAAATTAATGATATATATATATATATATATATATATATATATATATATTAAACTTCTTTCATATATATATTAACTGACCTTTCAAACAGATACATCCATCTGTATTGGACAGTCCGCCAAGTTTAGCTTCATATGCGAGATGAACAGGAAGATGCTCCATAGAATCAAAGAAACCAAGCAGAAATATTCTCTCCAACTTGCATAAGATAAGTGGGATGTCTTGTTCCATTTTTGTTAGATCATCCGCTTTTAGCGTTGCAGAACACAAATTCTTAAAGTATTGACTTATTTCAATGAGCGGATTCAAAACGTGTGTTGGCAACAAACTAAAGGCAATAGCTAGGAAGTAAGCACTCCATGAATACATGACAATCATGGCTCTTCATCCCATGTAACCTCCTATTATCCACATCAGAACATCTTGCTAAATTGGAAGAATAACTGTCTGACATTTTCAACTCAAAAATCCACCGATACACTGCTTTTGCTTGCTCCGTAGATAAAGTATAATTGGCTTTGGGTTTCAGTGTCCTACTGTTTGCTTGCTCAACCAACAACAAATCCTTTCGCCTGCAGTAATGATCCACGTCCTTCCTAGCATTCTCATTGTGTTTTGTTTTACCTTTCATGTTCATAACAGTGTTAAATATGTTATCAAAGAAATTCTTTTCAATATGCATTACATCGAGATTGTGTCTCAATAGATTATCTTTCCAATATGGAAGTTCCCCAAAAATAATTTTTTTGGTCCATTTATGCCATAGTCCATAACCATCTGGACGAGAAACAACACCCGCAATGACTTCTACAGGGAGGATATCCTTGACACTGTTCCAAACTTCTTCTGGTGTCAGCCTACGAGGAGGTCCAACTGTTTTGTAACATCCCTATTTTCGGTTAATTTTGTTTTATGAAATTAACTAGCGAAGCATTATTTAATTAAATAATAAATCAAGTCATGGACATATTAAAAGCGTGAAAGCAACATTTAATTGTTAATTGTATGAATTATGCGATTGAATGTGTGATTGATTGTGTTTGAGTGGTTAAAAAGGGATTTAAGTGAGAATTAGTGAGCCAAGGGTAGTTTGGTCATTTCCCCTAGTTTGGAACCTCAGCTCATTAAAACACCACAGGACAACCACACATGCATTATTTGTCTAATGGTGTGACATGTTACTTGATTTATTGATTAGAATTGAGTTTAGTGAGAATTAGAATAAAAAGGGCAATATAGTTATTTCCACCTCACTAATGCCTTCAGTTGAAAAGAACCCAAAACCAGACATCACTCACACACTCAAACCCATTTCAGAATTTCAGAAAGCAATAGAGAGGGAGAAAAGAGAGTGAGTTGCGAAGAGGAGAAGAGAAGGAAGAAGGGAGAACTCCTTGAATCCTCAATGCATGTAAGTGTTCTACAGTTCATTTTTCTCCATTTTTCAGCCTCTTTCCAATGACACCAATTTTGTTGGCTCAATCTTCCTCCTTTCCCTTACACCATTTTCGAGCTTGAAGTTCAATCCTAGCCAAAATCTGAAAGTTTGCCTTGCATGTTGTCTATGGAAGCTTGTAGGTGGTGTGTGAAGCGCAAGGTTCAGTCTTAAAGCTCATAAGCTAATCACATTGCGAATTTAAGGAGAGATTGGAGTGTTGAAGTTTCTGTTTTCGAAATTCTTAATGGGTTGGTTTTAGTTTTGAAGTTTTGGACGCGTATGGTACGAGTTCGTGAAGTTTTGGAGTCGTTGAACTTCAAAGTCTCGGGTGTTGCGTGATTTTCATCACGATTGGTGAGTTCTATACTCGCTTAGGGATTTTATTTTCGAAATACTGGTTGCATGTTCAGTTCGTGCGTTTTCGGGTCAAAACCGTTTTTACAAAAATTACGTTTTACACGATGATTTATATGGTTGATTGATTAAGTGAATATGTGAATGTTTGGACTGGCCTTGATGAATGTTGGGACTGAATTAACGTGTAATGATGTTCAGGAATTAATCAGAACGAATATTGGAACGATCGGAATGGCCAAGTTTACATGAAAAGTCACCGTTTTTGGCATACTGATGGACACGCACGGACCGTGCGCCCCTGAGGCACGGTCGTGCGCCCCTGAGGCACGGTCGTGCGCATCTGTCTGTAATTGCGCATGAAATTTTCTTAATGCGCACGAGTCGTGCGCCTTAGCGCACAGAACGTGCGAATGTTTCTGTCACCCCTTTTGAAAATACGTCTTAGGCTATTCCGAACGGTTCCAATTGCATTCTAATCCCTTCCCAAACCCTATGTATTGAAGAATAACCCGTAATTCATGGAAAACACGTCGGTATAAATTGAGGTAATAAGAATGTTTTAAGTTAAGCTAAATGAATGTTAGACACCACATGTGAGGTCATGATTAAAGTTTAAGTGGACTAAATGTCCCTTGAGGTTGAGGTTATGTTATGTTATGTCAAGTATAAGAGACGGCCCAATGCGGGTGTATTTATATAAATTATAAATTGAGGTCTAGGGTGACGACCCTATTGAGGTTAGCGTACTAGGGGAGGGGAAGTCATGAGCCCTATGAACCTAGGCCCCTTGAGGTTTTCCCGCAGTTTATGGTAAGCGAATTGGGTTCACTGGAAATATAGACAATCATTCACGGTGATATGCTAAGCAATGTTATCAGGTTTCACGTGGCTATTATTTTTAGCTACGATTTATGAGACGCATAATGAATCGATGGAGTTTTAGTGAGGGGTCTCGATAGGACTCACTGAGATAATGTTTATCTCACCCTTTATAATTGTGGTTTTTACAGAGAAACAGGGAAAGGCAAAGGCAAAGAGGCGCGGCTAGACGTGATGTTCCGAGGATATGTTGCAGTTTTAATTTATATGCTTATGCTGAGTTTCCCCAGTTGTCTTTGTAATTTCGATTGTATGACTTATACACTGTTAAAAGTTGTAAATCGTTTCCGCTACTTATGTTCTGGATGTTGAACACTAGGGATGCGACGGGTTTATGAACATGGAACTTAAGTATTTTAAGTAACTCTATGTTATGTTATGTATTGAGATGGCCGTTTGATGATTATTCATCGAAGTTTTTATTTGTGTTCAATATCTAGGACAGGAAGTTATCTCTGATGTATGCTAAGTTGTGAATTTTAGTATTTCTACAAGTTAGAAATATTAGGGTGTTACATTTTGGTATCAGAGCAGTTCAAACTAGTCAGACTTAGAGGTTAAGAGTCTTTTACGTCTTCTAAGTCTGATTCTTCTTAATATGCTATTAGACATTGAGCCATATCAACTTAACACTTTGTGCATATTTCGCATAATTATGGCTGGAAGAGGTAGGAGAAACCCACTTATTAATTCACATGCCGAGTGGATGAAAAATGTAATTGAGAATCAGCAAAAGATGATGCAGGACATGATGTAGATGCATCAGCAACAGATGAACCAGCAGCAGCCTAATGTCCAACAACCTCCTCCGGAAGATCCGAATAGATCTTACTTCCGTTTCCAAAAGATGAATCCCCCAAGTTTCAAGGGAGGGCCTGATGTGATGGTGTCTCATTACTGGTTGGACTCTATGGAGAAAATTTTTAGAACTCTGCAATGCAGCGAAGAAGAAAAGGTACTCTTTGTAGCTCATATGCTCGAAGAGGAATGCTCATGAACTGATGGTGAATCAGGGAACTCCTATTACCTGGTTTAACTTCAGGGAATTGTTTATTGGACATTTCTTCCCTCCAGTGATGAAGCTAACTAAGCAGACTGAATTTGTCAATCTCAGGTAAGGAGATATGACGGTGGGTGAATACACCGCCAAGTTTGAGAAGTTGTCTCAATTTTATCAGTTAGCAAGGTATGCACCGAATGATGAATGGAAGATGCAGATGTATAAGGCGGGCCTCCGTGCTGATGTAGCCCAAGGTCCCAGCCCTTATGCTATGACCAACTATGCTGCCTTGGTGCAACAAGCTTATATTGCCGAAGCAGATCTCAATAGATTGTATGAAGAGAAGAGAGAATACTGGAAAGGAAAGAAGAAGGTAGCTGAATCATCGACTCCGCTAGCAAAGTCAAAAGGTAACTTTTACAAAGGAAAGCATGCACAGTCGTCTGACTTCTCAAAATCCCGCAAGTGTTCCAAATGTGGAAGACCTCACAGTGGTGAATGTCATATGGGTTCCAATCTGTGTTTTTATTGCAAGAAAGAAGGTCATTATGCTCATGAATGTCCATTGAGGAAGAGGAATAGAGATGAGCAAGCCACTACAACTCAAGGAAGGATCTACACCTTAGATGCTGAGAAAGCCAAGCCTTCTGATAATCTACTGAGGGGTAATGGATCTCTTTTCAATAGCTCCGTCAGTATATTATATGATTCAGGTGCTACTCATTGTTTTATTTCTCTAGCATGTGTTGACCGGTTGGGATTAGCCTTATCTTCGCTATCCGAGCCGATAACTATCTTGACTACTGCCAAGGGTCGTGTCCAGACCCAGTCTTTATGTCAAAGCTGTCTTCTGGCCATAGGAGACAGAAACTTCGTAATAGATTTTATTTGTTTACCTATGAGAGGTATGGACGTCATTTTGGGTATGAACCGGATGACGGCAAATCATGTCACCATCGACTGCTTCAACCGAACTGTCAGTTTCACCACGGAATCAGTTGAACTACCAAAGTCAAATTTTGAAGCAATTGTATCCTTCACATCGGCACGTCAATCCTTATTTCAAGGTGCGGAAGCTTATGTTATTATGTTGTCTACATCGACTGAAACAAGTTTAGATCTATCTTCTGTGCAAGTTGTTAATGAGTTCTTAGATGTGTTTCTAGATGAAGTTTCTTCCTTACCTCCGGATCGTGAGGTAGAGTTCTCAAAAGAATTGGTTCCGGGCACAGGGCCAATTTCTATTGCTCCATATAGAATGTCTCCTTTGGAGCTTAAAGAGTTGAAAACCCAACTTGAAGAATTAATTTCAAAACAATTCATTAGGCCTAGTGCTTCGCCATGGGGTGCTCCTGTGTTGATCGTCAAGAAGAAAGATGGGATCATGAGATTGTGTATTGATTACAGCCAATTGAACAAGGTGACTATCAAGAATAAGTATCCTCTACCAAGGACTGACGATTTAATTGATCAACTTCGAGGTGATGCGGTATTTTCTAAAATTGATCTAAGGTCGGGGTATCATCAGATAAAAGTGAGAGCCTTAGATATTCCGAAGACAACTTTCCGTACTAGATATGGACATTACGAGTTCGTAGTGATGCCCTTCGGTCTAACTAATGCTCCCGCGGTATTCATGGATTACATGAACCGAGTTTTCCACCCGTGCCTAGATCAGTTTGTGGTGGTATTCATTGATGACATCTTGGTGTATTCAAAGACCATTGAGGAGCATGTTCATCATCTCCGCATTGTTCTGAATGTACTCCGAGAAGAGAAGTTGTATGCAAAGCCATCTAAGTGTGATTTTTGGATGCCTGAAGTAAAATTTCTGGGCCATGTGATATCCCAATCAGGTGTTGCAGTGGACCCCAGTAAGATTGAAGCTGTGGTAGACTGGGAACAACCATCTACAGTCACTGAAGTGAGAAGTTTCTTGGGATTAGCTGGGTATTATCGGAGATTCATTCAAGGATTCTCTCAGCCGGTCCTTCCACTCACTCGGTTAACTCGCAAGAGTCAGCCTTTTGTATGGGACGCTGACTGTGATGAATGTTTTTCAGAATTGAAGAATTGTTTGACTTCTACACCCATTCTAATTCTTCCAGATCCGTCTATGGGATTCCAAATTTACTGTGACACCTCTGGTAAGGGTTTAGGATGTGTCCTTATGCAGAATCAACACGTGGTAGCTTATGCATCCAGGCAATTGAAGTCTCATGAGGAGAACTATCCGACGCATGATTTGGAGTTAGCGGCTATTGTGTATGCACTAAAGATTTGGAGACATTACCTGTATGGGTCTCGTTTTGAAGTCTTTAGCGATCACAAAAGCTTGAAGTATCTGTTTGACCAGAAAGAATTGAATAATAGGCAAAGAAGATGGGTTGAGTTTCTGAAGGATTACGACTTCGAGTTGAAGTATCATCCCGGGAAGGCCAATGTTGTAGCTGATGCGTTGAGTAGGAAATCTATTCATACTGCAGAATTAATGATGCATGAGATGGAACTGTTAGAGTCTTTCAGAGACTTAAATTTGAATGTGAAGCAAAGAATGAACCGGTTAGTGTTGAGTCATATCCAGATTTCAAGTTCATTGAGAAATCTGATTCGCTCAGCTCAAGAGAATGGTGTGGAACTGCAAGCTCACAGAAGGTTACCAAATTTTACCGAAGATAGTGATGGAATTATTTGCTTCGACGGTAGAATTTGTGTGTCGAAGGATGATGATATAAAAAGGCAAGTGTTAGAAGAAGCACATCGGAGTCAATACTCCATACATTGAGGTCTAGGGTGTATTTATATAAATTATAAATTGAGGTCTAGGGTGACGACCCTATTGAGGTTATCGTACTAGGGGAGGGGAAGTCATGAGCCCTATGAACCTAGGCCCCTTGAGGTTTTCCCGCAGTTTATGGTAAGCGGATTGGGTTCACCGGGAATATAGATAATCATTCACGGTGATATGCAAAGCAATGTTATCAGGTTTCACGTGGCTATTATTTTTCGCTACGATTTATGAGATGCATAATGAACCGATAGAGTTTTAGTGAGGGGTCTCGATAGGACTCACTGAGATAATGTTTAACTCACCCTTTATAATTGTGGTTTTTACAGAGAAACGGGGAAAAAAGGCAAAGGCAAAGTGGCATGGCTAGACGTGATGTTCCGAGGATATGTTGCAGTTTTAATTTATATGCTTATGCTGAGTTTCCCCAGTTGTCTTTGTAATTTCGATTGTATGACTTATACAGTGTTAAAATTTGTAAATCGTTTCCTCTACTTATGTTCTGGATGTTGAACACTAGGGATGCGATAGGTTTATGAACATGGAACTTAAGTATTTTAAGTAACTCTATGTTATGTTATGTATTGAGGTGACGTTTGATGATTATTCATCGAAGTTTTTATTTGTGTTCAATATCTAGGACAGGAAGTTATCTCTGATGTATGCTAAGTTGTGCATTTTAGTATTTCTACAAGTTAGAAATATTAGGGTGTTACATGTTTCAACATTCCCCTTGATGAATCCCTATTTTGACTTTCTAAATGGATGATCGCTAGGTAAAAACCCACGGTGCGAGTCAAACCATGGGGTTTTTCCTCCATGTTTAAGAGTAAAAGCCTTTGTGTCAACCATGCAATTCGGACACGCCATCGTACCATGTGTCCCCCATCCAGACAACATTCCATACGCAGGAAAGTCATTAATGGTCCCTCATCATGAAATTTTGTCTATGTGTTGCATCATAAGTTAAAACACCATTCCACAACCTTTTTAGGTCCAATCAAAGGTTGCAAATATATGTCAATACCCGCTGTTGGATTAGTTGGCCCTGGTATTATAGCATTCAAAAAGATGTAGGGTTTAGACATACACATTTCAGGAGGAAGGTTGTATGTGGTAACAATAACTGGCTAACAAGAATACGGTGTTGCTGACGCTTGAATATATGGTGTGAAACCATCAGAGCATAAACCAAGCCGAACATTGCGCGGATCATTGGCAAAATCTGGATGAATACGATCAAAATACTTCCAAGCTTCACCATCAGATGGATGACGTAATTCACCAGAATTATTTCTATTTTCATAGTGCCACATCATTTTACCCACAGTTTCCATTGAAGTAAACATCCTATTCAACCTTGATATAATCGGCAGATTGAACATTGCTTTCCTTGAAACTTGTTTGCGTTTGCTTGTCCCTTTCCCACTGACACGATACCGTGGCTATTGACAAAACTTGCATTCCAGCAACTCTCCATCATTTATGCCAAACTCATTGTTATAATAGATCATGCAACCAGACACACAACAATCAATTCTTATGGAATTTAAGCCAAGCTTTGAAACCAATCTTTTAGCATCATAATAACTCTGCGGCAAAAGTCCTCTAATGGGAGTTGCATCCAACATCATTTTAGTCATATATTCCAAGCACAATTCCGCAACATTAAATTGAGACTTAAGACCCAACAACCGAACACACATTGATAATTTAGAGTCTTTAGATCCTTCAAATAATGGTTTATTTGTCTCACTCAAAAACATATAAAACCTCCGAGCTTCCTCGTTTGGAACTTCTTTAGCATCATATTGTGGTTCTTCAAAATCTAAATTTACACCGACAGCATCAGATATCATCCCCTGAACAACATCAAACGACTGATATCCCATAGTCATTGGATTACTACTTGATGTGGCAGCTTCTACGACTGGACTTGATGTGGGACCTTCTACTTGGACAGGAACATTATCAACCGCAGGAACTCTAGCTGCTACCTCGCCATGACGGGTCCATATCCAATAATTTGGCTTAAACCCATTATTGTACAAATCAAGTCGAACATCACCTTCATTTTTTATAGATCGAAACATACATTTGGAGCAAGGACATCTAATTCCACCTTGTCGCTCAAATTCTTTTTGACGCTTAGATAAAAGAACAAACTCTTCGACTCCTTGCACAAAACGTCGCTTCAACCCAGCTCTTCCAGGATACATTCGATCATACATCCAACTACGGTCCATTTTTTTGTGGATGTTCCTAATATATATACTACAACATATATCATATATGTACATTGGAACAATAAACATTTGTATTTTTATTTTTGACCAAATATACAAATTTTAATATTTAATAATATTTAATATCACATAATATTATTTAATATCACATAATATAACACATTATATAAATATTTAATAACTCTATTAATGTGTTACTAAATAATTAACTCTAATTTTATTTTAATTAATAAAATAAATAAAATAACTACAATATAATTTGTTTTTAGTAAATAGTAACATTTTATATCATCTTAATTTTACTTTTTTAACAAATATATATTAATAATTCGTTTTTATTATCTAAAAAATATAAACAACAAATATTAACTACAATCAAATCTAAAAATTATACAAAATAATTAAAATATATTTTGTTTTTAGTAAATAATAACAATTAATATTATGTTATTTTTACTTTTTTATTTTAACTGATATATTATAATAATATTACAATAATTCCTATGTATGTTATTTAAAAAACATAAACAACTAATAGTAAATACAATCTAAACTTATCTATTTATTTTCCACAAATACTTTTAAACTAACAACATCAAATAAGCTTTTTTTTAGTACCAAATAAAATAACAGTTTTTACTAAATACTAATAATAGCTATAAGTTGATAACTAACCGGTAGTGAAAATAAGTCTCTGACTTGACGCTAATTCCTACACCTTCGAACAAACTTTCACCCAAACTCAAGCAGTTGCTAAACAAATAATATCAGAACTAGTAACTAACTCATATTAACAAAAGCTGTCAAATATAAAGTATATTTTGTAAAGAACATACCTTCAAAAAAAATCTGGAAGCATTTGATAGAGAGAAGAAGAGAGAATTCGTAGGGAGGTAGAATTCGTAGAGAAAGAAGAGAGAATTCGAGGGAAATGAAGAAGAAGAGAGAATTTGAGAGAAATGAGAAGAATGGTGCAACGGTTGGATTTCGGTTTCAGAAATCCGAATGCGCCGAAAATCGAAATTACCGACGGATATTTTGTTTTACCGGCGGATTAATTTTCAAATTTTGAAATATCCGCCAAAATTCGAATACCGGCAGATTAGTCCAATACCGGCGGATTTGGGGATCCCGCCAGAAAATTACGTTACCGGCAGATTTCTCAATTACCAGCGGATTCCGATTCAAATTTCGAAATTGACGGATCCGCCGAAAAGCAGCATTACCGGCAGATTTTATGTACCGTTTGATCCTGTGCGTACTGGCGGATTTATCCACCACAAAGGGTCACTACCGGCGGAAATTTAAACGGTTGGATTTCAAAAATCAGAAAAAAAATCCCCCGGTAATCGTCATTACCGGCGGTTTTAATTTTTTTTTGAAATTTTATTTTTTCGGGAGAAATCCGCCGGTAATGGTACTAAAATCCGCCGGAAAATTTCTGGCGGTCCCGTATCCGCCGGAAATGTCTCCAAATCCGCCAGTAATTTACCGGTGGCACCATTCTGCCGGAAACCACCAAAAATCCGCCGAAAATGTACCGGCATATTTTTTCCGCCAGAAAAAATCTGCTCGTAATACATGTATTTCTGGTAGTGTTTGAGTAGGTTGAATTTGAATTCAGAAACTCATATGACGTGTCTCCAGAAACGCATAAAATGCGAACAACGGCTTCCATCTCTTGTGTTCTATGTTTTCAATTTCAAAACATGAGCACTTCTCTAGCTTCCATTTCTCTTCAACATGAACAAGCTTGATAAAATTGTTGTGGACGTGTTCACGAATGAAGTGGCAGTCAATATCTATATGTTTGGATCGTTTGCTGTAGGTTGGGTTGCTAGCATGGCGAATAGCAGATTTGCTATCACTATAGACAGCAGTTGAGGCAACATAAATATCCAATCAGCGAAGTAATTGTCTAATCCACAATAATTCAGAGGTGAGGGTTGTCAGTGAGCGATATTCTACTTCAGCTGAGGAACGAGCAACAGTTGTCTGCTTCTTAGACTTCCAACTAATAAGAGCAGAACCCAAAAAGATACAAAAGCCAGTAGTTGATCGTCGAAAGGTAGTACAACTACCCCAATTAGCATCACAGAATGTAGACAGTCGTAGAGATAAGGCAGCAGGGAACAAGAGTCCTTGGCGTGGTACAGTCTTCAGATACTGTAACAAATGGTGAACAGCTAGCAAATGAGGTGTCCTAGGCTTGTTCATGAATTGGCTTAGCCTGTTCACAACAAAGGCTATATCAAGCTGTGAGATTGTAAGGTAGATTTGGCTCCCAAGGAGCCTTCTATACATGGAGGGGTCGGATAAAGGCACTCCATCAGTGTCATTGAGGGTCACAGTATAGTCCAAAAGGAGTGGGGAGGGGTTTTGAACCAAGAAATCCAGTGTCATCTAATAGTTGCAATGTATATTTGCGTTGATAGATGGAGATCCCATGGGAAGAATGAGCTATTTCCAGTCCCAAGAAGTAATGCAAATCTCCTATGACCTGTAAATTGAAGTTGTCTTCAAGCAGTTTCCTTGATTGAGTGGAGGTTAGTGTTAGGACCTGCAATTAAGATGTCATCAACATAAACCACAATAAGGTTGGCCCCAGTACCCTTGGTAAACATAGAATTGTCAGCACTACTGAGGAGGAAACCATGTTGAAGGAGGACAGTGGAAAACTTGGTGTGCCATTGTCTAGAGGCCTGTCTCAGGCCATACAAAGATTTATTGAGCCTGCACACCAAGTGTTCTCCTTTGCTAGGATAACCAAGAGGGAGGTGCATGTACACCTCTTCATCAAGGTCCCCATTTACGAAAGCATTATTAATGTCCAATTGTAACATGGACCAATTTTTCTGGGCAGCAATGGCCAGCAGAATCCTCACAATGGCAAGCTTTGCAACAGGAGAGAAGGTTTCTGTAAAATCTATCCCAAAGGGAGACCTATCTTCCAAATTAGGTGAGGGAGTTCTGTTGATAAGATATGTAGCTACAGAGACACATTCTCCCTAGTAGGTGAGGGGAACAACAGCCCGAAACATTAGTGATCGAGCCACATTCAAAAAATGCCGGTGTTTTCTTTCAACAACAACATTTTGTTGTGGCCTATAAGGACAAGAAAACTGATGGAGAGATCCCAAGTTCTGCAAAAAATCTGTTAGTGAAAATTCTCTAGCATTATCAGTCCTAATTGCTTTAATGGTTTTGTCAAATTGGGTTTCAACATATTTGAAAAAGGTTTTGATTAGTTGGGGGGCATCATATTTGTGTTTCATTAGCAGCACCCATGTGAACCTAGAGTTGTCATCTACAATAGTAAGAAAGTATTGGTAGCCATCATGTGTGTGTTGAGAAAATGGGCCCCATGCGTCACAGTGAATGAGATCAAATATAGGTGGTGAAACATGATGATGTGCAAGAAAGGACAAATGTTTTTGTTTGGCTAGAGGGCATATATTGCAAGCATCAGAAGTAAATTTAGCATTTAATGAAAAAGGAACTTTATTGCTAAGAGCTTGTAAAACAAAATCTGACAAATGGCCCATACGAGCGTGCCACAGATTAGCTATATCAGTGAAATTTACAGTAGCATTACATGTAATAAAAGGACTTGGTAGTAAAGAATTACATGAAGGTAAAAAATCTATAGCAGGTGCAATGTGTGGAGGGGAACGACAGTGAAAGGAAATAAGCCATTGATTAGGCCACATCTTCCAATCACCCTCTTGTTTGGACGATCCTGTAGGATGCAAGAACTGTTATTGAAAACAACACAACCACCGCCTCCTCGTTTCAACCATTCACTCCATCCTCAGTGCTCTCCTCCCCGCAAACCTCGCCTGACCCCACCTAAACCACCCTACCAGTTCTCCTCCCTTTCGCCACTCGCACGCCATGATTGGAAGCCCAAACCCTCTAACTGACCTAACCTCTTCCACACCAAGGCCCACACAATGAAGACAACCCCAGGGCTTCCTCCACCTCGGTCTGGCCTTTTCCTTCTCTTGGTGACTATTCTCCCCCCTGCTGATCGACTCCCCACTTTTCACTCAGTCACCCTGCATCCCACTCAGAGGGCTGCCCTAGTTGTTTCGCTCTTGAAGCCATCGATTCGGCCACCGGCCGAACTGCCATCGTGTCTGTGTCTCCCGTTGGATTGCGATGACCATCCCTTCTCTGTGAAGCTCTTTTCTTCTCATCCAGAAAGGGCCCTCCCTCCTCTAGCTCAGGTGCTCAATCGACCTCCACGGAAATCTCCTGATTCAGGTACAATTTCCAGTGATGGTTGCAGCTGTTATATCACTCTAGACTGGGGTTGTGTTGCTGTTAAGATGTTTGATGAAATGCCCCTTCCGGTTTTTTGCAAGCACTTGATGTTTCTAGACTCTTTAGTGTCTGACCCCAATTTTTGTACCAACCCCACTTACTACTTGATTCCTGCTCATTGGCTTAGCACGGGTAAAATCGAGACCGCGAATAATCGAATCGTGCCAATACAAGCCAAAGAAATGATTCGTTATTGGATAGAAACAAAGACTGTGCATTCTCATCCTCTAATTTCCCCTAACCATGGGTGGATGAAATTGTTAGGCTGGGTCTTTGGCTATAGGATTTGGGTTGACGTCTCTTTAAGCCTTGATCATTCTATGTGTATTTCTACCTTAGTTTATGCTTGTTTAAGTGGTTGGGGAATGCCCCAATCCATACTGATGATTATGGTTGTAATGTTACCTCTCTTTTTAGCAATTGAATGAAGCTATTTTATCGTTAAAAAAAATACAATGCACCAACAGATATCAAGTTCGCAGTAAATTCAGAAATGTGTAAGACCTTAGTGATGACAAAATAAGGGCTCAAGGAAACAGAACCAAAGCCAACCACCCTAACTCTTTGATTGTTTGGTAGGATGACATAGGTGTGAGGTAAAGTAGTGTATGTGTGAAATAGTTTAATGTCTATACAAATGTGTGTAGAGGCGCCTGAATCAACTATCCAAACAAGAGTGAAAGATTTAGGCAAACGATCAAGAACAGAAAGGTTGATACCAATACATAAAATACCTGGTTTGTCACTCTCGGTGACAGAGGAATTGGCCATCTGATTTTGAATGTAAGTCATGATTTGTTTATACTGCTCGGGTGAAGGTGTGGTTAAAACAGCTTGAACATTGTTGGCAGTGCCTTTGAACTTCTTATGATCGGGGGGTATCCATGTAGCTTGAAACACTTATCCTTCACGTGACCAAGAATACCGCAATGACCACAGAGAGGGCGTTCTTTCTTGGAGGAGATTGCAGCAGAGGGTTGAGTAGAGGTTTGAACCGCACAAGCTAGAGGCGTGGTTGTTGGTAAAGATAGGGTTCCCACAGCCCGTTGCGTTTCTTCTTGAGTCAATAGAGGAAGAGCACCACTGCAGTTGCAATCATTGTGAGGAACAAATTCAATGAGTTGTTCCCAAAGGGTTTTGAGCTTGTTGTAGTATGCGTTGACAGACGAAGAACCTTGCGAACAATTGACAAATTCACGACGGAGTTGAAGGATGTGAGGACCATTTTGTTGTTTGAAGCAGGTTTCAAGATCAAGCCAGATATCGCGAGCAGTGGAGGAGTAGACGATGCTCACAGCGAGTACCTTTCAAACAGAGTTCAAGATCCAAGATGCAACGACATTGTTGCATCGCAGCAAAGAGGGAATTGAGGATCAAAGTCCCGCGGAGGAAGAATCGTGCCGTCGATGAAGCCGATTTTGTTCTTGGAGCTGAGAGCCCAAGTCATCGCGCGTTTCCACGAGTTGTAGTTTTCTCCATTGGAAGCGAGCACATGCACAGCAAGAACTTGACCGGGGTTATCAAAGTGATAAAGGAAGAATGGATTCATGTGATTTGGAACGATCACTGTTGTTCAGAAAATGTATTGTGCAAGTGTACACAGTCTTTAACAAGTAATATAATAGAAAGTAGAGATCGTACCCACAGGGATTGGATTAATTTCTAAGGTTTAGTTGATAGTTGGATTAGTGATGAATAACCAAGTAACAAACAATAATATTGGATGATACAGAAAGTAAACAAGTTAAATAAAGTGAGTTTTAAAATCAAGTGAGAAAGATAGTTGGAATGCTTTTTACTAAGTAAATCACTTTTGATAGCATTATGTTATATATGATGCTGAAGCACTTGATGCGGGAGAACCACCAAATTGTCCCACTGTTTGAAGCATTTGGAACATCATGGGTTTAAATTCAAAATGTGTTGCATTTATGTGAGCCCTGACTATGCTAGTTTGCATGTTTTGAGGATCAAACATAGCACAGTCTCTCATTGGTCTATCCTGTCATTTATCATACCTATATGTCCCATGTTGATGAATTGTTGTCTGTGTTCATCTTCAGTTTCATGATGTGACCCTGGATGTCCCCTACCTGAGCCATGTAAAGAACCTCTGCCTGAGCCCCTTCCTGAGCCTTGAGCAGAGCCTTCACCTTCTTCAGCCATTTTGTTTCTACCACTGCCTCTGAGTCTTTGTTTTTGAAGTTTTCGCAACCTTCTAAATCTTCTTTCTATCTCAGGATCTAATTTGTTTTCTGGTGATTTGATCATGTGCATATGCTATGGCATCTAGTGCTGTAGCATTCTCACAAACAAAATACCAAAGTAATATAATCACTAAATTACTATAAAGCTAATCAATAAAAATTAATGACAATCCCCGGCAACGGCGCCAAAAAGTTGTTGTGCAGAAAAGGTAATTTTGCAAGTGTACACAATCTTTAACAAGTAATATAATAGAAAGTAGAGATCGTACCCACAGGGATTGGATTAATTTCTAAGGTTTAGTTGATAGTTGGATTAGTGATGAATAACCAAGTAACAAAAAATAATATTGGATGATACAGAAAGTAAACAAGTTAAATAAAGTGAGTTTTAAAATCAAGTGAGAAAGATAGTTGGAATGCTTTTTACTAAGTAAATAACTTTTGATAGCATTGTGTTATATATGATGCTGAAGCACTTGTTATGTTATATATGATGCTGAAGCACTTGATGCTGAAGCACTTGATGCTGGAGCATTTAGGTGCTGGAGCACTTGGTGCTCTTACAATGGATGTTGTAGCAATTGATGCGTGCATTTCAGGAACTAACGTCAGGGTTTCATTACAAATCTTATGTCTAAGCTCTAAATAAGTTCACCCATGTATATGAAGTACACACAATATCACTCTATGGACTATGCTATCCTATGTCTAGGTTTTAGCATGGATTTAACAAAGTTTCCTTTTATTAAAACTCTTATCCATATTAGTTCTTGAGTTCAAATCATAAACCATGTCTGTATTTATGACCCTACTTATTTTAAGTGATCAACCTCAAAATAAGTTTGAAAGAATTATAACACTAGAACTAAATTGCACGCATCAATATAACATAATAACCATTTAGAAGTTCATTACAAAGTTTAAGGCATTCCAACTAAAGAAGTTTAGTTCATACTAGGCATTATAAGACATATATAAACAGAAGTAAAAATGTTCATATATTAGATAAAGCAAAAGGAATACAACAAAGTAAAGATTCCACGGTTGAATTTCCTTTGCATGAATCTTCCTAGCAATGCTCTAGCATTCTCCTCACAGCATACAATCAGCACTAGCAAATGTGTGGAAATAAAGAAAGAAGTTGTCAATTTCCTTCTTGCCTTCGTACAAGAGAGTGTAAAATAAATCTAACAATCTATCTAAGTGAGTTTTTCTAGATTCTTTTTGAATGAGAAGGTGAAGTTCTTTATATAGGCTCCAAGAATGAGGTTTCCTTCATGAGGGGTTTTGCTTGGAGAAGAAGTTTGATCTTTAATTCCATGTGCTTCAGAAAGTAAATTTGATCTTTGCTTCATTTAAAGAGAAGAGGTCCTCTAATGAATGGACAAGTGTCCCTAAAAATTCAACTTTGTGAGCTATGAAGTCTTCAAAGGAGGCGCCGAAATATTTTTGCACATGGGCCACTTGCATCTGCCTCTTGAGAACGCATCATGACGTCATCATTTGGGTGCTTGGCCATTTTGATGTTCCAAGAGTGCTTTGGGCCTTATGGTTTGTTCTGCATGCTGGGGCACCCAATGCTGGGGCATGGCAGTGTCACCAATGCTGGGGCATCTAATGCTGTAGCATTTTGAACAAACACATACCAAAATACCAAAATATATGCAAAATGCTAAGTTGCTTGTAAAAAACCTTCTTTTGATCTTGAATGTTGTTATTCCTCTATATTCCTATTTAATAAAAATTATTGCTAAGAATTTCACAATTGTTTAGATTTAGATGCGTAAATAACTCTATATAAAATAGAGTTATCAATCGCCATGGATGAAGGAGGTGAAGATCAATGTGACAAATCAAAAATCAGAGAAGGAGATTTTGCGGAAGGAACCATAATTTCTTACTGATACCATATTGAATGTATTGATCGTCGAAGAAGAGAGAAAAATGAAATTCATTGAAGATCGAGCTGAATGAATATAGAATACACTGAGATTAGTCTCTTATACAGCTGAGAGCTAATCTAACAATCTCACAATTAACTAATGGGAACTCAACTAACTTAACTTGCTCAACAAACTCAACTAGAAAAGAAAAACGGAATAAACCAACTGAACTGATAAAACTAAGTAAAGTTACAAAGGGAACTAAAAGGACTAAAGTGAAAATATAAGAAGCATTTGACTTGTAATAATCTTCATATGTATCAAGGCCTTGTAATGTTAATTTCAGCTTTGGACACATTCCTTCACAAGGAATTTTTCTACCATCCCCTACTTCCATCATCTACTTCATCCTCTTCTCTGAGTAACACTTGTAATTGTTTATTAGCACACCTATGCCCCGATGTAAACCTTTCATCATATCGATAACAAAATCCCTTGACTCTCCTATCTTCATATTCAGCTGGTGAAAGCCTTTTAAATCCCCTTCCGGTAGTAACATTTACTTTATTGTCTTTGGAAAAGTTGCTGCCTGAAGCATTTCTGGTGGTAGAATTTCGATTATTGGGTTTCCAAGTTGCTGTCCGGTTGTTATTATAAGGCCTAAAATTAGGCTTAGTACCGGAAGTATTGTTGTTTAATCCCTTGGCCAACAAAGTATTTTTTTCAACAGCCCTTTGGGCATATTCCATCAACCCCGGTAAAGTATCCATTGGATGAAGTTTTAATTATGCCTTGATCACATCGTTCAATCCATTCAAGAATATTCCCTTCAAATGAGAGGAATCTACATCCTTTAGGGGTCCTGCATACAATTCAAATTGTTCCTGGTATTCTTCTACACTCCCAGTTTGTTTGAGGCTCAACATAAATTCAAAAGGGCTTTCAATCACTGATGGTTGGAAGCGTTTCAGAATTGCATTTTTGAAATCTTCCCATGATGGTAATGGAGTTGTACGTTCCCATCATTGAAACCAAGCCAAAGCTTTTCCTTCCATGGCCACCATTATTGCTTGTAATTTATCCCTTTCATTCACCCCTTTTATTTCAAAGAATCTTTCAGCCTTATTAAGCCGTCCATACGCATCATTTCCTTCAAAGATAAGAATTTCTAATTTACACCAATGCTCTTCATGCACACGTGGGTAATGATTCTACCCATAGTAATTATCATCATCAAAACTATCCTCGGTATCTTCCCATCCATCATATGGTTGTTCTTGCTCAGCTTTATTGCGCCCAGTTTGGCGTCTAGGGCAGAAAACTGCCATCGTTGCCTTGGTAACTGCCGCACCTATGAGGAGGAATGCGCCTAGGGCGCCTTGGCGCCTCTTGTAGGGCCTACAGTGAATTGGATAACTGCTGTACCAATTCCCGGACAATATCTATCTTTCGCCTGGCTTCTTCCCTTACTCGTCCAGTTTCTTCTAAGCGTGCTTCCATGTCTCCTCTTGTAGTAACCATCAATTTTCCAGGAAGTAACTTCTTTGAAACCAGTGTTAGAAACTGGTTTCACAATGTAAATGAACACACCAATAAAATTGTATTATTATACAGAATTCTGAATTACAATCAAAGTCACACACTAGTCACAAGAATGATCTCTAGAGAACATATGAGAGTCTCTAGTATCTCCCAAGTCCCAAACTATATTATATAACAAAAAACTTTTGACTATTCAGCTTCTTCACTTATTTTTTGCACCAATAACAATAGACTAATAATAACAATAACTGCAAAAATAAAATAAAACGAGCATCAAAACAAACATTGCACGAGAGTGCCAAGGACACGCGCGTGACACAACGAGCATAAAACTTTTTTGGATTTTCGATTACTCAGACAAAATTAGGGTATGACATATTCTATGCTAATTTAGCAAGAAAGACAAAATTCCAATTTCAATGATGAGCCTAAAGTGCTGGCAGCACCAACAGGATATCAAGGTAGAGGTGGCACCAGAGGTAGAAGTGATAGAGGAGGAAGATCTAATGGTGGAAGAGGAGGCAGGGGTACTAAGGTCTTCTCACATTGTGGAAGAACTGGCCACACTGTTGATGTATGCTACAAGAAGCATGGTTATCCTCCACATCTTCAACAAAGCAACATCAACCATTGCAATCTCAAGCACCAGGAAACTTAGGATTCACACCAGAACAACATATGGCCATACTAGCACTCCTTCAAGGCTCGAACACACTGCCTGTCAACCACTTTACCACTGTGAAATCAGGTATTATCTGTGCATTACCAAACTCTAAGAAAGAAAAGTCCTGGATCATAGATACAGGAGCCACCATTCATGTTTGTTATTCCAAACGACTATTCAAATGCATTAGGAGAATAAAACCAGTTGTAGTTAGCCTACCAAATGGAACACATATTATTTGTGACCTTGTAGGAACCATATACTAGGATGATAATCTTGTACTTAGTGATGTCTTATACATTCCTAAGTTTTCATTCAATCTTTTATCTATCCCTAAACTCACTGATGATATTGAATGTGATGTGAATTTTAATAGAATGAAATGTACGATACACTGCTAGAGCTTTAATTTTTCAATCAAAATTACAAAAAGTTTTTTGGGCTCATGCTGCGAGCCAAGCTGCACATATCATAAATAGGTTGCCAACCAAATTCTTATCACAACAAACCCCTTTTGAGGTACTTTTTAAACACAAACCAGATTTGGAACTATTAAAAGTCTTTGGCTCATTGTGCTTTGCTAGCACACTCAAAGCTAATAGAAAGAAACTGGATTCTAGATCCAGGAAGTGCATCTATTTAGGATTCAAAGCGGGTGTCAAGGGACACTTACTTTTTGATTTGCATAGTAGAGAAATATTCACATCTAGAGATGTGAAATTTTATGAAAATATTTTTCCATATTGCTCAAACTCAAATGCAAAATGTACACCACAGTATGAGTCAAATACTTCTGATTACTATGATTCATTTCCTTACAATGATGACCTTCACATCACTGATAAACAAAGGCACAATCCTAACAGTGATGAAAACTTGACAAATGAAACACAAAATACACCAAACACAGAAAGTCAGAACCTTGAAACTGATTCAGAAACCTTACCCAGAATTCATGATTCAGCTATCCATAATTCACCAGAAAACAACCAACCAGTAGATGATGATCTAAGAAGATCAACTAGAATTAGAGAGGAACCCACATATCTTCAAGATTATCATTGCTCACTTCTGAATAATACAATCCACAAATCTGAGTCATCAATCTCCTCATCAATATCTAAAGGTAATCCATATCCCATTTCTAATGTTATTTCATATGACAGATTATCATTGGCTCACAAACAGTATACCATAAAATTGTCTACAATAATTGAACCAAACTCATATGAAGAGGCAATGTGTGATAGCAATTGGAAGAGTGTTGTTAAGTCTGAATTGGATGCTCTGATGAGAACTAATACCAGCAAGCTTGTTCCTCTCCCCAGCAACAAGAGAGCTATTGGATGTAAGTAGAGCTGTCAATTTGGGCCCGGCCCCTTGGGCCGGCCCAATGGCCCGATTTTTTGGGCTGGCCTGGGCTCTAAAAATAGTAGCCCAAAATTAACGGTATCTTTTTTGGCCCGACCCAATGGGCCCGATGATATTATTGGGCCAGGCCGGGTCGGCCCGATGGGCTTCGGGCCGGGCCGTTACTTTTTTGTTTTTTTTCACATTCCATTTCCATCCCATCTAAAAAAGTAAAAAAAAAACAAAAATAGAAAGAAATGCAAACAGTCAGTACAGTAATGGCCCGTGTGTTGTGTGTGTTACTGTTTGCGTTCTTTCTTGTTTGCTTGTGTTGTGTTGTGTTGTGTGTGTGTTACTGTTAAAGATATGAATAATAAATCTACACTGTTAAAGAAGCAAGTTTTCAACTTTTCATCATTGGATAAATATTCATCTTGTAATCAGTGTCTCAGTAGTAATATGATTAATTAGTTAAAGAATTAAAAAATAATAATAAATAATGTCCCGTGGGGCTGGCCCGTTGGCCCATGGGCTGGTGTTGGGCGGGCTTGGGCCGTAAAATTTGCGGCCCATCAGATTATCGGGCTGGCTCGACCCTGCCCGTATAAGTTGTTTGGCCCGATGGGCCAGGCCGGGCCGGCCCGACCCCGACCCATTGACAGCTCTAGATGTAAGTGGATGTTTAGGCTCAAATTACATGCTGATGGAAGTATTGAAAGGTATAAGGCTAGGTTGGTTGCGAAAGGTTTCACACAAACAGCAGGCATAGATTATATGGAGACCTTTAGCCCTGTTGTAAAGATGACTACAATTAGAATGTTGCTTGCCATTGCTGCTATTCAAGGTTGGCATCTTTGTCAACTAGATCTAAACACTGCTTTTCTGCACGGAGACCCCCAGGAAGATGTTTACATGATGCCACCCCTGGTCTTGCAATTACCACACCAGACTTGGTGTGCAAATTAGAGAGATCCTTGTATGGACTCAAACAAGCAAGTAGACAATGGAATGCTAAGCTGACAGAAACTTTACGTGAGACAGGATATACTCAATCCAAATCAGATTACTCACTTTATACCATCTCTACAAATACTAGTTTTACAGCTATTCTAGTTTATGTTGATGATCTAATCTTGGTAGGAACAGATATCAATGAGATAAATAGAGTTAAAAAGCTATTGGATGAGAAATTCAGCATCAAAGATCTAGGAGAGTTGAAGTACTTCCTGGGCTTTGAGCTGGTAGCAAGAAATCAGAGTGGTATTTCACTATGCCAAAGGAAATACACTCTAGATTTGCTAGAAGAAACTGGGCTCTTAGCTGCTAAACCATATTCTACTCCAATGGAGCCTCACCTACAGCTGCATAAGGAATCATGAAAGCTACTTGATGATATTACTGTTTACAGAAGACTACTAGGGAAACTGCTCTACTTAACTCACTCTAGACCTGAGATATCCTATGCAGTCAGCAAACTGGGCCAATTCCTTGATAAACCAACTGATCTCACATGTTGGCTGCCATACATGTTCTTAGGTTTGTCAAAGGAAATCCTGGACAGGGCTTACATTTTAGCTCTAATGCAACAACAACTTTGAAAGGTTTTTGTGACTCTGATTGGGACATCATTAGTTTCATGGAAAAGCAAGAAGCAATCCATCGTGTCTCGTTCCTCCTCAAAAGCAGAATACAGAGCACTCGCACAAGCTACTTGTGAAGCTCAATGGCTTCTGTATATACTCAAAGATCTTCACATTCCTCACTCATCACCAGTAATAGTATATTGTGACAATCAATCTGCACTCCATATAGCAGCCAATCCAGCATTCCACGAGAGAACAAAGCATATAGAGATTGATTGCCATGTTGTTCGAGACAAAGTTCAAAATGGCACCCTACATCTGCTGCCTATTTCTTCAAAGGAACAAGTAGCAGATTTTTTACTAAATCTCTCAGCCCAGGATTTTTTCAGACACTACAAAGTAAGCTTGGACTGATGAACATTCATTCCAGCTTAAGGGGGGATATTAAACATGAAGAAAAGGAGAGCACACCAGCTCAACCACTGCAGAATGACTAAGTCATTTAGTCACTTAATTTAATAGCATTAACAGTTAGCTTGTAGCTTTAACAATTAGCTTGCACTCAGTTAAATAGAGTTGTATTCAGTTAGTTCATTTTAACTATAGTTTAGATACCTGACTAGCTTCTAACCATAGGTAGTAATCTCTTGTAACTCATATATATTAATGATTGTAATCTGTTGAACAGTTAATGAAAATAACAGAATCAATTTTCTCTGAATCTTGAGATCAGAAATTCATCTTCTCTCTTCCATGGCTTCTGCAATTCTGAAATATTTGTTTTTATTCAATGGACATGATGATGGTTATAACCCAATGATTATTCTGAAATTCATCTTCTCATCTTCTCTCTGAATCTTGAATATTTGTTTTTATTCAATGGACATTATGTTATGCTTATAACCCAATGCTTTGGTGATGGTTTCAGAAAAGGATTATTGTGGAGTATGATTCCTATTGAGTAAGAGTTTATTCATATATTGTTTGTATCTATGGCTGATGCTTTAGTTGTAGTTTTTTTTTTAATATTACTTTTTAATTATCTCAATTATGTCGTTATATTCAACTTTAAATGTTAAAGAATTTCTAGCTAATGAAACACATATCCCACACATAAATATTCATCATGAGATAGTCCTCCTAAACGTCTATTTATAAAGGTTTAGAAAGAAAGCAGATGAAATGATTGAGAGATCAAGGTGGATATCTAAATGTAGAAGATTTGTCGTAGGATTTCAAATTTTTCTTGGTGCAAGATGGACATGTGTTTCAATTCTCAAGACAAAATGACTATTATTCTCCTAATGATTATTTAATTGTAATTTTAAACTAATTATAATTTAAATGTTGTTCTACTTAATATGCTATTAACTTGTTTATTTTTTTGAAGCTTATGGATTTTTCCCACAACAACAACAAAACAATTCATAATTAGTTGTTCTTAAGGCATGATGAGAAATCGAACACATCATTCCTCTGTTAATAAAATTATCATTTAAATTTTATCTCATACACGTACTTTTAAATGCCATTTGTCTTATTTACAATTTCCATTTTAATTACATTCATTTACCTCAATCTTTATACCAGAGCTTTCAAAATTAGAATTTCGTTTTGAGTAATAATCTTGATCGGTCCATACGGATGCACGGGTATCTTACTAGTTTTCTTTCTAAATCTAATAACTCTAAAAACAAGAAAAAAAAATTATATGGTAATAGCTCGGTGATATTTAGTTTTTACGTGGATGTACAATCCTTAATTACCCTGGAATTTTATATGCATTTGATTTTGTATGGTCCAATCTGGAACAATTGATTTGCCGTGAAGGCAATTTGCTACATATTTCGAGTTCTAACTAGGCATTGAATTTTGATTGTCAAAACTATTCATCATGAATTGTGCTAGTCTATCCTTTTAATATTCTTCAGTAACTTGCGGTGTTGCGTACTGCCTAGTCGGAGGTTAGCCCGAGCCCGGGAGGAGTACCTGCGAAGCCACTCCGACGCTCAAGTCAGTGTTGAGAATAGATGAGTGATTTTGCTAGGAATGAGAATCTACCTCATAATGACAATGTGAGCCAGTATTTATAGGGGATTGTGCCCGTGGTGAGCCGTTGGACCGGTAGAGTGAATCTGAGCCATCCAAGTGTGAGAGTCATGAATGAGCTTGTGTATTGTGGATATGGATCAAAGTGATTGGGCCAATCCATGTCCAATTTCTGAATGAGCCTCTTGGTCCAATTCAGAACAGTTAGCCCCAAGCCGAGATCATTCCGAAGGATGGTCTTGGCTTAAAGGATTTTTGTCGATCTGTCTGAAACGTTACTTCGTCTGTCTTGTTGGGCCATGTCAACCGTGACCCCACACCTCCCATGATGTAATCCGTGAGGCTGGCGCCCAGCCAGGTGCCGTGAGCTAAGGCTCCTAGCTAAGTTGTCGTGACACAGGCACTGGCGCCCTCGTGGGTGCCGTGTGCCCAACACCAAGCCATAGTGCCGTGTTTTTTTTATGTTGGCGCCCTCCTGGGCGCCTTGTCCCAAGGTGATGTGTCCTGGTGTTGGCGCCCACCTGGGCGCCTTGTGCCAAGATGCCGTGTCCTGATGTTGGCTCCCTTCTGGGCGCCTTGTGCCAAGGTGCCGTGTCCTGATGTTGGCGCCTTGGTGCTGGGCGCCTGGGGTGCCGGGTGCTAGGCACTTTCTATGGTGCCAGATCTCGTTTGTTGTTGGCGCCTTGGTGCTGGGTGCTGGGTGCTAGACACCTTCTATGGTGCCGGATCCTGTTTTTTGTTGACGCCTTAGTGCTGGGCGCTTGGGTGCCGGATGTTAGGCACCTTCTCTGGTGCCCAATCTCGTTTGTTGTTGGCGCCTTGGTGCTAGGCGCCTGGGTGCCGGGTGCTAGGCACCTTCTATGGTGCTGGGTCCTGCTTGTTGTTGGCGCCTGGGTGCTAGGCACCTTCTATGGTGTCGGGTCCTGGTCCTGCTTGTTGTTGGCGCCTTGGTGTTGGGCGCCCGGGTGCTAGGCACCTTTTATGGTGCCAGATCTCGTCTGTTGTTGGCGCTTTGATGCTGGGCGCTTGGGTGCCGGGTGCTAGGCACCTTCTTTGGTGTCAGATCCTATTTTTTGTTGGTGCCTTGGTGTTGGGCGCCGGGGTGCCGAAGGGGTTGTGACCACCAATGTCAGCTTGAAGTATACCATTGGCACAGTTTACCAGGACCCCACCCAGATAGAACTCACCCAAGGGGTTGTGACTACCAATGTCACTTATTTGTTTTGGCGTGCCATGAAACTCTTGACTCTATTACTAGGATTCCAAGAGGTGTATTTAAAAACACCGCATTGGGAAGATGGTCTTGGCTTTGAGCTAATGTTGTGGTTGCCCCTGCAATCTAGGCAGCCCCTCCCTGCGGGTATGTCGGGTCTCAAACTTGTCTCGCTCTGCCCCAAACTATGGAGTTGGACCATTTTTCTTTCTTGATCTTAAGGAATTTTCTTTGGAATAAGTGTTAATGCTAGTGAGCTAGAGCAAAAACTGTAATTGCAAAATGAACTTTTGTTAATCATTCATATCGAGCTTTACATTCTGCATTTGCGCTCAAGCAACAAAATTTCTTAACTAGGCCTAGCTCTAGGTTTAGGTCCTGATGCCCTGCTCTCTATTCAGAGTCACGGGTCTCATCCTCTTCTTCATTTACATACTGGGCGAGCTTCCCTTCGCGGATCAGCTCTTCAATGTCATCCCCGAGTGTGTTGCATTTGTTGGTACTGTGCCCATAACTTTTGTGATAACAGCGGTACTTCTTAGAGGTCCGGCATTTCCTTTGCACGAGAGGTTCGGGCTGTTTGATGTCCTAAAACTCCGCGTCGGCGCATTCAGCAAGGATCTCAGCCTGGGATGTGTTCAGCAAGGTGTACTCTGAGAAGCGACCTTGTCGGGGTCGGGACTCCCGAGGAGTTCTCTCATTTTGGGCTCCCTTCTGCCATGGTTCTTCAATGGCCTTTTAGGACAGCTCGTCCTCCTTGCTGCCAACCTTGGTTTCCTCTTGGTATGCCATGTTGTCTTCTTCATAGTCCATGTACTTTTGTGCCTTCTGAAGGAACTCATCCAAGCTTCGGGGTTTGTTAACCCCCACGTCCCTATGAAACAGGCTTCTTTTCTTGAGGCCATCCTTCATCCAAAAGAGCCTCCTCTTGTCTTCAAGGTTCCTGACGTGGGCATCCTCCTTGTTGAACCTTTCCAGATATTCTCTAAGTGTTTCTTTCCCTCCCTGCCTGATTGCCCTAAGAACCTCTTCGGATTTTGGCTTCAAGCGGGAGGCGGCAAAACAGGTCGTGAACATGGTAGCTAGTTGCCCCCTAGGATGAGATCAAGTTTGGTTTCAAATCCTGGAACCAAGCTAGTGCTGAATTCGTGAGAGTGAGGGGAAAGATCTTGCAGTGGACAGGTTCTTTTGCCACCTGGTAATGCATCATGACCGAGAAGTAAGCCAGATGTCTGTCAGGATCCCCAGTCCCGTCATACGTTTTGAGGGTTGGGAGCTTCTCTAAGGTCCTCAGAATTGGGCAGTCGTCAACCTTCCTAGTGAAGGGTCCTTCATTGGAGGTCCATCGTGAGTTGTGAGGTGACCTGTCCTCGAGATCTATGTCTCGACGGTCACGTCGGGCTGGAGATCTCCTCGAGGTAGATCTATGGCGATGCCTCTTATGAGTCTTGGCTCGGCTCTGCGACCTCTCGCGAGAATTGGAGGTCGCGAGCGATAAGGTCCTGGGGGGAGACTCCTCGGGCCAGCATGTACCATCAGGCGAGGTTGGAGGGGTGCTTGGAGGTGAACCTGATCCTTGGTGTCTGCCACGTCGAGGAGGAGAGTGGCGAGCTCGCTTCCGTCTAGGTGGAGAGCGATGATTGTTATGACACCTGGAGCTCCTTGTCCTTGGGGAAGGAGTGTTCCAGCGAGGATGGGGTTGCTCAGGCATGGCTATCATTCGCCTCTCAATCTGCCTGAGGCACGCTTCTTACTGCAACATAGTCTGGGTGCGGTTGCACAGCAGGTCCAAGAGCTGGCGGATGGTCGCCGCATCCTCAGGTTGGACGGGGATCTGAATCGAGGCAGGCTGAGGTGCCGAGACCTGAATGTCTTGGTCCGACATAGAAACAGCGATGCCTTCGGGAGTGCCCTCTGGTTGGGGTTGCAGAGCGACAACGCTTTGGACTCGGGGTCTACCTCTGGGTGCCATGGGAAAGCAGGAGAAAGTTCAAAAAAGTTGAGATGGTGTGAAAGATAGATATCTCCCACTATGGTCGCCAATGTTCTGTACCTTGCAGTGTTGGGTGGACTGCAGTTGGTAGGTCACCTGCTGCCTGGCCGGAGGTTAGTGCGAGCCCGGGAGGGGTACCTGCGAAGCCACTCCGACGCTCAGGTCAGTGTTGGGAATAGATGAGTGATTTTGCTAGGAATGAGAATTTACCTCATTATGGCAATATGAGCCAGTATTTATAGGGGATTGTGCTCGTGGTGAGCCGTTGGATCGGTAGAGTGAATCTGAGCCATCCATGTGTGAGAGTCATGAATGGGCTTGTGTATTGTGGATAAAAATCAAAGTGATTGGACCGATCCATGTCCAATTTCTGAATGAAAGAAATGGGAGATAATTCGAAATTAAGAGATAGTAGTCCATATCATTGTAGAATATTTGTTGATTAAGACACATGTGTACTATTATTTCACAAACAATCTCTCTAATCGTTCACAGAGCCCTCGGAGCTCAACTCACCTAAACTTTTTGTAACAAAAAAAACCCAAACAATTGTACCATTTTAGTTAGATAAATATGAATATGAAAATGTACACAAATTAAGGATGTAATTTCATGTATAAAAACAAAATGTAATTTTAATTTTATAAAAGAACAACTGCTCGGTTCTACCGATTGAATTAAGAATCCGTCACTTTGGTAGTTAGTTCAACCCGCTTTAAACCACAGTTAAATCGAAATTGCAAAACTGAATTGAACCACAATTAAACCACTAATCGAACCTTTTTTTTTTAATATACTAATCGAACCTTTTTAAATGTGTAGTTAATTAATTTATTTTTTTCTCAAATATAAAATTATTTATTTACAAATTTATATACAGTATTTTTTAATTATTTAGTTCGACTATGATTAAACCAAACTATCCAAAAAAACTATGATTAAACCAAGGCTTTCTTTTTGTACCCCCTCTCCTCCCCTATACCCCCATTTTGTGCAATCTGACCAAAATACCCTTACTAACAATAAAAAACCAAAACCATCATCTCATTTTCACATAACTCCGAAATTCTCAGTAAGTTTTATTTATCTTTTCGGAAATACCTTATTTTTACGTATTTCTGAAAGTCATTTCCAGAATTTTTTTTTAAATTCATTGTAATTTTTTTTTTTGTGTTTTTTCCAAGTGGCGAGCAGTTCGGGATGTTTTGAACGAGGCGAGTCGTCACAGCCAACAGGTGGAGATGCAGATCACACTCCTGCTCCTAGTACCCGTGCCAGGAGGATTAGGTTGATCAAGCTAGCCGGTCACGCTTCTGAGCGTAACAGGCGTGTCTGTGTCCGTGATCGGGACATCGGTGGGGCTCATGTTGATCACGCTGCTGCTGTTGATCAGGACCAGGACCACTTTATGGAGGCTGCAGATGCTCCGCAGCAGGAGCAGTATGATGAGGCTGTTGAGCAGGGTCATAGGAACCAAGTTTTGTTGCATCGGCTTCCTACCCATGTGGTGTCGAGGCTTCGTATGGGAGAGATAAAAATTTTAATAATTAATTTAATATTTTTTATTGTCGTTTAAAATGTTTTAATTTATATAATTTAATTTTATACAGGACCATGGTAAAATTAAGGTTGCAGCTCATGGTCAGAAAATATTTAAGTTTGGACCTGCACAGCACCACCCACATGTGGAGAGATGGTTAGTACAAGCTCGTCTGTTGGAGCTTGATTCGACGCCTTTGCAGGTCATCAATCACGAGCTGATCTCGGCATTTGTGGAGAAGTGGCATTCAGAGACCAGCTCCTTTCACCTTCCTTTCAGATAGATGACTGTCACGTTGGACGACGTGTCCAACTTGTTGCATTTGTCGCTGACCGACACATTTAGGCAGCCTAGCGATGAATTTACTGATGAGATGACCGTTTATGCCGGGTTTCAATTGCTGGGAATACAACACGATGATTGCTTGGGAGAGTGTCGTTTCAACAGAGGACCATATTTCAGGTTCAGCTTTTTGGAGGAGGCCTACAGAGGTAACCTAGAGCTGGGCTATTTTGATCACGATGCACGGTGCTATATGTTGCTCTTGTTGGGCTACACCATCTTTGCCGACAAGAGTCATACATATGTGCCCGTCAAGTGGGTCCTACTGGTTCAGTCACTTGAGGAGTGTGGCCAGTGGGCGTGGGGTCCAGCTGCTTTGGCCATTTTATACGAGCAGCTGAATGATGCTTGTTTCTGGAAGACAAGACAGGTTGGAGGATACGCTTCATTGCTCCAGGTAATAATTAATCATTTTGTTTTTTACCAATAATTAATCATTTTGCTCTAGTATAATTATTTATTTATTCATATTATTATTATTATTTTAGTGTTGGATTTTCGAGTATTTTCCCACCATAGGCGATCGCAGAGACTTGGGCTCTTCTGAGCGTCCACGTTGCTGCAGGTGGAGAAACAGAAAGAATGACGTTGTGAAGCTTAGTCATTTCTGGGGTCAGCTGGATGCCTTACGACCCACAAACGTCGTATGGAGGCCATGGGAAAACCACAGGCAGCACTTGCGATTTCATTCCATAGCGCTTTTCAGAGGTCATCTGCTATGGGATGATATCACTGTGCCTTACATGCCGGACAGGGTCTTATGGCAGTGTATAGGGTTATTGTGGAGAGATGGTTGTACTACCAGAGCCCGGTCACCCTTTTGATCAGATCTGCTAGGCAGGTCAGACATTTGGGGGAGTGCGATGAGAGGTACCTCCCATGGTACTTACAGGTGTCGATTTCCCGCCTCACTGCGCCTCTTGAGGAAGCACCTATACCAGATGATGTTTCAGATGAGGATATTGGTCCCCTGACTATGGAGGATAGACTCGAGTCTATAGCTGCATGTATCCGGTAGGTCATGGCATTCGAGGGCATTCCACCTGCTGCATATGAGCTTCTCTCGAGTGGTTTAGCTGATTGTGACATTGACCGCTAGATGTATTTTTTTTTTGTATTTTATTATGGTATTTGTACTCGTATTCGTTATCGTATTTTACGGTCCTCGTAATTTACCGTTCTCGTAATTTAGCGTAATTAATCGTATTTACGTTATTTTAAAAGAAAAGAAAAAAAAACATTCCGGAATTACCTCAAAAGAGGATAATTCAATGACTTCCGAAAATACCTCTTTTGAGGTAATTCCAGAAAGTTTTAAAAATTGGTTTCCGAAATTATCTTCTTTAATTCCAGAAAGTTAAAAAAAAACAGTTTTCTTTTAAACTAGAACTTCCTCCCGTGCGATGCACGAAGTTATGATTATTGAAAATATATATAGTATTATACATAATTTATTAAATCATTTAAACAAATAATTTAGTTCAATACAATTATGTTGGTTAATTATTTATTCAATTATTTTATCTAAATATGAAACAACCAAAAAAAGCATCCTTAAAAAAACTATTAAAAAATTATTTTGAATAGTTAAATTTTTTCTGAACCCTAAAGTACCCTCAAAACATATCGTTTACAGTTGCATTTTACGTATTTTGTCACGAAATTAATTTTTTCACTCGACCGGTTATTGAGGAATGAACTTTGCGTATTTGAACATTTAATGTTTTTCCACCAAACCAATTATTGAGAAACGAACTTCGTGTATTTGAATTGTGAAATTTTTTTCCAAACTCTAAAATACTCTGAAACATATCGATTAGCGTTGCACTTTATAAATTTATTGATTTGTGGGACCTACACACCCTCGTTTTTACTATCATACTATGATTTGTGGGACCTACACACTCTCATACCATGATTTGTGGGTCCTACTTCCTATCATTTCCCTCCTAAAATTTACTTTCTAAATCACTTGCAACCTTAAAGTTTAAAGATTTTGAGGGGTATTTTGGGGATTAAAAGGGTTATCGGGTATAATTCCAAAAGTTCCACCAACTTGCGAACTGTATAATAAGTCATACCCATTACACATCGTGTTTTTCACTGCTACTAGCGCAATCGTGAAAAACGAAGCTCAAAATTCCATTCCATCCCATTCCATTCCATTCAATCAACTCGGTGTGATGGCTCACCCGGGACTCACCAACTCGTTCTCTCTCCATCACTGTCCCTTCTCTTCTCAATCCCAAGTTCTCCTTCTTCACCACCCTCTCCTTCCATCTTCAGTCAATAAACCCAAACTCCTCCGCCGCTTCACCCTCCGAACTTCCAAACCGCTTCATCAGCGTCTCATCGTCACCGCCGTCAATCAACCTGAACCAGAACAACGACTTCCTCCACCCAATGCCCAAAAGGTACTCGCTTTTTGTGACTCGTGTAGCCATTCAATTCACTTCAATGTTTATTTAAATTGAAAGAAAACAAATTTTAAAAAATTCATTCTCTGGTTCTGTATGATTAGGAATTAATTTGAGAATTGAAGTTTGGGGTACATTATATGTTGATTTTGGGTGTTTAAAGAAGAAAACTTTGAAGTATAAAACATTCACTTTGTTTCAGAAGTTTTCTTCTATATTGTTTGGTCTCTGAACTTGTTGACAGTTATGCAAATTAATTTGTACAGATAGAAAACAATAAGGACCAAAGCAACACAAACAACTTTTTTCAGGGCTGAATTGTAAATCTACTACATTTAGTAGTTATGTGTAATTAATGTTTATTTTTGTTCATCTGGAATAACTATCTCCCACCTTGTGGATTAAGGCTTGTTGTTTGTTGTTGCTAATCCGGAATAACTGGTGTAACATGTTTTATAGAAGTTCAGTTATTATATTTTAACATCATACTACAATGTAAATGGATTTAAGAACAAGATGGTGAGGTATGCTTAGACATATTTGTGAAACCTGTGTATATTAGTGTTGTAAGTTTCAATTTTTTGTGTGAAAAAGTGTACTATAACTCTGTATTTTGGTTTTATATGTTCCTTTGATGGTGAGGAAATTATTAGTTTTTGAAGTTGTTTGGATTTTAATTTAAATTAAAGGGTGAAGAATTGAGGAAGCTTTTTTGACCTGAAAAGTTTGAAGAAACAATGAAAAAACTTATATTAGGTGATGCACTTGCATTTTTTTTACTGAGCATGCATGTGTAACAGAAGATAGTCTCTCAAGTGGGTGCTACTAAGGAGTTAATGGGAGCCATCATTTGCCCTTGTAGGAGGATTTGCTCATGAAATCTCAACAGCAAGTTAGTCAGCTTGGGAACAGAATTGTTTTTGGACTTGGCATTGGGATTTCTGTTGGTGGCATTGTTTTGGCCGGAGGATGGGTTTTCGCGGCTGCCTTGTCTGCAGCTGTCTTTGCTGGTGCACGTGAATATTTTGAATTGGTTCGGAGTCGAGGAATCACAGAAGGAATGACACCACCTCCGTGCTTCGTGTCACGAGTCTGCTCGGTCATTTGTGCCTTAATGCCACTGTTTGTCATGTAAGATTAGTTAGTGTGCCTTAAGTTTCCATGAGTGCTTACGTGTTTAAAAATGAAATTTAGCAATATTTGTTTTGCATGTTGAAATCAATTTGTTGGCTGGATTTGATGTTACCATACCTGTTGAAATTGGATACCTTTCACTCATTGTATGATTTTTTTTCATATAGTATATACTAATTGTGATATATATCGTAAACTATAATGCAAAATGAACTCAAACATGGTAGAGAGAAGCAATACAATCCCATACTGTGCAGTAATTTAGCATTGTCATTTTTCCTTTTCTGTTTCAGTTTCACTGGAGGAAAAACTTAATGATGATGTAGTAGTAACTTAGTAAAGGATTTTCCTGTATGGTTAATTTTGAACTGCATATTTAGATCAGTCATTTTTCCACATCAGGCTATTAATTATAATAAGCTTAAATTATCTCATTATGAAGCCCTCTGTATGCTTCACAGTTGAGTCATTTTGTCTGATTCTTTGAGTTAGTTTCAGTTGTATTAGGATTGTGTTTCCATGCCAGGGGTTCACCGCAGTCATAGAATCAATGGAAACTTGAAATTTTTGTGCATGTGTGATGATAGAAGTTTTGATAGAATTATTGTTACCATTTATTATGATTCCTGGATTTGCATCAATTTTTTGTGCATTGAAAATTTTAACTATCAACTTTATTTCTTCGATGGTAAAGTAGCTTCTCGATAATATAATATTTTTACATAGAATAACTATAATTGTTTCCCATAATAATTATGAATAAATCTCTCTCTCTTTTGCTCTATATTCATTTACGAATGGATAACGGATAACCCATATATTAGGGTCAAATCTAGATTACCTCCTATAGTTTAGGTTGTCTTATATTCGGTGATACATTACTCCGTTGAATTTTGGCTAACATGAAACTGTTAAGTCAGTTGGTGGATTGCCCACGTGCCTCACCCATGACCAATTTATGACCAATTTTGGAACATCTTCTACAAGTTCCTCTATTTTCCTCTTTAAAAAAGACAAAGATGAAATGAAAAACACTTCTTCATTCCCTCTTGGCTAATGGGTTGTCTACCTTATGAGATTTGCGTTTCTTGAAGTAGCTACATTGTTCAATGCTGGAAATAGCTAGACAACAAACCTTTTACCATTCTCTTTGAGTTGCCTCGGGAAGGTGAAACTTTATTCACACACCAATGGATATGTGCCACTTTCTGCGGTCTCATAAGTTTCATTCCCTTTAAGTGTCCGTTCCAGAATCCTTAATCCTTTGATTCTGGAGATGGTTCTTTACTTCTTTTCCTTGATCTTCCAATTTCACTCTAGTGCTATGCAAAGGCATGCATTGCAAATTACAATTATGTCTTATTTTTTTCTTCATGTATGTTGTATGATTGTAATGAACTTTATATGTACCATCCGTTTTTCTGATCTACACTAACGTGGAGGAGTCAGGGTACTAAGTATCAGTGAAAGCATAGCTATGGAGATACCCACCTTCGAGGGATACTAAAACATTTACTCAAAATTATCCTTAGAACACTTCTTTTAAACTTTTTTTAATTGTTCCTCCTACGTTATGCAACTTTAAATGGTATTGAAGGGATATCAACCTATCAAGAAGATTAATTACCCATTTTACCTTGGGAAAGAAGACACTTTAGGATTTCAGATGCAGATGGGTTTAAACCCTTTCAAGTGGACGCATGGCTTATGAGGCATGTAGGCTACAAAGTTCTGTCATTGCAAACAGCGTATTTGATTATTTCAATGTTTTCTATATATCTAGGGGGTTATGTATAACAAATGAAAGTTTATGTACCAATTGTAGAAATGACCCAAATTTCTGGGGTAATCTGTCTTATCAATAATTTTAAGTTTGCTTTGCTTTTATCTGTATGCTTAGAAAACTTGTGTAGAAAACATCTAAACAATTTGCTACATCCACAGCTTCAGGCATGGAAGACTGCGTGCTGATTTATTGGTATTTCTGATTCATGCCAGGTATCGTGGTCACATAGATGCTCCTGTGGTTTCTGCTGCTTTTGTTTTGGCCATGGCATTACTCTTGCAAAAAGGAAGTCCTCGTTTTGCACAGCTGAGCAGTGCCATCTTTGGGCTATTTTATTGTGGATATCTTCCATGCTTTTGGGTTAAGCTTCGATGTGGCTTAGCAGCCCCGGCCTTGAACACAAGTAAAACTTTCTACTCTAGTTCCCTTTCAGTTTTAGCCTGGCCATCGTGGAGCTGGGGAGGTTCAGATGTATTTCATTTTCTCTATAATCAATAAAAAATTACCGTAGTCACCAGCTCTACATTTCATTACTAGTTTATATCTTTATAATTGTAGTTATAGATAGCGACCTTAGTTTCAGCATATTTTCATAAAACTGTTATTAATCAATATGCTATCTGTAGCATCTTTAAATACATTTTTACTAAGCAACATTCTGATCGTTATAACTATAGTCTCTACTGCTTCATTTCCTTAGTTGGATTCAAAGTTTCCCCCAATAATTTTATGCCACTTTGTCTAACTTCATTGATGTAGAAATTAGGGTATTTCTAATCTGGATCTTTGCTGACATCTGCATATTTTATGGAGCATCTTTTTGGCTTGAATTAGGAATTGTATGTCCTTAATAGATTATTATTTTGTAGGAATAGGAGCAACATGGCCTGTGCTTCTTGGTGGTCAAGCTCATTGGACAGTTGGTCTTGTGGCAACTTTGATTTCCATAAGCAGCATAATTGCAGCCGATACATTTGCATTCCTTGGTGGTAAGGTATACAGGATAATTAGTGTGCAACTGATTTGTTTGTCCTCAAATTTTGTCACTTGTTTAAAGAAGTTATGTTTACATTTGGTAATTTTCAACCCATTCTGTCATTGAAGTTTCATATATGACACCAGTGGCATTCAAAGTTTCTATTAATTTTTTAAATAAATAATTTTATTTTAATGAGATATCCTGGTTATTCGGCCTCACGTCTCTAGCAACACTCAATCAAGTGCAGGTCAATGGAACTATTCGTTGATTTTATGCTGTTGGAAGACAAAATAACACTATTGATTGATTTGTAAAGAGTCTCCACATAATCTATAATCGTGTGAAATTCGTTATAATACCTTGAGGGTGGTTGGACTTGACCTTTTGCTCTTTTGATCAATGGGTAAGTTCCCCATTCTTTAGTGAGTGGGCACTTTTCCTTATAGAACCTCATTTCTGAATCTTTGAAAGGGAAATTTTATTTCAAAAAACACACTCTTTAGAATCAGATCCAGAGCTTAGGGTTGCTACAGCCTACAGATAATATTTTTCTGCTCTAATACTAACATACACTTAGCATAACTCTTACTTCACTATACTACAGCATTTAATTAGATAAAATATAACTAATTCTCCCCTTTCACAGTAGCTACTCTTTCAGCAGTTCTCTCATAGTAACCGTCCTATACAGCAGTTCCTTAAGTCTCCTCTCGCCCAGTAACTGCCTTACATGTCAGTTCCTAAGGTCTTGCAGTTCTTTTTATTGTAAACCTTTCAAATGGTTGGTTTGTGTGTACTTGGATCTAACAAGTGGTCCTACTCCAAACCAACAAAGGCACAAGTTCTATTATTTTCATAATGAATTTGGAAAAATCTTATTATTCTCTATATTGAAGAGATGCATGCACTCCATTAATCAGTTTCTTGTAGGATGACCTTTGATAAAAAAGAGTCTACGCTAAACACATGTGAGTAAATCTTTAGACAAAACAATCTGAAGCTTTGACTTGCAAACAATCAACATATCTCCTTCGTAAGTCGCATTAATGGGGTGACAGTAAACAAAATCCAGAATTCTGAAGGAATCAATACGTGCATTTAAAGGGCAGGCAAAATTAAAGTGAAAAATCAGGGGATATGGATTACTTTTGAATGAAAAAAGAATTGGAGCAAAAATAACTATTTATATTTTTCCTTTGCAAAACTATTCAGCCATGGCTTTAAAGTCTGTGTCTAACTGGTTCTTATGAATTTGTCATGATATAAATTATTTGTTTTCCTTGATTTGACATTCAGATGGTTTGTTTCTTATTTCTCTTAAAATGTACACGCTTAATCTGGTCTTTAATTATGAAGATTCTTTTTCTACTTTCATGCAGGCACTTGGCAGAACACCCCTTACTAGTATAAGTCCGAAGAAGACATGGGAGGGTACTATTATCGGCTTTTGTGGATGTATATTTACTTCTGTTGTCCTGTCAAAAGGTTTCAGCTGGCCAATATCTTTATCAAGGTACATCACCTGTCCTCAAAGTTAATGGCAGCGTGTTACAATGTGCCAAATGTCCGGAGAATTCACATTAAACCAATGCAATCGTCATCTTCTTAAGGGAAAGACTTTTCCAACCCGTGAATATGAAGTTTCTTAAATACATGTTGGCAGTCATTATTAGTGCCATGATGAAGATTTGCCGCATTAGCATTTTGTCAATCATATTGTTTTTGTTGATCACCCTGCTTTCTCAAGAATTAGGTCTCTATTCCTGTGGTCTATTTCTTGAACTTATTTTGATTACGTAGTGTATACACCACATATAAATTTGCTCATGTGTAGCACATCTTTGTTGCTCATTACAAGGTTACTTGTTTTGTAGTGAATAAACTTCATTCTAGCTTAAGACGAACATTCATACATTGCCCTGTGCACATTTATAAACACTCGTGACTTGTGGTTTTTCCACTGGTTTTTTCAGCGCAATAGCTCTTGGCATTCTGAATTTCTTTGGGTCTGTTTTCGGCGATCTCACTGAATCAATGATTAAACGCGATGCTGGGGTGAAAGACTCTGGCTCCCTAATACCTGGTCATGGTAACTACTCTCTACTTATTAATGTTTCTGTAAGAGATGCATTATTTATTTGTCTTTTGGTGTAAGATAAGAATAAATTTTACCCGACCGAAGAAAACGCAATATATAAAGTTCCTGCTATTAAAGATCACGTGGTTGAAAATTATGTTTAAGGATGTCATGTTGCCATTAAAGATGAACATCTCATGTTCAAACATTAGAAAGTATTTGAAGGGTAAACGCGTTTTGTTGATTCCATTCAATGCAGGTGGAATACTAGACAGAGCGGACAGTTATGTGTTCACAGGCGCACTTGCGTACTCCTTCGTCCAAACCTTTCTGCCTCTTTATGGAGTATGACATGGAATAGTGGTCAGTGTTTCTTCAAGTTAGTTTAGATTTCATCCGTTTACAGTTTGAAACTGACAATATTGATGTTATTATTGACAGCAAAATTGAATGTGAATATTTGCGGAAACTTCTGGGTATTTTCCCTGGGATCAGAAGATAACAATCGTTTACATGGATAGTCTCGTTGAGGGGAACAAATATATTTTTCTGATGATTGATCATCTGAAAAGGAGAAGCAGGAAATTCCTTATCATCTAGACCAAGGAAGGGTAGCATTATCATCTTATAAAAAAAGATGAAGGGTAGCAATAGCATGATTTTGTAACTTGTAAATAGCCATGACTGGCTTTGAAAGAAAGATTGGTTGTAATTGCTCTAACTATTTTGAAGTCTGAGGCTCTGAGCTAACCGAGGCCTCTAATACTAGGCAATAGTTAGGAATCATTTGGTGCCAGTATTTTTTTTTTTACAAGTTGTTATTGATATTGATAGTAGCCTCGTTTTATTGTAGTGACAAAATTACCAATCACATAATAATTGTATTTACTTTACAGCAAGCGCTCAATACCCAATACTCATAGTCAAGGATGTTCAGAAATCAGAATTGTGGTTAATAAAGTTTAATTGATGATCAAGTTATGACACATTGCTATACTATCTATTAACCAAATTCAACACTTTATTAACTACATGTGTGGACTATATATTAACCAGCACATTGATGTCGAATTTTGGTATCATAATTTGATGTTCTAATTTTGCAAATTTATTGACTTCTAGTTTTAGGGATGCCAAAATCGCAAGACAGAACTACTTGACTCGCAACCGAAGTTTTCTTCTTTTTCACATTAAATTTAATTTTTATTATTTTTTTCCAAATTTATTTTATTCTTTTTGTGGTGTGTGAACCAAGCCAGTAAATACAGGTCAAAGGTGGGGCTGGGCATTCGCTTTGCCATTCCTATTGACTTTTGGCTAATGACACGTAACTCCTTATTTGCCAAAATAAAATGAAATTATACATACCTGATTTTTATTTGAGTAATCTTATTTAGCCAAAATATTCCAGCTAAAAATAGTCAAAAACCAAGTTACAATACTAATTAATCAAGTTTTATAAGTCATTAACCAACTTGCTTTTTCACAGTTTTCTAGGCCATTGACTAAAAACTGTGAAAAAACGGGTTGGTTAATAGCCTATAAAACTTAGTTAATTGGTGTTGTAACTTGGTTTTTGACTATTTTTGGTTAAAACATTTTCGCTAAATAACGTTACTCTTTTTATTTTGTAAGAAACATAAGAGAATATGCGTGATCATTTAAACAGAATGGAGGAAAGGTGTGTACAGTTTTCTCAATAGTGTTGATTTAAAAAAAAGTGATTATTTAATTTATACCTACATGCAGTAAATGATTGTAATTTTCCCCCCAAAATAATACTTAATATGGTCTTAATTATAAGAGAATTTTTGAAGAATTTTTTGGTGTTATTTATAAGAAAAAATTACAACTTTTAAGATAAATAAAGTTTGATACTATCGCACTTCCTGTTCGCCCACCTGCTACAACGTGGAAGTTCACTGGCACCGAAGTCTTTCCGCACCACGATGGTGGGGAAATACTCATATATCCAGCACTAAAATAATAAAAAAAATAAATAAGTAATTATATAAATAAAAGTAATTAAAAAGAAATAAAAATAATTAATTATTAATTACCTGCAGCAGAGAAGTGTATCCGCCAATCTGCAACGTCTCCCACTAACAAGCATCATTCAGCTGCTCGTAGAGAATAGCTAGAGCAGCTGGACCCCAAGCCCACTGGCCACACAGGTCAAAGTCAGAAATAAGAGTCACCCACTTGACAGGGAAAAATGTGTGCACTACTAGAAAATGGCTTTTTAGCGTCCATTATTTAGCGTCGGCCACGACACCCACGCTAATAGCGTCGGCCTAGCGTCGGCTTGACCCACGCAACACACGAATTTTTTTCTGTTGGAAAAAAAATATTAGCGTCGGCTATGGCGGACGCTAATCTTCCAATTTTTAAATATTATCCTTAGCGTCGGACTGGCCGACGCTACCTATGTTACTTTACCAATTCTCAGTTTCACACTCTCACACCGTCTCACTCTCATCTCATCGTCCCTCACTCTCATCTCATCGCCGTTTCCTCCGTTCTCCTCTGTCCCTCACTCTCAATCACCCCCACCTCACCTCCACCTCCAAACTCCCTCGCGAATCGCCTCACCTACGCCCTCATTCTCCTCAACTTCGGCGAAACCCTAACCTCACCTACGCCCTCATTCTCCTCAACACCGTGCGCCGCCATCCGTCCTCGCAACCAGCAACCACCGTGCGCCGCCATCCATTCTCGCAGGTTAGTAGTCTCTCCACCTGTTTCTATTTCATTTTCACCATTTTCGTTTTTTTCATTTTACTCTATTCTGGTTTTCTAGGTCACTCACGTTCCGGTCACCTATCCTCCGCCTCACTCTCACCGTGCGCCGCCTCACTCTCACTCCAAGGAACCAAAGTGAAATTTCTTCTCTTTACTTCTCACTCACTCTCACGGTTCGTTCTCTCTCTCTCACTCTATCTCTCTCAAAATATATTTTTTTGACAAATTTCCTCACTTGATAGGGTTTCTGTATTAACAGTTTTTTTTGATTTTGTGTATTTTGATTTTAGGGTTTATTGGATAGTGTTTTGTTGATAGGGTTCCTCAAAATAGATTTTGTGTATTTTGTGTATTTTGTGTATGTTGATTTTCCTTTGTTGATCAGTTTTGTTGATTTTGTGGACAGTGTTTTGTTCATGTTTCTTTTGATATATAAGTTATTAGCGAATTAACTTTGATAGGAATATATTGCTATCGATTTGTGTATGGTCTGATTTTTTGCAAATTAGGACATAGTTGCTCAAGAGATTTTGTTCAGCAAATGATATTGGTTTCTGGATGGTTGGATGGTAAATGTGCTTTACAACAATTTGTTGAGTTATGTGAGTGTATTGTGTTTTACACATAGGTGAAAGTGTTTCCCTGAATTTAGTGATTTGTATTTTTCTAACTTATTTAGTATTTGACAAGTTAAGTGTTTGCCTTATAGAAAATGGATCGTACTTGGATGTATAATAGGACAAATGCTAATAGGCACGGCTTGAACAAAGAGTTTGTTCGTGGTGTTAAAAACTTTGTGAAGAGGGCCAGGAAGCTACCCATTTATATATCTGACGGAGGGATAAGTTGTCCGTGTAGAAAATGCAAGTGTAGGAAGAAATCTACGCCAACTAATGTTAGGCTTCACTTGTACCGACATGGATTTCAACCAGGCTATTGGATTTGGACTGAACACGGAGAAGTGAACCACGATCTTGATACAAGGGGTGGTTCGAATAGTAGTGGGCATGTGCATCGTGACGACCATTTTGATTCAATAAATCAGATGGTTTTTGATGTTTTTAGGCCGTATGAAGATGAAGATGTCCCTCGTGAGGATGAGTTGCCCAACGAAGATGCAAAGCAGTTCTACGACAAGTTGATATGCGCTAACAAGCCCATCTACGAGGGGGCTACGCAGTCTATATTGTCAATATCTGTTCATATGCTTAATAGTGTATGTCCAGTTCAAGAATTGGCATATTCCACAAAAAAGGTATAGATTTTGTTGCTCATATGCTTAATAGTGTATGTCCAGTTCAAGAATGCTTGCCCAAGAACTATTACCAAGCATCATAGTTGGTGTCTAAGTTAGGGCTGAAGGTTGAGCAGATTGATTGTTGTAAGGAAGGTTGTATGTTATATTACAAGGATGATAGTAAGTTATCTGAGTGCAAAATTTGTCATGCTCCTAGGTTCCTTCCTCGTAGGATTGGTACGGGAAAGTACAAAGATGTCCCAGTGAAGAGAATGTTCTATTTCCCTATCATTCCCAGATTACAAAGACTATATACATCACCCGAGTCTGCAACTGGAATGAGATGGCATCACGAAAACAGAAAGAGCTCAAACGTCCTTCGACATCCGTCCGATGGAAAAGCATGGAAACACTTTGATGATGTATTTCCCGAATTTGCTAGTGAGCCTAGAAATGTAAGGCTAGGTCTGTGTTCAGATGGATTTAATCCTTACATTCAAGCCTCTGCTTCTCCATACTCTTGTTGGCCGGTAATAGTTACCCCTTACAATCTTTCCCCCGAAATGTGCATGACCAAACCATACTTGTTTTTGACTTGTCTCATACCTGGACCTCGTAACCCTAAAGTAAAGATAGATGTTTTCTTGCAACCATTGATTGATTATCTGCAACGATTGTGGTCTAATGGAATTTTGACCTATGATATATCCACAAAACAAAACTTCATCATGAAAGCATGCTTGATGTGGACAATCAATGATTTTCCGGCCTATGGTATGTTATCTGGATGGGGAACACAAGGAAAGCTGGCATGCCCTCATTGTATGGAAGACACAAAAGCTTTCACCTTGAAATATGGCGGGAAGAATTCATGGTTTGATTGTCATCGTCGATTCTTGCCAGAAAATCACTCTTTTAGAAGAAGTAAAAGAAGATTTACAAAAAACAGGGATGAGAAAGACGGTCGACCTTATATTTACACAGGGCAAGATGTATTGGAGATGGTAAGTGGTTTCCCAAAGGTGACTGAGATTGGTTGGAAAAAGGGATTTGATGGGTATAGAGTTGGTCATAATTGGACTAAAAGAAGTATTTTTTGGGATCTTCCATATTGGAAGGATAATTTGTTAAGGCACAACCTTGATGTATCCAAACAAAAGATAATGAAAAGGCAAGAAAAGACTTGTCTTTATTATGATGTCGTGGGGACTTGGAGATGCAAACCTTATCTAACGGAAAGATGGGTAAACCAAAGGCAAGTTACACTTTGACATCATCTGATGCAAAGCTGGTTTGTAAATGGCTTAAGGAACTTAGAATGCCTGATGGCTATGCTGAATTCTGCTGAAGTTGTTTTGAAACAAGACAGTAGATTTTATGTGTTGATGTGTTTTGGTCTGTTTTCTTAACTGATGTGTTTCATCTTCTGCTTATGTGTTGATGTGTTTATTGCTGTACTCTGCTTTGCTTGTAAGTTATTTATTGTTGTACTCTGCTTTGCTTGTAAGTTATTTATTGCTGTACTCTGCTTTGCTTGTAAACAGAGGCAGAACAAAGACAGGTTCGTGATAAAAACTGGTTTCACAGTTAATCAATAACACACAGAAAACTGTTTAATTAATTACCAATCCACACAATATACACAAGCCACTGCAGTTTCAGTAACAGGCCTAGACTTGAAAGGATACATCAAGCCACTGCCTGGAATTTGTCCTGTGATAAGCTGCCTGGAATTTGTCCTGTTATTCTGTTTATGGATACATCAAGCCACTGCAGTTTCAGTAACAGGCCTAGACTTGAAGGGATATTTCCTGATATGTGATTTCTTGAAATGTCCAATCTCTCAAGTTCTATCAAATTTGAAATTGAAACTGGGATTGAACCGGAGATATTGTTGTTTCCCAAGTTTAGCACCCTCAAGCTTGACCCTTCTATAAATTCAGGAATGGGACCTGAGATGAGATTGTTTGATACATCAATGACTTCCAAAGAGCTGCTTGTCACATTATTTATGATTGATGGAAACCCCCCAGTAGATTTGAATGCAAATCTATGGAAGTCAACTCAGATGGCAACTTTATTCTTGAAATGTCAAACCTCAACTGGTTGTTTGAGAGCTTGACATCTTGCAAACTGGGCATATTAGTGAAGAAATTTGAAATGCCATCAACTAGGAAATTATCTGATAGGTCTATGGAGCTCAAAGAGTCTGGTTTGGTAAAGTGTGGAAGATCTCCCTTCAATTTACACCCAGCTAGATGGACATCTTTGAGTTGCTTGCTTCTAATCCAATCAGGAACACATCCTAGGCTGAAATTATTATAAGACAGGTCTATGGACAAAAGGGAAGGTATACCCTTGATAGGAATTGCTGGTAAGGGATCCGAGAGCGCATTTCTCGACACATTAAGGTACCAAAGTTTCTGTAATTTTGATATGGACAGTGGAACATGCCCTGTGAGCTGATTGCCACTAAGTTGAAGACTTGTAAGAGATTTCAGATTTCCTATCTGTTCAGGAATGTTTCCTGTGAGCCTGTTATAGCTCAATGACAAGTCTAAAAGGTTGACAAGGTTGAACAAGGAAATTGGAATTTTTCCTGTTAGTAGGTTATAAGACAGGTCTATATAAGTCAAATTTTTGGATTCTCCAACAAAATCCGGAATAGACCCTGATAATAAATTGTAACTGAGATCAAGGGATTGCAAATTTTGAAGAGTTTTACAACTGAGGGGGATAGGACCTGTCAAAAAGTTTCTTGCTAAATTAAATTGATTAACTGGTTTCACACTTATTAGTTGTGTTTTATGAACTTATGACTTATCAATGTTAAGATTAATTAAATTTTTGGAGCATATATAGATAATATGCCTTCAATATATGTGTTTGATGAATTTTGTATAATCTTACGATTATAGTGATGATTACACGATTTAAGTATAATCTCGATTTTGACTACCTTGGTAGCAAGTTACTTTTTTGATTGAACTGATGTATTGGTTTTATTGGTTTTACACTAGATTGAAATTGATAGTTGTTTATAAATTGTAAAAATTTATGTAGAACCTTATATTGGGATTTTTACTGATTTGGGATTTAGGATTTTCCAGATTCATAGGGGACTTGAAGTTTATTTATTGGCTTGAGCCATGAGCTGTTCTGTTTTAAGATTTGTTGCCAGGGTTGATTTGAAATCAAAATGAAGAATACTAACAAGTCCCCTATGTTCTGTTTTTTCCACATGCTGTTATGCCATGATGCTCCAGTTGCTGCCCTAAAAATTAATTGTTGTTGATGTTCTGTTTGTTCAGGATACATACAAACAAAATGTGGTTGACTTGGTTGGAGATGATGTTCAAGAGGTAGATGGAGCGGTAGTAGTTGAGTGCTGGACGTTGGCTGCAGAGCCTCCCACCCGTGGTCAGCAGGTTTATCTGTGAACGCCCGACCTGGGTCCAAATCGCTTATCCAAGAATCCCATAATCCTTCTGGTTTCATGTTTAGGATATCTTTGGAAGCAGATAGGGAAGCTAGACTTAGAGCTGAGAAGATTTCTCAAGATGCAGTAGCCCAGGCTCAAGAGGCAAATGAGCGTTCTCAGAAGTGCCAAAATGATTTAGATGAGATGAGAAAATTATTTTTGGATCGCCTGGATACTTTGGAGCGTGGATCATGTGGTCCTAGCCATTCTCATTCTCATCCTCATTATGATGAAGATTTGGATGAAGACTCACTTGATGGCGAGACTTGATGTTGTTACGGTTACTTTTATGTATTTGTAGGATGACAAAACATTTGATATTTTGGAGCTTCAAGACTATGTTATATTTTGTTGTTTCAAGAATATGTTATATTTTGTTGTTTCAAGAATATTTTATTTTATGGTATTAAGCATTTTGATATGGTATGCTGGATGATTGTATTAAAAATGCTTTAGGAGTAGTGGTGGTAGTAAAGACACAGGGTACAGGGTAAAAGCATTAGGACAGTTATATTTAAAAAAAACAACCAAAGTTAGCGTCGGCCTTTCCGACGCTACCAAAGATGGATTTTAGCGTCGGCTTCGTGGACGCAAATTAATTTGTTGACTATTTTGGTTGACTAAATAGCGTCGGCCAGGACGACGCAAATGCTTTTGTTGACTAAATAGCTTCGGTCAGGCCGACGCTAATGATTTCGTTGACTAAATTTAGTTGACTTTGTAGCGTCGGTCCAAATGTTAGCGCCGGCTTTAGCGTCGGCCAGGCCCACGCTAAAATTAGCGTCGGCTAAATTAACGGGACGCTACAATTACCTTCGAACATTTTAGCGTCGACACGTGGCCGACGCTAACCCGACGCTAATTCACAGTTAGCGTTCGCTTTTGGCCTATTAGCGTGGTGTTGCCCAACAAGTGTAGCAGATAGCGCTGTGTCGCCTGATCAAGATGGCCGCGCTCCATGTTTTGTGTATGCGGCCATCAAGAAAGAAAATCAGAATGCCGGTTCCCTGTTGAACTGACACTCTGCTCAGCAGGTCAACTCCAGCTCAAACAAATGGGCCTGCTGCAACCATCCTGCTATGTGTGGCTGGTGCTGCTGAGGTCTCATCATCAGTATCTTCCCCCCATGAGAAGCTACTTTAATCTTACCCCGGTCCTGTAAAAAATAAAAGTAATTATAAATTATTAAAAGTAATTAATTGTTAAAAATTAAACAAATTATTAATAGTATTACCTGTCTCGTCTGTAGTAGTCTCTGGACGCAGTGGACATGCAACCGGTGTAATAAAACCTGCTCAGCAGCCTCATCATCATGCTGAGCAACCTCAGCCTCAGCCTGGTCATCTACATGCATGGCGTCTGGCTCAGCCTCCTGCTCTGCTCTCGCTCTCGGACACGCCTCTGACGCTCAGACGCGTGTCCGGCCTGTCTACTCCTCAATCGGAACCTGCTCCTACTGCCAGAAGGACTCTGCTCATCTCCTCGTCCCACTTCTGAATGCTCGCCTCGCTCTATGTTTTCTGTTTTGATTGCCACTGAAAAAGCAAAAAAAATTAATTAAAACGAAATTTCAAAAAAAAAATTCCGAAAATACCATTTTTTGAGGTATTTTCGGAATTCTCTAGAAATTAACCTTCCGGAAATACCTCAAAAAATGGTATTTCTGGAAATCTTTTCGGAAATACGTCTATTTCCGGGAAGTTTAGGGAAAAAAACTTACTTTTTTCGAAAATATGATGGAATGAGGAATGATTTCGTTTTTTAACATTTTTTAGGGGTATTTTGGTCCGTTTGGTCAATTTAGGGGGTATGGAGCATAATGGGGGGTAAAAAAAAACTGCCTAATTCTAATTAGCATTTTTATTTTTTTTGACAGATAACCAGCATTTGTATTAGTTATAGTTAATCATTGAATTATTGAATCAGTCCACCTTGGTTTTTTAGTCGTGGGTTGGAGGATCAAAATCTTTACTTCACATATACATTTGTCTGGGTTTCTGCCGCGCCTGCCATCTTCATTCACGTTGTACTTTTACCTACCGGTGCTCCTCACCCCTAACCCCTACCCCAACTCCAACACCATCTTAAGGTTAGTTCATTAATTTTCTACTTTATTCATTATTTTTTCTGTTAAATTTATGGGTGCAACTTTAGCATGTTCCCGATTCTTCCCGATGATGTCACTGTTACCTATCTCTCTAGCTGGGTTTTTCTGTTTGCGGTGCAGAATTCGTAATCAATTCAATTCTCATGCACACTTTTCTTATAAAGATCATGTTTTTAGAACATTAGTTGCCTTTATTTTATTTTTACCTGACCTTATTTTGTGTTCATCACTTTAGCTTATTTTCTCCAATTTTATTCAAATCTAAACAATTATTGAAGTAGTGAATTGTTCTTTCTTTACTTGTTTTTCAGATTCTCTCTGGTAAAAATCATCTATTGAAGTTCATCAACTTACTCTTTCAGTTGTGGTGGACAAAGAACACAACTGGGAATGCATAAAAGATGTACCTTCTTGACTCAATCTCAGTCTGTAAGATCCATAAGTTGCTATCCTTACTATTACTACCCCTTTTAATGCTTCACAAGATCATGCACAATTGGCACACAAGTTTTTTTAGAGTGCCTTTTCTCCTAATACGCGATCTTTGCGAAGACGGTTAAATCTCGAAACACCTTTTTTTACTTATATGTATGTAGATAGTATACAATATATAAACACTTTACAGTGGTAAATGATATAGTAGTCTCTTATGGAGAGTAAACCAAATATCTTGATGGAAAGATATGAATTAGGAAGATTACTTGGCCAAGGAACTTTTGGAAAGGTTTACTATGCACGGAGTTCAGTAACTAACCAAAGTGTGGCCATTAAAGCGATTGACAAAAGCAAGGTTACGAGAATTGGGGAAGCTGAACGAATCAAGCGCGAAATACTTGTTATGAAATTAGCTAGACACCCCAATGTTATACACCTTTTTGAGGTTATGGCTACTAAGACTAAGATTTACTTTGTTATGGAATATGCTAAAGGTGGTGAGCTCTTCAACAAAGTGGCTAAAGGAAAACTCAAGGAAGAAGTTGCACACAGATATTTTAAGCAGCTAATCAATGCAGTCGATTATTGTCACAGTAAAGGCGTATACCACCGCGACATAAAACCGGAGAACATTCTATTGGATGAAAATGGGAATTTAAAGGTTTCTGATTTTGGGTTAAGTGCACTTGTGGAGTCTAAGGAACATGATATTTTACTCCATACAACTTGTGGAACACCTGCTTATGTTGCTCCTGAAGTCATCAAAAGGAAGGGATATGATGGTGCAAAAGCTGATATTTGGTCTTGTGGAATAGTTTTATTTGTCTTATTAGCAGGTTATCTCCCTTTTCACGACTCAAATTTGATAGAAATGTATAGAAAGATAAGCAAAGCTGAATTAAAATGTCCTAGTTGGTTTAAACCAGAAGTATGCAGATTATTGAGTGATATGCTGAATCCAAATCCCGAATCTAGGATTTCCATTGCTAAGATTAAGGAATATTCTTGGTTTGAAAATGGACCAAATGCTAGAAATAAAAAACCTGAAGTGGAAAAAACCACTGTCTCTTCTTCAAGTGTTGATTCAGAATCAGTAGAGGAAGAGTTAGTTGTGCCTATCAGTATAAATGCATTTGATATCATTTCACTGGCTGCTGGTTTTGATCTTTCTAGATTCTTTAAAGATACTGTTGAGAAAAGAAAAGCAAGATTTAGTTCAAAGCTACCTGCATCAGTAATCATCTCAAAGATGGAAGATATTGCTAAGCAACTGAGGATGAAAATTAAGAAAAAAGCTGCTGGTTTGTTGAAATTAGAGGGAACTAGTGAAGGTAGGAAGGGGGTTTTATCTATTGATGCAGAGATTTTTGAGGTTACTCCTTTTTTCCATTTAGTGGAAGTGAAAAAATCAAATGGAGATACATTGGAATATCAGAAAATATTGAAAGAGGATATAAGGCCTGCTCTCCATGATATTGTTTGGGTTTGGGCAAGTGATCACCAAATGCAATCACAACAGTCAGATCAACAGCTGCAGATAAATGACCAGCAACAACAACAACAACAGTCATAACCTGTGTTTTAAAGATCAGACCAACTAAACGGCTCAACCGGTTAAACCATGACTTGACATTGTCTTTCGTTTAAATATTTGAGCGATTCGTCTAGGTTCAAGAGGTTTAAAGGGGTTGAAACATGATCCAGAAGTCTCACCGGTTTGATGTGTGGTTCGGATTTCAAAATATCATGCTTACTGTCTGTCTGGTGCATTTCATGGCAATGCCCTTTTCATCTTTAGATTAAAATGTATAGTTTTCGGTTTCGCGCATATAGCATTTCATGATGTGATGACCTCACTATAATGTTTTTTATTTTAATCCTTTTAACTGCTTCACATTGACATTACTGTAGCATATCTTTGTTCTCACATTCTGTTTGCAAAGTTGAAGAACATTTCTCAATTTTGTTATACATACCAACTTTTTTCCAGTTTTAGTTTGATGATACTAGACTCTAAATATATGTTCACCAACTTTCTATTGAGCCAGTATTCTTACTCTAACAGAGATGAATGGTCAAATGTGTAGAAGGGTTTCCAGTGTAACATGCACACCTGTGTCAGAACATGTTACTTTGTGATATACAACTGTAGTTTCTATCGGCTCCTCTTGTTTAAGAGAAATAAAAACTGATGACAGTCCTGCTGGACAAAAAAAAAAGAAAGTAACTGTTGTTGATAAATTCTCAGCTATCGTCCATTTATTATTGTTGCTACAACATCTTATAGCTACCCCTCCGTTACACAATAGATATCGATACATGTCGGTTTTTAAGAATAATTTTACTTTGTCGTTTTCAAAATTCAATCACATTAACTATTATTTTGTCAATAATAAATAGTTAATAGTATTATAGGAAAAATACAAATAATCTCATTAAAAGGAACAAAATTTATTAATTTTCTTGACATGTCTAAATAAGTTTAAAACGACGTGTATTGTGAAACAAAAGGAATAGATAGTTGGACTTATAATTGATAAATTAAAGGTTACAATTATTTCATTTCATTTCGAATAATATTCCAAACACAATTAGGGGGTGAATGAAACAAAGTGCGAGTAGCATATTTGCTAGACTCTACTTCCAAATACTATTAGGGCGCCTTAGGCCTTGTTGGCTTCTAACTTACAGGGCGCTTGCCATCGCTTGTCGATCGGTCAGCGAGCTGTCATGGGGTGTAGGAGGCTCAAGCCAATGCATGACTGCAATTTGATACGAGTTTAAGTATTGTGTTCTTCAATTTTGGTTCCAAAAGTTGTGTCACTTGATGGACTTGAAATTTAAACAAATAACGTGTGTTTGTTCTTGAATGAACGTTTTATTCATGAAACGATACATACTTTCTTTGGATCAATTTATGAATGAATGCAACTCTTTGTGGATAGTTGTTTCTAATCATCAAGTGTTGTGAGTGAGTTGCTATTTAAATAGAACAACTCTACATGTAGAAACGAGTATGGAATTCATGTTGATGCCAATACTATACCAAATTAAATTAATCACCTGGATCATTTTCTTTCTTCTTTTATGTGCAAATTGAAGTTACGAAGCTATTATTGTGCAAATCGATGATATGCTTGGTATGTGAGTGTAAACAATATCAAGGAACTTCGAAGTATATTAAAGGTGATATACAATTCAAACCTCGTGCATTTAGTTTCTCACGTGCTTTGCAGTCTTGCACATTCATCTTTTCATTTTTCAAGTTGATATTGCATCCTCATCAACAATATCACCAACATCTGCTAGGGTTCGTTTTCCACCTAATTGAAGTTCTGCTTACTTGCTTCTGCCCCACTCACATAACACTATGCCCCGGTTTTCCTAGTATGCAAAGAAGGATTGACCTGCGACAATTTCTTTCGTCCTCCAGTCGAATGGGTCCCCTCCGTCTCCCCCCCCCCCCCCCAAAACACCCCCACTTAGTTGGATTTGTGCACTAAATGAGTGCCTCTTCCTTCCTCTCACGACCATGAGAAGCCTAACACAACCACATTTCCCCCACCCTCACATCTGAACCTTAAATCCTTCAACCAAGGCCAGTGGAGATAGTGCAAGCTTCAATATCGATTCCTTCCTTTATAATCCATACTAACACCTCTTTCAAAGTGCTCCACTCGCAACTCAATATTTGCCCTCCGACCCTCCCCTCGCCGAATATAGGCTCAAAGTCGAAGATCCTATAGCTCACTCACATCCAGTGTTGGAGCTTGGCTATTTTATTGAGGGTTAAATGTTTAAGTAATTATAAATATATACCACTCTTTTACAGAATATAAGCAAAAACTGGTCAATAGAAGTTGATGTATCTAGTCCAAATTTTGAATCACATACACCAACTTCTGTTGACCAGTTTTTGCTTATATTCCGTAATGGATGAAGTATTTCAAAGATCCTTTATCAACTTATTTATGTTTAAGTGGTTTGGTCATCTTTTAGTATCCCAACTAGTACTTTACCCGTGCATTTGCACGGGTGACAGACACTTTATTTATTGTAATTTGCTATGAACCTATAAATATTTTGAAAATTGTAAAATTTAATAAAAGAAAAAGGAAAAATTCGATAAAAAAAACTATATTTCAACTTACTTTTTTAACTTGTGTTGCAGAAATCCCTCTGGTGACAAACAATGTTGGCCAGTGTACTGCTGGGAACCTACTACACTAACAGAGATTAGACATTTGTTGAAAGCGTTGGGATCACTCCGTGGGGTACCGGCGAATGGCGATGGCCTCGAACCAAAAAAAAAAGTTTTAAAACAGTCAGTATCTTCTTCTAATTTTAATAATAGAGTAAAAATCGAGAAAAAGTAAATGAGATCTAATATAAGATATGCACCCCGTTGCCGTTTCCCGTTGTCGCTCCCGTTAACAGTTTCTCGTTGCCGCACCCGTTGTGGGTCTCAGTTGTTGTTCCCGTTGCACTTGTTTATATATATTTTTCTAGATCAATTAATATTAATTTAATTATCTTAATTAAATTATTAATTTTATTTTTTTTGACAAAATTATTAATTATTAATTTTTTTTGAAAAATTTATTTTGGAATTTTTGTTAGCAGAATGATTTTTTTGTTGACAATTGATAGTGGTTAAATTGATTGGTTTTAGTAGATTTTAATAAATAGTTAATATTTTTTATTTTTTTGTTTTTCAAATACAAAAAATATTTAAAAAAAAAATTGTCGGTGCACCGGCAACTTCATAAATGATTATTTAGTTTTCTTTGCAGGTTACCAATTTCCCCTTTAAATTACACGTGTCATGTGGATAGTTGCACCAACAAATGTAAATTTTCTAGCACTTAGATTTCTTATATTAGATTGATTAAATTGATAGTGGTTAAATTGATTGATTTTAATAGATTTTAGTAAATAGTCAATATTTTTTATTTTTTGTTTTTCCAATACAAAAAAATTAAAATAAAATTTGTCAGCGCGCCAGCAACTTTATAAATGATTGTTTAGTTTTTTTTGTCAGTTACCAATTTGCCCTTTAAATTGCACACGTGTCATGTGGATAGTTGTACTAAAAATGTAAAATTCGCTAGCACTTAGATTAAAATGTAAATTTGGTAGCACTTAGATTTCTTATATTAGATTATATTAGATTAGATGTGCAGGGATTAAATCTTCCTTCAAACTATTGAGTAACTTTTGCAAAAACTTGTAAAAGCCCTGGACAAGAATAGAAAAAATCTTGCGAGAGCCATGTTCGCTTGGTCACCAAGGATTGATGACAAAAAGAGGGCACATATTGGGTTTTCAGATATGATGAATTCCATAACACATTCAATATTTTTTTACTCCTTTCAATGCTGTCTAATTACTCTTACAAACTCATTTGACATGAACATAAATATGGAATTAAAAAAATGGTAGTAGTTCTGAACCGCACAATACAAAACTTCCTGGACCTGTTTGCTTAGATTGCAAATTCATATTCAATCCTTGTGAAAGAAACAATACTACACTTATTTGTTCAAATTTTAGTCACCATTCAATGGTGGTGTCAGTAGCTGCATTACATGATGTATGCCATCAGAGAATGACAATAAGGGTATCAAAGGCCAGACCAGATTATTTAACAAATTTTGATTTCTCACAACATTGGTGTGTTAACTTTCCAAAGCCTCGCCTTATAGTTGGATAAAACTGGGGGACTTTGTCAAGTCAATAAAATCGGCTCGAGCCGAGGAAGAAACTCTTCTCTTCTTCCTATCTAAGATGCTTCTACAGCTAGGAGAAGGAGTACACAAATCAACTATCTCAACTGCATGAGGCACCATGAATGCACCACCAACATCAATACCACCTGCATGTTCACAATCTAGCTGACTTGATTCAGCATTACTCTTATTCACTGAACTTGTATGATCCGTGTTGTCAATTACTCCTACTTTTTTGGATGAAGTTGCCGGTGACGATTTCCCTGTCGGGGATGTGATCGAACCAAATGGTTCACTCTGCTCTGGTGGTTCTCTTGTTTCAGAATCTTTGTTCCACTCAAATGGTTCACTAATATTGTCCATGTGAATTGGACTTTTTGGAGAAACGTTAAGAGTTATAGAATCATCACTTGCAGCTGGAACAGAACCACTAGTACTAGTATTATTATCAAACTCTACTTCATTAAAACTGTCATCTTCATCTTCATTCTCTGATAAACCATCAATTCTTTCAGCGTAACATGGAAGTTCATCCATAGAACCAATCTCGACTGTCATGTGATCCGGTAAGTTTGGGCAACCGGCACAATGTTTCATGTACTTTGTCGAGAAGAAGTTCACTGTCATATTCATGCTGTGATCATTTATACCATGTCAGCATCAAAAACTAAATCGCATCATTCCGGGAAAAAAGAATGTCCATCGCTTACTCAATAGAGATATAGATACCGTACCTTTGCCATGATGGAAGTGTGAGCATTGTATATGCAAGTTTGATCTTATTGGCAATTCCTGAGAGGGATTTAAACTCAGCAGCTGCTTTTCTAACAGCCAATGATTCAACTGGGTGTTGCCAAGCCCATTCAAACTGCAAGTCCCAATCAAATTAACCCCTTAAAAAACTATGTCATGAAATTTGTCATTTAAATAGCATAATTTGCTTGTTCAGCAGTTGATCCAATGGTGATCCAATTGTGCCGAACTTCGAAGGAAAACAACAACCAAACCAGATTCCATTTAAGTTGCAAATATATATATATATATATATATATATACACAGCATAAGGCTACTAAATTTACAAAGAATAAAAGGGTAAAATTGAAGAAACCAGAAATCACTATATTTTGAATGAGTCTGAGTCCAATATCTTTATTTTCCACGGAGGATCTTTTCAAAGAAGCACACACTCATGAGTGATTGCATTTGTTGATAACACAATGCATCAGTTTAACAAGTTTATTTTTTTCGTACAAGTGAATAGACCTTTTAGAAAACATGCCAATTGCCATGTTCTACATATCTAGATGAATATTAGTCCTATTGGCAATTGGTATATCACCCAAAAGAAATTAAAGACTCATCCCTGCATGCAATTAGATAGAAGGAGTTTGAACTATTAGTAAATGGCAAGCATCATAAAATTGATTCATAATCAAGCTTGTTGATAAGTAAGTCAACAAATCCGCAAAATTACAGTTGTAATCTATGAAGCACAAACACCGACAAGACACACGACACAAACACCGGACATGACACGGACAATGACACTAACAAGAACACTATCAATAATTTGAGATAGTAATTTAAGAAAATGAAGGTGGTTGAATGTAACCACATGCGTTAGAGTCTATTGGGGTCATGGACAGTGACAGACACACTACAATCTAAAGTGTATGTGCTACATAATTTGTAATACGTTCTCATGGTCAATACTTACAGAAATAAAAAATAATATATATATATATATATATATATATATATATATATATATATAAATAAACAAAAATTGAAGGTTTATGCTGACACTTTCTATATAATGAATCTAACTTTCTCAATCAACCAATCATAAGACTTCAAATATCTTTAGTGAGCAAACAAAACTTATGATATAGAGAGAGCAGAGTGAGATTCAAACCTGAAGAGCAGAGACATTTGTTGGAAAGCCGTAGATACACAAAACCATTTCCCAAGGCCGCTTCCTCTTCGTTCTCCAAGCTCCACTTCCAATTTCCCCATTGTGTTGCCTGATCCTGCGCCGTGGATTCACTGTAAATCTGCATAACATAAAAACTAATTAATTAATCAATCAATTAAAAGAAGAAGTTAACTATTCTTTTAACAAATTGGCACCACAAGATAATCATCACATAACAAAGGCATTAATTCAGAAGCAGGAAAAGAAAATTGGCACAAACCCAAGTTTTGTAAGGAGAAAAAAATAAAAGGGGTGAGGGTGATTTTCGGATTGAATTAAAGGGAGTGATCGAAATTTGATTTTGAGAAGTGAGAGAGGAACCCGATGTAGGTGTGGCCTTTGAATCGGGGATTGAGAGAAGCCAAGAGGTAACAAGCGAAGAATCCGTTTCCCTTTCCTTCACAATCTTCGCTTTCGTTTTGGTGTTGAAGTTCCACTTGCGCAGCTTCTTCTTCTGCTCCAGATCTCGCACCTTTTCTCTTCTTCATCTTTCTGTAATGAAATATTACCGTTGTGACTGACTTGTGATAAACTTTGCAATTAAACAACAACAACAACAAAAAAACGTTGCAATCACAACACAATTAAACCATAGCGCCGCATGATTCGTGAAATGAGGGATATATAATAATGTATTAGAATTTAAATTTTTATACACAATATGACTATAAAGTTTTTTGGCTAAAGTGCTCCCGGGGTCCCTTATCTTTATTTAAAGTAACGATTTGGTCCTTTATCTTTTTTTTGTCCCAAATCAGTCCTTTATGTTTTAAATTTTTGACACATAAATCCTTTTCTGTCCCAAATCAGTCCTTTATGTTTCAAATTTTTAACACATAAATCCTTTTTTTTGACACATAAATCAGCACTGTTAACGGAAAAGGATTTATGTGTCAAAAATTTGAAAGATAAAGGACTTATTTGGGACAAAAAAAACATAAAGGACTAATTCGTTACTTTAAATAAAGATAAGGGACCCCAGGAGCACTTTAGCCAAGTTTTTTTATACTATCTACGAATTAGAGGTCGACACATCATCAAAAGGAAATTGATCAATTGATAATCACTAATTTGTCAATTAGTAACCAACCACTCCATAAATTGTGATTGGTGGTTGTTGTAAAAGCATATACACGATATGTGTATATAACATTACATTGTAGGTAAATATATTTTTTTGTCAGTGTTGTCAAAAACACATTGTAGGTAAATATTTTGTAATATATTATGTCCCGGACCGAGCTCCGCTTTGGACCGACCTCAAAAGATCGCACCACGAGCAGGCCACGAGAAAGTTTCCCCCAAACACGGATCGCAATCTGCACCACGCCCAGATCAAGGGCCACGATCAGCTCGCATTCGACGGTGCGAGATCACCTCCCTCCACTCTATAAATACTTGCGCCCAGGTAAGTCCTCAGAACACATCTTACCATATAATTCATGATAGTGAGTTGGGCGTCAGAGTGTGTGTAGGTACAACACCCACGTCGATCAGCAATCCGCAGCTCGAAGGGTGCGTCGGTCCAGCCCACCTCGATCTCAACTCAGGTTCTACTCCAGGACATATTATATAGTTTGGATAATTTAAATATCAAATATCAAAAACTATATATATATATATATATATATATATATATATATATATATATATATATATATATATATATAGATATAAGAATAGGGGCCGTATGTGAGAGGAGTTTTAATATGAGAGTGTAAGAGGATTAAATCTGGATCGTATAACAATACATGGGTGGTTGTGATTAAAAGATGAGTAGTTATCACATTGACTTTTTGTTTTAATCTCAACCGCTCGTGATTTGATGTATGGCCATGATTGGTTCCTCTCACCCTCTTATTATAAAACTCCTGTCATAATATACGTTTCCTATAAGAATATATATCTCAAAAACATTAAAAAAAATACATATATACATACTTCTTTCTTTACCAAACATGCACGTATAATCGAGTTTGTCCCTTATAGGATTTCTCACCCCCTTAGTCACTTTTGAACCAATTTGTGATTTTTGTCTTTTCTAGTCTAGGTGTTGAACCTTGTACTTAGCGGATAAGTACCTAGATTCTTAAACACTCACTATCAACTGAAAATAATGCTAATTTGTACGAAAGGTTTCGTAAGAAAAATGAGCGAACGCACTAACAATAGCGCAACATGTATGACTTATGCGGCCAACGGTATTATTAACAACCGCTTCTTACGTTTCGTCTCGTAACAAATAGCAGCGCTCATCAATTGAGCTACTATTAGTAGTGGGTATTTAAGAATCTAGATACTTATCCCTCAAATACAAGATTATGTTGTATTTTATTGAAAATAAAAAGATATTTCAAAAGTGAGAAGTCCCACATTGCTTGGCTTTGGATTCACCAAAGTCTTTATATACTAAAGCTTAATGAGAGCTAGTAAATAAGCAAATAGAAGAGACTCCCTCGCGCACACAAGCAGGGACCAACATGACTTGGTTCAGTGCGAATCTTTCGATTCCCAGCGCGTGAGTTCCCTTCTTGACATGCACGGAGTTGCAGCTGCTCTTACTGACTCCAAACCTGTCGAGCCTGCTACTCCCAAACAGGTCGAAGTTTGGACCCATGCCAACAAGGTGTGTCGTCACACAATTCTCAGCACCCTCTCCAACGAATTGTTCGACATCTACTGCACCTACAAGGAAGCTAATCAGATCTGGGAATCAATGATTCTCAAATACACCGCTGAAGATGCAAGCAAGCAGAAATTTGTCATCAGCAACTACTACAATTGGGTCATGAGTGAAACTGGCAAAATCAAAACACAAATCAACCAGTATCACAAATTACTAGAGGAAATGAAGGCTGAAAACATAGTTCTCCCTGACGAGTTCATTGCAGGTATTCTGATTGAGAAGCTGCCAGAATCATGGAAAGATTACAAGCAAAAACTGAAGCACAAACACAAGCAACTGTCACTGAACGAGCTGCTGACTCATATCATCATCGAAGATACCAACCGAAAAGAGAGTAACAAGACAAAAGCGAAATCAATGGCTGCACGTGCAAACATGGTGATGAACAACCCTTCAAGGTTCGACAAAGGCAAACCAGTCTCCTCAAACAAAAGGTACGATTCCAAGAAATTATCCAATCAAAAGTATCATAAAAAGAACAATGATCAATATAAAGCTGAAGCATTTGAAGCAGACTAAGGTATTTAACGTTTATAGATGATTTTTCACGATACACTAAGGTATTTTTATTAAGACAAAAAGATGAAGCATTTGAAGCTTTTCTTTCATATAAAGCTGAAGTCGAAAATCAATTAGATAGAAAGATTAAAAGAGTTAGATCCGACCGTGGAGGAGAATACATATCTTTTAATGATTTTTGTGAAAAGGAAGGTATAATACATGAAACAACTCCCCCCCTATTCACCTGAATCTAATGGCATAACCGAAAGGAAAAATAGGACATTGAAAGAGATGATGAACGCTATGTTAATAAGTTCTAATGCGCCAACCAACTTGTGGGGTGAGGCTATATTAACTGCATGTTTTATACAAAATAGAACTCCTCATAGGAAAACCGGAAAGACCCCCTATGAACTGTGGAAAGGTTATCAACCTAACTTGAAATATTTAAAAGTGTGGGGGTGCTTAGCTAAAGTTATGTTGCCTGATCCTAAGAAAAGAAAATTTGGTTGCAAAACCTCTGATTGTGTTTTTATAGGATATGCAGAACACAGCGCTGCTTATAGATTCCTTGTTGTGAAAAGTGATGTTCTAGATAATAATACTATCGTGGAAACTAAAAATGCTGAGTTTTTGGAAAACATTTTTCCTTTGAAACATGATAGTATATCTAGACAACCTTTAGCAAGTACTAATGATGAAACTCATGAGGAACCGTATCAAGAACTAAGGAGAAGTAAAAGACCAAGAAAAGAAACATCCTTCGGAAATGATTTTTACACTTATCTAGTCGAAAAAGATCCAGAAACCTTTTTTGAAGCAACTTCTTCTTCTGAGTCGAAATTTTGGAAAAAAGCCATTAAAACTGAAATAGACTCAATTTCCAAATGTAACACTTGGACCTTAGTTGATTTACCACCTGGGGCAAAATCAATAGGATGCAAGTGGATTTTCAAAAGAAAATATAACTTTGATGGGTCTATTGATAAATACAAAGCTAAATTAGTAGCAAAAGGTTTTTCTCAAAAACAAAACATCGATTATTTTGATACCTTTGCTCCAGTAACAAGATTTCTTCTATTAGAGTTTTAATAGCTTTGGCTTCCATCCATAAACTAGTTATTCACCAAATGGATGTTAAAACCGCTTTTTTGAACGGTGACTTAGAAGAAGAAATCTACATGAATCAACCCGGAGGATGTATAGTTTCAAGTCAAGAGAACAAAGTATGCAAACTCCTTAAGTCGTTATATGGTTTAAAACAAGCACCAAAACAATGGCATTAAAAATTCGACAGAACTTTAGTCGAAGATGGTTTCACCACAACTGAGGTTGATAAATGTGTCTATACTAAAACTTTGTGTGGAGAACATGTGATTATATGTTTATATGTAGATGACATGCTCACTTTCGGTACTTGTCTGGATATTGTTATTAAAACAAAATCTTTTCTTTCATCTAGTTTTGACATGAAAGATATGGGTGAGGCTAATATAATATTAGGAGTTAGAATCATCAGGGAAGGTGATAGCATCACACTATCACAAGATCATTATGTGGAAAAACTTCTAAGGAAGTTTGGTCACTATGACTCAACCCCCTTGAGTACCCCCTATGAAGCTAACTCACGCTTAAAGAAAAATAGAGGTGTTCCTGTTGACCAACCTCAGTATGCCCAAGTAATTGGGAGCCTACTACATTTAATGAACTTTTCTCGACCAGACATTGCATTCGCAGTCGGTCGTCTGAGTAGGTATACTCACAATCCTAGTCAGGATCATTGGAAGGCAGTTGCTCACCTTATGAGATATTTGAGAGGTACCACAACTTATGGTATTACTTATAGTGGATTTCCCGCAGTATTAGAAGGATACTGCGATGCTAACTGGATATCTGATTCAGATGAGACAAAATCCACTAGTGGTTACATTTTCACACTTGGTGGTGGTGCGGTAACTTGGAGGTCAGCCAAACAATCCATTATTGCTAGATCGACTATGGAGTCGGAATTTGTAGTTCTAGAATTGGCTGGTACTGAAGCTGAATGGTTGAAGAACCTTTTAGCTGGTATTCCTTTGGGAATAAAACCGACACCATCAGTGTCAATACATTGTGATAGTCAATCGGCAATAGCCGTTGCAAAGAATAAGACCTATAATGGCAAAAATAGACATGTGCAATTAAGACATAATGTTGTCAAACAATTGCAAAAGTATGGAGCAATATCGATCGATTAAGTGAAGTCAGAAGTGAATTTGGCCGATCCTCTGACAAAACCCTTAGGGAAGAAAATGATATGTGAAACATTGAGGGGAATGGGACTAAAAGCCAACTGATATTGAGAAGTGATGGTAACCCAACCTTTGTGATTGGAGATCCCATGAATAAGGTTCAATGTGGTAAAAACAAGTTACTTCTTGATAGTGCTAGCACTGGAAATTAATTCAAGTAATTAATTTCATTATTGTCCATTCCTATGGTGTTATTGTGATAGTGCTAGACTGCATGTTATTAAAAGGATAAGCTTAAAGCTTTTAATGATTTTCATAGCCCTTATGGGTGGTGTATGACTTGCAGCATACACTTGATGAAATCACCTATATGAGTGTCAAGTGGGGCTGCTTGCATGAGATCCTGGCGAGATCTCTAGAGCACTCATGAATACCGAGCACGCGCACGGTCTAATAGCGCAACACCGCGAAAACAGCAAGAATTGTGGGGGTGTAATGTGATAGTGAAACCTCTAACATATAATATGTGTCTTGGGTTCCATAGCTTGCTATACCAATTCACTGTATGTTATGTTTTATCTATCTAGGACTGGTTCCATAGCTTGCTATACAGCTCCGAAACATTACATCTACGATGTCAACCCAGATAACCTCATTTATAAATTTATTTTTCGACTTTTGAAATATGTGAGGGATTGTTGTATTTTATTGAAAATAAAAAGATATTTCAAAATTGAGAAGTCCCACATTGCTTGGCTTTGGATTCACCAAAGTCTTTATATACTAAAGCTTAATGAGAGCTAGTAAATAAGCAAATAGAAAAGACTCCCTCGCGCACACAAGCAGGGACCAACATGACTTGGTTCAGTGCGAATCTTTCGATTCCCCCCCCCCCTGTGCGTTCGACTAGCCTTGCGCTAACTTTTTACAAAATGAAATATCGCTTTTATCAGCCTATCCGAATACGTCGAACTGACTGTCAAAATGATTTGGTCGAAAAACTGAAAGTTGGTCGAAATGATTTGGTCGAAAACTGAAACTTAATTCCCTTTGTTTTGTAACTGTCAGTTTCTTCCAACAGCTTGATTACAATTGATTACACCTTTGACTGGCTTGATTACAATTGATTAAACCGGCTTGATTACAATTGATTTCTTAAACGGCCTTTGACTGGTTTTAATGCCTGATGGAGCGTATGCCTCAAACGGCTATTTCTTAGTCCTATATAAACAGCCTCGAGCTGCACTTGAAAGTACAACAAATGATTTTTCCACTTTTCTAGAGAAAGAGCTCTGGGTTGCTCTCCTGTTACACATTTTGTTCTTGCTAGTTCTGATACCTCTTTCGCTACTGGGATTGAGAAGACCCGGTTGTACCTCAAGGAATTTGCGCTGTAGAGGCGGATAAATTCTTCAGGGCAGTCGCAAGACGCCTCCGGTTGTTTATCTAACATTTCTGTGTTTGCAGGTTCATTTTCGACAGTTCAAAGCAATTTCGACAGCAGCTAGTTCGACCTCGACAGCTTCTGTTTCTGCATTTTTGGTTCGCAGCAGTCCTTGCCACTCAACAGCATCAGTCGAATTTGTCTACTGCAATTCGACTACGGAAATTCGACTGCAGTCAGCATAATTCGACTACAGCCATATCTGCAATTTAGCCTACAGATTCAACACTCACGAAACACAAAAACACACAAATTAATTCAAAGGTGACTAAGGGGTGAGAAGTATTATAAGTGGCAGACTTGGTAGCACGAGATAGTAGTTGGTTCGTTACATAAAAACACAATCTTTTTATGTGTTTCTTGCAAATATATCGATGTTTCCTTCCACAATAGAAACTCCTCGGTGGGTTGTGGTGAGATGAGATGTAGGTTTAAAGAACTAGGGGTTAATTAATTCACCGGCAACGTGTTAATATTCAATCTATTTGGCAAATTCTATAATTATAGGGAAATTGGAGCATACCAATATCTAATAGTGAACCAAATTGTTTAACCGAGTCACACTACACCATGTCATTTTTAAGCAACTCACTTCAGTTTTTATCCAAAAATGAACTCTCAAAAACCCAAGTAAGATCTCACAACTTATCACACTTTTATATTTTTTTATTTATATTTTATTTTCCTTCAACTCATACACTGTACAAAATACTTTTTAGTTTAAGAATCCAGATTCTCTAGATGAACTGATTTTCTTATTTTTAGATCAAACCGAAAAAGCTAATAGAAAAACATAAAATTTAGTTCTTAAATTTATGAACATGTGAGGAACCTCCCATTGCAAGTGCTCTTACTGCTGGTAAAATGGCATGTGTATCATGCACAAATTTTAGTATTTGTACATGCTAAAAGCCATCGTACGTTGTGTCAAAAAAAAAATCATCATACCTAATCACTTATATTCCCTTCCTAGAAAAATACGTTTCCTAATATTTTACCCAAGCAAACAACTCGTGCATTTTTCATAAATATTATTAAAATTAAAATGAAGATAATAATTAGACATGAATCCGTCCCAATCAACTATCAAAAAGGTTCCCTGCATGAAAGAAAAATCAGAAATTTCAAGCACAAACTTTAGAGTAGGGGTGTCAAAATGGATGGATCGGATGGATTTGGATTTGGATTATAATGGATGGATTGAAGACAATCCATTTATCCATTTATATCCATTAAAATTGTGTCAAAAAAATCCAATCCAATCCATCCGTTTACAAAAAAATTCATCCAATCCATCCATTTGCAATTTTTTTATGGATGGATATCCGATCCATCCACTATATGTATATATAATATTATTAATATATATATATATATATAATATAATATATAAATATGTATTTAACTATCTGTATATATATAACTATATGTATATATAAATATGTATTTAACTATATGTATATATAGATTTACTATATGTATATATAAATATGTATTTAACTATATGTATATATGTATATATAATATTATTAATATATATATATAATATAATATATAAATATGTATTTATATATGTGGTGGTGGGGGGCGGCCGGTGGCGGAGCTCCGGCGGCCGGCGCGGTGGCCAACGGCGGAGCTCCGGTGACCGGCACGGCGGCCGCGGCGGTTCCGGCGGCGGACCTCCGGTGGCCGGTGGTGGTTCCGGCGGCGGCGCTCCGGCGGTCGGCGGTGGCGGACGGTGGTCGGAGGTGGCTTGCGGTGGCCCTCCGGTGGTTATATTATATTATATATATATTATATTATATATATATATATATATATATATATTATATATATATATATATATTATATATAATATATTTATTATATATATATAATTATATTAATCTTTGAATGACTTTTTTGGTCAAATAATTTTTTTTTTAGAATGAATTTTTTTAAAAAAAGTTTCTGGAAAAAAATCTATTTTAAAAATTTTTTTTTGGTAAAAAAGGTATTTTTAAAATTATGCAATGGATTTGTTAAAAAAAATTAATTATCCAATGAATTTTGTTTTTTTAGTTATTGTAATCCAATGGATTTAGAAAATATAATGGATGGATCACAACCATCCACAAAATCAAACGGATGGATTCAATCCAATCCATTAATATTTTTTTTTTTGTAATGGATGGATTGGATGGATTTTGCTATGGATGGACCGGATATCCGGTGGACAAATGGACCATTTTGACACCCCTACTTTAGAGTCCCATTTGTACAAAGCTTAGATTCTCATAGGATCGAGAATCTATCCCAAACAATGTTTTGAATATCGAATCAAACATTGAATTGGTGAGTCGCATTTGTACAAAGCTTAGATTCCTCATAGGATCAAGAATCTATCCCAAACAATGTTTCGAATATCGAATCAAACATTGAATTGGTGAAACCTTTAGCTCATAGTTCAATCGCTTTAAACCGCTCTAATCAAGATGAAACCACAGTCGAACTACTCAATTAACCAAACCATGGATGGTAACGATTCATGGTTTAACCAATTAAACCATTTGATTAGTTTGATTTTTAAAACACTAATTCCAAATTCTTGTAGAATAAGTTCTGCAACTTCAATATTACAAATATAACAGCAGTTTCAAACAGTCAGGTTCATGAATAATTTAAGAAGCTATCAATTGATTCTAAGCTTGTCTTCTTTTGTGCTTATTTTCTCTTCTCTATATAGGCATCTTCAATTTTACTCTGCCAGATTCATTCATCAAAACATCAACAGCAATTCCTTTTCTAGAAAGAAGAAACAAAGTTGTTCTTTCTTATCTATCTTAGAACCCATCAACATCCTAAAATAATTCTCTCTAACATACTACTCTCACATCAAATGCTTCTAAAAATGATTGAAGAATGACTGAAATGTTATATGATTATCAATCATGTTATTCTTCTAGTTTTTTAAAATCACAAATATATATTAAAATACTGACTTAATTCTCCAAAACTCTCCAAAATCCCCCTCTCAAACATACCCTAAGAAGTTCACATGCTTTCAAAAAAAATGTACCCCTAATGGACTTGGCATTTAACTAAACCAACAAATATCAAATTTGTCTGCTACACCTGCAAAAAGCTTCTTCCTCATGAACATAAAGAAAGCAATTTTCCATTAAAAACCCACATTCAAATTGACAAGTTTACATGAACACAAAAAGCAACTCAACAATTCAGAAAATAAACAGTAAAAGGACACACTCTATATGGTGACATATCAACAAAACGAACATCATCATCATCCTCGTCGTTGTTGTTTTTATTTCAGTTATGACTTTCACCATTCCAAAAACCAACAACAATACTATGAACAGAAGCTATAATACAAATTACAAAGTATCCAAATTGACCCTAAAATTACAATATCAAAGGGAAATGATATTGACCAATCACCGAAAATCCTCAGCTGGAGCGCTTTGAAGATGATGAAACCATATGCCTCCAAAGATAACGTCCACTAGCCATATCCACAAAGGTCCAGAATCCAGATTCTAACGCAGCCCGAACCTGTAAATCACGAAATTTAGGGTTAAGTTAAAAAATACATTTTTTATAAAAATTGAAGAAAAAGGGGGAAATAGGTAAACCTTGACTTTTTCATTTGACGAAGGGTTTGAAGAATCTGAGATTTTAGGGTTTGAAGGAAGGATAGGAACAGCGTCGTCATCGTCGATTTTAGGTTGAGATCTGAGGTTTCTGACGACAAAGAAACCGGCGAGGGTTGCAGATAAGAATATGAGAATTAGCCTTAGAGGACACATTTTTTTTGTTTCTGAATTTCTCAATCCACTCTCTGAAGAATGTGATTGAGAAATGCGTGGGAATGTGCTGGCTCACTCAGAATTAGGAAAGAAAGGAGATTAGCCTTCTAATGTTTAATGTAATGATGTTCTTCAAGTGCTGTTGTTATTAAAATGCAATTTGTATAATTAATACTGTTTTTTTTTTGACAAAGTATAGTTAATACTGTTAATAATAATAATAATAATAATAATAATAATAATAATAATGATAATAATAATATCCAAGAGTATTATAAAAAAAATAGCAAGAGAAAAGGCAAGGCCACATGTGGTTGTTGGCTTGCTTCCAATAAAACTTAGTCAAATTCCTTAGAAAAATGTTAATGATAGTTGACATAAGCTCCACTTTTTTTGACAAAAAAAAGTAAAATAAAATCAAAGGTGGAACACATCTTCTCCTAACTTTATCACAAAAATAGCAATATAGGCAAGTCACCTCTAACAAAACGTGAGAAACTTATTCCTCTTAAAAAATTCAACCAAAGTGTTGGACAACTCATTTTTCTAGATACAATTTGACGGAAAAAAAAAGTAGTTTCATGATATATGGTTGGAAGAACTTATTTTTGAGTTTATGTAAAACAGTTTACGGTGATAAATAAGTTTTTATGTTAATTCATAAGTTCTCACTGATGAAAGTTGTATCTCATTAAGATGTTTTTTCATAAATTATCTTGAGAAGCTTATGAATAATACATAAAAGCTTATTTATCTACGTAAGTTATTTTTCATAAGCTCACAAATAAGTTCTTCCAAACAGTTTTGAATCCAACTCGAAGTTCATTATTGTAATAACCGGCTCAATTGCCCATTGGATATACATAAGAGATGTTATACTTACTCTCAATTGCTCATAAGCTGTGTTTGGATGAAATATTTCTTAAGAGTAATGTAGTTTTTAGGGGATATCGACATATATTACCTTAAAATTTAAAGTAAAATATGTCAATTTTCCCAAAAAAAAATTATATTATCCACTAAAATACTCTATCCAAACACACTAGAGTTCGGAAGAATAACTATAAGATCTAACTTTGAAAAAATGTCCTCTCTTATCACGAAATTTGTGGTCTAGTTCACCGAGACATCGTATCACATACAAACAAGGCTTATTACAACCGTTTTCCTTTTCTTTATCCATCTAAAAATTCAAAAATAAAATAGAAAAAACATAAGTATACTTTCAACCACCGAACCGGGTATTTGAAGACTAGAACTACTCAGGTTTGCCAGGACATTAACGATTCCCGTTTAGGATACAACAATATAATTTGTATGGTTCCCTCAAATTGGATATGACCACATGCCACAAAGCTCCACTAGACATTTCTTTTGGCATAACTATATTGTTCCCTCAGGTTGAGCAGCAAATCTTCCCCTCAAGAGTTTTTAATGTTTGATTAACTTGAAAAAGTTTTGCACCATCTAATCTAAGTGTTCTCAGAACTTCAACACTTTCAAACAAATCTTGAAAAATAAATGATTTTTTGTTTATTTTAGACTGCTCATATTCTTAAAACTTACCGAAAACACTTTGGTGTAAATTGATACTTTATTTAATTTTTTCTTTAATGGAGAATTATTTTAATTTTTTTACTAATATTAAATAATTCTCGTAAGTTTTAAATGAAGAATTATATTATTAAACCAACTATCGTGGCCCAATATTTTGAAATGGACAATTATATTATATTTTTTGAACTGCAACAGGATTCCAGTCGAAATTAAATCCCAATGAAATATTTCAACTTTCCTCTCAAACCTTAGCCGTCTCTCAATTTTCTCAATACTCATTTTTTTATCACCAATCAAAGGGGTTGTTTTAGGCCAGTTTTTGGCCTGAAATCACACATATGTATCGTTTTTCTATCTTTTTTATTTAAATAAGTGGTTACTACATAAATCTAGCATTTATTTAGTATTTTTCCTTGATTTCCTCATCTGAGTGCAACATTATTGTTGTTTGTCGTCTTGGTGTGGCGTCTTTGATTTCCCTTGTTATTGCAATGTTCGTTTGGTTCAAATAGACAGATCAACTTCGATCTATTGCAGATTCAATCTATGACTAGGGCCTCAAAGTTACAGATCTGGAGGCATAGATACTCTAGTGACTTTTATTGTCACGTTTGTAGGCATTTCGTCATTTTATATTATTAACTTAGGTGCTGTGAATTTGTTCGTAGATTCATCCTTTTCAATTTTAGCAATGTTGAATGTGTTATCTTCAATGTAATCTATCAATTTGAATGAATGAATATTAATTTTTTTAAAAAGCAAAGACATGAGGTTTTCAAAAAATAGAAGATAAATGACATGAGAAATGCTCAATTGCACAAGAAATTTTTACAAAAACTGCACGAATGCAATACGCACAATTGTATGTTTACACTTACACCCAATGTTATTAAAACCGACCCGGTGATCGACTCGGTCAGGTCACTGGGTCAATGGTCGGACTGAGGGGTCACTAACTGGCCCGCATGACCAGTGACAGTACTAAATACTGTTAAAAATAGGCATAGTGCGTATAAAATCACACATCACAGAATTATGATTGTTTTTTTCATATCTTAAAAATGCCCAAAAAATTATTTTTAATCTTATTTCTGATTTGTGTCAAAAAAAATTTGTTTTTGATTTCATAGTCTAAATAGACATTTAGGCATAAGTTTTAATAATATATTTTAATATAACATTAATAATTACAAATATATTTTATAAGACTTTATTAAATATTTTTGTGCCAACATTTATTTTGTTTAAAAACATTTTTTAGGATTTTTATATTAAATTTAATGTTACAAATGAATTAACGTATGAAATAAAGGATATATGTTTCTTATAAAGGACATATACGCATTAAGTATAATATAACAGTATAATAATTAATAAAGGACATATACATTGCATTAAGTATAATATATTTAGATAATATAACAGTATAATAATTAACAAAAAAAAAACATAATAAAAAAAACTGCACGGGCGGATCGGGTTGAACCGGGTCACGGGTCACCGGTTCAACGCCTAAAACCCACGGGTTGTACCGGGTCTGAAACATGCCCGATTCAATTAGTGGCTTGAACCGGTCAGAACACCGGTTCCCAATCCGACCGGCCGGGTCGGCCCGGGTTTAACAACACTGCTTACACCTGTATATTCCCTCTAAAAAAACCAACATAGTGATTAGAGCATTAGAGCATTTTCCTCGGTCTTCTAATATTCTACTTTCCCCACCAGATAGCACTTCTTTAATGATATTCATTGCTTATCCTCCAAACTCACTTCCAAGGAAATAAACAGAATCATTTAAATTAATTGGGTGTATGGGGTTAGGTAATCTATGATATAAGTACTCAGGTCGTGTATTTAGAAAGTAGTGGGAAGCATGCATCATTCATGCAATGCACCTATTATTTTTGACCAATGGAATAATGTTGAATTTATTAACATAAATGAATGCCCCAAAAAAGTGATACAAATGTCACTTTAGACATCAGAGATGTGGTCTTACAACTAGGAACCAAAAATTTCTTGCAATAAAATTAGATACCAAAACAAACATCCACATCAGCAGAAAAACCTGGCCTGCAAAGTAAGAACAAAATCAAAATTGAATGTTATTGAAAGTGATTAAACATGACAACATTTTTTACTAGTGAAAAAATAGTACATATAAAAATGGATTTGTTTAGCATACACAGTCAGTGTAAACATTTTTGTAAAAATTGACAAGTCATAAAATGTCTGATTTTTATCCTAATCATTTTGAAAGTCACATTTATCATGATTTGTGATTGGTTACAGTGTAAAAAAAGTTCACACAGACGGTGCATATTGATTAACCTCTATAAAATATACAAAAAGTGCACTCTTTTTTTAGTTTTACTGACAAACATGCTTAATTCATCATATATACATGTTGCAATGGGCATAAAAACTTCAGTAAAAAAAAGAAAACCTTAATATATACTTTATATCTTGACAAATCGAGCTATGTTGGCAAGAACTGTTCTCAAGCTTCGGATGCCGGCTCCTGATTTTGAGCTTGCCATCATCTACAATTTGGGCGCATCGCAAAAACAAAAGAAATATTACTTTCAAGCCCCAATAATAATGTCAGAAAAAGTGAGGAAAAGGGTATGAACAATTCTGCCAAAATAATCAGTTTACCAGAGGTTGAACTACTGATTTGTTCTGCAAGAGACTCTGTGATCAAGGCATGCAGAAACAAGTCAATATACCAAAAAGAAAAAAAAGAATACTAATTTTCAGGAAAAAAAATGTATGGATGGTTATTAATTAATATTCACCTCTTCAATTTGCATGGCTCGTCGTGCCACATCGATTGGAAAAACCGTATCTGTCTTAGTCAACACTATCTGGTATTTAGTTTTTGATCTGCAAATTGATATCACCCATCAAATAAATTTAGCTGCATAACATACCTCATTTTGAGTTTATATATGAGCACCATGTAAGCCACGTTTATATCTGGAATTCGCCAATGAAAAATGAAAAGGTGGATGATGGCGCTAATTGCCCACATATGGTGTACCTTTCCATTAAGTCAATAAGTTCATGGTCTCTAGGTTTCATTCCCCATTTTGTATCAATTAGAAGGCATACTCGTTTGAGACCAACTCTTGTGGAAACATACTCCTTCACCTATGGTTAGAAGTTTTCCAAAAACACAACTGGTAAGCAATTATAATATAATGAGGCAACTCCAATCCATGAACATGTCAAATACAAAATATGAAAAAATGCCATAAGCCCAAATACTAACCCAAAGTGAAGACAGAAAAGTAATAAACGCATATCTATAGCTAAGAGCAAACTTGAACATATAAAGGATGTGTGGCAACAAAACAATATAAAATTTTTGTGAATGGATCCTCCCCTTCCCTCCTTCCTCTCATTCACAAAATATAAGAGTGGGAGGAGAGAGAAGATAATTAAGATATATGGAAGGAGAGGATCCAAACCCAAAGTTTTTGTGAAACGAGTCAAACAACTAACAATCGAGCTTTAGGGTCCACTGCACAGATCGATTGTCATGATGAGAAACAATACAAAGTTTTTTTAACTGAGAAACAGCAATTAAGAATTTTAATATATTGATTATTAGTGAATGAAAAGAAAGAAGTCATAGTATCTAACATGGTTTTATATACCTGTCAAAAAAACACGGTTATATATATATATATATTATATGTTGAATGGTTAACCTTACATCATACTATGTTTTAAAGGCTTTACTGATATATATTATACACTCGTGTTTTTTCTCATACGTCAAAGCAGATTGCTTATCCTCTAATCACTTTTTTGTAATTTCTTGTTTATCTTAATGAAATGCACTATTTATTTATATTAATAAAACAAAAAATATCTAACATGATTTCAATTATCTTCATGGCGCGTCTTTGCATGTAAAACTGGAAGCAGCTGTTATGATCCTAGAGACTAGAAGGATGATGACTTAGCAAGTTCTAGAAGGATCAATGACTCAGCAAGTGGTGAATCAGTTAGGTTGTTAGAGTTTGTTGCTTGGATAACAAAATTGTAATACTGTAGTGTGGGTGAAGGAGTCATGCTCTATGCAGGCCTTAGCTATATCTGCTTATATAAGCATTGAACCTATTGATCATCATGAAAGAAATGAATTGAGTCTGTTTTCTATCTTCCATATACTTTCTGGAGAGTTTATTTCTTCTCTCGAATTAAGGAATCCTGTTGCCGTGTAGTACCGTAAGATTGGTACTTTCATTGATGATCTCTTTCCCGCTAAACCAACATCGACAATGACAATTTCAATGTTCGCCGGTGATGTCAACGGCGATGTCGCCGCTTATTGGTGGGTGGTCTGCAGCGAACAGTATTTCAAGGGGTGCAGATTATCAAAATGGGAGAATATGACAGTAGCTGCAACCACACTGAGAGGTTGCGCACTCCGTGGGTGGCTCTGGTGGTCTCACCGCCATCCAGCGTCGAATTGGGATACATTCACTACTGACTTTCTATGGCGTTTCAAGCCGGAATGGCAGCAAATTTTACAAGTATTAGATGAGGAAATAGAGCCTGATAAACACGTTGAACTAACGGAGACAAATCAATTATTTTAGTGCACACAATAAAAGTTAACTTAATTGTCCTGAAATGTTCTTACACACTCCCAAAACTGAACCAATGTCCCCCTTGCCAATCAAGGCCTCTTTCTGTCCCACTAGTTCATGAGTTAACTAGTAAGTGACGAATAAAAAACCAATTCACGTGCCAAGCAACATTTTAATCCAACACACACACTACCTATTATGCGTTACATAGAACCTATGATATAAGGATACTTTAGAGGCTAAAACCAACCTTAACCTGACCATCGAGAAATTAAATACAATTTGCATACTTACAAGATCCTCCCAAGCTTCCTTAACTTCTTCTTTTGCATATGCAAATCCATATCCTGGCAAATCAACTAAGCAAAGCTTTGTTCCCAAGTTGAAGAAGTTAATTGTCTGCAGAGAATTCATTATTTGAATGAAATAAAAATCATCTATCAATACCGTATCTTTTAAATATTCACATAAGCCAACTTTTGAGAACCTAGGTTACCTGTGTAAGGCCAGGCTTGTCGGATGTCCGTACAACCCCCCACTGTCTAGTGAGTGCATTAAGCAGAGAGGATTTCCCGACATTGGACCTTCCTGATAAAGCCAGAACACAATCAGAAAAGTATCTTTCAACTTGTTTCTCTAAGCAATTACAATACTTTCTCCCATGAATTCTACGTTCCACCCGGAACTATTAACTAGATCAGGCCCTCTGTAGCACCGACACTTCTGGTTGAAGACGCGTCCGGTGTCTGACACCGACACTTCAATTACTTGTATTTTTCAAATTAAAATTGGTGTATGTGTGTCCGTGTCCGTGTGGTGTTCGGTGTCTGTGTCAGTGCTTCATAGATCAGGCCCCTTAAGTATGACAATTACAAAAACACCCCTAAAGATGAAAAACCAGTGATCTAAAACCGTACCAGCAAATGCAATCTCTGGAAGATTAGGAGGCGGAAATGATGACGAGACCTTTGCAGCAGCAAAAAATTCCAATCTGTTCCTAAAAATCTGTCTCAGTTTATCAAACAAAAATGTCACAAGATTAACAGAGAAGCAACAATATTTAGAATGAATAGCATCATCTTTTCTAAAAGTAGAAATAATTGATTTGAATGCAGTAAACAGCCACATACATTTTCTTCAATGTTCTCTCTTTCTGTACTGGTAGAGAAGGGAATATTATCCAATGGTGCAGAAAGATCAATATTGTAGCCTGCCCTTTTTATATCAATCATGCGTCTCCTCCCCAGCAGCTGCGAATAATAATAATTACAGTACAAGAAATCAAAATACCTTCAAGGAAATAAATCAATAATGTATTAACATAATCAACATGAGAATCAAAAGTGCCTGCATATACAACTTACATTTTTCTCCACAAAGGAAAGTATTGAAGGGCTAGGTTGTATTGCACGGAACTCGGCATTCTTTGATATTTTGGCTTCTTTTTCAGAATCCTTTTTCTTCTCTTCTGTACCGCCTGGAATTAATTTAGGGAATCAAACGGAAGTCCTCAAGATACTCATGTAAGCCGTTCAAAGCATTATTTGCATATTTTAGTAAAAATTGTCAGCAAAGTTTTCCAAATCAATAACCATATCCAAAAAACATAAGCATGATTGTATGAATACAGTAAAAATGTAAGCCACTATTTGAAATTAAAACATAATGCATTCACAAAAAAAAAGTAAAAATTGTCAGCAAAAATTTCCAAATCATCAATATGAATACAGAATACATTTTTCAGTTCCTGAGGCAAATATTAGCACAAAAACAAATAAGGTAGAATTGTCAAACAGCACCTATGATCATACAAAGAGAGGAAGATAAGTTAACTACCATTAATACCAATGGCATCATCTAGTCTCTTGTTTGAGATATCATATGGATCAAGCTTTATCAACCATTTCTTCTTCTTCCGGCGATCATGTGATCTCTCGGCATCATCATCCAACCCTACTTCATCTCTGACATTTCTCTTGTCAGAACTTGAAGGAGCCACAACAACTACTTGGCTTCTCCCCTTATTAGATTCAAATTTATCTTCTCTATTCTTCTTCTTCTTCAATGACCCACTTCCATGAGCCTCATCTTCTTGCCATTTCCCCTTATTGAATTCAAATTTATCTTCTTTATTCTTCTTCCTCACGAAACCACTTCCCTGATCCTCAGTCCCAATAAATCCCATTCTACCCATCTCCTTTCCCTTGGTTTTCCATTTAGTAGTAGCTAACACATCACTTTCCTTCTTCTCCTTCACACTATGAGTATAAATCTTTTCTTTGGAGTTGGAACTAACATTCCTTGATTTACCAGGAACCCACATTGTACGGTCATTAGTTTTCGCTTTCCCTTTCACTTCCTTCTTCTCCCTTTTCTTAAACAAAGTTTTCTTCTCACTTTCATTTTCATTCATTCTTTCATTAGCATATACTCTCTTTTCCCTCCCATTAGAATCAAAATTTCTAAACTTCCCTCTCTCATAAAACTTCTCTCCACTCCTTTCTTCACCTAATTGAGTTCCTCTAAATTTGACCCTTTTCTCCAACTTCCCTTTAAACCCATTTTCTCTATCACAAATCCCATCATTTTCATTCATTCTTTCATTAGCATATACTCTCTTTTTCCTCCCATTAGAATCCAAATTTCTAAACTTCTCTCTCTCATAAAACTTCTCTCCACTCCTTTCTTCACCTAATTGCATTCCTCTAAATTTGACCCTTTTCTCCAACTTCCCTTTAAACCCATTTTCTCTATCACAATTCCCATCTTTTTCATAAAAATTTTCATCCTTTCTAGTTCTCAAAGTATCCCTAGAAGTTCTAAATGCAAGTTTAGGCCTCCTTCTAAGTTTCTTCCTTAACGTTTCCTCTGTGGACATTCTACTCAATAATATTACACTCTCTTAACCGTTTCTCAACAATCTCAAAATGGCGCAGAATGAAGTGCAACAAAGCAAATGAAAGGGTCAAAGTTACCTTGTTAACGTGAAAAACTTGCGGTAGACGCGCGTTCTTCAAATGTGAGTGTTTGGGTTTTTGAAGTGAAATTGATTTTGATGTTGAAAATCGATTCTAGCAGAATCGCTTTTGTGGTTACCTTTCGTGATTTCAAAGTAAATATGGGTGTTTGGTTCTCCAACCTTCAAAGTGCTTTTGACCTCAAAATCGATTCCCACTTGAAGCTGCTCTTCCTAGCTTCTGCGTCTCATTGGAATCGATTTTATGCTAATCACAAATAGTTTATCAAGTTTTCCACTTTTGTCCTTTCCCTTAGTACGTGTAGCAGCACTACCGATTTTGGTCTCTGTTAGGTTGAAGAACAGCTCTGGTTTTTGCTCCCTGTTATTAGGTTGAAGAAGATAAGGGAATTGGGCCACAGCCACTTTATTAGGGTATTGCTTTCCCCACACCCCCTCCTACTCCTCGCACACCCCCCAACTTATTTTTCCCCAAAATGACCTCGCGTGAGAGGCTCGTGTAACACGGGTTAAGTGATTGTTCGAACGAGGTTATGCGAACCAGTTCGAACGACGTTGTGCGTGTTAAGGAATTGGTATTGTTCGCATGACATCGTTCGAACTTGTTCGAATAATGTCATCCGTGTTTAGGAATATTGTTAACTGATGGTGTGAGGGTGTGTTTTGGCTGCCTCGAATGGCTTTATTCGAACGTGTTCGAATAGGTGCGTTCGAACAGGCGTTCGAATGGCCACATGCGAACCACTGTTATGCAGAAACAGAAACTAACTAAATCAGCACACAGTTTTGGTGATTTCAAAATATAAACCTAACTTTAACATTATGTACCAAAATTATACAACATTGTGTACCAAAATTATACAGTACCAAAATTATAAACCTAACTTAACATTGACTACCATCACTATCTTTACTTAAATCTACACAAGGAAGGGGATGGGGGGTTGTGATTGTATGAGCAAATTCTTCCACTTTTGTATCCGGCCAACAAAAAGCGAGTCCCAACCCTTTGCTATGTGTGACCTATTAGTATTCCATATCAAATCCGGCAAGGGCATTGGACTTCCAGGCTTCATAAAGACCTTCAAAAAGACAACAAAAAACAGAATGTTATGTAATGTTTTGGAATTACTACATTGAATCTAAATAGAAGACAGTTTACCTGTACAAAGTGTTTGTGTTCTGGTACCAAAAGGATGTTGAACTGTCGTGCAGTTCTGAATGGTGCAACATTGAATGGAAAAATTGTGTAACAACAATTAGGTGACCAACAAGTCAGGACGACATTGTACTTGTTATTGATTAGATACCCCATATCTGGTGTAGTCATCCAATTATCTTCAACATTATGTCCATGATGTGCCCTCAACAATGCCCTCATCAAAAATGTGACCTTACCAATACCACCATACAGTCTAGTGTAGAAGTCATTGTATTGGTTAAGCTCCTCCATCAGATCAGTTCTGACTGACTGCCAAGCCTCCTCACCCCTACCAAGAAATGCAGCAATACATCGGAAGCCACAATTTCCATCACCTACCACATTAACAATTTTTTGAACATAGGAACGCATGTATTCTGGCATCCCTATTATGTAAGTATTAAAAACATCAATGTGTGCAGCATCCATAGGTGTGGGTTTTGGATGAGGAGCTGGTGTCAAAGTAAGTGTTGGTGTCAAAATAAGAGTTGTTGAAACAGTAGTAGCAGCAGCTTCTGTAACAATAGGTGTGGGTGTTGGTTTCTTATGTAGTGGAGGAGTAGGGATTGTAGTAGCACTGTCAGCTTGAGTTCTCTTTTTGCTTTCTGATGGATTAGGTGCTGGACACGTTGACAAAGTAGGAGTGGAACCCGAACTGTGTGGGTTTGTAGGCGTTCCACTCCTACTTTGGGGAGGAGTAGGGCGTTTACGAGACTGAGCAAAACATCCACTAGATGAACCATCGGGGGAGTAAAATTTGTCATCTACATGCTCCCAAAAAGACTTGTCTCGCTTTGTTGAGTAATCAACTTTCCCTTTCTTATCTTTTTTTGGTGCTCCCTTTGTAATGATCGTATCCGGAGGTGGACACATGGAAGTCGTGTCTGGGAATGCCAATTCACGTGCTTTTGCTTTAATCATAACTCTACCGGCGTGATCAGAGGCCTCAAACCTTCTTTTGATAGCTTCAAGTTCAATGTCTACACTCAACTCATCATCCATTACCTCTGTCTGTATTTTGAAATTCAACCTCTGCCAATGTTGGTGAATCATGCTCAAGGGAATTGGAGTGCAGTCCATCATAACCCTACAAAAAATGCGACATTGATTTAGTGACAACCCAATTGACATAAACAAGTCTTTTTTGTAGACACAATATAATTATGAGTTTGTACATCATACCTTGAAAGCTCACATGCACATGGTAGTCCGTGTGTGGTCCGGAGCGTGTGTTGACATAATGATGGGTTAAGTGAAACGGATCCAGTGTGTTGCATCTCATCCAAAATATGGTCTATAGCATTAGATGAAACTAAACCCTTAATTTCATCAAAAATCTTCTTCTTCAAGTGGTGTACTTTCACTCTACTCAAACTATGCTCGAAGTGCATTTTAAGGTCAGAATGTTGTATCCTAAGCATGGTCTGCATTCCATCCCAGCACTTACACAAATCTCCCCTACTGTCTCGTAATATTTGCTTCAAGTGAGAGTGTGCAGACTCAACTCTGTTGGTGGTAGTGTTGCCAAGGTGCATATGGTTATTTATCCATGCATCAATGAATTTTTCCTTGAAGGGGTCTAGCCAGGTGGTTCTAGGGGTGTCAAAAAAACCCGGACCCGCGGGTACCCGCGGGTAAAACCCGTCACGGGTCCGGGGCGGGTAGTTAAACGGGTACCCGCGGGCCAAATAAACGGGTATTTTGACTACCCGTCAATAAACGGGGCGGGTCCGGGTAGCGGGGTACCCGGACCCGCGGGTACCCGTACCCGTTAGTAAATATAGTTGCCCTCATATATATACCAATATAAAAAGCAAAAACTTATTGTTGTTGTTGTTTAAGTGGATGTTTATTCACATTTTGTTGTATCTTTTATCCTAATATTTTGGATAATGTTTAGTTGTTATTTTTCAAGTTTCTATTATCATAATTTTAGTTTTTTTTATCTCAATTCATTAACAATTATATATTAATAAATAGTTGATACGATAAATACATATCAAAATGCGTAATTTTTTTATATAAATGAATCAAAAAAATAGTGTTAAAAAAACTAATTTTCTATGGTATTTCAAATTTTATTTTTAAAAGTTTTTTATTTATTAATTTACAAATACCCGCGGGTACCCGCGGGTACCCGTTTAAAAAAATATCCGTTTAAAACCCGTTAAACGGGTACCCGCGCGGGTCCGGGACGGGTCCGGGTCCTATTTATAATAAACGGGTCGGGTCCGGGTAGTGAGATACCCGTGCCCGCCCCGCCCCGTTGACATTCCTAGGTGGTCCTGACATACTCTATGAAACTGGGATAAGGTCCTGCCAAGTCGTTAAACAGACCCAACTCATAATCATACTCTTCTGTGGTCTTCGCATGCACAACAGATTGAAATGCACCCATAATGTCATTAACAACAGATTGGTCTTTCACAATGAGCCTTGCTTTGGCCCTCACATTTTTCTTAATGTGAAATTGGCACAACAAGTTTGCAGATGTTGGAAATATTCCTGCCAGAGCATTCATCATACCCGTGTCTCTGTCCGTAAGTATGACTTGTGGTACTTCATCCTGTCTCCTAAATAAACCCCTCAATTTCTCAAGAACCCATGCAAAGTTATCCATCCTCTCCCAATTGACATAAGCAAATGCAGCAGAGTAAGTCTTCTCTGTTGATGTTACACCAACGATCTCAACCAACGGATACCTGTACCGGTTGGTTTTATAGGTGGAATCAATCAACAAAACAACCGGGAAGGTGTTTAGAAGCTCAATGGAATCTGGATGTGCCCAAAAGATGTCCTTCACAACGGTAGTTCCCTCTGCAAGTCGAGTCCAGTAAACATAATTATCGCGTTGCAAATAAAACATCAGTTGTTGGAGCTCAGTCCTACCCTCACGCATAGCCGACCTTTGCCTTTGACGACAGTTGTAAATTTGTTTCACAACCGTATAGTTATCATCAGGCTTCATCAATTTCAGCTCATTCAGTATCAATTTTGGCCGAGTATGGTTCCTAGTCATTCTAGCCACTAGATCCTTCTCTTCTGAAGATAACCTACCAATGTACGGACGTCCTTCATGATAAGTAGCCATACCATGGTTATGAGTTCCATTCATAACCCTCAAAATCCATCCTCCAAGCTTCTTAATAAATTTCCCTTTCAGTCTGAACTGACAACAATATTTTCTAGTGTTCGTGCCTTCCTCAACATTTGTCTTGTAAGATCCAGCTTTATCACAAATCAACATGCAGTATTGTTTACCTGATCGTCGTCCGGTGTCAGATCTTCCTATAACAATCACCATCCCAAGAGATTTTTCAACCGCACGCACCCACGCCAGCAGCTCCTCACGACTAGGGAATAACTGAAATTCAATTACTAAGTGTCAGTTAAATAAATTGAATAGTTCGCTAAAATTAAAACAACTAATTCATTATTACCGTATCCGTTTTGAACGAACTAGTAAAATCTTGGGATTCTACGATGTCAGTTGTCATCTCATCTGCTACTGTTCGAACGGCCTTATGCGAACACTGTTCGAACGCCCTTATGCGAGCACGTTCGAATGATGGTGTTCGAACCTAGCAAAGTCACACCCCATTAAACATCTGTTCGAACACGGTCATTCGAACATGTTCGAACGACCCTGTTCGAACGGAGCGCGAATACAGAAAAAAAATGGCGTGAAAAACTGAAAACAGAACCAAAATGAAAAAAGTTTGGTAGGCTTATTACCTTGAGCTAGTTGCCAATGTTGGGTAGTTGAATAGGAGTGAATGATGAAGGTGAGGATGGGTGGGTTTGGAGTGGAGAGGGGGGGGAGGTTTGGGATTTTAGAGGGGTGTGTTGTGTTGAAGGAGAAGAAGAGGGAGAGGGGTAGAGGGGGAAAATCAATTTTAAGTGGGGTTAGTTTAGTAAATGTGTAGGGTGAAGGGGTGTGTTTTGAGTAGGAGGGGGTGTGGGGAAAGCAAAACCCCTTTATTATCATTTGGGTATGGGTTGGCCAAGGGCCATTATACAAAGTCATTATTTTTTTAAAAGGAAAGTCTGTTTACTGTTAACGTATACAGCTAAAAAAAATCGTAATTTATAATATATTTATTTTATTTTATCAAATTCTTATATACTAATTTAATATTATTATTTTTTGAAATATCTTATATACTAATTTAATATTAATTTTTTGTTTACTTTATTAAATTCTAAGTTACTAATAAGAATGAGTTGAGACCCAATTTTGTAATTTCACACTTAAAAGCAATTCTGAACCAACATATCCAAAGAACAAGAATGACAAAAATCACGTCACGTTCAACTCATTTTTAACTAAAATCAATTCTACAAAATTAATTCTATCGGAATCAATTCTAGTGGCCGCAGAACCAAACATACACTAAGATTTGGAGCTTCCACGTTAACTTAGAATCGATTCTGTACTTGATTTTTCCATGAAAAATATATACTTTCTCATTCCCTTCAATAATCCATAGTCGCACTTGATTTTCTGTAATGTTGTTGCAGCATCATGTCTCTAGGTTAGAGATGAGATGGAATTGGGCTCTAAAATGCCCATCTTCTAACTTTTAATACAAAAAAGCCCCATACTTTTTAAACACCCTCCTATTCACCACACAACCTCTTATCCAATGAAAATACTAAAATACCCCTAACACTCCAAAAATATTCCCCTGAATTATTAGTCACAGTGCGAACCAATTCGGTACTATGATACTGTGCATGTATTAAAATACAAGTCTGCTATCATAGTACTGAACGAGTTCAGCACTATAAAACCGTACCTTTATCAGATTGTGCAGACTGTGCATAAACTGTTTTTAACTTCTGTTTTTGTTTTTTTTTTACAGATTTAAGAGCATAAAATGGAAGAAAATTGTACAAACTAACCAACAGGTGGTGTCCCAGACGATGCATTGGTTGTGGACCATACTAGAGCGTTCACAACTCAACAGGTATAGATTAAGTGTGTGTGTGTGTGTGTGTGTGTGTGTGTGTGTGTGTGTGTGTGTGTATATATATATATATATATATATATATATATATTGTTTCGGGCTCATTTAATTATTAATAACTAACTGGCTGCTTTTATCAAGTTATTTGCTACTCGTGACGAGTTTTTGGCATGGGTACATTCTGTCGGAAAGTCCCTTAGGATGGTGATTATCATATCTAGATCCGACAACGGGCGAAAGAAATGGAAAGAGTACTGCATGTTGACGTGTGAAAAAGGCAGATTGTACAAGTACGCTAAATTGGTTCCTACTAGGAGTGTAAAATGATGCTGCAAATTTAGATTGAAAGGAAAATTCATCAAGAAACATGGAGGATGGACATTGAGAGTCATGTGGGACATTCATAACCACAAAGTAATTACGTACGGAGAAGGTCATCCGTACACGTCTAGATTAACATGGGAAGAGAAGGAAGCAGTGACTAGAATGACCAGGAATTTGATCCCATCTAATCGCGTCTTGAGTGAAATCAAAGCTATGGACTCTAAGAATAGCCACACTACTCTCATAATAAATATACAATGCACGTTCAAGGCTACGGTCGAGTCTTCGTCGGGGTAGCACGGAGCTGCTACATCTGATGAATCTAATGCAATGTGATAACTATGTGCAATGCATTACCATAGAGTCTCGCATGGTACTAACATTATCAAGGACATCATCTGGGCACATACGGACTCCATTGAGCTTCTAAATACATTCAACAATGCATTGTTGATTGACTCCACTTATAAGACCAATCGATATAGGTTTCCATTGATTGACTCCACAACTATTATATGGATAATTGGATGACTGTCCCAGATGTTGGGTATCTGATCGCTAACAAGGTCATACTTGTTTGTTGGTCTGTTAATTAAGGGGTCTTTCAAAATTTTCCACTTTCATATTGCACCATCCAGAAGTGCTCGTGTGTTCAACATCTGCTATGTACGAAGAAACTTTGTATACATATGTGAACCACAAATTATAATTCATTTATAGGTTGTTAAAATAATACTTATGTTGTCTTTGTAGGTATTTATGAAGAATGTCAATCCAATGCCCCGACCGATGCGATGTGGCATATTAACATGGCAGACATAGCAAATGATTGGGACACACCATTTACAAGTCGCATGCAACCATGGATGTCGTTGTAAATATTGATAGATCCTCTTTCTCATGCAGACTTAACTACAGATTAATAAGATTAGTGTTTACTTGTTGATTATTTTGTTGGTAGTGTAGTTGAATTTGTATTCAAACGACACCTTTACCACATAATTAATAATATGTTGAATATTTAACACGTTCTTAGTGTTAGTTGAATATTTAGTTTGGATATTTTCAATTTCATAACATAATATTTAGGTGTAAACTGAAAACTGCAGTAGAACTGTCTGTTGTTGCAGTATCAGATGGGTATGACACCTACCGATTCGGCTCTTTGATACCATACTTCTTAAAACATATCACACATCCCTTTAACACATCTGTAGTATCAGTTTTTTTCTCTTTCTTGTGAGGTACGGCAGGTTCGGAGTGTGTGTGTGTGTGTGAGAGAGAGAGAGAGAGAGATAGAGAGAATCCAAGAAAAGAAATCTGAGGTGTTGTGGGTCACACGTGTAGCCATAAACGTTAGTGAGTTTTACAGATTTTTCCACGTGTATTGTGGTTTCTTTTTCTTTTTGCCGTGTGAAATATGGTAGAAAATAACTGGGGCTACTATTTACGCCCCTCAATATCCAAGATACACCTCCTTAAAATGACCAAAACACCCTCAAGCTTGACTACATCACTCCCTGGCTTTGCTGTGTCTCCAAAATAAAAGCACACAATGCGTACAAGCACAAGGGCTTCCATCTCTTATTTTCTACGTTTTTAGTTTCAAAACTTGAACACCTTCTCTTATTTCAGTTTCTCTTCAACATACTCAAACGCCGTCAACAAAACCAATCTCTTGAATTCCATAAGGAGCCTCTCTAACGTTAACGCCGCCGTCAAATTCTTCAACGAAATGCTCACCATTAAACCCTTCCTAAGTGTAAAAGACTTCAACTTCTTATTCACCTACATCGCAAAATCGAAACACTTCACAACCACAATTTCACTCATCAAGCACGCTCACTCACTCGGCATCGAAACCTACACATACAGCTTCAACATCTTCATCAATTACTTGTCATTTGGGGCGAGACTCCATTTGGGTTCTCCATTTTGGGCCTCATGTTTAAATTGGGCCTTGAGCCCACATTAGTTACTCTCAAAACCATCGTTAATGGATTCGGTGCAGACGGGAACGTTTCCCAAGCCTTAGCATTAACCCGCCAAATTGAAAATGCGGGTTATCAACCTAACAGTTACACGTTTTGAGTGCTAATTAACGGTTTGTGTAAAATTGGATACACACATACATAGGAGCGCAAAAACCAAAGCTTGGAAGCAGCTAAGGTGTGAAGGGAGCCTTAAGGCCTCGCTGGCTTCTAACTTATAAGGCGCTTGTCGTTGCTTGTCGATCGGCCAGCGAGCTGTCATGGGGTGTAGGGCGCTCAAGCCACTGCATGACTGTGAAAAATATTTGTAGATTCATAGCAAATTATAACAAATACAGTGTCGAACATGCGGATGCACGAGTATAGTACTAGTAATACTATTAAATGTATATATATATCAAGGATTGATGACAAAAAGAGGGCACATATTGGGTTTTCAGATTCCATAACATATTCCAGATTTTTTTACTCCTTTCAATGCTGTCTAGTTACTCTTACAAACTCATTTGAACGAACATAATATCGTATTAAAAATTCCTAGACCTGTTTGCTTAGATTGCAAATTCAAATTCAATCTTTGTGAAAGAAACAAGACTACATTTGTTTTTTCCAAATTTTAGTTACCATTCAATAGTGGTGTCAGTAGCTGCATTACATGATGTATGTCATCAGAGAATGACAATATAAAAAGCCAGGCCAGATTATTTAACAAATTTTGATTTCTCACAACATTGGTGTATCAACTTTCCAAAGCCTTACCTTATAGTTGGATAAAATTGGGGACTTTGTCAAGTCAATAAAATCGACACGAACCGAGGAGAAACTCTTCTCTTTGTTGGGAAAATCAATTGAAATTTCCAAGAAAAGTGCAAAAGAGTACAAATTTAAGAGGTACATTTCACAAGGTGGGTGAATGTATCAAGAGTCTTGGAATTGTGGAACAATTAATGTCCACTAGCTAAATACATGAATGGAAAGACTTGTGAAGAGATGAAACATCCCTTTTTGGGTGATCATATGGAGAGGTGAGGCATCCCCATCATGGGTGATCATATGAGAGTGAAACATGCCCAAATGAAGAGGTGAGGCATCCCCATTCTCGGGTGACAATGTAGAGAGTTGAAGAATCTCCAGCCACGTCCTAGTGAGAGGAGAGTGTTGTTGATCATTTGTTGTGTGAGATGTGAGTGTTATCATTCTTTGTAACTCTTAGACTGAGAGAGTATTGTAGGGTGATACACACATTGGCTTGGGTTTCAAATCGACATAATCTTATTTGAGATGATGAATGAATTATATTGAGGTGTTCGGTGGATGTAGGCACGAGGTGTCGAACCACGTAAATTATTGCGCGCTCTTCTCCATTCTTCTTGTGTTGTGTTCGTGTACATTCCATCAAAGATTTTTGGGTGTGGGTTAATTCGTTGGTAATTAAAAGAAGGTAAATATATATTCTTTTAACAGATTGGAAGCAGTTCTACTTGGACCGTCTCTTCATGGTTCCCATGATTTGGATAAGACTACATGAGCTGCAAAGCTCCACTTGAGCATTTCTTTTGGCAACTATACTATTCCCTCAAGTTGAATAGGAGCGACAAAATTTTCTTTAAAAGTTTTTAATGCTTGGTTAAACTAAAAGAGTTTCACACAAATGGTCGAGGGTTCGATCCCCGCTTTGGGTACGGAGCAACGTTAAAACTCTGGGCCAACTGTCCTGTCCCTATAAAAAAGAGTTTCACACCATCTAATCCAAGCATTCTCAAATCTTCAACACTTTTAAACAAATCTTGAAAATTAAATGATTTTATTTATTTATTTATTTATTTATTTTAGGCTGTTCATATTCTTAAAACTTAAAAAGTATGCAAATTGATACTTAATTTAATTTTTTCAATAATGAAGAATAATTTGAACTTTTCTACTAATATTTTAAATGAAGAATTATATTATTAAACCAGTCATTGTGGCCCAATATTTTGAAGAGGATAATTACATTATATTGTTCACATAGCAACGTGATTCCGGTCAGAATTATATCCCAATGAAATATTTCAACTTTACTGTTTCACAAGATAAATGGCACGAGGTTTTGCTCAATTGCACAAAAAAGTAATTTTTACAAAAATTGCACGAATGCAATACTTGTATGTTTACACAGTTACACCCGCCTTTAAAAAAACCAACATAGTGATTAGAGCATTTTCTTGGATCTTTTAATATTCTATTTTCCCCGCCAGATAACACTTTTTTAATGATATTAATTGCTTATCCTCCAAGCCCACTTCCAAGGAAATAATAATAAACAGAATCATTCAAATTAATTGGGTGTATGGGGTTAGGAGGTATCAATCTATGATATAAGTATTTAGGTCGCGTATTTAGAAAGGAGTGGGAAGCATGCATCATGCATGCATGTTGCACCCGTTCTATTTGACCAAGGGAATTATGTTGAATTTATAATAACAAAAAAGTGATACAAATGTCCCTTTAGACATCAGAGATGTTGTCTTACAATTAGGAACCAAAAATTTCTTACAATGCCAATTAAAATTAGGTCCCAAAACAAACATCCGCATCAGCAGAAAACCCTGGCCTGCAAAGTAAGAATAACAGCAATATTAGATGTTATTGAAAATAATTAAACATGACTACATTTTTTACTACTGAAAAAAATAGTACTTATAAAATGAATTTAATTAGCATGCACCGTCGGTGTAAACAATTTTTTATACCGTCAATCAATCAAAAATTGACAAATCATAAAATGTCTGATTTTTATCCTAATCATTTTGAAAGTCACACTTACCACAATTTTTGTTTGGTTGACAGGGTAATTTTTTTTCTCTGACAGTACGTATCAATTAATTACCTCTATGAAAATTGTGATTGATGAAGGCACAAACGTTGCACTGAATTACTTTCTAAAGGGAGATCCTAATCACTTGGGGGAACAATTTTTATCCTACCATGCATTAAAAAATGAGGTGTATAACCTGTTAGAACCCTTAGATAGATCATGCTTAGAAGTTAGAAGTAGAACCAAGGTTCTAAATAGCGGTCGCGGTCGTGTTAAGCCTTCCGCGTTTTCGGCCGTTGCGGCTGTTGCGTTATAAGTCGCGGTCGACGCGGTGTGAACTAATCACAATAATGCATAAATTTTATTAAAATTATTTGTCGCGATAACGGTCACTACCGAGACAGTTTTGTCGCGGCCGTTTTCGGTATAACGGGCCGTTTTTTAGAACCTTGAGTAGAACCAATTAGCATGTAACTGGATTTAGTTCAAATGGTTAACCTTTTAGAAGTTAGAAGTAGAACCAATTAGCATGTAACTGGATTTAGTTCAAATGGTTAACCTTCAAGACAGTAACTACTCAAAATTAAACCATCTTAACCCCCACCCTATCCCAAAAATAAAACAGCCCATGTCAAGAAAATGGGATCTTACCAAGTTAAACTCAGGTAAACATAGATGATTTTTTGAGTCAAAAGAACATAGATGATTTTAGGCTAAATTATAGTTTTGGTCCCCTTATTTTCAAAAATTCAGACATTTGGTCCCCCTATTTTAAAACTCAGACATTTGGTCCCCCTATTTTAAAAAATCAAAGACATTTAGTCCCAAGAGGAATTTTCAGTTTTTTATGGCTAATAATCAAAGACATTTTGTCCCTCAATTTTAAAAAATCAAAGACATTTGGTCCCCCAATTTTAAAAAATCAAAGACAATTGGTCCCTCTTCGGACTAAATGTATTTGATTTTTTAAAATTGGGGGACCAAATATCTGAGTTTTAAAATAGGGGGACCAAATATCTGAATTTTTGAAAATAGATGGACCAAAACTATAATTTAGCCATGATTTTACTATACAAAAAAAGTGCACTCTATTTTTGGTTTTACCGACAAACATGTTTAATTCATCATATATAACACTTTTGGTCTTTTATCTTTGCTCTTGGTTTCATTTCGGTACTTTATCTTTTATTGGGTCCGTTTTGGTCTCTCATCTTTCATTTTTGTTTCATTTTGGTCTCTGCCGTTAGTTTTCGTAACAGACGCCATACTGGTAGTTAACTACTGACGTGGCGTCTTAAGTGTCACTTCTGACTTGGAATTCTTTAAATGATGTGACATATAAGGGACCAAAATGAAACTTAAAAAAAACATGAGGGACCAAATTGACAAAATTAAGAAATCTAGAAAAACACCCAATCTTCATCTTTATCTTCTCCGGCGAGCCACCACCACCACAAACAGTGACATCGCCTCTCTCTCTCCTCCTCCCTCCCTCTCTCTCTCTCCACCTCCCTCTCTCTCATCAAGAATACCAAGAACAACAATAATTTCCAGAATTCTCAACTCTTCACCAAATCAAGCAAATGAATAGTGCATTTCATGCGAAATTTCACAAGGAATTAGAATCCATCACCAATTGGCACCAAAAATTGGAAGAACTTAATCAAAAACGTGATTTTCGGAGGCAAACGCGTTTTGGGTTTTGAAAATTGGGGAAACGTTCAAAACTCAAAAAAAAAACTCACCAAACCACTTGCAATAGACTCGAAATTGGTGCAGTAACTGGTTGTTAGCAAAATATTTCAACAAAAAAGAATCCAAAAAAAAAAAAATTCAACAAAAATGATAAAGAATTGAGAACGAAATGGAAATGTAGATTCACATTTTACGAATTTTTGGCACTTTCAATGACGAAGGGAGAGAGGGGGGGGGGGGGGGGAGAGGCGATGTCACTGCTTGTGGTGGTGGTGGTGGTGGCTCGCCGGAGAAGAGGAAGATGAAGATTGTGGTGTTTTTCTAGATTTGTTAATTTTGTCAATTTGGTCCCTCGTTTTTTTTAAGTTTCATTTTTGTCCATTATATGCCACGTCATTTAAAGACTTCCAGGTTAGCAGTGACACTTAAGACAACACGTCAGTAGTTAACTGCCAGCGTGGTGTCTGTTAACAAAAACTAACGGCAATGACCAAAATGAAACGAAAATGAAAGATGAGGGACCAAAATGGACCAAAAAAAGATAAATGACCAAAATGAAACCGCAAATATAAAGAACCAAAAGTGCTATTTAGCCAAAAATGTATGGATGGTTAATAATTATATTCACCTCTTCAATTTGCATGGCTCATCGTGCAACATCAATTGGGAAAATTGTATCGGTCTTAGTCAACACAATCTGGTATTTAGTTTTTGATCTGCAAATTGATATCCTAACAAATCAACTAAGAAAAGCTTTGTTCCCAAGGTGAAGAAGTAAATTGTCTGCACAGAACTCATTATTTGAATGAAAAAAAAATTATCCATCAACACCTTATCTTTTGAATTTGCACATAAGCCAACTTTTGAGAACATAGGATACCTGTGTAAGGCCAGGCTTGTCTGATGTCCGTACAACCCCCCACTGTCTAGTGAGTGCATTAAGCAGAGACGATTTCCAAGGCCTTAGCTTGATCTACTAATTTTCAAAAACTTTTTAAAACATGATATGTCTTGAAAGCCTACTTTGTGTTGAGGCCTTGATAGAAGTATCAATGTAACAGTAAAACAAAGGTGAAAATGTAGATAATAGTATAGTATATTTCTCAAATTCAGTGTGAATTACAAGGAATTAATTAGAAGTGAACATAAAAGGAAAATAGAAGGAAAAGTGCAGTACTCTCAGTGTAAGAGAAACTGTACTCCTAGCCCAAGCCTATGCCAATACTTGCCTCCCCCTTTGTTACTACCCTCCTTTTATTCTTAACAGCAACTACTATGTGTGATGTTTCACATTCTGAATCAGTAACTCATCAAAGTCAGTTACAAAATCCCTTCCACTACTTTCTGAATCAGTAACTCATCAAAGTTAGTTACAAAATCCGTTCCACTACTTTGTGCCAATTACCCTCTTGCCCTTCCTAACAAATACTTTCCCATATCTGTTTTTGTTTTTAGTTGTACCCGCATTCACATCAACACTCCCTCCTATGAAATTCACTTTGTCCTCAAGGTGAAACTCAGAGAACTGCTCCTTCATGCCTTCTAATTCTTCCCAAGAATTCTCAAACTCAGGTAGGTGCTTCCATTTGACTAGCACTTCTATGGTTGCAGCATTACTCTTTCTCACAACAAGTATCTCCTCAGGCATAACTTGTAATTTCCAGTTCTCATCAAGGCAAATTGGTAAGGGCTGCACTGTTACCTCGGCAGAAATAGCTTTCTTCAACAATGAGACATGGAATACTGGATGTATTCTGCTCTTTGGTGGTAGTTTCAGCTTGTAAGCCACTGTGCCTATCTTCTCAAGTACTTCATAAGGCCCATAAAACCGTGGACTCAGCTTTTGGTTGACCCTTTTAGCTAACAATTTTAGCTTATTGGGTTGAATCTTCATGTACACCAAGTCACCCACCTCAAAACTGATTTCCCTTCTGTGTCTATCTGCATACTGCTTCATTCTGTTCTGAGCCTTACTGAGTTGATCCCTCAGTTCAACGAACAACTCATTCCTCTCTTGAGTCAACTGCTGTACTTCATCAACAGGTGATCGATTCTTAGCTCCTCTCACAAGAACTGGTGGTTCCCTGCCATACAAGGCTTCAAAAGGGGACATCTTCAATGAGGAATGGTACTTTGTGTTATACAATATTCAGCCCAGGAAAGCCATTTAGGCCATTGCTTGGGTTTGCTGCCTGTTAGACACCTCAGATAGGCCTCCACACATCTATTCACCACTTCAGTCTGACCATCTGTTTGAGGATGGTAAGCTGACCTCATCTTCAACTTGGTGCCTGCAGTTTTAAATAGCTCAGTCCAGAAAGTACTGATAAACACACGGGCTCTATCAGACACAATAGAAGTAGGAAAGCCATGTAACTTCACAATTTCCTTCATGAACACAATAGCAGTATAAGGATGAGAGAGAGCAATGAAGTGCGCATATTTTTGTCAACTTGTCCACCACCACAAATATGGTATCCACTCCCAAAGCCTTGGGCAATCCTCCTACGAAGTCCATGGATATGTCACTCCACAGGCCTTCCCTCTTGCATTAGAACAGCTCCTACCCCTTTCCCAGAGGCATCAGTTTCAAGTATAAACTCCTTAGAAAAATCTGGTACAACAAGTACTGGTAATGTGGTCATTGCTACTTTCAACTTCTCAAAAGCAGCTTGCGCACTTTCATTCCAAGCAAAACTATCTTTCTTCAATTGCTGGGTTAGAGGCCAAGCAATCTTACCATAATCTTTCACAAACCTTCTATAGTAGCTAGTCAAGCCAAGGAATCCTCTAAGTCCTGTTGCACCCGAAAAATCCGGTTTGGGACTTTTCGTTTGACAACGTGGAAAAAGTTTGGAGCCGCCACCAATATTTTAATTTTAAGACCAAAACATTGAAAAAAGGTCTTTTAAACAAGGCAAATGGTCTTTTGAAAACGCAGAGATGTAGGTTCGGGGGTCAGTTAGGTACGGGGAAGGGATTAGCACCCCGTACCTCCTTTCTACCGAAAGGGAACCATTAACTTGATGTGTGGTTTGGACAAAAGTTTGAGTTTGAAAGCGGTTTATTCTACTTCTTTTCTTTTCTTTCCTTTTCTTTTTATTTCATTTGAGAAATTGTTTTATTGAAAATGGAGGGAAGAAGAATATTTTTGGTATCTTTGAAAAGCGGAACAAAACAAAGATTTTTTAAAAGGGTGCTTGACGGGACAGGACCCCGCTCCTACGTACCCTCACTGGAAGGGGGATCAAAGCTACGTAGTTCTCGGGTTATCTTTGAAAACGGCTTAAGGGGTTTTTCGCAATTGGGTGAGCGTTTGTGAAGACCGAACAACAACGGTTAGAATGGCCTCACTACAAACTCTTTTGAAAATGAAATCATCAGTAATGACCTAATCGGCAACGGCGCGATTGGTGTTTAATGACAATTGGTTTATTTTGAGAAATGAACAAGTTTTCGAAAATGGGATAGAGCTTTTGCGAAGACCGAACAACAATGGTTAGAATGGTCTCGATACTAACTCCTTTTGAAAACAAAATCATCATTAAAGACCTAATCGGCAACGGCGCGATTGGTGTTTAATGACAATTGATTTATTTTTGTTTTGAAAGTAAAAGTTTCTTTTTGTTTTGGAATGATTTTAGGAAATGGGTTTTAGAAAAGGAGTAGAACATTTCAAGTCAATTCTAAATCCATAACCAAATGCAAATGAATGAATAATACTTAGGCAAACATGAACATATCATTCGTTAACCAAGATTAAACATATCCATACAATCAAAGGATTCAATTATTAGAGATGCAAAACAAAGTTCTCAAAGTAATTGTGTGTGTGCAAGATGGATTGTATTTACCCTAATGGCTCTATGCTACAACATGCATGTAGACTTACGTCTCCATTAGGAGGTCATACAAGTGGAGAGGAGGGCACACAATCAAGTCAAGACATTTACATGGCATCAAGAACAAGTGAATACAATTGATTGTAAACATAGAGTATTCTAAGTTAAATGACTGAATATGTAAGCAAGGATGCATGATTAAGTAAGCATGTAAGTGCATGAGTGTACAAGGAATGGGTGCATAACACTTTATTTATGAATGGATGGCATACAAGGATGCATAAGTTGATTAACTGAAAAGAAAGTGTTTTTAGAAAGAAGGAATGTTTTAGTAAAGTCTACTCACTCATGATCATTGTAGACAAAAGAGGAGAAAAGAAAATAAAAGAAGAAAACATAAAGTTAAATAGCGAGAAATAAAAGAAAGCGGTAAAGTGCAAAATCATAAATAGCGGAATTGTAAATGACAAGAAAGTAAATTGCTTGAAAAGTAAATTGCAAGTAATTTAAATGACTCGGAAAGTTAAAGAGCAAGGAAAGTAAATGAGCAAGAAAGTAAATGACTTGGAAAATAAAAGTGCAAGAAAGTAAATAGCAAGAAAAGTAAATGACTTGGAAAATAAAGGTGCAAGAAAGTAAATGACTTGGAAAATAAAGGTGCAAGAAATTAAATGACTTGGAAAATAAAGGTGCAAGAAATTAAATAGCAAGGAAAGTAAATGACTTGGAAAATAAAGGTGCAAGAAATTAAATAGCAAGGAAAGTAAATGACTTGGAAAATAAAGGTGCAAGAAATTAAAGGAGCAAGAAAGTAAATGACTTGGAAAGTAAAAAGGTAAGAAAATAAATTGCAAGAATTTAAAGGGCAAGAAAGTAAATAAACAAGAATCATAAAAAGCATGAAGAGTAAATTGAAGTCATGAATCTTAGAGAAAACCTTGTCATTGATTTTCTAACAAAATTCAAGCTTGGTACAAGTGAGGATCAAGCCTCTATTTATAGGAAAATATTAGGTCCCTTGCCACTTGATTTAATGCCTCTATTTAATGCAAGAGAACAACATAGAATAAACTTTTTGACAAGGATTCTCATGATCAAACAAAGAAGGCTCATACACAAGGTTGAGTCATATCTTGCAATCCTCTCACTTAAGTTATGATGCTCCAAGCACAAGTGAGAATCAAGTTGCAAAATCATCAACAAACAATAAACAAATAAAACAAGAGTAATAAACTAAGATGAGGTTGAATCATGTCTTGCAATCCTCTCACTTAAATTATGATGCTCTAAGCACAAGTGAGAATCGAGTTGCAAAATCATCAACAAACAATAAACAAATAAAACAAGAGTAATAAACTAAGATGAGGTTGAATCATGTCTTGCAATCCTCTCACTTAAATTATGGTGCTCCAAGCACAAGTGAGAGTCAAGTTGCAAAATCATCAACAACACAAGTATTTGCAAGTAACATGGACTAAAAGTCACATTTGACACAAGGATTTAAACACTAATAACAAGGTTGATCAACATCAAGTAAAAAAGGAACAACAAGATAAATGCGAACCACATAGGAGACAAAATCACATGCTTATTCCAGTAAAATGCAAAGATCAACACAAAATAACAACAAACTATATTTTAAAGATGAGAATGATGAGTATGCGAAAATGATGAAGAGAATATGAATTTTGATGCAAAGTATTGTAAATGATGTAAGGGTTTTAGAGATTCACCTAGGATCCAAACTAGTAGAAGTAGGAAATGAAGGAAAAATAACCAAATCAGCTAGAATCTTCAAGAGATAAATGGTGATTTGAGGTGATTTTGTGGTGTTTGGGTGAAGGAACAAAAAAATGGAGGAGAGGGGGAGTGGGGCTGTTTCGGCCAAGAGGAGAGGGAGGAGAGGAGAGAGTTGTGTTGATTTCAAGTGAGAGAATGAGTGAGCAAAAGTTGTGATGTGTGGAGAATGAAAGGGTATTTATAGGGTGGGAGTGAGCTTAGGGGTAAAATAGTAATCAAACCAATTAAATCAATTAATATTCAGCTGAATATTAATAAATAAAATTAATTTGAACTTGGTCACCAAGTTAGGGGGTATATTGGTCATTGATCTTGAGAGGTGCACTAGGATTAGACTTTAAATTTGAATGGAGGGTGGAGATTCATCATCACATGGATTGAGGGTGTTGAGGAAACACAACAAATGAGGGTGAAAGGAGGGCTGAAATTCGCAGCCATGAGGGGAGGAGGGAAGAAAAAAAATGCAAGCTTGCACAAAATAGTACATTTTGTCTTATTGAGGACACTGCCTTATCTTCATTCTTTTTGATTTTTCTTTTTATGATCATTCTTTTATTCCATGAAGATTCTTTTTTTTTATTTTGGGCTCATCCTAGGATTCAATCATTGGGCCCAAAATTCCATGACAACACCATTCTCAAAATTGATTTTGGACCCTACTCTAGCGAAAATGACCATTTTGCCCCTTCGTTCGAAAATTGAGTTTTATGCTAGAAGACTTAATATCTATGCGCACAAAAAAATCACAACTAAGCACAAATCTTCCTCAAATAATCCTTTGGTGATGGTTCGGTGATTTGGGACGAAAAAATCGCTTTTAGCGTGAAATGACCAAAATGCCCTTTCACCCTAAAAACCCTAGTTTTTGCCCAAAGCACATTTTCACTTTAAAAATGACTTTTCCCCCTAGGAATGACCTCTAAGACCTTGGGAGGCATGTTAAGTAGCTTGTTCTGAGAAAAATATCCCTTATTCGCGAAATGACTAAAACACCCTTTTGCACTGAAAAACCCTAAATTGTCCAAAAGTACATTCCAACTCCAAAAATGATTTCAGAAACTTTGAAATGACTTCCATAACCCTAAATGCAATGCATGATGCTCTTTTCTCTTATTTATTTATTTTTTGGGGAAAATTAGGGTTTTGACCTAAGCCGGACAAAATTGGGGTATGACAGCTGCCCCTCTTTATCTGGATTTTAACGAGGAATATGGATTGGCTGAAACATATTCCGAGGCAAAATAGAGATAAAGAATTCAGGAATTATACCGATTTTGTCTCCTTAGGGAAAAACCCGAATTTTCCCATTTTTTTTCTTTTCTCATTTTTTGTTTTTGTTGATGTCAGATGAAAAACGCAATATGCATGCAAAAACAGATTGGATTTTTTTGAATCACCACTTGGCGTGCTAATATAAAAACAACGATTTGTGAGTTCAACACTTGGCGTGCAAAAGCAGGAAATAAAGCGGTAAAGAACGCGGTAAAGAAAGCAGTAAAGAAGGAGCACTGAGGGCTCAGGATGAGCGCGGAGGGCTCAGGATGAGCACAGAGGGCTCAGGAGGAGCACAGAGGGCTCAAGAGGAGCACAGAGGGCTCAGGATGAGCACAGATGGCTCAGGATGAGCACAGAGGGCTCAGGAGGAGCGTAGAGGGCTCAGGAGGAGCACAGAGGGCTCAGGATGAGCACAGAGGGCTCAGGGGGAGCGCAGAGGGCTCAGGGGGAGCGTAGAGGGCTCAGGATGAGCACAGAGGGCTCGGGAGGAGCACAGAGGGCTCGGGAGGAGCACAGAGGGCTCAGGATGAGCGCAGAGGGCTCTGGAGGAGCACAGAGGGCTCAGGAGGAGCACAGAGGGCTCAGGAGGAGCGCAGAGGGCTCAGGAGGAGCGCAGAGGGCTCAGGAGGAGCGCAGAGGGCTCAGGAGGAGCGCAGAGGGCTCAGGAGGAGCGCAGAGGGCTCAGGAGGAGCAAAGAGGGCTCGGGAGGAGCACAGAGGGCTCGGGATGAGCACAGAGGGCTCGGGATGAGCACAGAGGGCTCGGGATGAGCACAGAGGGCTCGGGATGAGCACAGAGGGCTCAGGAGGAGCAGAGGGCTCAGGGGGAGCACCGAGGGCTCAAGGGGGAGCACAGAGGGCTCAGGAGGAGCACAGAGGGCTCAGGAGGAGCGCAGAGGGCTCAGGAGGAGCGCAGAGGGCTCAGGAGGAGCGCAGAGGGCTCAGGATGAGCACAGAGGGCTCGGAAGGAGCACAGAGGGCTCAGGAGGAGCACAGAGAGCTCAGGGGGAGCACAGAGGGCTCATGAGGAGCACAGAGGGCTCAGGAGGAGCACAGAGGGCTCAGGGGGAGCACAGAGGGCTCAAGAGGAGCACAGAGGGCTCAAGAGGAGCACAGAGGGCTCAGGATGAGCGCAGAGGGCTCTGGAGGAGCACAGTGGGCTCAGGAGGAGCACAGAGGGCTCAGGAGGAGCACAGAGGGCTCACAAATTCTGTTGATTGGTTGATTTGAAATGACCGATGCTGCTGTATTGTATTGAGGTACCTGCATACGTTAGGTGATGCAAGGAATGGTGCATGGAGTATGGGTGCATGTTATGCAAGGGCATGTTATGCGGATGCATGCAATGCTCATGATTTTGGTGTAATGATGAATGTAGTAAAATGCTATTCCTGATTCTTCATCTCTTTTCTTTTTCTTTGGTCAGCTTTCTTTTTTCTGACTGTTTGTTTTTTTTTGCTTTTTCATTCTTTGATCAGCTTTCTTTTTTTGATCGTTTGTTTTTCTTTGTTTGTTGTTTTTTTCTTGAATGATTTTGCCTGATCAGCTTTCTTTTTCTGATCATCATCTTTTCTTTGCTTGTTTTCTTTTGCTCTTTATGAAATGCGAATATGCAAATGTAGTGCTTTGATGTTCGATGCAAAGATTGATACTTGTAATGCAAGTGTGCGATGCAATGACAGTGATTCATGTTTTGATGAATAGAATGCTCTTTGTTTTATTTTCTGCTCATTTCTTTCTCTTTTCATGAAATGCGGGCATGCGAATGCAATGTTTCAATGAGTGGCATGAAGAAATGAACGATAATAGAATGACGAATGACATGGGGAGCCTTTGTGTTGCCTTGCATGATACACATGTAATGCTTTGATGCAAGGACTTTGGTTCTTTCCCTTTTATGAAATGCAAACACTAATATGATGCAAATGCAATGACATGGGATGACGTGTTTTTGCTTTTTTGGCATAGGGACTTTTGGATTCTTGAGTGATCAACTCAAACGTCCTGATGACTATCCCGAATGTGTATTCGACTTAGCCCCCCATTTATTGAAAAGGAAATGATGTTTGATACAATGATGTTGAAATATTGTGGAGTGCTTGTGTTTTTGCTTTTTCTTTCTTTATGATGCAATGCTTTGATGCTTGATGGAAGATTTTTTTGCTTTTATCCGTTGCTTCTTTTTTGCTGCCTTTCATAAAATGGTGATGTTGGAACAATGCAAATGGGACACTATGATAGACAAAATGAAACGCCTAAATGCATGAGGCGAAAAATAAGATATGAATGATTAAACATTTTTGTGATGATGAGATGCAAGACTTTGAATGCAAGGAATTGGGATGATTATTGACCATTTTGTTGAAAAATTGAATTTGATTCAAACTCCGATGTTCTCAAGGTTTTTATTTACAAACAAACTCACTTGTTTTCTCTCCCTTCCAATGACGACTGAATCTTAGATATCGCAAGACTAACATGTGTTCTCTCTCTTTGAAGCATTGCCTAGTAAGCATGCATAGGAGTGCAAATGTGAATGAGTGAGTCTGTTAACTTGGGATTGGTTTAGGATATGTATGACAATTGAAGGGATGACAAACATGATTATTACCGACGCTCATGAGGGACCAAGGGATGCGCGACTGCCCCGGTTCGGGCTTTTGATGAGTGAATAAGCTTGCCTCTGTCTGGTGGTGATAATAACTAGGGGTGTAGGAGATGATGAATTGGGAACACTTCGGCTCTTGGGATGAAAGGTGGAATGAAAAGGGTTTTGTTTCAACCCACAGAGTTTGGTGTTGCCCCAGTCAGGACGAAACAAAGTTGCCCCAATTAGAATGACGAGGCCTTATTTAGGATAGTGAGTTGAGAGATTGCCCCGGTGAGGTTTTTATGGGAATGAATGAGGTGAAGGAATGGGAATACACTTGCCCCACTTTGGAATGACATTTCAAACGGTTTCTTTGAGTGAGGTTGTGAAAGGTGATAGAGTTATGGTGGACGGTTATATACGGAGGGTGGTATGTGAACGGGATAGACGACGAACAAATCTCCCCATGGTTGAGTGGAGTGAGAGGTGAAGGAAATGTCCCCTAGTACACATCTTTGATTCTCTTTAAGAAAAACTCAAATGCAATGAAAGTTTTGACTTTTAGTATGAAAGAAGCCTCACTTGGTGATCACTAAACCTTGTTTTAATGCAACTTGAATGCGTTTGAAGTGCAAGTCTTCCTTTTTCCGCCAGCTTTCTTTTTTCCGACTGTTTATTTTTGTTCCCTCATCTCTTTTTCTTGAGGGTTTGTTTTTCCTCGATCAGCTTTTTCTTTTCTGATCGTTTGTTTTTTTTCTTTTGAGCAAACACATTGTAGACAGATAAACTTAGTGGTCCTAAGATTTAAAATTTGAGAAAACAACAGCATTCGGTTATTGATTGGAATGGACTTTTCGGGATTGTGGTGTTTTGTGGAGGAGGGATGATTGGGCTTAATGAAGAGCTTGAGGACTAATGGTAGGATGATTTTTATTCGGCGTTGGCTGACGATCGATGATTTATGATGGTTAATTAGCTTGATAAGGTGTTTGGAAGTTTTATTCTTGGCTAAGGGTTTGTGGAGGGCGGGTTACCGAGGTCAAAGGGAAGTGTTTGCGGTTTATGGGAATGATGAAGTGTTTGAAGGTTATTGAGACAAGGATCTCTTGTGTTTTGTGGTAACATGTACCAGTTCACCACTTACATTTCTTTTGTATTTTCTTTGTTTTTGGGATTTTCATTTTTGAATCCCTTTTTTGATTTTCTCTCTTTTTCCTTTTTTTTTTTGGGATTCTTTCATTTTTTCTGAATCTTTTTGTTTGATTGCATTCTTCTCCTTTTGACTTCTTTCTTTTCTTTGGACTTGGGTGAGCTGATAAAGATGATATACCATTTTCGATGTGGAATTGATCATTGTCTAGGGTGATTTTTGTATTTTGGTTTTTCTTGGCTTAAGATGGGTAGGAAAGGGACTTTCTGGGATGTTGGGATTTTTGAGGAGATGGCCAAACTTCATTTCAAATCCCGATTGCTTATTTTTTTTTTTTTGTAAAACATGACAACAGTTCACCTATCTATATGTGTTTGCTCTTTTCTTTGCATTTTTCTTTTTTTCTTTTTTTTTATGCCCTAACTTTTGCCTGGACCGCTCTTTGCGAGTTTTCAATCCACCGGGCGCTCCTTTTTGCCTAGGCTGCCCTTTGCGGGTTTTCAACCTAGCGAGCTTGTTCTTCTCATTTATCTTTTTTTTTGGAAAGACTAGCACTAAAGGAATATAATGCCGATAAAGAAAGTTAGTGATCACAGAATTGCCCCAGCATGGAGGACTTAGAGCGTTAGTGAGAATGAACCAAAAAGTCAAGTATGCACTGATGGGAGAGAATATGCGCCTTATGGATGGACGGGGCGGGGTTAGACTTGGATGGTGATGATGACAAGGAAGGAAACTGACTGACTCAAACAAGAGAAACTGCACGTGTCATGCATGTTCACTATAGGAATGCTTCACAGAGAGTCAACATTAGTTAGAACAATGAAGATTTTTTTGATGTGCTACTTCAGTCTTTTGTCATGGAATGGATGGGATGTAGTGCTTTTGAAAGAAATGCAAATGAGCTATTGGTTTGAAAAACTGAGTGCCTTGGAACACCTTGAGTTTGCAACCAAATAAGGATAAACTTTTCAAAAGGATGATTGTTTTGCAAGAACATCTCGCTTCTCATCACAACTTTTATTTTATGCAATGAATGAATGAACAAATTATGATATGCAAGTATGATGCAAATGCGTGGAGAACGACCACTCGAAAAGTGTGGCTTATTCTAAAAGGTTTTTATGATTTTGATGCAAAATGAAATGTATTTTGAATGGTGCGAGAAAGACGCTTTTCAAAATGAAATTTTTATTTGTTATGCTTGACGGGGCGGACCCGCTCCTACGTATCCTCCCTGTGATGAGGAATCAAAGCGTACGTAGTTCTACTATGTCTTTTTTTGAAATAATGCTTATGTATGAATGCCTCGTCTTGGATGAACTTGACGAGGATTTTTTTGCATGGTTATAAATGAAATGCTTATGCTATGCGGATGATAATTGTTTTTTGTTTTATCTTTATGTAATGAAAGGGAATGCAAGATGAATGATTCTTTTCAAAATGGGAACTTTATTTAATGCAAATGACGCAATGATGTAATGATGCAATGATGCAATAATGCAGGATGCAAGATACTTCTTTTTGTTTTTTTTTGAAAAATGCGGGCTATACGTGGTTTCATATGGCCCTAGTAAGAGAAAGGCTACAACGGCAGCTCGTTCTCTCCTTTTTTAAAGAGTGGGCCATATGTCACTTCGTACGGACCAGCAGAAGAAAGGCTGCAATGGCAGCTCTTTCTCTGCTTTTTATTTGAAAAACCTCCTACTCTTTTTTGAAAACATGCCTATATTACCATGCAACACACGATTTGGTATGCCCCTTGTGTCTTACGAAGGTGGGAACCTAAGTTCTAGGACAACTCAAATGTTCCTCCCATGTGGGTTCTAGTCACTTCCTCACCAGGTTACCAGAGCTAATTCTCTTTCACAATAGCACCCACAACGATGGAACGCCATCTGGTGTGAGGCATCATGAAAGAGCATACTCTGACTGAAACTTTCGTGAGAGTCGGAAGGACAACAGTCCAATTGCCAGTCACTACTCGTTTCCACTCCCCTAAGTTTTGTCAGACCTTGGGTTTTAGGCCCCTCTCAAAGCATAGTAAGCATAAGGTGTGAGTGTGTGCAGCAAGGGCATACCGCCTAAAACTACCCACATATACCCCACCTGCAAAGGAAAACCCAGAACAGTCCAAACAATAGCAGACAATAACATGTCGTCTACCCTAGGGTTCAATATCACAATACCAATAATCCAACCTAGGTTTCAACAAAAGTCATATGCACTGCTTACCTCAAGAAAGGGAGCGGAGAAGAAGGGATCATAATAGAATGGGAGGAAATGCATGTTTTTACCTTAAGAAAGGGAGCAGAGAATAGGGGACATGGGAATTGAGGAATGCATGAACATAAGTAAAGAAAGGAGTAGAAGAAACAAGAAGCAAACATAGAAGAAGAAAAAGAGGCAAATGCACATGAATGCAACACATTGAAAATGCAAAGAATGCTCAATCATTAATTGGTAAAGAAAGAGGAAGAGGAAAGAAAAAGAAAGAAGAAGAAGAAAAGAGGGAAATAGAACAATCACCCAAATCGAACAATTTTAAACCACACATCAAGTTAACTAGGCTTGACCCTCGTTTTTTGTAAAAAAAAAAAAAAAGTCCCCAGCGGGTCGCCAGCTGTTGCACCCGAAAAATCCGGTTTGGGACTTTTCGTTTGACAACGTGGAAAAAGTTTGGAGCCGCCACCAATATTTTAATTTTAAGACCAAAACATTGAAAAAAGGTCTTTTAAACAAGGCAGATGGTCTTTTGAAAACGCAGAGATGTAGGTTCGGGGGTCGGTTAGGTACGGGGAAGGGATTAGCACCCCGTACCTCCTTTCTACCGAAAGGGAACCATTAACTTGATGTGTGGTTTGGACAAAAGTTTGAGTTTGAAAGCGGTTTATTCTACTTCTTTTCTTTTCTTTCCTTTTCTTTTTATTTCATTTGAGAAATTGTTTTATTGAAAATGGGGGGAAGAAGAATATTTTTGGTATCTTTGAAAAGCGGAACAAAACAAAGATTTTTTAAAAGGGTGCTTGACGGGACAGGACCCCGCTCCTACGTACCCTCACTGGAAGGGGGATCAAAGCTACGTAGTTCTCGGGTTATCTTTGAAAACGGCTTAAGGGGTTTTTCGCAATTGGGTGAGCGTTTGTGAAGACCGAACAACAACGGTTAGAATGGCCTCACTACAAACTCTTTTGAAAATGAAATCATCAGTAATGACCTAATCGGCAACGGCGCGATTGGTGTTTAATGACAATTGGTTTATTTTGAGAAATGAACAAGTTTTCGAAAATGGGATAGAGCTTTTGCGAAGACCGAACAACAATGGTTAGAATGGTCTCGATACTAACTCCTTTTGAAAACAAAATCATCATTAAAGACCTAATCGGCAACGGCACGATTGGTGTTTAATGGCAATTGATTTATTTTTGTTTTGAAAGTAAAAGTTTCTTTTTGTTTTGGAATGATTTTAGGAAATGGGTTTTAGAAAAGGAGTAGAACATTTCAAGTCAATTCTAAATCCATAACCAAATGCAAATGAATGAATAATACTCAGGCAAACATGAACATATCATTCATTAACCAAGATTAAACATATCCATACAATCAAAGGATTCAATTATTAGAGATGCAAAACAAAGTTCTCAAAGTAATTGTGTGTGTGCAAGATGGATTGTATTTACCCTAATGGCTCTATGCTACAACATGCATGTAGACTTACGTCTCCATTAGGAGGTCATACAAGTGGAGAGGAGGGCACACAATCAAGTCAAGACATTTACATGGCATCAAGAACAAGTGAATACAATTGATTGTAAACATAGAGTATTCTAAGTTAAATGACTGAATATGTAAGCAAGGATGCATGATTAAGTAAGCATGTAAGTGCATGAGTGTACAAGGAATGAGTGCATAACACTTTATTTATGAATGGATGGCATACAAGGATGCATAAGTTGATTAACTGAAAAGAAAGTGTTTTTAGAAAGAAGGAATGTTTTAGTAAAGTCTACTCACTCATGATCATTGTAGACAAAAGAGGAGAAAAGAAAATAAAAGAAGAAAACATAAAGTTAAATAGCGAGAAATAAAAGAAAGCGGTAAAGTGCAAAATCATAAATAGCGGAATTGTAAATGACAAGAAAGTAAATTGCTTGAAAAGTAAATTGCAAGTAATTTAAATGACTCGGAAAGTTAAAGAGCAAGGAAAGTAAATGAGCAAGAAAGTAAATGACTTGGAAAATAAAAGTGCAAGAAAGTAAATAGCAAGAAAAGTAAATGACTTGGAAAATAAAGGTGCAAGAAAGTAAATGACTTGGAAAATAAAGGTGCAAGAAATTAAATGACTTGGAAAATAAAAGTGCAAGAAATTAAATAGCAAGGAAAGTAAATGACTTGGAAAATAAAGGTGCAAGAAATTAAATAGCAAGGAAAGTAAATGACTTGGAAAATAAAGGTGCAAGAAATTAAAGGAGCAAGAAAGTAAATGACTTGGAAAGTAAAAAGGTAAGAAAATAAATTGCAAGAATTTAAAGGGCAAGAAAGTAAATAAACAAGAATCATAAAAAGCATGAAGAGTAAATTGAAGTCGTGAATCTTAGAGGAAACCTTGTCATTGATTTTCTAACAAAATTCAAGCTTGGTACAAGTGATGATCAAGCCTCTATTTATAGGAAAATATTAGGTCCCTTGCCACTTGATTTAATGCCTCTATTTAATGCAAGAGAACAACATAGAATAAACTTTTTGACAAGGATTCTCATGATCAAACAAAGAAGGCTCATACACAAGGTTGAGTCATATCTTGCAATCCTCTCACTTAAGTTATGATGCTCCAAGCACAAGTGAGAATCAAGTTGCAAAATCATCAACAAACAATAAACAAATAAAACAAGAGTAATAAACTAAGATGAGGTTGAATCATGTCTTGCAATCCTCTCACTTAAATTATGATGCTCTAAGCACAAGTGAGAATCGAGTTGCAAAATCATCAACAAACAATAAACAAATAAAACAAGAGTAATAAACTAAGATGAGGTTGAATCATGTCTTGCAATCCTCTCACTTAAATTATGGTGCTCCAAGCACAAGTGAGAGTCAAGTTGCAAAATCATCAACAACACAAGTATTTGCAAGTAACATGGACTAAAAGTCACATTTGACACAAGGATTTAAACACTAATAACAAGGTTGATCAACATCAAGTAAAAAAGGAACAACAAGATAAATGCGAACCACATAGGAGACAAAATCACATGCTTATTCCAGTAAAATGCAAAGATCAACACAAAATAACAACAAACTACATTTTAAAGATGAGAATGATGAGTATGCGAAAATGATGAAGAGAATATGAATTTTGATGCAAAGTATTGTAAATGATGTAAGGGTTTTAGAGATTCACCTAGGATCCAAACTAGTAGAAGTAGGAAATGAAGGAAAAATAACCAAATCAACTAGAATCTTCAAGAGATAAATGGTGATTTGAGGTGATTTTGTGGTGTTTGGGTGAAGGAACAAAAAAATGGAGGAGAGGGGGAGTGGGGCTGTTTCGGCCAAGAGGAGAGGGAGGAGAGGAGAGAGTTGTGTTGATTTCAAGTGAGAGAATGAGTGAGCAAAAGTTGTGATGTGTGGAGAATGAAAGGGTATTTATAGGGTGGGAGTGAGCTTAGGGGTAAAATAGTAATCAAACCAATTAAATCAATTAATATTCAGCTGAATATTAATAAATAAAATTAATTTGAACTTGGTCACCAAGTTAGGGGGTATATTGGTCATTGATCTTGAGAGGTGCACTAGGATTAGACTTTAAATTTGAATGGAGGGTGGAGATTCATCATCACATGGATTGAGGGTGTTGAGGAAACACAACAAATGAGGGTGAAAGGAGGGCTGAAATTCGCAGCCATGAGGGGAGGAGGGAAGAAAAAAAATGCAAGCTTGCACAAAATAGTACATTTTGTCTTATTGAGGACACTACCTTATCTTCATTCTTTTTGATTTTTCTTTTTATGATCATTCTTTTATTCCATGAAGATTCTTTTTTTTTATTTTGGGCTCATCCTAGGATTCAATCATTGGACCCAAAATTCCATGACAACACCATTCTCAAAATTGATTTTGGACCCCACTCTAGCGAAAATGACCATTTTGCCCCTTCGTTCGAAAATTGAGTTTTATGCTAGAAGACTTAATATCTATGCGCAAAGCACATTTTCACTTTTAAAATGACTTTCCCCCCTAGGAATGACCTCTAAGACCTTGGGAGGCATGTTAAGTGGCTTGTTCTGAGAAAAATATCCCTTATTCGCGAAATGACTAAAACACCCTTTTGCACTGAAAAACCCTAAATTGTCCAAAAGTACATTCCAACTCCAAAAATGATTTCAGAAACTTTGAAATGACTTCCATAACCCTAAATGCAATGCATGATGCTCTTTTCTCTTATTTATTTATTTTTTGGGGAAAATTAGGGTTTTGACCTAAGCCGGACAAAATTGGGGTATGACAGCTGCCCTTCTTTATCTGGATTTTAACGAGGAATATGGATTGGCTGAAACATATTCCGAGGCAAAATAGAGATAAAGAATTCAGGAATTATACCGATTTTGTCTCCTTAGGGAAAAACCCGAATTTTCCCATTTTTTTCTTTTCTCATTTTTTGTTTTTGTTGATGTCAGATGAAAAACGCAATATGCATGCAAAAACAGATTGGATTTTTTTGAATCACCACTTGGCGTGTGTAATACCCTAATTTTGTCCTATCCAAGAATAAGAAATTTTATTTATTTTTAATAAAAAATAATTATTTTATTTTCATGCCATGTTTTATTTTATTTTAGTTTGCTACAAGTTTTAATCTTTGAAAAAATAATAATTAAGAGTATCAAAATAAAATAGGCAAAGGAGCATATGGGGGGGTCTGTTAAAAAATATATAGAGGTGCAATTAGGATTGGGCCATCTAAAGCCCACTCCTCCCCCAAACCTTAACCCAATTCGCCTAACCCATGTCCAAAACCTAACCCATGTCCAAAACCAAACCCAATCCAACTCCTTCCTAACCCAACACCCAACTCCTTCCTAACCCAACACCCAACTCCATCCAACCCACTCCAACTAAACCCTAAATTCGAATCCCACCCTTCCAAACCCTAAAAAATTCGGCCACCCCCCTTAACCCTAAAATGTGTCCACATTCACTCTCCCCCTAGCCCTAAAAAGTGTCCACATTCATCCCCAAATCCTAGCCTAAAATTCGGCCACTTTTCCTTAATTCCCTCCTTGGAACTCTCAATCCCACTTCCCCACATCCACTCCCCCATACACTCCATCCTTCCCATCACTCTCCCCAACGGCTCTCTCTCCCTTGTTCCACGCCTCCCTTTCTCTCTCCCTCACACATCACTCAACCCACTCTCTCTCACACACCCACTCTCTCTCACACACTCACTCTCACTTCACACACTCAACCCTCATTCTTTCCTCCCCCTACGGCTTCTTTCTCTCTCTCTCTCATACACTCCCACACTCCATCAAAGAAAAGAAAAAAGCAAACATCACCTCCACCTCTCTTCCCTAGCCGTCCACCCTCCCTTCTCCATCTCCACACGTTTCTTCTTTCTCTCCTCTCCCACGAAATCGCCATCTTTGGGCATCACCAACACAAGAAACCGTTGGTCACTCAAAGGCTCGCGGGTTCATCCAAGGAAACATGTTTTCCATTTCGTTTTTCTCAAGGTTAGCACGCCAACGGGTCTATACACAAGGCTTGGTGAAAAAAACCGAAAAACAAAGCACACAACTACAAGATCAAGTTTTAGTATAAATAGGGGTTACGGTTTTGAGGGAAGGGGGACGATTTTTGGGAGAGGAGAGAGGAGAGGCCGAAGTCTTGGAAGATTCAGGAGCAAGAGGAAGCAAAAGCGGATCTAGAGAAGTTTCTGTGAGAGAGAGATTATTTTTCGTTTTTCTCCTCTACTAAAATTTTCATAGTTTTATTTTTGTTGTTATTGTTGGTAAAGTCTCACCAAAAGGTTCATTACTCAAGGTTGGTTTAGTATTCACTCTTAAATTTCTTGTTTTATCTTATGATCTTTGCATCTCTATTTTGATCAATGTAAATTTGTTGTCTCATAAATCCTTTTTGTTCATCTTCACGCATATGGTGTTTTTGAGATTTTGAGAGATTGAATGTTAGACTTTTTTTAATAGAAGAATACAAAATGCTTTATATTTTGATGCTCTTGTTGTTTTAAAATAAGAATAGTTCAAATTGATTGCTTATCCTTGAATGTCATGTTTCTCTTTGAAGAAATGTAGCAATGTCTTTTTTATCAACAATAATAATTGTCATCAAAATAATAGCAATAAGAAATATAGCAATTTTTCTTCTAATATCAAAAAGGATTAGGTATCAAAAGAATCAAAAAAGGATTTAAGGTAAAATGTTTCTTTAAATAATTAATAGATCTCTTTTATACCAAATGCCAACAAAAAAACACTTCACAAAAAAATCATTTTTCGGAAAAACTCAAGAAAAACGTTTCCTAGTAACTAATAAAAGAGGGTATAGTCAAGACATTTCTTTTGTTATCATTAAATAAATAAGTAAACTAATTTTTATGTTTTTTCTCTTATTTATTTATTTATTCGTTTTTTTTTTATTATTTAACCAAAAATTATTTCAACCAAAAATGATAACAAAAGAACTCTAAAAACAAAAAAACATTTCCTAGTAATTAATAAAAGAGGGGGTAGTCAACACATTTCTTTTACTATTATTAAGTAAACAAATAAACAGTTTTTTTTATTTTTCTTTTATTTATTTATTTATTCGTTTTTTTAATCAAAAATTAACAAAAAAAAGAGACCAAAAAACTTTTCCTTAGTAAAAAAGAGTGGTAAGTAAAACGTTTTTTAAAAAAAAACAAGTAAACTGTTATTTACACCCCCCAGGCTCAAGCATAAAGCCATTTTTTGTCACTTAAGCCCCGTTTCGCTAGCTGGGCCTTCCCATGCGAACTGGGCTTTCTTTTTCCCACACCCCCTAATTTTGATAACTTAACCCCCTTGAAAGAGCCCAGTTTTTACACAGCCCATTGGAACAATTTCCTGATTTCTGCACCCCCTTTTTAAAATGCAACCCTCCTCGCTGTTTACACCCCATTTTTAATAATACAGCCCTCCTTTTATTTGCACCCCCATTTTACTATTGCATCCACTATTTCTCCTTTAAGAAAAAATATATTTCCTTTCCCTAAATAAATATTTTCTTACATCAAAAACAAATATTTTCAAACGTCGAAACCAACGAAAACACTCTTCAAAAACAAATATTTTCAAACGTCGAAACCAACGAAAACACTCTTCAAAAACAAATCTTTTCAAACGTCGAAATCAAAATTAATCATCACTAATGATCACTCGCGCCGTTGCCGTTTGATTGTGGGTGATGATTTCATTCCTGTGGGAGCTAGTAGTGTGGCCACTCTAAACCGTTGTTGTTTGGTCCTTACAAACGCTCTCCTTCAATTGTGAAAACCTTTTCAATGCTCAAAATAAAAGCCGATTGTCATTAATCACCACTCGCGCCGTTGCCGTTTGGACGTTGGTGATAATTCATTTTCATACGAGTTAGTAGTGCGACCACTCTAAACCATTGTTGTTTGGTCACTGCGAACGCTCAACCTCTTTGCGAAAAACTCCAAAAAGATTAAAAAACAAAACCCTTTTAGAAAACCAGAACTACGTAGCTTTGAATTCTCCATCGCACCGGGAGATACGTAGGAGCGGATGTTCTCCGTCAAGCACAATAAACTAAAACCTTTTTTTTCTTAAAAAAAAAACAAATACTTTTGCCAAAAATAAAAATTTTCATTAAGTCTTTTCATTCTCTTTTCGAAAAAAGGGCAAATTTAAGTATTTTCCAAATCCGCACTTAAAACCACACATTTAATTAAAGGTTCCCTTTTGGTAGAAAGGAGGCGTAGGGTGCTAAAACCTTCCCCATGCCTAACCGACCCCCGAACCCAAATTTTTCGGTTTTCCAAAAGGCCATCCGTTTTCCAAAAAGGTTTTTTCTTCAATATTTTCCAGATAAAAAAATATTGGTGGCGACTTCATTGATTTTCAAAAAGTTGTAAACGAAGAAAGATTCCCTCAGGGACTTTTTCGGGCGCAACAGCTGGCGACTTCACTGGGGACTTTTCTTTTTAAGTGGGTCAAGCCTAGCTAATTAAATGTGTGGTTTAGCGTGCTATCGATGTGATTTGGATACTTTGTTACTTATATCCCTTTTCGGTTTGCTCTTCTTGTCATGTTGCGTGCATGTGCATTTATTTTCTCTCCTTTCATGTTTATTTTTCCTCGTCTTTGCTTATGTGCTTAGTACCCTCATGCTTTTCCCCCACATCTTGTTATGCTCCTCTCTTCTTGGCCCCCTTTCTCGAGGAAAGCAAAGCACTTGATTATTGTTGAAACCCTAGGCTAGCTAATTTGATATTGAACCCTAGTGTAGACAACATGTTATCGCTTGCTATTGTCTGGACTGTTCTGGGTTTTCCTTCGCAGGTGGGGATATATGTGGGTAGTTTTAGGCGGTATGTCCTCGCTACACACACTCACCCCCTTATGATTATGTGCTTTGAGAGAGGCCTAAAACCCAAGGTCTGAAAAACACCTAGGAGAGTGGAAACGAGTAGTGACTGCCAATTGGACCGATGTCCTTCTGCTCTCACGAAAGTTTCAGCCAGAGTATGCTCTTTTATGGTACCTCACACCAGATGGCATTCCATCGTTGTGGGTGTTATCATGAAAGAGATTTAGCTCTGGTAGCCTTTGCGAGGGAGTGAATAGAGCCACATGGGAGGATTACCCTTTAAATTGCCCTAGATCGTAGGTCTCACCTCTTTTTAGGTCACAAAGGCTTTCCAAATTGTGTGCTGCATTGTAAACTAGGCACGTTTTCAAAAAGAAAAGGAGATTTTTCGAAAAAAGGAGAAAATAGAGAAAGAGTTGCCGTTGTAACCTTTCTTTCGCCGGTCTGTACGAAGTGACATATGAACCACTTTATTTTAAAAAAAAAGAGGGAGTGAAAGAGTTACCGCTGTAGCCTTTCTCATACCGGTCCATATGAAATAACGTACGACCCGCATTTTTCCAAAAAAACTTGAATCACTGCCAATAAGGACTGGTCTCTGAGTTACATAGACATAGAGCATCATCATCATTTACACACATCCTTTGCATAAAACATACATTTTCAATAGTTTTCGCATGCATCTTTGCATTTCATCATGGTTTGCTTGCCGAGAACCCCAAGTAATGAGAAATTTTTGTCATAGATACGACATGGAATCTAGAAGGGAAACGGTGTATACTCCAAGGTACCCCGTTGTAAACAAGGTAGATGTGACTAGTCTAAAAAAATATGTTGACCTGATGGGACCTATTGAAAGGGGATCGTTTGACAATGCTTATGGGAACCTCCGGAGGTTGTTGTCGCTAGAGGTGCAGACTGAGGCTATTGTGGCTTTGAGTAGATTCTATGACCCAGAAATCAGGTGCTTTCTTTTCAAAAATTTTCAAATGGCACCCACATTGGAGGAATATCAGCAGATTTTGGGTTTCACTCAGACAGAAGCTGTTCCCTACCGGTATCAAGAACAGTACTACACAGATGAGGGGTTCGCTGCATTACTGCAAGTGAGTGTAGAGGATCTGAAGCTCCAAAAGCAGAAGAGAAACAATGTGATAGGTTTCCAGCAGAGCTACCTTGAAGGTTTAATGGGAGCCTATGCTAGAAGTAAAAATTGGGTTGTCTTCAAGCGAGTTCTGGCCTTAGCAATTTTTGGGGTTGTTCTCTTTCCGCAGGTTGAGAGGTATGTGGATGTGACCGTTATTGGTATTTTCCTAGCTTTTCAAGATGGGAGGAGCCCCATTAATCCAATTCCCGCCATCCTTGCTGACACTTATTCTGCTTTTACTCACCATTGTGACTTGAGAAGGAAGAAAATCTCTTGCTCTTCTCACCTGTTGTATGCGTGGCTTCTCATTCATGCCTTCACCAACCCAACACGAGTGGAAAAGTTGATTAGCTACGCTGTAACTTGTGAGGTGAAAGCTATGAGTATTCAAGAATGGATCCAGTTTCTAGGGGGTCTAGATGAGCACCCGATCCGCTGGTATCTCTCATCTTGCTGGGAAGATAGGCCTAAGGTAGTCCTCCGCTGTGGTAGTTTTCAAAATGTCCCGCTAATGGGCACTAAGGGATGCATCAACTACAACCCGTCTCTGACTCTGAGGCAATTAGGGTATCCGATGAGGAATTCGCCTACTGAAGAGATGATATTCCCGCTTTACGTCTATGAAGGAGGACCAAAAGATGACAGTTTGCTTAGAAAGGTCTTGCAAGCCTGGAGTACGGTGGTTCGCATGGGAAAAGTAGAGCTTGCTCAGAGAACTAGTGGTATCACCTTCGCTCAGTGGCTCGGAAAAAGAATCCAGAATGTTCAACTGCCCTACCAAAAAGAGTTGCAAGTCGAGAGGGAAGTAGTAGACGCCAGTATCCCGGTTGTCGAAGAATTAGGCGAGGTTAAGTTGGCCCTGATGAAGGCAGAGGAAGAGAAGAAATCTTTGCAAGCTGAAATAGAGAAGATGGCTCTGAAGAACAAAAGGTTGAAAGAAGAAAATGCCCTGAAGTCTGATACCATTGAGAAGTTCAGTCAAAATCTAAAAAGGGAAGAGGAGAGCAAGTTAGAAGTTCAAAGGTATCTGCAAGGAGCCAAGGAGGAAATCAAGAGGCGAAGCTTGAAAGAGAAGAAGGCCCTGGAAGAAGCCAATCAGTGGAAAGAATTGTGGGATGAAGCAAAAATGGAAGAGAGAGCTGCGAAAAGCTTGCTTGCCAA